>CAWUFW010004718.1:0-1480035 GCA_963921515.1 Calotriton arnoldi
AGGGCTACTAGCCAACGGGCTAGCGACCGCGAAGGAGCCTCGTGACGCCGCACGTGGAGCTGGCTTACAGGACACTCGTGGAGTGGGGGCCAGTGATCTTCGGTGCAGGTGGTGCTGGAGGCTAGGGCTACTCGGAGCCCAAAGCACGACTTCTTGGGAGACCCAGAAGATGGTGCACTTGCAAGTGTGCTCGGTGTCCAGGGGTCACGGTCTCAAGTCACCCACGATAGCCACGGGCCTCAGCTTTGCTGGGGACTCAGGGTAGCCTCGGGGAAGTCTGAGAATCCACCTCTGGTGATGCGATGACTTCGGCGTCCGACGGGAGCTTCAGTAATGCGAACCGGACAGATGCTTCTTTGGTGCCTGCCAAGCAGGGGAGTCACTCCTTGACCCCAAGGAGATTCTTCAGTCCTCTAATCTTGTCGTAGAGCGTCGAAGGTCCAGGATTCCGTGTCAGAGTTTCGTCCAGGTATAATCTAAAGTCCTAAGGACTGGGTTCCTACCTTTATTCTAAAAATAGGGGATGGACTACTCTGTGGCCCCACCTATGGGTGGGTCAGGGCAGAGGGGTGGCTACACCCCTTTCCCTTTGTCCAGTTCGCGCCAAAGCAGGGGCTGCAAGCCCCTGATCCGGTTTGAACTGGGGTATGCACAGGGACACCAAATGTGCCCCCAGTGCAGGACTTCAAAGCACCCGAAAGTGCTCCCGCCCAGCCCCAATACACATTGTCCTGTCTGGGGAGGTGGTCACACCTCCCTGGGACAGGAAACCTATTGTCCAGGCCTCCCCTGCCGGAGTTTCGTCCAGCAGCAGGAGGCCAGACTCGTGTCTGTGGCAGCAGCATCCATTTTGTGATGCCAGGGCTCTGGAAAGAAGTTACCGGACTCGTCAGAGTTAACATGCCTTTCCCTCTAGAAGGGTGGAATGCTACACCCGCCGCCAGAATTGGCGGGGGGTAGTATTCCAAGATGTTTGACACCAAACACGACATGTTTCGGTGCAGCCATTCCATAGTTAGCATTTTACCGCGAGGATATAATGCGTTTAAGAGTATATGGTCAGGCTGCACTACAAACAGCATCAGAGAGGGTCTCCGAACGCTGCAGAGGGGCCCTGCTCAGGCAGGGGCACCCTCTCACATAGGAACCATGCACTCTGCCTTTAGGATTGATAAGGCCTGCCTTAGGAGTGACTTATAGGTTTATATGTGTGTATGCATTTAGTGATATAGGTAACCTATACCACAGCAAGGGGTGCATGCACCACCTTACCCAGGCTGCAGTATCAGACCTGTGGTGTCAGTTTGGATGGCCTACCAGGGGTGGCATAATATATGCTGCAGCCCCTGGCAGGCCTCTGAGGTACCTATGCCCTTGGTACATAGTATACCATATACTAGGGACTTACAAGGGCACTCCAGATCCCAATCAGTGATGTGCCTAAGGCACATGGAGACCCTTTTAAAGAGGAAACAGCTAGGCTGGGGTTCTGAATAGCAGGGCCCCAGCCAGACTAATGTCGAAAACCAGTGAAGTATCAGCAAAAAGTGGGGGTACCCCTGTGAAGCAGATCCTACTCTCCTACACAACCCCCCAAACGTAGGGACATTAAACTAACCTTGCCCAGTTAAGTCTTCATGTTCTAAGTGGAAATACCTAGAGAGTCCATCTGCATTCGCATGGTTACTCCCAGGCCTATGTTCCACTGTAAAGTCCATCCCCTGTAGGGAAATGGACCACCTAAGCAGTTTGGGGTTTTCACCCTTCATTTGTTTTAGCCATAAGAGGGGCTTATGGTCTGTCTGAACCAGGAAGTGTGTACCAAACAAGTATGGCCTCAACTTCTTCAGAGCCCAGACCACAGCAAAGGCCTCCCTCTCTATGGCTGACCAACGTTTCTCTCTAGGGGTCAGCCTTCTGCTAATAAAAGCTACTGGCTGATCCTGACCTTCTTCATTCAATTGTGACAGTACAGCCCCTACCCCCAACTCAGATGCATCAGTTTGAACAATGAACTTCTTGGAGTAATCAGGACTCTGCAGAATTGGAGCAGTGCACATGGCCTGCTTGAGGTCATCAAATGCCTTTTGACAGCTAACTGTCCACTGAACCTTTTTGGGCATTTTCTTAGAAGTTAAGTCATTCAAGGGTGTCACTATTGATCCATACCCCTTGACAAATCTCCTATAGTACCCAGTCAGGCCTAAGAAGGCTCTCACCTGAGTCTGGGTAGTGGGAGCAGTCCAGTCCATGATGGTCTGGATCTTGCTCTGCAAAGGTTGAACCTGGCCTCCACCCACAAGGTGGCCCAGGTACACAACCTGACTCTGCCCTATCTGGCACTTAGTGGCCTTGATAGTCAGGCCTGCCTTTTGCAGGGCCTGTAAAACATTCCTGAGGTGGACCAGGTGATCCTCCCAGGTGGAGCTAAAGACAGCAATATCATCTAGATAAGCTGCACTATAGGCTTCCAGCCCTGTGAGAACTGTGTTCACCAACCTCTGGAAAGTGGCAGGTGCATTTTTAGACCAAAGGGCATCACCACAAATTGATAATGCCCACTAGGGGTTGAAAATGCTGTTTTGGGCTTTGCAGCATCAGCTAGTCTGATCTGCCAGTAGCCAACTGTTAGGTCAAATGTGCTGAGATATTTGGCAGAGGCCAAAGTATCTATGAGCTCATCTGCCCTTGGTATTGGATGGGCATCAGTCCTAGTGACTGCATTGAGGCCCCTGTAGTCTACACAAAACCTCATCTCTCTTTTCCCACCACTGGTGTGAGGTTTAGGTACTAGGACTACTGGACTAGCCCAAGGGCTATCTGAGGGCTCAATCACTCCCAATTCCAACATCTTCTGGACTTCAGTCCTGATACAGTCCCTGACATGGTCAGGTTGCCTATAAATCTTGTTTTTAATAGGCAGACTGTCCCCAGTGTCCACTTCATGAGTGCACCAGGTGGTCTGACTGGGTGTCAGTGAAAACATATGTCTAAACTGATTGAGGACTTGCCTGCAATCAGTTTGTTGCTGGGTAGTGAGGCTGCCTGACAAGGCTACACCATCAACTGACCCATCGTCAGGGTTCTGTGAGAGCAGGTCAGGGAGTGGGTCACTCTCTTCCTCCTGCCCTTCATCAGTAGCCATGAGCAAGCCCATGTCTGCCCTGTCCACATATGGCTTAAGTCTGTTGACATGGAGAACCCTTTGGGGACTCCTGGGTGTTCCCAGGTCTACTAAGTAAGTGACCTCACCCTTCTGCTCAACAATAGTGTGGGGTCCACTCCATTTGTCTTGGAGAGCTGCTGGGGCCACTGGCTCCAACACCCACACCTTCTGTCCTGGCTGGTAAACAGTCAGAACAGCCTTTTGGTCATGCCAGGCCTTTTGAAGTTCCTGGCTAGCCTCAAGGTTTTGGTTGCCTTTTTCATGTACTCAGCCATCCTGGAGCGGAGACCAAGTACATAGTCCACTATATCTTGCTTTGGGGGCTTGAGAGGTAACTCCCATCCTTCCTTCACCAAGCACAGTGGACCCCTCACAGGGTGGCCAAACAGAAGTTCAAAAGGGCTGTAACCAACCCCCTTCTGAGGCACCTCCCTATATGCGAATAAAAGGCAGGGCAAGAGTATGTCCCATCTACGCCTAAGCTTTTCTGGGAGCCCTTTAATCATGCCCTTCAAGGTTTTGTTGAATCTCTCAACTAAACCATTGCATTGTGGGTGATAGGGTGTGGTGAACTTATAAGTAACTCCACACTCCTTCCACATTGCCTTTAAGTACCCAGACATGAAGTTTGCACCCCTGTCTGATACCACCTCCTTAGGAAAGCCCACTCTTGAGAAAATTCCCAGGAGGGCCCTTGCCACCACAGGTGCTGTAGTGGTCCTAAGGGGAATAGCTTCTGGGTACCTGGTGGCATGATCCACTACCACCAGGATAAACCTGTGCCCAGAGGCTGTTTGGGGATCCATGGGACCAACAATGTCAATCCCTACCCTCTCAAAGGGCACCCCCACCACAGGTAGTGGTATCAGGGGGCCTTTGTAGTGCCACCTGCTTTGCCACTGGCTTGGCAGGTTACACAGGAGCGACAAAACTCCTTACTGTCTTCAGACATGTGGGGCCAGTGAAAGTGAGGGACAATTCTGTCCCAAGTCTTGTTCTGGCCCAGGTGTCCTGCTAAGGGAATATCATGGGCTAGGGTCAATAGGAAGCCCCTGAACTTCAAAGGTATTACCAACCTCCTGGTAGCACCAGGCTTGGGGTCTCTACTCTCTGAGTACAGGAGTCCATCATCCCAATACACTGTATGGGGACCACTAGCTTTCCCAGCAGCCTCAGCAGCAGCTTGCTGTCTGAGGGGTTCAAGGGAGGGGCAGCTCTGCTGCTCCTGGCTCAGATCTGCCCTAGAAGGTCCCCCTGTCCCCAAGAACTCAACCTGTTCAGGTTCAAGTTCCTCTGGGACAGTTCCTTCTTCAGGGCTGAGATCATCCCCTCAAGGGACTGATCTTCCTCCTGAGCCAAGGGGAAGGCACTGCCTTAACCCTACTACTCCTCCTCTTGGAAGGCACTTGGTCCATTCTTCCAGAATCCAAGGCCTGTTCAGTTTTAGACAGTTTAGCTTGGGACCTGGTCACAGCAAACACATCTGCAGGGATCCCCAGCATTTCTGCATGGGTCCTGAGCTCCACTTCTGCCCAAGCAGAAGTTTCTAAGTCATTGCCAAGCAAGCATTCGACTGGTAGGTTTGCACTTACCACAACCTTCTTAAGGCCAGTTACCCCTCCCCAGGAGAAGTTAACAACTGCCAGAGTATGGTCTGTTCTGACATTGCTAGCATTGGTCACTTGGTACATCTCACCAAGTATAACTTGCCCAGGTAGCACAAGGTCTTGTGTCACCATTGTGACACTTGCCCCTGTGTCCCTAAATGCCAAAGCCTCTCGTCCATTGATTAAAGGCTGTTGTCTGTACTTGCCCAGATTACTGGGACTCACAGTGGAGGTCACATCCATGCCTCCATCACAGACTAACACAGCCTGAGTCAGTTCCCTGACTAAGTCAGAGCCCAACTCAGTTCCCAGGGTGAACCCTACTAAACCCTTTGCTGTAGCACTTCCACCAACTGTACTAGGGGGAACAGGTGCCTTAGGGGCATTGGTGGATGCTGGACTGGAGTCTTTGGACTTGGTGCAATCACTGGTCCAGTGGGTCTTTTGCTTACAGACCTTGCACCATGGTTTTCTTTGGCCTTTACCCTTGGTAGACTGGGAATCCCCACCAGAAGAAGATTTTTGGGGGCCTGATGAAGACTTTTGATCTTTACCCTTCTCCCCACCCTTGTCAGAGTTCTTAGCATCTTGCTTCTTGGTTTCCCCACCTTGGTTCTGTACCTTCTGCTTCACCCTGGTTCTGACCCATTTGTCTGCCTTCTTTCCCAATTCTTGGGGAGAGGTCAGATCAGAGTCAACCAGGTACTGATGCAACAGCTGGTTTTGACAGTTATTAAGAATCTGCTCCCTCATTATCAGATTATACAATCCTGAGAAGTCACACACCTTACTGCCCATCAACCAGCCTTCCAGAGCCTTGGCAGAACAATCCACATAGTCTACCCAGTCTTGAGTCTGTGCTTTTTGGGTGTCTCTGAACTTCAACCTGTACTGTTCAGTGGTTAGGCCAAACCCATCAATAAGAGCACTCTTCAAGACCTTGTAATTGTCAGCATCCTCCTCTCTAACAGTGAGGAGCTTGTCTCTACCTTTGTCAGCAAAGGAGAGCCACAAGATTGCTGCCCACTGCTCCTGAGGGACCTTCTGTACTTTACAGGCCCTCTCTAAAGCAGTTATCCATTTGTGGATATCATCCCCACTCTGGTAGGGAGGGACAATCTTGCTCAGGTTCCTATGGTCATAGGACCTTTCCCTATCTCTAGGGATATGGCTGCCACCATGGGACTCTAGTCCCAACTTTCTTCTCTCTTTAAGGAGATCTAGGGATTCTCTATCTAAAGCCAATTGCTTCTTCCTGATCTCCAGTTGAGTTTCCTCATACTGGACCAGTCTCTTTCTTCTCTCATGAGAGGATTCCCTCCTGTGAGAAGAAACAGAGCTCCCTATTGAGGTGCCAGAGTGGTTAGACTCCTGAGAAGGAGACCTAGACTTTCTGAGCACACTCATAATCCTTCCTGGGGGGACAAAGGTGTGGTTCTCTAGATCCTCATCTTCATCTTCCCCAGAAGGGATTGGGTTTTCCAGGTCAGGGTCATTGTCACCCTCCTGGTCAGTTTCAGAGGGGGGCTGGGGGTAGTGGTACCCCTGGCCCCTTCCTCATCTGCTGGCCCACCCTCTGCTCCTACCCCTTCAGTCTCTGAGGACTTACTAAGATCATAAGCCACCAACAACTCCTGGAGGTGTTGGGTGGTGGGACTTTGGCCTGTCCTTAATTTCCTCACGTTACACAAAGCTCTCAGTTCCAAGAATGGGAGTGTGTCATACTTGGAGGGGGAAGCTCAATGGCTTCCTGCAGGGCATCTTTGGATCCTGCTTTTAAAGACATTACTAGTGTGGTGTGGTGTATGCACTACCTACTCTAGTGTGGCCTACTAAACTCTCTTGAGTTGTAGAAAGGGTTGTGCTATCCCTTAACACACAACTCTAAGTTCAGTAGAACTTACTGATATTCTAAGCTTAAATTATATGTACCTTAGGTACCTTTAGTGGTTTTCAGTTGATCAATTCAATTGAGATTATCTGGTAAAACAATAGCAAGCTGGAATCCCACACGCTGCACACCAATGTGAGAAGTTGGCCTGGCATATGCTGTCCACTAATTATAGTGGGCACCTTGCACCAGTCCAAATCGACTCTTATGGTAGGTAGGTTAAAGACAACCTTATTGAAAGCTATCCTAGTGGTAGCTGTGGAGAGCAGCCTTCAGGCTAAGTCTTGAAGGAATGTAAAGCAGCTTGTTTTACCAGTCTATAATCTCTTGAGTGACCAAATGAAAGAGCACCACACCAGGTATATATTCAAAATATATGTATTTATTACTAAACACACCCCTCTAGTCTCTTTATGAGGCTAGAGTTCGAAATACATAGGTTATAAGATCTTAAATCACAGTAATAGCACAAATACACGTTTGGGCCCTAGGGGCGTACCAAACCATATACCAATAAAGTGGTATGCGAACCACGACTGAACTAGACACTAGGCCTAGAGCCTCTAGAAGTGCTTGGACCACAAGGAACCACCCAAGGTAGTGACACAGGGGACCCACGGGAGACGCGTGCAGTGTAAATACACAACCGCGATACGCCGTTAACTTCTATGGAGAAAGTCGGGATCGGGAAAATAGAGGAAAGGGACACTTTAAAGAGGACTAGGACAAAACCCTTTGAGATCTAGGACTTTGAAGAGTCTCTACCCACGGGAGCACCGGAGTACTCGTGTTACCTCACCCAGGGAAGCCGGGTGCATAGGTGCCTTTCGGGGTCGGGTTTCGTCGTCGGTTCTTATGGCGATCTGCTGCAAAGTGCTGCTGGCGACCAGGAGAGAAGTGTCCGGGTGGATCCAAGAGTGGATCGGAGTTCTGAAGAACCTGAAAGCAGAGGGGACAGAGTCTGGGTCACTAGCCAGTGACCAGGAGGGCGATGGACAGATGCCCACCGATGTCGAGTGCTTCAAGTTCGTTGACGGTCGTCTTGACTCTTCAGCCACGAGGTCCGGGAGGCGTTGTCGGCGACCAGGAGCAGGATTCGGGCTGTTGCTCGATGTCTGTCGAGTGCAGAGGTGTCGGCGACCAGATTGGACCCAACAAGCCTTGGCAACGGCAAGTCTCGAGTAAGATGTAGATCGTCGATGATGCAGACCAGCAAGGTCTGGGGAACTCACCCAGCAAGGGTAAGTGAGGGCAGGCCTGGAGCAACCAGACTGCCAAGTAAAGAAAAGATTGGCCTTCGGTAAGGGCTACTAGCCAACGGGCTAGCGACCGCGAAGGAGCCTCGTGACGCCGCACGTGGAGCTGGCTTACAGGACACTCGTGGAGTGGGGGCCAGTGATCTTCGGTGCAGGTGGTGCTGGAGGCTAGGGCTACTCGGAGCCCAAAGCACGACTTCTTGGGAGACCCAGAAGATGGTGCACTTGCAAGTGTGCTCGGTGTCCAGGGGTCACGGTCTCAAGTCACCCACGATAGCCACGGGCCTCAGCTTTGCTGGGGACTCAGGGTAGCCTCGGGGAAGTCTGAGAATCCACCTCTGGTGATGCGATGACTTCGGCGTCCGACGGGAGCTTCAGTAATGCGAACCGGACAGATGCTTCTTTGGTGCCTGCCAAGCAGGGGAGTCACTCCTTGACCCCAAGGGAGATTCTTCAGTCCTCTAATCTTGTCGTAGAGCGTCGAAGGTCCAGGATTCCGTGTCAGAGTTTCGTCCAGGTATAATCTAAAGTCCTAAGGACTGGGTTCCTACCTTTATTCTAAAAATAGGGGATGGACTACTCTGTGGCCCCACCTATGGGTGGGTCAGGGCAGAGGGGTGGCTACACCCCTTTCCCTTTGTCCAGTTCACGCCAAAGCAGGGGCTGCAAGCCCCTGATCCGGTTTGAACTGGGGTATGCACAGGGACACCAAATGTGCCCCCAGTGCAGGACTTCAAAGCACCCGAAAGTGCTCCCGCCCAGCCCCAATACACATTGTCCTGTCTGGGGAGGTGGTCACACCTCCCTGGGACAGGAAACCTATTGTCCAGGCCTCCCCTGCCGGAGTTTCGTCCAGCAGCAGGAGGCCAGACTCGTGTCTGTGGCAGCAGCATCCATTTTGTGATGCCAGGGCTCTGGAAAGAAGTTACCGGACTCGTCAGAGTTAACATGCCTTTCCCTCTAGAAGGGTGGAATGCTACCCCCGCCGCCAGAATTGGCGGGGGGTAGTATTCCAAGATGTTTGACACCAAACACGACATGTTTCGGTGCAGCCATTCCATAGTTAGCATTTTACCGCGAGGATATAATGCGTTTAAGAGTATATGGTCAGGCTGCACTACAAACAGCATCAGAGAGGGTCTCCGAACGCTGCAGAGGGGCCCTGCTCAGGCAGGGGCACCCTCTCACATAGGAACCATGCACTCTGCCTTTAGGATTGATAAGGCCTGCCTTAGGAGTGACTTATAGGTTTATATGTGTGTATGCATTTAGTGATATAGGTAACCTATACCACAGCAAGGGGTGCATGCACCACCTTACCCAGGCTGCAGTATCAGACCTGTGGTGTCAGTTTGGATGGCCTACCAGGGGTGGCATAATATATGCTGCAGCCCCTGGCAGGCCTCTGAGGTACCTATGCCCTTGGTACATAGTATACCATATACTAGGGACTTACAAGGGCACTCCAGATCCCAATCAGTGATGTGCCTAAGGCACATGGAGACCCTTTTAAAGAGGAAACAGCTAGGCTGGGGTTCTGAATAGCAGGGCCCCAGCCAGACTAATGTCGAAAACCAGTGAAGTATCAGCAAAAAGTGGGGGTACCCCTGTGAAGCAGATCCTACTCTCCTACAGGGAGGATCCAAAGAATCCTTGCAGGAAGCCATTGAGCTTCCACCCTCCAAGTATGATACACTCCCATTCTTGGAATTGAGAGCTTTATGCAACTTGAGAAAAATAAGGACAGGCCAAAGCCCCACCACCCAACACCTCAAGGAGTTGTTGGTGGCTTATGACCTTAGTAAGCCTGTAGGGACTGAAGGGGTAGGAGCTGAGGGTGGGGCAGAAGAAGAGGAGGAGGCCAGGGGTACCAATACCCCCAGCCCCCCTCTGAAACTGGCCAGGAGGGTGACAATGACCCTGACCTGGAAAACCCAATCCTTCCTGTGGATGATGATGAGGATGATCAAAATGATGCCCTCTTTGTCCCCCAGGAAGGATTAAGAGTGTGCCCAGGAAGTCTAGATCTCCTTCTCAGGAGTCTAACCACTCTGGCACCTCTATAGGGAGCTCTGTCTCCTCTCACAGGAGGGAATCCTCTCATGAGAGGAGAGCCAGGCTGGTCCGGTATGAGGAAACTCAGCTGGAAATCAGAAAAAAGCAACTGGCTTTAGATAGGGAATCCCTAGATCTCCTCAGGGAGAGAAGAAAGTTGGGACTAGAGTCCCATGGTGGCAGCAATATCCCTAGAGATAGGGACAGGTCTTATGACCATAGAAACCTAAACAAGATTGTCCCTCCCTACCAGAGTGGGGATGACATCCACAAATGGATAACTGCACTGGAGAGGGCCTGTAAAGTTCAGAAGGTCCCCAGAGGCAGTGGGCAGCAATCTTGTGGCTCTCCTTTGCAGACAAAGGTAGAGACAAGCTCCTCACTGTAAGAGAAGAGGATGCTGACAATTACACAGTCTTGAAGAGTGCTCTGATAGATGGGTTTGGCCTAACCACTGAACAGTATAGGTTGAAGTTCAGAGACACCCAAAAGCTCAGACTCAAGACTGGGTTGATTTTGTAGATTGTGCTACAAAGGCTCTGGAAGGTTGGATACATGGCAACAAAGTGCAGGACTTTTTAGGATTGTACAATTTGATTATGAGGGAGCAGATCCTTAATAATTGTCAAAACCAGCTTTTGCACCAGTATCTGGTGGACTCTGATCTGACCTCTCCCCAAGAATTGGGAAAGAAGGCAGACAAGTGGGTCAGAACCAGAGTAAAAACTAGAAATCAGGGTGGTGACCAGAAGAAAGATTCTACTAAGTCCCAAGAGAAAGGTGGGGATAAATCTAAGGATAAGTCCCCTACAGGGCCCCAAAATTCCTCTTCTGGGGGTGGGTCCCAAACTCCTTCCTCTCCTGAAAAGAAACCCTATTGCCATGTCTGTAAAAAGCCTGGGCACTGGAAAACTGATCCCAGTTGCCCCAGGATTGGCAATAAAGAAAATGTTCCTCCCACAACTACTACCACCCCTCCTGGTACTACCAGTAGTAATCCTCCAGTTGGGAGTAGTGCACCCAAAAGTTAGGTGCTTTTGCAAGAGGAACAGAGGTGGGCCCTAGTTTAGACAGGGACCCCTCAACAGACTCCTCTGACTCTGATGGTGGTATAGGATTTGCCACCTTTACCATGGGTCCCATAGCATTGGGCAGGTACAGATTGGAGCCAATAATTAATGGTCAGAAAGCTGTGGCATTTAGGGACACAGGGGCTAGTGTCACCATGGTGGCAGGGAAACTAGTCCCCCTCACCAGCTTTTACCTGAGTTTAAATACCAGGTGACCAACATTGATGGTGTCAGAACAGATCACCCCATGGCCATAGTCAATCTCAGCTGGGAGGGGGTCACAGGCCCAAAAAGAGTGGCAGTGTCCCCAACCCTACCTGTAGATTGCCTGATGGGCAATGATCTGGAAATTTCAGCCTGGGCTGAAGTGGAACACCAAACCCATCTTAGGATGTTGGGCGTCCCTGTAAAGGTTAGTGGGGCTGTGATGGCCACAGCCCCAGCCCAAGAATTTGGAGAGATGGAGCCTGAAAGAATGGCCCACTCTCCCCCAAAAGAGAGCACAAGGGTTGAAGAAAAGTCTTCTTCCCCCCAGACAGTAGGTAAGGGTCAGCCTCCTCAGGGAACTGACCCTACCCCTAGTGAAGGAACTCCCACAGAGGTAGTCAGGCCTGGCCTGGCTACACCCCTGATGGCAGAGGACCCTTCCAAGGTGGTACCCCGTCTGGAGCAGGTAACCTGCCCCTCTTTACCCTGCCTCAGTCAGCCCAGGGCTGCAGAGGTCAGGGAGGTCAGTGGACCCCCCAGGGCCCCCTGTCCAGAGGAAGCCCCCCATCAGCAGATTAGGGGCACCCAGTCTAGTAGCCCTAGCCAGGTGAAAATTCCTCTACACACTGAGGGATCCCCCATACCTTTATGTAGGGACTGTGAGAAGTTGGCCTGGCATATGCTGTCCACTAATTATAGTGGGCACCGTGCACCAGTCCAAATCGACTCTTATGGTAGGTAGGTTAAAGACAACCTTATTGAAAGCTATCCTAGTGGTAGCTATGGAGAGCAGCCTTCAGGCTAAGTCTTGAAGGAATGTAAAGCAGCTTGTTTTACCAGTCTATAATCTCTTGAGTGAACAAATGAAAGAGCACCACACCAGGTATATATTCAAAATATATGTATTTATTACTAAACACACCCCTCTAGTCTCTTTATGAGGCTAGAGTTCGAAGTACATAGGTTATAAGATCTTAAATCACAGTAATAGCACAAATACACGTTTGGGCCCTAGGGGCGTACCAAACCATATACCAATAAAGTGGTATGTGAACCACGACTGAACTAGACACTAGGCCTAGAGCCTCTAGAAGTGCTTGGACCACAAGGAACCACCCACGGTAGTGACACAGGGGACCCACGGGAGACACGTGCAGTGTAAATACACAACCGCGATACGCCGTTAACTTCTATGGAGAAAGTCGGGATCGGGAAAATAGAGGAAAGGGACACTTAAAAGAGGACTAGGACAAAACCCTTTGAGATCTAGGACTTTGAAGAGTCTCTACCCACGGGAGCACCGGAGTACTCGTGTTACCTCACCCAGGGAAGCCGGGTGCATAGGTGCCTTTCGGGGTCGGGTTTCGTCGTCGGTTCTTATGGCGATCTGCTGCAAAGTGCTGCTGGCGACCAGGAGAAAAGTGTCCGGGTGGATCCAAGAGTGGATCGGAGTTCTGAAGAACCTGAAAGCAGAGGGGACAGAGTCTGGGTCACTAGCCAGTGACCAGGGAGGCGATGGACAGATGCCCACCGATGTCGAGTGCTTCAGGTTCGATGACGGTCGTCTTGACTCTTCAGCCACGAGGTCCGGGAGGCGTTGTCGGCGACCAGGAGCAGGATTCGGGCTGTTGCTCGATGTCTGTCGAGTGCAGAGGTGTCGGCGACCAGATGGGACCCAACAAGCCTTGGCAACGGCAAGTCTCGAGTAAGATGTAGATCGTCGATGATGCAGACCAGCAAGGTCTGGGGGACTCACCCAGCGAGGGTAAGTGAGGGCAGGCCTGGAGCAACCAGACTGCCAAGTAAAGAAAAGATTGGCCTTCGTTAAGGGCTACTAGCCAACGGGCTAGCGACCGCGAAGGAGCCTCGTGACGCCGCACGTGGAGCTGGCTTACAGGACACTCGTGGAGTGGGGGCCAGTGATCTTCGGTGCAGGTGGTGCTGGAGGCTAGGGCTACTCGGAGCCCAAAGCACGACTTCTTGGGAGACCCAGAAGATGGTGCACTTGCAAATGTGCTCGGTGTCCAGGGGTCACGGTCTCAAGTCACCCACGATAGCCACGGGCCTCAGCTTTGCTGGGGACTCAGGGTAGCCTCGGGGAAGTCTGAGAATCCACCTCTGGTGATGCGATGACTTCGGCGTCCGACGGGAGCTTCAGTGATGCGAACCGGACAGATGCTTCTTTGGTGCCTGCCAAGCAGGGGAGTCACTCCTTGACCCCAAGGGAGATTCTTCAGTCCTCTAATCGTGAGTAGAGCGTCGAAGGTCCAGGATTCTGTTTCAGAGTTTCGTCCAGGTATAATCTAAAGTCCTAGGGACTGGGTTCCTACCGTTATTCTAAAAATAGGGGATGGACTACTCTGTGGCCCCACCTATGGGTGGGTCAGGGCAAAGGGTGGCTACACCCCTTTCCCTTTGTCCAGTTCGCGCCAAAGCAGGGGCTGCAAGCCCCTGATCCGGTTTGAACTGGGGTATGCACAGGGACACCAAATGTGCCCCCAGTGCAGGACTTCAAAGCACCCGAAAGTGCTCCCGCCCAGCCCCAATACACATTGTCCTGTCTGGGGAGGTGGTCACACCTCCCTGGGACAGGAAACCTATTGTCCAGGCCTCCCCTGCCGGAGTTTCGTCCAGCAGCAGGAGGCCAGACTCGTGTCTGTGGCAGCAGCATCCATTTTGTGATGCCAGGGCTCTGGAAAGAAGTTACCGGACTCGTCAGAGTTAACATGCCTTTCCCTCTAGAAGGGTGGAATGCTACCCCAACCGCCAGGATTGACGGGGGGGTAGTATTCCAAGATGTTTGACACCAAACACGACATGTTTAGGTGCAGCCATTCCATAGTTAGCATTTTACCGCGAGGATATAATGCGTTTAAGAGTATATGGTCAGGCTGCACTACAAACAGCATCAGAGATGGTCTCCGAACGCTGCAGAGGGGCCCTGCTCATGCAGGGGCACCCTCTCACATAGGAACCATGCACTCTGCCTTTAGGATTGATAAGGCCTGCCTTAGGAGTGACTTATAGGTTTATATGTGTGTATGCATTTAGTGATATAGGTAACCTATACCACAGCAAGGGGTGCATGCACCACCTTACCCAGGCTGCAGTAGCAGACCTGTGGTGTCAGTTTGGATGGCCTACCAGGGGTGGCATAATACATGCTGCAGCCCCTGGCAGGCCTCTGAGGTACCTATGCCCTTGGTACATAGTATACCATATACTAGGGACTTACAAGGGCACTCCAGATCCCAATCAGTGATGTGCCTAAGGCACATGGAGACCCTTTTAAAGAGGAAACAGCTAGGCTGGGGTTCTGAATAGCAGGGCCCCAGCCAGACTAATGTCGAAAACCAGTGTAGTATCAGCAAAAAGTGGGGGTACCCCTGTGAAGCAGATCCTACTCTCCTACAGGGACCTCCCCCAGAAGGACTCTGGTAGGCAAGGGCAAACCTGGGACCTGAAGGTTCCAAACCTGCCATGTCCCTCCAGTAGTCCATCCAAAGGGACCCAACCCACAGCTGTAGGCAGCCAAAGGTTGACCCTTAGAGCAAAGTGCAACTCAGTCATGGAAAGACAGGCATACATGGTGACCAGTGATCTGAGGAAGCTGAGGCCAACATTCCTAGGGCCTCACTTCCCTACTCAGACACCTCACCAGCCTTGTACTTTACCTAAGCACACCACAGGTAGTGATTCCCCATGGTGGAGACCCTCTCATACCCTTAGGGTGAGGGATTGCTTAGTGGACCATAAGACAGGGGGCAACCATGCTAGTGCAGGTGCTTCCTTGTATGACCACTTAGTCAATGAAGGCTCAACTGGCCAAGGTTAGCCTTATCTCCTTTCGTTTGGGGGGTTATGTAGGAAGGTGGAATCTGACTATATGGTTGCCCCCACTTTTTTTATGGTGTTTTGCTGGTTTATGACTTAGTTGGACTGGGATCCTGCTATTCAGGGCCCCAGTCTATCTGCTTTCTCTGTAAAAGGTTTCCATGTGCCTTAGGCACATCTCTGATTGGAATCTGGAGTGCCCTTATAAGTCCCTAGTATATGGTATACTATGTACCAAGGGCATAGGTACCTCAGAGGCCTGCCAGGGGCTGCAGCATGTATTATGCCACCCCTGGAAGGCCATCCAAACTGACACCACAGGTCTGCTACTGCAGCCTGGGTAAGGTAAGGTGGTGCATGCACCCCTTACTGTGATATAGGTTACCTATATCACTAAATACATACACACATATAAACCTATAAGTCACTCCTAAGGCAGGCCTTATCAATCCTAAAGGCAGAGTGCATGGTTCCTATGTGAGAGGGTGTCCCTGCATGAGCAGGGCCCCTCTGCAGCGTTCGTAGACCATCTCTGATGCTGTTTGTAGTGCAGCCTGACCATATACTCTTAAGCGCATTATATCCTCGCGGTAAAATGCTAACTTTGGAATGGCTGCACCTAAACATGTCGTGTTTGGTGTCAAACATCTTGGAATACTACCCCCCGCCAATCCTGGCGGCAGGGGTAGCATTCCACCCTTCTAGAGGGAAAGACATGTTAACTCTGGCTTACCCGGTAACTTCTTTCTGAAGCCCTGGCATCACAAAATGGATGCTGCTGCCACAGACACAAGTCTGGCCTCCTGCTGCTGGACGAAACTCCGGCAGGGAGGCCTGGACAATAGGTTTCCTGTTGCAGGGAGGTGTGACCACCTCCCCAGACAGGATAATGTGTATTGGGGCTGGGTGGGTGCACTCTTAGAGTGCTTTGAAGTCCTGCACTGGGGGAGCAAAAGGCTCCTCTGTGCATATGCCAGTTCAAACCAGCTCAGGGGCTACCTGCCCCTGCTCTGGTGCGAAACTGGACAAAGGGAAGTGGGTGTAGCCATCCCCTCCCTTGACCCTCCCATAGGTGGGGTCATAGAGCTAGTCCATCCCCTCTTTTAGTATAAGAGGGGGAACCTTGCCATTGCAAAGCAGATAACCCCTGGACGACGCTCTACAGAAGAATCCTGGCCCTTCGACGTTCCACTACCTTTGGAAGACAGAAGAATCTCCTTGGAGTCAAGGAGTGACTCCCCTGCTTGGCAGGCACCAAAAACGACAACGACGGTCGCAAACTACGCCGCTCCCGCCGGAGTCCGAAGTCCCTGCAGCCCAGGAAGTGGATTTCCTGACCTCTCCCAGGCCATCGTGAGTCCCCAGCGAAGCTGAGGCAAGTGGACCCCACGAGTAACGAGGAACCGCGACCCCTGGGTACCGTGCACTATTGTCGAGTGCAACCCCTTCACAACGTTCTACGAACCTGTGCTTTGGACCACGTGTGGTCCCGACCTCCAGCAGGAATCCCTCCGAAGATCAGAGGCTTACACCGTCCCGAGTGACCGTGGGCCCCTGTTGAGTGATTCCGCCCGAGGTGTCTTCGCGATCCCTTGCCCGCTGGCTTGCGGGTCCCCAGAAGACTTCTTAAAGAAACCAAAGGGCTCCCCTGGTTGCTCCAGGCCTGCCCTGACTTACCCTCGCTGGGTGAGTTCCACAGACCTTGCTGGTCTGCGCCATCGACTTTTCTTCATCTCCCCGAGACTTGCGGCTGCCAAGGCTTGTTGGCTCCGATCGAGTTGCCGACACCGCAGTCAGCTGCAGACGTCGAGGGACACACCGAATCCAGCTCCTGGTCGTCGTCGACGCCTCCTGGACCACGTGGCTGAAGAGTCAAGGCACCTGCAACCGACCTGAATCACTCGACGACGGTGGGCATCCATCTTCCTTGCCCCGAGTCACTGCCAAGTGACTTTGAACACTGTCCCCTCTGCTTTCAGGTCATCCTTCTTCAGAATCCAGGCTTGGATTCCACCGGACACTTCTTCAGCTCCCGCAAGCAGCAAGTCTTCTTTGTTCGCCATTGAAAACGACGCCGCGACCCGACACCAAAGGACACCTGTGCACCCGGCCTCCCTGGGTGAGGTAACTCCAGCACTACGGTGCTCCTGTGGGTGTGGGCCCTAGAACGACTTACCCTGTAAGTGACTTGCTTGTAGGTTCTACAGAAGTATCCTAAAACTCTTTATTTCCAACCGCGACTTGCCCCATTGAAGTCAACGGCGATCCGCGCCTGTGTATCTACACTGCACGCATCCCCCGTGGGTCCTTTACTTACCTGCCTTGGGTGGTTTCGTGAGGCCCCAGCACTTCTGAAGGCCCTAGGCCTTGTCTCCCTGCAAGTCGTTGTCCCTAAGTCTCTTACTTAGTATATGGTCTGGTACGCCCCTAGGGCCCCAGCCATATTTTGTGCTTAACTTATTGTGAAACGTTGATTTGTGCATATGTTTGTCTTCTAATCTCATAAAGAGATTAGTAGAGAGTTATTTAGAAATAAATACATATATATTTGATATATATACCTGTGTGGTGTCTTTTCATTTGGTGATTCAAGAGATTATATGGTAAAACAAGCTGCTTTACATTCCTCCGAGACTTAGCCTGAAGGCTGCTCTCCACAGCTACCACTAGGATAGCTTTCTTTAAAGGTTGTCTTAAACCTATCTACCATAAGAGTCGATTTGCCCTGGTGCAAGTTGTCCACTTTAATTAGTGAACAGCATATACCAGGCCAACTTCTCACAGTCACGACTCTGGGTGACATCTGGGAGGGAGGTCATGACTCTAGGTGACACCTCGGAGGGAGGTCACGACTCTGGGTGACACCTGGGAGGGAGGTCACGACTCTGGGTGACATCTGGGAAGGAGGTCACGAATCCGGGTGACATCTGGGAGGGAGGTCACGACTCTAGGTGACATCTGGGAGGGAGGTCATGACTCTAGGTGACATCTGGGAGGGAGGTCACGACTCTAGGTGACATCTGGGAGGGAGGTCATGACTCTAGGTGACATCTGGGAGGGAGGTCACGACTCTAGGTGACACCTGGGAGGGAGGTCACGACTCTAAATGACACCTGGGAGGGAGGTCACGACTCCGGGTGACATCTGCGAGGGAGGTCATGACTCTGGGTGACATCTGGGAGGGAGGTCACGACTCTGGGTGACATCTGGGAGGGAGGTCATGACTCTAGGTGACACCTGGGATGGAGGTCACGACTCTGGGTGACATCTGGGAGGGAGGTCACGACTCCGGGTGACATCTGGGAGGGAGGTCACGACTCTAGGTGACATCTGGGAGGGAGGTCACGACTCTAGGTGACATCTGGGAGGGAGGTCATGACTCTAAATGACACCTGGGAGGGAGGTCACGACTCTAGGTGACACCTGGGAGGGAGGTCACGACTCTAGGTGACATCTGGGAGGGAGGTCACAACTCTAAATGACATCTGGGAGGGAGGTCACGACTCTAGATGACATCTGGGAGGGAGGTCACGACTCTGGGTGACATCTGGGAGGGAGGTCACGACTCTAGGTGACATCTGGGAGGGAGGTCACGACTCTAGGTGACACCTGGGAGGGAGGTCACGACTCTAGGTGACACCTGGGAGGGAGGTCACGACTCTAGGATGACACCTGGGAGGGAGGTCACGACTCTGAATGACACCTGGGAGGGAGGTCACGACTCTGGGTGACACCTGGGAGGGAGGTCACGACTCTAGGTGACACCTGGGAGAGAGGTCGCGACTCTAGATGACACCTGGGAGGGAGGTCACGACTCTAGTATGACACCTGGGAGGGAGTTCACTGACTCTAGGTGACACCTGGGAGGGAGGTCAAGACTCTGGGTGACACCTGGGAGGGAGGTCACGACTCTGGGTGACACCTGGGAGGGAGGTCACGACTCTGGGTGACATCTGGGAGGGAGGTCACGACTCTAAGTGACACCTGGGAGGGAGGTCACGACTCTAGGTGACACCTGGGAGGGAGGTCACGACTCCGGGTGACATCTGGGAGGGAGGTCATGACTCTGGGTGACATCTGGGAGGAGGTCACGACTCTGGGTGACATCTGGGAAGGAGGTCACGACTCTGGGTGACATCTGGGAGGGAGGTCATGACTCTGGGTGACATCTGGGAGGGAGGTCACGACTCCGGGTGACATCTGGGAGGGAGGTCACGACTCTAGGTGACATCTGGGAGGGAGGTCACGACTCTAGGTGACATCTGGGAGGGAGGTCACGACTCTAGGTGACACCTGGGAGGGAGGTCACGACTCTAGGTGACACCTGGGAGGGAGGTCACGACTCTAGGTGATACCTGAGAGGGAGGTCGCAACTCTAAATGACACCTGGGAGGGAGGTCACGACTCTAGATGACACCTGGGAGAGAGGACACGACTCTGGGTGACATCTGGGAGGGAGGTCATAACTGTAGGTGACACCTGGGAGGGAGGTCACGACTCTAGGTGACACCTGGGAGGGAGGTCACGACTCTAGGTGACACCTGGGAGGGAGGTCACGACTCTAAATGACACCTGGGAGGGAGGTCACGACTCTAAATGACACCTGGGAGGGAGGTCACGACTCTAGGTGACACCTGGGAGGGAGGTCACGACTCTAGGTGACATCTGGGAGAGAGGTCGTAACTCTAAATGACACCTGGGAGGGAGGTCACGACTCTAAATGACACCTGGGAGGGAGGTCCTGACTCTAGGTGACACCTGGGAGGGAGGTCACGACTCTAGGTGACATCTGGGAGGGAGGTCACGACTCTAGGTGACATCTGGGAGGGAGGTCATGACTCTAGGTGACATCTGGGAGGGAGGTCATGACTCTAAATGACACCTGGGAGGGAGGTCACGACTCTAGGTGACACCTGGGAGGGAGGTCACGACTCTAGGTGACACCTGGGAGGGAGGTCGCAACTAAATGACACCTGGGAGGGAGGTCACGACTCTAAATGACACCTGGGAGGGAGGTCACGACTCTGGGTGACATCTGGGAGGGAGGTCATAACTGTAGGTGACACCTGGGAGGGAGGTCACGACTCTAGGTGACACCGGGGAGGGAGGTCACGACTCTAAATGACACCTGGGAGGGAGGTCATGACTCTAAATGATACCTGGAAGGGAGGTCACGACTCCGGGTGACATCTTGGAGGGAGGTCACGACTCTAGTATACATCTGGGAGGGAGGTCACGACTCTAGGTGACACCTGGGAGGGAGGTCACGACTCTAGGTGACATCTGGGAGGAAGGTCACGACTCTGGGTGACACCTGGGAGGGAGGTCATGACTCTGGGTGACATCTGGGAGGGAGGTCACGACTCTAAATGACACCTGGGAGGGAGGTCACGACTCTAAATGACACCTGGGAGGGAGGTCATGACTCTAAATGACACCTGGGAGGGAGGTCACGACTCCGGGTGACATCTGGGAGGGAGGTCACGACTCTGGGTGACATCTGGGAGGGAGGTCACGACTCTGGGTGACATCTGGGAGGGAGGTCACGACTCTGGGTGACATCTGGGAGGGAGGTCACGACTCTAGGTGACACCTGGGAGGGAGGTCACGACTCTAGGTGACACCTGGGAGGGAGGTCACGAATCTAGGTGACACCTGGGGGGGAGGTCACGACTCTGGGTGACATCTGGGAGGTCACGACTCCGGGTGACATCTGGGAGGGAGGTCACGACTCTAGGTGACATCTAGGAGGGAGGTCATGACTCTAGGTGACATCTGGGAGGGATGTCATGACTCTAGGTGACATCTGGGAGGGAGGTCACGACTCTAGGTGACATCTGGGAGGGAGGTCACGACTCTAGGTGACATCTGGGAGGGAGGTCACGACTAGGTGACACCTGGGAGGGAGGTCACGACTCTGGGTGACACCTGGGAGGGAGGTCACGACTCTGGGAGACATCTAGAAGGGAGGTCACAACTCTAAATGACACCTGGGAGGGAGGTCACGACTCTAGGTGACACCTGGGAGGGAGGTCACGACTCTAGGTGACACCGGGGAGGGAGGTCACGACTCTAAATGACACCTGGGAGGGAGGTCATGACTCTAAATGACACCTGGGAGGGAGGTCACGACTCTAGGTGACACCTGGGAGGGAGGTCACGACTCTAGGTGACACCTGGGAGGGAGGTCGTGACTCTAAATGACACCTGGGAGGGAGGTCACGACTCTAAATGACACCTGGGAGGGAGGTCCTGAGTCTAGGTGACACCTGGGAGGGAGGTCACGACTCTGGGTGACATCTGGGAGGGAGGTCACGACTCTAGGTGACACCTGGGAGGGAGGTCACGACTCTAAATGACACCTGGGAGGGAGGTCACGACTCCGGGTGACACCTGGGAGCGAGGTCCTGACTCTGGGTGGCATCTGGGAGGGAGGTCACGACTCTGGGTGACATCTGGGAGGGAGGTCATGACTCTAGGTGACACCTCGGAGGGAGGTCACGACTCTAGGTGACATCTGGGAGGGAGGTCACGACTCTAGGTGACACCTGAGAGGGAGGTCACGACTCTAGGTGACACCTGGGAGGGAGGTCACGACTCTGGGTGACATCTGGGAAGGAGGTCACGAATCCGGGTGACATCTGGGAGGGAGGTCACGACTAGGTGACATCTAGGAGGGAGGTCATGACTCTAGGTGACATCTGGGAGGGAGGTCATGACTCTAGGTGACATCTGGGAGGGAGGTCACGACTCTAGGTGACATCTGGGAGGGAGGTCACGACTCTAGGTGACATCTGGGAGGGAGGTCACGACTCTAGGTGACACCTGGGAGGGAGGTCACAACTCTGGGTGACACCTGGGAGGGAGGTCACGACTCTGGGAGACATCTAGAAGGGAGGTCACAACTCTAAATGACACCTGGGAGGGAGGTCACGACTCTAGGTGACACCTGGGAGGGAGGTCACGACTCTAGGTGACATCTGGGAGGGAGGTCACGACTCTAGGTGACATCTGGGAGGGAGGTCATGACTCTAAATGACACCTGGGAGGGAGGTCACGACTCTAGGTGACATCTGGGAGGGAGGTCACGACTCTAGGTGACATCTGGGAGGGAGGTCACGACTCTAAATGACATCTGGGAGGGAGGTCACGACTGTAGGTGACATCTGGGGGAGGTCACGACTCTAGGTGTCATCTGGGAGGGAGGTCACGACTCTAGGAGACATCTGGGAGGGAGGTCACGACTCTAAATGACACCTGGGAGGGAGGTCACGACTCTAGGTGACATCTGGGAGGGAGGTCACGACTCTAGGAGACATCTGGGAGGGAGGTCACGACCCTGGGTGACACCAGGGAGGGAGGTCACTACTCTGGGTGACACCTGGGAGGGAGGTCACGACTCTAAATGACACCTGGGAGGGAGGTCACGACTCCGGGTGACATCTGGGAGGGAGGTCACGACTCTAGTATACATCTGGGAGGGAGGTCACGACTCTAGGTGACACCTGGGAGGGAGGTCAAGACTCTAGGTGACACCTGGGAGGGAGGTCACGACTCTGGGTGACACCTGGGAGGGAGGTCATGACTCTGGGTGACATCTGGGAGGGAGGTCACGACTCTAAATGACACCTGGGAGGGAGGTCACGACTCTAAATGACACCTGGGAGGGAGGTCACAACTCCGGGTGACATCTGGGAGGGAGGTCATGACTCTGGGTGACATCTGGGAGGGAGGTCACGACTCTGGGTGACATCTGGGAGGGAGGTCATGACTCTAGGTGACACCTGGGAGGGAGGTCACGACTCTGGGTGACATCTGGGAAGGAGGTCACGAATCCGGGTGACATCTGGGAGGGAGGTCCTGACTCTTGGTGGCATCTGGGAGGGAGGTCACGACTCTGGGTGACATCTGGGAGGGAGGTCATGACTCTAGGTGACACCTCGGAGGGAGGTCACGACTCTAGGTGACATCTGGGAGGGAGGTCACGACTCTAGGTGACACCTGAGAGGGAGGTCACGACTCTAGGTGACACCTGGGAGGGAGGTCACGACTCTAAATGACACCTGGGAGGGAGGTCACGACTCTGGGTGACATCTGGGAGGGAGGTCATGTGAGAAGTTGGCCTGGCATATGCTGTCCACTACTTATAGTGGGCACCTTGCACCAGTCCAAATCGACTCTTATGGTAGGTAGGTTAAAGACAACCTTATTGAAAGCTATCCTAGTGGTAGCTGTGGAGAGCAGCCTTCAGGCTAAGTCTTGAAGGAATGTAAAGCAGCTTGTTTTACCAGTCTATAATCTCTTGAGTGACCAAATGAAAGAGCACCACACCAGGTATATATTCAAAATATATGTATTAATTACTAAACACACCCCTCTAGTCTCTTTATGAGGCTAGAGTTCGAAGTACATAGGTTATAAGATCTTAAATCACAGTAATAGCACAAATACACGTTTGGGCCCTAGGGGCGTACCAAACCATATACCAATAAAGTGGTATGCGAACCACGACTGAACTAGACACTAGGCCTAGAGCCTCTAGAAGTGCTTGGACCACAAGGAACCACCCAAGGTAGTGACACAGGGGACCCACGGGAGACGCGTGCAGTGTAAATACACAACCGCGATACGCCGTTAACTTCTATGGAGAAAGTCGGGATCGGGAAAATAGAGGAAAGGGACACTTTAAAAAGGACTAGGACAAAACCCTTTGAGATCTAGGACTTTGAAGAGTCTCTACCCACGGGAGCACCGGAGTACTCGTGTTACCTCACCCAGGGAAGCCGGGTGCATAGGTGCCTTTCGGGGTCGGGTTTCGTGCTGTCGTTTCTTATGGCGATCTGCTGCAAAGTGCTGCTGGCGACCAGGAGAAAAGTGTCCGGGTGGATCCAAGAGTGGATCGGAGTTCTGAAGAACCTGAAAGCAGAGGGGACAGAGTCTGGGTCACTAGCCAGTGACCAGGAAGGCGATGGACAGATGCCCACCGATGTCGAGTGCTTCAGATTCGATGACGGTCGTCTTGACTCTTCAGCCACGAGGTCCAGGAGGCGTTGTCGGTGACCAGGAGCAGGATTCGGGCTGTTGCTCGATGTTTGTCGAGTGCAGAGGTGTCGGCGACCAGATTGGACCCAACAAGCCTTGGCAACGGCAAGTCTCGAGTAAGATGTAGATCGTCGATGATGCAGACCAGCAAGGTCTGGGGAACTCACCCAGCAAGGGTAAGTGAGGGCAGGCCTGGAGCAACCAGACTGCCAAGTAAAGAAAAGATTGGCCTTCGGTAAGGGCTACTAGCCAACGGGCTAGCGACCGCGAAGGAGCCTCGTGACGCCGCACGTGGAGCTGGCTTACAGGACACTCGTGGAGTGGGGGCCAGTGATCTTCGGTGCAGGTGGTGCTGGAGGCTAGGGCTACTCGGAGCCCAAAGCACGACTTCTTGGGAGACCCAGAAGATGGTGCACTTGCAAGTGTGCTCGGTGTCCAGGGGTCACGGTCTCAAGTCACCCACGATAGCCACGGGCCTCAGCTTTGCTGGGGACTCAGGGTAGCCTCGGGGAAGTCTGAGAATCCACCTCTGGTGATGCGATGACTTCGGCGTCCGACGGGAGCTTCAGTGATGCGAACCGGACAGATGCTTCTTTGGTGCCTGCCAAGCAGGGGAGTCACTCCTTGACCCCAAGGGAGATTCTTCAGTCCTCTAATCTTGTCGTAGAGCGTCGAAGGTCCAGGATTCCGTGTCAGAGTTTCGTCCAGGTATAATCTAAAGTCCTAAGGACTGGGTTCCTACCTTTATTCCAAAAATAGGGGATGGACTACTCTGTGGCCCCACCTATGGGTGGGTCAGGGCAGAGGGGTGGCTACACCCCTTTCCTTTGTCCAGTTCGCGCCAAAGCAGGGGCTGCAAGCCCCTGATCCGGTTTGAACTGGGGTATGCACAGGGACACCAAATGTGCCCCCAGTGCAGGACTTCAAAGCACCCGAAAGTGCTCCCGCCCAGCCCCAATACACATTGTCCTGTCTGGGGAGGTGGTCACACCTCCCTGGGACAGGAAACCTATTGTCCAGGCCTCCCCTGCCGGAGTTTCGTCCAGCAGCAGGAGGCCAGACTCGTGTCTGTGGCAGCAGCATCCATTTTGTGATGCCAGGGCTCTGGAAAGAAGTTACCGGACTCGTCAGAGTTAACATGCCTTTCCTCTAGAAGGGTGGAATGCTACTCCCGCCGCCAGGATTGGCGGGGGTAGTATTCCAAGATGTTTGACACCAAACACGACATGTTTTGGTGCAGCCATTCCTTAGTTAGCATTTTACCGCGAGGATATAATGCGTTTAAGAGTATATGGTCAGGCTGCACTACAAACAGCATCAGAGATGGTCTCCGAACGCTGCAGAGGGGCCCTGCTCATGCAGGGGCACCCTCTCACATAAGAACCATGCACTCTGCCTTTAGGATTGATAAGGCCTGCCTTAGGAGTGACTTATAGGTTTATATGTGTGTATGCTTTTAGTGATATAGGTAACCTATACCACAGCAAGGGGTGCATGCACCACCTTACCCAGGCTGCAGTAGCAGACCTGTGGTGTCAGTTTGGATGGCCTACCAGGGGTGGCATAATACATGCTGCAGCCCCTGGCAGGCCTCTGAGGTACCTATGCCCTTGGTACATAGTATACCATATACTAGGGACTTACAAGGGCACTCCAGATCCCAATCAGAGATGTGCCTAAGGCACATGGAGACCCTTTTAAAGAGGAAACAGCTAGGCTGGGGTTCTGAATAGCAGGGCCCCAGCCAGACTAATGTCGAAAACCAGTGAAGTATCAGCAAAAAGTGGGGGTACCCCTGTGAAGCAGATCCTACTCTCCTACACAACCCCCCAAACGTAGGGACATTAAACTAACCTTGCCCAGTTAAGTCTTCATGTTCTAAGTGGAAATACCTAGAGAGTCCATCTGCATTCGCATGGTTACTCCCAGGCCTATGTTCCACTGTAAAGTCCATCCCCTGTAGGGAAATGGACCACCTAAGCAGTTTGGGGTTTTCACCCTTCATTTGTTTTAGCCATAAGAGGGGCTTATGGTCTGTCTGAACCAGGAAGTGTGTACCAAACAAGTATGGCCTCAACTTCTTCAGAGCCCAGATCACAGCAAAGGCCTCCTCTCTATGGCTGACCAACGTTTCTCTCTAGGGGTCAGCCTTCTGCTAATAAAAGCTACTGGCTGATCCTGACCTTCTTCATTCAATTGTGACAGTACAGCCCCTACCCCCAATTCAGATGCATCTGTTTGGACAATGAACTTCTTGGAGTAATCAGGACTCTGCAGAATTGGAGCAGTGCACATGGCCTGCTTGAGGTCATCAAATGCCTTTTGACAGCTAACTGTCCACTGAACCTTTTTGGGCATTTTCTTAGAAGTTAAGTCATTCAAGGGTGTCACTATTGATCCATACCCCTTGACAAATCTCCTATAGTACCCAGTCAGGCCTAAGAAGGCTCTCACCTGAGTCTGGGTAGTTGGAGCAGTCCAGTCCATGATGGTCTGGATCTTGCTTCTGCAAAGGTTGAACCTGGCCTCCACCCACAAGGTGGCCCAGGTACACAACCTGACTCTGCCCTATCTGGCACTTAGTGGCCTTGATAGTCAGGCCTGCCTTTGCAGGGCCTGTAAAACATTCCTGAGGTGGACCAGGTGATCCTCCCAGGTGGAGCTAAAGACAGCAATATCATCTAGATAAGCTGCACTATAGGCCTCCAGTCCTGTGAGAACTGTGTTCACCAACCTCTGGAAAGTGGCAGGTGCATTTTTCAGACCAAAGGGCATCACCACAAATTGATAATGCCCACTAGGGGTTGAAAATGCTGTTTTGGGCTTTGCAGCATCAGCTAGTCTGATCTGCCAGTAGCCAGCTGTTAGGTCAAATGTGCTGAGATATTTGGCAGAGGCCAAAGTATCTATGAGCTCATCTGCCCTGGTGTAGGAAGGTGGAATCTGACTATATGGTTGCCCCCACTTTTTTCCTGGTGTTTTGCTGGTTTATGACTTAGTTGGACTGGGACCCTGCTATTCAGGGCCCCAGTCTATCTGCTCTCTCTAACGACATGGAGTGCACTCTAGGTGCACTAGTGATTGGATACTGTGGTGCCTTATGAGTCCCTAGTATATGGTACCTTAGGTGCCAAGGGCATAGGTACTTCACAGGCCTACCAGGGGCTGCAGCATGTGTTATGCCACCCCTGGGAAGCAGTCTAAATCTGACACCACAGGCCTGCTACTGCAGCCTGGGTGAGGTGGTGCTAGCACTCCTCACTGAGATATAGGTTTCCTATATCTCTCCTGCACACACATATAAACCTATCAGTCACCCCTAAGGCAGGCCCTATCAATCCTGAGGGCAGGGTGCTTGGCTTCTATGTGAGGGGGTGCCTCTGCCTGAGCAGGGCCCCTCTGCAGCTCTCAGAGTCTATTCTCTGGTGCTGTTTGTGGATGCGGTTAAACCATATACTATTTAAGTGCATTATATCCTCGCGGTAAATGCTAACTTTGGAATGGCTGCATCAAAACATGTCGTGTTTGGTGTCAAACATCTTGGAATACTACCCCCCGCCAATCTTGGCGGCGGGGGTAGCATTCCACCCTTCTAGAGGGATAAGACATGTACCTGCTGTGGAAACGCGGTAGAATCCTAAAGAGCCCTGGCATCACAAAATGGATGCCACCAGTCACAGACACTGGGCTGCCCTCCTGCTGATGACCGAAACTCACAGTGGAGGAAGCCCAACAATAGGCATCCTGTCACAGGGAGGTGTAACCACCTTCCAGACAGGGTTTAGTGTATTGGGGCTGGGTGGGTGCACTCTTAGAGTGCTTTGAAGTCCTGCACTGGGGGAGCAGAAGGCTCCTCTGTGCATATGCCAGTTCAAACCAGCTCAGGGGCTACCTGCCCCTGCTCTGGTGCGAAACTGGACAAAGGGAAGTGGGTGTAGCCACCCCTCCCTTGACCCTCCCATAGGTGGGGTCATAGAGCTAGTCCATCCCCTCTTTTTAGTATAAGAGGGGAACCTTGCCATTGCAAAGCAGATAACCCCTGGACGACGCTCTACAGAAGAATCCTGGCCCTTCGACGTTCCACTACCTTTGGAAGACAGAAGAATCTCCCTTGGAGTCAAGGAGTGACTCCCTGCTTGGCAGGCACCAAAAACGACAACGACGGTCGCAAACTACGCCGCTCCCGCCGGAGTCCGAAGTCCCTGCAGCCCAGGAAGTGGATTTCCTGACCTCTCCCAGGCCATCGTGAGTCCCCAGCGAAGCTGAGGCAAGTGGACTCCACGAGTAACGAGGAACCGCGACCCCTGGGTACCGTGCACTATTGTCGAGTGCAACCCCTTCACAACGTTCCACGAACTTGTGCTTTGGACCACGTGTGGTCCCGACCTCCAGCAGGAATCCCTCCGAAGATCAGAGGCCTACACCATCCCGAGTGACCGTGGGCCCCTGCTGAGTGATTCCGCCCGAGGTGTCTTCGCGATCCCTTGCCCGCTGGCTTGTGGGTCCCCAGAAGACTTCTTAAAGAAACCAAAGGGCTCCCTGGTTGCTCCAGGCCTGCCCTGACTTACCCTCGCTGGGTGAGTTCCACAGACCTTGCTGGTCTGCGCCATCGACTTTTCTCCATCTCCCCGAGACTTGCGGCTGCCAAGGCTTGTTGGCTCCGATCGAGTTGCCGACACCGCAGTCAGCTGCAGACGTCGAGGGACACACCGAATCCAGCTCCTGTTCATCGTCGACACCTCCTGGACCACGTGGCTGAAGAGTCAAGGCACCCGCAACCGACCTGAAGCGACCGACGACGGTGGGCATCCATCTTCCTTGCCCCGGGTCACTGCCAAGTGACTTTGAACACTGTCCCCTCTGCTTTCAGGTCATCCTTCTTCAGAATCCAGGCTTGGATTCCACCGGACACTTCTTCAGCTCCCGCAAGCAGCAAGTCTTCTTTGTTCGCCATTGAAAACGACGCCGCGACCCGACACCAAAGGACACCTGTGCACCCGGCTTCCCTGGGTGAGGTAACTCCAGCACTACGGTGCTCCTGTGGGTGTGGGCCCTAGAACTACTTACCCTGTAAGTGACTTGCTTGTAGGTTCTCCCGAAGTATCCTAAAACTCTTTATTTCCAACCGCGACTTGCCCCATTGAAGTCAACGGCGATCCGCGCCTGTGTATCTACACTGCACGCGTCCCCCGTGGGTCCTTTACTTACCTGCCTTGGGTGGTTTCGTGAGGTCCCAGCACTTCTGAAGGCCCTAGGCCTTGTCTCCCTGCAAGTCGTTGTCCCTAAGTCTCTTACTTAGTATATGGTCTGGTACGCCCCTAGGGCCCAGCCATATTTTGTGCTTAACTTATTGTGAAACGTTGATTTGTGCATATGTTTGTCTTCTAATCTCATAAAGAGATTAGTAGAGAGTTATTTAGAAATAAATACATATATATTTGATATATATACCTGTGTGGTGTCTTTTCATTTGGTGATTCAAGAGATTATTTGGTAAAACAAGCTGCTTTACATTCCTCCGAGACTTAGCCTGAAGGCTGCTCTCCACAGCTACCACTAGGATAGCTTTCTTTAAAAGGTTGTCTTAAACCTATCTACCATAAGAGTCGATTTGCCCTGGTGCAAGGTGTCCACTTTAATTAGTGAACAGCATATACCAGGCCAACTTCTCACATTGGTGGGCAGCGTGTGGGATTCCAGCTTGCCATTGTTTTACCAGAAAATCTCTATTTGAATTACTAACTGAAAACCATTATAGGTACTCAAGGTACATATAAAGTCAAGCTTAGTATCAATAAGTTCTACTGAACTTAGAGCTGTGTTCCAAGGGATAGCACACCCTTTCCACAGCTCAAGCTAGGATCAGTAGGCCACGAACTAGTGTAGGTAGTACAACACTGCACAACACTAGAATGTCCTTGAAGGGTGGACCCGGTGGATCCACTCAGCCTCAGTATAAGGACATGGCTTTCTCTGACTTGAGAGCCATGTGTGTTGACAGACACCTGAGGACAGGACAGAGTCCCTCAACACTACACCTGATAGATCTGCTGACAGCAGATGACCTTAGATTGGCTCTAGGAGCTAAAGGGTTTGAATCAGTGGGTGGGTCAGTCATAGTATCTGGGTCAGATGATGAAAATCAGAATGACCAAGATTCTGTGGTTGAAGGGCCAGGCTTCAAGGAGCCTGAACAGGACAGAGGAGTTCTCCCTAAGAGAACTGGCAGAGTGGATGAGAGGCACAGATCCCCTTCCAGGGAATCTGAGCACTCTTATCACTCTGGCAGAGAATTTGTCCAGGAGAGGAGCTCATACTTTAACTTAAGAGAGACCTCCTCTGAAAGAAGGTGCAAACTGCTCCAGTATGAGGAAGCCAAAGTGGCCCTCAGAACCAAGCAGTTGGCACTGGATAGAGAAGCCCTGGAGATCCAGAGAGCTTCCAGAAGGGAGGGTTTAGAACCCCCTGGTGGCAGCAACAGTGTCCCTAGAGGCAGAGAATATATTCCTGACCATAGGAACCTGAGCAAGGTTGTTCCTCCCTACCAGAGTGGGGATGATATCCACAAGTGGATAACTGCTATGGAGAGGGCCTGTAGAGTACAGCAGGTCCCCCAAAAGCAGTGGGCAGCAATCTTGTGGCTCTCCTTTTCAGATAAAGGTAGAGACAAGCTCCTCACTGTTAGAGAAGAGGATGCTGATGATTATGAGGTCCTGAAGAGTGCACTGATAGATGGGTTTGGCTTAACCACTGAGCAGTACAGGTTGAAGTTCAGAGATACCCAGAAGGCACAGACTCAGGACTGGACTGACTTTGTAGATTGTGCATCCAAGGCTCTGGAGGGTTGGCTGGTTGGCAGTAGGGTTACTGATTTCAAAGGATTTTATAATCTAATGATGAGAGAACAGATCCTTAATAATTGTCAAAACCAGCTTTTACACCAGTACCTGGTGGACTCTGATCTGACCTCTCCCCAAGAATTGGGAAAGAAGGCAGACAAATGGGTCAGAACCAGAGTAAGGCCTAAGAATCAGGGTGGTGACCACAAGAAAGATTCTACCAAGTCCCAAGAGAAAGGTGGGGATAAATCCAAGGATAAGTCCACTACAGGGCCCCAAAATTCCTCTTCCGGGGGTGGGTCCCAAACTCCTTCCTCTCCTGAAAAGAAACCCTATTGCCATGTCTGTAAAAAGCCTGGGCACTGGAAATCTGATCCCAGTTGTCCCAGGAATGGCAATAAAGAAAATGTTCCTCCAACAACTACTACCACCCCTCCTGGTACTACCAGTAGTAATCCTCCAGTTGGGAGTAGTGCACCCAAAAAGTTAGGTGCTTTTGCAAGAGGAACAGAGGTGGGCCCTAGTTTAGACAGGACCCCCTCAACAGACTCCTCAGATTCTGATGGTGGTGTAGGATATGCCACCTTTACCATGGGTCCCATAGCATTGGGCAGGTACAGATTGGAGCCAATAATTAATGGTCAGAAAGCTGTGGCATTTAGGGACACAGGGGCTAGTGTCACCATGGTGGCAGGGAAACTAGTCCCCCTCACCAGCTTTTACCTGAGTTTAAATACCAGGTGACCAACATTGATGGTGTCAGAACAGATCACCCCATGGCCATAGTCAATCTCAGCTGGGAGGGGGTCACAGGCCCAAAAGAGTGGCAGTGTCCCCAACCCTACCTGTAGATTGCCTGATGGGCAATGATTTGGAAATTTCAGCCTGGGCTGAAGTTGAACACCAAACCCATCTTAGGATGTTGGGCGTCCCTGCAAAGGTTAGGGGGCTGTGATGGCCACAGCCCCAGCCCAAGAATTTGGAGAGATGGAGCCTGAAAGAATGGCCCACTCTCCCCCAAAAGAGAGCACAAGGGTTGAAGAAAAGTCTTCTTCCCCCAGACAGTAGGTAAGGGTCAGCCTCCTCAGGGAACTGACCCTACCCCTAGTGAAGGAACTGCCACAGAGGTAGTCAGGCCTGGCCTGGCCACACCCCTGATGGCAGAGGACCCTTCCAAGGTGGTACCCAGTCTGGAGCAGGTAACCTGCCCCTCTCTACCCTGCCTCAGTCAGCCCAGGGCTGCAGAGGTCAGGGAGGTCAGTGGACCCCCAGGGCCCCCTGTCCAGAGGAACCCCCATCAGCAGATTAGGGGCACCCAGGCTAGTAGCCCTAGCCAGGTAGAAATTCCTCAACCCACTGAGGGATCCCCCATACCTTTATGTAGGGATCTCCCCCAGAAGGACTCTGTTAGGCAAGGGCAAACCTGGGACCAAAAGGTTCCAAACATGCCATGTCCCTCCAGTGTTCCACCCAAAGGGACCCAACCCCCGGCTGTAGGCAGTCAAAGGTTGACCCTTAGAGCAGAGTACCACTCAGTCATGGAAAGACAGGCATACATGGTGACCAGTGAGCTGAGAAAGCTGAGGCCAACATTCCTAGGGCCACACTTCCCTACTCAGACACCTCACCAGCCTGGTACTTTACCAAAGCACACCACAGGTAGTGATTCCCCATGGTGGAGACCCTCTCATACCCTTAGGGTGAGGGATTGCTTAGTGGACCATAAGACAGGGGGCAACCATGCTAGTGCAGGTGCTTCCTTATATGGCCACTTAGTCAATAAAGGCTCAACTGGCCAAGGTTAGCCTTATCTCCTTTCGTTTGGGGGGGTTATGTAGGAAGGTGGAATCTGACTATATGGTTGCCCCCACTTTTTTCCTGGTGTTTTGCTGGTTTATGACTTAGTTGGACTGGGACCCTGCTATTCAGGGCCCCAGTCTATCTGCTCTCTCTAAACGACATGGAGTGCACTCTAGGTGCACTAGTGATTGGATACTGTGGTGCCTTATGAGTCCCTAGTATATGGTACCTTAGGTGCCAAGGGCATAGGTACTTCACAGGCCTACCAGGGGCTGCAGCATGTGTTATGCCACCCCTGGGAAGCAGTCTAAATCTGACACCACAGGCCTGCTACTGCAGCCTGGGTGAGGTGGTGCTAGCACCCCTCACTGAGATATAGGTTTCCTATATCTCTCCTGCACACACATATAAACCTATCAGTCACCCCTAAGGCAGGCCCTATCAATCCTGAGGGCAGGGTGCTTGGCTTCTATGTGAGGGGGTGCCTCTGCCTGAGCAGGGCCCCTCTGCAGCTCTCAGAGTCTATTCTCTGGTGCTGTTTGTGGATGCGGTTAAACCATATACTATTTAAGTGCATTATATCCTCGCGGTAAATGCTAACTTTGGAATGGCTGCATCAAAACATGTCGTGTTTGGTGTCAAACATCTTGGAATACTACCCCCCGCCAATCTTGGCGGCGGGGGTAGCATTCCACCCTTCTAGAGGGATAAGACATGTACCTGCTGTGGAAACGCGGTAGAATCCTAAAGAGCCCTGGCATCACAAAATGGATGCCACCAGTCACAGACACTGGGCTGCCCTCCTGCTGATGACCGAAACTCACAGTGGAGGAAGCCCAACAATAGGCATCCTGTCACAGGGAGGTGTAACCACCTTCCAGACAGGGTTTAGTGTATTGGGGCTGGGTGGGTGCACTCTTAGAGTGCTTTGAAGTCCTGCACTGGGGGAGCAGAAGGCTCCTCTGTGCATATGCCAGTTCAAACCAGCTCAGGGGCTACCTGCCCCTGCTCTGGTGCGAAACTGGACAAAGGGAAGTGGGTGTAGCCACCCCTCCCTTGACCCTCCCATAGGTGGGGTCATAGAGCTAGTCCATCCCCTCTTTTTAGTATAAGAGGGGGAACCTTGCCATTGAAAAGCAGATAACCCCTGGACGACGCTCTACAGAAGAATCCTGGCCCTTCGACGTTCCACTACCTTTGGAAGACAGAAGAATCTCCCTTGGAGTCAAGGAGTGACTCCCCTGCTTGGCAGGCACCAAAAACGACAACGACGGTCGCAAACTACGCCGCTCCCGCCGGAGTCCGAAGTCCCTGCAGCCCAGGAAGTGGATTTCCTGACCTCTCCCAGGCCATCGTGAGTCCCCAGCGAAGCTGAGGCAAGTGGACTCCACGAGTAACGAGGAACCGCGACCCCTGGGTACCGTGCACTATTGTCGAGTGCAACCCCTTCACAACGTTCCACGAACTTGTGCTTTGGACCACGTGTGGTCCCGACCTCCAGCAGGAATCCCTCCGAAGATCAGAGGCCTACACCATCCCGAGTGACCGTGGGCCCCTGTTGAGTGATTCCGCCCGAGGTGTCTTCGCGATCCTTTGCCCGCTAGCTTGTGGGTCCCCAGAAGACTTCTTAAAGAAACCAAAGGGCTCCCCTGGTTGCTCCAGGCCTGCCCTGACTTACCCTCGCTGGGTGAGTTCCACAGACCTTGCTGGTCTGCGCCATCGACTTTTCTCCATCTCCCCGAGACTTGCGGCTGCCAAGGCTTGTTGGCTCCGATCGAGTTGCCGACACCGCAGTCAGCTGCAGACGTCGAGGGACACACCGAATCCAGCTCCTGTTCATCGTCGACACCTCCTGGACCACGTGGCTGAAGAGTCAAGGCACCCGCAACCGACCTGAAGCGACCGACGACGGTGGGCATCCATCTTCCTTGCCCCGGGTCACTGCCAAGTGACTTTGAACACTGTCCCCTCTGCTTTCAGGTCATCCTTCTTCAGAATCCAGGCTTGGATTCCACCGGACACTTCTTCAGCTCCCGCAAGCAGCAAGTCTTCTTTGTTCGCCATTGAAAACGACGCCGCGACCCGACACCAAAGGACACCTGTGCACCCGGCTTCCCTGGGTGAGGTAACTCCAGCACTACGGTGCTCCTGTGGGTGTGGGCCCTAGAACTACTTACCCTGTAAGTGACTTGCTTGTAGGTTCTCCCGAAGTATCCTAAAACTCTTTATTTCCAACCGCGACTTGCCCCATTGAAGTCAACGGCGATCCGCGCCTGTGTATCTACACTGCACGCGTCCCCCGTGGGTCCTTTACTTACCTGCCTTGGGTGGTTTCGTGAGGTCCCAGCACTTCTGAAGGCCCTAGGCCTTGTCTCCCTGCAAGTCGTTGTCCCTAAGTCTCTTACTTAGTATATGGTCTGGTACGCCCCTAGGGCCCCAGCCATATTTTGTGCTTAACTTATTGTGAAACGTTGATTTGTGCATATGTTTGTCTTCTAATCTCATAAAGAGATTAGTAGAGAGTTATTTAGAAATAAATACATATATATTTGATATATATACCTGTGTGGTGTCTTTTCATTTGGTGATTCAAGAGATTATTTGGTAAAACAAGCTGCTTTACATTCCTCCGAGACTTAGCCTGAAGGCTGCTCTCCACAGCTACCACTAGGATAGCTTTCTTTAAAAGGTTGTCTTAAACCTATCTACCATAAGAGTCGATTTGCCCTGGTGCAAGGTGTCCACTTTAATTAGTGAACAGCATATACCAGGCCAACTTCTCACACCTGGGTATTGGATGGGCATCAGTCCTAGTGACTGCATTGAGGCCCCTGTAGTCTACACAAAACCTCATCTCTCTTTTCCCACCACTGGTGTGAGGTTTAGGTACTAGGACTACTGGACTAGCCCAAGGGCTATCTGAGGGCTCAATCACTCCCAATTCCAACATCTTCTGGACTTCAGTCCTGATACAGTCCCTGACATGGTCAGGTTGCCTATAAATCTTGTTTTTAATAGGCAGACTGTCCCCAGTGTCCACTTCATGAGTGCACCAGGTGGTCTGACTGGGTGTCAGAGAAAACATATGTCTAAACTGATTGAGGACTTGCCTGCAATCAGTTTGTTGCTGGGTAGTGAGGCTGCCTGCCAAGGCTACACCATCAACTGACCCATCGTCAGGGTTCTGTGAGAGCAGGTCAGGGAGTGGGTCACTCTCTTCCTCCTGCCCTTCATCAGTAGCCATGAGCAAGCCCATGTCTGCCCTGTCCACATATGGCTTAAGTCTGTTGACATGGAGAACCCTGTGGGGACTCCTGGGTGTTCCCAGGTCTACTAAGTAAGTGACCTCACCCTTCTGCTCAACAATAGTGTGGGGTCCACTCCATTTGTCTTGGAGAGCTGCTGGGGCCACTGGCTCCAACACCCACACCTTCTGTCCTGGCTGGTAAACAGTTAGGACAGCCTTTGGTCATGCCAGGCCTTTTGAAGTTCCTGGCTAGCCTCAAGGTTTTTGGTTGCCTTTTTCATGTACTCAGCCATCCTGGAGCGGAGACCAAGTACATAGTCCACTATATCTTGCTTTGGGGGCTTGAGAGGTAACTCCCATCCTTCCTTCACCAAGCACAGTGGACCCCTCACAGGGTGGCCAAACAGAAGTTCAAAAGGGCTGTAACCAACCCCTTCTGAGGCACCTCCCTATATGCGAATAAAAGGCAGGGCAAGAGTATGTCCCATCTACGCCTAAGCTTTTCTGGGAGCCCTTTAATCATGCCCTTCAAGGTTTTGTTGAATCTCTCAACTAAACCATTGCATTGTGGGTGATAGGGTGTGGTGAACTTATAAGTAACTCCACACTCCTTCCACATTGCTTTTAAGTACCCAGACATGAAGTTTGCACCCCTGTCTGATACCACCTCCTTAGGAAAGCCCACTCTTGAGAAAATTCCCAGGAGGGCCCTTGCCACCACAGGTGCTGTAGTGGTCCTAAGGGGTATAGCCTCTGGATACCTGGTGGCATGATCCACTACCACCAGTATAAATCTGTGCCCAGATGCTGTTTGGGGATCCATGGGACCAACAATGTCAATCCCTACCCTCTCAAAGGGCACCCCCACCACAGGTAGTGGTATCAGGGGGCCTTTGTAGTGCCACCTGCTTTGCCACTGGCTTGGCAGGTTACACAGGAGCGACAAAACTCCTTGCTGTCTTCAGACATGTGGGGCCAGTGAAAGTGAGGGACAATTCTGTCCCAAGTCTTGTTCTGGCCCAGGTGTCCTGCTAAGGGAATATCATGGGCTAGGGTCAATAGGAAGCCCCTGAACTTCAAAGGTATTACCAACCTCCTGGTAGCACCAGGCTTGGGGTCTCTACTCTCTGAGTACAGGAGTCCATCATCCCAATACACTGTATGGGGACCACTAGCTTTCCCAGCAGCCTCAGCAGCAGCTTGCTGTCTGAGGGGTTCAAGGGAGGGGCAGCTCTGCTGCTCCTGGCTCAGATCTGCCCTAGAAGGTCCCCCTGTCCCCAAGAACTCAACCTGGTCAGGCTCAAGTTCCTCTGGGACAGTTCCTTCTTCAGGGCTGAGATCATCCCCTCAAGGGACTGATCTTCCTCCTGAGCCAAGGGGAAGGCACTGCCTTAACCCTACTACTCCTCCTCTTGGAAGGCACTTGGTCCATTCTTCCAGAATCCAAGGCCTGTTCAGTTTTAGACAGTTTAGCTTGTGACCTGGTCACAGCAAACACATCTGCAGGGATCCCCAGCATTTCTGCATGGGTCCTGAGCTCCACTTCTGCCCAAGCAGAGGTCTCTAAGTCATTGCCAAGCAAGCATTCGACTGGTAGGTTTGCACTCACCACAACCTTCTTAAGGCCAGTTACCCCTCCCCAGGAGAAGTTAACAACTGCCAGAGTATGGTCTGTTCTGACATTGCTAGCATTGGTCACTTGGTACATTTCACCAAGTATAACTTGCCCAGGTAGCACAAGGTCTTGTGTCACCATTGTGACACTTGCCCCTGTGTCCCTAAATGCCAAAGCCTCTCGTCCATTGATTAAAGGCTGTTGTCTGTACTTGCCCAGATTACTGGGACTCACAGTGGAGGTCACATCCATGCCTCCATCACAGACTAACACAGCCTGAGTCAGTTCCCTGACTAAGTCAGAGCCCAACTCAGTTCCCAGGGTGAACCCTACTAAACCCTTTGCTGGAGCACTTCCACCAACTGTACTAGGGTGTAGGAAGGTGGAATCTGACTATATGGTTGCCCCCACTTTTTTCCTGGTGTTTTGCTGGTTTATGACTTAGTTGGACTGGGACCCTGCTATTCAGGGCCCCAGTCTATCTGCTCTCTCTAAACGACATGGAGTGCACTCTAGGTGCACTAGTGATTGGATACTGTGGTGCCTTATGAGTCCCTAGTATATGGTACCTTAGGTGCCAAGGGCATAGGTACTTCACAGGCCTCCCAGGGGCTGCAGCAGGTGTTATGCCACCCCTGGGAAGCAGTCTAAATCTGACACCACAGGCCTGCTACTGCAGCCTGGGTGAGGTGGTGCTAGCACCCCTCACTGAGATATAGGTTTCCTATATCTCTCCTGCACACACATATAAACCTATCAGTCACCCCTAAGGCAGGCCCTATCAATCCTGAGGGCAGGGTGCTTGGCTTCTATGTGAGGGGGTGCCTCTGCATGAGCAGGGCCCCTCTGCAGTTCTCAGAGTCCATTCTCTGGTGCTGTTTGTGGATGCGGTTAAACCATATACTATTTAAGTGCATTATATCCTCGCGGTAAATGCTAACTTTGGAATGGCTGCATCAAAACATGTCGTGTTTGGTGTCAAACATCTTGGAATACTACCCCCCGCCAATCTTGGCGGCGGGGGTAGCATTCCACCCTTCTAGAGGGAGAAGACATGTACCTGCTGTGGAAACGCGGTAGAATCCTAAAGAGCCCTGGCATCACAAAATGGATGCCACCAGTCACAGACACTGGGCTGCCCTCCTGCTGATGACCGAAACTCACAGTGGAGGAAGCCCAACAATAGGCATCCTGTCACAGGGAGGTGTAACCACCTTCCAGACAGGGTTTAGTGTATTGGGGCTGGGTGGGTGCACTCTTAGAGTGCTTTGAAGTCCTGCACTGGGGGAGCAGAAGGCTCCTCTGTGCATATGCCAGTTCAAACCAGCTCAGGGGCTACCTGCCCCTGCTCTGGCGCGAAACTGGACAAAGGGAAGTGGGTGTAGCCACCCCTCCCTTGACCCTCCCATAGGTGGGGTCATAGAGCTAGTCCATCCCCTCTTTTTAGTATAAGAGGGGAACCTTGCCATTGCAAAGCAGATAACCCCTGGACGACGCTCTACAGAAGAATCCTGGCCCTTCGACGTTCCACTACCTTTGGAAGACAGAAGAATCTCCCTTGGAGTCAAGGAGTGACTCCCCTGCTTGGCAGGCACCAAAAACGACAACGACGGTCGCAAACTACGCCGCTCCCGCCGGAGTCCGAAGTCCCTGCAGCCCAGGAAGTGGATTTCCTGACATCTCCCAGGCCATCGTGAGTCCCCAGCGAAGCTGAGGCAAGTGGACCCCACGAGTAACGAGGAACCGCGACCCCTGGGTACCGTGCACTATTGTCGAGTGCAACCCCTTCACAACATTCCACGAACTTGTGCTTTGGACCACGTGTGGTCCTGACCTCCAGCAGGAATCCCTCCGAAGATCAGAGGCCTACACCGTCCCGAGTGACCGTGGGCCCCTGTTGAGTGATTCCGCCCGAGGTGTCTTCGCGATCCCTGGCCCGCTGGCTTGTGGGTCCCCAGAAGACTTCCTAAAGAAACCAAAGGGCTCCCTGGTTGCTCCAGGCCTGCCCTGACTTACCCTCGCTGGGTGAGTTCCACAGACCTTGCTGGTCTGCGCCATCGACTTTTCTTCATCTCCCCGAGACTTGCGGCTGCCAAGGCTTGTTGGCTCCGATCGAGTTGCCGACACCGCAGTCAGCTGCAGACGTCGAGGGACACACCGAATCCAGCTCCTGGTCGTCGTCGACGCCTCCTGGACCACGTGGCTGAAGAGTCAAGGCACCTGCAACCGACCTGAAGCGACCGACGACGGTGGGCATCCATCTTCCTTGCCCCGGGTCACTGCCAAGTGACTTTGAACACTGTCCCCTCTGCTTTCAGGTCATCCTTCTTCAGAATCCAGGCTTGGATTCCACCGGACACTTCTTCAGCTCCCGCAAGCAGCAAGTCTTCTTTGTTCGCCATTGAAAACGACGCCGCGACCCGACACCAAAGGACACCTGTGCACCCGGCTTCCCTGGGTGAGGTAACTCCAGCACTACGGTGCTCCTGTGGGTGTGGGCCCTAGAACTACTTACCCTGTAAGTGACTTGCTTGTAGGTTCTCCCGAAGTATCCTAAAACTCTTTATTTCCAACCGCGACTTGCCCCATTGAAGTTAACGGCGATTCGCGCCTGTGTATCCACACTGCACGCGTCCCCGTGGGTCCTTTACTTACCTGCCTTGGGTGGTTTTGTGAGGCCCCAGCACTTCTGAAGGCCCTAGGCCTTGTCTCCTTGCAAGTCGTTGTTTCTAAGTCTCTTACTTAGTATATGGTCTGGTACGCCCCTAGGGCCCCAGCCATATTTTGTGCTTAACTTATTGAGAAACGTTGATTTGTGCATATGTTTGTCTTCTAATCTCATAAAGAGATTAGTAGAGAGTTATTTAGAAATAAATACATATATATTTGATATATATACCTGTGTGGTGTCTTTTCATTTGGTGATTCAAGAGATTATATGGTAAAACAAGCTGCTTTACATTCCTCCGAGACTTAGCCTGAAGGCTGCTCTCCACAGCTACCACTAGGATAGCTTTCTTTAAAAGGTTGTCTTAAACCTATCTACCATAAGAGTCGATTTGGACTGGTGCAAGGTGCCCACTATAATTAGTGGACAGCATATGCCAGGCCAACTTCTCACATAGCGGGAACAGGTGCCTTAGGGGCATTGGTGGAGGCTGGACTGGAGTCTTTGGACTTGGTGCAATCACTGGTCCAGTGGGTCTTTTGCTTACAGACCTTGCACCATGGTTTTCTTTGGCCTTTACCCTTGGTAGACTGGGAATCCCCACCAGAAGAAGATTTTTGGGGGCCTGATGAAGACTTTTGATCTTTACCCTTCTCCCCACCCTTGTCAGAGTTCTTAGCATCTTGCTTCTTGGTTTCCCCACCTTGGTTCTGTACCTTCTGCTTCACCCTGGTTCTGACCCATTTGTCTGCCTTCTTTCCCAATTCTTGGGGAGAGGTCAGATCAGAGTCAACCAGGTACTGATGCAACAGCTGGTTTTGACAGTTATTAAGAATCTGCTCCCTCATTATCAGATTATACAATCCTGAGAAGTCACACACCTTACTGCCCATCAACCAGCCTTCCAGAGCCTTGGCAGAACAATCCACATAGTCTACCCAGTCTTGAGTCTGTGCTTTTTGGGTGTCTCTGAACTTCAACCTGTACTGTTCAGTGGTTAGGCCAAACCCATCAATAAGAGCACTCTTCAAGACCTTGTAATTGTCAGCATCCTCCTCTCTAACAGTGAGGAGCTTGTCTCTACCTTTGTCAGCAAAGGAGAGCCACAAGATTGCTGCCCACTGCTCCTGAGGGACCTTCTGTACTTTACAGGCCCTCTCTAAAGCAGTTATCCATTTGTGGATATCATCCCCACTCTGGTAGGGAGGGACAATCTTGCTCAGGTTCCTATGGTCATAGGACCTTTCCCTATCTCTAGGGACATGGCTGCCACCATGGGTCTCTAGTCCCAACTTTCTTCTCTCCCTAAGGAGATCTAGGGATTCTCTATCTAAAGCCAATTGCTTCTTCCTGATCTCCAGTTGAGTTTCCTCATACTGGACCAGTCTCTTTCTTCTCTCATGAGAGGATTCCCTCCTGTGAGAAGAAACAGAGCTCCCTATTGAGGTGCCAGAGTGGTTAGACTCCTGAGAAGGAGACCTAGACTTTCTGAGCACACTCATAATCCTTCCTGGGGGACAAAGGTGTGGTTCTCCAGATCCTCATCTTCATCTTCCCCAGAAGGGATTGGGTTTTCCAGGTCAGGGTCATTGTCACCCTCCTGGTCAGTTTCAGAGGGGGGCTGGGGGTAGTAGTACCCCTGGCCCCTTCCTCATCTGCTGGCCCACCCTCTGCTCCTACCCCTTCAGTCTCTGAGGACTTACTAAGATCATAAGCCACCAACATCTCCTGGAGGTGTTGGGTGGTGGGACTTTGGCCTGTCCTTAATTTCCTCACGTTACACAAAGCTCTCAGTTCCAAGAATGGGAGTGTGTCATACTTGGAGGGGGAAGCTCAATGGCTTCCTGCAGGGCATCTCTAGATCCTGCTTTTAAAGACATTACTAGTGTGGTGTGGTGTATGCACTACCTACTCTAGTGTGGCCTACTAAACTCTCTTGAGTTGTAGAAAGGGTTGTGCTATCCCTTAACACACAACTCTAAGTTCAGTAGAACTTACTGATATTCTAAGCTTAAATTATATGTACCTTAGGTACCTTTAGTGGTTTTCAGTTGATCAATTCAATTGAGATTATCTGGTAAAACAATAGCAAGCTGGAATCCCACACGCTGCACACCAATGTGAGAAGTTGGCCTGGCATATGCTGTCCACTACTTATAGTGGGCACCTTGCACCAGTCCAAATCGACTCTTATGGTAGGTAGGTTAAAGACAACCTTATTGAAAGCTATCCTAGTGGTAGCTGTGGAGAGCAGCCTTCAGGCTAAGTCTTGAAGGAATGTAAAGCAGCTTGTTTTACCAGTCTATAATCTCTTGAGTGACCAAATGAAAGAGCACCACACCAGGTATATATTCAAAATATATGTATTTATTACTAAACACACCCCTCTAGTCTCTTTATGAGGCTAGAGTTCGAAGTACATAGGTTATAAGATCTTAAATCACAGTAATAGCACAAATACACGTTTGGGCCCTAGGGGCGTACCAAACCATATACCAATAAAGTGGTATGCGAACCACGACTGAACTAGACACTAGGCCTAGAGCCTCTAGAAGTGCTTGGACCACAAGGAACCACCCAAGGTAGTGACACAGGGGACCCACGGGAGACGCGTGCAGTGTAAATACACAACCGCGATACGCCGTTAACTTCTATGGAGAAAGTCGGGATCGGGAAAATAGAGGAAAGGGACACTTTAAAAAGGACTAGGACAAAACCCTTTGAGATCTAGGACTTTGAAGAGTCTCTACCCACGGGAGCACCGGAGTACTCGTGTTACCTCACCCAGGGAAGCCGGGTGCATAGGTGCCTTTCGGGGTCGGGTTTCGTCGTCGTTTCTTATGGCGATCTGCTGCAAAGTGCTGCTGGCGACCAGGAGAAAAGTGTCCGGGTGGATCCAAGAGTGGATCGGAGTTCTGAAGAACCTGAAAGCAGAGGGGACAGAGTCTGGGTCACTAGCCAGTGACCAGGAAGGCGATGGACAGATGCCCACCGATGTCGAGTGCTTCAGATTCGATGACGGTCATCTTGACTCTTCAGCCACGAGGTCCAGGAGGCGTTGTCGGTGACCAGGAGCAGGATTCGGGCTGTTGCTCGATGTCTGTCGAGTGCAGAGGTGTCGGCGACCAGATTGGACCCAACAAGCCTTGGCAACGGCAAGTCTCGAGTAAGATGTAGATCGTCGATGATGCAGACCAGCAAGGTCTGGGGAACTCACCCAGCAAGGGTAAGTGAGGGCAGGCCTGGAGCAACCAGACTGCCAAGTAAAGAAAAGATTGGCCTTCGGTAAGGGCTACTAGCCAACGGGCTAGCGACCACGAAGGAGCCTCGTGACGCCGCACGTGGAGCTGGCTTACAGGACACTCGTGGAGTGGGGGCCAGTGATCTTCGGTGCAGGTGGTGCTGGAGGCTAGGGCTACTCGGAGCCCAAAGCACGACTTCTTGGGAGACCCAGAAGATGGTGCACTTGCAAGTGTGCTCGGTGTCCAGGGGTCACGGTCTCAAGTCACCCACGATAGCCACGGGCCTCAGCTTTGCTGGGGACTCAGGGTAGCCTCGGGGAAGTCTGAGAATCCACCTCTGGTGATGCGATGACTTCGGCGTCCGACAGGAGCTTCAGTGATGCGAACCGGACAGATGCTTCTTTGGTGCCTGCCAAGCAGGGAGTCACTCCTTGACCCCAAGGGAGATTCTTCAGTCCTCTAATCTTGTCGTAGAGCGTCGAAGGTCCAGGATTCCGTGTCAGAGTTTCGTCCAGGTATAATCTAAAGTCCTAAGGACTGGGTTCCTACCTTTATTCCAAAAATAGGGGATGGACTACTCTGTGGCCCCACCTATGGGTGGGTCAGGGCAGAGGGGTGGCTACACCCCTTTCCCTTTGTCCAGTTCGCGCCAAAGCAGGGGCTGCAAGCCCCTGATCCGGTTTGAACTGGGGTATGCACAGGGACACCAAATGTGCCCCCAGTGCAGGACTTCAAAGCACCCGAAAGTGCTCCCGCCCAGCCCCAATACACATTGTCCTGTCTGGGGAGGTGGTCACACCTCCCTGGGACAGGAAACCTATTGTCCAGGCCTCCCCTGCCGGAGTTTCGTCCAGCAGCAGGAGGCCAGACTCGTGTCTGTGGCAGCAGCATCCATTTTGTGATGCCAGGGCTCTGGAAAGAAGTTACCGGACTCGTCAGAGTTAACATGCCTTTCCCTCTAGAAGGGTGGAATGCTACCCCCGCCGCCAGGATTGGCGGGGGGTAGTATTCCAAGATGTTTGACACCAAACACGACATGTTTTGGTGCAGCCATTCCATAGTTAGCATTTTACCGCGAGGATATAATGCGTTTAAGAGTATATGGTCAGGCTGCACTACAAACAGCATCAGAGATGGTCTCTGAACGCTGCAGAGGGGCCCTGCTCATGCAGGGGCACCCTCTCACATAAGAACCATGCACTCTGCCTTTAGGATTGATAAGGCCTGCCTTAGGAGTGACTTATAGGTTTATATGTGTGTATGCTTTTAGTGATATAGGTAACCTATACCACAGCAAGGGGTGCATGCACCACCTTACCCAGGCTGCAGTAGCAGACCTGTGGTGTCAGTTTGGATGGCCTACCAGGGGTGGCATAATACATGCTGCAGCCCCTGGCAGGCCTCTGAGGTACCTATGCCCTTGGTACATAGTATACCATATACTAGGGACTTACAAGGGCACTCCAGATCCCAATCAGAGATGTGCCTAAGGCACATGGAGACCCCTTTAAAGAGGAAACAGCTAGGCTGGGGTTCTGAATAGCAGGGCCCCAGCCAGACTAATGTCGAAAACCAGTGAAGTATCAGCAAAAAGTGGGGGTACCCCTGTGAAGCAGATCCTACTCTCCTACAGGTCATAACTGTAGGTGACACCTGGGAGGGAGGTCACGACTCTAGGTGACACCGGGGAGGGAGGTCACGACTCTAGGTGACACCGGGGAGGGAGGTCACGACTCTAAATGACACCTGGGAGGGAGGTCACGACTCTAAATGACACCTGGGAGGGAGGTCACGACTCTAGGTGACACCTGGGAGGGAGGTCACGACTCTAGGTGACACCTGGGAGAGAGGTCGTGACTCTAAATGACACCTGGGAGGGAGGTCACGACTCTAAATGACACCTGGGAGGGAGGTCCTGACTCTAGGTGACACCTGGGAGGGAGGTCACGACTCTAGGTGACATCTGGGAGGGAGGTCACGACTCTAGGTGACATCTGGGAGGGAGGTCACGACTCTAGGTGACATCTGGGAGGGAGGTCATGACTCTAAATGACACCTGGGAGGGAGGTCACGACTCTAGGTGACACCTGGGAGGGAGGTCACGACTCTAGGTGACACCTGGGAGGGAGGTCACAACTAAATGACACCTGGGAGGGAGGTCACGACTCTAAATGACACCTGGGAGGGAGGTCACGACTCTGGGTGACATCTGGGAGGGAGGTCATAACTGTAGGTGACACCTGGGAGGGAGGTCACGACTCTAGGTGACACCGGGGAGGGAGGTCACGACTCTAAATGACACCTGGGAGGGAGGTCACGACTCTAAATGACACCTGGAAGGGAGGTCACGACTCCGGGTGACATCTGGGAGGGAGGTCACGACTCTAGTATACATCTGGGAGGGAGGTCACGACTCTAGGTGACACCTGGGAGGAGGTCACGACTCTAGGTGACATCTGGGAGGAAGGTCACGACTCTGGGTGACACCTGGGAGGAGGACATGACTCTGGGTGACATCTGGGAGGGAGGTCACGACTCTAAATGACACCTGGGAGGGAGGTCACGACTCTAAATGACACCTGGGAGGGAGGTCACAACTCCGGGTGACATCTGGGAGGGAGGTCACGACTCTGGGTGACATCTGGGAGGGAGGTCACGACTCTGGGTGACATCTGGGAGGGAGGTCACGACTCTAGGTGACACCTGGGAGGGAGGTCACGACTCTAGGTCACACCTCGGAGGGAGGTCACGAATCTAGGTGACACCTGGGGGAGGTCACGACTCTGGGTGACATCTGGGAGGTCACGACTCCGGGTGACATCTGGGAGGGAGGTCACGACTCTAGGTGACATCTAGGAGGGAGGTCATGACTCTAGGTGACATCTGGGAGGGATGTCATGACTCTAGGTGACATCTGGGAGGGAGGTCACGACTAGGTGACATCTGGGAGGGAGGTCACAACTCTAGGTGACATCTGGGAGGGAGGTCACGACTAGGTGACACCTGGGAGGGAGGTCACGACTCTGGGTGACACCTGGGAGGGAGGTCACGACTCTGGGAGACATCTAGAAGGAGGTCACAACTCTAAATGACACCTGGGAGGGAGGTCACGACTCTAGGTGACATCTGGGAGGGAGGTCACGACTCTAGGTGACATCAGGGAGGGAGGTCACGACTCTAGGTGACATCTTGGAGGGAGGTCATGACTCTAAATGACACCTGGGAGGGAGGTCACGACTCTAGGTGACATCTGGGAGGGAGGTCACAACTCTAGGTGACATCTGGGAGGGAGGTCACGACTCTAAATGACATCTGGGAGGGAGGTCACGACTGTAGGTGACATCTGGGAGGGAGGTCACGACTCTAAATGACACCTGGGAGGGAGGTCACGACTCCGGGTGACATCTGGGAGGGAGGTCATGACTGGGTGACATCTGGGAGGGAGGTCACGACTCTGGGTGACATGTGGGAGGGAGGTCAAGACTCTAGGTAACACCTGGGAGGGAGGTCACGACTCTAGGTGACTCCTGGGAGGGAGGTCACGACTCTGGGTGACATCTGGGAGGGAGGTCACGACTCCGGGTCACATCTGGGAGGGAGGTCACGACTCTAGGTGACATCTAGGAGGGAGGTCATGACTCTAGGAGACACCTGGGAGGGAGGTCACGACTCTGGGTGACATCTGGGAGGGAGGTCATGACTCTAGGTGACACCTGGGAGGGAGGTCATGACTCTGGGTGACATCTGGGAGGGAGGTCATGACTCTGGGTGACATCTGGGAGGGAGGTCATAACTGTAGGTGACACCTGGGAGGGAGGTCACGACTCTAGGTGACACCGGGGAGGGAGGTCACGACTCTAAATGACACCTGGGAGGGAGGTCACGACTCTAAATGACACCTGGAAGGGAGGTCACGACTCCGGGTGACATCTGGGAGGGAGGTCATGACTCTGGGTGACATCTGGGAGGGAGGTCACGACTCTAGGTGACATCTGGGAAGGAGGTCACAACTCTAGGTGACATCTGGGAGGGAGGTCATGACTAGGTGACACCTGGGAGGGAGGTCACAACTCTAAATGACACCTGGGATGGAGGTCACAACTCTAGGTGACATCTGGGAGGGAGATCACGACTCTAAATGACACCTGGGAGGGAGGTCATGACTCTAGGTTACACCTGGGAGTGAGGTCACGACTCTAAATGACACCTGGGAGGGAGGTCACGACTCTAGGTGACACCTGGGAGGGAGGTCGCGACTCTAAATGACACCTGGGAGGGAGGTCACGACTCCGGGTGACATCTGGGAGGGAGGTCATGACTCTAGGTGACACCTGGGAGGGAGGTCACGACTCTAGGTGACACCGGGGAGGGAGGTCACGACTCTAGGTGACACCGGGGAGGGAGGTCACGACTCTAAATGACACCTGGGAGGGAGGTCACGACTCTAAATGACACCTGGGAGGGAGGTCACGACTCCGGGTGACATCTGGGAGGAGGTCACTACTCGAGTATACATCTGGGAGGATGGTCACGACTCTAGGTGACACCTGGGAGGGAGGTCACGACTCTAGGTGTCATCTGGGAGGGAGGTCACGACTCTGGGTGACACCTGGGAGGGAGGTCACGACTCTAAATCACACCTGGGAGGGAGGTCACGACTCTAAATGACACCTGGGAGGGAGGTCACGACTCTGGGTGACATCTGGGAGGGAGGTCATGACTCTGGGTGACATCTGGGAGGGAGGTCATGACTCTGGGTGACATCTGGGAGGGAGGTCACGACTCTGGGTGACATCTGGGAGGGAGGTCATGACTCTAGGTTACACCTGGGAGGGAGGTCACGACTCTAGGTGACATCTGGGAGGGAGGTCACGACCCTAGGTGACACCTGGGAGTGAGGTCACGACGCTGGGTGACATCTGGGAGGGAGGTCACGACTCCGGGTGACATCTGGGAGGGAGGTCACGACTCTAGGTGACATCTGGGAGGGAGGTCACGACTCTAGGTGACACCTGGGAGGGAGGTCACGACTCTGGGTGACACCTGGGAGGGAGGTCACGACTCTGGGAGACATCTAGAAGGGAGGTCACAACTCTAAATGACACCTGGGAGGGAGGTCACAACTCTAGGTGACATCTGGGAGGGAGGTCACGACTCTAGGTGACATCTGGGAGGGAGGTCACGACTCTAGGTGACACCTAAGAGGGAGGTCATGACTCTAAATGACACCTGGGAGGGAGGTCACGACTCTAGGTGACACCTGGGAGGGAGGTCACGACTCTAGGTGACACCTGGGAGGGAGGTCGTGACTCTAAATGACACCTGGGAGGGAGGTCACGACTCTAAATGACACCTGGGAGGGAGGTCCTGACTCTAGGTGACACCTGGGAGGGAGGTCACGACTCTAGGTGACACCGGGGAGGGAGGTCACGACTCTAAATGACACCTGGGAGGGAGGTCACGACTCTAAATGACACCTGGGAGGGAGGTCACGACTCTAGGTGACACCTGGGAGGAGGTCACGACTCTAGGTGACACCTGGGAGGGAGGTCGTGACTCTAAATGACACCTGGGAGGGAGGTCACGACTCTAAATGACACCTGGGAGGGAGGTCCTGACTCTAGGTGACACCTGGGAGGGAGGTCACGACTCTAGTATACATCTGGGAGGGAGGTCACGACTCTAGGTGACACCTGGGAGGGAGGTCACGACTCTAGGTGACATCTGGGAGGGAGGTCACGACTCTGGGTGACACCTGGGAGCGAGGTCATGACTCTGGGTGACATCTGGGAGGGAGGTCACGACTCTAAATGACACCTGGGAGGGAGGTCACGACTCTAAATGACACCTGGGAGGGAGGTCACGACTCCGGGTGACATCTGGGAGGGAGGTCCTGACTCTTGGTGGCATCTGGGAGGGAGGTCACGACTCTGGGTGACATCTGGGAGGGAGGTCATGACTCTAGGTGACACCTCGGAGGGAGGTCACGACTCTAGGTGACATCTGGGAGGGAGGTCACGACTCTAGGTGACACCTGGGAGGGAGGTCACGACTCTGGGTGACATCTGGGAAGGAGGTGGAGGGAGGTCATGACTCTGGGTGACATCTGGGAGGGAGGTCATGACTCTAGGTGACATCTGGGAGGGAGGTCACGACTCTAGGTGACATCTGGGAGGGAGGTCACGACTCTAGGTGACATCTGGGAGGGAGGTCACGACTCTAGGTGACATCTGGGAGGGAGGTCACGACTCTAGGTGACACCTGGGAGGGAGGTCACGACTCTGGGTGACACCTGGGAGGGAGGTCACGACTCTGGGGGACATCTAGAAGGGAGGTCACAACTCTAAATGACACCTGGGAGGGAGGTCACGACTCTAGGTGACACCTGGGAGGGAGGTCACGACTCTAGGTGACATCTGGGAGGGAGGTCACGACTCTAGGTGACATCTGGGAGGGAGGTCATGACTCTAAATGACACCTGGGAGGGAGGTCACGACTCTAGGTGACATCTGGGAGGGAGGTCACGACTCTAGGTGACATCTGGGAGGGAGGTCACGACTCTAAATGACATCTGGGAGGGAGGTCACGACTGTAGGTGACATCTGGGGGAGGTCACGACTCTAGGTGTCATCTGGGAGGGAGGTCACGACTCTAGGAGACATCTGGGAGGGAGGTCACGACTCTAAATGACACCTGGGAGGGAGGTCACGACTCTAGGTGACATCTGGGAGGGAGGTCACGACTCTAGGAGACATCTGGGAGGGAGGTCACGACCCTGGGTCACACCAGGGAGGGAGGTCACTACTCTGGGTGACACCTGGGAGGGAGGTCACGACTCCGGGTGACATCTGGGAGGGAGGTCACGACTCTAGTATACATCTGGGAGGGAGGTCACGACTCTAGGTGACACCTGGGAGGGAGGTCAAGACTCTAGGTGACACCTGGGAGGGAGGTCACGACTCTGGGTGACACCTGGGAGGGAGGTCATGACTCTGGGTGACATCTGGGAGGGAGGTCACGACTCTAAATGACACCTGGGAGGGAGGTCACGACTCCGGGTGACATCTGGGAGGGAGGTCATGACTCTGGGTGACATCTGGGAGGGAGGTCACGACTCTGGGTGACATCTGGGAGGGAGGTCACGACTCTGGGTGACATCTGGGAGGGAGGTCATGACTCTGGGTGACATCTGGGAGGGAGGTCACGACTCCGGGTGACATCTGGGAGGGAGGTCACGACTCTAGGTGACATCTGGGAGGGAGGTCACGACTCTAGGTGACATCTGGGAGGGAGGTCATGACTCTAAATGACACCTGGGAGGGAAGTCACGACTCTAGGTGACACCTGGGAGGGAGGTCACGACTCTAGGTGACACCTGAGAGGGAGGTCGCAACTAAATGACACCTGGGAGGGAGGTCACGACTCTAAATGACACCTGGGAGGGAGGTCACGACTCTGGGTGACATCTGGGAGGGAGGTCATAACTGTAGGTGACACCTGGGAGGGAGGTCACGACTCTAATTGACACCGGGGAGGGAGGTCACGACTCTAGGTGACACCGGGGAGGGAGGTCATGACTCTAAATGACACCTGGGAGGGAGGTCACGACTCTAAATGACACCTGGGAGGGAGGTCACGACTCTAGGTGACACCTGGGAGGGAGGTCACGACTCTAGGTGACACCTGGGAGAGAGGTCGTGACTCTAAATGACACCTGGGAGGGAGGTCACGACTCTAAATGACACCTGGGAGGGAGGTCCTGACTCTAGGTGACACCTGGGAGGGAGGTCACGACTCTAGGTGACATCTGGGAGGGAGGTCACGACTCTAGGTGACATCTGGGAGGGAGGTCACGACTCTAGGTGACATCTGGGAGGGAGGTCATGACTCTAAATGACACCTGGGAGGGAGGTCACGACTCTAGGTGACACCTGGGAGGGAGGTCACGACTCTAGGTGACACCTGGGAGGGAGGTCGCAACTAAATGACACCTGGGAGGGAGGTCACGACTCTAAATGAAACCTGGGAGGGAGGTCACGACTCTGGGTGACATCTGGGAGGGAGGTCATAACTGTAGGTGACACCTGGGAGGGAGGTCACGACTCTAGGTGACACCGGGGAGGGAGGTCACGACTCTAAATGACACCTGGGAGGGAGGTCACGACTCTAAATGACACCTGGAAGGGAGGTCACGACTCCGGGTGACATCTGGGAGGAGGTCACGACTCTAGTATACATCTGGGAGGGAGGTCACGACTCTAGGTGACACCTGGGAGGGAGGTCACGACTCTAGGTGACATCTGGGAGGAAGGTCACGACTCTGGGTGACACCTGGGAGGGAGGTCATGACTCTGGGTGACATCTGGGAGGGAGGTCACGACTCTAAATGACACCTGGGAGGGAGGTCACGACTCTAAATGACACCTGGGAGGGAGGTCATGACTCTAAATGACACCTGGGAGGGAGGTCACGACTCCGGGTGACATCTGGGAGGGAGGTCACGACTCTGGGTGACATCTGGGAGGGAGGTCACGACTCTGGGTGACATCTGGGAGGGAGGTCACGACTCTGGGTGACATCTGGGAGGGAGGTCACGACTCTAGGTGACACCTGGGAGGGAGGTCACAACTCTAGGTGACACCTGGGAGGGAGGTCACGAATCTAGGTGACACCTGGGGGGGAGGTCACGACTCTGGGTGACATCTGGGAGGTCACGACTCCGGGTGACATCTGGGAGGGAGGTCACGACTCTAGGTGACATCTAGGAGGGAGGTCATGACTCTAGGTGACATCTGGGAGGGATGTCATGACTCTAGGTGACATCTGGGAGGGAGGTCACGACTCTAGGTGACATCTGGGAGGGAGGTCACGACTCTAGGTGACATCTGGGAGGGAGGTCACGACTAGGTGACACCTGGGAGGGAGGTCACGACTCTGGGTGACACCTGGGAGGGAGGTCACGACTCTGGGAGACATCTAGAAGGGAGGTCACAACTCTAAATGACACCTGGGAGGGAGGTCACGACTCTAGGTGACATCTGGGAGGGAGGTCACGACTCTAGGTGACATCTGGGAGGGAGGTCACGACTCTAGGTGACATCTTGGAGGGAGGTCATGACTCTAAATGACACCTGGGAGGGAGGTCACGACTCTAGGTGACATCTGGGAGGGAGGTCACAACTCTAGGTGACATCTGGGAGGGAGGTCACGACTCTAAATGACATCTGGGAGGGAGGTCACGACTGTAGGTGACATCTGGGAGGGAGGTCACGACTCTAAATGACACCTGGGAGGGAGGTCACGACTCTAGGTGACATCCGGGAGGGAGGTCACGACTCTAGGAGACATCTGGGAGGGAGGTCACGACCCTGGGTGACATCTGGGAGGGAGGTCACGACTCTGGGTGACATCTGGGAGGGAGGTCACGACTCTAGGTGACATCTGGGAGCAAGGTCACGACTGTAGGTGACATCTGGGAGGGAGGTCACGACTGGGTGACATCTGGGAGGGAGGTCACGACTCCGGGTGACATCTGGGAGGGAGGTCACGACTCTAGGTGACACCTGGGAGGGAGGTCACGACTCTAAATGACACCTGCGAGGGAGGTCACGACTCCGGGTGACATCTGGGAGGGAGGTCACGGCTCTAGTATACATCTGTGTGAGAAGTTGGCCTGGTATATGCTGTTCACTAATTAAAGTGGACACCTTGCACCAGGGCAAATCGACTCTTATGGTAGATAGGTTTAAGACAACCTTTTAAAGAAAGCTATCCTAGTGGTAGCTGTGGAGAGCAGCCTTCAGGCTAAGTCTTGAAGGAATGTAAAGCAGCTTGTTTTACCATATAATCTCTTGAATCACCAAATGAAGACACCACACAGGTATATATATCAAATATATATGTATTTATTTCTAAATAACTCTCTACTAATCTCTTTATGAGATTAGAAGACAAGCATATGCACAAATCAACGTTTCACAATAAGTTAAGCACAAAATATGGCTGGGGCCCTAGGGGCGTACCAGACCATATACTAAGTAAGAGACTTAGGGACAACGACTTGCAGGGAGACAAGGCCTAGGGCCTTCAGAAGTGCAGGGGCCTCACGAAACCACCCAAGGCAGGTAAGTAAAGGACCCACGGGGGACGCGTGCAGTGTGGATACACAGGCGCGGATCGCCGTTAACTTCAATGGGGCAAGTCGCGGTTGGAAATAAAGAGTTTTAGGATACTTTGGGAGAACCTACAAGCAAGTCACTTACAGGGTAAGTAGTTCTAGGGCCCACACCTACAGGAGCACCGTAGTGCTGGAGTTACCTCACCCAGGGAAGCCGGGTGCATAGGTGTCCTTTGGTGTCGGGTCGCGGCGTCGTTTTCAATGGCGAACAAAGAAGACTTGCTGCTTGCGGGAGCTGAAGAAGTGTCCGGTGGAATCCAAGCCTGGATTCTGAAGAAGGATCACCTGAAAGCAGAGGGGACAGTGTTCAAAGTCACTTGGCAGTGACCCGGGGCAAGGAAGATGGATGCCCACCGTCGTCGGTTGATTCAGGTCGGTTGTGGGTGCCTTGACTCTTCAGCCACGTGGTCCAGGAGGTGTCGACGATGACCAGGAGCTGGATTCGGTGTGTCCCTCGACGTCTGCAGCTGACTGCGGTGTCGGCAACTCGATTGGAGCCAACAAGCCTTGGCAGCAGCAAGTCTCGGGGAGATGAAGAAAAGTCGATGGCGCAGACCAGCAAGGTCTGAGGGACTCACCCAGCGAGGGTAAGTCAGGGCAGCCCTGGAGCAACCAGGGGAGCCCTTTGGTTTCTTTAAGAAGTCTTCTGTGGACCCACAAGCCGGCGGGCAAGTGATCGCGAAGACACCTCAGGCGGAATCACTCAACAGGGGCCCACGGTCACTCGGGACGGTGTAGGCCTCTGATCTTCGGAGGGATTCCTGCTGGAGGTTGGGACCACACGTGGTCCAAAGCACAAGTTCGTAGTACGTTGTGAAGGGGTTGCACTCAACAATAGTGCACGGTACCCAGGGGTCGCGGTTCCTCGTCACTCGTGGGGTCCACTTGCCTCAGCTTCGCTGGGGACTCACGATGGCCTTGGAGAAGTCAGGAAATCCACTTCTTGGGCTGCAGGGACTTCGGACTCCGGCGGGAGCGGCGTAGTTTGCGACCGTCGTTGTCGTTTTTGGTGCCTGCCAAGCAGGGGAGTCACTCCTTGACTCCAAGGGAGATTCTTCTGTCTTCCAAAGGTAGTGGAACGTCGAAGGGCCAGGATTCTTCTGTAGAGCGTCGTCCAGGGGTTATCTGCTTTGCAATGGCAAGGTTCCCCCTCTTATACTAAAAAGAGGGGATGGACTAGCTCTATGACCCCACCTATGGGAGGGTCAAGGGAGGGGTGGCTACACCCACTTCCCTTTGTCCAGTTTCGCGCCAGAGCAGGGGCAGGTAGCCCCTGAGCTGGTTTGAACTGGCATATGCACAGAGGAGCCTTCTGCTCCCCCAGTGCAGGACTTCAAAGCACTCTAAGAGTGCACCCACCCAGCCCCAATACACTAAACCCTGTCTGGAAGGTGGTTACACCTCCCTGTGACAGGATGCCTATTGTTGGGCTTCCTCCACTGCGAGTTTCGGTCATCAGCAGGAGGGCAGCCCAGTGTCTCTGACTGGTGGCATCCATTTTGTGATGCCAGGGCTCTTTAGGATTCTACCGCGTTTCCACAGCAGGTACATGTCTTCTCCCTCTAGAAGGGTGGAATGCTACCCCCGCCGCCAAGATTGGCGGGGGGTAGTATTCCAAGATGTTTGACACCAAACACGACATGTTTTGATGCAGCCATTCCAAAGTTAGCATTTACCGCGAGGATATAATGCACTTAATAGTATATGGTTTAACCGCATCCACAAACAGCACCAGAGAATAGACTCTGAGAGCTGCAGAGGGGCCCTGCTCAGGCAGAGGCACCCCCTCACATAGAAGCCAAGCACCCTGCCCTCAGGATTGATAGGGCCTGCCTTAGGGGTGGCTGATAGGTTTATATGTGTGTGCAGGAGAGATATAGGAAACCTATATCTCAGTGAGGGGTGCTAGCACCACCTCACCCAGGCTGCAGTAGCAGGCCTGTGGTGTCAGATTTAGACTGCTTCCCAGGGGTGGCATAATACATGCTGCAGCCCCTGGTAGGCCTGTGAAGTACCTATGCCCTTGGCACCTAAGGTACCATATACTAGGGACTCATAAGGCACCACAGTATCCAATCACTAGTGCACCTAGGGTGCACTCCATGTCGTTTAGAGAGAACAGAGAGGCTGGGGCCCTGATTGGCAGGGACCCAGCCAGACTATAGCCAGAAACCAGTGCTAACATCAGAGAAAAAGTGGGGGCAACATAAGAGGCAGATCCTACTCTCCTACAATCTGGGAGGGAGGTCACGACTCTAGGTGACACCTGGGAGGGAGGTCATGACTCTGGGTGACATCTGGGAGGGAGATCACGACTCTAAATGACACCTGGGAGGGAGGTCACGACTCTAAATGACACCTGGGAGGGAGGTCACGACTCCGGGTGACATCTGGGAGGGAGGTCATGACTCCGGGTGACATCTGGGAGGGAGGTCACGACTCTAGGTGACACCTGGGAGGGAGGTCACGACTCTAGGTGACACCTGGGAGGGAGGTCAGGACTCTAGGTGACATCTGGGAGGGAGGTCACGACTGTAGGTGACACCTGGGGGAGGTCATGACTCTAGGTGACATCTGGGAGGGAGGTCATGACTCTAGGTGACATCTGGGAGGGAGGTCGCGACTCTAGGTGACATCTGGGAGGGAGGTCACGACTAGGTGACACCTGGGAGGGAGGTCACGACTCTGGGTGACACCTGGGAGGGAGGTCACGACTCTGGGAGACATCTAGAAGGGAGGTCACAACTCTAAATGACACCTGGGAGGGAGGTCACGACTCTAAATGACACCTGGGAGGGAGGTCACGACTCCGGATGACATCTGGGAGGGAGGTCACGACTCTGGGTGACATCTGGGAGGGAGGTCACGACTCTAGGTGACATCTGGGAGGGAGGTCACGACTCTAGGTGACATCTGGGAGGGAGGTCACGACTCTAGGAGACATCTGGGAGGGAGGTCACGACCCTGGGTGACATCTGGGAGGGAGGTCACGACTCTGGGTGACATCTGGGAGGGAGGTCACGACTCTGGGTGACATCTGGGAGGGAGGTCACGACTCTAGGTGACATCTGAGAGCGAGGTCACGACTGTAGGTGACATCTGGGAGGGAGGTCACGACTCTGGGTGACATCTGGGAGGGAGGTCACGACTCCGGGTGACATCTGGGAGGGAGGTCATGACTCTAGGTGACATCTGGGAGGGAGGTCACGACTCTAGGTGACATCTGGGAGGGAGGTCACGACTCTTGGAGACATCTGGGAGGGAGGTCACGACCCTGGGTGACATCTGGGAGGGAGGTCACGACTCTGGGTGACATCTGGGAGGGAGGTCACGACTCTAGGTGACATCTGGGAGCGAGGACACGACTGTAGGTGACACCGGGGAGGGAGGTCACGACTCTAGGTGACATCTGGGAGGGAGGTCACGACTCTTGGAGACATCTGGGAGGGAGGTCACGACCCTGGGTGACATCTGGGAGGGAGGTCACGACTCTGGGTGACATCTGGGAGGGAGGTCATGACTCTAGGTGACACCTGGGAGGGAGGTCATGACTCTAGGTGACACCTAGGATGGAGGTCACGACTCTGGGTGACATCTGGGAGGGAGGTCACGACTCCGGGTGACATCTGGGAGGGAGGTCACGACTCTAGGTGACACCGGGGAGGGAGGTCACGACTCTAAATGACATCTGGGAGGGAGGTCACGACTCTAAATGACACCTGCAAGGGAGGTCACGACTCCGGGTGACATCTGGGAGGGAGGTCACGACTCTAGTATACATCTGGGAGGGAGGTCACGACTCTAGGTGACACCTGGGAGGGAGGTCACGACTCTAGGTGACACCTGGGAGGGAGGTCACGACTCTGGGTGACACCTGGGAGGGAGTTCATGACTCTGGGTGACATCTGGGAGGGAGATCACAACTCTAAATGACACCTGGGAGGGAGGTCACGACTCTAAATGACACCTGGGAGGGAGGTCACGACTCCGGGTGCCATCTGGGAGGGAGTTCATGACTCCGGGTGACATCTGGGAGGGAGGTCACGACTCTGGGTGACATCTGGGAGGGAGGTCACGACTCTAGGTGACACCTGGGAGGGAGGTCACGACTCTAGGTGACACCTGGGAGGGAGGTCAGGACTCTAGGTGACATCTGGGAGGGAGGTCACGACTCTAGGTGACACCTGGGGGAGGTCACGACTCTGGGTGACATCTGGGAGGTCACGACTCTGGGTGACATCTGGGAGGGAGGTCACGACTCTAGGTGACATCTAGGAGGGAGGTCATGACTCTAGGTGACATCTGGGAGGGAGGTCATGACTCTAGGTGACATCTGGGAGGGAGGTCACGACTCTAGGTGACATCTGGGAGGGAGCTCACGACTAGGTGACACCTGGGAGGGAGGTCACGACTCTGGGTGACACCTGGGAGGGAGGTCACGACTCTGGGAGACATCTAGAAGGGAGGTCACAACTCTAAATGACACCTGGGAGGGAGGTCACGACTCTAGGTGACATCTGGGAGGGAGGTCACGACTCTAGGTGACATCTGGGAGACATCTGGGAGGGAGGTCACGACTCTAGGTGACATCTGGGAGGGAGGTCATGACTCTAAATGACACCTGGGAGGGAGGTCACGACTCTAGGTGACATCTGGGAGGGAGGTCACAACTCTAGGTGACATCTGGGAGGGAGGTTACGACTCTAAATGACATCTGGGAGGGAGGTCACGACTGTAGGTGACATCTGGGAGGGAGGTCATGACTCTAAATGACACCTGGGAGGGAGGTCACGAATCTAGGTGACATCTGGGAGGGAGGTCACGACTCTAGGAGACATCTGGGAGGGAGGTCACGACCCTGGGTGACATCTGGGAGGGAGGTCACGACTCTGGGTGACATCTGGGAGGGAGGTCACGACTCTAGGTGACATCTGGGAGCGAGGTCACGACTGTAGGTGACATCTGGGAGGGTGGTCACGACTCTGGGTGACATCTGGGAGGGAGGTCACGACTCCGGGTGACATCTGGGAGGGAGGTCATGACTCTAAGTGACATCTGGGAGGGAGGTCACGACTCTAGGTGACATCTGGGAGGAAGGTCACTACTCCGGGTGACATCTGGGAGGGAGGTCATGACTCTAGGTGACATCTGGGAGGGAAGTCATGACTCTAGGTGACACCTGGGAGGGAGGTCACGACTCTAAATGACACCTGGGAGGGAGGTCATAACTCTGGGTGACATCTGGGAGGGAGGTCACGACTCTTGGTGACATCTAGGAGGGGGGTCATGACTCTAGGTGACACCTGGGAGGGAGGTCACGACCCTAGGTGACACCTGGGAGGGAGGTCATGACCCTAGGTGACACCTGGGAGGGAGGTCACGACCCTAGGTGACAACTGGGAGGGAGGTCACGACTCTAGGTGACATCTGGGAGGGAGGTCATGACACTAGGTGACACCTGGGAGGGAGGTCACGACTCTAGGTGACACCTGGGAGGGAGGTCACGACTCTAAATGACACCTGGGAGGGAGGTCACGACTCTAGGTGACACCTGGGAGGGAGGTCACGACTCTAGGTGACGCCTGGGAGGGAGGTCACGACTCTAAATGACACCTGGGAGGGAGGTCACAACTCTAAATGCCACCTGGGAGGGAGGTCATGACTCCGGGTGACATCTGGGAGGGAGGTCATGACACTAGGTGACACCTGGGAGGGAGGTCACGACTCTAGGTGACACCTGGGAAGGAGGTCACGACACTAAATGACACCTGGGAGCGAGGTCACGACTCTAAAAGACACCTGGGAGGGAGGTCACGACTCTAGGTGACACCTGGGAGGGAGGTCACGACTCTGGGTGACATCTGGGAAGGAGGTCACGAATCCGGGTGACATCTGGGAGGGAGGTCACGACTAGGTGACATCTAGGAGGGAGGTCATGACTCTAGGTGACATCTGGGAGGGAGGTCATGACTCTAGGTGACATCTGGGAGGGAGGTCACGACTCTAGGTGACATCTGGGAGGGAGGTCACGACTCTAGGTGACATCTGGGAGGGAGGTCACGACTCTAGGTGACACCTGGGAGGGAGGTCACAACTCTGGGTGACACCTGGGAGGGAGGTCACGACTCTGGGAGACATCTAGAAGGGAGGTCACAACTCTAAATGACACCTGGGAGGGAGGTCACGACTCTAGGTGACACCTGGGAGGGAGGTCACGACTCTAGGTGACATCTGGGAGGGAGGTCACGACTCTAGGTGACATCTGGGAGGGAGGTCATGACTCTAAATGACACCTGGGAGGGAGGTCACGACTCTAGGTGACATCTGGGAGGGAGGTCACGACTCTAGGTGACATCTGGGAGGGAAGTCACGACTCTAAATGACATCTGGGAGGGAGGTCACGACTGTAGGTGACATCTGGGGGGAGGTCACGACTCTAGGTGTCATCTGGGAGGGAGGTCACGACTCTAGGAGACATCTGGGAGGGAGGTCACGACTCTAAATGACACCTGGGAGGGAGGTCACGACTCTAGGTGACATCTGGGAGGGAGGTCACGACTCTAGGAGACATCTGGGAGGGAGGTCACGACCCTGGGTGACACCAGGGAGGGAGGTCACTACTCTGGGTGACACCTGGGAGGGAGGTCACGACTCTAAATGACACCTGGGAGGGAGGTCACGACTCCGGGTGACATCTGGGAGGGAGGTCACGACTCTAGTATACATCTGGGAGGGAGGTCACGACTCTAGGTGACACCTGGGAGGGAGGTCAAGACTCTAGGTGACACCTGGGAGGGAGGTCACGACTCTGGGTGACACCTGGGAGGGAGGTCATGACTCTGGGTGACATCTGGGAGGGAGGTCACGACTCTAAATGACACCTGGGAGGGAGGTCACGACTCTAAATGACACCTGGGAGGGAGGTCACGACTCCGGGTGACATCTGGGAGGAGGTCATGACTCTGGGTGACATCTGGGAGGGAGGTCACGACTCTGGGTGACATCTGGGAGGGAGGTCATGACTCTAGGTGACACCTGGGAGGGAGGTCATGACTCTAGGTGACACCTGGGATGGAGGTCACGACTCTGGGTGACATCTGGGAGGGAGGTCACGACTCCGGGTGACATCTGGGAGGGAGGTCACGACTCTAGGTGACATCTGGGAGGGAGGTCACGACTCTAGGTGACATCTGGGAGGGAGGTCATGACTCTAAATGACACCTGGGAGGGAGGTCACGACTCTAGGTGACACCTGGGAGGGAGGTCACGACTCTAGGTGACACCTGAGAGGGAGGTCGCAACTAAATGACACCTGGGAGGGAGGTCACGACTCTAAATGACACCTGGGAGGGAGGTCACGACTCTGGGTGACATCTGGGAGGGAGGTCATAACTGTAGGTGACACCTGGGAGGGAGGTCACGACTCTAGGTGACACCGGGGAGGGAGGTCACGACTCTAGGTGACACAGTGGAGGGAGGTCACGACTCTAAATGACACCTGGGAGGGAGGTCACGACTCTAAATGACACCTGGGAGGGAGGTCACGACTCTAGGTGACACCTGGGAGGGAGGTCACGACTCTAGGTGACACCTGGGAGAGAGGTCGTGACTCTAAATGACACCTGGGAGGGAGGTCACGACTCTAAATGACACCTGGGAGGGAGGTCCTGACTCTAGGTGACACCTGGGAGGGAGGTCACGACTCTAGGTGACATCTGGGAGGGAGGTCACGACTCTAGGTGACATCTGGGAGGGAGGTCACGACTCTAGGTGACATCTGGGAGGGAGGTCATGACTCTAAATGACACCTGGGAGGGAGGTCACGACTCTAGGTGACACCTGGGAGGGAGGTCACGACTCTAGGTGACACCTGGGAGGGAGGTCGCAACTAAATGACACCTGGGAGGGAGGTCACGACTCTAAATGACACCTGGAAGGGAGGTCACGACTCCGGGTGACATCTGGGAGGGAGGTCACGACTCTAGTATACATCTGGGAGGGAGGTCACGACTCTAGGTGACACCTGGGAGGGAGGTCACGACTCTAGGTGACATCTGGGAGGAAGGTCACGACTCTGGGTGACACCTGGGAGGGAGGACATGACTCTGGGTGACATCTGGGAGGGAGGTCACGACTCTAAATGACACCTGGGAGGGAGGTCACGACTCTAAATGACACCTGGGAGGGAGGTCACGACTCTAAATGACACCTGGGAGGGAGGTCACAACTCCGGGTGACATCTGGGAGGGAGGTCACGACTCTGGGTGACATCTGGGAGGGAGGTCACGACTCTGGGTGACATCTGGGAGGGAGGTCACGACTCTGGGTGACATCTGGGAGGGAGGTCACGACTCTAGGTGACACCTGGGAGGGAGGTCACGACTCTAGGTGACACCTGGGAGGGAGGTCACGAATCTAGGTGACACCTGGGGGGGAGGTCATGACCCTGGGTGACATCTGGGAGGTCACGACTCCGGGTGACATCTGGGAGGGAGGTCACGACTCTAGGTGACATCTAGGAGGGAGGTCATGACTCTAGGTGACATCTGGGAGGGATGTCATGACTCTAGGTGACATCTGGGAGGGAGGTCACGACTAGGTGACATCTGGGAGGGAGGTCACAACTCTAGGTGACATCTGGGAGGGAGGTCACGACTAGGTGACACCTGGGAGGGAGGTCACGACTCTGGGTGACACCTGGGAGGGAGGTCACGACTCTGGGAGACATCTAGAAGGGAGGTCACAACTCTAAATGACACCTGGGAGGGAGGTCATGACTCTAGGTGACATCTGGGAGGGAGGTCACGACTCTAGGTGACATCAGGGAGGGAGGTCACGACTCTAGGTGACATCTTGGAGGGAGGTCATGACTCTAAATGACACCTGGGAGGGAGGTCACGACTCTAGGTGACATCTGGGAGGGAGGTCACAACTCTAGGTGACATCTGGGAGGGAGGTCACGACTCTAAATGACATCTGGGAGGGAGGTCACGACTGTAGGTGACATCTGGGAGGGAGGTCACGACTCTAAATGACACCTGGGAGGGAGGTCACGACTCCGGGTGACATCTGGGAGGGAGGTCATGACTGGGTGACATCTGGGAGAGAGGTCACGACTCTGGGTGACATGTGGGAGGGAGGTCAAGACTCTAGGTAACACCTGGGAGGGAGGTCACGACTCTAGGTGACTCCTGGGAGGGAGGTCACGACTCTGGGTGACATCTGGGAGGGAGGTCACGACTCCGGGTCACATCTGGGAGGGAGGTCACGACTCTAGGTGACATCTAGGAGGGAGGTCATGACTCTAGGAGACACCTGGGAGGGAGGTCACGACTCTGGGTGACATCTGGGAGGGAGGTCACGACTCTAGGTGACACCTGGGAGGGAGGTCATGACTCTGGGTGACATCTGGGAGGGAGGTCATGACTCTGGGTGACATCTGGGAGGGAGGTCATGACTCTGGGTGACATCTGGGAGGGAGGTCATGACTCTGGGTGACATCTGGGAGGGCACGACTCTAGGTGACATCTGGGAAGGAGGTCACGACTCTAGGTGACATCTGGGAGGGAGGTCATGACTAGGTGACACCTGGGAGGGAGGTCACAACTCTAAATGACACCTGGGATGGAGGTCACAACTCTAGGTGACATCTGGGAGGGAGATCACGACTCTAAATGACACCTGGGAGGGAGGTCATGACTCTAGGTTACACCTGGGAGTGAGGTCACGACTCTAAATGACACCTGGGAGGGAGGTCACGACTCTAGGTGACACCTGGGAGGGAGGTCGCGACTCTAAATGACACCTGGGAGGGAGGTCACGACTCCGGGTGACATCTGGGAGGAGGTCATGACTCTAGGTGACACCTGGGAGGGAGGTCACGACTCTAGGTGACACCGGGGAGGGAGGTCACGACTCTAGGTGACACCGGGGAGGGAGGTCACGACTCTAAATGACACCTGGGAGGGAGGTCACGACTCTAAATGACACCTGGGAGGGAGGTCACGACTCCGGGTGACATCTGGGAGGGAGGTCACTACTCGAGTATACATCTGGGAGGATGGTCACGACTCTAGGTGACACCTGGGAGGGAGGTCACGACTCTAGGTGTCATCTGGGAGGGAGGTCACGACTCTGGGTGACACCTGGGAGGGAGGTCACGACTCTAAATCACACCTGGGAGGGAGGTCACGACTCTAAATGACACCTGGGAGGGAGGTCACGACTCTGGGTGACATCTGGGAGGGAGGTCATGACTCTGGGTGACATCTGGGAGGGAGGTCACGACTCTGGGTGACATCTGGGAGGGAGGTCATGACTCTAGGTGACACCTGGGAGGGAGGTCACGACTCTAGGTGACATCTGGGAGGGAGGTCACGACCCTAGGTGACACCTGGGAGTGAGGTCACGACGCTGGGTGACATCTGGGAGGGAGGTCACGACTCCGGGTGACATCTGGGAGGGAGGTCACGACTCTAGGTGACATCTGGGAGGGAGGTCACGACTCTAGGTGACACCTGGGAGGGAGGTCACGACTCTGGGTGACACCTGGGAGGGAGGTCACGACTCTGGGAGACATCTAGAAGGGAGGTCACAACTCTAAATGACACCTGGGAGGGAGGTCACAACTCTAGGTGACATCTGGGAGGGAGGTCACGACTCTAGGTGACATCTGGGAGGGAGGTCACGACTCTAGGTGACACCTAAGAGGGAGGTCATGACTCTAAATGACACCTGGGAGGGAGGTCACGACTCTAGGTGACACCTGGGAGGGAGGTCACGACTCTAGGTGACACCTGGGAGGGAGGTCGTGACTCTAAATGACACCTGGGAGGGAGGTCACGACTCTAAATGACACCTGGGAGGGAGGTCCTGACTCTAGGTGACACCTGGGAGGGAGGTCACGACTCTAGTATACATCTGGGAGGGAGGTCACGACTCTAGGTGACACCTGGGAGGGAGGTCACGACTCTAGGTGACATCTGGGAGGGAGGTCACGACTCTGGGTGACACCTGGGAGCGAGGTCATGACTCTGGGTGACATCTGGGAGGGAGGTCACGACTCTAAATGACACCTGGGAGGGAGGTCACGACTCTAAATGACACCTGGGAGGGAGGTCACGACTCCGGGTGACATCTGGGAGGGAGGTCCTGACTCTTGGTGGCATCTGGGAGGGAGGTCACGACTCTGGGTGACATCTGGGAGGGAGGTCATGACTCTAGGTGACACCTCGGAGGGAGGTCACGACTCTAGGTGACATCTGGGAGGGAGGTCACGACTCTAGGTGACACCTGGGAGGGAGGTCACGACTCTGGGTGACATCTGGGAAGGAGGTCACGAATCCGGGTGACATCTGGGAGGGAGGTCACGACTAGGTGACATCTAGGAGGGGAGGTCATGACTCTAGGTGACATCTGGGAGGGAGGTCATGACTCTAGGTGACATCTGGGAGGGAGGTCACGACTCTAGGTGACATCTGGGAGGGAGGTCACGACTCTAGGTGACATCTGGGAGGGAGGTCACGACTCTAGGTGACATCTGGGAGGGAGGTCACGACTCTAGGTGACACCTGGGAGGGAGGTCACGACTCTGGGTGACACCTGGGAGGGAGGTCACGACTCTGGGGGACATCTAGAAGGGAGGTCACAACTCTAAATGACACCTGGGAGGGAGGTCACGACTCTAGGTGACACCTGGGAGGGAGGTCACGACTCTAGGTGACATCTGGGAGGGAGGTCACGACTCTAGGTGACATCTGGGAGGGAGGTCATGACTCTAAATGACACCTGGGAGGGAGGTCACGACTCTAGGTGACATCTGGGAGGGAGGTCACGACTCTAGGTGACATCTGGGAGGGAGGTCACGACTCTAAATGACATCTGGGAGGGAGGTCACGACTGTAGGTGACATCTGGGGGAGGTCACGACTCTAGGTGTCATCTGGGAGGGAGGTCACGACTCTAGGAGACATCTGGGAGGGAGGTCACGACTCTAAATGACACCTGGGAGGGAGGTCACGACTCTAGGTGACATCTGGGAGGGAGGTCACGACTCTAGGAGACATCTGGGAGGGAGGTCACGACCCTGGGTCACACCAGGGAGGGAGGTCACTACTCTGGGTGACACCTGGGAGGGAGGTCACGACTCCGGGTGACATCTGGGAGGGAGGTCACGACTCTAGTATACATCTGGGAGGGAGGTCACGACTCTAGGTGACACCTGGGAGGGAGGTCAAGACTCTAGGTGACACCTGGGAGGGAGGTCACGACTCTGGGTGACACCTGGGAGGGAGGTCATGACTCTGGGTGACATCTGGGAGGGAGGTCACGACTCTAAATGACACCTGGGAGGGAGGTCACGACTCTAAATGACACCTGGGAGGGAGGTCACGACTCCGGGTGACATCTGGGAGGGAGGTCATGACTCTGGGTGACATCTGGGAGGGAGGTCACGACTCTGGGTGACATCTGGGAGGGAGGTCACGACTCTGGGTGACATCTGGGAGGGAGGTCATGACTCTGGGTGACATCTGGGAGGGAGGTCACGACTCCGGGTGACATCTGGGAGGGAGGTCACGACTCTAGGTGACATCTGGGAGGGAGGTCACGACTCTAGGTGACAACTGGGAGGGAGGTCATGACTCTAAATGACACCTGGGAGGGAGGTCACGACTCTAGGTGACACCTGGGAGGGAGGTCACGACTCTAGGTGACACCTGAGAGGGAGGTCGCAACTAAATGACACCTGGGAGGGAGGTCACGACTCTAAATGACACCTGGGAGGGAGGTCACGACTCTGGGTGACATCTGGGAGGGAGGTCATAACTGTAGGTGACACCTGGGAGGGAGGTCACGACTCTAGGTGACACCGGGGAGGGAGGTCACGACTCTAGGTGACACCGGGGAGGGAGGTCACGACTCTAAATGACACCTGGGAGGGAGGTCACGACTCTAAATGACACCTGGGAGGGAGGTCACGACTCTAGGTGACACCTGGGAGGGAGGTCACGACTCTAGGTGACACCTGGGAGAGAGGTCGTGACTCTAAATGACACCTGGGAGGGAGGTCACGACTCTAAATGACACCTGGGAGGGAGGTCCTGACTCTAGGTGACACCTGGGAGGGAGGTCACGACTCTAGGTGACATCTGGGAGGAAGGTCACGACTCTAGGTGACATCTGGGAGGGAGGTCACGACTCTAGGTGACATCTGGGAGGGAGGTCATGACTCTAAATGACACCTGGGAGGGAGGTCACGACTCTAGGTGACACCTGGGAGGGAGGTCACGACTCTAGGTGACACCTGGGAGGGAGGTCGCAACTAAATGACACCTGGGAGGGAGGTCACGACTCTAAATGACACCTGGGAGGGAGGTCACGACTCTGGGTGACATCTGGGAGGGAGGTCATAACTGTAGGTGACACCTGGGAGGGAGGTCACGACTCTAGGTGACACCGGGGAGGGAGGTCACGACTCTAAATGACACCTGGGAGGGAGGTCACGACTCTAAATGACACCTGGAAGGGAGGTCACGACTCCGGGTGACATCTGGGAGGGAGGTCACGACTCTAGTATACATCTGGGAGGGAGGTCACGACTCTAGGTGACACCTGGGAGGGAGGTCACGACTCTAGGTGACATCTGGGAGGAAGGTCACGACTCTGGGTGACACCTGGGAGGGAGGTCATGACTCTGGGTGACATCTGGGAGGGAGGTCACGACTCTAAATGACACCTGGGAGGGAGGTCACGACTCTAAATGACACCTGGGAGGGAGGTCATGACTCTAAATGACACCTGGGAGGGAGGTCACGACTCCGGGTGACATCTGGGAGGGAGGTCACGACTCTGGGTGACATCTGGGAGGGAGGTCACGACTGGGTGACATCTGGGAGGGAGGTCACGACTCTGGGTGACATCTGGGAGGGAGGTCACGACTCTAGGTGACACCTGGGAGGGAGGTCACAACTCTAGGTGACACCTGGGAGGGAGGTCACGAATCTAGGTGACACCTGGGGGGAGGTCACGACTCTGGGTGACATCTGGGAGGTCACGACTCCGGGTGACATCTGGGAGGGAGGTCACGACTCTAGGTGACATCTAGGAGGGAGGTCATGACTCTAGGTGACATCTGGGAGGGATGTCATGACTCTAGGTGACATCTGGGAGGGAGGTCACGACTCTAGGTGACATCTGGGAGGGAGGTCACGACTCTAGGTGACATCTGGGAGGGAGGTCACGACTAGGTGACACCTGGGAGGGAGGTCACGACTCTGGGTGACACCTGGGAGGGAGGTCACGACTCTGGGAGACATCTAGAAGGGAGGTCACAACTCTAAATGACACCTGGGAGGGAGGTCACGACTCTAGGTGACATCTGGGAGGGAGGTCACGACTCTAGGTGACATCTGGGAGGGAGGTCACGACTCTAGGTGACATCTTGGAGGGAGGTCATGACTCTAAATGACACCTGGGAGGGAGGTCACGACTCTAGGTGACATCTGGGAGGGAGGTCACAACTCTAGGTGACATCTGGGAGGGAGGTCACGACTCTAAATGACATCTGGGAGGGAGGTCACGACTGTAGGTGACATCTGGGAGGGAGGTCACGACTCTAAATGACACCTGGGAGGGAGGTCACGACTCTAGGTGACATCCGGGAGGGAGGTCACGACTCTAGGAGACATCTGGGAGGGAGGTCACGACCCTGGGTGACATCTGGGAGGGAGGTCACGACTCTGGGTGACATCTGGGAGGGAGGTCACGACTCTAGGTGACATCTGGGAGCAAGGTCACGACTGTAGGTGACATCTGGGAGGGAGGTCACGACTGGGTGACATCTGGGAGGGAGGTCACGACTCCGGGTGACATCTGGGAGGGAGGTCACGACTCTAGGTGACACCTGGGAGGGAGGTCACGACTCTAAATGACACCTGCGAGGGAGGTCACGACTCCGGGTGACATCTGGGAGGGAGGTCACGGCTCTAGTATACATCTGTGTGAGAAGTTGGCCTGGTATATGCTGTTCACTAATTAAAGTGGACACCTTGCACCAGGGCAAATCGACTCTTATGGTAGATAGGTTTAAGACAACCTTTTAAAGAAAGCTATCCTAGTGGTAGCTGTGGAGAGCAGCCTTCAGGCTAAGTCTTGAAGGAATGTAAAGCAGCTTGTTTTACCATATAATCTCTTGAATCACCAAATGAAAAAACACCACACAGGTATATATATCAAATATATATGTATTTATTTCTAAATAACTCTCTACTAATCTCTTTATGAGATTAGAAGACAAACATATGCACAAATCAACGTTTCACAATAAGTTAAGCACAAAATATGGCTGGGGCCCTAGGGGCGTACCAGACCATATACTAAGTAAGAGACTTAGGGACAACGACTTGCAGGGAGACAAGGCCTAGGGCCTTCAGAAGTGCAGGGGCCTCACGAAACCACCCAAGGCAGGTAAGTAAAGGACCCACGGGGGACGCGTGCAGTGTGGATACACAGGCGCGGATCGCCGTTAACTTCAATGGGGCAAGTCGCGGTTGGAAATAAAGAGTTTTAGGATACTTCGGGAGAACCTACAAGCAAGTCACTTACAGGGTAAGTAGTTCTAGGGCCCACACCCACAGGAGCACCGTAGTGCTGGAGTTACCTCACCCAGGGAAGCCGGGTGCATAGGTGTCCTTTGGTGTCGGGTCGCGGCGTCGTTTTCAATGGCGAACAAAGAAGACTTGCTGCTTGCGGGAGCTGAAGAAGTGTCCGGTGGAATCCAAGCCTGGATTCTGAAGAAAGATGACCTGAAAGCAGAGGGGACAGTGTTCAAAGTCACTTGGCAGTGACCCGGGGCAAGGAAGATGGATGCCCACCGTCGTCGGTTGATTCAGGTCGGTTGCGGGTGCCTTGACTCTTCAGCCACGTGGTCCAGGAGGTGTCGACGATGACCAGGAGCTGGATTCGGTGTGTCCCTCGACGTCTGCAGCTGACTGCGGTGTCGGCAACTCGATTGGAGCCAACAAGCCTTGGCAGCAGCAAGTCTCGGGGAGATGAAGAAAAGTCGATGGCGCAGACCAGCAAGGTCTGAGGGACTCACCCAGCGAGGGTAAGTCAGGGCAGGCCTGGAGCAACCAGGGGAGCCCTTTGGTTTCTTTAAGAAGTCTTCTGTGGACCCACAAGCCGGCGGGCAAGTGATCGCGAAGACACCTCAGGCGGAATCACTCAACAGGGGCCCACGGTCACTCGGGACGGTGTAGGCCTCTGATCTTCGGAGGGATTCCTGCTGGAGGTCGGGACCACACGTGGTCCAAAGCACAAGTTCGTAGAACGTTGTGAAGGGGTTGCACTCAACAATAGTGCACGGTACCCAGGGGTCGCGGTTCCTCGTCACTCGTGGGGTCCACTTGCCTCAGCTTCGCTGGGGACTCACGATGGCCTTGGAGAAGTCAGGAAATCCACTTCTTGGGCTGCAGGGACTTCGGACTCCGGCGGGAGCGGCGTAGTTTGCGACCGTCGTTGTCGTTTTTGGTGCCTGCCAAGCAGGGAGTCACTCCTTGACTCCAAGGGAGATTCTTCTGTCTTCCAAAGGTAGTGGAACGTCGAAGGGCCAGGATTCTTCTGTAGAGCGTCGTCCAGGGGTTATCTGCTTTGCAATGGCAAGGTTCCCCCTCTTATACTAAAAAGAGGGGATGGACTAGCTCTATGACCCCACCTATGGGAGGGTCAAGGGAGGGGGTGGCTACACCCACTTCCCTTTGTCCAGTTTCGCGCCAGAGCAGGGGCAGGTAGCCCCTGAGCTGGTTTGAACTGGCATATGCACAGAGGAGCCTTCTGCTCCCCCAGTGCAGGACTTCAAAGCACTCTAAGAGTGCACCCACCCAGCCCCAATACACTAAACCCTGTCTGGAAGGTGGTTACACCTCCCTGTGACAGGATGCCTATTGTTGGGCTTCCTCCACTGCGAGTTTCGGTCATCAGCAGAAGGGCAGCCCAGTGTCTCTGACTGGTGGCATCCATTTTGTGATGCCAGGGCTCTTTAGGATTCTACCGCGTTTCCACAGCAGGTACATGTCTTCTCCCTCTAGAAGGGTGGAATGCTACCCCCGCCGCCAAGATTGGCGGGGGGTAGTATTCCAAGATGTTTGACACCAAACACGACATGTTTTGATGCAGCCATTCCAAAGTTAGCATTTACCGCGAGGATATAATGCACTTAATAGTATATGGTTTAACCGCATCCACAAACAGCACCAGAGAATAGACTCTGAGAGCTGCAGAGGGGCCCTGCTCAGGCAGAGGCACCCCCTCACATAGAAGCCAAGCACCCTGCCCTCAGGATTGATAGGGCCTGCCTTAGGGGTGGCTGATAGGTTTATATGTGTGTGCAGGAGAGATATAGGAAACCTATATCTCAGTGAGGGGTGCTAGCACCACCTCACCCAGGCTGCAGTAGCAGGCCTGTGGTGTCAGATTTAGACTGCTTCCCAGGGGTGGCATAATACATGCTGCAGCCCCTGGTAGGCCTGTGAAGTACCTATGCCCTTGGCACCTAAGGTACCATATACTAGGGACTCATAAGGCACCACAGTATCCAATCACTAGTGCACCTAGGGTGCACTCCATGTCGTTTAGAGAGAACAGAGAGGCTGGGGGCCTGATTGGCAGGGACCCAGCCAGACTATAGCCAGAAACCAGTGCTAACATCAGAAAAAAAGTGGGGGCAACATAAGAGGCAGATCCTACTCTCCTACAATCTGGGAGGGAGGTCACGACTCTAGGTGACACCTGGGAGGGAGGTCATGACTCTGGGTGACATCTGGGAGGGAGATCACGACTCTAAATGACACCTGGGAGGGAGGTCACGACTCTAAATGACACCTGGGAGGGAGGTCACGACTCCGGGTGACATCTGGGAGGGAGGTCATGACTCCGGGTGACATCTGGGAGGGAGGTCACGACTCTAGGTGACACCTGGGAGGGAGGTCACGACTCTAGGTGACACCTGGGAGGGAGGTCAGGACTCTAGGTGACATCTGGGAGGGAGGTCACGACTGTAGGTGACACCTGGGGGAGGTCATGACTCTAGGTGACATCTGGGAGGGAGGTCATGACTCTAGGTGACATCTGGGAGGGAGGTCGCGACTCTAGGTGACATCTGGGAGGGAGGTCACGACTAGGTGACACCTGGGAGGGAGGTCACGACTCTGGGTGACACCTGGGAGGGAGGTCACGACTCTGGGAGACATCTAGAAGGGAGGTCACAACTCTAAATGACACCTGGGAGGGAGGTCACGACTCTAAATGACACCTGGGAGGGAGGTCACGACTCCGGGTGACATCTGGAAGGGAGGTCACGACTCTGGGTGACATCTGGGAGGGAGGTCACGACTCTAGGTGACATCTGGGAGGGAGGTCACGACTCTAGGTGACATCTGGGAGGGAGGTCACGACTCTAGGAGACATCTGGGAGGGAGGTCACGACCCTGGGTGACATCTGGGAGGGAGGTCACGACTCTGGGTGACATCTGGGAGGGAGGTCACGACTCTGGGTGACATCTGGGAGGGAGGTCACAACTCTAGGTGACATCTGAGAGCGAGGTCACGACTGTAGGTGACATCTGGGAGGGAGGTCACGACTCTGGGTGACATCTGGGAGGGAGGTCACGACTCCGGGTGACATCTGGGAGGGAGGTCATGACTCTAGGTGACATCTGGGAGGGAGGTCACGACTCTAGGTGACATCTGGGAGGGAGGTCACGACTCTTGGAGACATCTGGGAGGGAGGTCACGGCCCTGGGTAACATCTGGGAGGGAGGTCACGACTCTGGGTGACATCTGGGAGGGAGGTCACGACTCTAGGTGACATCTGGGAGCGAGGACACGACTGTAGGTGACATCTGGGAGGGAGGTCACGACTCCGGGTGACATCTGGGAGGGAGGTCACGACTCTAGGTGACACCGGGGAGGGAGGTCACGACTCTAAATGACATCTGGGAGGGAGGTCACGACTCTAAATGACACCTGCAAGGGAGGTCACGACTCCGGGTGACATCTGGGAGGGAGGTCACGACTCTAGTATACATCTGGGAGGGAGGTCACGACTCTAGGTGACACCTGGGAGGGAGGTCACGACTTGACACCTGGGAGGGAGGTCACGACTCTGGGTGACACCTGAGAGGGAGGTCATGACTCTGGGTGACATCTGGGAGGGAGATCACAACTCTAAATGACACCTGGGAGGGAGGTCACGACTCTAAATGACACCTGGGAGGGAGGTCACGACTCCGGGTGACATCTGGGAGGGAGGTCATGACTCCGGGTGACATCTGGGAGGGAGGTCACGACTCTGGGTGACATCTGGGAGGGAGGTCACGACTCTAGGTGACACCTGGGAGGGAGGTCACGACTCTAGGTGACACCTGGGAGGGAGGTCAGGACTCTAGGTGACATCTGGGAGGGAGGTCACGACTCTAGGTGACACCTGGGGGGGAGGTCACGACTCTGGGTGACATCTGGGAGGTCACGACTCTGGGTGACATCTGGGAGGGAGGTCACGACTCTAGGTGACATCTAGGAGGGAGGTCATGACTCTAGGTGACATCTGGGACGGAGGTCATGACTCTAGGTGACATCTGGGAGGGAGGTCACGACTCTAGGTGACATCTGGGAGGGAGGTCACGACTAGGTGACACCTGGGAGGGAGGTCACGACTCTGGGTGACACCTGGGAGGGAGGTCACGACTCTGGGAGACATCTAGAAGGGAGGTCACAACTCTAAATGACACCTGGGAGGGAGGTCACGACTCTAGGTGACATCTGGGAGGGAGGTCACGACTCTAGGTGACATCTGGGAGACATCTGGGAGGGAGGTCACGACTCTAGGTGACATCTGGGAGGGAGGTCATGACTCTAAATGACACCTGGGAGGGAGGTCACGACTCTAGGTGACATCTGGGAGGAGGTCACAACTCTAGGTGACATCTGGGAGGGAGGTTACGACTCTAAATGACATCTGGGAGGGAGGTCACGACTGTAGGTGACATCTGGGAGGGAGGTCATGACTCTAAATGACACCTGGGAGGGAGGTCATGACTCTAGGTGACATCTGGGAGGGAGGTCACGACTCTAGGAGACATCTGGGAGGGAGGTCACGACCCTGGGTGACATCTGGGAGGGAGGTCACGACTCTGGGTGACATCTGGGAGGGAGGTCACGACTCTAGGTGACATCTGGGAGCGAGGTCACGACTGTAGGTGACATCTGGGAGGGTGGTCACGACTCTGGGTGACATCTGGGAGGGAGGTCACGACTCCGGGTGACATCTGGGAGGGAGGTCATGACTCTAAGTGACATCTGGGAGGGAGGTCACGACTCTAGGTGACATCTGGGAGGAAGGTCACTACTCCGGGTGACATCTGGGAGGGAGGTCATGACTCTAGGTGACATCTGGGAGGGAAGTCATGACTCTAGGTGACACCTGGGAGGGAGGTCACGACTCTAAATGACACCTGGGAGGGAGGTCATAACTCTGGGTGACATCTGGGAGGGAGGTCACGACTCTTGGTGACATCTAGGAGGGGGTCATGACTCTAGGTGACACCTGGGAGGGAGGTCACGACCCTAGGTGACACCTGGGAGGGAGGTCATGACCCTAGGTGACACCTGGGAGGGAGGTCACGACCCTAGGTGACAACTGGGAGGGAGGTCACGACTCTAGGTGACATCTGGGAGGGAGGTCATGACACTAGGTGACACCTGGGAGGGAGGTCACGACTCTAGGTGACACCTGGGAGGAGGTCACGACTCTAAATGACACCTGGGAGGGAGGTCACGACTCTAGGTGACACCTGGGAGGGAGGTCACGACTCTAGGTGACGCCTGGGAGGGAGGTCACGACTCTAAATGACACCTGGGAGGGAGGTCACAACTCTAAATGCCACCTGGGAGGGAGGTCATGACTCCGGGTGACATCTGGGAGGGAGGTCATGACACTAGGTGACACCTGGGAGGGAGGTCACGACTCTAGGTGACACCTGGGAAGGAGGTCACGACACTAAATGACACCTGGGAGCGAGGTCACGACTCTAAAAGACACCTGGGAGGGAGGTCACGACTCTAGGTGACACCTGGGAGGAGGTCACGACTCTAAATGACACCTGGGAGGGAGGTCACGACTCCGGGTGACATCTGGGAGGGAGGTCACGACTCTAGGAGACATCTGGGAGGGAGATCACGACTCTAGGTGACACCTGGGAGGGAGGTCACGACTCTAGGTGACATCTGGGAGGGAGGTCACGACTCTGGGTGACACCTGGGAGGGAGGTCATGACTCTGGGTGACATCTGGGAGGGAGGTCACGACTCTAAATGACACCTGGGAGGGAGGTCACGACTCCGGGTGACATCTGGGAGGGAGGTCACGACTCCGGGTGACATCTGGGAGGGAGGTCATGACTCTAGGTGACATCTGGGAGGGAGGTCACGACTCCGGGTGACATCTGGGAGGAAGGTCACTACTCCGGGTGACATCTGGGAGGGAGGTCATGACTCTAGGTGACATCTGGGAGGGAAGTCATGACTCTAGGTGACACCTGGGAGGGAGGTCACAACTCTAAATGACACCTGGGAGGGAGGTCATAACTCTGGGTGACATCTGGGAGGGAGGTCACGACTCTTGGTGACATCTAGGAGGGGGGTCATGACTCCAGGTGACACCTGGGAGGGAGGTCACGACCCTAGGTGACACCTGGGAGGGAGGACACGACCCTAGGTGACACCTGGGAGGGAGGTCACGACCCTAGGTGACAACTGGGAGGGAGGTCACGACTCTAGGTGACATCTGGGAGGGAGGTCATGACACTAGGTGACACCTGGGAGGGAGTTCACGACTCTAGGTGACACCTGGGAGGGAGGTCACGACTCTAAATGACACCTGGGAGGGAGGTCACGACTCTAGGTGACACCTGGGAGGGAGGTCACGACTCTAGGTGACACCTGGGAGGGAGGTCACGACTCTAAATGACACCTGGGAGGGAGGTCACAACTCTAAATGCCACCTGGGAGGGAGGTCATGACTCCGGGTGACATCTGGGAGGGAGGTCATGACACTAGGTGACACCTGGGAGGGAGGTCACGACTCTAGGTGACACCTGGGAAGGAGGTCACGACACTAAATGACACCTGGGAGGGAGGTCACGACTCTAGGTGACACCTGGGAGGGAAGTCACGACTCTAAATGACACCTGGGAGGGAGGTCACGACTCTAAATGACACCTGGGAGGGAGGTCACGACTCTAAATGACACCTGGGAGGAGGTCACGACTCCGGGTGACATCTGGGAGGGAGGTCACGACTCTAGGAGACATCTGGGAGGGAGATCACGACTCTAGGTGACACCTGGGAGGGAGGTCACGACTCTAGGTGACATCTGGGAGGGACGTCACGACTCTGGGTGACACCTGGGAGGGAGGTCATGACTCTGGGTGACATCTGGGAGGGAGGTCACGACTCTAAATGACACCTGGGAGGGAGGTCACGACTCTAAATGACACCTGGGAGGGAGGTCACGACTCCGGGTGACATCTGGGAAGGAGGTCATGACTCTGGGTGACATCTGGGAGGGAGGTCACGACTCTGGGTGACACCTGGGAGGGAGGTCACGACTCTAAATGACACCTGGGAGGGAGGTCACGACTCTAAATGACACCTGGGCGGTGTGGTTGGGTCCTCTTGGTGGTGTAGGCTGCCGTCTTACCTACATATCCCCCTACGAGACTGCAATGTCTGTGTCTTGTTCAGTTGAATGATCTTCACTGCATGAACATTACCCCCTGAGGCTGGGATGGGCCCAAAAATTACAATCCAACAAGTGTTTCCGCTGCCCCCTTTTTTCGTGTGACCTGCCTCTGTCCTTTAATTGCGGACAGTTGGCAGGAGATACCTCAATCCTTGTCCTGGGTGTAGGAATCCACCCTCACACTGGCCCTCTTGGGGGCTCTGGAGGGTCTTGGTAACACTGGGGGAGGGATCTTATCGTGCTGGTCCCAGTGGTGGCGAAGAGAGACACTGCTTGTGGGTGGAAATTAACCACTGCCCCAGTGGTGGCGGGTGGAGGAAGGTGGTGGAGTGGTGTGCGCCTCTGTATACACGGGGTTGTCCCCACAAATTTGACCATAAATATGGGTCGTGGCTGGACCGTTTTGGACTGAGAGCATCTATATAAGTGCCCTTCTTGGTAAACCGGATTTTATTGTCATGTTGGGTGAAGGTGGTTGGAGGGGTAGGTTTTTCTTTTGCTGTCTCTTGTTGTGTTTGAAATTAATACAAAAAAGTGCAGGACTTAGAACTACCTACAATACAAAGCAGGGTCAGCTTTTTAACTGAGATATTACTTCTTGCCTTGTGACCTCACAGCCCTTTCTGCCCTTTAGAGCGAGTTTGACAGAAACTTTGATGGCATTCTGTAGTTGAGTCATTGGCCCCTACATAGTGACCAGGACTACCTGACCAAGAACTTGAGTTCAAGGGGCTTGGTAGTTCACACATCTACCAGCAAGGTGAATCCAAATGTATTCGCTACTGCACCTCTGGACAGAGAATCAGAGTTCATTGACCGTTTTGGGAAAGGAGTCTTTTTTTGCCCAGCCTTGTCTCCCCTAAATAATGCTTGCCTGTTGGGATGATATACACATGCCGCATGGGACATCACACACGAGATCTCACCAGCCATTTCTGATGAGTTTAGAAATTCCTTTGTTCAGATGATCCAAGACAAACTAGAGACAGACACATATTTCTTAAGAGACACAATGGATTGTGTCAGATGCACAATTGGCACCAGTGCAGTGATCTGGCTCCATACAGAGATACTTCTCACAGGATATTCAGGGGTGGTGCAAGCATCCTTGATTGACATGGGATTTCATGGCTTCAGACTTTTCAGTTAAACGACAGGTTCTTTGTTGGAACGCTACAAGGACAGCCATGTTACAGCATGCTTCTTGGGTCTGGCCTCTCTGGCTCCTCAGTTCCACCAGTAGTACTAGAAAGTCAGGAGATGCTCACAGGATCTCACCGACATGTGTTCATTCATATGCCTGACCTGCAGTCCTCCAGACTCTGCATTCAGTTTGTGGTGGGTTCAGAGCACTTCCATTTTGCTGTTCTACCCTTCAACCTTGCCTCTGCCCCTTGGGTTTTTACAAAGATGATGGTGGTGTTTGCAGTCCATCCTCCTTGATTACTGCTTGCTGAAGGTGAGCTCCCTGCAGCCACTCATGGAACACCTCCAGGCAACGGTCATCGTTCTTTCATCTCTGGGGGTGTCCATCAGCGAGCCTCAGTCCCATCTGACATCTGTACACTGAATTCTCTTCAGAGTTGCCATGCTGGGCACGGAGGTGTACAATTCTTATCCATCCCTGCAGCGAGTCCGGGTCCAGGTTTTGGGCTCAATCATTGTTACTGGGGCAAGCGGTTCTGAGGCGTCTTCGAAACCTGGCCTCCTGCAGGTGGACACCAAATTGAAAAACTACTAGGCCATGTCTGGCTACATACATTTACCACAAGGCCAGCGGGTCATTGGTCCTAGTGCAAGGAAGATAATAGCGCCTCTGGCTGCATTTTGAATTATGAAATACAGCAATAATCAGGGTTCAGTCATGGGCACGTCAGGCCTCTCCCCCGGTGCCACTGCACCTGCTGCACCAATGGAAGCCCCAGCACCAGAATGATCATTAAATCCAAATCCTATAGGTAAACCCCACATTGCAGCCTCCAAACAGACGTCAAGATCACTTTCTGTCCAATGCTTGCCCCTTCGGGACTCGCAGCCACTTACCAACTGCTGGGAGATCCCAAAGCTCAGCACAAGCACCCAGTCTCCCTTGTCATGGACTGTTTTACGTGCATGTCAGCGTGCGTCAGCATACTCCTCAATTTTTCCTTTGCGAGAGGTTTGAGTGCTGCAAAACTTTCCTAGGTCCACTGGTCTCTCTGCTGTCCCTTTGGGGAATCTTTGTCCTGCTCGCTCTCCCAAACAGTAGGGTGGCCAGACTCTCACCTGTTGTGGAATCTGCATTTGTCCTCAGGGTTTGGCACAATGCTTGGTTCAGGTCCATCCCCTCCTTCTAGGCTCTCTGCACCATTCTCTTGAGGGTGCTCATAAACCTTTCAACCACACCATTGGCTTGAGGCCACAACGGTGTGCTCCTTTGGTGTTTGTTCATTTAGTAGTGTTAGGAATTCCTCAAGCTCTTTGCTGTTGAAGGGGGGTCCGTTGTCAGACTTTAGGATCTTGGGGATGTCCTAGGTTGCAAAGATATCATCAAGACTCCATAACCTTATCATGCACTGTGGATGAGAGCCTCTCAACTAGCTGAAATCAAAAGTATTCATCCAGGAGGACCATCAGGCAGAGGTCCAAAGAAGTCAATCACAACCCTCTTCCATGCTTGACTGGGGAGGTCTCACATTGTTAGAGGATTCTGTGTAACCTTTGGTCATAGACAGTTGCAAATGTGACATGTTTTCAGTTTCTTTTCCACTCTCTCGTCCAACTTCGGGAACCATACCTTCTCTCTCATGGCTCTTTTGGTGGCTACTATGCCCCAATTCCCTTCATGGGCCAGTTCTATGACCCTTTGTCTCAGACTTTCTGGCAGGAAAATCTTTGATCCCCTGAGTATTATCCCTTCTTGAGTGACTACTATTTCATCCTGAACATTGAGGATTCCCTAGAGCCCCACCGAATCAGTTGTGTGCTTGGGGTTTCGACTCCATGATTGTGTCTCAATCAGACCCTTGACCATGGTCATATCTTTGTCATCATTGGTGGCAGCGATGATCTGGCGATGATCTCGTCCACTGACAGAACTGGGAGAGTGTCTGACCTTACTATGGAGTTGAGATACTCCGCTGCTACTACTACCTTCGACCAGTTGGGATGCAAAGGGACTTGCACAAAGTATTCGACTGGGTTCTGCTTCTTCCCTGGCTTGTGGACAATCTCATAATGTATTTCTGCAGCCATAACCCCCATCGTTCAATGCGAGGAAACATCTTGGCTTTTGGGTTTCCAAAGATCGTCAACAGGGCCTGATGGTCAAAGATGACGGTAAAGCGCATTTGTTGGAAACGGGGTTACCGAGACCGTTATGGTAGCATGGCGCAAAGCGGGGAAAGGCACGCGAAGGCAATGTGTAAGGCAGTTGTGCAGCACACTCTCACATTAACTCAGAAATGCGACGCAATAACCGGACACCACACCAGGCTTAGATAAGTGAAAATCAGGTTCCTTTATCTTAATCAAGATGGCATTCAACTATTCAAATTATACATTCGGGTAACTAGTGCGCGTTCATTTAAAAAGACCCTTCACAATTCTGGCCACTAAAAGGCCGCATTAAAATCACAGCACCACTGCTCATTCGGGTGCTCTTTACCAACTAGGGCCTAGAACAGGCGCAACACGGTTTATACATCAACATATATACAGTAGGCCTAGATACTCTATACAGCCTATGATACACTAGGCGGGAGGGAATCCTACCGGGAACCCCTCAACATGTCCAGCAGCTGGGGGCTTCCAAAAGGGGGAACTTCTTTATCTCCCCGGGAGGCTAGGGTCATAGGATGTGCCTGGCCTGTAATCCCAAAGTCATTAAAGGCCCCCTCCCTCCGTGATCCCTCCTCAAGGGTGGCCCCCGGCCCCAGGGGCTTAACCTAGAGCCCTAGGGGCCTCCTGGGCTCACCTGCGGTGTTCTTGCTGGCTGTGGGGCCTTACGGCGGACTCCTCTCTGGCCCGGCCCTCTGTGGTGGGGGCGGGGCCCGGCGCGAGTCTTGCGGCCCTCCGGCCGGTGCTGGTTGGCTTTCTCGAGGCTATGGAGCCTCTCGCGTTGTTTCCCCTTCGTTGGGGGGCCGGTATGCCCCTCCTCCGGCCCCCGTGGAGTCCAGGGAGAGAGTGAGGACTCGGTGCGGGAGCCGGCGGTCCTGCCAGTCGGCTCCGGCGTCCCGAGAGGTGAGGAGGTCCTTCCTTACCTCCCGGCGTGCTGGGCGGAGGCGGGCTCTTCACGGCGCCCAATCCGGGCGCGGCGGCGATTCTTCGCGGGGCTCCCGTTGGCAGTGGAGCCCCGGGGACGTCCTCCCGATTGGCTCCGGCTGAGCCAATCGCGTCGCGGCCTTCTCTTCCTCCGGGGGCTCCCGATGACAGTGGAGCCCCTCTGACGTCGATGTTCGGCTCTGCTGGGCCAATCACGTCGCGGCTTCTGGTGGTTGCCAGGCGACGCCCTCTTCTCCGGCGATTGGCTTTGGCGGGCCAATCCCGTCGCGGCCTTTTCGGGGGCGCGACCTGTGACGCGGTCAGCGTCCCCGGCCCCTCGGCGACAGCGTCCACGGGCCGGGAGGCCGCAGCAGGCCTCAGTTCACTTCACGCGGCCCACGGGGCTGCGGCGGCGATATTCTTGGCCGCGCTGGCAGCGGCAGGGGTCTCGGGCCCGGCGGTGACTTTTGGGGATTTCGGTGAGGGCGCGGACGGCGCTCCTCACCACAGCTATGAATAGGGGCGAGATCTCCCGGCCTCAGTTCCCTTCTTCAAGCGGCGGCGGCCGCGGCGGTGATCCGGTCACCAGGTCAGTGACCAAAAGGGGGGTCAAGTTCTCTCCTCACTTGGGGTTGCAGCGCTGGCGCGCTGACAGCCTTAGGCACAGGCTGTGTAAGAGTGGTTCTTGGAGGACAGTCCAGCTGTCTGTATAGGTAGGTAGGGGTGAAGGCCTAGCGCTTAGGACGCAGCGCTTCGCCTCCTGATCCCCTCTCAATGGTTTTCACTTTAGGTCCTGCAGGTCATGGATTCAGCAAAGTCTCTTTATGAACAGGGGGGGTTGTGAGTTGGTGATTCTTGGAGGGGTTGATGTGCCTCCTGGCACGCTGGAGATGGTTCCCTGGGTCCCCTCACACTGGGCAAGATCAGTGGGTGGTGGGCGTTCCTCATCTATCTTACGGCAGCAGGGCCTTGACCCTGTCAGCGGCAGTAGTGTAGGTCTCCCCCTAGGCCCTAAAGTCTGTACTCCAGCGCAGGTTCTCCCAGGTTCAGCGGTGCCTCAACCTAACTAACTCCAGGTTTTCCCTCCAAGCCTCTTATACCCCTAGGTCAGGTGACCCTCCCAAAGGCGGCAAAGTGTAACTCCTCCCACAGCCCGGAAGGTTCTGGAACCTTCCACCTACCTAGCTATGGGGCCCAGAGGCGGGGACGGGATGGCTACTGTATCCCTTGTCCCAGCCTGACTCTGGCGACTAGTGTGTATGTGTGGAAGGCCCTCTGCAGTAGCAGGGGCCTGTGGCAGCCATCTTTGGTGAGAGAGCACCTGCACCTCAGCACTGACCAGCAGTGGCAAGGCGCCCGGAGACCTAGGTCCAGTAAAAATATGGTGGCAAAAATGAGGCGCAGAAAGGGAAAAAAACAGGGTAAGACCACCCTAGGGCTGACAGGTCTAACACGCGTCCCCCCAGCCGAAAGAGGGGAGAGCTTCCCAACCTCTAGGGAGTTCTCTTCACTAAGGCGGAAAAACCGGGAGAGACCGTCAGCGTTGGCGTGGTCTACACCGGGTCGATGTTCCACCCGAAAGTCCATCCCCTGGAGGGAAATGGACCACCTCAACAATTTGGGGTTTTCGCCTCTCATCTGCATGAGCCAGCGAAGGGGTCTGTGGTCGGTCTGGACCAAGAAGTGACAACCAAAAAGGTATGGCCTCAACTTCTTCACCGCCCAAACCACAGCAAAGGCTTCCCGCTCGATGGTACTCCACCGCTGTTCCCGGGGAGTAGTCGTCGGGAGATAAAGGCCACTGGCTGGTCTTGGCCATCGTCATTCAGCTGCGAGAGCACAGCTCCTATGCCATGCTCAGAAGCGTCTGTCTGCACGATAAATTCCCGGCCGAAGTCGGGGTCCGGAGCACCGGTGCGGTGCACATGGCACGTTTAAGAGTCTCAAAGGCATCTTGGCAGGCAGCCGTCCAGATTACTCTGCGTGGCTGCTTCTTGGAAGTCAATTCCGTCAATGGGCCCACGATGGTTCCATATCCCTTGACGAACCGGCGGTAGTATCCCGTGAGGCCGAGAAAAGCTCGGACCTCTGTTTGGGTCTTGGGGGGCTCCCAGGCCATGATGGTCTCAATCTTGGCTTGGAGGGGTTGCACCTTACCTCCGCCCACCAGATGTCCCAGGTACACGACAGATCCCTGTCCAATCTGGCACTTGCTGGCCTTGATGGTTAGACCAGCCCTTTGCAAAGCCTGCAGCACCTCCTGGAGATGCTGCAGATGGTCTTCCCAGCTGCTACTGAAGACAGCTATGTCATCCAGGTAGGCAGCAGAGAAGGCCTCTAGGCCAGACAGCACCTGGTTCACCAACCGCTGGAAAGTGGCGGGAGCATTTTTCAACCCGAAGGGCATCACCTGGAATTGAAAGTGGCCCTCGGGGGTGGAGAACGCAGTCTTCTCCCTTGCTCCTTCCGCCATGGCGATCTGCCAATATCCTGATGTTAAATCAATGGTACTCAAATACCGGGCTGCTCCCAGCCGGTCAATGAGCTCATCCGCCCGAGGGATCGGGTGAGCGTCGGTCTTGGTGACCGAATTGAGTCCACGATAATCCACACAGAACCGAAGTTCTGGTGTGGTGCCCGGGGGCCGCTTTCGGCACCAACACTACCGGACTAGCCCAAGGGCTACTGGAAGGCTCAATCACCCCCAGTTCTAGCATCTTTACCACCTCACTCTGGATACTAGCCTTGACCTTATCGGACAGCCGGTAAGACTTGTTCTTCACTGGCGGACTGTCCCCTGTGTCCACATCATGGGTACACAGGTGCGTGATTCCAGGCGTGAGGGAAAACAACGAGGCGTACTGCCCCAAGACCTGGCGGCAGTCCCTCTGTTGCTCTGGGGTCAAGGATGGGGCGAGGACTACTCCCTCTACCGAACCATCCTTCTCGTGGACCGCCAGAAGGTCTGGCAGAGGCTCACTCTCTTCCTCCTCACTCCCATCCGTTATCATCAAGAGAGTGAGCTCGGAACGCTCCTGGTGTGGCTTCAGGCGGTTGACGTGGAGCACCCTGTGGGGTTGACGGGGGTCTTCATGTCGACGACATACGTGGTCTGGCCTTTTCGTTCTAAGATCTCAAACGGCCCAGTCCATCGGTCCTGGAGGGCGCTAAGCTCTCCTGGCTCCATGACCCACACCTTCTGTCCAGCGTCTAACTCTACCGTCCGCGCGTTCCGGTCATACCATTGCTTCATGACGGCCTGACTTGCCTCTAAGTTGTCCGAGGCCTCCTTCCACAGCTTGGCCACTTGGCTGCGGAACGCCAGCATATAGCTGACCACATCACGGGGAAGCTTCGAGGAAGACTTCTCCCACCCCTCTTTGACAAGACTGAGGGGCCCCCGAACGGGGTGGCCATAGAGCAGCTCAAAGGGGCTGAAACCGACCCCCTTCTGCGGCACCTCTCGGTAGGAGAAGAGCAGACAGGGTAAGAGGACGTCCCACTTTCTTCTCAAGTCCTCGGGTAGGCTCCTGATCATCCCCTTCAAGGTTTTGTTGAAGCGCTCCACGAGCCCGTTCGTCTGGGGGTGGTAAGGAGTGGAGAACCGGTAGGTCACTCCACACTCCTTCCACATGGCCTGCATGTAGGCTGACATGAAATTCGTGCCCCTATCTGACACCACGACCTTGGGGAATCCCACTCGGGTAAAAATCCCCATGAGGGCCCGCGCCACCACCGGTGCTGTGATGGTCCTCAGAGGGATTGCCTCTGGGTACCGGGTGGCGTGGTCTACTAGCACCAAAATGAACCTATGCCCAGCTGAAGTCGGCGGATCCAACGGCCCGACAATGTCAATCCCCACTCGCTCAAAAGGGGTATCGACCACTGGGAGAGGCTCTAGCGGGACCTTCACCTTAGTCCCTGTCTTGCCGCTTGCTTGGCAAGTGGTGCAGGTCTTGCAATAAGTGTCAGAAGTGACGCGCATCCTGGGCCAGTAAAAATGTGGGACCAAGCGCGCAAACGTCTTGTCCTGGCCCAGGTGTCCTGCTAGTGGTATCTCATGCGCCAACTCTAGCAGAAAGGCTCGGTGGCATTGGGGGACCACCACGGCCCTTGAGGACCCATGCACCGGAGCCTTAGGCTCACTGTAGAGGAGACCATCCTCCCAGTAGACATGGTAATTACCAGTCTCTGTTCCAGCTGCTTGGGCGTCGGCCTGTTGCCGTATGCCAACAAGCGTAGGGCACTCCCTCTGTGCCCGGCAAAATTCTTCCCGGGTAGGCCCTCCTTCCACCTGCCACTCTGCAGGGGTCGGCAGGTCCCCCACGGGAAAACCAACCACCTCAGCGGACTCCGGGGTCACCTCCGCGGGCTCCCCATCCATCTCACCGGGTGTTTCCTCCCGGACATCTCCTCGTCCAGCAGTGGGCTGGGCCCTTCTTTCAGGCTCCAACCCGGGCTGAGTTCCTTGTCGGGCAGCCATGGACCGCGTGATAACGCAAGTCCATCCTGGTAACCCCAACATCTCAGCATGGGCATTGAACTCTACCTCTCTCCAGGCAGTATGTTCTAAATCGTTGCCCAGCAGACAGTCAACTGGCATGGCAGGGCTCACCGCAACCTTCATCAGACCTGACACTCCTCCCCACTCAAAGGGAACTTGGGCCACGGGGTAATGACCCAGGCTATTATCAGCCATCACTACTGGGTGGAACTCCTCAGGAATCACCTGCTCTGGAGACACCAGCTGACGTCTCACCATCGTCATGCTGGCACCTGTGTCCCTCAGAGCCTCCACCTCCTCCCCGTTCACCAGGACCCTCTGCCGATACTTGGCAGTGTTCTCGGGTACCTGCACCCTTGGGATGATCTCCCTATCCCCCAGGGAAACTAAGGTCAAGCCTGTCCACTCACCTCCCCTACCTAGGGACAACTCCTCCCCAAGCGCTACACTGGCCACCCCGGGGGTCTTACCTCCTGTGGGGGCTGGGGCTCTCTTGCGACACTGGGCATCCCCCTTGTAGTGTCCAACCTCCCCGCACTCGTAGCACCGGACAGTTCTGGGCTGCTGACTCCTGTCAGGGTAAGTGGGTTTCTGGTATCCAGATTGGGATGGGAAACCTACCCCTCTCCCAGGCGGTCTATTTTGGGGACCTTTAAAGAACTCCCTCTTTTTATCTCCCCCTCTTTCTTCTGGGGGAACACCTGTCCACCCTTCGGGGGATCCGCCCCGGCTCCCTTGTGGGACACCCTAGTGCTGACCCACGTGTCTGCCTCCTCTGCAAGCTCCCTTGGGTTGGTCAGCTTGCGGTCCACCAAGTACTGGCGCAGCTCCGGAAAACATTTCTCGAGGAGGTGCTCTCTCAAAAATAGGTCGTACAGCCCAGTGTAATTGTCAACCTCGCTGCCACGCACCCAACCCTCTAATGCCTTCCGGGCATAATCATAAAAATCTACCCAGTTTTGTGTGGTGAGCTTGTGGCTGTTGCGAAACTTTTGGCGGTACTTCTCAGGGGTGAGGCCAAACTTCCTGAGCAGGGCCTCCCTCATGATAGGGTAGTTGGTTCGATCCCCCTTTTCTAAGGTTAGCAGTGTGTCCCTGACTAGTGGAGGTATGTATCTATAAAGTCCTCCTCCCCAGTAGCTCTCAGGAACTCTATGGGCCACCAAAGCTACCTCGTACGCCGTCAACCACTTATCTATGTCATCACCCACACTAAAGCTGGCCATCACCTCCCTGGGTAGGTAAAATTTGGGCTCCTGTGGAACCCCAGTAGGTACGCTGCCACCATTTCCTTTGCCTTCCATTTCCATTTGCAAGGCTCGGAGCTCCAGTTCTTTCAGGCTAAGCTCATGTACAAGCCTTCTTTCCTCCATGGCTAGCCTTCCCTGTTCTCGCTCCCTTTCCATCTTAGCCAATTCTAATGTCAATTGCCTTTGCTGCCTTCTGTCCTCGAATTCCTCTGGTGACACACTCCCCCTGACGCACTACTGCCTGCCCTGGAACGTCTTCCTGGCAACACATTCTCGCTGACGTCAATGTTCAGTAGGCTCAGTTCTCCTGGGTCGTCTGTCTCCCTCTGCTCCTCCTCCTCCCCTCTTCCCTCCGGGTGGGCCATGACCCATGCCCTCAAAGCCTTCTGAAGTACCTCCTTCTTGGCACCTCGCTTGACGGCCACCCCCTCTCTAGGCAGAACTCCTTGAGCTGGTTCACCGTGTACCTCTCTAGGTCGGCTAGCTCAAACTCCATCCTCCTAGGTGGGGTCCCAGACAACTTAAGGAAGGGGTCCTAAATGGAAGGCAGCAGGTCTTAACACAGGACTAATACAACTGGCAATTTACAATAGAATTCCTCCTACTTATTATTTTCCTAGGTGTCCAATTGCGGCGCACACTGAGTCACTGTAGGGTGCTGCACAAATACCAGTCCTTATCCCACCGCTGCCACCAATGTTGGAAACGGGGTTACCGAGACCGTTATGGTAGCATGGCGCAAAGCGGGGAAAGGCACGCGAAGGCAATGTGTAAGGCAGTTGTGCAGCACACTCTCACATTAACTCAGAAATGCGACGCAATAACCGGACACCACACCAGGCTTAGATAAGTGAAAATCAGGTTCCTTTATCTTAATCAAGATGGCATTCAACTATTCAAATTATACATTCGGGTAACTAGTGCGCGTTCATTTAAAAAGACCCTTCACAATTCTGGCCACTAAAAGGCCGCATTAAAATCACAGCACCACTGCTCATTCGGGTGCTCTTTACCAACTAGGGCCTAGAACAGGCGCAACACGGTTTATACATCAACATATATACAGTAGGCCTAGATACTCTATACAGCCTATGATACACTAGGCGGGAGGGAATCCTACCGGGAACCCCTCAACATGTCCAGCAGCTGGGGGCTTCCAAAAGGGGGAACTTCTTTATCTCCCCGGGGAGGCTAGGGTCATAGGATGTGCCTGGCCTGTAATCCCAAAGTCATTAAAGGCCCCCTCCCTCCGTGATCCCTCCTCAAGGGTGGCCCCCGGCCCCAGGGGCTTAACCTAGAGCCCTAGGGGCCTCCTGGGCTCACCTGCGGTGTTCTTGCTGGCTGTGGGGCCTTACGGCGGACTCCTCTCTGGCCCGGCCCTCTGTGGTGGGGGCGGGGCCCGGCGCGAGTCTTGCGGCCCTCCGGCCGGTGCTGGTTGGCTTTCTCGAGGCTATGGAGCCTCTCGCGTTGTTTCCCCTTCGTTGGGGGGCCGGTATGCCCCTCCTCCGGCCCCCGTGGAGTCCAGGGAGAGAGTGAGGACTCGGTGCGGGAGCCGGCGGTCCTGCCAGTCGGCTCCGGCGTCCCGAGAGGTGAGGAGGTCCTTCCTTACCTCCCGGCGTGCTGGGCGGAGGCGGGCTCTTCACGGCGCCCAATCCGGGCGCGGCGGCGATTCTTCGCGGGGCTCCCGTTGGCAGTGGAGCCCCGGGGACGTCCTCCCGATTGGCTCCGGCTGAGCCAATCGCGTCGCGGCCTTCTCTTCCTCCGGGGGTTCCCGATGACAGTGGAGCCCCTCTGACGTCGATGTTCGGCTCTGCTGGGCCAATCACGTCGCGGCTTCTGGTGGTTGCCAGGCGACGCCCTCTTCTCCGGCGATTGGCTTTGGCGGGCCAATCCCGTCGCGGCCTTTTCGGGGCGCGACCTGTGACGCGGTCAGCGTCCCCGGCCCCTCGGCGACAGCGTCCACGGGCCGGGAGGCCGCAGCAGGCCTCAGTTCACTTCACGCGGCCCACGGGGCTGCGGCGGCGATATTCTTGGCCGCGCTGGCAGCGGCAGGGGTCTCGGGCCCGGCGGTGACTTTTGGGGATTTCGGTGAGGGCGCGGACGGCGCTCCTCACCACAGCTATGAATAGGGGCGAGATCTCCCGGCCTCAGTTCCCTTCTTCAAGCGGCGGCGGCCGCGGCGGTGATCCGGTCACCAGGTCAGTGACCAAAAGGGGGGGGTCAAGTTCTCTCCTCACTTGGGGTTGCAGCGCTGGCGCGCTGACAGCCTTAGGCACAGGCTGTGTAAGAGTGGTTCTTGGAGGACAGTCCAGCTGTCTGTATAGGTAGGTAGGGGGTGAAGGCCTAGCGCTTAGGACGCAGCGCTTCGCCTCCTGATCCCCTCTCAATGGTTTTCACTTTAGGTCCTGCAGGTCATGGATTCAGCAAAGTCTCTTTATGAACAGGGGGGGTTGTGAGTTGGTGATTCTTGGAGGGGTTGATGTGCCTCCTGGCACGCTGGAGATGGTTCCCTGGGTCCCCTCACACTGGGCAAGATCAGTGGGTGGTGGGCGTTCCTCATCTATCTTACGGCAGCAGGGCCTTGACCCTGTCAGCGGCAGTAGTGTAGGTCTCCCCCTAGGCCCTAAAGTCTGTACTCCAGCGCAGGTTCTCCCAGGTTCAGCGGTGCCTCAACCTAACTAACTCCAGGTTTTCCCTCCAAGCCTCTTATACCCCTAGGTCAGGTGACCCTCCCAAAGGCGGCAAAGTGTAACTCCTCCCACAGCCCGGAAGGTTCTGGAACCTTCCACCTACCTAGCTATGGGGCCCAGAGGCGGGGACGGGATGGCTACTGTATCCCTTGTCCCAGCCTGACTCTGGCGACTAGTGTGTATGTGTGGAAGGCCCTCTGCAGTAGCAGGGGCCTGTGGCAGCCATCTTTGGTGAGAGAGCACCTGCACCTCAGCACTGACCAGCAGTGGCAAGGCGCCCGGAGACCTAGGTCCAGTAAAAATATGGTGGCAAAAATGAGGCGCAGAAAGGGAAAAAAACAGGGTAAGACCACCCTAGGGCTGACAGGTCTAACAGCATTCCATACAGGAAGACATGAAAGTGTTCACAAGCCCATACAATGGCCAAGCTCTCCTTCTCAGGTTGAGAGCATGTACGTTCTACATCGGATAGGCTCCCGCTAGCATAGGCCACAACATGTCTCCGGGCACTGGGGTGGCCACTATGTTGAGCAAGAATGGCTCCTAGCTCTACCGGGCTCACGTCCATGGTGACATCTGTGTTTGGTTTGGGGTTAAAGCAGGCAATGACTGTTACATTTTCAATGGCAAGTTTTATTTCTTGAAAAAACCTTTGCAGGCCTGTGACCACCACAACGGCACATTTTACCTGGTTAGATCCCGCAACAGGGTGCTCACTGTAGCGAAGTTGTGTATCTAACGGGAGCATTAGCTAGCCATACCCAAAAAGGAACACAACATAACCACATCCTGAGGAGAGGATGTCACTGACAGTGCCTTTACTTTGTCTGGATCAGGAGTCATATCACCCACTGAGAAAATGTTACTGAAGAATTTGAGTTTGGTTTTGTGGAATTCGCATTTCGCAGCATTCAGTGTGGCATACTTTTATGAGTGCCTTGTCATGTTCTCATCGTGTGCCTCCGAGGATCAGAATGTCATCACTGTAATTAAAGGCATTTGGCACCAGTTGTATCAATCTGTGAATGACGTCTTGGAAGGGTTCTGCTGCGACAGATACACCAAAACTCAATCGTTTGTATCCGAACAAACCGACATGAGGAGAGAAGGTGGTGATATATATACCTGCAGTTTTCCTCCATCTCCAGTGATGATATCCTTTGTTAAGGTCAGGTCTGGAGAAGACCTTGGGGCCATTGAGTTGCGTAACCATGTCCGCTATGTGAAGTCCTGGATGTCTTTCACGTTCTATCGCTTTGTTTAGGCAGCGCATATTGACACAGAGGTGTACCTCTGCACTATTGTCCCTCTTTGGCACCACAACTATTGGCGAGACCCACTGGGTAGGTCCTATGGAGCGTTCAATGATGTTGTGTTTCAGGAGAGCTGCCAGTTTCTTTTCTACAGCCTCCTGCAAGTGGAAGGCAACTCTGCGATGTTGTGGAGCAATCGGGGGGATGTCTTCACTGATGTGGAACTGTACCCTCATGCCTTCAAGCTTTCCTAAGCCGTCAAACAGGGATGGGAATTTCTTTGTGATGTCGGAGTCAGTGCACAGGTGACAATTAAGGGATATCAGTCCCATGTCAGCTGCTGTGGCTAAACTGAGGAGGCAGGCACTGGACAATGTTGCTTGCAGGACATGGATTATTGCTCGCACCGCTGTAGCCTTGTATTGCACCGTTGCTATGAACAAGCCTCAACTCTGTAGGGGTTAGGATGCAGCCTAGGTGTAGACCTTTGTGTTAGATGGGGTGGGAGGTTGTGCTAGAGAGAGGTGTTTGTATTTGTCTACTGGAATAATATTAATGGAGGATCCGCTGTCGATGATAAACAGTATGGATTGGCCATTTACCTTTATTCGAACAATAAGACAGTGTCTTAGAGACTTCCTGGGCTTCACCTGTTAGGCTTCATCTTGATTTGCTTCACTGGTGGCTAGGCAACGTGTGCTGCAGCGTCGCTGACCTGTGCATGCTATTTCTTAGTTGACATCATCAGCAAGTATCCATCGTCCTCACTTGTGCTTGATAGCGACATTGAGGAATAAGCACGGAATGAAGTCGAGGAGATGTGGCTGCGTTTGGCTTCCACCTGCCATAGCTGATGCAGGTGTTTGTCTTTGTGAGTGCAACGAGATTGTCTTTGGCTGTCTTTATTGTCCGATTTCCCATATTTTCCGGGCACTCCCATTGTTTCTCGAGCTTGACATACTGTTTTTAAAGTGGTTCTTCTTGCTGCAGCCCTTACAGATTTGTCCAAGGGTGGGGCTTTTGCCATCATGGGGAAATTAAAATCCACATTGGTAGCATAGCTTTGTTGTTTTTCTAGGTGTAGGCTTGTGCTTGTCTGCACTGCACTGGTTCTTGCTCTTCATGGCTAGTGCTGATTCACTGTGTGCAGTGCCTGCTTCCATGTCAGCTGCTTGATGTTCTGCTGTTTCTTCCGCCATTGCAGCCATCAGCATCTTTTCGAGACTGAGGGTCTTGCATAACATGCATCACATAACATGATGATGATGATGATGATCACATAACATAACATGCATAACACATCACATAACATGCATTGCATAACATGCTAGAGTTGATCACTACTCTACATTGGGTAGATATTTAGAACTTGTGATTTGGAGGTATCTAGGTCCCATGTGATAAAACATCCAGTGGGTGAGGCAAGAACTTTAAACAAAGCTCTATGATCAAGAGAGAGCCCATGTCGTTGACATCTATACTGGGAAAATGCCCTTCCTTCTGCATGGACCCAAAGTATTGCATTACTGCCAAGTTCTGAATCAGTGGCAGCCTAGACATCAATTCCTTATGGCACTCACGGTACTGGTCATTGCAATAGCCTGATCTCGACATTAATGGGGCTTGGGAGATATGTTTGCGAAAGGCAAGAGGCAGCAGAGAGGATATTGTAGGAAAAAGAAACAGGGGTACTTAACCTGATTTACCAGCAGTTTGAACATGAGGGAATTGTCTGAATAGATGCGAAGACTCTTGACACAGATTATTGGGCCACCAACTGCGTGACCAGACTTCTTTCAGACAGCAGAAGACAAGAACTTCTACCTTGTCACTATTTAATTTAAGGCATTGGGTACATCCAAGAAGCTATTTCAGAACCAGATTTATTGTCAGTTCAGGAGTCTGTCGGGGATGTTCACAAAGCTAATTTACACTTGCGAGTAGTTTACATGTGTAATTTACTCCTACATTTTTGAATAACTTTACTACTTTTGGCTAGTCTCAAAATGCAAGTGTAAAGTTACTCAAAAGTGTAGACTCACATGTGTCCAGCCCCAGAAAAGGGAGTGGAGCAAAATTCACACGTGTAAGTAACTACTGCGAAAAAAGAAACCGTAGTAAGCTCATCACCACACATTGCCAACCATCGATACTGCAACACTTGCTCCTAGAAACCAAGGGAGACATGGACTGTAAGTAAAACACCAAAGGAAATAATGTTGAATTAAATTATTTAAAATAGTTAAAAATATAAATAAATATAATTTAATATTACAATAAATATAACACTTATTATTTAATTGTAATATTTATTTTTTGGTGGAGAAGGGTGTTTGTAGGAGAGTAGGATCTGCCTCTTATGTTGCCCCCACTTTTTTTCTGATGTTTACACTGGTTTCTGGCTATAGTCTGGCTGGGTCCCTGCTAATCAGGGCCCCAGCCTCTCTGTTCTCTCTAAACGACTTCGAGTGCACTGTAGGTGCACTAGTGATTGGATGCTGTGGTTCCTTATGAGTCCCTGGTATATGGTACCTTAGGTGCTAAGGGCATAGGTACTTCACAGGCCTACCAGGGGCTACAGCATGTATTATGCCACCCCTGGGAAGCAGACTAAATCTGACACCACAGGCCTGCTACTGCAGCCTGGGTGAGGAAGTGCTAGCACCCCTCACTGAGATATAGGTCCCCTATATCTCTCCGACATACACATATAAACCTATCAGCCACCCCTAAGGCAGGCCCTATCAATCCTGAGGGCAGGGTGCTTGGCTTCTATGTGAGGGGGTGCCTCTGCCTGAGCAGGGCCCCTCTGCAGCTCTCAGAGTCCATTCCCTGGGGCTGTTTGTGGATGCGGTTAAACCATATACTTTTAAGTGCATTATATCCTCGCGGTAAAATGCTAACTTTGGAATGGCTGCATCGAAACATGTCGTGTTTAGTGTCAAACATCTTGGAATACTACCCCCCCGCCAGTCCTGGCGGCGGGGGTAGCATTCCACCCTTCTAGAGGGATAGACATGCACCTACTGTGGAAACGCGGTAGAATCCTGCAGAGCCCTGGCATCACAAAATGGATGCCACCAGTCACAGACACTGGGCTGCCCTCCTGCTGATGACCAACACTCGCAGTGGAGGAAGCCCAACAATAGATATCCTGTCCCAAGGGGGTGTGACCACCTCCCAGACAGGGTTTAGTGTATTGGGGCTGGGTGGGTGCACTCTTAGAGTGCTTTGAAGTCCTGCACTGGGGGAGCAGAAGGCTCCTCTGTGCATACCCCAGTTCAAACCGGCTCAGGGGCTACCTGCCCCTGCTCTGGCGCGAAACTGGACAAAGGGAAGTGGGTGTAGCCGCCCACTCCCCTGACCCTCCCATAGGTAGGGTCATAGAGCTAGTCCCTCCCTTTCTTTTAGTATAAGAGGGGGAACCTGTGCATTGCACCCTGGACGACGCTCTGGAGAAGAATCCCGGACCTTCGACGTTCCACTACCTTTGGAATCTCCCTTGGAGTCAAGGAGTGACTCCCCTGCTTGGCAGGCACCAAAAACTACAAACGACGGTCGCAAACTACGCCTCTCCCGCCGGAGTCCGAAGTCCCTGCAGCCCAAGAAGTGGATTTCCTGACTTCTCAAAGGCCATCGTGAGTCCCCAGCGAAGCTGAGGCCAGTGGACCCCAAGAGTGACGAGGAACCGCGACCCCTGGGTACCATGCACTATTGTCGAGTGCAACCCCTTCACAACGTTCCACGAACTTGTGCTTTAGACCACGTGTGGTCCTAGCCTCCAGCAGGAATCCCTCCGAAGAACAGAGGCCTACCACGTCCCGAGTGACCGTGGGCCCCTGTGAGCGAATCCTCCCGAGGCGTCTTCGCGATCCCTTGCCAGCCGGCTTGTGGGTCCCCAGAAGACTTTCTAAAGAAACCAAAGGGCTCCCCTGGTTGCTCCAGGCCTGCCCTGACTTACCCTCGCTGGGTGAGTCCCCCAGACCTTGCTGGTCTGCGCCATTGCCTCTTCACACTTTCCCCGAGACTTGCTGTTACCAAGGCTTGTTGGCTCCAATCGAGTTGCCGACACCGCAGTAAGCTGCAGACATCGTGGGACACGCCGAATCCAGCTCCTGGTCGTCGTCGACGCCTCCTGGACCTCGTGGCTGAAGAGTCAAGGCACCCGCGAACGACCTGAATCTTGCGACGACGGTGGGCATCCATCTTCCTTGCCCCGAGTCACTGCCAAGTGACTTTGAACACTGTCCCCTCTGCTTTCAGGTCTTCCATCTTCTGAATCCAGGCTCGGATTCCTCCGGACACTTCTCCTGTCGCCGCAAGCAGCAAGTCTTCACTGGCTCCCATTGAAAACGACGCCGCGACCCGACACCAAAGAACACCTATGCACCCGGCTCCCCTGGGTGAGGTAACTTCAGCACTTTGGTGCTCCTGTGGGTGTGGGCCCTAGAACTACTTACCCTGTAAGTGACTTGCTTGTAGCTTCCCTAGAAGTGTCCTAAAATTCCTATTTTCTAAGTGCGACAATTGCGCTGACTCGTACAGGGTTCGCGTCTGTGTTAGACACACCGCGTCCATCTCCTTTGTAACACTATCCAGAAATGTGTCCTTCGACTCGTACTGAGTCCGATCGGTGTTCGCCTCGAACACACAAGGGGCCTGTAACATCGAGACCTCCATTGCACTGACTCGCACAAGGTTCGCGTCTGTGTTAGACACAGCGCGTCCATCTCCCTTGCAACTCTACCTGTAACCGCGTCCTTCGACTCGTACAAGGACCGATCGGTGTGTTCGCCTCGAACACGCAAGGGACCTTTAACATTGAAATCTCAATTGCGTCTGAGCGCATAGACTCGCACAGGACTCGCACCGGTGCCAGGACACCGCGTCCGTCCCCTGTGGGTCTCCTACAACTACCTGGGGTGGTTCTTGGGGGTCCCTCGATTCTAGATGCCCTAGACCTAGGTCTAGCCAAACTAAGAATGTGATATTCGATTGTGCTAAACTTATTTTGATAACATTTGACTTGTACATATGTTCCTGACTTCTAATCTCATAAAGAGATTAGTAGAGAGTGTTTATTAATAAATACATATATATTTGATATATATACCTGTGTGGTGTCTTTTCATTTGGTGATTCAAGAGATTGTGTGGTAAAACAAGCTGCTTTACATTCCTTCAAGACTTAGCCTGAAGGCTGCTCTCCACAGCTACCACTGGATAGCTTTCTATAAAGGTTGTCTTAAACCTATCTACCATAAGAGTCGAATTGTTCTGGTGCAAGGTGTCCACTTTAATTAGTGAACAGCATATACCAGGCCAACTTCTCACATTGGTGGCAGCGGTGGGATTCCAGCTTGCTATTGTTTTACCAGAAAATCTCTATTTGAATTACTAACTGAAAACCACTATAGGTACTTAAGGTACATATAAAGTCAAGCTTAGTATCAATAAGTTCTACTGAACTTAGAGCTGTGTGCAAAGGGATAGCACACCCTTTCTACAGCTCAAGCTAGTATCAGTAGGCCACAAACTAGTGTAGGTAGTACAACACTGCACAACACTAGAATGTCCTTAAAGGGTGGAACCAGTGGATCCACTCAGCCTCAGTATAAGGACATGGCTTTCTCTGACTTGAGAGCCATGTGTGTTGAAAGACACCTGAAGCTAGGACAGAGTCCCTCCACCCTACACCTGATAGATCTGCTGACAGCAGATGATCTTAGATTGGCTCTAGGAGCTAATGGGTCTGAATCAGTGAGTGGGTCAATTACAGTATCTGGGTCAGATGATGAAAATCAGAATGACCAAGTCTCTGTGATTGAAGGGCCAGGCCTGAAAAGGACAGAGGAATTCTCCCTAAGAGAGCTGACAGAGTGGAGGAGAGGCATAGGTCCCCTTCCAGGGAGTCTGACCACTCTTATCACTCTGGCAGAGAATTTGTCCACCAGAGGAACTCATACTTTCCCATAAGAGAGACCTCCTCTGAAAGAATGTGCAAACTGCTGCAGTATGAGGAAGCAAGAGTTGCCCTCAGAACCAAGCAGTTGGCACTGGATAGAGAAGCCCTGGAGATCCAGAGAGCTTCTAGAGGAGAGGGGTTAGAACCCCTTGGTGGCAGCAACAGTGTCCCTAAAGGCAGAGAATCTATTCCAGACCATAGGAACCTGAGCAAGGTTGTTCCTCCCTACCAGAGTGGGGATGATATCCACAAGTGGATAACTGCTATGGAAAGGGCCTGTAGAGTACAGCAGGTCCCCCAAAAGCAGTGGGCAGCAATCTTGTGGCTCTCCTTTTCAGACAAAGGTAGAGACAAGCTCCTCACTGTTAGAGAAGAGGATGCTGATAATTATGAAGAGTGCACAGATAAATGGGTTTGGCTTAACCACTGAGCAGTACAGGTTGAAGTTCAGAGACACCCAGAAGGCACAGACTCAGGACTGGACTGACTTTGTTGATTGTGCAACCAAGGCTCTGGAGGGTTGGCTGGTTGGCAGTAGGGTTACTGATTTCAAGGGATTGTATAATCTGATGATGAGAGAACAGATCCTTAATAATTGCCAGAACCAGTTGTTGCATCAATACCTGGTGGACTCCGATCTGACCTCTCCCCAAGAATTGGGAAAGAAGGCAGACAAATGGGTCAGAACCAGGGTGAGGCAGAAACCCCAGAACCAAGGGGGTGACACCAAGAAGCAAGATCCCAAGGGCTCTGAGAAAAGTGGGGATAAGTCAAAAGACCAGAAGCCTTCACAAGGGCCCCATAAATCTGCATCTGGTGGGGAGTCACAATCCAACAAGGGAAAAGGCCAAAAGAAGCCATGGTGCAAATTCTGTAAACAGAAAGGGCACTGGACTTCTGATTGTAACAAGTCCAAAGACCAAACCACCACCACTCCTGCCCCTAAGGCAACTGTTCCCCCTAGCTCAGCTACTGGTGGAGGTGGTACTCAGAATAAGGGTGTAGTAGGGTTGACCCAGGGTTCTGAAGTGGACTCTGACCTAGTCAGAGTGCCTACTCAGGCAATGCTGATTTGTGAGGGAGACCTTAACATGTCCTTCCTAGTAAGTCCCAGTAATCTGGGCAAATACAAACAGCAGCCTGTAATAAATGGCAAACAGGCTTTGGCATTTAGGGACACAGGTGCTAGTGTCACCATGGTGGCAGAGGATCTTGTGGACCCTGGACAGATCATCCTGGGCGAAATGTACCAGGTGACCAATTCAAGCAACGTCCAGACCAACCATAGTCTGGCAGTTGTGAATTTCTCCTGGGGAGGGGTAACTGGCCTCAAGAAGGTTGTAGTCAGTGCAGACCTCCCTGTCGAATGTCTATTGGGCAATAATCTAGAGACTTCAGCCTGGTCTGAAGTAGAGTTATGGACTCATGCTGAGATGTTGGGCATCCCTGCAGAGGTATTTGCTGTGACCAGGTCACAAGCAAGAATGCATAACACTGAACCAGCTCTGGATCCTGGAACAATGGACCAGATGCTTCCCAAGAGGAGGAGCAGTAGGGTAAAGGCAGTGCCTTCCCCTCTGTCTCAGATCTCAGATTCACCCCCAGAGGGAGGTGAAGCAGATCCTGAAGAAGGAACTGCCCCAGAGGGACTTGAGCCTGATCAGGTTGAGTTCTTGGGGGCAGGGGGCCCTTCTAGGGAAGATCTGAGTAAGGAGCAACAGTGCTGCCCCTCTCTTGAACCCCTCAGACAGCAGGCTGCTGCTGAGGCTGCTGGGAGTGCTAGTGGGTCCCATAAAGTTTATTGGGATGAGGGACTCCTATATTCTGAGAGTAGAGATCCAGCCCCTGGAGCCACCAGGAGGATGGTAATACCTCAGAAGTTTAGGGGTTCCTCTTGACCCTAGCACATGATATCCCTTTGGCAGGTCACTTGGGCCAAAACAAGACCTGGGACAGGCTTGTCCCACATTTTCATTGGCCACATATGTCAGAGGACACCAAGGAGTTTTGTCGCTCCTGTGTCACATGCCAAGCCAGTGGTAAGGCAGGTGGCACAACAAAGGCCCCCTGATACCACTACCTGTGGTGGGGGTACCCTTTGAAAGGGTAGGGATTGACATTGTTGGTCCCCTTGACCCTCAAACTGCATCTGGGCACAGGTTTATCCTGGTGGTAGTGGATCATGCCACCAGGTACCCAGAAGCAATTCCCTGAGGACCACCACAGCCCCTGTGGTGGCAAGAGCCCTCATTGGAGTTTTCTCCAGAGTGGGTTTTCCAAAGGAGGTCATTTCTGACAGAGGTACCAACTTCATGTCAGGATATCTGAAAGCAATGTGGAAGGAGTGTGGTGTAACTTACAAGTTCACCACCCCTATCACCCACAATGCAATGGTTTAGTTGAACGCTTCAACAAAACCTTGAAAGGAATGATTAAAGGACTCCCAGAGAAGCTTAGGCGGAAATGGGACCTTCTTCTTCCTTGCTTGTTGTTTGCATACAGAGAGGTTCCACAGAAGGGGGTTGGTTACAGCCCATTTGAGCTTCTGTTTGGGCATCCTGTGAGAGGTCCACTGTGTTTGGTAAAAGAGGGCTGGGAGTTACCTCTCAAGCCCCCAAACAAGATGTGATGGACTATGTACTTGGTCTCCGCTCCCGGATGGCTGAGTACATGAAAAGGCAACCAAAAACCTGGAGGCCAGCCAAGAATTACAAAAAGCTTGGCATGACCAAAGGCTGTACTGACTGTATACCAGCCAGGACAGAAGGTGTGGGTATTGGAGCCTGTGGCCCCAGCAGCCCTCCAGGACAAGTGGAGTGGCCCCCATACAATAGTTGAACAGAAGGGAGAAGTCACCTACCTGGTGAATCTTGGAACTCCCAGGAGCCCCCTGAGGGTGCTCCATGTCAACAGATTAAAGCCATATGTTGACAGGGCTGACATGGGCTTGCTCATGTCAACTGATGAGGAACAGGAGGAGGAGAGTGACCCTCTCCCTGACCTGCTCTCTCAGAACCCTGATGATGGGTCAGTAGATGGTGTTGCTTTGGCAAGCAGCCTCACTGACCATCAGCAAACTGAGTGCAGACAAGTTCTGCAACAGTATAGACATATGTTTAGCCTGACCCCTAGTCAGACTTCCTGGTGCACCCATGAGGTGGACACTGGAGACAGTCTGCCTGTCAAGAATAAAATCTACAGGCAACCTGACCATGTCAGGGACTGTATCAGGACTGAAGTCCAGAAAATGTTGGAGCTAGGTGTAATTGAGCCTTCAGATAGCCCTTGGGCTAGCCCAGTAGTCCTGGTACCCAAGCCTCATACCCAGGGTGGTGAGAAAGAAATGAGGTTTTGTGTAGACTACAGAGGCCTCAATGCAGTCACTAGGACTGATGCCTATCCCATACCAAGGGTAGATGAGCTGATTGATACTTTGGCCTCAGCCAAGTATCTAAGCACGTTTGACCTGACAGCTGGCTACTGGCAGATCAGGTTAGCTGATGATGCAAAAGCCACAACAGCATTTTCGACCCCTGGTGGGCACTACCACTTCGTGGTGATGCCCTTTGGATTGAAAAATGCACCTGCCACTTTTCAGAGCTTGGTGAATAAAGTTCTGACAGGGATGGAAACTTATTGCTCAGCTTATCTAGATGATATTGCTGTCTTTAGTTCCTCCTGGCAGGATCACCTGGTCCACCTCAGGAATGTTTTGGAGGCCCTGCAGAAAGCAGGCCTCACTATCAAGGCCACTAAGTGCCAGATAGGGCAGAGTCAGGTTGTATACCTGGGCCACCTTGTGGGTGGAGGCCAGGTTCAGCCTTTACAGAGCAAAATCCAAACCATAATGGAATGGGTTGCTCCAACCACCCAGACACAGGTGAGAGCCTTCTTAGGCCTGACTGGGTACTATAGGAGGTTTGTCAAGGGATATGGATCTATAGTGACCCCCTTGAATGATCTGACCTCAAAGAAAATGCCAAAAAGGTTCAGTGGACAGCTAGCTGTCAAAAGGCATTTGAAGACCTAAAGCAGACCATGTGCACTGCCCCCATCTTACAGAGTCCAGACTACACCAAAAGGTTCATTGTCCAAACAGATGCTTCTGAGCTGGGTGTGGGAGCTGTACTGTCTCAACTGAATGATGAAGGTCAAGACCAGCCAGTAGCTTTTATTAGGAGAAGGCTGACCCCTAGAGAGAAACGTTGGTCAGCTATAGAGAGGGAGGCCTTTGCTGTGGTGTGGGCCCTGAAGAAGCTGAGGCCATACTTGTTTGGCAGTCACTTCATAGTTCAGACTAAATCCGTATTTTGTAAAGCGCGAACTACTCACCCTTACGGGTCTCAAGGCGCTGGGGGCCGTCGTGGAAATTAAGTGAGCTATTGCCCAGAGTCACATGGTGCTGAGCTGAGCTGCCGCCGGAGCCAGGGATCGAACCGTGAACCCTGTGCTCCGAAGTCAGCTGCCCTGGCCGCTGCACCACACCTCTCCACTCCACTCCACAGACTGACCACAAGCCCCTCCTATGGCTTAAACAGATGAAAGGTGAAAACCCAAAACGTTTGAGGTGGTCCATTTCCCTACAGGGGATGGACTATACAGTGGAACATAGACCTGGGACCCAACATGCCAATGCAGATGGACTCTCAAGGTATTTCCACTTTGAACACGAAGACTCAACTGGTCAAGGTTAGTTTAGTGTCCCTGCGTTTGGGGGGTTGTGTAGGAGAGTAGGATCTGCCTCTTATGTTGCCCCCACTTTTTTTCTGATGTTTACACTGGTTTCTGGCTATAGTCTGGCTGGGTCCCTGCTAATCAGGGCCCCAGCCTCTCTGTTCTCTCTAAACGACTTGGAGTGCACTCTAGGTGCACTAGTGATTGGATGCTGTGGGTCCTTATGAGTCCCTAGTATATGGTACCTTAGGTGCTAAGGGCATAGGTACTTCACAGGCCTACCAGGGGCTACAGCATGTATTATGCCACCCCTGGGAAGCAGACTAAATCTGACACCACAGGCCTGCTACTGCAGCCTGGGTGAGGAAGTGCTAGCACCCCTCACTGAGATATAGGTCCCCTATATCTCTCCTACACACACATATAAACCTATCAGCCACCCCTAAGGCAGGCCCTATCAATCCTGAGGGCAGGGTGCTTGGCTTCTATGTGAGGGGTGCCTCTGCCTGAGCAGGGCCCCTCTGCAGCTCTCAGAGTCCATTCTCTGGGGCTGTTTGTGGATGCGGTTAAACCATATACTTTTAAGTGCATTATATCCTCGCGGTAAAATGCTAACTTTGGAATGGCTGCATCGAAACATGTCGTGTTTGGTGTCAAACATCTTGGAATACTACCCCCGCCAGTCCTGGCAGCGGCGGTAGCATTCCACCCTTCTAGAGGGATAGACATGCACCTACTGTGGAAACGCGGTAGAATCCTGCAGAGCCCTGGCATCACAAAATGGATGCCACCAGTCACAGACACTGGGCTGCCCTCCTGCTGATGACCAACACTCGCAGTGGAGGAAGCCCAACAATAGATATCCTGTCCCAAGGGGTGTGACCACCTCCCAGACAGGGTTTAGTGTATTGGGGCTGGGTGGGTGCACTCTTAGAGTGCTTTGAAGTCCTGCACTGGGGGAGCAGAAGGCTCCTCTGTGCATACCCCAGTTCAAACCGGCTCAGGGGCTACCTGCCCCTGCTCTGGCGCGAAACTGGACAAAGGGAAGTGGGTGTAGCCGCCCACTCCCCTGAACCTCCCATAGGTAGGGTCATAGAGCTAGTCCCTCCCTTTCTTTTAGTATAAGAGGGGGAACCTGTGCATTGCACCCTAGATTTCCCTGGACGACGCTCTGAAGAAGAATCCCGGACCTTCGACGTTCCACTACCTTTGTAAGACTGAAGAATCTCCCTTGGAGTCAAGGAGTGACTCCCCTGCTTGGCAGGCACCAAAAACTACAAACGACGGTCGCAAACTACGCCGCTCCCGACGGAGTCCGAAGTCCCTGCAGCCCAAGAAGTGGATTTCCTGACTTCTCAAAGGCCATTGTGAGTCCCCAGCGAAGCTGAGGCCAGTGGACCCCAAGAGAGACGAGGAACCGCGACCCCTGGGTACCGTGCACTATTGTCGAGTGCAACCCCTTCACAACGTTCCACGAACTTGTGCTTTGGACCACGTGTGGTCCTAGCCTCCAGCAGGAATCCCTCCGAAGAACAGAGGCCTACCACGTCCCGAGTGACCGTGGGCCCCTGTGAGCGAATCCTCCCGAGGCATCTTTGCGATCCCTTGCCAGCCGGCTTGTGGGTCCCCAGAAGACTTTCTAAAGAAACCAAAGGGCTCCCCTGGTTGCTCCAGGCCTGCCCTGACTTACCGTCGCTGGGTGAGTCCCCCAGACCTTGCTGGTCTGCGCCATTGCCTTTTTACACTTTCCCCGAGACTTGCTGTTACCAAGGCTTGTTGGCTCCAATCGAGTTTCCGACACCGCAGTAAGCTGCAGACATCGGGGGGTGCGCTTTTTTCTTTCATTGACAGAAGAGGAAATCTGTGCCCTCAGCACTGCTTTTGACTAAACAATGGAGGTAAAAAAGAGCAAATAGGTGAAGACTGCTCTGGTTTTTACAACAGTAAAAGGGATGTTTTGTATCCTCCTAAATACTGCTTTCTGTATATATGTTTGTGTTTAGATGCTGTTAATGTTCTGTTGCAATGCAGCAAGTTCAGATTCTAGGATGTGGTCAGTTTTCCAGAGAATATCTGGTGATTTGGAAATTGTAGGTGATTTAATATTTAAAGAAGGAAAATGTGTTCTTCCAGAGTCCATGCTGGGAGAGATTTTGCTGAGGAAGAGGTTATGGATGTACAGAAGTGAGTTCATTCCGTTTTTTGAAAGGAAGGGATCCTGTGTCCAAGTTATGCCCGTGGTGGATAAGGAAGAAGATGCCTGGAGCAGATGTCATGGATGTTGAAGGGACTTCTCTGAGAATGAAAAAAAACACAAGAAAAAATAAATAAAAATAATTACAAATTGATGATGGTGAAAGTTAATAAGAACAGTTGGAGGAAAATCAAAGTGTTCTTAGGAGCATTCGCATTGGACCTGTTCATCCTAATAATCTGGAAGAGCAGATTCCTACCAGGGTGGCTTGCCCAGGTAGCTACATTGGTGACGAGGGCTCAGAGTCTAATACTGATGGGTCACTTTGTGCGGAATCTGTGGCATCCAGAGTTAAAGTGAAAAGTAGGACTGGTCATCCTCCTGTAAAGTTAAATTATTATATTTGATGCTATTGTTTTTGGGTCATATTGGTGGTAATTGTTTGAGGGAGGAGATGTGTTGTATTCTCTTAAGTACTGCTTTGTGTATATATGTTTGTGTTTAGATGCTGTTATTGTTCTGTTGCTTCGCAGCAGGTTCTAGATTCTAGGATGCATCTGTTTTCCAGAGGACCTGCTACCTTGTACTCATGTGGTACTTTGCTGCGATAAATAGAGTATTTTTCTATAAATCTTCCTGGATTGTGAGCTTTACAGGGTGTTTACATCATGTATAAAGTCTGCACTGCATTACGCTTTACTACACTACAAGATGTGCTTATAAAAGAGATGTCTGTGCATGCTGCACTACTTTTTACCCACACTAAGAAATCTGTCCATACTGCACTGCTTTTTATTACACTACGTGGGGCGCTTTCAGATGAGATAATCTGTGAGTTTTACATTGTTCTTTGCTACATTACGGGGGGTTTCACAGAAGACGAAATCTGCTCAATGCACTATTTTGTACCGGCACTAGAAGCAGTGCTTACATCTACACGAGGAAATCTGTTATACAACAGACTTCTGTTTTACCCCACCAAGCCGAGAAGCAGTCTCCCCACTGAAGTTCAGGTAGAAAGGTCTAGACATCAAATACAACTCCACCACACCGCTCACATGGACCAACCACTCCATCATCCACTTCCAAAGCAACACACCTCAAGTCAACACCCCTACCTGGTTCAGCATTCCAAGCTGCAGATGGTGCAAAATCATAGAAGCAGACTGGCTCAGCACCCTCAGCACGAATCAAGCTATCCCCACAGACAACCTTGACAAGAACAGGGCACCTTTGGAAACTTCACTGGCTCCCCACTCACAAGCGCTGCTGATTCAAACTTTTCACGCACAAATACAGAGCCCTACACAACACAGGGCCAGAATACCTGAACAGCTGCATACACTTTCACCAACCTACCAGACACCTACCCTCTGCCTCACTCTCACTCACACACACTCCCTGCATCCGCAAAACCAAAACTGAAGGTCACTCATTCTCTTACACCGCACCCAAGATATAGAACGACCTCACTCAACACATCAGAGCTTCCTCCTCACCTCTTGAGTTCCCCAAGAAGACCTGGCTCTTCGTATAAGCACCTTCGGGACCAAACACCTGCAGACCTGTCCAAGCACCTGGATACCCTCTCGGGTAATTAGTGTGCTATATGAATCAACATAACATAACAACATACCACACTACTATAAACAACTGCCACCAGTCATCTGTTGTGTCATGGCCTGGTCATGGGAACAGTGGTCAGGGGTGTTTAATCGTACTCACTCATGTTTAATCAGACCCTCCAGCATTTCGCGATTCGCAAATTAATCGTGAAATAAGCTAAGGAGCGTTTTGATCACAATGTTTGTTTTTGGCTGCAAGAAAAAGGTCTCTGGCAGACACCAAGAAAAAGGTCACATCTTATTGGCTGATTGGCGGTACGGGCACACATTACTATGTCACGCCATACACCCGTTATAGCTGCCTGCTTCCTCCTACCGCATTAGGAATTACAGAAGTGATTGATCCTAACAGTTCGTGTCTGGGTAGCAGGCTCTTTCAAGGCACTCTGAGTCCAAGTTTCATTGCTTTGCCTAATTCGTTCTTTACAACACAACCAGAAAACATGTGGCTGACCTGAGTCGAAATCCATAAGGCTTGTTCAGTTATTCACCACCTCTAATGATTTAGCATGAAACTCCATGTAAGCTCTCTCCGGGGATTAGCTTTCAGATCTCACTCTGCTAAGTGCTTCTATTCTCTGGCGCTTGGATCCAGAGCGGTGCGCGCCTCACAAAACAAAGGGGAAAGCAACGCGGCGCGCGCCTCACAAACCAAAGGGGAAAGCCACGCGGCGTGCGCCTCACAAACCAAAGGGGAAAGCAACGCGGCGCGCGCCTCACAAAACAAAGGGGAAAGCAATGCGGCGCGCGCCTCACATACCAAAGGGGAAAGCAACGCGGCGCGCGCCTCACAAACCAAAGGGGAAAGCAACGCGGCGCGCGCCTCACAAACCAAAGGGGAAAGCAACGCGGCGCGCGCCTCACAAACCAAAGGGGAAAGCAACGCGGCGCGCGCCTCACAAACCAAAGGGGAAAGCAACGCGGCGCGCGCCTCACAAACCAAAGGGGAAAGCAACGCGGCGCGCGCCTCACAAACCAAATGGGAAAGCAACGCGGCGCGCGCCTCACAAACCAAAGGGGAAAGCAACGCGGCGCGCGCCTCACAAACCAAAGGGGAAAGAAAGGTGAGAAAACGAAAGTAGAACTTCACTGGCAAACTCTGTAAAGTGTCGCTAATGTGTTTGGGTGTGAATAAAACCAATCTGGCCACTTTGTTGCCACGCTGGCTTGTTTCATTTATTTATTTTGATGGCTTTTTAACATTATATTTTTTTCTTCTTGTTTTTTCTCTGTCCTGAGGCTGCACTTTGGAAGGGAAAAATGTCTGAATGTCAGAAAAAGACGACATTTTCAGCAATGTGTTCATGTTTTTCTTTTGGTTGATCCATTTCACAGGGGAGCGAATGAAGGAAAGAGAAGAAAAAGAGGGAAAGAGCCGTTTCTTGAAGTCACGGTTTTCAGCAGGTGATGAGGAGGGAGATAGAGACAGAATGAGGGGACAAAGAAAGAGAGAGAGAGAGAGAGAGAGAGGGAGAGAGAGAGGGAGGGTGAGGGAGAGGGAGATGGAGAGGGAGAGAGAGGGAGAGAGGGAGGGTGAGGGAGATGGAGATGGAGAGGGAGAGAGAGGGAGAGAGGGAGGGTGAGGGAGATGGAGAGGGAGAGGGAGAGAGAGGGAGAGAGGGAGGGTGAGGGAGATGGAGAGGGAGAGGGAGAGAGAGAGGGACAGGGAGAGGGAGAGCTAACTGCCAGTGGCCTCAGTGCCACAAGCAAAATAAGAGTATAAATCCTAGTCCCAAAATGTTGGGCCTGCAATCTTTAAAAAAAATGTTTTTGAGAAGAGGTTTGCTCTCAAACTGTACATGGAGTTCTAGCTACAGCGCAAACCAGTCATATTTTCATGCAACTCTTGCCTGCCGAAGAACCAGTTCTTTCACCATCAGGAAGCAGGCGTTTAAAATATTACAACCGGGCTGCTTAAAATGACTGCACGTACAAATGTAATGCCTTGGCAGGGATAATCTAATGCAAATTGCAACAAAAGCCTGGCGACGACAAAACATTTTTAGGTCTGATTTTAAAAATGACATGTAAGAAGTGGAATTGCTCTCTTTGGGGTTGGCTGAGCTGTTGGTTGCAAGCTCCAGAATGATTTTGCTTTCTTCGCTGTATTCGATAAACAACACTTGCTGTTTTATCTGTTTTTAGTGGGTGGTGCTGATGTAAAATAAATCAGCGAACCTTTGCAAACTTTTACATGCCACTACTGAGAAAAGAGTCTACATCCCTCTAAAGTCTGCTAAGCACCTTGTAAATGGGTTCCTTTATGTAACATCTTTATGTGTTGTGTGTCTGGGTCCATGTCTGTTTTTCATGGTAACTGGGTGTTGTATGTCTTTTACGTTCTTCACGGTTCTTGCATACAGCACACAATGGTGGTCTCATGCCAATTGTCCTGTCTTGTCTGTCCCTGGAGCAGCTCCTGGGGTGCACCTTGATACCCTGCTGCAATTTCACCTTTTCTGGTGTTTTTAATTTTTATTTTATTATATTTAATTTTGTGTGACCCCTGCCAAATATCTCATGGAGAACTAAACAAGAATTCTTACAGAAAAATTAAAACATCAACAATACGGTGAAGATGCATATTTAAAAAACAAAAAAAATCACATAACTGTCCCCACAGACCCAAATCCTTGGCATACTACAAGTCAAATAAAGGAATGGGTCTATTTGTGAAATCTAACAATTAAGAGGCAAAATTTCCATTTTTGTGCTCCAAAACTTGCAAATCTATGCCGCAGTATCCTGGGGGGCGGGGGGGTGTCTGTTTAATAGGAGTGCTGCTTTGAGTGGACCCAAACTAATGCCTAGAGTCTATCACTCTGCTGGTGAACAACAGGCTAACATCAGATAGGGCACTTGTCAGGATAGTTGTGACCCGGGTCACATGCACATGATAACTTTCTCTGTCTGCCAGAATGATAACACAAGGTACAAGCTGTCACATTACCACAGGTCTAGGGACTTTGAACCCTATGCACAAACACCATGTCTGTGATCATCTGTAAATAAAAGGCCTGATTTTGGTGTAAAGGTCTGGATAGTTACAACAACAGGCGGAACCATTAGTTATTGTTGGGGTGCACCTCGCTTGGAGCATTTCACACTATTTACACCTTGAAATCTCTTTACTGTCACAGGTTATACTGAGTGCTGTCTCTGTTTATGACACGGAAATATTCCTGCCCACACTCCATGGGGCAGAGGGGTAATAATAGCTGATAAGGGGAACATATCAAACCTAGTTGCAGGACCTAATATATCAGACATCACTCTTCGCCTGGGAAGAGGCACAGTATTTCTACACTTTCCTTGCCAAGTCTACTAACTTGTCACACACTTTGAGAAAGTATGGTTTTTTATATCCGAGTATCCCATGCAGTCACAGAGAAGATGTCTCTCTGTTCCTAATTCTGTACTTGGTGAAGAGCCTGGTCTATCTGTTTTCTTAGCAAATACAAAGCTGGTCCTCTTAAGTTCTCTTCTGTCACACTGGGTGCAGAGCCTGGACTCTGCAGGCCTCTCCTCCATTAAACTTTGTGAAGGTCCTGGCATTTCTAAGGCACTTTGTCACACTGGGTGCAGAGCCTGGCCTCTCTACCGTCACACTGAGTGCAGGGCCTGGCCTCTCTACTGTCAGACTGAGTGCAGGGCCTGGCCTCTCTACTGTCACACTGAGTGCAGGGCCTGGCCTCTCTACCGTCACACTGAGTGCAGGGCCTGGCCTCTCTACCGTCACACTTGAGTGCAGGGCCTGGCCTACTGTCACACTGAGTGCAGGGCCTGGCCTCTCTACCGTCACACTGAGTGCAGGGCCTGGCCTCTCTACCGTCACACTGAGTGCAGGGCCTGGCCTCTCTACCGTCACACTTGAGTGCAGGGCCTGGCCTCTCTACCGTCACACTGAGTGCAGGGCCTGGCCTCTCTACTGTCACACTGAGTGCAGGGCCTGGCCTCTCTACCGTCACACTGAGTGCAGGGCCTCTCTACCGTCACACTGAGTGCAGGGCCTGGCCTCTCTACCGTCACACTGAGTGCAGGGCCTGGCCTCTCTACCGTCACACTGAGTGCAGGGCCTGGCCTACTGTCACACTGAGTGCAGGGCCTGGCCTCTCTACCGTCACACTGAGTGCAGGGCCTGGCCTCTCTACCGTCACACTGAGTGCAGGGCCTGGCCTCTCTACCGTCACACTGAGTGCAGGGCCTGGCCTCTCTACCGTCACACTGAGTGCAGGGCCTGGCCTCTCTACCGTCACACTGAGTTCAGGGCCTGGCCTACCTACTGTCACACTGAGAGCAGGGCCTGGCCTCTCTAACGTCACACTGAGTGCAGGGCCTGGCCTCTCTACTGTCACACTGAGTGCAGGGCCTGGCCTCTCTACTGTCACACTGAGTGCAGGGCCTGGCCTCTCTACTGTCACACTGAGTGCAGGGCCTGGCCTCTCTACCGTCACACTGAGTGCAGGGCCTGGCCTACTGTCACACTGAGTGCAGGGCCTGGCCTACTGTCACACTGAGTGCAGGGCCTGGCCTCTCTACCATCACACTGAGTGCAGGGCCTGGCCTACTGTCACACTGAGTGCAGGGCCTGGCCTCTCTACTGTCACACTGAGTGCAGGGCCTGACCTCTCTACTGTCACACTGAGTGCAAGGCCTGGCCTCTCTACTGTCACACTGAGTGCAGGGCCTGGCCTCTCTGCTGTCACACTGAGTGCAGGGCCTGGCCTCTCTACTGTCACACTGAGTGCAGGGCCTGGCCTCTCTACTGTCACACTGAGTGCAGGGCCTGGTCTCTCTACTGTCACACTGAGTGCAGGGCCTGGCCTACTGTCACACTGAGTGCAGGGCCTGGCCTACTGTCACACTGAGTGCAGGGCCTGGCCTCTCTACCGTCACACTGAGTGCAGGGCCTGGCCTCTCTACCGTCACACTGAGTGCAGGGCCTGGCCTCTCCACCGTCACACTGAGTGCAGGGCCTGGCCTACTGTCACACTGAGTGCAGGGCCTGGCCTCTCTACTGTCACACTGAGTGCAGGGCCTGGCCTCTCTACCGTCACACTGAGTGCAGGGCCTGGCCTCTCTACCGTCACACTGAGTGCAGGGCCTGGCCTCTCTACCGTCACACTGAGTGCAGGGCCTGGCCTCTCTACCGTCACACTGAGTGCAGGGCCTGGCCTACTGTCACACTGAGTGCAGGACCTGGCCTACTGTCACACTGAGTGCAGGGCCGGGCCTCTCCAAGTCTCATCCTGTCACACTGAGTGCAGGGCCTGGCCTCTCTACCGTCACACTGAGTGCAGGGCCTGGCCTCTCTACCGTCACACTGAGTGCAGGGCCTGGCCTCTCTACCGTCACACTGAGTGCAAAGCTTGGCCTCACCAGGTCTCTCCTCCGTTAAACTTTGTGAAGGTCCTGGCATTTCTAAGGCACTCTGTCACACTGGGTGCAGAGCCTGGCCTCTCTACCGTCACACTGAGTGCAGGGCCTGGCCTCTCAACTGTCACACTGAGTGCAGGGCCTGGCCTCTCTACCGTCACACTGAGTACAGGGCCTGGCCTCTCTACCGTCACACTGAGTGCAGGGCCTGGCCTCTCTACCATCACACTGAGTGCAGGGCCTGGCCTCTCAACTGTCACACTGAGTGCAGGGCCTGGCCTCTCTACCGTCACACTGAGTACAGGGCCTGGCCTCTCTACCGTCACACTGAGTGCAGGGCCTGGCCTCTCTACCGTCACACTGAGTGCAGGGCCTGGCCTCTCTACTGTCACACTGAGTGCAGGGCCTGGCCTCTCTACCGTCTCACTGAGTGCAGGGCCTGGCCTCTCTACCGTCTCACTGAGTGCAGGGCCTGGCCTCTCTACCGTCACACTGAGTGCAGGGCCTGGCCTCTCCAAGTCTCCTCATCCTGTCACACTGAGTGCAGGACCTGGCCTACTGTCACACTGAGTGCAGGGCGTGGCCTCTCTACCATCACACTGAGTGCAGGGCCTGGCCTACTGTCACAATGAGTGCAGGGCCTGGCCTACTGTCACACTGAGTGCAGGGCCTGGCCTCTCTATGGTCACACAGAGTGCAAAGCTTGGCCTCACCAGGTCTCTCCTCCGTTAAACTTTGTGAAGGTCCTGGCATTTCTAAGGCACTCTGTCACACTGGGTGCAGAGCCTGGCCTCTCTACCGTCACACTGAGTGCAGGGCCTGGCCTCTCTCCTGTCACACTGAGTGCAGGGCCTGGCCTCTCTCCTGTCACACTGAGTGCAGGGCCTGGCCTCTCTACCATCACACTGAGTGCAGGGCCTGGCCTCTCTACTGTCACACTGAGTGCAGGGCCTGGCCTACTGTCACACTGAGTACAGGGCCTGGCCTCTCTACCGTCACACTGAGTGCAGGGCCTGGCCTACTGTCACACTGAGTACAGGGCCTGGCCTCTCTACCGTCACACTGAGTGCAGGGCCTGGCCTCTCTACTGTCACACTGAGTGCAGGGCCTGGCCTCTCTACCGTCACACTGAGTGCAGGGCCTGGCCTCTCTACCGTCACACTGAGTGCAGGGCCTGGCCTACTGTCACACTGAGTGCAGGGCCTGGCCTCTCTACCGTCACACTGAGTGCAGGGCCTGGCCTCTCTACCGTCACACTGAGTGCAGGGCCTGGCCTCTCCAAGTCTCCTCATCCTGTCACACTGAGTGCAGGGCCTCGCCTCTTTTGGCCTCTCTACGGTCACACAGAGTGCAAAGCTTGGCCTCACCAGGTCTCTCCTCTGTTAAACTTTGTGCAGATCTTGGCCTTTCTAGGGCACTCTGTCACTTCTTACAGAGCCTGGCCTCTCCAAGTCTGTTCACCCTGTCACACAGTGTGCAGGGCCTGGCCTCTCTTGGCCTCTCTACGGTCACACAGAGTGCAAAGCTTGGCCTCACCAGCTCTTTCCTCCATTACTTTGGGTGTAGAGTCTGGCCTTTCTGAAGAGTGGGATCTGGAACTATAGCTTGAGCCAAATCCTGACTGCAGGAGTCCACATTTTAATAACTTTCAACAACATATGTAATAATTACCAGTAATGATATCTGCTATTCCTGCATGGCTTAGAAGAGCATGTGTTTTGAGTGCCCTGGTCAGAGCACACGTCAAACGTGTGCACACTGAGGCCTGTCAAAAAGAGGAGTGAGACTCAGAGTGGGTCAGTGTGGTCAGATGGACACACTAGTGCATTCTCCTTTTGATGGGTGTGTTTACTGTCACCTCACCAGCCTATGGAAGACTGACAGCGGCTGCCTCTCCTGTGTTTTTAAATGTACCACCAGCTCCCCCACCTGGATCCTTCGCACCTGTAGGAGAGTAGGATCTGCTTCTTATGGTTACCCCCATCTTTGCTGATGTTTCACTGTTTTTCGACTTTAGTCTGGCTGGGGCCCTGCTAATCAGGACCCCAGCCTATCTGCTTTCTCTTATAAATTGATTCCCTGTACCTTAGGTACACCACAGATTGGATTCTGGGGTGCCCTTATGAGTCCCTAGTATATGGTATATTATGTACCCAGGGCATATGTACCCCAGAGGCCTACCAGGGGCTAAAGCATGTATTATGCCACCCCTGGGCAGCCTTCCAAAATGACACCACAGGACTGCTACAGCAGCCTGAGTAAGGTGGTGCATGCACCCCTTACTGAGATATAGATTCACTATACCTACTCCATATCACTGCACATATAAACCTATCAGTCACCCCTATGGCAGGCCTTATCAATCCTGAAGGCAGGGTGCTTGGTTTTGTGTGAGAGGGTGCCCATGCATGAGCAGAGCCCCTCTGCAGCCTTCGGAATCTATCCTCTGGGGTTGTCTGTGATGCAGCCTGACCATATACTCTTAAGTGCATTATAACCAAACGGTAAATGCTAACTTTGGGATGGCTGCACGGAAACATGTCGTGTTTGGTGTCAAACACCTTGGAATCATACCCCCACACCAGTAACTGGTGTGGGAGTATGATCCCACCCTTCTAGAGGGAGAGACATGACAGCACCGGTATACCCGGTACCAGCTAACAGAGCCCTGGCATCACAAAATGGATGCTGCAGCCACAGACACGAGTCTGGTCTCCTGCTGCTGACCGAAACTCTGGCAGGGGAGGCCTGGACAATAGGTTTCCTGTCACATGGAGGTGTTACCACCTCCCAGACAGGCTTTAGTGTATTGGGGCTGGGTGGGGGCACTCTCAGAGTGCTTTGAAGTCCTGCACTGGGGGCACATTTGGTGTCCCTGTGCATAGCCCAGTTCAAACCGGTTGCAGGGGCTACCAGCCCCTGCTCTGGCGCGAAACTGGACAAAGGAAATGGGTGTAGCCACCCCTCTTTCCAAACCCTCCCGTAGGTGGGTCCCCTGAGTTAGTCCAACCCCTTCCTTGGGTATAAGATGGGAACCCCTGGCAACAGGATTTTAGATATCCCAGGACGAAACTCTGAAACTGAATCCTGGACCTTCGACGATCTGTTCAACGCCAGATAACTGAAGAATCTCCCTTGGAGTAAAGGAGTTACTCCCCTGCTTGGCAGGCACCAAAGACGCATCTGACCGGTCTGCATCTCCGAAGCTCCTGCCGGACGCCGAAGACTTTGCAACCCAGGAGGTGGGTTTCCAGACTTCCCAGAGGCTGACCCGAGGCCCCAGCAAAGCTGAGACCCGTAGCCCTCGTGGGTACCGTGGAACCGGAACCCCTGGACACCGTGCACATTTGAAAGTGCATAAGCTTCTCGTCGAACCTTGAGGCTGTGCTTTGTGTTACTTGTAGCCCTGACCCCGAGCAGTGAATCCACCGAAGATTGCTGGCCTACCCACTCCCAGTGACCCGTGGGCCGCCATTTTGTGATTCCTCTCGAGGTCCCTTCGCGATCCCTTGTCCGTCGACTTGTGGGTCCCTGAGAAGGGTAACTTTACATTGATCGGGCTTTCCTGGTTGCTCCAGACGTGCCCTGACTCTCCATCGCTTGGGGACTCCCCAGGACCTTGCTGGTCCGTCCCGAAGCATCTATCCTCTTCCTGCGTGGGTAGCTGTTGCCAAGGCTTGTTGTGTCCAATCCGGGCACCGACGCTGCATCATTCGACATCCTTCGTGGTACAGCTCGAATCCAGCTCCTGGTCGTCGTCGACGCCTCCTGGTCCTCGTGGCTGAAGAGTCAAGCTTCACCTCTTTCACCTGAAACACCCGACATCGGTGGGCATTCGTCTATCGTGCCCCTGGTCACTGGCTAGTGACCCAGACTCTGTCCCCTCTGCTTTCAGGTTCTTCACATCTCCGATCCAGGCTTGGATCTCTTCGGACACTTCGCATCTTCCCGGCAGCAGCACTTCTCTGCCAGCTGCCATTGAAAACGACGACGCGACCCGACACCATTTGACACCTATGCACCCGGCTTCCCTGGGTGAGATAACACGAGTACTCCGGTGCTCCCGTGGGTGTTGGCCCTAGAACCATCTAAGTCCAAAAGGGTTTGTTCCTAGTCCACTCTGAAGTGTCCCTAAACTCTAAAACTCTAACCGCGACTTTCCCCATAGAAGCTAACGGAGCTCGCGGCTGTGTTCACACACTGCACACGTCCCCCGTGGGTCCCCTGTGTCATTACCTTGGGTGGTTCCTTGGGGTCCCAGCGATTCTACAGGCTCTAAGCCTTGTGTCTAGTCAAGTCGTGGTTCTTATACCACTTTCTTAATATATGGTTTGGTACGCCCCTAGGGCTAATCGTATATTGTGCTAATTTACTGTGCTATTTTAAGTGTAACTTGTGTACTTCGACCTCTAGCCTCATAAAGAGACTAGGGGGGGGTGTTTTAGAATAAATACATATATTTTATATATATACCTGGTGTGGTCTCTTTTCATTTAGCCATTCAAGAGATTATAGACTGGTAAAACAAACAGCTTTACACTCCTTCAAGACTTAGCCTGAAGGCTGCTCTCCATAGCTACCACTAGGATAGCTTTCAATAAAGGGTGTCTTTAACCTATCATCAATAAGGGGTTGTTTGGACTGGTGCAAGGTGCCCACTATAACTAGTGGACAGCATATACCAGGCCAACTTCTTACATTGGTGTGCAGCGGTTGGATTCAAGCTTGCCTTTGTTTTACCAGATAATCTCAAGTGAGTGACTAACTGAAAACCACTAAAGGTACCTTAGGTACATATAATTCAAGCTTAAATTACAGTAAGTTCTACTGAACTTAGAGTTGTGTGTCAAGGGCTTAGCACACCCTTTCTACAACTCAAGAGAGTTTAGTAGGCCACACTAGAGTAGGTAGTGCATACACCACACCACACTAGTGATGTCTTCAAGGCCAGGAACCAGTGGGTCCCTACCAGAAGCCAATGGGCTTCTACCCTCCAAGTATGACAACCTCCCATTCTTGGAATTGAGAGCATTGTGTAGTACTAGGAAGCTGAAGACAGGCAAAAGTGCAAACACCCAACGCCTCATAGAGGTACTGCTGTTGGATGATCTCAGAAGACCCACAGGGTCTGAAGGGGTAGGCAGAGTGGGTGGGGCAGCAGATGAGGAAGGGCCAAGGGGTGAAGATACCCATGACCTGACCTCTGAAGCTGACCAGGAAGATGACACTGATCTTAACCTGGGAAATCCAGCTCCTCCTGCAGATGAGGCGGATGGCCAGAATGGCCTCCCCTTTGTCCCACCAGGAAGAGTTGTGAGTGTGCCTAGAAGGTCAAGATCTCCTTCTCAGGAGTCTAACCATTCTGACACCTTCATAGGGACCTCTGTTTCCTCTCATAGGAGGGAATGCTCTCATGAGAGGAAAGAGAGACTGCTCAAGTATGAAGAAGCTCAGCTTAGAATCAGAAGAGAGCAGTTGGCTTTAGATAGGGAGTCCCTAGAGCTTCAGAAAACTAGAAGAAAGTTGGGACTAGAGTCCCATGGTGGCAGCAACTTCCCTAGTGTTAGGGAAAGGTCTCATGACCATAGAAACCTAAGCAAGATTGTCCCTCCCTACCAGAGTGGGGATGACATCCACAAATGGGTTACTGCACTGGAAAGGGCCTGTAAAGTTCAGAGGGTCCCCCAGGAGCAGTGGGCAGCAATCCTGTGGCTCTCCTTTGCAGACAAAGGTAGAGATAAGCTCCTCACTGTCAGAGAAGAGGATGCTGATGATTACCAAATCTTGAAAAGTGCACTGATTGAGGGGTTTGGCCTAACCACTGAACAGTATAGGATAAAGTTCAGAGATACCCAAAAGGCACAGAATCAAGACTGGGTGGACTTTGTAGATTGTGTTACTAAGGCTCTGCAGGGCTGGTTACTTGGCAGTAAGGTGTGTGACTTAAAAGGATTGTACAACTTAATTATGAGGGAGCAGATCCTTAATAATTGTCAAAATCAGCTGTTGCATCAGTACCTGGTGGACTCTGATCTGACCTCTCCCCAAGAATTGGGAAAGAAGGCAGACAAATGGGTCAGAACCAGGGTGAGGCAGAAGGTTCAGAACCAAGGTGGTGACCCCAAGAAGCAAGATTCTAAGAACTCTGACAAGGGTGGGGAAAAGGGTAAAGACCAGAAGTCTTCTCAAGGTCCCCAAAGATCTTCATCTGGGGGGGAGTCCCAATCTAACAAAAATAAAGGCCAAAAGAAACCATGGTGTAAAATCTGTAAGCAGAAAACCCATTGGACAAGTGACTGTACAAAGTCCAAAGACTCAACTCCAGCCACCATTGCCCCTAAGGCAACTGTTCCCCCTAGTGCAGCTACAATTGGTGATACTCAGAATAAGGGTGTAGTAGGGTTAACCCTGGGTTCTGAGATGGGCTCTGGCCTAGTCAGAGTTCCAACTCAGGCTGTCCTGATCTGTGATGGAGGCATGGACATGTCCTCCTTTGTGAGTCCCAGTAACTTGGGCAAATACAGACAGCAGCCTTTGATAAATGGAAAAGAGGCTTTGGCATTCAGGGACACAGGAGCAAGTGTCACCATGGTGACACAAGAGCTTGTGGCTCCTGGGCAGATTATACTTGGTGAAATGTACCAAGTGACCAATGCTAGCAATGTCAGGACAGACCATTCCTTGGCAGTTGTTAATTTCTTCTGGGGAGGGGTAACTGGCCTCAAGAAAGTTGTGGTAAGTGCAGACCTCCCTGTGGAATGCTTGCTTGGCAATGATCTGGAAACTTCAGCTTGGGCAGAAGTGGAGCTCAGGACACATGCAGAAATGCTAGGGATCCCTGCACATGTATTTGCTGTGACCAGGTCACAGGCCAAAAAGTCCAACACTGAACAGGCCCTGGATTCTGGAAGAATGGACCAGGTGCCTCCCAAGAGGAGGAGCAGTAGGGTTAAGGCAGTGCCTTCCCCCCTGACTCAGAATACAGATCAGCCTCCTGAGGGAGATGATCTTAGTCCTGAAGAAGGAACTGTCCCAGAGGAGCTTGAACCTGATCAGGTTGAGTTCTTGGGGACAGGGGGCCCTTCCAGGGCAGATCTGAGCCAGGAGCAGCAAAGCTGCCCCTCTCTTGAAACCCTCAGAAAGCAAGCTGCTGATGAGGCTGCTGGGAATGCTAATGGCACCCATAAACTATATTGGGATGATGGACTCCTATATTCAGAGAGTAGAGACCCCAAGCCTGGGGCTTCCAGGAGGGTGTTAATACCTCTGAAATTTAGGGGCTTCCTATTGACACTAGCCCATGATATTCCTCTAGCAGGTCACCTGGGCCAAAACAAGACTTGGGACAGAATTGTACCGCACTTTCATTGGCCCCCCATGTCTGAAGACACCAAGGAGTTTTGTCGCTCCTGTGACACCTGCCAAGCCAGTGAGAAGGCAGGTGGAACCACAAAGGCCCCCTGATACCACTACCTGTGGTGGGGGTTCCCTTTGAGAGGGTGGGGATTGATATAGTTGGTCCCATGGATCCTCAGACAGCCTCTGGGCACAGATTTATCCTGGTGGTGGTGGACCATGCCACTAGGTACCCAGAAGCAATTCCACTTAGGACCACCACAGCACCTGTGGTGGCAAGGGCCCTCTTGGGAGTATTCTCAAGAGTGGGTTTTCCTAAGGAGGTAGTATCAGACGGGGGACAAACTTCATGTCTAGTTACTTGACTGCAATGTGGAAGGAGTGTGGAGTGAATTATAAGTTCACCACACCCTATCACCCACAATGCAATGGTTTAGTTGAAAGGTTCAACAAAACCTTAAAGGGCATGATCAAAGGTCTCCCAGAAAAGCTTAGGCGCAGATGGGACATCCTTTTGCCCTGCCTTTTATTTGCCTACAGGGAGGTGCCTCAAAAGGGGTTTGGTTACTGCCCTTTTGAACTTTTGTTTGGCCATCCTGTTAGGGGTCCTTTGTGTCTGGTGAAGGAGGGATGGGAGTTACCTCTCAAACCCCCTAAACAGGACATAGTGGACTATGTACTTGGTCTCCGCTCCAGGATGGCAGAATATATGAAAAAGGCAACTAAAAACCTTGAGGCTAGCCAGGAATTGCAAAAGGCCTGGCATGACCAAAAGGCTGTGCTGACTGTTTACCAGCCAGGGCAGAAAGTGTGGGTGTTGGAGCCTGTGGCCCCAACAGCCCTCCAAGATAAGTGGAGTGGCCCCCATACAATTGTTGAACAGAAGGGAGAGGTTACCTACTTGGTAGACCTTGGAACTCCCAGGAGTCCCCATAGGGTACTTCATGTCAGCAGACTGAAACCATATGTCGACAGGGCAGACATGGGCTTGCTCATGGCTACTGATGAGGGACAGGAGGAAGAGAGTGTGAGAAGTTGGCCTGGTATATGCTGTTCACTAATTAAAGTGGACACCTTGCACCAGAACAATTCGACTCTTATGGTAGATAGGTTTAAGACAACCTTTATAGAAAGCTATCCTAGTGGTAGCTGTGGAGAGCAGCCTTCAGGCTAAGTCTTGAAGGAATGTAAAGCAGCTTGTTTTACCACACAATCTCTTGAATCACCAAATGAAAAGACACCACACCGGTATATATATCAAATATATATGTATTTATTAATAAACACTCTCTACTAATCTCTTTATGAGATTAGAGGTCAGGAACATATGTACAAGTCAAATATTATCAGGATAAGTTTAGCACAATTGAATGTTACAATCTTAGTTTGCTAGACCTAGGTCTAGGGCATCTAGAATCGAGGGACCCCCAAGAACCACCCCAGGTAGTTGTAGGAGACCCACAGGGGACGGACGGGGTGACCTGGCACCGATGCGAATCCTGTACGAGTCTATGCACTCAGACGCGATTGAAATATCAATGTTAAAGGTCCCTTGCATGTTCGAGGCGAACACACCGATCGGTCCTTGTACGAGTCGAAGGACGCGGTTACAGATGGTATTGCAAGGGAGTTGGACGCGGTGTGTCTAACACAGACGCGAACCAGGTACGAGTCAGTGCGATAGTCGCACTGGGAAAGTTAGAGTTTTAGGACACTTCGAGGGAAGCTACAAGCAAGTCACTTACAGGGTAAGTAGTTCTAGGGCCCACACCCACAGGAGCTCCGTAGTGCTGAAGTTACCTCACCCAGGGGAGCCGGGTGCATAGGTGTTCTTTGGTGTCGGGTTGCGGCGTCGTTTTCAATGGGAGCCAGTGAAGACTTGCTGCTTGCGGCGACAGGAGAAGTGTCCGGAGGAATCCAAGCCTGGATTCGGAAGATGGAAGACCTGAAAGCAGAGGGGACAGTGTTCAAAGTCACTTGGCAGTGACTCGGGGCAAGGAAGATGGATGCCCACCGTCGTCGCAAGATTCAGGTCGTTCGCGGTTGCCTTGACTCTTCAGCCACGAGGTCCAGGAGGCGTCGTCGATGACCAGGAGCTGGATTCGGCGTGTCCCACGATGTCTGCAGCTTACTGCGGTGTCGGCAACTCGATCGGAGCCAACAAGCCTTGGTCACAGCAAGTCTTGGGGAAAGTGCGAAGAGACAATGGCGCAGACCAGCAAGGTCTGTGGAACTCACCCAGCGAGGGTAAGTCAGGGCAGGCCTGGAGCAACCAGGGGAGCCCTTTGGTTTCTTTGGAAAGTCTTCTGGGGACCCGCAAGCCGGCTAGCAAGGGATCGCAAAGATGCCTCGGGAGGATTCTCTCACAGGGGCCCACGGTCACTTGGGACATGGTAGGCCTCTGATCTTAGGAGGGATTCCTGCTGCAGGCTGGGACCACACGTGGTCCAAAGCACAAGTTCGTGGAACGTTGTGAGGGGTTGCACTCGACAATAGTGCACGGTACCCAGGGGTCGCGGTTCCTCGTTACTCTTGGGGTCCACTGGCCTCAGCTTCGCTGGGGACTCACGATGGCCTTTGGAAAGTCAGGAAATCCACTTCTTGGGCTGCAGGGACTTCGGACTCCGGCGGGAGCGGCGTAGTTTGCGACCGTCGTTTGTAGTTTTAGGTGCCTGCCAAGCAGGGGAGTCACTCCTTGACTCCAAGGGAGATTCTTCAGTCTTCCAAAGGTAGTGGAACGTCGAAGGTCCGGGATTCTTCTTGTAGAGCGTCGTCCAGGGAAATCTAGGGTGCAATGCACAGGTTCCCCCTCTTATACTAAAAGAAGGGGAGGGACTAGCTCTATGACCCTACCTAGGGGAGGGTCAGAGGAGTGGGCGGCTACACCCACTTCCCTTTGTCCAGTTTCGCGCCAGAGCAGGGACAGGTAGCCCCTGAGCCGGTTTGAACTGGCATATGCACAGAGGAGCCTTCTGCTCCCCCAGTGCAGGACTTCAAAGCACTCTAAGAGTGCACCCACCCAGCCCCAATACACTAAACCCTGTCTGGGAGGTGGTCACACCCCCTTGGGACAGGATATCTATTGTTGGGCTTCCTCCACTGTGAGTGTTGGTCATCAGCAGGAGGGCAGCCCAGTGTCTGTGACTGGTGGCATCCATTTTGTGATGCCAGGGCTCTGCAGGATTCTACCGCGTTTCCACAGTAGGTACATGTCTATCCCTCTAGAAGGGTGGAATGCTACCCCCGCCGCCAGGACTGGCGGGGGGTAGTATTCCAAGGTGTTTGACACCAAACACGACATGTTTCGATGCAGCCATTCCAAAGTTAGCATTTTACAGCGAGGATATAATGCACTTAAAAGTATATCGTTTAACCGCATCCACAAACAGCACCAGAGAATGGACTCTGAGAGCTGCAGAGGGGCCCTGCTCAGGCAGAGGCACCCCCTCACATATAAGCCAAGCACCCTGCCCTCAGGATTGATAGGGCCTGCCTTAGGAGTGACTGATAGGGTTATATGTGTGTGTAGGAGAGATATAGGGAACCTATATCTCAGTGAGGGTGCTAGCACTTCCTCACTCAGGCTGCAGTAGCAGGCCTGTGGTGTCAGATTTAGTCTGCTTCCCAGGGGTGGCATAATACATGCTGCAGCCCCTGGTAGGCCTGTGAAGTACCTATGCCCTTGGTACCTAAGGTACCATATACTAGGGACTCATAATGTGCCACAGTATCCAATCACTAGTGCACCTAGGGTGCACTCCAAATCGTTTAGAGAGAACAGAGAGGCTGGGGCCCTGATTAGCAGGGTCCCTGCCTGACTATAGCCAGAAACCAGTGTAAACATCAGAAAAAAAGTGGGGGCAACATAAGAGGCAGATCCTACTCTCCTAAACAACCCCCCCCAAACGCAGGGACACTAAACTAACCTTGACCAGTTGAGTCTTCGTGTTCAAAGTGGAAATACCTTGAGAGTCCATCTGCATTGGCATGTTGGGTCCCAGGTCTATGTTCCACTGTATAGTCCATCCCCTGTAGGGAAATGGACCACCTCAAAAGTTTTGGGTTTTCTCCTTTCATTTGTTTAAGCCATAGGAGGGGCTTGTGGTCGGTCTGAACTATGAAGTGAGTACCAAACAAGTATGGCCTCAGCTTCTTCAGGGCCCATACCACAGCAAAGGCCTCCCTCTCTATAGCTGACCAACGTTTCTCTCTAGGGTTCAGCCTTCTGCTAATAAAAGCTACTGGCTGGTCTTGACCTTCATCATTCAGTTGAGACAGTACAGCTCCCACACCCAGCTCAGAAGCATCTGTTTGGACAATGAACTTTTTGGTGTAGTCTGGACTCTGTAAGATGGGGGCAGTGCACATGGCCTGCTTTAGGTCTTCAAATGCCTTTTGACAGCTAGCTGTCCACTGAACCTTTTTTGGCATTTTCTTTGAGGTCAGATCATTCAAGGGGGTCACTATAGATCCATTTCCCTTGACAAACCTCCTATAGTACCCAGATAGGCCTAAGAAGGCTCACACCTGTGTCTGGGTGGTTGGAGCAACCCATTCCATTATGGTCTGGATCTTGCTCTGTAAAGGCTGAACCTGGCCTCCACCTACAAGGTGGCCCAGGTACACAACCTGACTCTGCCCTATCTGGCACTTAGTGGCCTTGATAGTGAGGCCTGCCTTTTGCAGGGCCTCCAAAACATTCCTGAGGTGGACCAGGTGATCCTGCCAGGAGGAACTAAAGACAGCATATCATCTAGATAAGCTGAGCAATAAGTTTCCATCCCTGTCAGAACTTTATTCACCAACCTCTGAAAAGTGGCAGGTGCATTTTTCAATCCATAGGGCATCACCACAAAGTGGTAGTGCCCACCAGGGGTCGAAAATGCTGTCTTGGCTTTTGCATCATCAGCTAATCTGATCTGCCAGTAGCCAGCTGTTAGGTCAAACGTGCTTAGATACTTGGCTGAGGCCAAAGTATCAATCAGCTCATCTGCCCTTGGTATGGGATAGGCATCAGTCCTAGTGACTGCATTGAGGCCTCTGTAGTCTACACAACACCTCATTTCTTTCTTACCACCCTGGGTATGAGGCTTGGGTACCAGGACTACTGGACTAGCCCAAGGGCTATCTGAAGGCTCAATTACACCTAGCTCCAACATTTTCTGGACTTCAGTCCTGATACAGTCCCTGACATGGTCAGGTTGCCTGTAGATTTTATTCTTGACAGGCAGACTGTCTCCAGTGTCCACCTTGTGAGTGCACCAGGAAGTCTGACTAGGGGTCAGGCTAAACATATGTCTAAACTGTTGCAGAACTTGTCTGCACTCAGTTTGCTGATGGTCGGTGAGGCTGCTTGCCAAAGCAACACCATCTACTGACCCATCATCAGGGTTCTGAGAGAGCAGGTCAGGGAGAGGGTCACTCTCCTCCTCCTGGTCCTCATCAGTTGCCATGAGCAAGCCCATGTCAGCCCTGTCAACATATGGCTTTAATCTGTTGACATGGAGCACCCTCAGGGGGCTCCTGGGAGTTCCAAGATTCACCAGGTAGGTGACATCTCCCTTCTGTTCAACTATCGTATGGGGGCCACTCCACTTGTCCTGGAGGGCTGCTGGGGCCACAGGCTCCAACACCCACACTTTCTGTCCTGGCTGGTATACAGTCAGTACAGCCTTTTGGTCATGCCAAGCTTTTTGTAATTCTTGGCTGGCCTCTAGGTTTTGGTTGCCTTTTTCATGTACTCTGCCATCCGGGAGCAGAGACCAAGTACATAGTCCATCACATCTTGTTTGGGGGCTTGAGAGGTAACTCCCAGCCCTCTTTTACCAAACACAGTGGACCTCTCACAGGATGCCCAAACAGAAGCTCAAATGGGCTGTAACCAACCCCCTTCTGTGGAACCTCTCTGTATGCAAACAACAGGCAAGGAAGAAGAAGGTCCCATTTCCGCCTAAGCTTCTCTGGGAGTCCTTTAATCATTCCTTTCAAGGTTTTGTTGAAGCGTTCAACTAAACCATTGCATTGTGGGTGATAGGGGGTGGTGAACTTGTAAGTTACACCACACTCCTTCCACATTGCTTTTAGATATCCTGACATGAAGTTGGTACCTCTGTCAGAAATGACCTCCTTTGGAAAACCCACTCTGGAGAAGACTCCAATGAGGGCTCTTGCCACCACAGGGGCTGTGGTGGTCCTCAGAGGAATTGCTTCTGGGTACCTGGTGGCATGATCCACTACCACCAGGATAAACCTGTGCCCAGATGCAGTTTGAGGGTCAAGGGGACCAACAATGTCAATCCCTACCCTTTCAAAGGGTACCCCCACCACCGGTAGTGGTATCAGGGGGGCCTTGGTTGTGCCACCTGCCTTACCACTGGCTTGGCATGTGACACAGGAGCGACAAAACTCCTTTGTGTCCTCTGACATATGTGGCCAATGAAAATGTGGACAAGCCTGTCCCAGGTCTTGTTTTGGCCCAAGTGTCCTGCTAAAGGGATGTCATGTGCTAGGGTCAAGAGGAACCCCCTAAACTTCTGAGGTATTACCAACCTCCTGGTGGCTCCAGGGGCTGGGTCTCTACCCTCAGAATTTAGGAGTCCCTCATCCCAATAAACTTTATGGGACCCACTAGCACTCCCAGCAGCCTCAGCAGCGGCCTGCTGTCTGAGGGGTTCAAGAGAGGGGCAGCACTGTTGCTCCTTCCTCAGATCTTCCCTAGAAGGGCCCCCTGCCCCCAAGAACTCAACCTGATCAGGCTCAAGTCCCTCTGGGGCAGTTCCTTCTTCAGGATCTGCTTCACCTCCCTCTGGGGGTGAATCTGTGATCTGAGACAGAGGGGAAGGCACTGCCTTTACCCTACTGCTCCTCCTCTTGGGAAGCATCTGGTCCATTGTTCCAGGATCCAGAGCTGGTTCAGTGTCATGCATTCTTGCTTGTGACCTGGTCACAGCAAATACCTCTGCAGGGATGCCCAACATCTCAGCATGAGTCCATAACTCTACTTCAGACCAGGCTGAAGTCTCTAGATCATTGCCCAATAGACATTCGACAGGGAGGTCTGCACTGATTACAACCTTCTTGAGGCCAGTTACCCCTCCCCAGGAGAAATTCACAACTGCCAGACTATGGTTGGTCTGGACGTTGCTTGCATTGGTCACCTGGTACATTTCGCCCAGGATGATCTGTCCGGGGTCCACAAGATCCTCTGCCACCATGGTGACACTAGCACCTGTGTCCCTAAATGCCAAAGCCTGTTTGCCATTTATTACAGGCTGCTGTTTGTATTTGCCCAGATTACTGGGACTCACTAGGAAGGACATATTAAGGTCTCCCTCACAAATCAGCATTGCCTGAGTGGGCACTCTGACTAGGTCAGAGTCCACTTCAGAACCCAGGGTCAACCCTACTACACCCTTATTCTGTGTACCACCTCCACCAGTAGCTGAACTAGGGGGAACAGTTGCCTTAGGGGCAGGAGTGGTGGTGGTTTGGTCTTTGGACTTGTTACAGTCAGAAGTCCAGTGCCCTTTCTGTTTACAGAATTTGCACCAGGGCTTCTTTTGGCCTTTTCCCTTGTTGGATTGTTACTCCCCACCAGATGCAGATTTTGGGGCCCTTGTGAAGACTTCTGGTCTTTTGACTTATCCCCACCTTTCTCAGAGCCCTTAGGATCTTGCTTCTTGGTGTAACCCCCTTGGTTCTGGGGTTTCTGCCTCACCCTGGTTCTGACCCACTTGTCTGCCTTCTTTCCCAATTCTTGGGGAGAGGTCAGATCCGAGTCCACCAGGTACTGATGCAACAACTGGTTCTGGCAATTATTAAGGATCTGTTCTCATCATCAGATTATACAATCCCTTGAAATCAGTAACCCTACTGCCAACCAGCCAAACCTCCAGAGCCTTGGTTGCACCATCAACAAAGTCAGTCCAGTCCTGAGTCTGTGCCTTCTGGGTGTCTCTGAACTTTAACCTGTACTGTTCAGTGGTTAAGCCAAACCCATCTATTAGTGCACTCTTCAGGACTTCATAATCATCAGCATCCTCTTCTCTAACAGTAAGGAGCTTGTCTCTACCTTTATCTGAAAAGGAGAGCCACAAGATTGCTGCCCACTGCTTCTGGGGGACCTGCTGTACTCTACAGGCCCTCTCCATAGCAGTTATCCACTTGTGGATATCATCCCCACTCTGGTAGGGAGGAACAACCTTGCTCAGGTTCCTATGGTCTGGAATAGATTCTCTGCCTCTAGGGACACTGTTGCTGCCACCAAGGGGTTCTAACCCCTCTCGTCGAGAAGCTCTCTGGATCTCCAGGGCTTCTCTATCCAGTGCCAACTGCTTGGTTCTGAGGGCAACTCTTGCTTCCTCATACTGCAGCAGTTTGCACATTCTTTCAGAGGAGGTCTCTCTTATGGGAAAGTATGAGTTCCTCTTTGTTGGACAAATTCTCTGCCAGAGTGATAAGAGTGCTCAGATTCCCTGGAAGGGGACCTATGCCTCTCATCCAACTCTGTCAGTTCTCTTAGGGAGAATTCCTCTGTCCTTTTCAGGCCCCTTGAGGCCTGGCCCTTCAATCCCAGAGTCCTGATCATTCGGATTTTCATCGTCTGACCCAGATACTGTAATTGACCCACCCACTGATTCAGACCCATTAGCTCCTAGAGCCAATCTAAGATCATCTGCTGTCAGCAGATCTATCAGGTGCAGGGTTGAGGGACTCTGTCCTAGTCTCAGGTGTCTTTCAACACACATGGCTCTCAAGTCAGAGAAAGCCATGTCCTTATACTGAGGCTGAGTGGATCCACTGGTTCCACCCTTTAAGGACATTCTAGTGTTGTGCAGTGTTGTACTACCTACACTAGTTTGTGGCCTACTGATACTAGCTTGAGCTGTAGAAAGGGTGTGCTATCCCTTGGCACACAGCTCTAAGTTCAGTAGAACTTATTGATACTAAGCTTGACTTTATATGTACCTTAAGTACCTATAGTGGTTTTCAGTTAGTAATTCAAATAGAGATTTTCTGGTAAAACAATAGCAAGCTGGAATCCCACACGCTGCCCACCAATGTGAGAAGTTGGCCTGGTATATGCTGTTCACTAATTAAAGTGGACACCTTGCACCAGAACAATTAGACTCTTATGGTAGATAGGTTTAAGACAACCTTTATAGAAAGCTATCCTAGTGGTAGCTGTGGAGAGCAGCCTTCAGGCTAAGTCTTGAAGGAATGTAAAGCAGCTTGTTTTACCACACAATCTCTTGAATCACCAAATGAAAAGACACCACACCGGTATATATATCAAATATATATGTATTTATTAATAAACACTCTGTACTAATCTCTTTATGAGATTAGAGGTCAGGAACATATGTACAAGTCAAATATTATCAGGATAAGTTTAGCACAATTGAATGTTACAATCTTAGTTTGCTAGACCTAGGTCTAGGGCATCTAGAATCGAGGGACCCCCAAGAACCACCCCAGGTAGTTGTAGGAGACCCACAGGGGACGGACGCGGTGACCTGGCACCGATGCGAATCCTGTACGAGTCTATGCACTCAGACGCGATTGAAATATCAATGTTAAAGGTCCCTTGCGTGTTCGAGGCGAACACACCGATCGGTCCTTGTACGAGTCGAAGGACGCGGTTACAGATGGTATTGCAAGGGAGTTGGACGCGGTGTGTCTAACACAGACGCGAACCAGGTACGAGTCAGTGCGATAGTCGCACTGGGAAAGTTAGAGTTTTAGGACACTTCGAGGGAAGCTACAAGCAAGTCACTTACAGGGTAAGTAGTTCTAGGGCCCACACCCACAAGAGCACCGTAGTGCTGAAGTTACCTCACCCAGGGGAGCCGGGTGCATAGGTGTTCTTTGGTGTCGGGTCGCGGCGTCGTTTTCAATGGGAGCCAGTGAAGACTTGCTGCTTGCGGCGACAGGAGAAGTGTCCGGAGGAATCCAAGCCTGGATTCGGAAGATGGAAGACCTGAAAGCAGAGGGGACAGTGTTCAAAGTCACTTGGCAGTGACTCTGGGCAAGGAAGATGGATGCCCACCGTCGTCGCAAGATTCAGGTCGTTCGCGGTTGCCTTGACTCTTCAGCCACGAGGTCCAGGAGGTGTCGTCGATGACCAGGAGCTGGATTCGGCGTGTCCCACGATGTCTGCAGCTTACTGCGGTGTCGGCAACTCGATCGGAGCCAACAAGCCTTGGTAACAGCAAGTCTTGGGGAAAGTGCGAAGAGACAATGGCGCAGACCAGCAAGGTCTGTGGAACTCACCCAGCGAGGGTAAGTCAGGGCAGGCCTGGAGCAACCAGGGGAGCCCTTTGGTTTCTTTGGAAAGTCTTCTGGGGACCCGCAAGCCGGCTGGCAAGGGATCGCGAAGATGCCTCGGGATGATTCTCTCACAGGGGCCCACGGTCACTCGGGACGTGGTAGGCCTCTGATCTTAGGAGGGATTCCTGCTGGAGGCTGGGACCACACGTGGTCCAAAGCACAAGTTCGTGGAACGTTGTGAGGGGTTGCACTCGACAATAGTGCACGGTACCCAGGGGTCGCGGTTCCTCGTTACTCTTGGGGTCCACTGGCCTCAGCTTCGCTGGGGACTCACGATGGCCTTTGAGAAGTCAGGAAATCCACTTCTTGGGCTGCAGGGACTTCGGACTCCGGCGGGAGCGGCGTAGTTTGCGACCGTCGTTTGTAGTTTTAGGTGCCTGCCAAGCAGGGGAGTCACTCCTTGACTCCAAGGGAGATTCTTCAGTCTTCCAAAGGTAGTGGAACGTCGAAGGTCCGGGATTCTTCTTGTAGAGCGTCGTCCAGGGAAATCTAGGGTGCAATGCACAGGTTCCCCCTCTTATACTAAAAGAAGGGGAGGGACTAGCTCTATGACCCTACCTAGGGGAGGGTCAGGGGAGTGGGCGGCTACACCCACTTCCCTTTGTCCAGTTTCGCGCCAGAGCAGGGACAGGTAGCCCCTGAGCCGGTTTGAACTGGCATATGCACAGAGGAGCCTTCTGCTCCCCCAGTGCAGGACTTCAAAGCACTCTAAGAGTGCACCCACCCAGCCCCAATACACTAAACCCTGTCTGGGAGGTGGTCACACCCCCTTGGGACAGGATATCTATTGTTGGGCTTCCTCCACTGCGAGTGTTGGTCATCAGCAGGAGGGCAGCCCAGTGTCTGTGACTGGTGGCATCCATTTTGTGATGCCAGGGCTCTGCAGGATTCTACCGCGTTTCCACAGTAGGTACATGTCTATCCCTCTAGAAGGGTGGAATGCTACCCCCGCCGCCAGGACTGGCGGGGGGGTAGTATTCCAAGGTGTTTGACACCAAACACGACATGTTTCGATGCAGCCATTCCAAAGTTAGCATTTTACCGCGAGGATATAATGCACTTAAAAGTATATGGTTTAACCGCATCCACAAACAGCACCAGAGAATGGACTCTGAGAGCTGCAGAGGGGCCCTGCTCAGGCAGAGACACCCCCTCACATATAAGCCAAGCACCCTGCCCTCAGGATTGATAGGGCCTGCCTTAGGGGTGACTGATAGGGTTATATAGGATCCTCCTCTTTATTCCACCAGGGAGAGTTGAGAGTGTGCCTAGAAGGTCAAGATCTCCTTCTCAGGAGTCTAACCATTCTGACACCTCAATAGGGACCTCTGTTTCCTCTCATAGGAGGGAATCCTCTCATGAAAGGAAAGAGAGACTGCTCAAGTATGAAGAAGCTCAACTTAGAATCAGAAGAGAGCAGTTGGCTTTAGATAGGAAGTCCCTAGAGCTTCAGAAAACTAGAAGAAAATTGGGACTAGAGTCCCATGGTGGCAGCAACTTCCCAAGTGTTAGGGAAAGGTCTCATGACCATAGAAACCTAAGCAAGATTGTCCCTCCCTACCAGAGTGGGGATGACATCCACAAATGGGTTACTGCACTGGACAGGGCCTGTAAAGTTCAGAGGGTCCCCCAAGAGCAGTGGGCAGCAATCTTGTGGCTCTCCTTTGCAGACAAAGGTAGAGATAAGCTCCTCAGTGTAAGAGAAGAGGATGCTGATGATTACCAAATCTTGAAAAGTGCACTGATTGAGGGGTTTGGCCTAACCACTGAACAGTATAGGATAAAGTTCAGAGATACCCAAAAGGCACAGAATCAAGACTGGGTGGACTTTGTAGATTGTGCTACTAAGGCTCTGGAAGGCTGGTTACTTGGCAGTAAGGTGTGTGACTTCAAAGGATTGTACAACTTAATTATGAGGGAGCAGATCCTTAATAATTGTCAAAATCAGCTGTTGCATCAGTACCTGGTGGACTCTGATCTGACCTCTCCCCAAGAATTGGGAAAGAAGGCAGACAAATGGGTCAGAACCAGGGTGAGGCAAAAGGTTCAGAACCAAGGTGGTGACCCAAAGAAGCAAGATTCTAAGAACTCTGACAAGGGTGGGGAAAAGGGTAAAGACCAGAAGTCTTCTCAAGGTCCCCAAAAATCTTCATCTGGGGGGGGAGTCCCAATCTAACAAAAGTAAAGGCCAAAAGAAACCATGGTGTAAAATCTGTAAGCAGAAAACCCATTGGACAAGTGACTGTACAAAGTCCAAAGACTCAACTCCAGCCACCATTGCCCCTAAGGCAACTGTTCCCCCTAGTGCAGCTACAATTGGTGGTACTCAGAATAAGGGTGTAGTAGGGTTAACCCTGGGTTCTGAGATGGGCTCTGGCCTAGTCAGAGTTCCAACTCAGGCTGTCCTGGTCTGTGATGGAGGCATGGACATGTCCTCCTTTGTGAGTCCCAGTAACTTGGGCAAATACAGACAGCAGCCTTTGATAAATGGAAAAGAGGCTTTGACATTCAGGGACACAGGAGCAAGTGTCACAATGGTGACAAAAGATCTTGTGGCTCCTGGGCAGATTATACTTGGTGAAATGTACCAAGTGACCAAGGCTAGCAATGTCAGGACAGACCATTCCTTGGCAGTTGTTAATTTCTCCTGGGGAGGGGTAACTGGCCTCAAGAAAGGTGTGGTAAGTGCAGACCTCCCTGTTGAATGCTTGCTTGGCAATGATCTGGAAACTTCAGCTTGGGCAGAAGTGGAGCTCAGGACAGATGCAGAAATGCTAGGGATCCCTGCACATGTATTTGCTGTGACCAGGTCACAGGCCAAAAAGTCTAACACTGAACAGGCCCTGGATTCTGGAAGAATGGACCAGGTGCCTCCCAAGAGGAGGAGCAGTAGGGTTAAGGCAGTGCCTTCCCCCCCTGACTCAGAATACAGATCAACCTCCTGAGGGAGATGATCTTAGTCCTGAAGAAGGAACTGTCCCAGAGGAGCTTGAACCTGATCAGGTTGAGTTCTTGGGGACAGGGGGCCCTTCCAGAGCAGATCTGAGCCAGGAGCAGCAAAGCTGCCCCTCTCTTGAAACCCTCAGAAAGCAAGCTGCTGATGAGGCTGCTGGGAATGCTAATGGCACCCATAAAATATATTGGGATGATGGACTCCTATATTCAGAGAGTAGAGACCCCAAGCCTGGTGCTTCCAGGAGGTTGGTAATACCTCTGAAATTTAGGGGCTTCCTATTGACACTAGCCCATGATATTCCCCTAGCAGGTCACCTGGGCCAAAACAAGACTTGGGACAGAATTGTTCCTCACTTTCATTGGCCCCACATGTCTGAAGACACCAAGGAGTTTTGTCGCTCCTGTGTCACCTGCCAAGCCAGTGGGAAGGCAGGTGGAACCACAAAGGCCCCCCTGATACCACTACCTGTGGTGGGGGTTCCCTTTGAGTGGGTGGGGATTGATATAGTTGGTCCCATGGATCATCAGACAGCCTCTGGGCACAGATTTATCCTGGTGGTGGTGGACCATGCCACTAGGTACCCAGAAGCAATTCCACTTAGGACCACCACAGCACATGTGGTGACAAGGGCCCTCTTGGGAGTATTCTCAAGAGTGGGTTTTCCTAAGGAGGTAGTATCAGAGAGGAGAACAAACTTCATGTCTGGTTACTTGACTGCAATGTGGAAGGAGTGTGGAGTGAATTATAAGTTCATCACACCCTATCACCCACAATGCAATGGTTTAGTTGAAAGGTTCAACAAAACCTTAAAGGGCATGATCAAAGGTCTCCCAGAAAAGCTTAGGCGCAGATGGGACATCCTTTTGCCCTGCCTTTTATTTGCCTACAGGGAGGTGCCTCAAAAGGGTGTTGGTTACAGCCCTTTTGAACTTTTGTTTGGCCATCCTGTTAGGGGTCCTTTGTGTCTGGTGAAGGAGGGATGGGAGTTACCTCTCAAACCCCTAAACAGGACATAGTGGACTATGTACTTGGTCTCCGCTCCAGGATGGCAGAGTATATGAAAAGGCAACTAAAAACCTTGAGGCTAGCCAGGAATTGCAAAAGGCCTGGCATGACCAAAGAGCTGTGCTGACTGTTTACCAGCCAGGGCAGAAAGTGTGGGTGTTGGAGCCTGTGGCCCCAGCAGCCCTCCAAGATAAGTGGAGTGGCTCCCATACAATTGTTGAACAGAAGGGAGAGGTTACTTACTTGGTCGACCTTGGAACTCCCAGGAGTCCCCATAGGGTACTTCATGTCAACAGACTGAAACCATATGTCGACAGGGCAGACATGGGCTTGCTCATGGCTACTGATGAGGGACAGGAGGAAGAGAGTGATCCACTCCCTGACCTGCTCTCTCAGAACCCTGATGATGGATCAGTAGATGGTGTAGCCTTGGCAGGCAGCCTCACTGTCCAGCAACAAACTGACTGCAGAAAAGTTCTCAGCCAGTTCAGGCATATGTTCTCCCTGACACCTAGTCAGACTACCTGGTGCACTCATGAAGTGGACACTGGGGACATTCTGCCTGTCAAGAATAAAATCTACAGGCAGCCTGATCATGTCAGGGATTGTATAAGGACAGAGGTCCAAAAGATGTTGGATTTGGGAGTCATTGAACCCTCAGATAGCCCTTGGGCTAGTCCAGTAGTCCTTGTGCCTAAACCTCACACCAAAGATGGCAAGAGAGAAATTAGGTTTTGTGTGGACTACAGGGGTCTCAATGCAGTCACTAGGACTGATGCCCATCCCATCCCAAGGGCAGATGAGCTTATAGATACTTTGGCCTCAGCCAAGTTTCTGAGCACATTTGACTTGACAGCTGGCTACTGGCAGATCAGTCTAGCTGATGATGCAAAGCCAAAAACTGCATTTTCTATCCCTGGTGGGCTTTACCAGTTTGTGGTGATGCCCTTTGGTTTGAAGAATGCACCTGCCACTTTCCAGAGGTTGGTGAATACAGTTCTCACAGGACTGGAAGCCTATAGTGCAGCATATCTAGATGATATTGCTGTCTTTAGCTCCACCTGGGAGGATCACCTGGTCCACCTAAGGAATGTTTTGGAGGCCCTGCAAAAAGCAGGCCTAACTATCAAGGCTACTGAGTGCCAGATAGGGCAGAGTCAGGTTGTGTACCTGGGCCACCTTGTAGGTGGAGGCCAGGTTCAACCATTGCAGAGCAAAATCCAGACCATAATGGACTTGGTTGCTCCCACTACCCAGACTCAGGTGAGAGCCTTCTTGGGCCTGACTGGGTACTACAGAAGATTTGTAAAAGGTTATGGATCCATAGTGACCCCATTGAATGACCTTACCTCTACGAAAATGCCCAAAAAGGTTCAGTGGACAGTTAGCTGTCAAAAGGCCTTTGATGACCTGAAGCAGGCCATGTGCACAGCTCCCATTCTGCAGAGTCCTGATTACTCCAAAAAGTTAATTGTACAAACAGATGCATCTGAGTTGGGGGTAGGGGCTGTACTGTCACAGTTGAATGATGAAGGTCAGGATCAGCCAGTAGCTTTTATTAGCAGAAGGCTGACGCCCAGAGAGAAACGTTGGTCAGCCATAGAGAGGGAGGCCTTTGCTGTGGTTTGGGCTCTGAAGAAGTTGAGGCCATACTTGTTTGGCACTCACTTCATTGTTCAGACCGACCATAAGCCCCTCTTATGGCTAAAACAGATGAAGGGTGAAAACCCCAAACTTTTGAGGTGGTCCATCTCCCTACAGGGGATGGACTATACAGTGGAACACAGACCTGGGAGTAGCCATGCCAATGCAGATGGACTCTCCAGATATTTCCACTTAGAACATGAAGACTCAACTGGTCAAGGTTAGTTTAATGTCCCTGCGTTTGGGGGGGGGGGTTGTGTAGGAGAGTAGGATCTGCTTCTTATGGTTACCCCCACTTTTTGCTGATGTTTCACTGTTTTTCGACTTTAGTCTGGCTGGGGCCCTGCTATCCAGGACCCCAGCCTAGCTGCTTCCTCTCTAAATTGATTCCCTGTACCTTAGGTACACCACAGATTGGATTCTGAGGTGCCCTTATCAGTCCCTAGTATATGGTATACTACCCAGGGCATAGGTACCCCAGAGGCCTACCAGGGGCTGAAGCATGTATTATGCCACCCCTGGGCAGCCTTCCAAAATGACACCACAGGACTGCTACAGCAGCCTGAGTAAGGTGGTGCATGCACCCCTTACTGAGATATAGGTTCACTATATCTCACCCTATCACTGCACATATAAACCTATCAGTCACCCCTATGGCAGTCCTTATCAATCCTGAAGGCAGGGTGCTTGGTTTTGTGTGAGAGGGTGCCCATGCATGAGAAGAGCCCCTCTGCAGCCTTCGGAATCTATTCTCCGGGGTTGTCTGTGATGCAGCCTGACCATATACTCTTAAGTGCATTATAACCAAACGGTAAATGCTAACTATGGGATGGCTGCACGGAAACATGTCGTGTTTGGTGTCAAACACCTTGGAATCATACCCCACACCAGTAACTGGTGTGGGAGTATGATCCCACCCTTCTAGAGGGAGAGACATGACAGCACCGGTATACCCGGTACCAGCTAACAGAGCCCTGGCATCACAAAATGGATGCTGCAGCCACAGACACGAGTCTGGCCTCCTGCTGCTGACCGAAACTCCGGCAGGGGAGGCCTGGACAATAGGTTTACTGTCACAGGGAGGTGTTACCACGTCCCAGACAGGCTTTAGTGTATTGGGGCTGGGTGGGTGCACTCTCAGAGTGCTTGAAGTCCTGCACTGGGGGCACATTTGGTGTCCCTGTGCATAGTCCTGTGCATAGTCCAGTTCAAACCGGTTGCAGGGGCTACCAGCCCCTGCTCTGGCGCGAAACTGGACAAAGGAAATGGGTGTAGCCACCCCTCTTTCCAAACCCTCCCATAGGTGGGTCCCCAGAGTATGTCCAACCCCTTCCTTGGGTATAAGAAAGGAACCCCTGGCTACAGGACTTTAGATTTCCCTGGACGAAACTCTGATACTGAATCCTGGACCTTCGACGATCTGTTCAACGCCAGATGACTGAAGAATCTCCCTTGGAGTAAAGGAGTTACTCCCCTGCTTGGCAGGCACCAAAGACGCATCTGCCCGGTCTGCATCTCCGAAGCTCCCGCCGGACGCCGAAGACTTTGCAACCCAGGAGGTGGGTTTCCAGACTTCCCAGAGGCTGACCCGAGTCCCCAGCAAAGCTGAGACCCGTAGCCCTCGTGGGTACTGTGGAACCGGAACCCCTGGACACCATGCACATTTGCAAGTGCATATGCTTCTCATCAATCCTTGAGGCTGCGCTTCGGGTTACTTGTAGCCCTGACCCCAGGCAGTGAATCCACCGAAGATTGCTGGCCTACCCACTCCGAGTGACCCGTGGGCCGCCATTTTGTGATTCCTCTCGAGGTCCCTTCGCGATCCCTTGTCCGTTGACTTGTGGGTCCCTGAGAAGGGTAACTTTACTTTAATTGGGCTTTCCTGGTTGCTCCAGATGTGCCCTGACTCTCCATTGCTTGGGGAGTCCCCAGAACCTTGCTGGTCCGTCCCGAAGCATCTTTCCTCTTCCTGCGTGGGTTGCTGTTGCCAAGGCTTGTTGTGTCCAATCCGGGCACCGACGCTGCAGCACTCGACATCCTTTGTGGGACAGCTCAAATCCAGCTCCAGGTCATCGTCGACGCCTCCTGGTCCTCGTGGCTGAAGAGTCAAGCTTCACCTCTTTGCACCTGAAGCACCCGACATCGGTGGGCATTCGACTATCGTGCCCCTGGTCACTGGCTAGTGACCCAGACTCTGTCCCCTCTGCTTTCAGGTTCTTCACATCTTCGTTCCAGGCTTGGATCTCTTCGGACACTTCTCATTTTCCCGGCAGCAGCACTTTTCATCAAGCTGCCATTGAAAACGACGACGCGACCCGACACCATTTGACACCTATGCACCCGGCTTCCCTGGGTGCGGTAACACGAGTACTCCGGTGCTCCCGTGGGTGTTGGCCCTAGAACCATCTAAGTCCAAAAGGGTTCGTTCCTAGTCCACTCCGAAGTGTCCCTAAACTTTAAAACTCTAACCGCGACTTTCCCCATAGAAGCTAACGGAGCTCGCGGCTGTGTTCAAACACTGCACAATTCCCCCGTGGGTCCCCTGTGTCACTACCATGGGTGGTTCCTTGGGGTCCCTGCGATTCTACAGGCTCTAGGCCTTGTGTCTAGTCAAGTCATGGTTCTTATACCACTTTCTCAATATATGGTTTGGTTCGCCCCTAGGGCCTATCGTATATTGTGCTAATTTACTGTGATATTTGAAGTGTAACATATGTGCTTTGACCTCTAGCCTCATAAAGAGACTAGTAGGGTGTGTTTAGAAATAAATACATATATTTTATATATATACCTGGTGTGGTCTCCTTTCATTTAGCCATTCAGGAGATTAAAGACTAATAAAACAAACTGCTTTACACTCCTTCAAGACTTAGCCTGAAGGCTGCTCTCCACAGCTACCACTAGGATAGCTTTCAAATAAGGTTGTCTTAAACCTACCTACCATAAGAGTCGAATTGTACTGGTGCAAGGTGTCCACTTTAACTAGTGAACAGCATATACCAGGCCAACTTCTCACACCATCACACTGGGTGCAGAGCCTGGCATCTCCAGGACTCTCCTCCATCACACTGGGTTTAGAGCCTGGTATTATCCCATCACACTGGATACCGAACCCAACCTCTCTAGATCTCTTCTCGATCACACTGTTAGTAGATCCTGATATATCCCATTGCACTGCGAGCAGAGCCTGACCTCTCCAGGTCTCTCATTCATTACACTGGGAGCAGATCCTGATATATCCCATCGCACTGGGAGCAGAGCCTGACCTCTCCAGGTCTCTCCTCCATCACACTGGGTGCAGAGCCTTACTTCTCCACGTCTCTCTTCTATCACTCATCAGACCTATGTGGTGGATTTATTTGATTTAATTACTAAGTACTAGAGGAGGACGAATCCGCCCTAGTGTCCGTGTACGACACTACCTCTTCACTCCCTCGACTTGTTATATAAAGCTATTTCGACCGCGTACAGCTGTGGGAGCAACCCAAAAACTCTGGGAACTGAGTGATAACGGCCAATGTACCGTGCATCCTCCTTACTTTATTTATTTATTTTTCGCTAAATGAACGTATTTCTTCACAGACACACACCGCTCCATCAGATCTAACACACTCGACCATATCCTACTATCATGGAGGAGGCAGCAGGCCTCACATTTGATGAGGAGGAAATTGACAGAATCCTAGCAGCCCTGAACCCTTTTGAAGGTTTAAGTAGCACTGACCCTGGTCCTAGCAACGCAGACTGGGATGAGCTGGCGAATCTTAGAAGAACGCAGATAAAAACAGCACTGCATGGTCTATTGATGACCGAATACCTGAGGGCCAACGCAGCACCTCAAGGCCTTGTAGTTCGGAACGAACCCTTCATATTTCAGAACGACAAATCCTTCAAAAAGGATTGGTCCCTAATTTCATGGCACTGCACCAGAGACTGGCTGGTCCTTATCATCAAGACCGCCACGAGATTGGCACAGGAACTCAAAGTGAATATACAGAAACTAGAAATCCAACTTAAAAGCTACCAATCCCACACAGCACTAAAGAAAAGATTGGATGAACTTAATCAACAAATGAATGAATATGAGGTCACTCTAAAGCAAAGCAAATTCAAGAAATTGAAAAAAGACAAAGACACAGCAGCCTTCAGCCATGAACGCGTATATCCCTACATACGTGATGATTATGTAGCAAAGAGATCCAACAGTGAACAGGGATCGGACAGTGACCTATCCCATACAGGCTCCAGCGACTCATACTCCAGCCGCGGGAGTAACCAGAGGAACCAGAGAGGAGGAACACAACACCAGAAGACATTCAGACCCAGAGGAAGGGGATGGGGCCAGTACCAAGGCCCCCCGGTCTACGCACAGTACCCGTATGGCCCGCCACCGATGGGTGGACCCTACCAACATTGGAATCCAGCACCACCGGAATACAACTATTACGGACCACCTCCTCCTCATTTTTTAGTACCACGCCCTGGCCCCCCGAGAGGAAGGAACCGGAGAGGCAACGAAGTCCACTGGCACGACGAATCCGAAGAGGCAGCCATGATGGCAACGAGGAGCATGACAGCATTAATGAACCAACCAACAACCAGCAGGAGGGGCAATTAGTGGTGAACCTGACAGAACATACACTCACGGAACCACAAATGAGTGTCCTGGAAAAGGGCCTGGGTTTTGTCCCCACCAACAAGATGGACAAATTTAAACTCTGTCTTGAAATAAAGGAATTTATGAGGAAATTGAAACTACGTGCCTTCCTTTCAGAGAAAGAAACGATAGAAACACCTGAGGAACAGACATCGGACACGGGACTTCGACCCAAATCCACCTTCACACCTCTGGACTCCACACTACCAATCGAATTACTCACCTTTGAAAAAGCAGTGATGGAGGAGGTAACGGGTCTATCAACTGAAGACAAGAACGTCTTCCAGAACACGACACGCCGAGAAAAACAAGCATTGCAAGAATTAGCGAATAACACCTGTAGGAGAGTAGGATCTGCCGCTTATGGTTACCCCCACTTTTTGCTGGTGTATCACTGTTTTTCGACTTTAGTCTGGCTGGGGCCCTGCTATTCAGGACCCCAGCCTAGCTGCTTCCTCTCTAAATTGATTCCATGTACTTTAGGTACATCCCAGATTGAATTCTGGGGTGCCCTTATAAGTCCCTAGTATATGGTATACTATGTACCGAGGGCATAGACACCCCAGAGGCCTACCAGGGGCTGAAGCATGTGTTGTGCCACCCCTGGAAGGCCCTCCAAAATGACACCACAGGTCTGCTACTGCAGCCTGGGTAAGGTGGTGCATGCACCCCTTACTGTGGTATAGGCTAACTATATCACTACCATTGCACACACATATAAACCTATAAGTCACTCCTATGGCAGGCCTTAACAATCCTGAAGGCAGAGTGCTTGGTTTTTATGTGAGAGGGTGCCCCTGCATGAGCAGAGCCCCTCTGCAGCGTTCGGAGTCAATCCTCTGGTGCTGTTTGTGGTGCAGCCTGACCATATACTCTTAAGTGCATTATAACCTCGCGTTAAATGCTAACTTTGGGATGGCTGCACGGAAACATGTCGTGTTTGGTGTCAAACATCTTGGAATACTACCCCCACCCCAGGTCTGGCGGCGGGGGTAGCAATCCACCCTTCTAGAGGGAGAGACATGTACACACCGGCATACCCGGTATTAACTTTTCAGAGCCCTGGCATCACAAAATGGATGCCGCTGCCACAGACACGGGTCTGGCCTCCTGCTGCTGACCGAAACTCTGGCAGGGGAGGCCTGGACAATAGGTTTCCTATCGAAGGGAGGTGTAACCACCTCCCCAGACAGGATAGTGTGTATTGGGGCTGGGCGGGAGCACTCTCTGGTGCTTTGAAATCCTGCACTGGGGGCACATTTGGTGTCCCTGTGCATAGTCCAGTTCAAACCGGTTGCAGGGGTTACCTGCCCCTGCTCTGGCGCGAAACTGGACAAAGGGAATGGGTGTAACCACCCCTCTTCTCTGACCCTCCCATAGGTGGGTCCCCAGAGTATGTCCAACCCCCTAACTTAGTATAAGTATGGGACCCCAGTCCTTAGGACTTTAGATATCCCTGGACGAAACTCTGAAGCTGAATCCTAGACCTTCGACGCTCTACATCAAGATTAGAGGACTGAAGAATCTCCCTTGGGGTCAAGGAGTGACTCCCCTGCTTGGCAGGCACCAACAAAGCATCTGTCTGGTCTGCATCGCTGAAGCTCCCGCCGGACGCCGAAGTCTTTGCATCACCAGAGGTGGATTTCCAGACTTCTCCGAGGCTGCCCTGAGTCCCCAGGAAAGCTGAGGCCCGTAGCTGTCGTGGGTAACGTGGAACCGTGACCCCTGGACACCGAGCACATTTGCAAGTGCATCAACTTCCTGACATCTCTCGAAGCTGTGCTTTGGGTTCCGAGTAGCCCTAGCCCCGAGCACCAACTGCAGCGAAGATCACTGGCCTACACTCCACGAGTGTCCCGTGGGCCAGCTCCAAGTGCGACCGCTCGAGGCTCCTTTGCGATCTCTAGTCCGTTGGCTAGTGGGTCCCCACGAAGGCAACTCTGCAACTGCTTGGGCTTTTCTGGTTGCTCCAGACTTGCCCTGACTTACCCTCGCTGGGTGAGTTCCTCAGATCTTGCTGGTCTGCACCGCAGCCTTTTCTTCACTTCCCCATGACTTGCCGTTGCCAAGGCTTGTAGGGTCCAATGCGGTCGCCGACACGGCAGCACTCGACAGACTTCATGGGACAGCTCGAATCCAGCTTCTGGTTGTCGTCGACGCCTCCTGGACCTCGTGGCTGAAGAGTCAAGGCGCCCGTCAACTCACCTGAAGCACCCGACATCTGAGGGCATTCGACTATCGTGCCCCTGGTCACTGGCTAGTGACCCAGGCTCTGTCCCCTCTGCTTTCAGGTCTTCCTTTTCCTCGATCCAGGCTTGGATCGCTCCGGACACTTTTCTTCTCCACGGCAGCAGCACTTTTCCAGCGGTCGCCAGTGAAAACGACGACGATTCCCGACACCTTTTAACACGTATGCACCCGGCTTCCCTGGGTGAGGTAACTCAAGTATTTCGGTACTCACGTGGTTGTGGGCCCTAGAAACTCTTAAGTTTTAAGGGGTTAACTGGAAGTCCTCTCCGAAGTGTCCCTTTTCTTTAAAAATCTAACCGCGACTTTCCCCATAGAAGTCAACGGTGGCTCGTGGCTGTGTTCTCACACTGCACGCGTCCCCCGTGGGTCACCTGTGTCACTACCTTGGGTGGTTCCTTGGGGTCCAAGCACTTCTACAGGCTCTAGGCCTTGTGTCTAGTTCAGTCGTGGCTCTTATACCACTATTTTAGTATATGGTTTGGTACGCCCCCAGGGCTCAAACGTGTATTGTGCTAAATACTGCTGATATTTGACTTGTAACTTATGTACTTGAACTCTAGCCTCATAAAGAGACTAGAGGGGTGTGTTTAAGACTAAATACATATATTTTATATATATACCTGGTGTGGTCCTCTTTTATTTGGTCACTCAAGAGATTATAGACTGGTAAAACAAGCTACTTTACATTCCTTCAAGACTTAGCCTGAAGGCTGCTCTCCATAGCTACCACTAGGATAGCTTTCAATAAAGGTTGTCTTTAACCTATCTCCATAAGGGGTTGTTTGGACTGGTGCAAGGTGCCCACTAGAACTAGTGGACAGCATATGCCAGGCCAACTTCTCACATTGGTGTGCAGCGTGTGGGATTCCAGCTTGCTATTGTTTTACCAGATAATCTCAATTGAATTGATCAACTGAAAACCACTAAGGGTACCTAAGGTACATATAAATTCAAGCTTAGAAATACAGTAAGTTCTACTGAACTTAGAGTTGTGTCAAGGGCTTAGCACACCCTTTCTACAACTCAAGAGAGTTTAGTAGGCCACACTAGAGTAGGTAGTGCATACACCACACCTCACTAGTAATGTCTTCACTGCCAGGAACCAGTGGGCTCCTGCCATCCAAATACGACTGTGAGAAGTTGGCCTGGCATATGCTGTCCACTAATTATAGTGGGCACCTTGCACCAGTCCAAATCGACTCTTATGGTAGGTAGGTTAAAGACAACCTTATTGAAAGCTATCCTAGTGGTAGCTATGGAGAGCAGCCTTCAGGCTAAGTCTTGAAGGAATGTAAAGCAGCTTGTTTTACCAGTCTATAATCTCTTGAGTGACCAAATGAAAGAGCACCACACCAGGTATATATTCAAAATATATGTATTTATTACTAAACACACCCCTCTAGTCTCTTTATGAGGCTAGAGTTCGAAGTACATAGGTTATAAGATCTTAAATCACAGTAATAGCACAAATACACGTTTGGGCCCTAGGGGCGTACCAAACCATATACCAATAAAGTGGTATGCGAACCACGACTGAACTAGACACTAGGCCTAGAGCCTCTAGAAGTGCTTGGACCACAAGGAACCACCCAAGGTAGTGACACAGGGGACCCACGGGAGACGCGTGCAGTGTAAATACACAACCGCGATACGCCGTTTACTTCTATGGAGAAAGTCGGGATCGGGAAAATAGAGGAAAGGGACACTTTAAAAAGGACTAGGACAAAACCCTTTGAGATCTAGGACTTTGAAGAGTCTCTACCCACGGGAGCACCGGAGTACTCGTGTTACCTCACCCAGGGAAGCCGGGTGCATAGGTGCCTTTCGGGGTCGGGTTTCGTCGTCGTTTCTTATGGCGATCTGCTGCAAAGTGCTGCTGGCGACCAGGAGAAAAGTGTCCGGGTGGATCCAAGAGTGGATCGGAGTTCTGAAGAACCTGAAAGCAGAGGGGACAGAGTCTGGGTCACTAGCCAGTGACCAGGAGGGCGATGGACAGATGCCCACCGATGTCGAGTGCTTCAAGTTCGTTGACGGTCGTCTTGACTCTTCAGCCACGAGGTCCGGGAGGCGTTGTCGGCGACCAGGAGCAGGATTCGGGCTGTTGCTCGATGTCTGTCGAGTGCAGAGGTGTCGGCGACCAGATTGGACCCAACAGGCCTTGGCAACGGCAAGTCTCGAGTAAGATGTAGATCGTCGATGTTGCAGACCAGCAAGGTCTGGGGAACTCACCCAGCAAGGGTAAGTGAGGGCAGGCCTGGAGCAACCAGACTGCCAAGTAAAGAAAAGATTGGCCTTCGGTAAGGGCTACTAGCCAACGGGCTAGCGACCGCGAAGGAGCCTCGTGACGCCGCACGTGGAGCTGGCTTACAGGACACTCGTGGAGTGGGGGCCAGTGATCTTCGGTGCAGGTGGTGCTGGAGGCTAGGGCTACTCGGAGCCCACAGCACGACTTCTTGGGAGACCCAGAAGATGGTGCACTTGCAAATGTGCTCGGTGTCCAGGGGTCACGGTCTCAAGTCACCCACGATAGCCACGGGCCTCAGCTTTGCTGGGGACTCAGGGTAGCCTCGGGGAAGTCTGAGAATCCACCTCTGGTGATGCGATGACTTCGGCGTCCGACGGGAGCTTCAGTGATGCGAACTGGACAGATGCTTCTTTGGTGCCTGCCAAGCAGGGGAGTCACTCCTTGACCCCAAGGGAGATTCTTCAGTCCTCTAATCTTGTCGTAGAGCGTCGAAGGTCCAGGATTCCGTGTCAGAGTTTCGTCCAGGTATAATCTAATCTTGCTGTGGCAAGGGTTCCCCATTTTAACTAGTAAAACAGGGAGGGACTAACTCTATGACCCCACCTATGGGAGGGTCAAGGGAGGGGTGGCTACACCCACTTCCCTTTGTCCAGTTTCGCACCAGAGCAGGGGCAGGTAGCCCCTGAGCTGGGTTGAACTGGCATATGCACAGAGGAGCCTTTTGCTCCCCCAGTGCAGGACTTCAAAGCACTCTAAGAGTGCACCCACCCAGCCCCAATACACATTATCCTGTCTGGGGAGGTGGTCACACCTCCCTGCAACAGGAAACCTATTGTCCAGGCCTCCCCTGCCGGAGTTTCGTCCAGCAGCAGGAGGCCAGACTTGTGTCTGTGGCAGCATCATCCATTTTGTGATGCCAGGGCTTCAGAAAGAAGTTACCGGGTAAGCCAGAGTTAACATGTCTTTCCCTCTAGAAGGGTGGAATGCTACCCCCACCGCCAGGATTGGCGGGGGTAGTATTCCAAGATGTTTGACACCAAACACGACATGTTTAGGTGCAGCCATTCCAAAGTTAGCATTTTACCGCGAGGATATAATGCGCTTAAGAGTATATGGTCAGGCTGCACTACAAACAGCATCAGAGATGGTCTCCGAACGCTGCAGAGGGGCCCTGCTCATGCAGGGGCACCCTCTCACATAGGAACCATGCACTCTGCCTTTAGGATTGATAAGGCCTGCCTTAGGAGTGACTTATAGGTTTCTAGGTGTGTATGTATTTCGTGATATAGGTAACCTATATCACAGTAAGGGGTGCATGCACCACCTTACCCAGGCTGCAGTAGCAGACCTGTGGTGTCAGTTTGGATGGCCTTCCCGGGGTGGCATAATACATGCTGCAGCCCCTGGCAGGCCTCTGAGGTACCTATGCCCTTGGTACATAGTATACCATATACTAGGGACTTATAAGGGCACTCCAGATCCCAATCAGAGATGTGCCTAAGGCACATGGAATCCATTTTACAGAGAAAGCAGATAGACTGGGGCCCTGAATAGCAGGATCCCAGTCCAACTAAGTCATAAACCAGCAAAACACCATAAAAAAAGTGGGGGCAACCATATAGTCAGATTCCACCTTCCTACATAACCCCCCCAAACGAAAGGAGATAAGGCTAACCTTGGCCAGTTGAGCCTATATTGACTAAGTGGCCATATAAGGAAGCACCTGCACTAGCATGGTTGCCCCCTATGTTATGGTCCACTAAGCAATCCCTCACCCTAAGGGTATGAGAGGGTCTCCACCATGGGGAATCACTACCTCTGGTGTGCTTAGGTAAAGTACAAGGCTGGTGAGGGGTCTGAGTAGGGAAGTGAGGCCCTAGGAATGTTGGCCTCAGTTTCCTCAGATCACTGGTCACCATGTATGCCTGTCTTTCCATGACTGAGTTGCACTTTGCTCTAAGGGTCAACCTTTGGCTGCCTACAGCTGGGGGTTGGGTCCCTTTGGATGGAACACTGGAGGGACATGGCAGGTTTGGAACCTTCTGGTCCCAGGTTTGCCCTTGCCTACCAGAGTCCTTCTGGGGAGGTCCCTACATAAAGGTATGGGGGATCCCTCAGTGTGTAGAGGAATTTTCACCTGGCTAGGGCTACTAGACTGGCTGCCCCTAATCTGCTGATGGGGGCTTCCTCTGGACAGGGGGCCCGGGGGGTCCACTGACCTCCCTGACCTCTGCAGCCCTGGGCTGACTGAGGCAGGGTAGAGAGGGGCAGGTTACCTGCTCCAGACTGGGTACCACCGTGGAAGGGTCCTCTGCCATCAGGGGTGTGGCCAGGCCAGGCCTGACTACCTCTGTGGCAGTTCCTTCACTAGGGGTAGGGTCAGTTCCCTGAGGAGGCTGACCCTTACCTACTGTCTGGGGGGAAGAAGACTTTTCTTCAACCCTTTTGCTCTCTTTTGGGGGAGAGTGGGCCATTCTTTCAGGCTCCATCTCTCCAAAGTCTTGGGCTGGGGCTGTGGCCATCACAGCCCCACTAACCTTTGCAGGGACGCCCAACATCCTAAGATGGGTTTGGTGTTCAACTTCAGCCCAGGCTGAAATTTCCAAATCATTGCCCATCAGGCAATCTACAGGTAGGGTTGGGGACACTGCCACTCTTTTTGGGCCTGTGACCCCCTCCCAGCTGAGATTGACTATGGCCATGGGGTGATCTGTTCTGACACCATCAATGTTGGTCACCTGGTATTTAAACTCAGGTAAAAGCTGGTGAGGGGGGACTAGTTTCCCTGCCACCATGGTGACACTAGCCCCTGTGTCCCTAAATGCCACAGCTTTCTGACCATTAATCATTGGCTCCAGTCTGTACCTGCCCAATGCTATGGGACCCATGGTAAAGGTGGCAAATCCTATACCACCATCAGAGTCAGAGGAGTCTGTTGAGGGGTCCCTGTCTAAACTAGGGCCCACCTCTGTTCCTCTTGCAAAAGCACCCAACTTTTGGGTGCACTACTCCCAACTGGAGGATTACTACTGGTAGTACCAGGAGGGGTGGTAGTAGTTGTGGGAGGAACATTTTCTTTATTGCCAATCCTGGGGCAACTGGGATCAGTTTTCCAGTGCCCAGGCTTTTTACAGACATGGCAATATGGTTTCTTTTCAGGAGAGGAAGGAGTTTGGGACCCACCCCCAGAAGAGGAATTTTGGGGCCCTGTAGGGGACTTATCCTTAGATTTATCCCCACCTTTCTCTTGGGACTTAGTAGAATCTTTCTTCTGGTCACCACCCTGATTTCTAGTTTTTACTCTGGTTCTGACCCATTTGTCTGCCTTCTTTCCCAATTCTTGGGGAGAGGTCAGATCAGAGTCCACCAGATACTGGTGCAAAAGCTGGTTTTGACAATTATTAAGGATCTGCTCCCTCATAATCAAATTGTACAATCCTAAAAAGTCATGCACTTTGTTGCCATGTATCCAACCTTCCAGAGCCTTTGTAGCACAATCTACAAAATCAACCCAGTCTTGAGTCTGAGCTTTTTGGGTGTCTCTGAACTTCAACCTATACTGTTCAGTGGTTAGGCCAAACCCATCTATCAGAGCACTCTTCAAGACTGTGTAATTGTCAGCATCCTCTTCTCTTACAGTGAGGAGCTTGTCTCTACCTTTGTCTGCAAAGGAGAGCCACAAGATTGCTGCCCACTGCCTCTGGGGGACCTTCTGAACTTTACAGGCCCTCTCCAGTGCAGTTATCCATTTGTGGATGTCATCCCCACTCTGGTAGGGAGGGACAATCTTGTTTAGGTTTCTATGGTCATAAGACCTTTCCCTATCTCTAGGGATATTGCTGCCACCATGGGACTCTAGTCCCAACTTTCTTCTCTCTCTAAGGAGATCTAGGGATTCTCTATCTAAAGCCAATTGCTTCTTCCTGATCTCTAGTTGAGTTTCCTCATACTGGACCAGTCTCTTTCTTCTCTCATGAGAGGATTCCCTCCTGTGAGAAGAAACAGAGCTCCCTATGGAGGTGCCAGAGTGGTTAGACTCCTGAGAAGGAGACCTAGACTTTCTGAGCACACTCATAATCCTTCCTGGGGGGACAAAGGTGTGGTTCTCCAGATCCTCATCTTCATCTTCCCCAGAAGGGATTGGGTTTTCCAGGTCAGGGTCGTTGTCACCCTCCTGGTCAGTTTCAGAGGGGGGCTGGGGGTAGTAGTACCCCTGGCCCCTTCCTCATCTGCTGGCCCACCCTCTGCTCCTACCCCTTCAGTCTCTGAAGACTTACTAAGATCATAAGCCACCAACAACTCCTGGAGGTGTTGGGTGGTGGGACTTTGGCCTGTCCTTAATTTCCTCACGTTACACAAAGCTCTCAGTTCCAAGAATGGGAGTGTGTCATACTTGGAGGGGAAGCTCCATGGCTTCCTGCAGGGCATCTCTGGATCCTGCTTTTAAAGACATTACTAGTGTGGTGTGGTGTATGCACTACCTACTCTAGTGTGGCCTACTAAACTCTCTTGAGTTGTAGAAAGGGTTGTGCTATCCCTTAACACACAACTCTAAGTTCAGTAGAACTTACTGATATTCTAAGCTTAAATTATATGTACCTTAGGTACCTTTAGTGGTTTTCAGTTGATCAATTCAATTGAGATTATCTGGTAAAACAATAGCAAGCTGGAATCCCACACGCTGCACACCAATGTGAGAAGTTGGCCTGGCATATGCTGTCCACTAATTATAGTGGGCACCTTGCACCAGTCCAAATCGACTCTTATGGTAGGTAGGTTAAAGACAACCTTATTGAAAGCTATCCTAGTGGTAGCTATGGAGAGCAGCCTTCAGGCTAAGTCTTGAAGGAATGTAAAGCAGCTTGTTTTACCAGTCTATAATCTCTTGAGTGACCAAATGAAAGAGCACCACACCAGGTATATATTCAAAATATATGTATTTATTGCTAAACACACCCCTCTAGTCTCTTTATGAGGCTAGAGTTCGAAGTACATAGGTTATAAGATCTTAAATCACAGTAATAGCACAAATACACGTTTGGGCCCTAGGGGCGTACCAAACCATATACCAATAAAGTGGTATGCGAACCACGACTGAACTAGACACTAGGCCTAGAGCCTCTAGAAGTGCTTGGACCACAAGGAACCACCCAAGGTAGTGACACAGGGGACCCACGGGAGACGCGTGCAGTGTAAATACACAACCGCGATACGCCGTTTACTTCTATGGAGAAAGTCGGGATCGGGAAAATAGAGGAAAGGGACACTTTAAAAAGGACTAGGACAAAACCCTTTGAGATCTAGGACTTTGAAGAGTCTCTACCCACGGGAGCACCGGAGTACTCGTGTTACCTCACCCAGGGAAGCCGGGTGCATAGGTGCCTTTCGGGGTCGGGTTTCGTCGTCGTTTCTTATGGCGATCTGCTGCAAAGTGCTGCTGGCGACCAGGAGAAAAGTGTCCGGGTGGATCCAAGAGTGGATCGGAGTTCTGAAGAACCTGAAAGCAGAGGGGACAGAGTCTGGGTCACTAGCCAGTGACCAGGAGGGCGATGGACAGATGCCCACCGATGTCGAGTGCTTCAAGTTCGTTGACGGTCGTCTTGACTCTTCAGCCACGAGGTCCGGGAGGCGTTGTCGGCGACCAGGAGCAGGATTTGGGCTGTTGCTCGATGTCTGTCGAGTGCAGAGGTGTCGGCGACCAGATTGGACCCAACAGGCCTTGGCAACGGCAAGTCTCGAGTAAGATGTAGATCGTCGATGTTGCAGACCAGCAAGGTCTGGGGAACTCACCCAGCAAGGGTAAGTGAGGGCAGGCCTGGAGCAACTAGACTGCCAAGTAAAGAAAAGATTGGCCTTCGGTAAGGGCTACTAGCCAACGGGCTAGCGACCGCGAAGGAGCCTCGTGACGCCGCACGTGGAGCTGGCTTACAGGACACTCGTGGAGTGGGGGCCAGTGATCTTCGGTGCAGGTGGTGCTGGAGGCTAGGGCTACTCGGAGCCCACAGCACGACTTCTTGGGAGACCCAGAAGATGGTGCACTTGCAAATGTGCTCGGTGTCCAGGGGTCATGGTCTCAAGTCACCCACGATAGCCACGGGCCTCAGCTTTGCTGGGGACTCAGGGTAGCCTCGGGGAAGTCTGAGAATCCACCTCTGGTGATGCGATGACTTCGGCGTCCGACGGGAGCTTCAGTGATGCGAACTGGACAGATGCTTCTTTGGTGCCTGCCAAGCAGGGGAGTCACTCCTTGACCCCAAGGGAGATTCTTCAGTCCTCTAATCTTGTCGTAGAGCGTCGAAGGTCCAGGATTCCGTGTCAGAGTTTCGTCCAGGTATAATCTAATCTTGCTGTGGCAAGGGTTCCCCATTTTAACTAGTAAAACAGGGAGGGACTAACTCTATGACCCCACCTATGGGAGGGTCAAGGGAGGGGGTGGCTACACCCACTTCCCTTTGTCCATTTTCGCACCAGAGCAGGGGCAGGTAGCCCCTGAGCTGGGTTGAACTGGCATATGCACAGAGGAGCCTTTTGCTCCCCCAGTGCAGGACTTCAAAGCACTCTAAGAGTGCACCCACCCAGCCCCAATACACATTATCCTGTCTGGGGAGGTGGTCACACCTCCCTGCAACAGGAAACCTATTGTCCAGGCCTCCCCTGCCGGAGTTTCGTCCAGCAGCAGGAGGCCAGACTTGTGTCTGTGGCAGCAGCATCCATTTTGTGATGCCAGGGCTTCAGAAAGAAGTTACCGGGTAAGCCAGAGTTAACATGTCTTTCCCTCTAGAAGGGTGGAATGCTACCCCCACCGCCAGGATTGGCGGGGGGTAGTATTCCAAGATGTTTGACACCAAACACGACATGTTTAGGTGCAGCCATTCCAAAGTTAGCATTTTACCGCGAGGATATAATGCGCTTAAGAGTATATGGTCAGGCTGCACTACAAACAGCATCAGAGATGGTCTCCGAACGCTGCAGAGGGGCCCTGCTCATGCAGGGGCACCCTCTCACATAGGAACCATGCACTCTGCCTTTAGGATTGATAAGGCCTGCCTTAGGAGTGACTTATAGGTTTCTAGGTGTGTATGTATTTCGTGATATAGGTAACCTATATCACAGTAAGGGGTGCATGCACCACCTTACCCAGGCTGCAGTAGCAGACCTGTGGTGTCAGTTTGGATGGCCTTCCCGGGGTGGCATTATACATGCTGCAGCCCCTGGCAGGCCTCTGAGGTACCTATGCCCTTGGTACATAGTATACCATATACTAGGGACTTATAAGGGCACTCCAGATCCCAATCAGAGATGTGCCTAAGGCACATGGAATCCATTTTACAGAGAAAGCAGATAGACTGGGGCCCTGAATAGCAGGATCCCAGTCCAACTAAGTCATAAACCAGCAAAACACCATAAAAAAAAGTGGGGGCAACCATATAGTCAGATTCCACCTTCCTACAACGACAACCTCCCATTCTTGGAATTGAGAGAGTTGTGCAAGATTAGGAAGCTGAAGACAGGCAAAAGTGCCAACACCCAACGTCTCATGGAGATGCTTCTGCTAGATGATCTCAGAAGACCTATAGGGTCTGCAAGGGTAGGCAGAGAGGGTGGGGCAGAAGATGAGGAAGGGACCAGGGGTGAAAATACCCAGGACCTGACCTCTGAAACTGGCCAGGAAGGTGACAATGACCTTGCCCTGGAAAATGCAGCTCCTCCTGCAGATGAGGAGGAGGATCAGAATGACCTCCCCTTTGTCCCAGCAGGAAGAGTTGTGAGTGTGCCTAGAAGGTCCAGATCTCCTTCTCAGGAGTCTAACCATTCTGACACCTCTGTTTCCTCTCATAGGAGGGAAACCTCTCATGAAAGGAAAGACAGACTGCTCAAGTATGAGGAAGCTTAGTTGAGAATCAGAAAACAGCAGTTGGCCCTAGATAGGGAGTCCCTAGAGCTTCATAGACAAAGAAGAAAGTTGGGACTAGAGTCCCATGGTGGCAGCAACTTCCCTAGTGGTAGGGAAAGGTCTTATGACCATACAAACCTGAGCAAGATTGTCCCTCCCTACCAGAGTGGGGATGACATCCACAAATGGATTACTGCACTGGAGAGGGCCTGTAAAGTACAGAGGGTCCCTCAGGAGCAGTGGGCAGCAATCTTGTGGCTCTCCTTTGCAGACAAAGGTAGAGACAAGCTCCTCACTGTAAGAGAAGAGGATGCTGATGATTATCAAGTCCTGAAGAGTGCCCTAATAGATGGGTTTGGCCTAACCACTGAGCAATACAGGTTAAAGTTCAGAGATACCCAAAAGGCACAGACACAGCACTGGGTGGACTTTGTAGATTGTGCTACCAAGGCTCTGGAATGCTGGTTCCTGGGCAGTAAGGTGTGTGACTTCAAAGGATTTTATAATTTAATCATGAGGGAGCAGATTCTTAATAACTGTCAAAATCAGTTGCTACATCAGTACCTGGTTGACTCTGATCTGACCTCTCCCCAAGAATTGGGAAAGAAGGCAGACAAATGGGTCAGAACCAGGGTGAAGCAGAAAGTACAGAACCAAGGTGGTGACCAGAAGAAGCAAGATTCCAAAAACTCTGATAAGGGTGGGGGAAGGGTAAAGACCAGAAGTCTTCACAAGGCCCCCAAAAATCTTCTTCAGGTGGGGATTCCCAATCTAATAAAGGATAAGGCCAAAAGAAACCATGGTGCAAAGTCTGTAAGCAAAAGACTCACTGGACCAGTGATTGCACCAAGTCCAAAGACTCCACTCCAGCCACCATTGCCCCTAAAGCAACTGTTCCCCCTAGTCCAGCTACAAGTGGTGGTGGAAACACTCAGAATAAGGGTTTAGTAGGGTTGACCCTGGGTACTGAGATGGACTCTGGCCTAGTCAGAGTGCCAACTCAGGCTGTCCTAGTCTGTGATGGGGGCATGTATATGTTCCCCTTTGTGAGTCCCACTAATTTGGGCAAATACAGACAGCAGCCTTTAATTAATGGAAGGGAGGCTTTGGCATTCAGGGACACAGGAGCAAGTGTCACCATGATGACACAAGATCTTGTGGATCCTGGGCAGATTATATACTTGGTGAAATGTACCAAGTGACCAATGCTAGCAGTGTCAGAACAGACCATTCTCTGGCAGTTGTTAACTTCTCCTGGGGAGGGGTAACTGGCCTTAAGAAGGTTGTGGTGAGTGCAGACCTACCAGTTGAATGCTTGCTTGGCAATGATCTTGAAACCTCAGCTTGGGCAGAGGTGGAGCTCAGGAAACATGCAGAAATGCTAGGGATCCCTGCACATGTCTTTGCTGTAACTAGGTCACAGGCAAAAATGGCAAAAGCTGAACAGGCCCTGGATTCTGGAATAATGGACCAGGTGCCTCCCAAGAGAAGGAGCAGTAGTGCCTTCCCCCTTGGCTCAGGAGGAAGATCAGACTTTTGAGGAAGCTGATCTTAGGCCTGAAGAAGGAACTGTCCCAGAGGAGCTTGAACCTGATCAGGTTGAGTTCTTGGGGACAGGGGCCCTTCCAGGGCAGATCTGAGCCAGGAACAGCTGAACTGCCCCTCTCTTGAACCCCTCAGACAGCAGGCTGCTGCTGAGGCTGCTGGGAATGCTAGTGGCACCCGTAAGATATATTGGGATGATGGACTCCTGTACTCAGAGAGTAGAGACCCCAAGCCTGGAGCAGCCAGGAGGTTGGTAAAACCTCTGAAGTTCAGGGGCTTCCTATTGACACTAGCCCATGACATTCCCTTAGCAGGTCACCTGGGCCAGAACAAGACTTGGGACAGAATTGTCCCTCACTTTCACTGGCCCCACATGTCTGAAGACACCAAGGAGTTTTGTCGCTCCTGTGTAACCTGCCAAGCCAGTGGGAAGGCAGGTGGCACCACAAAGGCCCCCCTGATACCACTACCTGTGGTGGGGGTTCCCTTTGAGAGGGTGGGGATTGACATCGTTGGTCCCATGGATCCCCAAACAGCATCTGGGCACAGGTTTATCCTGGTGGTGGTGGACCATGCCACCAGGTACCCAGAAGCCATTCCCCTTAGGACCACTACAGCTCCTGTGGTGGCAAGGGCCCTCCTGGGAATTTTCTCAAGAGTGGGCTTTCCTAAGGAGATAGTATCTGACAGAGATGCAAACTTTATGTCGAGTTACTTGACTACAATGTGGAAGGAGTGTGGAGTGACTTATAAGTTCACCACACCCTATCACCCACAATGCAATGGTTTAGTTGAAAGATTCAACAAAACCTTGAAGGGCATGATTAAAGGGCTCCCAGAAAAGCTTAGGCGAAGATGGGACATACTCTTGCCCTGCCTTTTATTTGCATACAGGGAGGTGCCTCAGAAGGGGGTTGGCTACAGCCCTTTTGAACTTTTGTTTGGCCATCCTGTTAGGGGTCCATTGTGTCTGGTGAAGGAAGGTTGGGAGTTACCTCTCAAACCCCCTAAACAGGACATAGTGGACTATGTACTTGGTCTCCGCTCACGGATGGCTGAGTATATGAAAAAGGCAACCAAAAACCTTGAGGCTAGCCAGGAATGACAGAAAGCCTGGCATGACCAAAAGGCTGTGCTGACTGTTTACCAGCCAGGACAGAAAGTGTGGGTGCTGGAGCCAGTGGCCCCAGCAGCCCTCCAAGACAAGTGGAGTGGCCCCCATACAATTGTTGAACAGAAGGGAGAGGTTACCTATCTGGTGGACCTTGGAACTCCCAGGAGCCCCCACAGGGTGCTCCATGTCAACAGGCTGAAGCCAAATGTGGACAGGGCTGACATGGGCTTTCCCATGCCAACTGATGAGGGCCAGGAGGAGGAGAGTGACCCTCTCCCTGACCTGCTCTCTCAGAACCCTGATGATGGGTCAGTGGATGGTGTAGCCTTGGCAGGCAGCCTCATTGCCCAGCAGCAAACTGATTGTAGACAGGTGCTCAATCAGTTCAGACACATGTTTTCTCTGACTCCAAGGTGCACTCATGAAGTGGACACTGGGGACAGTCTGCCTGTTAAAAGTAAGATTTACAGGCAACCTGACCAGGTCAAGGACTGTATCAGGACAGAAGTCCAGAAAATGTTGGAACTGGGTGTCATTGAGCCTTCAGATAGCCCTTGGGCTAGTCCAGTGGTCCTGGTGCCAAAACCTCACACAAAAGATGGTAAGAGAGAGATGAGATTTTGTGTGGACTACACAGGCCTCAATGCAGTCACTAGGACTGATGCCCATCCAATCCCCAGGGCAGATGAGCTAATAGACACTTTGGCCTCAGCCAAGTATCTAAGCACATTTGACCTAACAGCTGGCTACTGGCAGATCAGACTAGCTGAAGATGCAAAGCCAAAAACTGCATTTTCTACCCCTGGTGGGCTTTACCAATTTGTGGTGATGCCCTTTGGTTTGAAAAATGCACCTGCCACTTTTCAGAGGTTGGTGAACACAGTCCTTACAGGTCTGGAAGCCTATAGTGCAGCATATCTAGATGATATTGCTGTCTTTAGCTCCACCTGGGAGGATCACCTGGTCCACCTCAGAAATGTTTTGGAGGCCCTGCAGAAGGCAGGCCTAACTATCAAGGCCACAAAGTGCCAGATAGGGCAGAGTCAGGTTGTGTACCTGGGCCACCTTGTGGGTGGAGGCCAGGTTCAACCATTGCAGAGCAAGATCCAGACCATCATGGACTGGGCTGCTCCAACTACCCAGACTCAGGTGAGAGCCTTTTTAGGCCTGACTGGGTACTACAGAAGATTTGTCAAGGGGTATGGATCAATAGTGACACCCCTGAATGACTTAACCTCTAAGAAAATGCCCAAAAAGGTTCAGTGGACAGTTAGCTGTCAAAAGGCATTTGATGACCTGAAGCAGGCCATGTGCACTGCTACCATTCTGCAAAGTCCTGATTACTCCAAAACGTTCATTGTGCAAACAGATGCATCTGAGTTGGGGGTAGGGGCTGTACTGTCACATTTGAATGATGAAGGTCAGGATCAGCCAGTAGCTTTTATTAGCAGAAGGCTGTCCCCCAGAGAGAAACGTTGGTCAGCCATAGAGAGGGAGGCCTTTGCTGTGGTTTGGGCTCTGAAGGAGCTGAGGCCATACTTGTTTGGCACTCACTTCCTTGTTCAAACAGACCACAAGCCCCTCTTATGGCTAAAACAGATGAAGGGTGAAAACCCCAAACTTTTGAGGTGGTCCATTTCCCTACAGGGGATGGACTATACAGTGGAACATAGACCTGGGAGTAACCATGCCAATGCAGATGGACTCTCCAGATATTTCCACTTAGAACATGAAGACTTAACTGGTCAAGGTTAGTTTAATGTCCCTGCGTTTTGGGGGGGTTGTGTAGGAGAGTAGGATCTGCCTCTTATGGTTACCCCCACTTTTTGCTGGCGTATCACTGTTTTTCGACTTTAGTCTGGCTGGGGCCCTGCTATTCAGGACCCCAGCCTAGCTGCTTCCTCTCTAAATTGATTCCATGTACTTTAGATACATCCCAGATTGGATTCTGGGGTGCCCTTATAAGTCCCTAGTATATGGTGTACTATGTACCAAGGGCATAGACACCCCAGAGGCCTACCAGGGGCTGAAGCATGTATTGTGCCACCCCTGGAAGGCCCTCCAAAATGACACCACAGGTCTGCTACTGCAGCCTGGGTAAGGTGGTGCATGCACCCCTTACTGTGGTATAGGCTACCTATATCACTACCATTGCACACACATATAAACCTATAAGTCACTCCTATGGCAGGCCTTAACAATCCTGAAGGCAGAGTGCTTGGTTTTTATGTGAGAGGGTGCCCCTGCATGAGCAGAGCCCCTCTCCACGTTCGGAGTCAATCCTCTGGTGCTGTTTGTGGTGCAGCCTGACCATATACTCTTAAGTGCATTATAACCTCGCGTTAAATGCTAACTTTGGGATGGCTGCACGGAAACATGTTGTGTTTGGTGTCAAACATCTTGGAATACTACCCGCCCGCCAGTTCTGGCGGCGGGGGTAGCATTCCACCCTTCTAGAGGGAGAGACATGTACACACCGGCATACCCGGTATTAACTTTTCAGAGCCCTGGCATCACAAAATGGATGCCGCTGCCACAGACACGGGTCTGGCCTCCTGCTGCTGACCGAAACTCCGGCAGGGGAGGCCTGGACAATAGGTTTCCTGTCGAATGGAGGTGTAACCACCTCCCCAGACAGGATAGTGTGTATTGGGGCTGGGCGGGAGCACTCTCTGGTGCTTTGAAATCCTGCACTGGGGGCACATTTGGTGTCCCTGTGCATAGTCCAGTTCAAACCGGTTGTAGGGGCTACCTGCCCCTGCTCTGGCGCGAAACTGGACAAAGGGAATGGGTGTAACCACCCTCTTCCCTGACCCTCCCATAGGTGGGTCCCCAGAGTATGTCCAACCCCTAACTTAGTATAAGTATGGGACCCCAGTCCTTAGGACTTTAGATATCCCTGGACGAAACTCTGAAGCTGAATCCTGGACCTTCGACGCTCTACATCAAGATTAGAGGACTGAAGAATCTCCCTTGGGGTCAAGGAGTGACTCCCCTGCTTGGCAGGCACCAACGAAGCATCTGTCCGGTCTGCATCGCTGAAGCTCCCGCCGGACGCCGAAGTCTTTGCATCACCAGAGGTGGATTTCCAGACTTCCCGAGGCTTCCCTGAGTCCCCAGCAAAGCTGAGGCCCGTAGCTGTCGTGGGTAACGTGGAACCGTGACCCCTGGACACCGAGCACATTTGCAAGTCCATCAACTTCCTGACATCTCTCGAAGCTGTGCTTTAGGTTCTGAGTAGCCCTAGCCCCGAGCACCAACTGCAGTGAAGATCACTGGCCTACACTCCACGAGTGTCCCGTGGGCCAGCTCCAAGTGCGACCGCTCGAGGCTCCTTCGCGATCTCCAGTCCGTTGGCTAGTGGGTCCCCACGAAGGCAACTCTTCAACTGCTTGGGCTTTTCTGGTTGCTCCAGACTTGCCCTGACTTACCCTCGCTGGGTGAGTCCCTCAGACCTTGCTGGTCTGCACCGCAGCCTTTTCTTCACTTCCCCGTGACTTGCCGTTGCCAAGGCTTGGTGGGTCCAATCCGGTCGCCGACACCGCAGCACTCGACAGACTTCGTGGGACAGCTCGAATCCAGCTCCTGGTCATCGTCGATGCCTCCTGGACCTCGTGGCTGAAGAGTCAAGGCGCCCGTCAACTCACCTGAAGCACCCGACATCTGAGGGCATTCGACTATCGTGCCCCTGGTCACTGGCTAGTGACCCAGACTCTGTCCCCTCTGCTTTCAGGTCTTCCTTTTCCTCGATCCAGGCTTGGATCGCTCCGGACACTTTTCTTCTCCACGGCAGCAGCACTTTTCCAGCGGTCGCCATTGAAAACGACGACGATTCCCGACACCTTTTAACACGTATGCACCCGGCTTCCCTGGGTGAGGTAACTCGAGTATTTCGTTACTCACGTGGGTATGGGCCCTAGAAACTCTTAAGTTTTAAGGAGTTAACTGGAAGTCCTCTCCGAAGTGTCCCTTTTCTTTAAAAATCTAACTGCGACTTTCCCCATAGAAGTCAACGGTGGTTCGCAGCTGTGTTCACACTGCACGCGTCCCCCGTGGGTCCCCTGTGTCACTACCTTGGGTGGTTCCTTGGGGTACAAGCACTTCTACAGGCTCTAGGCCTTCTTTCTAGATCAGTCATGGCTCTTATACCACTATTTTAGTATATGGTTTGGTACGCCCCTAGGGCTCAAACGTGTATTGTGCTAAATACTGCTGATATTTGACTTGTAACTTATGTACTTCGAACTCTAGCCTCATAAAGAGACTAGAGGGGTGTGTTTAAGACTAAATACATATATTTTATATATATACCTGGTGTGGTCCTCTTTCATTTGGTCACTCGAGAGATTATAGACTGGTAAAACAAGCTGCTTTACATTCCTTCAAGACTTAGCCTGAAGGCTGCTCTCCACAGCTACCACTAGGATAGCTTTCAATAAAGGTTGTCTTTAACCTATCTCCATAAGGGGTTGTTTGGACTGGTGCAAGGTGCCCACTAGAACTAGTGGACAGCATATGCCAGGCGAACTTCTCACAACACCGACCTAGTAATCCAGCCTGCCGACAAAGGGGGTGCGATCGTAATTCAGACGACACACAACTATGACACCGAATGCAGGAAACTACTGGATGACCCAAGGAACTATGAAATCATGCTTGATGATCCAACTGAGGAAATACGGATACGGATTGCAGGAATGGTCGAAGAAGCAATAACACACAACTGGATATCCAGGAAGGAAGCTGACTTCCTAATACAAAAATCACCAATAACACCATACTTTTACACCATCCCAAAAATTCACAAGAACCTAGAATACCTTCCGGGACGCCCGATTGTGTCCGGGATTGGCTCCATACTCGAGCCCCTCTCTAAATTTGCCAACGCTTTCCTCCGGCCCCTAGTTCAGAAAACAGCCACCTATCTGAAGGACACTAAGCCGGTACTACAACTACTAAAGGACCTTGACTTCGACCCAGACCAACATCTCCTACTTGGGCTCGACGTCGAGAGCCTTTATACTAGCCTACCACACGGCGAAACTCTGGGGATCATAGAGGAAGTGCTGTACACCACTGCATGGGGTTACCAGACACCACGCAGCGTAGTCATGGAGTGTATTTCACTAGCACTGCCAAAAGTTTTTTTTCCAATACGAAGGGGTGCACTACCTACAGAAGCACTGCATGGGCAGCACTTTCGCCCCAAGTCTGGCCGGACTATACGTATACCATTTGGAGACCACCAGAATATTACACCAGGAAAATCCATTCCATGACCGCATCATTGTCTGGAAACGGTACATCGATGATGTCCTAGTGATATGGAAAGGTGATACTGACTCTGTAGAGGACTTCATGGTGTGGCTCAATCAGCAAAACCCTTTCCTGAAATTTACTCACACAGCCTCCAGCAACAACCTGGTGTTTCTCGACCTCAATATCTACCCTGAAAGTGGTGGTCTGAAAACAACGACCCATTTCAAGCCTACGGCGAAAAATTGTTTGCTATTGTATAATAGCTTCCACCCAAGGCACCTGCGGGATAACCTTCCGTTTGGACAATTTCGTTCGTCTACGTTGAAACTGCTCCGAAATCACTGATTTCAAGAATCAGGCCTCTGATCTGGAAGACAAACTACTGAAACGTAACTACCCAGAACGTATCGTGAAGAAAGGGCTCAAGCGAGCAAGGAACAATAATAGAGACGCCCTTCTGGAGAACCATCCCCCAAGAGAACAAGAAACGAGACCTATCTGTGTAACCACCTTCAGTAGCCACTCGAACCAAGTATCTAAAATAATAAACAAACACTGGAGAATACTGAATTGTGGTAAATTCAATTTTCCAAAACCAATGTTCTCCCACAAAAGAGGTAGAAATTTAAAGGATATCCTGGTCCATACGAGACCACGACCAATGCAGGAGAGGGACCCACCTTTTCTCAACCTCACACCTGTACAGGGACATCACCCCTGCGGGAATTGCAGCACATGTAGCCTCACCAAGAGAAGCAGAAATATCACGTTCACCAATGGAGAGGTCTGGGAGCAAAGAAAATTTACAAACTGTAACAGCAAAAACGTGGTGTACATCATCACGTGTCCATGCAGACTGGAATATGTCGGCATGACATCAGGACCAGTGAAAATCCGCATAGGCGAACATAAGAGTAATGTACGCTGTAAGAAAAGTACGACAAAAATGGCGAACCACTATCTGACCATGACCCACACAGTGGACGATTTGAAATGGACCATCATTGAGCAAATACAAAATGAGAGAGATCTACTAGAAAAAGAACAAAGATGGGTGTTCCGTTTGGGGACCAACATCACTGGCCTTAATGACGACATCCCGTGGGCCCAACTATCTTGATGAACCTTTCCCCTCTTGAACGATAACCATTGAGCATGTTCCGTACTCTATAATTCTCATAGATTTTTAATGGTTAACTCACCAGACACCACCTACGGCGACTGCCTTGAAGCGCCCCCCAGAGACCATACTCTGGCCTCTTCTCTCTCTATATATGAACTTCGAAGACCATTCTCTGACCTTGTTTCTAGATGAACTCAACAGTACCTTTTGAGTAGTGTGTTGGCTACAAGAACTTGATTTCCCCGGATATATATTTTTTATATATACTCTGGGCTATTCCCATATAGTTTGTTTGGGAAGGGGGGCTTAAGGGACTGTGCCTCTATTAGATTGCTCATACCCTGGCGCCGGACTCACTGAACTCCGCTAGTTTCCTGAACTAATAAATTTCCCCGGCCTCTAACAAACGAAACCAGCGCGACAACGCCGCGCTCTAGCTGCAAGTTTTGGTAGCAACTTTTTTCCCACTTCCGCTAAAACATACGCATCACTATGGCAACCTTGCCTGACGCTTGGACACCGCCGGAACTTGCAGTAACTTTCACTTCCAGGGGCGAAAGGGCGTTCCTTTCGCGCAGGTGCAGACAACCAAGGCCAATTAATGGCAGCATAAATAGACCCTTCCCGTGGTTCCTTCTCCATCACGGAGCCGCGGGTTGGCGTTATTTTGAGGCGAGGCTGAGTCGACCAGAACGTAAGTACGGCATGGCCGTTGGGGAATGTATTTGTGTTTGCAGGCATTTGACCATCGCCAGCAATGTACGGCACAGCCGTTGGAGAGTGTATTTGTGTTTGCAGGCATCAGACCATGGCCAGCAATATACCGAACTTCTCCCTCCTATTTTACTTAACAGAGCTACGTTTGGCTACACCCTTCCCTACCCGTTACAAGAGGCTCGTTGAGTATTACCTCCTACATTACATAGTATGTATTATCTAATGACTGATGACATCATGTACTTACGAACCTTACAGCAATTACCCTAGCCACATAAATAGAGTGTGTGATTTCTGTTCTATGTGTGTGTGTCTCGTGTGTCCCTTTTTCCTTCCACAGGTCTTCGCACTGATAGACCACGGTATCAATAGCACTAAGATCACGCTACAGTCACCATGTGGTTTTTTCACCTTTTTAACCATTTTCCTTTCGCAGATTTCGAGTGTTTGCGCATGGGAAAGCTCTATTAATTGTACTTTCTCTTTCAGATTAACACATACATGGTACTATTGGGTATCGTATTAAGTGCATAAAATTCATGCATCTTTCATTTTTCATTTATCACTTTTGTAAATAGCACACCCATTTGGGAAATTCAACATAGTGAGTACTGAGGGGATCTTTCAGTCCTGATGAAGAAGCCTTTGCTTCGAAACATGTTGACTTTATAGGAGTATCCGCACATTATAGGCAGGACATCCCCGCATCACTTTAACAGGTCCAGCCTCGACGACCTATTAAAGTTTTTTAAGTCCATGAGGCCAGGTCCTTTTTAAATTACTTACCCATACTCACTCCCGACCCCTCCTCTCACTACCCCATCACTACACATAGTATTGTTAAAACAGTGCTCCCGCGTAGTCGTAGGTCGTAGCACGCCCTGTCCTGCAGCGGGGCGGGAAGACCCCTATGATGAAGCATGACACCAAGGGCCCTTTTGGTGTGTGAGGGGTATTTAAGCAAACACTGTGTGCATCCACACCAGGATGAATAACACACTTCCCTGAACACAGTCAGACCTATGTGGTGGATTTTTTTGATTTAATTACTAAGTACTAGAGGAGGACGTATCCGCCCTAGTGTCCGTGTACGACACTACCTCTTCACTCTTCATCTTGTTATACAGAGCCTGACCTCTCCAGGTCACTCCTCCATCACACTGGGTGCAGAGCCTTACTTCTCCACGTCTCTCCTCCATCACACTGGGTGTAGAGCCTAGTATTTCCCATCACACTGGGAGCAGAACCTAACCTCTCCAGGTTTCTCCTCCATCACACTGGGAGCACAGCCTGATTTCTCTGGGTCTCGCCTCCATCACACTGGGTGTAGAGCCTGGTATTATCCCATCGCACGGGATACAGAACCTGAACTCCCTAGGTCTCTTCTCAGTCACACTGGAGCAGATCCTGGTATAACCCATCACACTGGGAGCAGAGCCTTACTTCTCCAAGTCTCTCCTCCATCACACTGGGTGCAGCGCCTGGTCTATCCCATCACACTGGAAGCAGAGCCTGACCTCCCCAGGTCTCTTCTTAATCACTAGGAGCAGAGCCTGACCTCTCCAGGTCACTCCTCCATCACACTAAGTGCAGAGCCTGACCTCTCCAGGTCTCTCCACCATCACACTGGGAACAGAGCCTGACCTCTCCACGTCTCTTCTCCATCACACTGGGTTTAGAGCCTGGTATTATCCCATTGCACGGGATACAGAACCTGAACTCTCTAGGTCTCTTCTCAGTCACACTGGAGCAGATCCTGGTATAACCCATCACACTGGGAGCAGAGCCTTACTTCTCCAAGTCTCTCCTTCATGTCACTGGGTGTAGAGCCTGGTATTTCCCATCACACTGGGAGCAGTACCTGACCCCTCCAGGTCTCTGCTCTGTCACAATGACAGTAGAGCCTGACCTCTGCAGGTTTCTCCTCCATCAAACTGGTAACACAGCCCAATCTCTCCAGGTTTCTCCTCCATCACACTGGAAGCAGAGCCTGACCTCCCCAGGTCTCTTCTTAATCACACTAAGTGCAGAGCCTGACCTCTCCAGGTCTCTCCACCATCACACTGGGAACAGAGCCTGACCTCTTCAGGTCTCTCCTCCATCACACTAGGCTCAGAGCCTGACCTCTCAAGGTCTCTCCTCCACCACACTGGGATCAGAGCCTGACCTCTCCAGGTTTCTACTCCATCATACTGTGTGTAAAACCTGGTATATCCCATCACATTGGGTGCAGAACCGTATCTCTCCATGTCTCTCCTCCATCACACTGGGAACAGAGCCTGACCTCTCCAGGTCCCTCCTCCCTCACACAGGGTGCAGAGCCTGACCTCTCCAGGTCACTTCTCTATCACACTGGATGCAGAGCCTGACCTCTCAAGGTCTCTCCTCCACCACACTGGGATCAGAGCCTGACCTCTCCAGTCTCTCCTTCATAGTACTGGGAGCAAAGCCTGACCTCTCCAGGTCTCTTCCCATCACAATGGGAGCAGATCCTGACCTCACCAGGTCTCGTCTCCATCACACTGGAAGCAGAGCCTGGTATATCCCATCACACACAGCCTCACCACTCCGAGGCTCTCCTCCACCACACCGGGTGCAGAACCTGACCTCTCCATGTCTCTCCTGCATCACACTGGGAGCACAGCCTGACTTCTCCAGGTCCCTCCTCCCTCACACAGGGTGCAGAGCCTGACCTCTCCCGTTCTCTCCTCCATCACACTGGGAGCAGAGCCGGACGTCTCCCGGTCTCTCCTCCATCACACTGGGTATAACGCCTGGTATATCCCATCACACTGGGATCAGAGCCTGACCTCTCCAGGTCTATCCACCCTCACACTGGATGCAGAGCCTGTATATCCCATCACACTGGGAGCAGAGCCTAACCTCTCCAGGTCTCTCCTTCATCACACAGGAAGCAGAGTCACCTCCCATCACACTAGGAGCAGAGCCTGACCTCTCCAGTCTCTCCTTCGTCAGACTGGGTGCAGAACCTAACCCCCAGGTCTCTCCTTCATCACACTGGGAGCAGAGCCTGGTTTATCCCATCACACTGGGTGCAGAGCCTTATTTCTCCATGTCTCTCCTCCATCACACTGGGAGCACAACCTGATTTCTCTGGGTCTTGCCTCCAACACACTGGGAGCAGAGCCTGACCTCTCCAGGTCTCTCCTCCATTACACTGAGAGCAGAGACTAACCTTTCAAGGTCTCTCCTCTATCACACTGGGTTTAGAGCCTGGTATTATCCAATCGCACGGGATACAGAACCTGAACTCTCTAGGTCTCTTCTCAGTCATACTGGAGCAGATCCTGGTATAACCCATCACACTGGGAGCAGAGCCTTACTTCTCCAAGTCTCTTCTTGATCACACTTGGAGCAGAGCCTGAGCTCCCCAGGTCTCTTCTTAATCACACTGGGAGCAGAGCCTGACCTCTCCCGGTCTCTCCACCATCACACTAGGCTCAGAGCCTGACCTCTCAAGGTCTCTCCTCCACCACACTGGGATCAGAGCCTGACCTCTCAAGGTCTCTCCTCCATCACACTAGGCTCAGAGCCTGACCTCTCAAGGTCTCTCCTCCACCACACTGGGATCAGAGCCTGACCTCTCAAGGTCTCTCCTCCATCACACTAGGCTCAGAGCCTGACCTCTCAAGGTCTCTCCTCCACCACACTGGGAACAGAGCCTGACCTCTCAAGGTCTCTCCTCCATCACACTAGGCTCAGAGCCTGACCTCTCAAGGTCTCTCCTCCACCACACTGGGATCAGAGCCTGACCTCTCAAGGTCTCTCCTCCATCACACTAGGCTCAGAGCCTGACCTCTCAAGGTCTCTCCTCCATCACACTGGGAACAGAGCCTGACCTCTCAAGGTCTCTCCTCCATCACACTAGGCTCAGAGCCTGACCTCTCAAGGTCTCTCCTCTACCACACTGGGATCAGAGCCTGACCTCTCCAGGTTTCTACTCCCTCACAGTGGGTGCAGAGCCTAACCTCCCCAGGTCTCTTCTCCATCACACTGGGAGCAGAGCCTGCTATATCCCATCACACTGGGAGCAAAACCTAACCTCTCTAGGATTCTCCTCCATCACACTGGTTGCAGAGCCGGACGTCTCCAGTCTCTCCTTCGTCACAGTGGGTGCAGAGCCTGACCTCTCCAGGTCTCTTCTCCATCCCACTGGGTGCAGAGCCTGACGTCTCCCGGTCTCTCCTCCCTCACAGTGGGAGCAGAGCCTGACCTCTCCAGGTCTCTCCTCCCTCACAGTGGGTGCAGAGCCTAACCTCCCCAGGTCTCTTCTCCATCACACTGGGATCAGAGCTTGACCTCTCCAGGTCTCTCCTCCATCACACTGGGAGCAGAGCCGGACGTCTCCCGGTCTCTCCTCCACCACACTGGGATCAGAGCCTGACCTCTCCAGGTCTCTCCTCCATTACACTGGGAGCAGAGCCTGACCTCTCCCGGTCTCTCCTCCTTCACACTGGATGCAGAGCCTGTATATCCCATCACACTGGATGCAGAGCCTGACCTCTCACACTGGGAGCAGAGCCTGACCTCTCCAGGTCTCTCCTCCCTCACAGTGGGAGCAGAGCCGGACGTCTCCCGGTCTCTCCTCCACCACACTGGGATCAGAGCCTGACCTCTCCAGGTCTCTCCTCCATTACACTGGGATCAGACCCTGACCTCTCCAGATTTCTACTCCATCACTGGGAGCAGAGCCTGACCTCTCCCGGTCTCTCCTCCATCACACTGGATGCAGAGCCTGTATATCCCATCACACTGGATGCAGAGCCTGACCTCTCACACTGGGAGCAGAGCCTGACCTCTCCAGGTCTCTCCTCCCTCACAGTGGGAGCAGAGCCGGACGTCTCCCGGTCTCTCCTCCACCACACTGGGATCAGAGCCTGACCTCTCCAGGTCTCTCCTCCATTACACTGGGATCAGACCCTGACCTCTCCAGATTTCTACTCCATCACTGGGAGCAGAGCCTGACCTCTCCAGGTCTCTCCTCCATCACACTGGATGCAGAGCCTGTATATCCCATCTCACTGGGAGCAGAGCCTGACCTCTCCCGGTCTCTCCTCCATCACACTGGATGCAGAGCCTGTATATCCCATCACACTGGGAGCAGAGCCTGACCTCTTCAGGTCTCTCCTCCATCACACAGGGAGCAGAGTCACTTCCCATCACACTAGGAGCAGAGCCTGACCTCTCCAGATTTCTACTCCATCACAGGGAGCAGAGTCACTTCCCATCACACTAGGAGCAGAGCCTGACCTCTCCAGTCTCTCCTTCGTCACACTGGGTGCAAAGTCTGACCTCTCCAGGACTCTGCTCCATCACACTTAGTTCAGAGCCCAGTATATCCCATCACACTGGGAGCAAAACCGAACCTCTCCAGGTCTCTCCTCCATCACACTGGGTGCAGAGCCTGGAATTTGAAGGTCTCTCTTTAGGGACACTGGAAGAAGAACTGCCGACTGGGGTGTCATAGTGTCTACCTTCTACCTGGCATCTTATCTGTTTACTGCTGACTGCGGCGTCATAGTGTCTACCTTCTACCTGGCATCTTATCTGTTTACTGCTGACTGCGGCGTCATAGTGTCTACCTTCTACCTGGGATCCTATCTGTTTGCATTTCGACTGCAGCATCATAGAGTCTATCTTCTATTTCGGATCCTGTCTGTTTGCTGCCGACTGCGGCATCATAGTGTGCCCTTCTACCTGGGAACCTATCTGTTTGCCGCCATTATTATGCGATGCATGTGCTGCAGAAAGAAGGGCATGAGGACTGTAGTGATGCCTTCTTGCAACCAAAGATCTTTCACAAACATCTCACATGTAAAGACTCAGAGCTGAGTATATGAGCTACCACGCTGCCTCAAAGTGAATATTATTTATACTGGCAAACATTTTCCAATACTTTACCTCGAGTTTGCTTACTGCCCCTGCTGCTTCTATCTTGTAACATACAATACTGTGCTATCGGTCTGTACCAGGGCGCTGCTTGAACATATAGTAAATCATCTTATTAGCTGCTTAATATCTGTCTTTAACAATTACACGGGTGCATGCAGAAAAATATTTACATGCAAAATGACACTCTTTGACTTCTGTAGAGATGATTTTTAATTTTGAAAGTATTTTCTAAATTCATACTGCTGATCTCTTCAGAATGCGTGCTCTAAAATGACGCTATGATGTTACAAATATTTCAAACACTGTCCTGCTCGTCCTCTTCATATTTTAGAAAAATAACCAACGGTGAAGTAGCGCTCATTGTATCCAGTTTACGTCCTTCCTTTCTTTAAGCCTACACATTTCAACGCAGCAGAGCACATTTCACCTTCTGACAAAGGCAGTGTGTTGTCTCATGTAGTGAGCGCGTACATTTAATGGCCGCTAAGGGGAAGCTTATAACCATTGCTCGCAATAATTACTCAGTTGAATTCCCTAGGTGAAAATGAACAATGGTTGGATCTTGTAACATGTGGATGAATCGCGGTGTACTAAGATGTATTACATCATGAGTATTAGAATATAAAACGTATTTATGGGATGCAGTGTAGCATATCTCATCGAAGCTAGGAGCGAATTCGCTTAACACCATCATGTGTTGTTATTGAAATGTTACAGATCACAATGACGAGTTACAATTCAGTCAAACTGACCATCTCATTTAAACGCTGTGGCTCTGTCACTATTGTAAATATCTTAAGCTGCCTAGCGTCTTCATCTAAGTCTTACAGAACGGTGAACACACATAGATCGACCATTGTCTACAGCACGCTTTATCAATGGGAAGCCTGTGAGGAAGCATCCATTAATTTGACTAGTATAAAAGGAATAAAGATAAGTAGACCTCCTTTAGCGAAATATCAAATGTTATGATATGGTAATGTAGTGTTTATTGTGTTAAATGCCTGGCCTGAGAATCCCGATCTCTCTCTGATGGGTCGATCGGCAAAATTGACCATTCTTTTGCGTTTCAGACAGCAATGCTTTGGACCTTTCGACTAGGTCAAGTTTTCCTGGAATTCTGTTCTCAAGTTCCAGCTGTAAAAAACATTTTCAACAGCAGTGGATTATCCTGCCTTTCCCAAGCATCCAAATCTCTGTGTAGCTAGACGTCTTAAAGAGTAGGAAGCTTGAGCATCGGGTCTCTGAACGATTGAATCGCAAATCCTTATTTACTCTAGGAAACTTCATTGTCCTGTATCCTCTGCTACTCTTTCCAGATGGTTTACGTGCTCCATGCAACAATCTGGAATCGGTATGTCCTGCTTTGGGGGATGGGGTGTCCTTACTCTAGGGGGTGCCATGGCTTCCTAAGCTTTTGCAATAAGAGAGCATTCTGAGAGCAGCTAATTGGTTTCGGCTTCCACTGTCAAAACTTTCTAGTGCAAACCAATTGTGCATGATTCTTCTGTTATTAAACAGCTTTAAAATAGCACACTGGCAGTCTCCATTCTTGCAGGAAAATCTAGATTTTCCCAGTTTTAATGATTGAAAATCACAATTTCATTAAAGACACTTAGTCAACTGTGTTTAATTTTGTGGCTAGTGGCACCACTCTTTTATAAGCATTGTCCCCCCCCATTTAGTTCTCTAACGCAGTGGTTCTTAAGAGGATCCAGGGGTCCATGAGGCCTACCCAGGGGACACACAAGTGTTTTTACAAAATTAAATAATATTAAAATTAGTAAGTTAAAAAGAAGAAAGTATGTCCAAATGAACAAGCAAAACTGAAAATGTGGGGGTTCATGGCTTGACTGCCGAACATGGTGGATGCTCTTTAACTGAGCTCCGCCACATCGGGCTGAATCCGGCTACAACCGCCTGCTCCCCAGGGCTATGCTGCCTAGGTTGAGCGTGCACTGGTGGAGACCATCGAGAACCTCCCTTGTGGCAAGAAATTGCAGCAGTGACACGGCTGCTGGCAGGAGCAGTGTTTCAATATCCCCATGTCAGCTACTAGGGTGTCGATTTTCGTTTCTAGGATCTCCCAAAAGGCCATGATAGATAGCTTGAAGGATGTCTTGAAGAGTAGGGGTCCCAAAGGTTCATGGTTGGGAGGGAAATGGTCCTACATCTTGGGGGGATTGAGTGAATTCTCCCAGGGCTGGTCCACCAGCATCTGCATCTTTTTTTCAGAGTGTTTTCCCCATAATTCCTTTCCTGGCTGTCAGTAGGAAGGAGAGCAGCTATTATGGTTCTCCCCTAGTCCCATTGTATGAGGACAGGTGCCCAGAAGTGCAGAGATGTTGAAGGAGAAAACTTCACCTCTCCAGGGGCTCAGTAGTCGCAGCAGGGCCCAAGAGGGGCACCAGGTCGGCCCCCGCTGTCATTCTCCTGGGTAGTATTCAAGCCCACCCAGTCAATCTCCAGAGCTTAGCAGGTCTTGCTGAACGGTAGTGTCGGTGGTCCGGTTATGTAGAGCAACTTCCATACAGTTTCAGGGTTCGCGGGCACCTGTAGTATGGGGTGGGAGCTAATTTTCATCCGTGCTCCTTCTGTGGGGCCCTAGGGTCCACTTGAGACCAGGATCGGAAAGCTTCCCTAAGACAGGGTCAATGGTCTCCACAGCCCCCCGAAGCCAGGTATCCCCACAGCCTTGGAGATGAGCGCACCCACCCTGGGCTCCAGGAAGTGTACCAAAAGATGCTTACATGGACTTGCAGAAGGCCTTGCCACTGTATTGTAGTTCCCAGCCCTCAGAGACCCACCTGCCGCAGGTACTGCTGAGTGGGGAGCTCACCCCGTGGGATATGCCTAGCCCATAGGCTCCCTAGAGGTCGGCGCTCTGTTTCTTTGTCACCCCTTTGTATCCTTATGAACAGGGTGCCAGTGCATCTAGCTCGGGGGGGCTGTAGGGTGTGCAAGCGCACCCCACATGCTGCTGCGTCTCAAGAACAGTACAGGGCGTCTTTGCCCAGATCCCCAGGCTCCCAACAGCGGTCCTCGCCGTAATGGGGGGGGTACCAGGGCTCTCATGTAATATTCGCTGGCCAGGCCCCCCTCCTTCTGAACCCTCACCTCTCTGTCAGCTCTGGTGTAGATTACTCTATCTTCTCGAAGAGCGTACTAAGTAACCGTGGGCAATGAACTCCGCTCCACTAGCGGAGGTTGCAGAGATTTGTTAACTACGCATTGCATTAAGAAAAACACAAAATTCATGCAAAAATTCCGATTTTGCCACGTAGCGGAGTTAGCTACTGCATCCACAACCCTTTCATAAAACAACTTAACCTTTACATGCTAAAAAGCATATCACCAATTCACAAAAGTGAACTTTGAAAAATATTAGGCAATGAGAGAGGTTATGATTTTGGGGTCAACCCTAACCTAAATTGAATATTATAGTATTAGCTCTCAGCTGAGTGGGAGAGTCTGCCCCTTGAGGAATGTTTTGATATTGCATACTATATTATTCACTGCACTCTAGAATCTCGTCCCATAATGCTTTGCAGGGCCTTTGGTTGGGATTGTATTTTTGCCCATAACTGTGCTTGGGGTGGTCCTAGGAGGATAGGACCACCACCGAATCATTCAGCATGATGTGCTCTTTGTGTACAAGGCATCTGCTTGGTTCTCTCCCTAGATTAGGGAGGACCCCAAAATCATCACATCTCTCATTGCCTGGTATCGCTGGAACTGACGACCCCACCTGCAAGGCCTCCAAAACAGGTACGCTGCTTGCTGCCGCCCTCGCCTCCGCTACACAAGTGCAGTGCCCTGTGCCTCCCGCCCTCCTCCGACGCCAGCTGCACTGGGACACCATGGGTGGACCCCCTCTATTGGTGGCCGGTCGGACCCAACGCTGACCCTGGGGCCATATGCTGGACTGGCCGGGAGGCCCGCCACGCGCCCTTACAGTCGCACGCCTCCCACTCAGCTCAGTGGCGACGCACGCCTGCCCCAGATTTGCCACCACAGACGCAGACTTGGTGCACATGCTCTTGGGCTGCTCCAGCCTAAGTGCGTACTGGAGAGGGGTGGCAGACATGCTTCGAATCTGTACAGGCAGAGAGATACCCTTTGATTGGCCTACGTACCTGCTGCATACGTTTCGTAGAACACGTAACACTAAAGTCACTTCTAGATTCCTCGACCTGGGTATAGTGGCGGCAAAGCGGCTGATCACAAAGAGGTGGAAAGCACCTGACCCCCCGCACACACAAGCTTGGAGGCGCTCTGTACTCGCGTGGGCTAGAACTGAAAGTGTAGCGATACGTCGGGAGAAAGTCATAGGCCTCAGGAAAACACCTATCTCCACGTACTGGGACGCCATCCTGGTAGCGTTACAGCTAGATGAAGATCAACTAAGTCAGCCCACGCAATCACCTGACCCGTCGGGGTAGACCTGCACAGGCGCCCATCACCTTTAGACTTTTCATAGGTACTAGGCCGGTTCTCCCTCAATGAGCACTGACATTCCAACACGCGCACCCACCGAAGGGGTGGGGGCACACCAGGTGGCACTCGCACACGCCAACAGCTGCAGAAACATGACTACACTCCAACTCAGCTCCATGTTCTACTCCCCACCCCCCAGTTATTGTTGAATGACTGGTATACTATGCTTGCTGCAGCAAAACTAGCTTCAATAGGTTACTCGTTACGTGATTTACGTGCAGAGGAGCAGGTTGACTGTCCGCGCGCAGCATGGCCAAGCAAAGACAACAGACGATCCCTGCCCAATCACCATGCCTACCGCTCCACTGCCTGCGCAGATATTTCCTTTGGTAACACAAGTACTGTTGATGATGTTATCGCTGCATGTTGCAGCAGAATGTACTGATTATTGATGCTAAGCATGTAAAATTAATAAAATCAATAAAAACATTTAAAAAAAAAAAAAAAAGGAACATATGCTGTGCAAAATACACATAGCACAGGTTTAATGATGAGCCTGGTGCGAAAAAAATTAAAAACAAGCCCTGACATCTCTAATGGGTTTTTCAGGCAAAATATAGTGCCTGAAAGTGAGTATCTAACCGCCTTCAGTTTCGACGGGGTGCAGTTCCTATTACTAGGTTTGCCTATGGACTATAAGAGCAGTCCTGGGTTATTCTCAGCACGCATTATTGAGATCTTACAACCAGATTCCGAGGTATTGTCATGCATTGATGATATCTATCTTACAGATGATGACTAAGACATACACCTAACGAGGGTGGACAAAGTTGTAACACTATTAACATCACAGAGTAACAGAATTAACTTTAAAAAATCAAAGATTGCCTATCTTATATTGGCCTTCCTTGGATGCAGGTTATCCAATGAGGGCAAGGCTATGGCATCTGATTTCCTTGAGAAGTGTGCTACCTTGCAGACTCCCAACACACTGAAAAAGTTGTAATTTCTCTTGGGATTCCTTGACTTTGGACAAACTGACTTGCAGCACTACACTGAATGAGTGAAGACCTTCTATGACTTGATGTCTCCAACTTTTTTGTAAAAACAGTAGATGAGCAGGCATACTGATATCTTACGTGTTTTGCAAACAGACATGCTTGAGACAAATATTTACAAACTAGGAACAGCAACACCAACCTAGTTTTTCGAGTCATACCAAGCCACTCCAGTAGGGGACTAGAGGCAGCGATAAAGGCAAGCATTCCCAATGCTCGCACCCTACATCAGAGGTGGGTGCAGGGAGCCTCTGCTTTAAGGGCAGTGGATGTAAAGTTTCAGTATGAGCCCACTCTTTGCACACAAGCTTTTCTACAGTATGAACAACACATTGCTCTAACTCCGACTACTTTATCCATTGAGTCTTACCAGAGAGTATTCTACACAGATGGCTCTGCCCAACCAGTGGTAGGAACAAAAGAAAATACTCTGCAGCCTGTGCAGTAGTGTAAGGTATAGTGAAAGATGGTGAATTCCTTCCGCAGTGCACTCATACTAAAATTTCTTCAGCGACAGTACTGCATAACCAGCAGAACTTCATGTCCATTACAAAAGGCTAGTCCATCAGTTCCCACACATATAGGGGTCGATTCCGATTCGGGCCGGAAAAAGCACCGACCGACTCGGATCCGGAAATAATACCGACCGACACGTACCCGTGGCGCCCGACACGCCAAGTACGATGCAAGGCGTGAAAAATCCGACCGACACGTACCGAAACCAAGTCGACCGACCGAGCCGCACGGAAAACAGCAATCCGGCCGGAAAAACACGCAAATCCAACCGACCGACACGCACCCGGAACTAATCCGACCGAAACGTACACGCGAACTCCAAACCGCAAAGTACGATGCAAGGCGCGAAAACCACGAGCGAGTCGGACAGAGGACAAGCCGTACGACCGACACGCATACAAAACCGAGCCGAAGTAACACAGAACACCGCGACCGACGCGTACGCAGCATAGAAAACTGCACAAACACAGCGCGAACGAAACGGAGAACACCGTACGAGACAAATGCAGGGTCCGACTCGGTCACAAGAACGTTTCCAACATACACAAACAGCACAAAGGAAAAAATCACCCAAAAAAGGCCAAACAAGCAATTACCAAGCCAATAAATACTGGGGGGGGTGGGGACAGAGAACAAAGACACACCCACAACTCCACCTATATAAAGGACACAAATCACAACCATGAGCCTTTGCAAATGCCATTCCACTGCCAGCACCCAAGAGAAAGCAACCACACACCCACAGCTCTCCCTCACACAAGCCACACACCATCAGCACACCAACAAATACCTACCTCACATACAACCAGCAAAACACACACTCACACACCCTCACCTGCACACCAACACACACATCACTCACCATCACCACCCATCACCATGCCCCCCAAGAAGAATCCCAAGTTCCTAGATAGTGAATTGGAAGTCATGGTAGACGAGATCCTCAGGGTGGAGCCACAGCTGTTTGGCACACTGGTCCAACAGACCCCCATCTCCCAGAAAACCAAGATGTGGGAGAGGATCATCAACAGGGTGAACGCACAATCACCATGTCGGCACACAAACACCGACATCCAGAACAGGTGGTATGACGTGCGCAGGAGGGTACGGGACATGCTGAAGAAAGACTACATCAACAGCCAATACACCGGCAGTGGCCCTCCTGCCAAGCCAATATACCTCAGGCCCTGGGAGGAGAAGGTGCGGGCCATCCTTCCGCCAGTGAGCGTATATGGACAAGAGGACATCCCAGAGCCTGGTGAGTACACAACAAATGTACACAATATACTGCCACAAAACACACACATCACTGTCAAGGGGAGAGTCAAACCATGCACTCATAGCAATTACACAGCAACCAGAAAAGAATCACCCCAAAATGTGTATGTCAGTCAGATAAACACAACACATGCCATCAAAAAAGTCACATCCAACTGTGCCAACACATGTACAAACACAACTACAACTACAGCTAGGCAGTGGCACAAATAGAACTAACAAACACATCCACACATGTAGCCACCACAACAACACCAACACACAGTGAAGACCACTCAAAGGAAGGAATTCTGTGTATGCTGGCCAAGTCAGTGTAGCCAATAGCATCATGGGAGTCGCAGTCACACATATTGCCCCCCCACAACTGTCCCATCAACACCACCCTGAACCATGCTCACATCACAGGAAGTGGAGAAGGACTCACAAGATGGCTGACACTGGCTACTGCTGTGGGGAGCACAAGGCCCTGCTGCCAACTGTGCACCAACAAACAGCAGGACACCACTGACTGCCATCCTGAGAGACAACTTCCACTCCCTGCAATGCAAGCACGTTCCATGGTGGGATATCTGGCTAGCTGGGTGGGAAGGGGACTTGCAGCACTGACCATAGTCACAAGCACCTCCCCTCACACACCCCCAACACAAACTCCACAGAACCCACCTGGTAGAATGCAATGCCTCACATCCCAACTCAAGATCCCACAAAGAACCACCACCCTGGGTTATGTTGTGTGAAGCACAGGGACACTCTTGGGACTGTGAGCCAAACAACTGCCAGGACAACACTCCCAGCCATCCTGTCAGCACAGCCAGCCCACCCCACAGGAAAGCAGAGTCAAAAGGAAGGAAGCATGGGCATGCTGGGAAGGGGGGTGGAGGCAATAGCATGATGGGAGTCGTAGTCACTGATATTGGTCACCCCCACAACTGTCCCATCAACACCAACCTGAACCATGCTCACATCACAGGAAGTGGAGAAGGACTCACAAGATGGCTGACACTGGCTACTGCTGTGGGGAGCACAAAGCCCTGCTGCCAACTGTGCACCAACAAACAGCAGGACACCACTGACTGACATCCTGAGAGACAACTTCCACTCCCTGCAATGCAAGCACGTTCCATGGTGGGATATCTGGCTAGCTGGGTGGGAAGGGGGACTTGCAGCACTGACCATAGTCACAAGCACCTCCCCTCACACACCCCCCAACACAAACTCCACAGAACCCACCTGGTAGAATGCAATGCCTCACATCCCAACTCAAGATCCCACAAAGAACCACCACCCTGGGTTATGTTGTGTGAAGCACAGGGACACTCTTGGGACTGTGAGCCAAACAACTGCCAGGACAACACTCCCAGCCATCCTGTCAGCACAGCCAGCCCACCCCACAGGAAAGCAGAGTCAAAAGGAAGGAAGCATGGGCATGCTGGGAAGGGGGGTGGAGGCAATAGCATGATGGGAGTCGTAGTCACTGATATTGGTCACCCCCACAACTGTCCCATCAACACCACCCTGAACCATGCTCACATCACAGGAAGTGGAGAAGGACTCACAAGATGGCTGACACTGGCTACTGCTGTGGGGAGCACAAGGCCCTGCTGCCAACTGTGCACCAACAAACAGCAGGACACCACTGACTGCCATCCTGAGAGACAACTTCCACTCCCTGCAATGCAAGCACGTTCCATGGTGGGATATCTGGCTAGCTGGGTGGGAAGGGGGACTTGCAGCACTGACCATAGTCACAAGCACCTCCCCTCACACACCCCCAACACAAACTCCACAGAACCCACCTGGTAGAATGCAATGCCTCACATCCCAACTCAAGATCCCACAAAGAACCACCACCCTGGGTTATGTTGTGTGAAGCACAGGGACACTCTTGGGACTGTGAGCCAAACAACTGCCAGGACAACACTCCCAGCCATCCTGTCAGCACAGCCAGCCCACCCCACAGGAAAGCAGAGTCAAAAGGAAGGAAGCATGGGCATGCTGGGAAGGGGGTGGAGGCAATAGCATGATGGGAGTCGTAGTCACTGATATTGGTCACCCCCACAACTGTCCCATCAACACCACCCTGAACCATGCTCACATCACAGGAAGTGGAGAAGGACTCACAAGATGGCGGACACTGGCTACTGCTGTGGGGAGCACAAGGCCCTGCTGGCAACTGTGCACCAACAAACAGCACAACACCACTGCCTGACATCCTGAGAGACAACTTCCACTCCCTGCAATGCAAGCACGTTCCATGGTGGGATATCTGGCTAGCTGGGTGGGAAGGGGGACTTGCAGCACTGACCATAGTCACAAGCACCTCCCCTCACACACCCCCAACACAAACTCCACAGAACCCACCTGGTAGAATGCAATGCCTCACATCCCAACTCAAGATCCCACAAAGAACCACCACCCTGGGTTATGTTGTGTGAAGCACAGGGACACTCTTGGGACTGTGAGCCAAACAACTGCCAGGACAACACTCCCAGCCATCCTGTCAGCACAGCCAGCCCACCCCACAGGAAAGCAGAGTCAAAAGGAAGGAAGCATGGGCATGCTGGGAAGGGGGTGGAGGCAATAGCATGATGGGAGTCGTAGTCACTGATATTGGTCACCCCCACAACTGTCCCATCAACACCACCCTGAACCATGCTCACATCACAGGAAGTGGAGAAGGACTCACAAGATGGCTGACACTGGCTACTGCTGTGGGGAGCACAAGGCCCTGCTGGCAACTGTGCACCAACAAACAGCACAACACCACTGCCTGACATCCTGAGAGACAACTTACACTCCCTGCAATGCAAGCACGTTCCATGGTGGGATAACTGACTGGCTGGGTGGGTGTGAAGGAGGGCCGGCTGTCAACCAAACACAACCAATGCAGACCATGTTCACACCCCAGAAAATACATAGAAATGCCCAAATAATGCAGGACAATGTGCCACACCAATATCAACCCCTGACTGTGACGACTTGGGACAATGCAATGTACAGGCCCGCACCCAGAGGCACAGTCACAACTGCCATGTGTGTCAACCATTGATGCCTGCAGAAACATAACATACATTGTTTGTGTCTCCCAAAAACAGGTGATGATGGGGACACAGCAGCAGACGCTGAGGAGTCCCAGTCCCAGGCTCAAGAGGATGCGGAGCTCACTGGCGTCGTACAGTCTCTGTCCTCCTCGGACGATGAAGACCAACCTGGCACATCCGGTGCAAGTCAACATGCAGCACCAGCAGGACCACCAGCTGCAGCACCAGCAGGACCACCAGCTGCAGCACCAGCAGGACCACCAGCTGCACCCCCTGCACCCACCCCTCCAACGACTGTCACCACAAATACCATCCCTGCCGACATGGTCAGAACAAGGAGCAACTCCAGCACAGGGACCCTGGACCAACCTGGGGCCATGGACACACACCACCACCAACTCCCAAGGTGGACCAAGGTTATCTGTGCGTGCCACTGCACACACTGCACATGTCAGCAGGGGTGGTGGGAGGGGTGGGAGACAGAGGTCGCTGCTTGCAGACGTTGCTGGTGTGCATGATGACCCACAACTGGTACGCATAGCTGATGCGTACCAGTCCAGCACCGGAGACCTCAGCCAGGTAGTGGGGCTCCTCAGAGACCTGAAACAGCAGCAGGCTGCCCATCATGCCCGCTTGGACTCCCACATGTCCCACGTGGAGTCCAAGTGGGATGCACTGCATGAGATGACGGCGGTGCACAGGGACATCTTACAATGCCTCCGCCAGATGAACAGCAACGAGTCCACACCTCCCTGTGTGCCAACAACATCTGGTGCCGAACAAACTGCAACTGACACAGGGAGGGAGGAGGACTCTGGCGGAGAGTCCCCTGCACCGCAGCAGCCTGTACTTGAGGGCCCCCCCGCCCCAAGAAGAGGGGTCGTCCGAGGAGGGAAAAGTGAGAGGCCGATGGCCAAGCGCAACTCCCAGGAAGACTGAACCTGTTCTGGATGTTCGCCTTTGTGCACAGACTGTTCACCCTGTTGACGGCAACACTACTCCCACACATTGCATGGGGAGTACAAGTTGGACCAATGTGTCAGACAACTGTGGCCCCGATACTGGGGATCCTGTCCACCAGGACTTTCAATTCACCTAGGAACTTCGGATTGCAAGATTTATGTACAGCACTACCCATCCTATGCACTATTAACACAAATGTATCACAATAAACACACTAATACACCATACTTGCCTCTGTCGTGATTCCAACGTGGGTGCTGTTATGGGGATGATGAACTGCAAAATTACACTGTGTATGCGAACTGCAACAGCAAGGACAACACAGGCATGTGAGTAAAGGCAACGTGACACATATGAGGGAGACACACCACCAGGGCTACACAACACATACACACCTAGGCCATCTGACTCATTGCCTACACTGATGTTGCCAGGGAAGACGGTGCAATGCACAGACACCACACCCATTCCCAGTTGTAGTCAAGTAGCCCACAGGTGCAGTAAGCAAATGGCACTCAAATGTGTGACCATAGACAATGCACATCACAAAGTGAAGCACAGGTTTATTACACGTTCACAACATGTCGTAACCACTACAGATGCAAGGTAATCCCACCTGGCAGCGGGCACACAGTCAACAACTCTAGACGGAAGGAAGTCCATGGGTGTGGCGCACATCACCTGTAGGGACACAACAGCTACCACCCTGGATGTGCAATCACGTCCTCGTTGGACACAGTTGACCAAACGAATCTGAAAGTACCCTGTGAAGGACAGAAATGACACACAGTCAAAAGCAATGGAGTACAGGACAGAACAGCAAAACTCATGCACATTACATGTTACAAGATACCCACCCAGAACCAAGTTAGCATGTCAACACTGTTGGGGAGTACAGCCCACCTGTTAGCACACATCGCAACACACATCCAGTCAAGTAGCCCATGGACACACTGCAACAGCACCAGAGCACCACCTACACATCATGCCAACTCACATCATTGACATGACACCTCAGGATACTCACATTCAGCTGAAGAAGTTGGTGATGAGCTGTGTGCGGACATCACCATCATCATCATCATCATCGTCGTCACTGGCATCGTGGTCCAGGCCAGGATCCTCCACAGGTGGCGGATGTTGATCATTGTCATCCTGGATGAGAGGCAACTCCTTCCGCACTGCCAGGTTGTGGAGCATGCAGCAGACGATGATGATCTTGCACACTTTCGCAGGGGCATATGGGAGGGACCCTCCGGTCTTGTCGAGGCAGCGGAAGCGGCTCTTCAGGAGACCAAATGTCCGCACAATCACTCTCCTGGTCCGACCATGTGCCTCATTGTAGCGCATCTGGGCTGGTGTCACAGGGTTCCTGAGGGGTGTCAGCAACCACGGCATGTTGGGGTATCCAGAGTCACCTACGGACAGACAAGTGCACATTAGCTGACTTGGAAAAGTGGGCGGAATACTACAGATCAGATCACACACAATGGCACAAAGTCAGTACACACCAACAAGCCAGGCACGCTGGTTCTGCATCTGTGCCATCATCCTGGGGATGCGACTACTCCTCATCACAAAGGCATCGTGTGCTGAACCAGGGAAACGGGCACACACGTGTGTGATGGTCATGTCTGCAAGACACACCACCAGTGCATTGACCGAGTGGTAGTGCTTGCGGTTCCTGTAGGCCTGCTCCTGGGCCTGTGGTGGTACCAATGCCACATGTGTCCCATCAATGGAGCCAATGACATGTGGCATCCTCCCCAGGGCATAAAAGTCACTCTTCACGTCAGTGAGTCGTCGCAGTCTAGGGAAATAGATGTACCGGTTCAGGAATAGCAGCATTGCCGCCAAAACATCGCGGAGCACACGGCTCAACATGGTCTGTGACATCCCACCAGCAGTCGCCACAGTATGTTGGAAGGTACCGGTGGTAAAGAAGTGTATGGCTGCCATCACCTTCACCTTGGGGGTCAGCGCTGTAGGATACGGCCGGCCAGGCTGCAAATGTGGGGACAACTGCACTGCCAAATCCTCAATCAGCTGCCTGGTGAAGCGGTACCGTCGGATGCTGTCCCGTTCCACCATCGTTGCCAGGTCTGGGAATGGTCGATGGACAGCAGGAGCCCTGCAGTGCAGAGGAGAAGTAAGCAAGATCGTCAGTCACCCCACATATGCGGCATTGAACACACTCAAGATCCCAACATACATCATTATGAGGCACAACTACATGAAGTGTGCAGTTCCGGAAGGACATGTATGGTACATACATGGCCAACATCTGTCAACACGGTCCAACAGGTGGCATCAATTAGTCCCAGGTTGGCCCATTGGACATCATGAGGCCGTGTCACAGTTCCCATCACCTGCTGCCGTGTCACAATAACCCCCCACAGTGACATGTGAGGACAGATGTGCCCCAGGCACCACAGCTCAACGACAGGTACATTCCCAGGGACCCTGTATTGCCACATGGACACTGGCATTACATGGAGTATCATGTATACACCACAGCAAAACAAACATGACCCCCACTTGCCACGGCAGGACAGACATGGACGTCTGTGACACACACACGCACAACATCAAAGTCCATGCACACACAACCTGGATGTGGAGACTGTCTCCCATTGTGCACATGAAATCAGAGACATTGTAAACACTACATGCACAAAGACTGTGGAGGACCATCACTATTGTGCCACTGGGACACCCTGGCTCAAACATACCGTCCCACATGGGACTCACGGGGTATGTGACATGACATACACATACACCACCGTGAAATGTGACCATGGCACATGCACAGATATGAACAGTTGCACATCACAGTGGTCATGCACACGTAACACCCAGGATCCTGTCCCCATGAACACGTGCACAGCCTGGGGGTGGCTGCCCACAGGTGACACCCACAGGACAACATGTACACCAACATACACACAATAGGAAATGCAGCCTTACATGCCTAATGATAAAGTTTGGACAGGCTGTCGTGATGTAGGTGTGCCCCTCACTGCCTGGGAGCTATCTGTGGCTGGCATATGTCCATCTGAGACAGGCATGCTGACATATGCCAGTCACATGTACAGTGATGCGTTGTACTGCAATGGACCGATCGGTGCCTCCAGCCGGCCCATTGCATTCAATGTGTGCGGGTACGCATTGTACCCCTGTGCGCGTTGTACCCCTGTACGCGTTGAACTGCAATGGACCGATCGGTGCCTCCGGCCGGCCCATTGCATTCAATGTGTGCGGGTACGCGTTGTACCCCTGTGCGCGTTGTACCCCTGTACGCGTTGAACTGCAATGGACCGATCGGTGCCTCCGGCCGGCCCATTGCATTCAATGTGTGCCGGTACGCGTTGTACCCCTGTGCGCGTTGTACTGCAATGGACCGATCGGTGCCTCCGGCCGGCCCATTGCATTCAATGTGTGCGGGTACGCGTTGTACCCCTGTGCGCGTTGTACTGCAATGGACCGATCGGTGCCTCCGGCCGGCCCATTGCATTCAATGTGTGCGGGTACGCGTTGTACCCCTGTACGCGTTGTACCGCAATGGACCGATCGGTGCGCACCCATTGACAATGGGCTTGCCTGCCAACGGACGCGTTTTCGAATTTCGAACGAGTCGGTTGCTGGAAAATCAGTTGGTCACCCACAACAATGTTGCAAAATCATGTATGTCATGAAGTTGAAGATTTGAAGGATGCTGTGGGCGTGTTTTGGTGCTGCTATTCCATGGATTGGCCAGATTCAGAAGATGCAAACAACTTGGACCTATCACTTTGGACACAAGGGACAGTATCTGCCTCTCCAGCACATATATATTGCTGGCTGTTCCCCTGAGAGCTCACTTGCCTGCACTACATGCTCCAGGACGACATCTGCCACTGCACTGCTGCTGTCTCTGCCCCTCTGGACCCTGCAATGGCACGTACTGTGGAGAGAGCCCCAGCCTTCAGCCTTGAAGAGAACCAGGCCCTGCTGGACAGCCTACTTCCACAGTACAGCAAGCTGTATGGGACACCAGGGGAGCAGGTGAGTGTTCTGTGCACTGCCTTTCTGAATGTGCATTTTGTCTGACTAGCAAGGCTGAGAGTCTGCACGCCACTGGCTAGCAGGCTCACTGAGTAGTTGTCACCCCCATAGTGTGTAGTGACTTGCACTGGACAGGTATGGTGCAGTGACAGTGCATTTGAACATGGTTTTACTTCCCATGCAATGATACCATGTAGTGACGTCTGGCAAACTGTCCATGGTCAGCTTTGCACTGCCTGTGTACATCATGTGCCCCTGTGATTGAGACATGTATATACAACTGTGTCATGCACGGATATGTTGCATGTGTGGTAATGGCCTTTTCACTTTGTCATCCTGACAGGTTAATGCCCATCGGAAGCAGGAAATCTGGAAGGACATCGTCCGGGCCGTCCGGTCCGTGGGGGTCTACAAGCGCCGGATCCGCAACTGCCAGAAGAGGTGGCAGGACCTTCGGGGCTGGACCCGGAGGATTGCACGGGTCCAGCTGAAGCTGTCGCCTCCTCGCAGGAGGGGCGGAACACGGACCCTGACCCCCCACATGCTCCAGATCCTGGCGGTGGTGTTTCCAGACCTGGATGGGCAGCTGAAGGCCAGACAGCAGCAAGGAGGGGGTGAGTCAAAGACTGCACTGTGAACTCTGTATTACATGCTTTGTGCCCTCCTCTGGCCTGGTTCAACTGCCACAGTGCAGCAGTCATGTTGTCCAGGAGCCATGTCCCTCTATTGTGCACTGCCCACTGCTCATCTGATACCCAGGTGTGGCCCTTACATTCAGGGAATTGTGTCACTTGGGACTGTGTCCTTGCAGTTTGCTTCACTAAAGGTGGGGGACAGCATCTGTTTCCCTAACTCTGTTGTGGGCATCATGGGTGGGTCCATTGTTCACACAACGCCTGTGTTTGGACATGTGATCTGCGTGTTGCTTTGATATGCGGTCCACTTGCTGAGCTGAGCCACCACATGTGCCTGGGGTATGTGGCACACGCCCATGCAGCGGGTGGGAACAATGTTTGGGCCCCAGGAGTGTGCAGATTACGTGTGTCACACATACATAGCCAGCTATCCACTGTCCAGGGCACATCCCTCATTCATGTGGAGCAGGACAGTCATGCCTACTCCAGGCCATGCAATGCACTCTGTACTCCCACTCCCGTGTATCAGCTGACACATTGTGCGCAGTGATTTGACCCCTCAGGTGTCTGCCTCTGTGTCAGTGTGCTGTGGATTAGTTGCCAGGACTGCTGGGGTGTTTCTTGGTAGGGGCTCAGCATGCCCCTGGAGATGTGACCATAGGAGACGTTACTTGTGTGTCACATAGGTGTTTGATCAGCTGCGCGTGCAGACTGGGGTATGCGAATTTGAAGTTCAGGCAGCTGTTCCCCATTCACAGCAAATTGTGAGGGGCTCAGGTTCAGAGGGTAGTGTCACAGGTCTCCCATATGTCCAATAGGTATGACCTGGACAGATGAGGGTTAAGATGATGTGTTGTGTGGGGATGTACATGTGCACTTGTGCAGCTCCAGGACTTGCATTCCCCATGACCTACTATTGTGACACAGTGCATAGTGTTGTTGTCTGGCTGCCAAGTCATACATCACTGAGACAGTGATGTATGACTTAGCAGTCATGCCTCTGCCATGGCATGTGTCAACTTATTGGTGGTCCTGCAGGGGAGTGACATGTGCTACATGCACACCATTGTGGCGATGGCTATCAGGACATGGGTGCATCATGGTGTCTGTCGCTGGTATGCATCACATGCATTTCCTATTTGACTCTGGGCATCCCTTTCATCCGGAAACCTGTACTGACTCAGTGGCAAGAGCTGTGATGTGTGCATGTCCACATGCCACACCGTGTCCTCTGCACTGTCCAACTACTGTGTACTTGGTGCATGTGTCCACACTGGGGTGTTGCAATCCAACAGACACCAGACAGATGGGTGCAAGGCCATGTGGGATGTGAGTGCCATGCTTGGCATCAGACTGACAATTGGCTTCTCCTGTTCAGTTAGGGCACTTTTAGCAATGTACAACTAATGATGCCAGGGCTTGCTCTGTAATGTGCTGTGCTCACAGTGGTGTGTGCGTTTGGTGCAGGTGACTGATGTCTGTCTGTTTCCCCATTGTTTGCAGATACATCCACGGCCACGGAAGGGGACAGCTCCACGGACCAGGAGGAGCCAGAGAGCCAGACTGGGTCAGCAGCCGAGGAGTGGTCGGAGGGACCCAGTGGCACGGAGGGCGAGGGGAGCCACACCGAGGAGTCCTCAGCACCATCCACCTCAGCTGAGGACCAGAGCAACTCGGAGGATGACTCCCTTGTGGAGGCGGGTGTCAGCAGCCACCACACCCCAGCTAGTGTTGCTGTCCCCGCCACCACCAGCACCACCACCGCCCTCCCATCGGCTCCCATTCCCCAGGTCCGTGGAGGCTCCCATGTTCGGGAGCGTGTCTCCTTTGGGCCAGGCACCGCACCCCCTGCCCCTGTGTCCCCTGCTGCCCTGAGTGAGGAGTCTGTGTACCTCCTTCGCCAGCTCCATGTAGGGCAGACAGCCATGCTGAGTGTCCTCCATGCGCACACCGCACTGTTGACTCAGCTGGTGTCGTTCATGGAGGGCATCTCATCGGGCATGTCTGACCTACAGAGGGGCAACAGGTCCATGGACTCCTCCCTGACGGCAGCAGTGTCCCTCCTCAGACAGTCCCTCACCCCTCCTGCCTCTGCTCCATCCACACTCCCCAACACCTTACCCGTCCCAAGCACACACACACCGGCACAGGCACACACCAGCACACACACGTCCAGCACACAGACACACACGCCACAAACTAAACGCACACGCACGCACAGTCAGGGGACTGAAACCAGACTCACAGGGGATGGGGCCCTGGTACACACACACGCATCCACGGGCACTGCGCAGTCCTCAGTTGCCTCTCCCTCCAAAGCACCCTCCCTTGCCTCACCTGCAACCCCAAAGACCCAGCGCCTCTTCCTCAGTGACCTCGGCCTCTTCCCCTCCGATCCAGCTGCCCCAGCATCCAGGGTGAAGAGGAAGCCCCCCACACGGAGCAGAGTGCCCCTCGCCCCCGGACACCCTCCCCCAGGCGCAGACAGACTGAGGCCCCCACCCGCAAGTACCCCCGGAGTGCTAAGAGCAAGACCCCGCCGCCGCCCTGCAGCTCAAGCACCAGGTCTCCTTCCTCCATCCCTCAGGCCCCCACTCCACAGGTGCCCCCACCACACCCTGCCCCAGGTTCCCCCACCCACAGATATACCATCCCCAAGAGGCTCCGGCCTTCTCCCCTGCCACTTGCTCTCCCGGCACCACACCCCCGCTGCGCTTGTCTGTGCCACTGATGTGGTGAGGGTGTCCTCCCCTCTGTCCAGCCCACCTTGCCTGTTCCCCATTCTCCTCCCCTGGTGGTAGGCACTGCAGTGGAGTCCACTACCACCCTGTCTGACTTGGGCACTGCAGTGGCGGACCTGTCCACTCCATCTGCAGGGTCCACTGCAGTCGTGCCGGCACCCACACCATCTGAGCCATGCCCCCTAGTTGTGCCGGCACACACCATGTCAGACACCTCCACTGCAGTTGTCAGTGGCTCTCCAGCACCCACCACCCCTTCCCTGCTTCCTCCTGGTGAGCCCTGATCCTGTCCCTGCGGTGCCTGGCCTACCCCCCGGTTGCCCCTCCTAGTGGATTGTCCCTGGTTTTGTGCAGGCATGTGTAGGGTGGCATCTGCCACTGTCACCCACTTGTGACTTTGTTGATGGACTGGCCATTGGCCTTTGTTTATGTTCTACCGGACTTCTACTTTTAATGCCACATATGCTGAATAAAGCAACTTTCTGTTCTCTAGTGCTTTTGCTTCTGATGTACATGATGTTGATGATGCTAACCATGCCCTTGCTGCAGTGATGGTGATATTTGGTCTCATGATAATGAAGTGTTACTGTGCAGGAACCCATGTGGTCCAGGGGGAATGTGTCCTATCCTGTGGTGTATCCATGTCATCCATAGCAGCATCTGAGGGTGTCATGTGTTCAGTATTTGGCAATGGGATTTCCTACTTAGATTGGCTATTTCACATCTGTGGCTTCCACCCCTGCACATCTGTTGTGCCTGCCATTGTTCAATTCATCTACTTCCCTGACCGTGTGGCCATCACCACTGGACATGCAGGTTTGGGCATCAATGGGGAAGGACTCATCTGTGTTGTCAGTGCAACATTGCTATACAAGTGTGTTGGATCTGTGCTGATGATTCCGTTGGCACTTCCATGACCAGGCTGATGTGACGGGAGCCCTCATTTGGTGCTAATTGTTGATTGTGTGACCAAGTGCTCAGCTGACATGGTGGGGCCCTACTGAGGCAACATATGGCACAGCTTTCCTCACACAGGAGTGGAGTCCCCTCATGGCAGTGTGTACTCCTGTGACATTGCCTGCGCCCAAGGTGTGTGTTGTATGTGCATGTCTGTGTGTTCACTTCCGTTTAGCTGTGCATGCTGTGATCCCTAGTGTTGTACCTGTTTGTGATGCTAGCTGAGTTGAGCTATGTTCCCCCAAAGTCTTCTCCCTGGGTTCTCTGTGATGTGGGTGCATGGCACATTACTGGTCATCAGGGTGTCACCCATAGGTGTGCTTGCTGTCAGGGCTGAGTTTGTGTGCAGACGCAGATGGGTCACAGTCAGGTTACCCCTTGGCACTTGTTGTTTGCCCCTGTCATGTGATTTCCAGTTTGTGTTATCTTTCAGTGATTGTGACACGTTGTGTGTGTGACTGCTGGCACTTCTCAGGGTCCGGGCTGCAATGTTGGTTGTTGTCTATGTGTGTTCTTTGTGGGTGACCTTGGCTTCTTCATTGGTGTGTGACTGTGGCTGTGATCCCATTGGTGGGTGTGGTATTGCCGTCATGTCCATGTACGCCGTAGTGTGCAGTGTGTCAGACATTCAGGAGTCTTGTTGAGTGTCCATGTGTGATGTGTTTCTGCACCTTGGTTCCCACCCACCACCCTGGAATAGTCATGGGTGCATGTGCAATGTCACCAGTGCATGTGTGCTTCACTGCTGCACATTGTTGGAGGTCGAGGGGTGTGGTGTTGAGTGTGTGCAGATGAGAGTTGTTGCCCGGCTAGGCCCCTGCCTCCATGTTGGCCTTGGCTTACTGGCCATGCTGTTTGATTTGTGCTTGTGTAGGTGTGATGGTAGTTAGTTGCTCAGTACACATGACTGTGGTTCACAGTGTGAACCACATTTGGCTTTGTCATCACAGTGGGATTGTAATGCAGCCCAGGGTCACCACATTGTGGGGGCCCCGGGGGTGGTGCTGTGGTGTGTCTGTCTTGCTGTGTCAGTTGCTGTCCCTATGTGCCTGTGTGACATGTGTGATTTGTGCTCCCTCTCATCTGACAATGCCTGCTTGCCCACATAGGGGATTTGGATCCATGAGTTACCTTTGTGTGGCACTGTATGCACATCTGTATGATTGGTATTCAGGTCTCCTCATGTGTTGTGTGGTTGCCTGGGGACACTGGCACCCCCCTCACCTGTTGTGTATGATGTGCAGTGTGGGTCTGCCTGTTTGTGTTTGTGCATCTGCACCACTGCATTGGCATATCTTGGGTGTGCCATTGGCTGTATGTGGTTTGGTGGGTTTCCCCTGCTGTCCCTGGGACTCCTAGGTCATCGGTCAGCACAATGATCATGGTTTGTGTGTCCCATTGCTGCCATGGTATGGTATCTGTTCACCTCACATCTGCAGTCTCCACAGGGTATCTGCATGTGTGTGCCCATTGGTGCAAATATGTGGGTCTGCATTCTGATGGTCACTTCTGTCGTTGTGTCATTGATGATTGTTGACGGTGTCAGCCCCCATGGGTGTTGTTTGCCTGCACATGGCCAAAGTTATGTCTTATTTGCACTGCAGGATTTGGCTCCCCCAATTTATGTTGCAATGGGACACATACACTACTTTGCCACTGATGTGTTTGTTGTTCTGTGACCAGGAATCATCCATGCAGTTTGGCAGTTGCACCTCTTTCTTTGTCAACACTTACCTTTTGGTCACTGTGATGATGGGGGTTTGGACCCCATTGCCACAATGTTCAAAGTGTGCTTCAGCTATGGACCCCACACTTACATTTTGGTCACTGTGATGATGGGGGTTTGGACCCCATTGCCACAATGTTCAAAGTGTGCTTCAGCTATGGACCCCACACTTACATTTTGGTCACTGTGATGATGGGGGTTTGGACCCCATTGCCACAATGTTCAAAGTGTGCTTCAGCTATGGACCCCACACTTACATTTTGGTCACTGTGATGATGGGGGTTTGGACCCCATTGCCACAATGTTCAAAGTGTGCTTCAGCTATGGACCCCACACTTACATTTTGGTCACTGTGATGATGGGGGTTTGGACCCCATTGCCACAATGTTCAAAGTGTGCTTCAGCTATGGACCCCACACTTACATTTTGGTCACTGTGATGATGGGGGTTTGGACCCCATTGCCACAATGGTCATGGCCTGCTTGCATTGTGGGTGCCACACACATATATGTGTGGCACATGTGCTAGGGGGTCACATTGTATGTTCAAAGTCATGTTCGGTGTTGTGGGCATTTGACACAGTCTACACACGCTTGTCATGGTGTTGGGGGGATGTCTTCTTCTTGCATTCCCTAGGTTGTGGTGTGCTGGTTGTGTCATGCATTGTCCATCCTATGAGTGGGGGTGGTAGTAGTGGTAGGCATCCTGCCCCCCTGGGTGAGGGTGGTAGTAGTGGTAGGCATCCTGCCCCCCTGGGTGAGGGTGGTAGTAGTGGTAGGCATCCTGCCCCCCTGGCTAAGGGTGGTAGTAGTGGTAGGCATCCAGCCCCCCTGGCTAAGGGTGGTAGTAGTGGTAGGCATCCTGCCCCCCTGGCTAAGGGTGGTAGTAGTGGTAGGCATCCTGCCCCCCTGGCTAAGGGTGGTAGTAGTGGTAGGCATCCAGCCCCCCTGGCTAAGGGTGGTAGTAGTGGTAGGCATCCTGCCCCCCTGGCTAAGGGTGGTAGTAGTGGTAGGCATCCAGCCCCCCTGGCTAAGGGTGGTAGTAGTGGTAGGCATCCTGCCCCCCTGGCTAAGGGTGGTAGTAGTGGTAGGCATCCTGCCCCCCTGGCTAAGGGTGGTAGTAGTGGTAGGCATCCTGCCCCCCTGGCTAAGGGTGGTAGTAGTGGTCGGCATCCTGCCCCCCTGGCTAAGGGTGGTAGTGGTAGTAGGCATCCAGCCCCCCCTGGCTAAGGGTGGTAGTAGTGGTAGGCATCCAGCCCCCCCTGGCTAAGGGTGGTAGTAGTGGTAGGCATCCTGCCCCCCCTGGCTAAGGGTGGTAGTAGTGGTCGGCATCCTGCCCTCCCTGGCTAAGGGTGGTAGTGGTAGTAGGCATCCAGCCCCCCGTGGCTAAGGGTGGTAGTAGTGGTAGGCCTCCAGCCCCCCCTGGCTAAGGGTGGTAGTAGTGGTGGGCATCCTGCCCCCCCTGGGTGAGGGTGGTAGTAGTGGTAGGCATCCAGCCCCCCCTGGGTGAGGGTGGTAGTAGTGGTAGGCATCCAGCCCCCCCTGGGTAGGGGTGGTGGTGCGCATTCAGGCCCCTGTGTGCATATGTGGCATTGGTGATGGGCATCCCGCCCCTATGGTGCTGCTGTTGCTGGTGTAAGTATATTCTGCATCCCTCTGTGTGTGTGTGATGTGTCGTGTACGTGTTGTATGTGTTTTGTGGTTGGTGTCTGGCTTACCTTCTGCGCCGTACGCGTCCGTTTCGGTAGTAAATGTAGAATATCGGTATGATCGGGACGAAGGGATTCATGGTTGGTTCGTGTCGTTCGTCCTTCTCGTTGCTTCGCGTCGTCCTCGTCGCTTCGCCTCGTCCTCGTCGCTTCACCTCGTCCTCGGCGCTTCGCCTCGTCCTCGTCGCTGCCGTGTTCGTCTCGGAGCCGTGGATCGTGTTGTGGCGCGAATCGGAGCTTATGTGCGCCTCTCCCGGATGCTTTGACGTGCCGTGCGTAGCGACGGGTTCGGCGCGTACGGAAAGCGCATCGTACTCGTTCGGCCGGACGGAGCTGCATTTTGACTCCCGTGCGACTCGATTCAGCGTTTCCGGATTCGCCTCGGTCGGGGAACAGGACCTGGTTTGGGTGAGTACGGCTCGGCCGGATTCTTTGCTATTGTGCGCATCGTACTTACTCGTTCGGTGTGCTGTACGGATCGGTCGGGAAACAGGCTTTCGCATGGCTTTTTTCCCGACCGAATGGTGTTGGGTGCGCCTCCGACCGAGATCGGAATCGGCCCCATAGTGTAGGATTTATCCTTCTGTGTGCAAGGGTACAGAGTTGATTTGTAGGACTGGCTAATGAATGAATTTAAGGATTCAAAGGGAAAATCGATTAAAGATAAACAACTCTGGGGAAGGGTAGCTATCTTGCAAGATAAGCTGCCTCTGGTCCATGTGAGGCACACATTGGGCCATCGGCGGGAAAGATTTCATGTTAAAGGGAACTGTGCAGTTGACTTAGCTGCCAAGGCTACAATTTAAACTGTTTGAGTAGCAGCCTCAACCAGATCTCAGCCTAAGATTGACACAGATATACAGGCATACATACCACCAAACAAGGCAGGAACCTCCCTCAGGGTTTCAACCTAAACATTCCTACACCCTTAATTCAGAGCATGCTTCTGTAGTCACTCTACCAGCAGTGGAAGACAGAATAAAACCTAACCAGCAAGCCAGATTAGATTTAATCAAGGAATCTCATTAGAGATTGGCATCTACTCATGCTGGGGTTAATGCAACAGTGGTAATGCTACAGCAACACTACTGCTGGCCTGGTTTATTCAAGCATACTAGAGTCTATGGCCCAATTTATATATTTGTGTATGTATACTCCGCAGCACTAGTGTCTGCCTGCCTGATTTAAATGCGGGCGTACCTTCAATTTTGCCATGGCAGATACTATTCTGTTTCTGCCAAGGCCAAAATTCTCCAACGACTCTGGGGAGTTAGGGCCATCGTAAAAATGGCTACATGTCCGCCCGCCCAATTTGGACAGGCGTACATGTAGTAATTCTAAATTGTTCCTTACTGCCAGATAAAACTTGACGGTAAGGAACAGTAAAATCATTATAATGCCCCCCTCCTCTCTTTCAAAGAAGCCTCCCATGGTGAGGGGAGCATTACTTTTTTCCTTTTTAAAAATAAAAAATCCAGTTTCGTTATTTTCTTTTTGAAAAGAATACTGTTTGCTGCACGGTGGTACCCTCCGGCGCTCATTTATAAATCAGGCAGGTGGTCCTTCAACAGGTCAACAAAGTAATTTACTCCAATACCCTGGCAGACCCTGGGGCTCTCAGCCAGGATATAAATCAGGTCCTTTGTCAGGAAGCGTGACATTTGTCAGCAGATGAAACCATCTACTGTTAAGAGACCCCTGCCAACTCCCCTCACAGTCTCCAACATCCCTTTCAGGGTAATTTATTTAGACCACATCGACCCAATAAATTTTGTGCACCGCTATAAATACATATTGGTAGCCACCAATTCATGTTCTCGATTCCTATGGGTGTGGCCACAAAGAATTGTGATTGCTTGAACGATTGTAAAGGATTTTCAGTGCCTGGTAGAGATGTGGGCAGTTTATTCATTTCACTCAGATAATGGTCCTGCATTCGCCTCCAAGGTTTACCGGGATACCATGTCTGTATTGGTAGTTTCTGTGCAATTCAGCAACCCATTCCGAGCAGAATCCAACTGGTTAGTTCAGCATGCTGACGCCATGATTTAACAAGTCTCGACCACTTGGGTACTAAGTTCAGGTCTTAGTTGGTACATAAGCTGCATGGAGTCCAGACAGCATTAAATAACTTCCCTAAAGGAGTATTGGGAGGATGCACTCCATACAAGGTTCTCTTCGGAGTTCCTATGTATGTGCCTGGCCTACATAATCTGAGGAAGGCGTCAGATGAAGAATAATTTGAACTGAAAAAACATTTGAATGTCTTACAGAGTATCCAAGAGATCAGAGACAGGTTTTCTAATGTTAACCATTCTGAAACCGCCACCATCGAAGAGTAGGTTGAGACGATTGCTGACGGGTGGATCCATAACGTAGGGGATCTAGCTCGTGAAAAGATCCATGACAAGCAAGCTTTTGAACCATCCTGCAGATCACCTGTTACAGTCCTTGGGGTAAAAGGCAAAAGAACTCTCATTCTGCCTCCTTTGTCTGCTTCAAATTAAAACTGGCAGGTGTCCATCAACCACTTGAAAGAGCACTATGTGGCCAATTCTCTACAGCAGATCATCGCAGGCACCAAGCGTGATTCAGAGTGGAACTGCCAGCCTCTCCCTACTTTGAATGAAATACCACTAAATGAGAGCAGTAACATCACTAGCTTGAGTTCCCAGCCCGGTGATATTTGATCCTACTGCATCTCCAACTCTACACAGAGCAATGAACTCCACCCATGCGTCTGATGCGCTCATCACTACATTTGCCGATGTTTCACCCAACTGTATGATCTACTATGAAGTACCATCTGAGCCGACATCAACTGAATTGATGCCTTTTTGGGGAACAATTGCAATGAAATTACTCTGGGTTTGGTTCTGTGGATTTTTCACCACACTCCAAAGATACTTTACGCTGATAGAGAGAATGTCTTCATTTTGTAAATTAAACGCATTTAACTGAAAAGTGCTAATTTCAATGCTGAATAAGACATGCATAATAAACACAAAATTTGTAGTAGGTAATCATATTTAACCATTATAAGCACACACATAGAGTAACAAATTGTATTGATTTAGGTTAGCCTAACTGCTGATGCCATTTTAAATGTCTACTTTACATGTTAGGACTCAAAGGCCTGTTTTCACGTTTAAGCTGTTGGTTTGCAAGAGATGTTATTATCTTTCCACTGCAGATGCTGTAATTTTCCAGAAGTACAGTAAGAAATTGGTCACAATAGCAATCAAAACTTCAAAGTAAACATAAAAAAATATAAATGAAAGCATTCACAAGGACCTAATCATACGTCTGCAATAGATGCAATTTATTCTCAAGAAGTCAAAATCAATTGTTAAAGACATCACCACTTGGGAGAATGGTGCTCAGGGTGGAAGAAAGGTAAAGTGCTCAGGATGAAAGTGCGTTTGTGAGGGTTGAGAGAAAAGGAAAGGTAATGTGCTATATATACATTATATTTACATAATGAAAACCTGTCCAGCCTACAGAAGGCAAATCATTTATAACAAAAACATAGCAATGTATGGACGCTGAAAACAAATCTCAGTTGTGTATGCTTGTTATTGAAAGTAACAGAAGTCAACGTTTCGACCCCTTCCCAAAATCAAGGTTGTTGAATCCTTAGCATGGGGTCTTCATCAGGACAGAAAGATAGAGCACCTAAAAGAGATTGAATACTCCATATTACTTACATGAAACCTTGTGGCTGAACGTGAATGCTAAATAAAAGAAAGTCGTAGTTACCAAGTCAGAACACAGCAAGGAAACTCAGGCTGGATAAAATGGTTGGAGGGCTCCTTAAAGCTCCTAAAGCAGAGGGAAAAAACTGAGCATAAGTCTATGGAGGGACATGGACTGGGAAGGCAGAAACTTAGGGACCCAAGTGATATAAACTTACTCGGAACATAGGCAAAGGTGCAAAGAATCACCTTAGCGCGACCGTCCAAATGATCAAAAGGTGATGGGTGGACAAATCATAAGATTTCACTTTTAGAAGCCTTTGAGGATGCAGTCAGTCACCTGGCCATCAAGGCACACAAAGGAAAGTGGGTCGGAGGATCCCACCGTCTCTAGGATCAAACCTAGTGTGAACCAGAGAAATGACACGCAATTAGGCAGCCTCATAAGCATCAACAAATGACGCGCAGATGGAGATCAACCGGCAGCGTTTAGTCATCATTCGTCCGGGGGAGGGAGGGGGGAAGGAATTACCAAAACAAACAGTGAAGGACCAGCTAAGATTGTAGGTGGAAGCCTCACTCAAGAATGTCAAGACATGCATGCATAAAAAACTAAGGGAGCGTGTGTGGCTCTAAAAACAGACCAAGTCACGACATGAATGAGCATAGTGAAAGAATCCCTGAGAGGTCTGATGGCGTAAGTTAAAAGGTAAAACATGCCCCATAGTGCTCGTATCGCCTCGCGATCATACTACAATAAAGCTACCAACCGCGGTTGGTGCTTACCTTATAGGCGAGGCGACGTGATGCATCTATAAGGAAGGGACACAAAATGTAAGGCATCGGAAAAACTCAACGCGCACTGACAAGGCAGAGAAACATGTGACAGACTAAAACCACAAAATTGTGCACAAGTTAAAGGATGCTCAAGCCAATAATCTTAGCAATCGCCTACCTCCGTTCGCCGTCAGTGTCAAGAAGGACTGGTGCATTCATTCGCCGTCAGTGTCAAGAAGGACTAGTGCGGCTGGGCCCCGGACGTTGCCTAAATAAGTAAACAACAGTACATGCACGCGTTGTGTAGCTGCTCGGTGCACGCACGTTTCATGTAGTCAACCGAGCTCGGTGATCCAGATCGGGCGATCTGGGTCTGGAAAACGGATACAGAGACGGAGAAGGAGTCCCTAATCGTAAGTGAATATGGAGTGTTCAAGTAGAGTATTTTAAATACATGGATGGAGTCATAATACCAGGTTGATGATAATCAATACACGCCACACCCAAACAGAATTCTTATTCTGAGCAAGGGCCCGAATAGCAAAGCCCATCTTTGAAGAAACAGTTGGCGGACTGCACATTTTGACATTTTGACATTTTGAGGCCTGAAGTCATATGGGTACAGATATGAATAATCACAACATAAGTCATGGCATATGTATGCCGTAGTTATCAAACATGATGTGATGAACAAATGCATCGATACAACAATGAGACACATCCAATAGTACATCTGTGATTGTTAGCATCGCTATAAGACATTTGATATCACATAACAGGTCATATATGTTGATTAGGAAAATGTCCAGAGTATATTTAAGATATATAGGGCCATCTGTGGTATCTTGCGAGATAGAAAAGAAACAGCACAAATATTTGCATTGTAAATCATTACATATGTTGAGTCACAGAATATTACATATAAGATGGGGTAGGCAACACAGTATACCATGTATCCCATAACATATCCTTGAGAGTAGGAAAGCCTCGAATATGGCCCTATTCGGTATAGAGACACGAGAGTTGGGCATAGGTGGCATCTAGTTCATTTAGACCATTATGGACCGTGTCCATGGTATACATCCATCTACACTCTCGTATGTTAAGTATGGAATTAATATCGCCTCCCCTCACTCCCAACGATATTTTTTCTAAAATCAACCACTTAATGGGATCTGGTTGATGTCCATGTGTTTGAAAATGGTCTACAAATGGTGCGCCCACCATTGGTAGACTTCTGTTAGCCAGTAAATAGGTATTTATTATGTATTAGTCAACTGATAGTGAGGAAGAGAGGAGATGGCAGGAAGTGAGACTCATGGGAAGAACTGTCTGAACTACAAGGTCAGACCTGTTTAAAGTAACAAACCAAGGACAGAGGAGCATATTTACAACGGAGTGGCTTAAAGCCGCGCTCTGCCACTTCAGAAACGCAGGGCTGCACCATATTTACAACAATATGGTGCAGCCCGGCGTTTCCCCCTGTGCTGGCGCTAAATTTAGCAGCCTAGCGCCAATGCAGGCACCCTTGCACCATAGTGCGTTGAGGGGAAGATTGTTTATGTGCAGGAAGGTCTCCCTTCCTACACATTAACAATCTTTAAATGGCGTTTTGTAACTTTTATGTGTGCTGCTTAATGAGGCACACATAGAAGTTGCAAAACGTCTTTTTTTTTTGTTTATGTGCAGGAAGGGTCACTAAAAGTGATGTTGTGGTGGCGATAGGGGCTTGTAAATATGCCCCATAGTTCCATAGCTCATTGTGAAGAAGTGAGAAACTGGGGAGTTTACCTGCTCCCAGAGTTTGCTGAAGAAAGATTGATCACGGGAGCCGGGAATGGGAATAATGTTGCCATTAATATTTTGATTGAATTATATTAGTGTGTGTTCCTTAGATTAGTCAGAGCCCTGCAGAACCCTTCCCAAAGGGAGACACTTCTTTTCTGAGAGCCCTTTCTCCGGGGCCCTTAGAAAAGGTGCGGAGAGCTTGATGCAGAACTTAGGAAGCAGATCTTAGAGATGCCTGCTGACTTTGGACTGAGAATACCCTTTAGTCTTTGCTAATTTCCTCTGCCTGAATGCTAAAGCTTTATGCTTAAACATTCTTCTCTCATCAGAATCCTTCATTTGGGTTTTCTAAACTTAAACCTTACTTTGCTTGATGAAATTAAATGCCCTTATACCCAATCTTCATTAATTTAGAGTTGGGGATTTTTCTTTACTGAGCACACTTGTTGCATTTTCTCTATCTGATTTGTATTTCTTACTTATGTGGCATGTTATGTTTTCTTGAAATATAGACTTATGGGTTGCTTGACTCTGTAATAATGTTGACTAAATTCTAATATTCTGTGAATTAATGACTGATTTTGAATTAGTTTATTAATAAACTCTTTAAACTCACAATAAATCTCTTTGTCATTTCCTGTCAAGCACTAATGGACTTTATTGTTCATGGTCGTTGATGTAAATTATTGCTCCTTATCATCTCTCCTTGGTGACTAACAAAGGTCCATACGACCAATGCCGAGGGTTATTTGATGATCACACTCGACGTTTAAGATATAAAAATCCTTGATTGGCAACACCATAGATTGCTTCGCGCCTATCATTGGTTCCGTGACAGGTACTTGATCCCACCTTGGCCTATGTCTTGACAGTATTTCCATTGTATCACATCCTGTCCACAGCCTTAGACCTTCTCATGTAGATTAAGGTCTGTAACAACATGGTCAAGCTCACTTAACAGCTATTATACAATTAAATTGGGCATTACTAACTCTCAGATCATCTGAGAGGCCTGGGTCTAGACTTATTGGCTTGCTCTCACCAATGTACTACTACTAGAGGGGTGGCTATCTTGGCTAAGAAAGGTATTGGCTTGTGTCAAAGAAGCAAAGAGGATAAATGGGGACGATGGGTGATCTTAGAGATTATAATTAACGGAACCCCATTGACAATCTGCTCATTGTATGGATCTAATTTGGACGATCCAGAGATCTTAGATGTTCTTAATATTGAGTTGGCTTTATGGAAGTATCCAGTAGTTCTCTGTGGAGATTTTAACATCCATTTGGACAGTCAGTTCAATGTTCTTGGCAATGCTCCATATCAAGGAAGGAAAGCTAGGGTGTTCAAAGCTCTGCAGAGAGTACTTAGGGAACATGGATTAGTTGATCTTTGGTTTAGACACAGACCAGGAATCCCAGGGTATACTTTTTACTCAGCCCCTCATAACAAATTCGTCCGCTTGGACTATTTTTTTATATCTCAACAGATTGCGGAAAAGGCCAGTATTGATATCTCCCCTAAGATCATTTTGGATCACAACCCACTGGTCGCTGAGCTGTCATTAAGTGGTATCCCTCGGGTCCAGAGGAAATGGTCTTTTGAAAGGAAATTGCTCCTTGAACAGGCATATTGTGAGCATATGTCCAATTGGATAATGGAGTTTTTTAGCATTAATAGAGACACTTCTGCTGAAACTATCGTTTGGGATACGTTCAAAGCAGCCCTCCGCGGAGAAACTCTTAGTTTTTCTATATATCAGCAGAAGATCAAACAGAAAAAGATTAGTGGATGGGTTGACCAGCTCAGGATAGCTGAAATTGAGCTGATAAATAAAATAAGGAATGGTCTGGACAATGACGAGTGTCTTCAGCTAATAGCTTTGATTAAATCCAAAATTCAGCAGCACTTTGGGGAAGAAGTCGCCACTAAGTATATACAGTTTAGGGCAGAAATATATGAATTCGGGAAAACGTTGGAAGGGTCCTGGCAAAGCGGCTCAGAGAGAGGGAAGTGACTAGTGGGATATGCAAGATCAAAGATCATCTTGGTCAGATTCAAGACTCTCCCAGTAAAATTTTAGAGGTATTTCAGAATTTCTATCAGCAATTATATACTGAAGAGATAGGTACAGGAGAGGCAGCGGGCCCAGATGCATTTCTTGAGTTCTTTGAAGATCTTGAAACAAAGAAGGTTACGCCGGAACAAAATAAGATCCTTGCTGCCCCAATTTCATGGGAAGAGATAGAAAACGCCGTAACTTCTCTTTCAGCCGGTAAGGCGGCTGGTCCAGACTGTATCCCTTTAGAGTTCTGTAGGAGAGTAGGATCTGCCTCTTATGTTGCCCCCACTTTTTTCTGATGTTTACACTGATTTCTGGCTATAGTCTGGCTGGGCCCCTGCTAATCAGGGCCCCAGCCTCTCTGTTCTCTCTAAACGACTTGGAGTGCACTCTAGGTGCACTAGTGATTGGATACTGTGGTACCTTATGAGTCCCTAGTATATGGTACCTTAGGTACCAAGGGCATAGGTACTTCACAGGCCTACCAGGGGCTGCAGCATGTATTATGCCACCCCTGGGAAGCAGACTAAATCTGACACCACAGGCCTGCTACTGCAGCCTGGGTGAGGAAGTGCTAGCACTCCTCACTGAGATATAGGTCCCCTATATCTCTCCTACACACACATATAAACCTATCAGTCACCCCTAAGGCAGGCCCTATCAATCCTGAGGGCAGGGTGCTTGGCTTCTATGTGAGGGGGTGCCTCTGCCTGAGCAGGGCCCCTCTGCAGCTCTCAGAGTCCATTCTCTGGTGCTGTTTGTGGATGCGGTTAAACCATATACTTTTAAGTGCATTATATCCTCGCGGTAAAATGCTAACTTTGGAATGGCTGCATCGAAACATGTCGTGTTTGGTGTCAAACACCTTGGAATACTACCCCCCGCCAGTCCTGGCGGCGGGGGTAGCATTCCACCCTTCTAGAGGGATAGACATGTAGCTACTGTGGAAACGCGGTAGAATCCTGCAGAGCCCTGGCATCACAAAATGGATGCCACCAGTCACAGACACTGGGCTGCCCTCCTGCTGATGACCAACACTCGCAGTGGAGGGAGCCCAACAATAGATATCCTGTCCCAAGGGGGTGTGACCACCTTCCAGACAGGGTTTAGTGTATTGGGGCTGGGTGGGTGCACTCTTAGAGTGCTTTGAAGTCCTGCACTGGGGGAGCAGAAGGCTCCTCTGTGCATATGCCAGTTCAAACCGGCTCAGGGGCTACCTGTCCCTGCTCTGGCGCGAAACTGGACAAAGGGAAGTGGGTGTAGCCACCCACTCCCCTGACCCTCCCATAGGTAGGGTCATAGAGCTAGTCCCTCCCCTTCTTTTGGTATAAGAGGGGGAACCTGTGCATTGCACCCTAGATTTCCCTGGACGACGCTCTACAAGAAGAATCCCGGACCTTCGACGTTCCACTACCTTTGGAAGACGGAAGAATCTCCCTTGGAGTCAAGGAGTGACTCCCCTGCTTGGCAGGCACCAAAAACTACAAACGACGGTCGCAAACTACACCGCTCCCGCCGGAGTACGAAGTCCCTGCAGCCCAAGAAGTGGATTTCCTGACGTCTCAAAGGCCATCGTGAGTCCCCAGCGAAGCTGAGGCCAGTGGACCCCAAGAGTAACGAGGAACCGCGACCCCTGGGTACCGTGCACTATTGTCGAGTGCAACCCCTTCACAATGTTCCACGAACTTGTGCTTTGGACCACGTGTGGTCCCAGCCTCCAGCAGGAATCCCTCCTAAGATCAGAGGCCTACCACGTCCCGAGTGACCGTGGGACCCTGTGAGCGGATCCTCCCGAGGCATCTTCGCGATCCCTTGCCAGCCAGCTTGTGGGTCCCCAGAAGACTCTATAAAGAAACCGAAGGGCTCCCCTGGTTGCTCCAGGCCTGCCCTGACTTACCCTCGCTGGGTGAGCCCGACAGACCTTGCTGGTCTGTGCCATTGTCTCTTCACACTTTCCCTGAGACTTGCTGTTACCAAGGCTTGGTGGCTCCGATCGAGTCGCCGACCCCGCCGTAAGCTGCAGACATCATGGCACACGCCGAATCCAGCTCCTGGTCATCGACGATGCCTCCTGGACCTCGTGGCTTAAGAATCAAGGCAACCGCGGACAACCTGAATCTTGCGACGACGGTGGGCATTCATCTTCCTTGCCCCGAGTCACTGCCAAGTGACTTTGAACACTGTCCCCTCTGCTTTCAGGTCTTCCATCCTCCGAATCCAGGCTTGGATTCCTCCGGACACTTCTCCTGTCGCCGCAAGCAGCAAGTCTTCACTGGCTCCCATTGAAAACGACGCCGCGACCCGACACCAAAGAACACCTATGCACCCGGCTCCCCTGGGTGAGGTAACTTCAGCACTACGGTGCTCCTGTGGGTGTGGGCCCTAGAACTACTTACCCTGTAAGTGACTTGCTTGTAGCTTCCCTCGAAGTGTCCCAAAACTCTAACTTTCCAAGTGCGACTATCGCACTGACTCGTACCTGGTTCGCGTCTGTGTTAGACACACCGCGTCCAACTCCCTTGCAATACCATCTGTAACCGCGTCCTTCGACTCGTACAAGGACCGATCGGTGTGTTCGCCTCGAACACGCAAGGGACCTTTAACATTGATATCTCAATCGCGTCTGAGTGCATAGACTCGTACAGGATTCGCATCGGTGCCAGGTCACCGCGTCCGTCCCCTGTGGGTCTCCTACAACTACCTGGGGTGGTTCTTGGGGGTCCCTCGATTCTAGATGCCCTAGACCTAGGTCTAGCAAACTAAGATTGTAATATTCAATTGTGCTAAACTTATCCTGATCATATTTGACTTGTACATATGTTCCTATCCTCTAATCTCATAAAGAGATTAGTAGAGAGTGTTTATTAATAAATACATATATATTTGATATATATACCTGTGTGGTGTCTTTTCATTTGGTGATTCAAGAGATTGTGTGGTAAAACAAGCTGCTTTACATTCCTTCAAGACTTAGCCTGAAGGCTGCTCTCCACAGCTACCACTAGGATAGCTTTCTATAAAGGTTGTCTTAAACCTATCTACCATAAGAGTCGAATTGTTCTGGTGCAAGGTGTCCACTTTAATTAGTGAACAGCATATACCAGGCCAACTTCTCACATTGGTGGGCAGCGTGTGGGATTCCAGCTTGCTATTGTTTTACCAGAAAATCTCTATTTGAATTACTAACTGAAAACCACTATAGGTACTTAAGGTACATATAAAGTCAAGCTTAGTATCGATAAGTTCTACTGAACTTAGAGCTGTGTGCCAAGGGATAGCACACCCTTTCTACAGCTCAAGCTAGTATCAGTAGGCCACAAACTAGTGTAGGTAGTACAACACTGCACAACACTAGAATGTCCTTAAAGGGTGGAACCAGTGGATCCACTCAGCCTCAGTATAAGGACATGGCTTTCTCTGACTTGAGAGCCATGTGTGTTGAAAGACACCTGAGACTAGGACAGAGTCCCTCAACCCTGCACCTGATAGATCTGCTGACAGCAGATGATCTTAGATTGGCTCTAGGAGCTAATGGGTCTGAATCAGTGGGTGGGTCAATTACAGTATCTGGGTCAGACGATGAAAATCCGAATGACCAGGACTCTGTGATTGAAGGGCCAGGCCTCAAGGGGCCTGAAAAGGACAGAGGAATTCTCCCTAAGAGAACTGACAGAGTGGACGAGAGGCATAGGTCCCCTTCCAGGGAATCTGAGCACTCTTATCACTCTGGCAGAGAATTTGTCCATCAGAGGAACTCATACTTTCCCATAAGAGAGACCTCCTCTGAAAGAATGTGCAAACTGCTGCAGTATGAGGAAGCAAGAGTTGCCCTCAGAACCAAGCAGTTGGCACTGGATAGAGAAGCCCTGGAGATCCAGAGAGCTTCTAGAAGAGAGGGGTTAGAACCCCTTGGTGGCAGCAACAGTGTCCCTAGAGGCAGGGAATCTATTCCAGACCATAGGAACCTGAGCAAGGTTGTTCCTCCCTACCAGAGTGGGGATGATATCCACAAGTGGATAACTGCTATGGAGAGGGCCTGTAGAGTACAGCAGGTCCCCCAGAAGCAGTGGGCAGCAATCTTGTGGCTCTCCTTTTCAGATAAAGGTAGAGACAAGCTCCTCACTGTTAGAGAAGAGGATGCTGATGATTATGAAGTCCTGAAGAGTGCACTAATAGATGGGTTTGGCTTAACCACTGAACAGTACAGGTTGAAGTTCAGAGATACCCAGAAGGCACAGACTCAGGACTGGACTGACTTTGTTGATTGTGCAACCAAGGCTCTGGAGGGTTGGCTGGTTGGCAGTAGGGTTACTGATTTCAAGGGATTGTATAATCTGATGATGAGAGAACAGATCCTTAATAATTGCCAGAACCAGTTGTTGCATCAGTACCTGGTGGACTCGGATCTGACCTCTCCCCAAGAATTGGGAAAGAAGGCAGACAAGTGGGTCAGAACCAGGGTGAGGCAGAAACCCCAGAACCAAGGGGGTGACACCAAGAAGCAAGATCCTAAGGGCTCTGAGAAAGGTGGGGATAAGTCAAAAGACCAGAAGTCTTCACAAGGGCCCCAAAAATCTGCATCTGGTGGGGAGTCACAACCCAACAAGGGAAAAGGCCAAAAGAAGCCCTGGTGCAAATTCTGTAAACAGAAGGGGCACTGGACTTCTGACTGTAACAAGTCCAAAGACCAAACCACCACCACTCCTGCCCCTAAGGCAACTGTTCCCCCTAGTTCAGCTACTGGTGGAGGTGGTACACAGAATAAGGGTGTAGTAGGGTTGACCCTGGGTTCTGAAGTGGACTCTGACCTAGTCAGAGTGCCCACTCAGGCAATGCTGATTTGTGAGGGAGACCTTAATATGTCCTTCCTAGTGAGTCCCAGTAATCTGGGCAAATACAAACAGCAGCCTGTAATAAATGGCAAACAGGCTTTGGCATTTAGGGACACAGGTGCTAGTGTCACCATGGTGGCAGAGGATCTTGTGGACCCTGGACAGATCATCCTGGGCGAACTGTACCAGGTGACCAATGCAAGCAACGTCAGGACCAACCATAGTCTGGCAGTTGTGAATTTCTCCTGGGGAGGGGTAACTGGCCTCAAGAAGGTTGTAGTCAGTGCAGACCTCCCTGTCGAATGTCTATTGGGCAATGATCTAGAGACTTCAGCCTGGTCTGAAGTAGAGTTATGGACTCATGCTGAGATGTTGGGCATCCCTGCAGAGGTATTTGCTGTGACCAGGTCACAAGCAAGAATGCATGACACTGAACCAGCTCTGGATCCTGGAACAATGGACCAGATGCTTCCCAAGAGGAGGAGCAGTAGGGTAAAGGCAGTGCCTTCCCCTCTGTCTCAGATCACAGATTCACCCCCAGAGGGAGGTGAAGCAGATCCTGAAGAAGGGACTGCCCCAGAGGGACTTGAGCCTGATCAGGTTGAGTTCTTGGGGGCAGGGGGCCCTTCCAGGGAAGATCTGAGGAAGGAGCAACAGTGCTGCCCCTCTCTTGAACCCCTCAGACAGCAGGCTGCTGCTGAGGCTGCTGGGAGTGCTAGTGGGTCCCATAAAGTTTATTGGGATGAGGGACTCCTATATTCTGAAGGTAGAGACCCAGCCCCTGGAGCCACCAGGAGGTTGGTAATACCTCAGAAGTTTAGGGGTTCCTCTTGACCCTAGCACATGACATCCCTTTAGCAGGACACTTGGGCCAAAACAAGACCTGGGACAGGCTTGTTCCACATTTTCATTGGCCACATATGTCAGAGGACACAAAGGAGTTTTGTCGCTCCTGTGTCACATGCCAAGCCAGTGGTAAGGCAGGTGGCACAACAAAGGCCCCCTCATACCACTACCTGTGGTGGGGGTACCCTTTGAAAGGGTAGGGATTGACATTGTTGGTCCCCTTGACCCTCAAACTGCATCTGGGCACAGGTTTATCCTGGTGGTAGTGGATCATGCCACCAGGTACCCAGAAGCAATTCCTCTAAGGACCACCACAGCCCCTGTGGTGGCAAGAGCCCTCATTGGAGTCTTCTCCAGAGTGGGTTTTCCAAAGGAGGTCATTTCTGACAGAGGTACCAACTTCATGTCAGGATATCTAAAAGCAATGTGGAAGGAGTGTGGTGTAACTTACAAGTTCACCACCCCCTATCACCCACAATGCAATGGTTTAGTTGAACGCTTCAACAAAACCTTGAAAGGAATGATTAAAGGACTCCCAGAGAAGCTTAGGCGGAAATGGGACCTTCTTCTTCCTTGCCTGTTGTTTGCATACAGAGAGGTTCCACAGAAGGGGGTTGGCTACAGCCCATTTGAGCTTCTGTTTGGACATCCTGTGAGAGGTCCACTGTGTTTGGTAAAAGAGGGCTGTGAGTTACCTCTCAAGCCCCCCAAACAAGATGTGATGGACTATGTACTTGGTCTCCGCTCCCGGATGGCAGAGTACATGAAAAAGGCAACCAAAAACCTAGAGGCCAGCCAAGAATTACAAAAAGCTTGGCATGACCAAAAGGCTGTACTGACTGTATACCAGCCAGGACAGAAAGTGTGGGTGTTGGAGCCTGTGGCCCCAGCAGCCCTCCAGGACAAGTGGAGTGGCCCCCATACAATAGTTGAACAGAAGGGAGAAGTCACCTACCTGGTGAATCTTGGAACTCCCAGGAGCCCCCTGAGGGTGCTTCATGTCAACAGATTAAAGCCATATGTTGACAGGGCTGACATGGGCTTGCTCATGGCAACTGATGAGGACCAGGAGGAGGAGAGTGACCCTCTCCCTGACCTGCTCTCTCAGAACCCTGATGATGGGTCAGTAGATGGTGTTGCTTTGGCAAGCAGCCTCACTGACCATCAGCAAACTGAGTGCAGACAAGTTCTGCAACAGTTTAGACATATGTTTAGCCTGACCCCTAGTCAGACTTCCTGGTGCACCCATGAGGTGGACACTGGAGACAGTCTGCCTGTCAAGAATAAAATCTACAGGCAACCTGACCATGTCAGGGACTGTATCAGGACTGAAGTCCAGAAAATGTTGGAGCTAGGTGTAATTGAGCCTTCAGATAGCCCTTGGGCTAGTCCAGTAGTCCTGGTACCCAAGCCTCATACCCAGGGTGGTAAGAAAGAAATGAGGTTTTGTGTAGACTACAGAGGCCTCAATGCAGTCACTAGGACTGATGCCTATCCCATACCAAGGGCAGATGAGCTGATTGATACTTTGGCCTCAGCCAAGTATCTAAGCACGTTTGACCTGACAGCTGGCTACTGGCAGATCAGGTTAGCTGATGATGCAAAAGCCAAAACAGCATTTTCGACTCCCTGGTGGGCACTACCACTTTGTGGTGATGCCCTTTGGATTGAAAAATGCACCTGCCACTTTTCAGAGGTTGGTGAATAAAGTTCTGACAGGGATGGAAACTTATTGCTCAGCTTATCTAGATGATATTGCTGTCTTTAGTTCCTCCTGGCAGGATCACCTGGTCCACCTCAGGAATGTTTTGGAGGCCCTGCAGAAAGCAGGCCTCACTATCAAGGCCACTAAGTGCCAGATAGGGCAGAGTCAGGTTGTGTACCTGGGCCACCTTGTAGGTGGAGGCCAGGTTCAGCCTTTACAGAGCAAAATCCAAACCATAATGGAATGGGTTGCTCCAACCACCCAGACACAGGTGAGAGCCTTCTTAGGCCTGTCTGGGTACTATAGGAGGTTTGTCAAGGGATATGGATCTATAGTGACCCCCTTGAATGATCTGACCTCAAAGAAAATGCCAAAAAAGGTTCAGTGGACAGCTAGCTGTCAAAAGGCATTTGAAGACCTAAAGCAGGCCATGTGCACTGCCCCCATCTTACAGAGTCCAGACTACACCAAAAAGTTCATTGTCCAAACAGATGCTTCTGAGCTGGGTGTGGGAGCTGTACTGTCTCAACTGAATGATGAAGGTCAAGACCAGCCAGTAGCTTTTATTAGCAGAAGGCTGACCCCTAGAGAGAAACGTTGGTCAGCTATAGAGAGGGAGGCCTTTGCTGTGGTGTGGGCCCTGAAGAAGCTGAGGCCATACTTGTTTGGTACTCACTTCATAGTTCAGACCGACCACAAGCCCCTCCTATGGCTTAAACAAATGAAAGGAGAAAACCCAAAACTTTTGAGGTGGTCCATTTCCCTACAGGGGATGGACTATACAGTGGAACATAGACCTGGGACCCAACATGCCAATGCAGATGGACTCTCAAGGTATTTCCACTTTGAACACGAAGACTCAACTGGTCAAGGTTAGTTTAGTGTCCCTGCGTTTGGGGGGTTGTGTAGGAGAGTAGGATCTGCCTCTTATGTTGCCCCCACTTTTTTTCTGATGTTTACACTGGTTTCTGGCTATAGTCTGGCTGGGCCCCTGCTAATCAGGGCCCCAGCCTCTCTGTTCTCTCTAAACGACTTGGAGTGCACTCTAGGTGCACTAGTGATTGGATACTGTGGTACCTTATGAGTCCCTAGTATATGGTACCTTAGGTACCAAGGGCATAGGTACTTCACAGGCCTACCAGGGGCTGCAGCATGTATTATGCCACCCCTGGGAAGCAGACTAAATCTGACACCACAGGCCTGCTACTGCAGCCTGGGTGAGGAAGTGCTAGCACTCCTCACTGAGATATAGGTCCCCTATATCTCTCCTACACACACATATAAACCTATCAGTCACCCCTAAGGCAGGCCCTATCAATCCTGAGGGCAGGGTGCTTGGCTTCTATGTGAGGGGGTGCCTCTGCCTGAGCAGGGCCCCTCTGCAGCTCTCAGAGTCCATTCTCTGGTGCTGTTTGTGGATGCGGTTAAACCATATACTTTTAAGTGCATTATATCCTCGCGGTAAAATGCTAACTTTGGAATGGCTGCATCGAAACATGTCGTGTTTGGTGTCAAACACCTTGGAATACTACCCCCCGCCAGTCCTGGCGGCGGGGGTAGCATTCCACCCTTCTAGAGGGATAGACATGTAGCTACTGTGGAAACGCGGTAGAATCCTGCAGAGCCCTGGCATCACAAAATGGATGCCACCAGTCACAGACACTGGGCTGCCCTCCTGCTGATGACCAACACTCGCAGTGGAGGGAGCCCAACAATAGATATCCTGTCCCAAGGGGGTGTGACCACCTTCCAGACAGGGTTTAGTGTATTGGGGCTGGGTGGGTGCACTCTTAGAGTGCTTTGAAGTCCTGCACTGGGGGAGCAGAAGGCTCCTCTGTGCATATGCCAGTTCAAACCGGCTCAGGGGCTACCTGTCCCTGCTCTGGCGCGAAACTGGACAAAGGGAAGTGGGTGTAGCCACCCACTCCCCTGACCCTCCCATAGGTAGGGTCATAGAGCTAGTCCCTCCCCTTCTTTTGGTATAAGAGGGGGAACCTGTGCATTGCACCCCAGATTTCCCCCAGAAGAAGAATCCCGGACCTTCGACGTTCCACTACCTTTGGAAGACGGAAGAATCTCCCTTGGAGTCAAGGAGTGACTCCCCTGCTTGGCAGGCACCAAAAACTACAAACGACGGTCGCAAACTACGCCGCTCCCGCCGGAGTACGAAGTCCCTGCAGCCCAAGAAGTAGATTTCCTGACTTCTCAAAGGCCATCGTGAGTCCCCAGCGAAGCTGAGGCCAGTGGACCCCAAGAGTAACGAGGAACCGCGACCCCTGGGTACCGTGCACTATTGTCGAGTGCAACCCCTTCACAACGTTCCACGAACTTGTGCTTTGGACCACGTGTGGTCCCAGCCTCCAGCAAGAATCCTCCTAAGATCAGAGGCCTACCACGTCCCGAGTGACCGTGGGCCCCTGTGAGCGGATCCTCCCGAGGCGTCTTCGCGATCCCTTGCCAGCCGGCTTGTGGGTCCCCAGAAGACTCTATAAAGAAACCGAAGGGCTCCCTGGTTGCTCCAGGCCTGCCCTGACTTACCCTCGCTGGGTGAGCCCGACAGACCTTGCTGGTCTGTGCCATTGTCTCTTCACACTTTCCCTGAGACTTGCTGTTACCAAGGCTTGGTAGCTCCGATCGAGTCGCCGACCCCGCCGTAAGCTGCAGACATCGTGGGACATGCTGAATCCAGCTCCTGGTCATCGACGACGCCTCCTGGACCTCGTGGCTGAAGAATCAAGGCAACCGCGGACGACCTGAATCTTGCGACGACGGTGGGCATTCATCTTCCTTGCCCCGAGTCACTGCCAAGTGACTTTGAACACTGTCCCCTCTGCTTTCAGGTCTTCCATCCTCCGAATCCAGGCTTGGATTCCTCCGGACACTTCTCCTGTCGCCGCAAGCAGCAAGTCTTCACTGGCTCCCATTGAAAACTACGCCGCGACCCGACACCAAAGAACACCTATGCACCCGGCTCCCCTGGGTGAGGTAACTTCAGCACTACAGTGCTCCTGTGGGTGTGGGCCCTAGAACTACTTACCCTGTAAGTCACTTGCTTGTAGCTTCCCTCGAAGTGTCCCAAAACTCTAACTTTCCAAGTGCGACTCTCGCACTGACTCGTACCTGGTTCGCGTCTGTGTTAGACACACCGCGTCCAACTCCCTTGCAATACCATCTGTAACCGCGTCCTTCGACTCGTACAAGGACCGATCGGTGTGTTCGCCTCGAACACGCAAGGGACCTTTAACATTGATATCTCAATCGCGTCTGAGTGCATAGACTCGTACAGGATTCGCATCGGTGCCAGGTCACCGCGTCCGTCCCCTGTGGGTCTCCTACAACTACCTGGGGTGGTTCTTGGGGGTCCCTCGATTCTAGATGCCCTAGACCTAGGTCTAGCAAACTAAGATTGTAATATTCAATTGTGCTAAACTTATCCTGGATCATATTTGACTTGTACATATGTTCCTATCCTCTAATCTCATAAAGAGATTAGTAGAGAGTGTTTATTAATAAATACATATATATTTGATATATATACCTGTGTGGTGTCTTTTCATTCTGTGATTCAAGAGATTGTGTGGTAAAACAAGCTGCTTTACATTCCTTCAAGACTTAGCCTGAAGGCTGCTCTCCACAGCTACCACTAGGATAGCTTTCTATAAAGGTTGTCTTAAACCTATCTACCATAAGAGTCGAATTGTTCTGGTGCAAGGTGTCCACTTTAATTAGTGAACAGCATATACCAGGCCAACTTCTCACAAGTTCTTTAGGACATTTAGATCAGAACTCCGACAGGATATGGTCTCATTATTTCAGCAGGCTCAAAAAGGGCAAATACCTGAATCTTGGTGTAAGAACACAATAATAATTTTTAAGAAGAAGAATAAGCCGGAACTTAATCCATCGTCGTACAGGCCAATTTCCCTTATTAATTCAGATAGTAAGGTCTACTCTAAAATAATAGCCTCTAGATTAGCTAGAATCATCACCCCTCTTGTGTCCATTCGCCAGCACGGGTTCATTCCCGGGAGAGATTCAACCGATCACGTGAGACGTGTGATCGCTCTTCTCGACTGGGCTGAAGCCACGGGCTCTTCGCTGGGTGTGGCCCTGTTTGACGCAGAGAAAGCGTTCAACAGGGTCTCCTGGCGATTTATGTGGTATGTATTGCAGTGGAAGGGGTTCTGCCCTGAATTTATCCAAGCAGTGCAGACACTTTATATCTCGCCTGTAGCAGAGATCCGGATATCAGGGCAGGAATCAAAATCATTCAGGATCAATAGAGGTACAAGGCAGGGGTGCCCATGTTCCCCCCTGCTCTTTGCACTCTACATCGACCCATTTCTTAATAAGTTAGAGAAAAATGTGAATATAAAACCAGTGATGATCAACAATACTGAGTATAAGACATTGGCCTACGCAGATGATTTCGCGATACTTACTAGCGATATCACAGTGGCTCTCTTAGCAGTGAGGGAACAGGCGGAGCAATTTGGGGCCTTATCGGGATATAAACTAAATGTCGATAAAACGCAGATTATTCATTCTAATTTTATCCCTACTCCTGACCTCCCTGTCTCGACTGAAGTAACATACTTGGGTATCAAGATCTCGCAGTCAGTCGATCTAATACCGGATCTTAATATCATTCCTATGATCGCCAATGTCAACAGGACACTAGAGAGGTTAGATCACCTATATCTCTCTATGTATGGAAGAAATAATGTCTTAAAAATGTTAATTCTTCCCAAATTTTTATATTTATTTAGGACTATCCCCTTAGAGTTTTCAACGGCATCTCTAGCCAAAATTGAAAGAAGTTGCTCCAGGTTTCTATGGGGATATCATAGGGTTAGAAGGGCGACCAGATGGATGACTCTCCCTAGAGACCGAGGAGGTTGGGGGGTTCCCAACTTTCTAATGTACCATTGGGCCTCACTGTTACAATATATGGGGATTTTGGTGACTGGGACCAAAGCCGAGAGATCTATGGCGGTAAGACCAACTATCTATGAAATTGCACTGGACAATGAAGCTAATCAATGCTTAGTCAAAAACCTAGAACCTAGCTACTATAAAAAAAACTGATTTAAAACCCTCAAGGCAGCCTATGGGGTCTGGAGAAAGATTCGACGGAGGTTTAAGGTCTCTAATATAAATGTGTATACTCCCTTCCTGGCGTGTGGTGCTCTACCGCCAATTTTTCAAGATCAAATAACCTTCCGATGGGGCAATGTTGGGATTAATGTCTTAGGGGATATTTATGACAAAGGTCAAATAGAAACGTTTGCCTCTTTACAAGAAAAATTTGGGTTAGATAGAAGAGATTTCTTTAAATACTTGCAGGTTCGGAGCTTCATGGGGACAAATATACAAGGGACAACAGCTAACTTAGAAAAAATATCTCTGTTGGAGACAATAAGTAGAAAGTCCCGGATCGGGACAATTTATCAAATATTACTGCAAGCTTTCCCCGACGATCTTTGCAGTCAGAATGCTAAATGGGAGGAGAATTTTGGAAAGGAGGGGATAAATATAGAAGACTCAATTACTTTAATAAGTGAGACCTTAACAACAGGAAGCCTAAGAACCCAACATTATATGTCCATTTTTGACCTTTACTATACTCCACGAAAGGTTGCGAAAGGGGGAGGTACACGAGGTACTCTAGGAAGTAAGTGCAACAGATGTGGTTTAGTGGCCGCGGATACTGTACATATGTTTTATTCATGCCCTAACTTAGCTCCACTCTTTCAAGATATTGAATCTTTCTTTAATTCAGTTTTGAGGATCCAGCTTGCAATAACGCCAGAATTGGTAATCTTGGGCATTGACTGTAATGGGGGAGAGAATATTAGGGCAAGACATGAGGTTAGATTTGTATTTATCGCTATGGCCTGTATCCGATCGTGTATCACTGCTCAATGGATCAGTCCTGACTCCCCTACATTTATAATTTGGAGATCTAGGATTCTCTCTATCTATAATATGGAGTCCTCTGTAAATAGACTGAAAGGACGTAAGAGAAGGGAACTCAGGCAAAAAACTTGGGCTCCTATTTCCGAATGGTTAGACTAAATTACGTTGCTTATTCTTGCTTACTTATCAACTTTTTGTTTTTGCTTTGTACTTACTATTCTGATTTTTTCTTTTTTTTTTTAAATATGAAATTGCCATCACTTGTAACTGTAATACTGAGATTGTAAAAACATTTTAAATAAAAAATGTAAAAAAAAATTTTTTTTTAAACTAACTCTCAGATCAGGTTTTGTGCCTTTGCAACTTCTTAACGAAACAGCAATTTTTGACCGTATAATCTGACCCTAACACAAAAAAGAATGGTGAAAAAGAGTCCACAAAGTTAGGAACCATCCACCTATTACCTGGCTATTACAGGACATTATTTCCCTACCTAACACAACTTTTCATTTTCACGACTGCCAGAAATATAATTAATTATACTGGTATGAATCAATGCACAATTCACATCTATGGAAGTAACTCGAAAGAATCCGACACCAATTTAAAAAAGTAGAGCTTATTTTTGTGTAAATTTGGACACCAGAATGAAGTATGTACAGTTCATACAACCGGAGTTATAGAATTTACAGTGATAATAAAATTGATATAGAACTGTCCAACGTAACCATTCAAGGCAATGGGAGAAATACAAGGCGACACTCGGTCTCTTGCAGGGTGAGTTAAACAAAACCCACTCAAAATTAAGGTCTTGTGGGTCCTCTGACCAAGCTCTGACAGTCACAACACTTCTACCTTGCCCAGGGAGTCTGGCTGCAGAGGTCACTTGGCTGCACCTGGTGCTGAACGGGAGCAGCGGGAGCTGTCAAAAAACAACACTTGACAATAAGATACTTGCAGGAGGAGTTCAGAAGAGCCCTTGGAGATGATGTTTGGAGGAGCCCATGGACCAGGAATCACCAGACAGAACAGCTCTGCCTACCTTGGGTGTCTCAGGTACAGAGGTGTACCTGGCTATCCGTGGTGCTGAATGGGCCTGCCGAAACTGGGTTTACCAGGCATGCCAACGAAGCCATCTTTGGGATGCAAGAGCTCGACAACTGCACCACAAAAGAGGAAGGGAGATGGTGCCAGATGTTCCTTTCCTGTGGGGTGTCGAGTGAAGCAGATAGTAGTCAGTGAGACCACCAACAAGCCTTGCTCCTGTAAATGGTCACAACAAAACTAATCCTCTTCCAGAGGTCCGGGGAATGCTGTAGAGGGCTGAGACTCAAGGAGGTTCAGGACTACACTTCCCAGAAGGCAACTGGCCGGTTACTTTGCGGCTGATCCACAATAGAGCCCGGTGGTCAGTTCCTCTTGGATCTCAGAAGTGTGGTTTGTGCCTGCTGACTGCAGGTGACTAGTACCTCTAGCCCTAGGGATTCCGATTAAATCTTTAGGTTGCAGAGGAGTTCACCTACCTTGGAGAACCGGACTCTGGTCCTGGACGAGTTGTAGTCGGGCAGGGGCTGGGGGGCTGCCAGGGGTGCAGAGCTTGTGCCTTCTGTTTGTGGAGTCCTGCCTTGTGCTGACACCGGTCTCTTCTTTGTCCTTCTTTTTCAGAGCAGATCTGGAGTTCTGGTGTCAGGGGTGCCCCTTAAATCCTAGATTTAGGGGGTGTATAGGGATGTGAGGGCTTGTAGCCAATGGGCTACTAGTCCTGCGGCTAATCCGCCCCTGAGGTGACAACAAGCAGTGGGTGTATGACACCAAACTACCCAGAACCCACTATTTTTGGGACTTTCATGATGGCACAGGCCATCATCAGCCGTACAGATACACTAAACCCACCCTAGAGGTGTGGCTAGCCTTTGGGGCCTGTATGCCTCCTGCATCCCTAATTCCACCTGCATGCAAACATGATTGTGTGGGGGCAGGGGGGGTGCTGGTCTCCACTGGGAGATAAGTCACTTACATATCAGAGGCAGCGAAGCTTTTGAGGCTTACCGCCCGATGGATCTTTCACTAGCCATCCTGGGAGGGCGGAGGTTTGACCTCCTTCCTGCCCAGGCCTTTTGTCTTTCATTCTCCAGGAGTGATAGCACTCACAAGCAGGAGGTCAGACTTCTGAGGCCCAGGGAACTCAGTAAATCGGTGGGCACCCTCTAAGGGTGGCACCTAGGTGCATGCTAGCGCATCCTCGACATGGAAATTGTGTCAGGGGTGAAAAAGCACAGTGTTTAATACGAGGCATGACTAAATATGGTGGTACCATCGTGGAGCTGGCTATCTCAGTTTTGTTCGGTAGTCAGCCCATGTTAACCTCTGTGCCGCTGTTCACTTACAGTTAACTTGAATGGCAAGGTTACAGTAGAGGTATGTATGTCTGTACATATATGCCTGCACCATAAGTATAATGCACCCTGCCTCCTGAGCTTTAGGAGGCCTACCTTAGGGGTAACATATATATCTAGGCAGTGAGTGGACTCTGTCACATGTGGTGTGGGCAGACTGCATTGTCCTTATATTGCAGAGTAAACTATCTAAAAATAAACACGGTAAAAACAAAGGCAATGATAATTTCCAGACAAATAAAGAGAAAAAATGCTCATTGCACATTGAAGGTAAACCGATCGAGATAGTCACCGCATACAAGTATTTAGGAGTGTGGATCGATCACAAAGGACGGCTGTCTGTTCATAGTACTGCAATGCAAGGAACGGCACAATCGTTAGAGGGGGCTTTTTGTAGAGCAAGGAAAGCCATAAGCTCACCAGATTTCACTCCCTTAATCCGAGTAATGGGGGCAAAATTTCTACTGTCAGTAGCCCACGGTGCAATAGCCTTCATACCCACATCTGCAGCTGCAAGACTCTTAACAAAACAAGCTAACCTAATGTCAGCCGACAGTGACGCACAAACTCTGAAAAACCAAAGTCATGGAAGTTGCGCATCAAAACTGTACAACAGTGGGGTCTTGCCACATTACCTGTCCTCTCCCTTAAAACCAATAATGAAGCGCCAACTAATGAGACTACGGTTTGGCTTGATTCCACTATTGGCTTACAAGTATGGTCGTGGGTATAAAGAGACTGCAGTCACTCAGTGCCGTGCATGTGGGGGAGAAGATGAATCTCTAATTCACATATTGTGTATTTGTGATAAACTACGCACCTTGAGAATATACTGGCCTCGCCCCATCTGGCATACTTTAAATATACGGACTTGTCAAGCAGCTCTGGTAGAGTGCATGAAAGGCGATTCAGTGCAGCTGGCGGCACGCTTCATGAAATACCTGTCTGCTGTGAAAGCCGTCTTGGATCCTAATAATCACTCAGAACTGTATTGCACAGTGACGTGCCAATTGTTTTAATCCCCATGTTTTTATAGTTGCCTAAGTGGTGTTTAAACTTTTTAATCTCTAGAGCAACAGGATGATAAACTGTTACATATTTTTTATAATATTGGAAATTCATGCACTTTACACTGATTTTAACTTGGCTTGATTGCAATGATTTTAATTAATTGTACAAAAAATTATCTATCTATCTATCTGGTGTGGGCAGAGTCGAACTCGAGCAGTGACGCTACTTGTGCAGGCTGCGGTAGCAGCCCTGCCGACTTTACATTTTTTCGGGTCACTCAGTGTGGCATAAGGAGGGCTACAACCCTAGTGACTCTTTTAACTCCCTGACCCTGGGTACCATTGGAACAATTTACTAGGGACTTATATGGAGGTTAAAGTACCTTGCCAACTGGGTGTACCAATGCACATTACAATTTGAGGGAAAGTGCACTGGCACAGGACCTGGTTAGCAGGTCATAGTGCACTTCCAATTCTAATGCCACAGCATCTCAAGCAAAACGTGGGGGGCGGGGGGACCATCCAACAAGCATTGGCATAGCCAATAGGTCTCGCTTTTGGGACCTTATAAGTATTTAGTTATGCAGCACAATATCCTTGGTGCAATAACATCAACTGTTGCATGGCTAAAAACTTATAAGGTTCCAAAGGCGAGACCTATTGGCTATGCCAATGCTTGTTTTAATTGTTTGAGAGAATATTTGTGCTGGTCATGTTTATGTGTGTGTTCGTTTTTTATTTTGCCTAACAGAGTCTTTTTGCAGTAATTTAAACTTCAGCGGGGGCGGCTCAGGCCCGAGGTACATCTTTTAAGAGTCTTAGCGGGATTGGATCCTGGGCCGGCCATTGTGTCAAGGATCACACGGCTCGACTTAAGTCCGCCGTACAAAAGTAGTGATAAGGAGGTGAACTCGGAGCTGACTGGCGAGATTACAGGCCCTGGAGACGGCGGTATCAGCAGCAAAGCTCCCCGCGGGGTCCCAGTCACAGAGAGGGGCTGATCAGACAGCTAAGGTTCAAGAAAGGGAGGCCCATGGAATGGAATGTGAGAGCAGCGCCGAGGAGACGGAGAGCAGAGCGGTGTGTGCTGAAGAACACAAGCGGAGCAGAGTGTGCCCCGAGCTAGACGGTTCTGAGACAGTGACCGGCATGGCACTGAGGCCTGGAAAGTAACTTCAGTAACGGAGCAGAGAGGCGGAGAAAGCGTGACGTAGACTTCGTGGAAGAGAGAGCGGAGGCCCCTTCTAACACTAACGTGACAGCAAAGAGAGGGGCTGCCGCGTGTCACTGAAGGAGGGGCCACCTCCTGAGTAGGATTAAACTACGTACACTGGGCATGGGGGAGGGAGTGGGAGAAGGGAGGGGTGTGTGAGAGCAGAGAGAAACCATTAACAGCGCGGCGCTCGTAAAGGGCGCTGTGCTGATTATGTTACAACAAGCCAGGACTATTGTCTTTGTCAATGGCTGTTAGATGCATAAGATAAAAACAAGCCAGCGAAGGTCTGGTGTAACAAGCACGGAGGAGCCGGGGCGAGCGAGCGGCGGCAGCCTGCAAAGCAGTCTCAAAGCGCCAGGCGTCGTGGCTGGCCTTTGGATGAGCACGCTGCAGACATGTGCTTCCACTTATCGCGCCCGCGTCTGGGCACGATAATTGGAAACACATGTTTGCCGCGCGTACCCATCTCAAAAAGGCCAGCCACGACGCACGAGCGTTTCTTGGACTGCTTTGAAAACTCACTTACAATAAGTCTTCGCCTCTAAGCAGCGCTTGCGCGCTACTCGAGGCTCGACCTAAAAAGGGCACTTTCCAACACTGGTCCATCTCATGTCCGAGTTAACAATGACAACAAACACGCATTAACTTGATTTCACAATGACCACACGTATGCTGCATGTGCACCGGACAATATTGATATGTCCTCAGATGAGGATTAAAAGCAGAACTCTAACTTACCACAGAGACTGTATCAAAAAACTGAAGATTTTTAAACTTTGTATTTTTGCTTTTTAAAGCTGCAAAATTTTTATTGCCATATTCAGTATCATGCCTGTCCTGTTTAATCGCCAATATGCATACCTTTTAGCCAACATAAATGCTTTTACGATAATGCATATGTTACAATGTCTTAATATTGCTTGAACATGCAAGATTTAAAGAAACAAATTCATGCTTAGCTTACCACATTTATTCTTGCTGTTTCGTGTAATCATGCTTTTTATGATATAATATTTTGGAAGTCCCTGGCCTGACCATGTGCACAAGATGGAGTTGCGGTTGCAGACAGTGGAAGACGTTCTTGAAACTGGTGGGAGGAGACTTAGACACTGAAGTGGGGAAAGAGGAGACAGGGCTCCCTTTAGGAATTCGATAAGCTCCTTTTGCTGTGAGGGGCAGTTGATTAGCCTTCCTAGGCACTGACATTTGGTAGATGGTGGGGGTGAAGGGAGGGACGGCAGTATCTGTTGTTCACAGTGTAAAAGATATTTTTGGTGAGCCCAGCATTTTGTCTTTTTCCTGATCACTGTTCAGTGTGGCTGTTGAAAACCATGTGTACAGAACTCTTAGCTCTTTGTACCTCTGTTAGTGGTGCTCCAAACTGGAGACAACCCTGCTGTGAGGAGCATTACTTTACAAAAAGTCACTGTCTTCTCGACAGCCTGGAGAGGATACTTGAAATGAGAAGCACTTCAATTGGGCTCTACAGTAGTAGTAAGTTTTCTGCAACGGTCTCTCAGATGGTGATGGACGTGCACCCATGCTCTGAGTGCCCCAGGTGAAAGACATCTGGATCCCTGGTGCTGATTTAGTTAGTCATGGGTGAACATGGATCTCACATGTGCACAATGAAATAGGCCTGTCTCATGGACTGCAGTCTTGTTGTACTGGGAGGTGGGCCCAAAGTACTACCCTCACGGTGGTGAAAGGCTACTACCTTTCCCAGGAGTTAAGTAGCACATTCACAGTGGTGGCACCATACCATCTAGTGATTAGTAGGAATGAAGATGCCTTATTACTTGTGTCATTGGAGTGAGGCATACAGGCCCACTCGTGTTAAGTTCTGTTGGCGTGTGCTTGAGTCACCCTTGGTCTACATGAAGTTAGTATGTAGAGCTGTGCAGCACCCATATGGTTGCATGCGTGTGCTGGGTGTATGTGTGCTTGTGAGTGGTACAAATCATGGAAGACTCTGGGTTCCATTTTGGGAGACCCAGGGCTTACCGCAGGAGTATGAGGAACTAAAGGAATCCCCCACAGCCAGATTTGTGGATTGTTGGGTACGTAAGAGCTGGGTGTGACATGCACAGGAGGAAGGAAGTGTTGTACGGCTTCTACTTTCTCAGTAGGAACTGTGCATTTGTTAGACAACATAAACATCAGTATGGTGCAAGTCTGAGTCCACACACCCTCTGCATCTGTTGGCCTGTAGTCCTGCTAGCTCACAGTGCTCCATCTGTACCCATAACTTGGCAAAGTAACAAATGGATTGCCAGAGGGTCCTGTCGTGAAGTTAGCCGATGCTGCACTGATCGGTCTGTTGCCAGTGTGCAGGTTAAAGTTGGCGACCCTGTATGGCAATTCCCGAGGGGGCTGTCATGAAGAGTGCATTACTGCCTTGCCGATTATGCTGTAGTCCATGCATGTAGAAAAGTTGGCGACCCTGTAGGGTAGAGGGGTCGCAGTGAGGAGAGCATTACTGTTGTGCTGATCGAGCCATAGTCTGTATGCAGAGTAAAGTCAGGACCCCGGTTGCCAGGGGGAGGGCCACCGTGAAGAGCTAGGGTTGTCACCTGGTTTCACTGATGCTAAGAGGGAAGGCTGCTGTGGTGACCTGCAAGTGCCCGAACCCTGACTGGAGCATCAGAACGGGATTGATCATCCCCCTACATGTGAGAGAGTCCAGAGGACCTTACTATGTCATCAGAGGGAGCTCCATAGAGGACCAGCTACTGCCTCTGCAAAGCCAAGAGTGCTACTCACTGCCGGCAGCCTCTGCAGACCTCTGTGACGTCTGAGTGTAGAATGCTCCCTAGAGACTGCAGTAGAGCAACCCTGGCGGGAGCGGGTACTACTGATCACAGGGCCAAAGGGCCCAGGGGGATTTGTTCTGCATCCTAGGGCCTTGGGCGCTGAAACACTTTTGACTTTAGAAGAGTTGAGTGGGATTCCTAAGACTCAATCTTCCAGTGGGGCCTAACCTGAATATTGCCTCTGGGATGGGGAATAACCACTACCAATTGAGCGAGGGAAGTGGGACTCAGGGACATGCCTATCTAACACTGGAGTACTGACCACAGGAGGACTGTGTGTATTATTTGTGTATGCCGTATTTTAGTTTGTGTTCGAATATAAATACTCCTTTCTTCATAAAAGCATGTATTTGACTGGACAATCATTGACTTCTGCAATTGAACGTATTTTGAGTTGTGAGTCTGTGTTCACTCCCTGCATCTTCCTCTCCCTGAGGAGCCTTCAACTTCTCAACACATGCTACTACTGAGAGTCAAGCCCTCAAGGGGTACATGGACCAGTTGCTCAGGACCCACAGTAGGTCCTGTCCCAGGACACACATCAGGACATACATGCCAAACTCTTCCAATTCAGGCAGGAGGCTACCAATTTCAAGGATAGTCTCACGCTTTCTGATTCCTGCATGCAGAAACCCGATTCAGAGTTTTGTAAAACTGTCAAAAATAAAATGTTGATGCATGTCACGTACGCCCCAGTCTCCCCTTCAAGAATTACCTCTGACATCAAAGGTTAACGCTTTGTCCTTGATTCTTGGTAAGGGAGATTAGAGCATGTGACAGGCTTCAACAGTTTTACAAAGTGCAAACATAATCAGAGTTTACGACTCTGTTTTTGTTTACGCTAGGTTATTAAACTGCCCAAAAATTAAATTCTGATGGTCTGTCACCATGCATACCAATAGACCCGATTCAAGCAGATTGCCTCTGCTTCAATTTAAGTCAGTGGAGAAAATACATTCGCCTGAATATTTTTTTTAATCTCCAACTTGCCTGCTCAAAAACGTTTGCATGTATGTCAGGTGTAAAAGGCCTCAAGTCCCACTGTTGGGCTCAATAGATCCTGCTTGCCCCGTGGCCTCCGAAAGGGTTTCTAACAATCAGTGTGTACTTAAACCAATAAATATAAGCAAAGATTTTTTTTTTAATGTGTTCTAGAGTTATTAATGTTTTTTGCCCATAAAGTAAACAAAGATAGAAAAAGATGTCAAAAATTAAAAAGGACAATTTTATATAAAGCCCAATTTTATCATGTCTTCATACCTTTCCAGAAGTTTGAAAAATGAACAAATTGCTGGTATTTTACTGTGGGAAAGGTGGCAACCCTAACGTGTGAAGCCCTGTCCTTGGACTGTGTGTATCTTAAAATCAAGCAAATCTGGTACAACTGGAAACCCAGGTCTTTCCTGCCACAAAAAGCTTGTCTGTGAAATGCACATGGAGGTGGCGGTTCCGTCAGCGGCCACCAGAGGGCGCTCCTCGCCTGCTGATGAAACCCACTGAGCTGCACATTGGATGAAAGAGAGAAGGGTTTCCTCTTCCGGGTCAGTGGCGGCAGAGACAGCATCAGCAGCGGTGGTGACATCACTTACGGCCTCTGCAGAGGAGGAAGGATCCCCTGTCTGTCTGTGCAGTTATCTTCATCTTCAGACCCCCGATCTGCCCCTGCCCCCCCTCAGACCCCAGATCTGCACCTGCCCCCCCCAGACCCGCCCCTGCTCCCCCCAGCCTCCCTGGAGGAGGAGAAAGCCTGGACATGTCTGCACAGGTTTCTGCTCAGGTAGGAGATTGTCAGCACCTTCTGCTGTGTTTGTAGAAATAGACTGAATAATCCTGGAGAGAATCTCTGCCAGGAGCCGGGCTGAGCTGGGCTCTTCTATCCGGGGGCCTCTGGGGGGGCTTTACTTGTGGTCCTTGTGGTGTTTGTGAGCATCATTTGTGTTAAAGAGGGGATCTCTGCACTGCACTGAGGGATCTGTACACGTTGCACTGCATCTTACTGCACTGAGGGATCTGTACACACTGCACTGCCTCTTACTGCACTATGAGGGATCTGTACACTGCACTGCATCTTACTGCACCGTGAGGAATCTGCACAGGTTTCTGCTCAGGTAGGAGATTGTCAGCACCTTCTGCTGTGTTTGTAGAAATAGACTGAATAATCCTGGAGGGAATCTCTGCCAGGAGCCGGGCTGAGCTGGGCTCTTCTATCCGGGGGCCTCTGGGGGGGCTTTACTTGTGGTCCTTGTGGTGTTTGTGAGCATCATTTGTGTTAAAGAGGGGATCTCTGCACTGCACTGAGGGATCTGTACACGTTGCACTGCATCTTACTGCACTGAGGGATCTGTACACACTGCACTGCCTCTTACTGCACTATGAGGGATCTGTACACTGCACTGCATCTTACTGCACCGTGAGGAATCTGCACAGGTTTCTGCTCAGGTAGGAGATTGTCAGCACCTTCTGCTGTGTTTGTAGAAATAGACTGAATAATCCTGGAGGGAATCTCTGCCAGGAGCCGGGCTGAGCTGGGCTCTTCTATCCGGGGCCTCTGGGGGCTTTACTTGTGGTCCTTGTGGTGTTTGTGAGCATCATTTGTGTTAAAGAGGGGATCTCTGCACTGCACTGAGGGATCTGTACACGTTGCACTGCATCTTACTGCACTGAGGGATCTGTACACACTGCACTGCCTCTTACTGCACTATGAGGGATCTGTGCACTGCACTGCATCTTACTGCACCGTGAGGAATCTGCACAGGTTTCTGCTCAGGTAGGAGATTGTCAGCACCTTCTGCTGTGTTTGTAGAAATAGACTGAATAATCCTGGAGGGAATCTCTGCCAGGAGCCGGGCTGAGCTGGGCTCTTCTATCTGGGGGCCCCTGGGGGGGCTTTCCTTCCGGCCCTGGGGGTGTTTGTGGGCATTATGTGTGTTAAAGAGAAGATCTCTGCACTGCACTGCATCTCACTGCGAGAGGTCTGTGCGCTGCATCTTACAACACTGTGAGGAGTCTGTACACACTGCAGTGCATCTTACTGCACTATGAGGAATGTGTGTACTGCACTGCATCTTACTGCACTATGAGGAATCAGTGCACACTGCACTGTGAGGAATCTATGCACACAGCACTCCATATTACTGCATTATGAGAAATATATGCACACTGCACTGCATCTTATTGCGCTGCCAAATGAAACCTAACCTGGTTTCTTCTTTTTTGCAGACTCACCGGGCGCTATAGCGCCTCTGTTCGGGCATCGTGAGAACGCTACTCCAGCAGCAGAAAAATGTAAGGTGTCAGGAGTATTCAGTCATTGGGTCAGAATTTGTCAAACTGTTCATTGTAAAATGGTGTGCAAGTATTCAGGCGTAGTTTTTTATCGATGTTAATATAAAATGGCTTCCACAAAGTTTAGTTGTGGTGATTCAACAAACGTATCTAACAGACATGGTGATCAGAAAGCCTGTAGATGTTGGGTGGAAAAAGAAGAAAAAGGCATTAATTTCAGTAGGTCCTATTTTTGCCCTGATTTCCATTGAAAATGTCTTGGCTGGATTTTTTCAAGATTCTTTCCACATTATCAACCTTTTAGGATCTTTGCTTCCTTTATCAGCACATCTGCTGTACTTTACTTTACATCATATTCTTTTCTCAGTGGGATTATCGGAGGAGATTGCTGCACAGTGCAAAGGTTCCTTAACATTGATTTTCATGGACTCTTGGAATGTTACCCGGTCTGTCTCCCTTCAAAGCACTAGACACAATCTTGACCTGAAAAGTCTTTAGTGGTGAAGAGACTTCAATTTTTAATTATAGGCAAATAAAATATGTCCAGTGTTGGAGGGAATTTAGAATTGTTTCTGGGTGTATTGGGACTCGTACCCTTCCTACAAAAGTGCGGTCCAAAGTAATCAAACTTTCCTTCCTGTTCTAGCTGTGTTCCTTTAAGGTAGAAGTTTCTTTGCCAGGGGTTGTTTCTTTTCATTACTAAGACTTACATTCCCTTGTATTAATTTACAATGTTCTTCAGAGATGGAAGTGGTTTGTGCAGGCACTATTTGTTTCACACAATAAGAGCTTATACCATTGGCACAGAGAAGAACTGAGATTGTGACACTGTCGAGACCAGTGGTTCTTAACCTTTTGACTTGTGTGGACCCCACAAAATCACTATTGGAAGCCGGGGACCCCGGCCTAAGCAGTTTCTACAATCTGAACCTCAGGAAGAATACGCAAAATTACAGAAACAAGTATACATCAAGTAAATAAAAAGATTATGACATACTTTCTATAATTCACATACGCAAAAATATGCAAAAGTTGAAGTTATAAGTTTATGGAAAGGTTGGAGCTTTAAAAAAATGTGTTTTATTTCTAAAAGACAAATCAGTATGCTAGACCCTAGGATATGACGTTGTCTTTTTTGCTTCTAATGCATCCTTTCTTTTCATCGACACATTCTAGGGCTTCATTTGAGGCCACCACTCGTCCATACTACTGTCGGCAGTACTTGTGCTGTTCCCACGAATAAAGCTAAGGAGGCCAACCTAATGTTGGCCTCCAATCTCAAATCCCTTCACATTTAAAGAGTTTTACATTTTGTTAAGTTCGCATTTTGGTTTTTTTATGTGTATGTACTTTACTAACTGTACTGTAAATTTTCTAGGGCTACTTCAAAACAACAAAGCTAGAACATGGTTATATTAATAATGGTAGTGACACTAGAGATATAAAAATATAAAAATATTTATTATGAAGTAAATACATTAAAACAAGTTTCTAAATTTCATAAACATTTTGTTGAAAATCATGTACAGCATACTCCCTGTTATCATTCATCCATACATTCACATATACCTCACTTTATTATTATGTGTGTGTTGTCAGCATGGTTAATTGATTCATAGTATGACAATCAACATTACAGTACATATGATTGATACAGTCTCATGGATTAATATGATTGTAGGGTGGTGTCCAAGATGTCTCAACGCGCGTTTCGGCAGAAAAACTGCCTTCCTCAGGAGAACCACCTTTAATCGTTATATTTCTGAAAAAGAGATTATTGTCTCAACAAAATGTCACAGTGACACTACCCTAATGAAAGTCTAGCAATTATACATACTTGCAAAATTAATAATGAGTCCACATTACAGAGCCTTGGAATTGTGATGTATAAATATAAAATATTTTTTTATATAACAATCTAATGGAGAAGAAATTAGTTGGAAGTCAAAGGTCAAGTGAATGGACAAGGAAAATATCTTAGTGTAATACCAAGAAGAGTACACACCAGCAAGGGAAAGACTTCAAGATCACGTGAATAAAAAGAATGAGATTAATATAGTAAACGAGCCTTAAACCAGAACTATAAGGTTTGTGCCCATGCAATAAATGGTGAAAGAAATAGTGAGAAAAGTATAATGAAAAGTGAGAAAGAAAGGAAGAAAAGAAGGTTACCGGACGTTCTTACCAGATATACAACCTCACTGAATGTGAGACTGTATTCTTAAAACGGACTTCGAGATCTTGATGGTAATGCGTCCTAATTATAAATTGAATCCTATAACGATAAACATTACTGTCATTAGAAATGGGTATGAAGACTGGAAGGGTTTATTTATTTATGCGCTATAAAAACGCTGGAGGGAACTGAGACACAAATGAAAACTAAAGAAAAACGAAAATATCTGCATGTGGCAGGTGAAAATATTGAAAAGGGGAATCTTGGGATGGGCCAAATGAGCTTATTGATGTCATAAATTAAGCTACTTACCCAAGACATAAAAAGCAGAACACACAACTGGAAATAGAAAGTCAGCCTAGCATGATGTAGATGTACAATTATAAGTGGCTGGGTTCTGCATAACCTAGGAAGTCACAAAAGATGAACTTGAGTTAAACTGAGACGCTAATGAAAGAAGTACTTTACTAACTGACAATGTTATTTAATTATCTAAACAATCTCCGATTCCCTTTATTGGCTTTGCAGACCCCCAGGGGTCCACGGACCACAGGTTAAGAATCGCTGGTCTAGGCTGGGAATATTTAGGGTTGACAGGGTCTATGTCATAACCAAGTCCTTTATAAAGATATTAAATAAATCAGGGGTCCAAGTGCATACCCCTTCATCAACTCTGAAGGTGAAGTGCATTGTCCCGATTTCACAATTCTTAAGCATGCAGAGTTCTGTCGAAAGAAACTAAACATAGTGTTTACATGATCTCTGGGCGCTTTTTGGCTAAGACTCGCCCTGGGGACCAAGCGGCTGATGTTATCCAATACTGCTGCAAGGTTTAAAAAATCCACATACAAATGATTTTTTTTTTTTTTAACTGTTTCAATTTACATTTTCAGAAAAAGAACATGACATATTTTTTAATAGAAAAATACTCGGTTGTGCTCAGCAGTCGTCAGCATCTCTGCTCCACTGCGCGCAGCCAGCATCATTGGTCACTGGCACATATTTGGATAGCATCCCTCCTTCCCTCACTGCAGAGCACTTTAACGAATAGTTGTCCAATCCTGCCCATAAGGTGAATTAGTGGTAATTTTTCCTTTGCATCCTTTCTCCCTTTTATATTACACATTGAAGCCAGGTTAATAGGATCTACAAACTATATAAATACAATTAAATAAAGAGACCACCCATTAGGTAGATTGTAGAAGAAAACATCCCTTTATCCCTATTAGAGATGATAGTTGGTGGCCACAGTCAAGAGGAGGCTCCGGCAGGACCTTACAGAGGAACCCCTGATCCTCACCAGGACCTTACAGAGGAACCCTTGATCCTCATCACAAAGTAAAACGGACAAGGGGGCAAACTCCCTTCTTTTTTTGTGACTCGTTGGGCTCCTCTATTGGATTTTAATACAGATCTGTGTTAAATGACAGATTTCCACAATGTCCCCTGATTCTGCCTTTATTGAGGGTCTGTACATATCTGACTCCAGGGAATCTTAGAAATGGGCCCCTCAAAAACACTTTATCTGGACTCTGATTGGACACCCTCATATGACATCATCCACAGTGTTTATGATAAGGGCAGATGTGTATTTGTCCTCATGCATGGATCACACAAGAACAGCCCTAATGATAATGTATGACTAATGGATTCTCTAACTCTTCACCCTTATTTGTGACGGGTGCGCGTGTGGGCCGGATGCTGAAGCGCCATGCTACCTATCTAGGAGCCTCCTGTCTCATCTAGGAGCCTCCTGTCTCATATGGAGCCTCCTGTCTCATTTAGCAGCCTCCTGTCTTATCTAGGAGCCTCCTGTCTCATCTATGAGCCTCCTGTCTCATCTAGGAGCCTCCTGTCTCATTTAGCAGCCTCCTGTCTCATCTAGCAGCCTCCTGTCTCATCTAGGAGCCTCCTGTCTCATCTAGCAGCCTCCTGTCTCATCTAGCAGCCTCCTGTCTCATCTAGGAGCCTCCTGTCTCATCTAGGAGCCTCCTGTCTCATCTAGGAGCCTCCTGTCTCATATGGAGCTTCCTGCCTCATCTAGGAGCCGCCTGTCTTATCTAGGAGCCTCCTGTCTCATCTGGAGCCCGTCTGTAAATATATCAAACGCCTAAAAACTGATGTTATCGGCCTATAACCCAAAAATGAGTATTCAAATATTGCCATCCATTCCAGGACTTCCCTGTTTTATTATCCTGTATGTGATGGACAATATTGAAAACTTGGCAAACGAAAGAAATGGTGGTGGAAGCAACACAGCGGCAAGTGTTGGGGAGGAGAAGCAACGGGTGAGAGAGCAATGTGGAGCAAGCAGGTGAGAAGCACAGGAGAGCAGGCATGGTGGTTTATGAGGTGGCGAAGAGAAGCAACGGGTAAGAGATAACCCTGGGCATAATACTTCGCTACGCTCACGGAGCATGCAAAGTTTGTGTTACTACGCACTACACAAATTGCACGTAGCAGAGTGAAAAACTCTGCTAATCGACGTAGCGTAGCAGCAGTATATTAAACACATACAAATGCTTTGTTAAAGAAATTTTCTATGCTAAAAAGCATATAACAAATTCACAAAAGTGAACTTTGACAATGAAAATATCAAGCAATGAGAGAGGTGATGATTGTGGGTTCCCCCCTAACCTAGGGGGAGGACCAAGCAGAAGCCTTGAACACAAAAAGCATATCATGTGAACGATTCAGTGGTGGTCCCTTCTCCTAGGACCACCCCAAGCACAGTTATGGGCAAAAATACAATCCCAACCAAAGGCTCTGCAAAGCATTATGGGACGAGATTAGTAGTGGGCAGTGAATATTATAGTGTCCAATATCAAAATATTTCTACAAAGAGCTGCAGTTCAACTAGTCGTTACTAGATGTCCCTCACGAGTCAAATGCAAAAGCATTGAAATTATTAATACATCAAGCTGCAGTTCCACTAGTCGTTACTAGATGTCCTCACGAGTCAAATGCAAAAGCATTGAAACCCTTTCATGAAGCTTTTGCATTTGACTCATGAGGGACATCTAGTAACGACTAGTGGAACTGCAGCTCTTTGTAGAATTATTTTGATATTGGATACTATAATATTCACTGCCCACTGCTAATCTCGTCCCATAATGCTTTGCAGGGACTTTGGTTGGGATTGTATTTTTGCCAATAACTGTGCTTGGGGTGGTCCTAAGAGGATGGGACCACCACTGAATCGTTCAAAAGATGTGCTTTTTGTTTTCAAGGCATCTGCTTGGTTCTCTCCTAGGTTAGGAGGATACCAAAATCATCACCTCTCTCACTGCTTGTTACTTTATCGATTTCACTTTTGTGAAATGCTATATGCATTTTAGCATATAAAGACAGAGATACTTATTTTATCTTAACTTGCACTGTGCAAGATGCCTTTGGCAATTATTGTACAGTGCAGTCAAGCACACAGCTACGCAATTTGCATAGCTACGTGTAGTTCAAAATGTACTTCACATAGCTACGTGAAGTGCTACTACGCAAACCACGCCCAGGGTTAGTAAGAGAGCAATGTGGAGCGAGCGGGTGAGAAGCACAGGCGAGCAGGCATGGTGGATTATGAGGTGGGAAAGAGAAGCAACGGGTCAGAGAGCAATGTGGAGCGAGCGGGTGAGAAGCACAGGCGAGCAGGCATGGTGGATTATGAGGTGGGGAGGAGAAGCAACAGGTGAGAGAGCAATGTGGAGCAGGCGAGTGAGAAGCAAAGGCGAGCGGACATGGTGGATTATGAGGTGGGGAAGAGAAGCAATGGGTGAGAGAGCAATGTGGAGCGAGCGGGTGAGAAGCACAGGCGTGAGACCGCTGACCCAGGTCACTGGCCTGCTCCTCCCCCGCAGCTCCGCGCCATCAACTCTGCCGCTGAGCCCCAGCCTCCTCCCATGAGGGGTTTGAGGCCGCTGCCTGCCCCGTGCTGCACCCGCTGTGTGAGAGTCAACCTGCTTTGACTTTTGTATGGTTGCACGCTCGTATTGTTGGTAACTGCTGGCATACTTTTGGATTGTTGGTAACTACTGGGATTGTTATTGTGCCCCATGGTTCTTTTTCTTTTCCCCGCCGCTTCCCTCTTCCCACCGCTGCTGCCCCTGTGGCCCTCCCCCTGCCCATGCTCGTTCCCGCCTCCCAGCGCATCGTCTCTCCCCCCTCCCCTACTTAATGGCGGCCGCTGTGCGGTCGCGCAGCGGACGCGCTCAGCGGGCGCCGCTGGCGCGCTGAAGGCACGCCTAAGGCAAGCCCGTCTTCGCCCGTCCGTGGCCCGACCGCGACCAGCGCCAGGGACCCTGGATCTACTGCCCTCCATTGCTACGACCCCACCGCACTCCTCGCACTCAACCCCGGAAGACACACAGACTGCCAACAGGCCTCACCGAACACGACCCATGGCCAGTTCTCCTGCCTCCGCTGCTGCCGGACCTTCACCACCACCCCGGCCCCCAACACCACCAACACCAGCACCGGCGACACCCTCAGCTGCATCCTCCTTAACATGCGCTCCGTACACAAACACTCCAAGGAAATCTGGAACCTGCTCGACTCTCTCTCGCCCGACGTCGCCTTCTTCACAGAGACCTGGACCAATGCCGCTCACGCCCCCGACATCAACACAGCCATCCCGGACGGCTACAAGATCCAGAGGAAGGGTCGCCCCAACCACCCGGGAGGAGGCCTCGCCATAGTCCACAAAAGCACCCTCCGCCTCACCACCTCCAGCGAGACCTTCCCCTCCGCCGAACACCTGCATTTCCAGATCAAGACCAGCCCTAAAACCACACTCCGTGGGACACTCATCTACAGACCCCCGGCCCCCGGACACCCTTTGGCACCGCCATCACCGAATTCATCGCACCCCACGCCATCGTATCAACGAACTACATACTCATTGGCGACCTCAACTTCCACCTTGACAACTCCAACGACCCCAACTCCACCATCCTTCGTGACAACCTCGCCAACATCGGACTCAACTAACTCGTCAACACACCGACACACAGGGCAGGGCACACCCTCGACCCCATCTTCGCTGCAGGAAACAGCGTCCACTTCAGCCACACAACACAATCACCTTGGACCGACCACCACTGCGTCCACTTCACCATCGACAAACCCAAAGCACCTAAACCTGCTGCACGCCCGCCACGAAGGAACTGGAGCAAGGTCACCGACAAGAAACTGAACTCCACCCTCTCCCGAGACAACCACACGTGGATCTCCAACTGAGCAGACGAGCTCGCCCCGCTACGCAACCCCGGCAAACAACGCCCCAGAAAAGTCGCCTGGTTCACCACCGACCTCCAAGAAGCCAAGCGCACCTGCAGACGCCTTGAAAAGAACTGGAGGAATACCAAGACAACCAACAGCTACTCCACCTACAAGGATGCCATGACGGACTACCACAACCAAATCAGAACAACCAAAAGGACCTTCAGCCACAACAAAATCCTCACCAACTCCACCAACTTCAAGGAACTCTTCAACGTCATCCAGGAATTCACCAACGCACGCAGTGAAGCTGCAGACATCACCCCGTCCCAAGACCTCTGCGACAAGCTCGGAACCTACTTCCACCTCAAGATCAGAACACTCTACGACACCTTCACCGACCACCCACAAGACGCCTCAGCCAGCCCCCCGCCTCCCCAAGACACCAGCCAGCCCACCATCTCCAACTGGACACCAATCACGACCATGGACACCGCCGCGGCCATGAAAGGCATCCACTCAGGGGCACCCACCGACTCTGCCCCCCGCACATCTACCACAGAGCCGCAGACACCATCGCACCCCAACTGCAACACACCATCAACACCACCTTCAAAACAGGCACCTTCCCAGACGACTGGAAGCGCACCGAAGTCAGGCCCCTGCTCAAGAAGCCCACGGCCGACCCCACCGACCTCAAAAACTACCGGCCCATCTCACTTCTCCCCTTCGCAGCCAAAGTAGCAGAGAAAACAGTCAACAGGGAACTGACACGATTCATCGAAGAGCACGCCGTCCTCGACCCATCCCAATCCGGATTCCGAGCCAACCACGGCACCGAGACCACCCTACTCGCCGCCACAGATGACATCCGCACCCTCCTGGACAAGGGCCACTCCGCGGCCCTCATCCTCCTCGACTTGTCTGCAGCCTTCGACACCATCTCTCAATGCACACTAATCACCAGACTACACTGCGCCGGCATACAAGGAACTGCCCTAGACTGGATCCGCTCGTTCCTCACCGGAAGAAGCCAAAGGATCAGACTACCGCCCTTCCTCTCCATCCCCCACCGACATCACCTGCGGAGTCCCACAGGGGTCATCGCTGAGCCTGACCCTCTTCAACATCTACATTGCCCCCTTCGCAGACATCGTCCGACAACATGGCCTCAACATCGTATCCTACGCCGACGACACCCAACTCATCCTCTCCCTCACCAAAGACCCCACCACCGCAAAACTCAACTTCCAGAAAGGAATGCAAGAAGTAGCAGTCTGGATGACCAACAGCTCCCTAAAACTCAACGCCGAGAAGAGAGAATTCCTCATCCTTGGAACCATCCCTTCTGCATGGGACAACACCTGGTGGCCCACTGCCCTCGTAAGCCCACCTACCCCCACAGACCAAGCCAAGAACCTCGGCATCGTACTCGATTCATCACTCACCATGAACCAACAGGTCTACGCGGTCACCTCCAGCTGCTTCAACACCCTCCGCATCCTCCGAAAGACCTTCAAATGGATCCCCCCCCGAATCAAGGAAAACAGTCACCCACGCACTCATCACCAGCAAACTCGACTATGGCAACGCACTCTACGCCGGCATCAACAAGTCCCTACTCCGCAAACTCCAAACAATACAGAACACCGCGGCCAGACTCGTCCTCGGCATCCTTTGGCACGAACACGTCAGCCAACACCTGCTGCGACTCCACTGGCTCCCCGTGGAGAAGAGTCACCTTCAAAATCCTCACTCACGCCTACAAATGCCTGCACAACAACGGACCCAAATACCTCAAAGACAGAATAAACTTCCACGTACCCAAAAGAAACCTGCGATCATCCAACCTCGCACTGGCTAAAACCCTGCGCATCCACAGAGCCAGATCAGGCGGAAGATCGTTCTCTCACATCGCAGCCAAGACCTGGAACGAGCTACCGGCAGACATCAGACGCGCCCCTTCCCTGAACACCTTCAGGAAGACCCTCAAGACCTGGCTCTTCGGCTAAACGGAGCGGCGTTTCCCCCCCCCCCCCTCAGCGTCTTGAGACCCTCACGGGTGAGTAGTTCGCTTACAATTCCCTGATTGATTGATTGATTGAGCAGTCATGGTAGATTATGAGGTGGGGAGGAGACGCAATGGGTGAGAGAAAAGGAGGGTGCAGGGTGGGGAGGAGACGCAGTGGGCAAAGAGAGCAATGCAGAGCTGGCGGGAAGAACACATGGGTAAGAAAGCAACGGGGGAATACACAAGAGCAAGCACACCATGGAGGCAGCAGGGAGAAGCAAATGGACAACAGGGAGGAACGCTGAGTGCACTGGGAGAGAGGTACACGAGGGAGGCTGCTTGAGAAAGCATGCACTCTCATGGAGCATAAACCAAAAATGAAATAGTGGTGCTTGGAAAGTAAGCAGTACAAGCATAGGAGCCAGCCAATCAAAAGAGATTATAAAGAGGCTATGCTCCATGGGAGGATCAAACACAAGATTGACAAGCTGACACATGAATAAGAAGCAGGCAAATGAGAGTGACAGGCAAGCGTACCAGTGGTAATCGGTGAGCGCGCTCTAAGCCCATGTATGTTTTTTGTATGGGCACAATGTGTCATGCAACAGACAGTGCATGGGCTGTCTAATAGGCAAGACCTAAAAGCATCATACATATTCAATGCTATAACACAAATATTCACTCTTTAAAAAGAAAAGGTTTGGGGACCAACAATGACCCACAACAACTCAGACTGTGATACAACTATACGTTGCTGAACACTGAAAGGAAAGTGCATATGTCCTGCTTTTGTTCAAAATCGAGTGTGGAAACGTATTCCCCCTCTTGAGGCGGACAGATCTCCATCAGTCAATAAGTCAGTCAATCAATCAGGATTAATAAAGTACGGCTGATGATCCGAGTTGCGTAGGGAGGCTGTTCCAGGTCTTTGCTGCGATGTGGGAGAAGGAGCATCCTCCACGTCTGCTTCAGTAGATGCTGGGAGTATGGGTAAGTGAAAGGGAGGTGGAGTGTAGTCTTCTCGATGGTTGGTGGAAGTTCAGGCGGTGGTTAATGTAGGTGGGTCCTTGGTTGTGTAGAGCCTTGTGCTTGCGGGTCAGCAGCTTGAATTGGCATCTCTTCTGTACGGGGAGCCAGTGGAGTTGCCTGAGGTGGGGGTCTGATGTGGGTTTGTCAGGAAGGACAGATGAGTGACTCTGGCTGCGGCTTTCTGTAAATTCTCTGTAGAAAGTGTGTGGTGTATCCTATGTAGAGGGCATTGCCATATGTTAGAAATGGGATTTTTGGTAGGCTAGGGCATGTGCCAAAGCCAGGCAGAAACCACCACTCTAGTCAGGATAAGGGAGTTGCACTCCTAAAATAACCCCTGCTCACCCCCTTGGTAGCTTGGCACGAGCAGTCAGGCTTATCTTAGAGGCAGTGTGTAAAGCATTTGCACGTAACCAACAGTAATACAGTGTAAGCACTACAAAAGGACACCACACCAGTTTAGAAAAATATCCAATATTTTTATATACTTAAGACAAGACCAAATACGATAAAAATCCACAATACAGTACTTAAAAATCTTCGGTTATCAAAATATGCTTGAAAAACAGTTCCTTGATGTCTATAGCTCCATCCGGGGCTATCACGGCGTCGTGAGCAAACAAATCCAAACAGTTCTGGTCGAGCGAGGCGTCGCGGGCCAGCTACGGTGTCGGGAAGACCCGCAAACAGTACCTTTTAGAAATGCAGGGCGTCGGTGGGGCCCTCGAAGTCACACGCGTTGCAGATCGGACTCCTCTCTGTTGAAGTCAGGAGCGCTGGCGTCGGCAGGCGTCGGGTGCTGCGGTGCGAAGTGCAGCGGTGCGGCGTGTGGTGCCCTCAGGCCACGGTGCGAGCAGCGGCTCGGTGGCGGCATCAGATGGCGTCGTCGATTAGACCAGGGTCGCGGTGCGAAGTGAATGCAGTGCTCGTCGCGGTGCTGGCAGGTCGCGGTGCAAGCAGCGGCGTCATCGTTGCGGAAGCGTTGTCGTCGGCTGACGAACTGGAGTTGATGGCGTCGGTAGGCCAAGGCTGTGGTGCGGGATGGTGGCGGTGCGTCGTGTAACTTTACGAGCGGTGCCCTCGAACCACGGTGCAAGCAGTGGCGTAGTTTTCGGCGTGGAGCGGCATTGTCGGGGATACCAAGGCGTCGTCGTGAAGCGAGGTGGTGTGGAGTGCGGTGCCCACAGGTCGGGGTGCAAGCAGCAGCTCGGTGGCGGCGTCCGCAGGCGGCGGCGGTGAGACCAGGGTCGCGGTGCGGCATATTGGTAGTGCCCTCTGCGGTGCCTTCAGGACCCGGAGTCGGCAGCGGCATCATAGATGTCGTCGGGTTACATTTCTTCTTTTGCAGCACAAAACACACAGTCCCCAGTGCTGAGGGCAGAAGAGCTTGAAGTCTTTGCTGTTCCTGAGACTTCTTGAACAGGGGGCAAGCTCTACCTCAAGCCCTTGGAGAAACTCATAAAGTAGATTGCAGAAAGTTCAGTCCAGTCCTTTCACTGCCCAAGACAGAAGCAGCCAGTGCAGGCCAACACAACAAAGCACGCAGCAAAGTGGTAGTTCCTCCTAACAGCTTCTCCGGCTCTTCTTCTTGGCAGTCTTCTTGGTCCAAAAGAGTTCTAAAGTTCAGGGGTACGGGCCCCAATATTTATATCCCAAAATCCTTTGATCTCCTAGGCGGAGAGTGTCTGTGCCCAGCCAGAACCAGTTCTGCCTTCTCTGGTGCGACTTCCTGGCAGGAGGTGGAGACGGCATTGTCAGAGGCAGACCAGGCCCTTTGAGGTGCAAGGAAATCTCCTCCCCCTTCCCCAATTGCAGCCCAGGTCTATTCAGCCCTTTCCTGACCCACCTAGACTATCTGGAGCCACTCCTGCTCCCCAGCCTTCTGTCATCCAAAACCCAGACAGGCAATCCACATTCCAGCAGAGGCACACGGAATGACTGAGCAAGAAAATACCTACTTTCTAAAAGGGGTATTTTCAAACACAGAATTTTAAAAATCACCTTCACTAAAAGATGCATCTTTAGATTCTGAGTTCAGGCATACTAAACTTTATTTTCCTACCTAATTCCCCGGGCCAGTTATGTTTATAAGATGTTATAAACAAACTCCCCATTCTGTCCTATGGGAAACGGGTAGCCTTGCAATAGTGAAAAACGAAATTGGCAGTAATTCACTATCAGGACATGCCACACACACCAGGGCATGTCCTACCTTTCACATACACCGCACCCTGCCCATGGGGGTACCTTGGTCCTACCTTAGGGGTGGCTGACATGTAAGTAAAGGGAAGGTTAGGAGGGACTGGCAAGTGTGTGCACTGGCCAAGTCGACATGGCAGTTACAAACTGCGTGCAGACTCCGCAATGGCGGGCCTGAGTTACCTTTTCCGGGCTAATCATGTGGGTGGCACAATCAGTGCTGCAGGCCCACTAGTAGCATTTGATTCATAGGCCCTGACACACTCAGTGCACTTTACTAGGTACTAACAAGTAAATCAATTATCCAATCATGGAAACACCAATCCATAACACAATTTACCACAGGAGCACATGCACTTTACCACTGATCAGCAGTGCAAAAAGTGCGCAGAAACGCTACGCCAGCAAAAACAGAGTCAAAACCGGGAGGTCAGAAAGCAAAACCTCAGGGGAAACACGCCAAAAAATGCCAAGTCTAACACCATAGTCCAGTCAGCTGGTGATGAGGGCCTGTGTCACGGTGCGTCTCGTGTGTAGGGGTAACCACTTGAAGATCTTGTGTAGCACGCGCAGAGTGAGGAGCAGGTGGAGGAGACATCGTTGATCTGTATTTCATGGTAAGCTTGTTGTCAATAATGATTCTGAGGTTTCTGGCGTGGTTGGGGGGAGTGGGTGTGGGTTCCTAGGTCTGATGGCCACCAGAAATCGTTCCATGTTTTGTGCTGTTGCCGGAGATCAGTACTTCCGTCTTGTCTATGTTCATCTGCAGGCAGTTGCTCTTCATCCAGTCAGCGATGCTTGTTATGCATCTGTGGAAGTTGGTTCTGGTGGTGGGGTCGTCGGTGAGCAAGAGGATGAGTAGGGTGTCGTCTGTGTAGGAAATTATGTTGAGACCGTGGAATCTGACAATGTTTGCCAGCGGGGTCATATATGCGTTGAAGAGCGTGGGGCTGGGGGATGAGCCCTGGAGGACACGGCAGGTCATCTCCTTGGGTTCAAAGGTGAAAAGTCGAGGTGGATCCTCTTTGTTCTTCTGTGAGGAAGGATATGATCTATCTGAGCGCTTCCCCTTGGATGTCGAAGTGGTAGAGTCTTTCAATCAGTGTGTAGTGGGATTCGGCATTGAAGGCTGCGGAGAGGTCGAGGATGATCAGAGCTGCTGATTCTCCTTAGTCGTGGAGGGTTTGGATGTGCTTCGGCGGCTGCGATCAGGGTGCTTTTGGTGCTGTGATTGCTGCAGAAGCCGGACTGGAAGAAGTCAAGTAGCTGGTTCTGCTCCAGGTGTGTCATGAGTTGCTTGTTGATGATCTTTTCCAGTACCTTCACTGGGAATGGGCGCAGGGAGCTTGGCTGGTAGTTTTTGAGTTTGCTTCGGTCGGTGCAGGGCTTTTTGAATAGCGGTCTGACTTCAGTGTGTTTCCAGGCATCGGGAACTGTTGCCGTTATGATAGAAGTGTTGAGCAGAGTGGTGAGTTCCTGGCTGATCCCTTGGTTTCCGAGGTTGAAGATGTGGTGCGGGCATGGATGGATTTCATGGTAGAGGTGGTGTCCTGGGTGGAGAGGAGGTTCCAGGTGGGTCTCGTTTTGCTGTTCTGAGCTCTTTGGAGTACAAGCTGGTCTTTTTGGAGGATTTCTCTGGATGTTGCTCTTGATGGGGACGATGCTGTTGGTGCAATTGGTAATCCACGTGTTGAAGTTCTTTACTCCATGGCGCTGCGTCACTTTCAGATACGGAGTCAAAATGCATCAAGGTGATCATGGCTGCTCAGGACTGGACACCACTGACTGCTTAGGAAGAGCGATCAGTACATGGATGGATGAGATCCTGAAGCTTCTCTGGGGACGTTCAAGCATCACCTATGGATATGTCTTTCGACGTGTCTCACGTGTTTAGCGACAAGGCAGACTATGCACTGAGTCCCTTTAGACAGATCATGACAACAGTGTGCTCCCTTGCACTCTCACAGCAGTATTCCTAAAAACTCAGATTCTTCAAGGCTTCACGACGGGTGTGACATATGGACCGTGCCAAAGTCCACTGTCCCATCAACAGGCCCTTCCAGTCCTTTCGGGGCCAGGGTCGAGGATCTAGCAAACAAAGGTCAAGTCCTTAGGGACAGTGTACCTGCCCTTCCCCTGCCCCTCAGGTATCAGCCCCTAGCTTGCCCTTAGTGGCACATGGACACCCTGTAGGATGCAGGATCAGTTATTTCTTCCATGGGTGGTGGAACGTAACATCCAATAAGTGGGTCCTGCAGATACTCCAACAAGCTATGCCCTGCCATTCCTCCCCACCTGCCACATATTCTGCCCATGTCAGAATGGCTTTTGAAGAAGCATTTGTCCATCCTTCTGCAGGAAGTCCGGCCTCTTTTGGAGAAAGGGGCCATGGAGTGGGTGCCAGCGTAGGAAATATGGACTGGATGTTACTGCCATTATTTCCTTGTGCTGAAGATGAGCAGGGGCCTAGGTCCTATTTTAGACCTCCGCCCGCTCAAATACTTCCTGAAGAAGAACAAATTCAAAAAGCTCACGCTGGCCCAGGTTCTATCTGCCCTGGATCCAGGAGACTGGATAGTAGCACTGGACCTGCTTGACCCTTATTTTCATTCCCTGCCCTGCAGTCCCACAGGCATTACTTGTAGTTCAAGGTAGGCTAGATGCATTTACAATTTGCTGTGCTCCCCTTTGGCCTCACCAGTGGCCCTCGGGTGTTCACGGAAGTGGTGGTAGTGGTTGCGGCACTCCTGGGTATACCTTTCACCCCTACCTCGACTGCTGGCTGTAGACGGCGGGCTCACCACGTTCAGTCGCAGACCACCTCCATGCGACTGCAATCCTCCTGACATTGTTGAGGTTCAGCCTCAATGTGTTAAAGTCCCATCTGACGCCTTCACTGAGGTTCCTGTTCATTGGAGCTATTCTTGGGTTGGTACAGTTTTAAGCCTTCCCTCCAATTCAATGAGCCCAGGACATTCGGGCTATGACCCCGATGCACCAGTCTTGGTCTTGAGTCTAAGTGAGTTTGGGTTTGACATTTTGCGTCCTTCTGGAATCTGCTGGTGATCTACGCCAGATGGCACATGCGGGCTCTGCAGTGGGATCTGAAGTCTCGGGGAGCTCAGCACCATGGGAACCTGTTCGATTCCATTCAGATTTTGGCAAAGGCTACAAAGGATCTGCAGTGGTGGTTGCCCGAGGATAATTGGACTGATGGCAGACCCTTTTCTTTGTCCCACCTAGATGGTTACAAATGTTTATGGTGCTACTTTACATCGCTTGTCTTTTTTTAGATACAAGTTGTTAAGCGACCATACCGACAGAACAAGACTGCCTGCCCCTGTGGGCTTTTGTATAGATTGTTGTAATCACTGTTATTTTGCTTGAGTGCACAACTTGTTGTGAGGATGTTTTACAATAAGTTCAATGCACGTGGTCACTACGAATGATATATGGTTTGTAAGAGCACTGATTATTGGTCTTGGGTGGGATGAATTCAAGCCACTCACTGGAACTATATAAGTGATTTCTTTTCGCACACAAATTTGTGAGTGTTTCAAGAGCAACTGCATGTGGTTTGAACACGACACGTGTGCGAAGAACTGGAAGCATTTATCCAGTTGCACAATGAGCATGGTGCACTTTTCACGCTAGCTCTGCATCAAAACTGATCTTCAGTGGTTGAAAACTTACTATGTTGATATGCATCATGTATGTCTCTGTATATTTTATCTTTACAGATACTATTAAAGATTGGGTGTAAATCGTAAGCTCCGTAACCACCCCGCACACGCATGCCTTAGTGAGTGTGTGATCACTTTTTGAAAGGGTTGTTTCTGCCCTAACACCATTGGTCCTGAAGAAAGCCACTGTGACTTATCCAACACACAATTTCTACTGAAACATGTAGACCATACACTTGGATGTGTGAGACCACGAATTTCTCAATTCACATCCACCACTCTTTTTAATCCTACACCAGGAACCCATTGTTAAACTCATCCTGAATAGGAAGGGGATCCTGGAGGCAGTTTTAAAATCTCACCCACAAATTCAATTTATCACAAAAAAAAACAGCTGTGCTGTAATCAGACATCGTAGCACACCTAGGATGCACTCAGCACCTTAGGTGGCAACCTGATGATGAACCATGCCACCAACTAGGTTGGTGGGTGAGGGTTCTTTAAAAAAACCTAATGTTTTTTTAGAGAGACTACTGAATGGACATTTGTTTTCGGTTGTATGACATGGTAACTAGCTTGTTCTTGTTGTTGGCTATATGAAACATAAATAGAAAGATCTCTAGCAGAAACGACCTGTACAGTATCCCATTAACCGTGACCCTTGCTTCTGCATGCTCTAGAGCAGTGTTACCGATTTCTGGGAATTTTACCCCAGCCCCATTTTCTGGAGTTTCTTGTATAAGAAGGGCTGTTGAATAGAACCAAAGGAACGTTCTCAATCCAGTGACAGGACCATTACTGGTTCTCTCACTCTGCACACACTTTTTCTTATGCAGTACAGTTGTCTGAGGTTGTATCTCTTTAATCTTGTTGGCACGAAGCCTGTCTGGTCAGAATGCACCAAACTTCCCACGACCGATATATAATCTGTTCACGAGGACTTTTGCTAATATCTTATTTTCACATTTAGCTAAAACGTGGGCCTATAAGAAGAGCACTCATCAGTATGGTTGGCAGGTTTGAGGATCATGACCACTGTAGCTTTCCGTAGATCTGGGGACAGGGCTCCTTTTTCTCTTGCCGTTTCATTCATGCATCTCAGGGTTTCTGTTACTTTACTGGCAAGTCTTTTCAACAATTCTGTTGGTGACCTGTTCTGTCCAGGTGTTAACTGAGCTATTGTCTCCTGGCTTTAGTCTGTAGTAATGTCTGCCTCTAAGGCTTCCATGTCTGCTACAGTCAGCTCGGAATAGGGAAGTCCCTCCCAAACCCATCCATCGAGGCTTGATAGATATCTAACGTCGAGCAGTATTCATCTCGAAGATAACTGGCAAATATCTCAATGATTTCTGCATTGTCAGTCCTCCTTGCCCCTTGGATCCAGCTACTGCCCTGTTTGCATTTGTTAGCTGTGCCAGTTGTCTCTCTGTTTAGTTCCCTACATCATACAGACTTTGTGATGTGCTTGATATATATTCTTTTTCACAATTTCCAAGGTGCCCTGTATTTGCCTCTCTTAACCTTAAGTGTATGAGTTGCCCCTGTTGATAGGTCTTGCTTTATGTGTATCTCCATTTTTCAGCTGTCCTGAAGTTTTTTCTTTTCTTTCCCAGTATCTGTCATGTATTCTTCCCCTCACTACTGTGTTCTATTCCTCCCGTGTAGTTACAAGTGAATCAACTGTTCCTACTTTTTCTTCAAAGTAATGTTGAGTTGTCTCAGCTTCTTATCTTTTAAATCCAGGTGTTTACCTCCCACCCCTCTGCTTTAACCACTCTTGTTGGCATCAGAGTGATGCTCAAAGGTCAGTGATCTGACACCCCCTCACCAAAAACACCGCATTAACAAAGCAGTGGGGCTGTGGGGCCGGCGCAAATATATAATCTAGTCTTGAATGTGTTTTTTAAGCCTCTGAGTAGAACGAAACCTGCCTAATTCCTCTGTTCAGTTCCCTCCACAAATTCGCCCATCTGAGCACCTACATGAATTGTTCTAACCTGATGGTTCCCTCACCCGTCCTTGTTCTAGTAAGTCTCCTCCCATCACTCGCCATCAGCTGGGATCTGCAGCTGGAGGCTTCCTAGTGTCTTCAGAACTTCATCTGCAGGGATGGTGGTAGATATGCCGATACTATTGCCATTTTCATCCCATAAATAGTTAATCGATAAGTTACTTTGTTGATCTTTTTATAAGAACCCCCCCCACCCCCCAAGAACTTGTGGCAAACCCGGCATGTGCCGCCAGTGTGTATATGTTTCTGCCTACAAAATTGCATCTGTTCCCCACAACGTGTGCCTCCTGTAAAAACACTACATGCGGTTTATGCCTCTGCAGTACCTGGAATATCACCCCTCTTTCAAGTTTCCTTCCCAATCCATTCACATTCCATGACAGTGCTTATAGACCCTTCTCCAGAGCACATTTGTTTTCGTTCATCACATTGTCTGGGGTAACGGTCATGAAAGGTGTTCTTCACTTTTCCTGCATTTTCCTCATTTTCTTCAAAGCTTTCCTAACCCTACCCCTTTCCTCCCCACCTTATATCTTCGCTTGCCAGGCCTTAAATTACCCACCCCAATGCCGAGGTGTCTGCTGCCCGAACTGTAATTACATTACCAAAGTTCAAATGTGATAGTAACCTGTTGCATCTGAAAGGGATGTGTATCCTATAACTACGCCTCCCTGGCCTTCTCCTCAGTCTCGGGCATTCCCTTCCTCATTGCCCTAGCAGTTCTTTTTACATTCATTTGTTCTTTACAATTGCATGGCTGATATATTTGTTCTTCTGTCTCTAATCGTATGATGCTACCAATAGAAACTACTGATTTTCACTCTAATATTTTCTTCGTTGTATGCCATTGTTCATGCTGTTTAGGCTCCCCCTCTCCATCTACGTCTCAATAATTATGACTGAGGTTCCATGGTATTCAACTCTGCACCCGCCAACTCTCCTCCCAGTGTCTTGTGGCTTGTCCATTGTCTGAGCCCGTTGCATCCGCCCATTCTCCACCCAGTGTCTTCTGGCTTGTCCATTGTCTGAGCCCGTTGCATCCGCCCACTCTCCACCCAGTGTCTTCTGGCTTGTCCATTGTCTGAGCCCGTTGCATCCGCCCACTCTCCTCCCAGTGTCTTCTGGCTTGTCCATTGTCTGAGCCCGTTGCATCCGCCCACTCTCCAACCAGTGTCTTCTGGCTTGTCCATTGTCTGAGCCCGTTGCATCCGCCCACTATCCACCCAATGTCTTCTGGCTTGTCCATTGTCTGAGCCCGTTGCATCCGCCCACTCTCCACCCAGTGTCTTCTGGCTTGTCCATTGTCTGAGCCCGTTGCATCCGCCCACTCTCCTCCCAGTGTCTTCTGGCTTGTCCATTGTCTGAGCCCGTTGCATCCACCCATTCTCCACCCAGTGTCTTCTGGCTTGTCCATTGTCTGAGCCCGTCGCATCCGCCCACTCTCCACCCAGTGTCTTCTGGCTTGTCCATTGTCTGAGCCCGTTGCATCCGCCCACTCTCCACCCAGTGTCTTCTGGCTTGTCCATTGTCTGAGCCCGTCGCATCCGCCGACTCTCCACTCAGTGTCTTCTGGCTTGTCCATTGTCTGAGCCCGTTGCATCCGCCCACTCTCCAACCAGTGTCTTCTGGCTTGTCCTTTGCCTGAGCCCAGTGCCTTCTGGCTAATTATATGGCGAGGGGCAGGCAAATAAAATGCATTAGATTCGCAGCAGCGGCATTCACCTGTTTAAGCGGATAACAATTCTCCTTTACTCTGAAGGGCTAGAAGCTATAAGCTCGAACAATCTTCACATACACAGCAGCCTGTGGTTTAATTCATCCTTTATATATGTGTTGAGTTGCCATAGAGATGAAGCAGACACCTTTCTTCTTCTTCATTGCTCTTCAGCGACTGACACTGGCCATGTGATCAGAACCAAACACAAGCAAGCATTGCTGCACTAATGCCCTGGTCTTAGTGAAGAGGATTATGTTACCAGTCTTGGGTTCAGGGCCCTGTAACTTCAGGCTAAAGGGATAATGTGTAAATAATGTTTGTCGTGAATGTACAGCTAGAGATGCTGTCAGCAATGTAAGACACAAACTCCATTTGCATTCGAAATCAGTCACTCTGTCCACAAGATTCTGTTTACTACAGATTTCTGCATCCTTCATGGTGCATTTGTCTTGTAGAGTATTTCATGGCAGGGTGCGTAGAACGTTGCTCAGATAGCTTCCAAGTAGAAGTGAGCTAGGATCCATCTGTAGACTTACTCTGCTGCTGTCTTGCTGAGACGATTCTTCAGAATGTTGTCTCCGGACTGAAGAATATAGTGTTTACCTGTTTTCACTATTGGTAGCTACAGAAGAAGTCTTTACAACACTGTTGAGTTGACCCACCTCAGCAAGCCACAAATTGCTATCCGCCCACCAAGCAAAGAGCTGTTTGAATAAACTGCGGGTATAGTAAGTGCTTGGCTCTGTGCTCACACGTACTATAGCACTGTGTTGAAGCTCTCAGACTGTGTATTATTCTTCAAGGTTGGCAGCTTTATTGACTGACCATCTTTGTCCACATGCTCTCTATGTCACCACAAAAAGGGCTCAACACACAACACACAACCAGCCCACGTAAGATACCTCACACCCTTCAATATTGGAATCTCACCTTACCTAATGCAAGATAAACATGGTCGGAAACAGCCACCATGGTATCCCCTGTGTCTGCTGATTCACCCCTGCAAAGTGGCTGCTCCAGGCCTTTGAAACAGCCAACACTGCTTATTGTCCCCCTCACTATAAGGAGTTCTTACACAGCCACAGGCCTCGATTTAAACACTGCAGCCTCAAGACATTCCATTGGCCAATCAAGAAAAAAAACTAAGACAAACTACGTATATACAGGACAACTGCTGCAAGAAATGTAGAAATGTTAACCTGAATTAAAGGAGCCTAATCGTGCTGATTAAGTATTGATGATGCAATGTGATTATGGTGAGAATCTCTGTTGTGAATTTTCAGAGACGAGCTGGGGGGTTTGAGGGGATTTGCCCATAAATTCTGGTGGCGTGAAACTGGGCACTGTCTCCAAAATCATGAGAGAGGCGGCAAAGAAGCAGCTCCATTACAGACTGGAGAAGTTCATATTCCAGTCTAAGGAGTCTGTGCTAGTTGAATGCCCGCAGAATATGGCGGCAAAGGTGGAAGATCAGGGGCCCAAAAAACGAAAGAAACGATCAACCTCTAGATAGACAGGGGAGACACTGATTTCAGCCTACTCATAAGAATGACCACAAAATCTCTGACAGAGTGGGAAAAGGGAAGCAAGTGACGCATTCAAATTCAGAGGACATAGGGGTCTTGAAAGGAACAGACACTAAACTACAATCTCCCATGAAACAACTAGGCACCAAGGTAGAAGATGCTGAGGGAGGCTCAAGGCCTAATAATATCCTCTTGGTGGGGATCCCAGAACAAACGGATGGACAGTGTATGGAAATGTTCGTCGAAGACTTGATACTAAATACGTGGAAGCCCAAATGACTATCCAGTCTCTTCTCTGTAGGAAAGGGAAACAGAATGCTCGGACCAACACCTAAACCAAGAGACTGCCCACAGACAATAATTGCAAGAATCTTTTCTTTCAGAGACAGAGAGACAGAGATGCTATTATCCAAGCATCCAGAGTGAGAGTCCCACTACAGGTGGAGGCAGCAACAATCCTGTTCTTCCCAGAATTAACACAGCTACTGCAGCCGCAGCGGAGAATTTTGAAGTCATCAACAGAAAACTGCAGCAGAAAAACATCAAGTACATAGTGAGGGCAGGACCTGGGTAAGTACATGGCTTTTCCCGATTTACAAACTGCACTTTCTATTACATTTTGTAGTACTAAAAAACATACTACAAATTCCAATTCGCAAACTACGGTTGGAGATTACTTCTCTGCATTACCTATACTTTTTTTTAAAAACACTTGTTTATTGTTATTTCCCAAAAATATATATATTCATAACATTACAGGGTAAATACAGCTCGGTCTTAACATCATGTTACTTTGTTAGAATAATATCCATCATGGCTCGGCAGCAGCTTGGACATTCAACATTTTATGTTTATCTTCACTCAAATTTCACCAATCAAATAATATCGGCTTGGGATCTGCCGTCCTCTGTATTTTCTGATAGCGTGCTATCTCTCTATGTGTCTATTTTATGGTTATATTTAAATGGCAGCAATATTATTAGGAAATCAGCTATAAACTTAAATAAACACATAGCAAATTATAAAATGCGCCAAACTAAACTCCACGTGTGGGTATCTCCATGTTAATACAGTTATTGGGGTGTGTAAGTGGGTGTGCAGTGTCTGTGCTAGGAGAAAGGTGTCTTCCCGTATCTACCAAGGCAGCCATGTGGGGTTTAGTCAATGGTGCGCGCTAATTACCATATGCTTCCTCCTGTCTAGGGTTTGTTGACTGTTTTTATTATTTGTTAACCCCAGACCGTATATAATTTCAGGCGTTCTGGCTAGTGTTCCTGTAGCTCCCTCTTCGTCAGAATCATCATTCTGTAGTATTAGGCTTTCTCAGGACCGTACTAGTTCCCTATGGTCCGCTTGCGTACTCCCCTCGCTTCTTCTCTGGTGAGTGCCCTCCGCTCTGCTTCAGACCAGCTCATGAGATCACGTTTCCAGGTCTCTACCTGCGGTCCCTTCCTAGCTTTCCAGGACATCGCCACCCGTCTCTCGGCCAAAGCCATGGCTAGGTCTACAAATTTATTTCCCACTTTCCGTTTCAGTGGGTGGGGGAATAGGCCCAATAGGCACACCTCCACAGATCTCTCCAGCTCTCCCCAAGGGTCGCCCCAGTCAAACTCATCACCACAGCCCAGAAGTGGGTCAGTGTCGGACAATTCAAACCATGTGGATAAAATCTACATCTTGTTGGTCACATCTCGGGCACTCGAGCATCTCCCCTCCGTGTATAATTCGGAGCCTGTGTGGGGTCAGGTAGGTCATATGTATATAGTTGAATTTTATGTATTTCAGCCTCTTGTTGCGGGATATTGTCTTAGGGGAGGCCAGGACTCTCTCCCAGTCCCGATCTGTGAGCTGCCTATTCATTGCACATTCCCAGTGGTCTCTGGTCTTGGATAGTGATACTAACAATGTCTCCACCAGGGCCATGTAAAACCATTTCACCTGGTGTTTAGCATCTCCCAGGGAGATCAATGCATGTAGCAGGGGGCTCGTGTCTGGTTCCTACCTTCCCCCATAAGTCTCCAAATGTACGGACCAAGGCTTCATATCTTAAGAACTGACCCACTGATAAGCCGTTTTGTTCCACTAGTTCCTCAAAGAGGATCAGTGTCTTATCTTGGTAGCCGTCCCCCACAGTCTTTAAGCCGGTCTCTGACCATTCCGTCAGCTTCTCCGGGGTGAATATATGGCATGGGGTTCCGAGCGGAAGGCCTACTAAGGGTAGGCGTGGTGTGTAATTGGAGGTTTCTGGCAACCTGTACACACTCCTCTACTGCAGTGCCGTATTTTGTAATATCGATCTATATGGGGTCACCATCTTACGGTCCAGAATCTTAGCCAACAGGAATGCGGGATGGCCACCCAGCTCACCCATGAACGTTCCCTCTACGTTAGCTCCCTCCAGCCACAGCGCCAGCCATTGTATCTGGGAGGCTAGGTAGTAGAATTCAAAATGTGGTATCCCCAATCCTCCATTCCGCATCAGGCGCCGCAGTATCGCCATTGAGACTGTCCTACGGCCCTCACCCCAAATCAAATCTCACACTAACGAGTCCAAGGGGGCAAACCAGCCTCTGGGTAAAACCAACGGGAGATTCAGGAAGTAATACAGTAATCTAGGCAACATAACCATTTTGGTCAATGAGACACTATTACCCATTACGGGTAGCTTCAGTGAGCTCCAGAATGGTACACAGGATTTGAGAGATCGGAGTGCCCTATTCAGGTTGCCCTTGCACATATCGGCCAGAGAATGGTAGATATGTATACCCAGGTACTTAAATGTGGCTTGAGCCCAATTAACACCTTCTGGGAGTGTCTGGGGCCTCATCATTGATCCCGGCACTGGAAAGAGGTAGATCTTGGCCTTATTAACTCGCTGTCCTGTCAGGGTGGCAAATCTGTCCAAGAGGCTCAGGGCCACTGCCTATCCGGCTAGCGTCTCGTGCAAATAAACCAAAAGATCATCAGCATATAGGGAGATGATATGTTGCCTCCCATCTAGTGTCAACCCCAACCCGATCCCCCTCCGGGGGGAACAGTGCAGCAAGCGGCTCCATCGCCAGGGCGAACAGCACTGGTGACAATGGGCACCCCTGTCGTGTGCCGCGGGAAATCCCATATTGGGGTGAGACTGTCCCGCCCGTGTTAACTCCAACACAGTTGGATGTGTGTATAATAGTTTAACCCATTTAATCCAGACCTATCCTAAGCCCATCCACTTCATGCATTCAAATAAATAATGCCAGCTAACCACATTGAAAGCCTTTTCGAGGTCTATCAATAGTATTGCGGCTTGCTCGTGCGTTTTAGCCTCAAGGTGGTACAATATTGAATAATGTCTCCTCAGGTTGTATGAGGTGTTTCTTGCAGGAATTAACCCATTTTGGTCTGTGTGGATTAGTGTGGGCATATGCAGGAGCAGTCTCAGTGCCAGTACCTCGCTTATGAATTTTAAATCCATGTTTAACATGGATAACAGTCTATAATCCTCCACACGGGTCCCTGGGGTTGTTGACTTAGGAAGCGGGATCACAATGACACTTTGCGTGGAGTCTGAGAGTCGTTCCAGTCACAACGATGTGGCATACAGTGTCTCTAGGCGGGGCGCCAGTCTGGAGGCAAAAGCGGAATAGAATTCAGCAGGGAGCCCATCTGGTCCCGGTGTTTTCCCTGTGGCCATTAGGGCTATGGCTTGCCGTATCTCCGGCAGAGTAACCGGTCCTCCCAATAATTCCAGGTACTGTCTGTTTAAGGTTACTAGTTGTAATGGAGCCAAAATTCCCTAACTGAGACTTGAGGGGCTGAGGATGGGGCGGCATATAGCTTTTCGTAATATTCCTGGAATCTAACGGTAACCTGTTCTGGCTCATGCATAATCGTGCCACTAGTATTGCTAATTTGTGTGATTTGGGACCCCCGTGTTTCCGGTTTGATTAGACGTGCTAGTAGCTGACCTGATTTACCTTCTGCATCATGCACTCTTGCTAGGTAGCCTTTGTAGTCTCTGACCCTGCTCTCAGGCAGGTCGCTCCCCACGCTGCTGCACGGCTCTGCCTGCATTGTTTTTGCCTAATCCTGTACTTTCCCCCTGTGCCTAACTTGCTTTCTTGCCCAGACTTGTTTTTTTCCCCCTGTGCCTAACTTGCTTTCTTGCCCAGACTTGTTTTTTTCCCCCTGTGCCTAACTTGCTTTCTTGCCCAGACTTGTTTTTATCCTCCTGTGCCTAACTTGCTTTCTTGCCCAGACTTGTTTTTATCCTCCTGTGCCTAACTTGCTTTCTTGCCCAGACTTGTTTTTATTCCCCTGTGCCTGTACTTGTTTTCTTGCCTAAACTTGTTTTTCCTTCCTGTGCCCAGTTCTCCCGCGGCCCCCGCCCGTTTTTCCCACCGCTGCGTCCCTGCGGGCCCGCCCCTCTTCATTCCCATTCGCCGCCCCGCTCCCGCCTCCCAGCTGCTCCTCCTTCCCACATCCCCTCATATGGAGGCCGCGCATCGGGCGCGCCGCTGGCGCGCCGAAGGCGTCCGCACCTGGACCGCGCCTGGGCCGCCCCGAAGCGCACCCACGGAGCTTTCACCTGCCGGAACTGCAGCTTCACAAGCGTCCGCCCCACCATGCCGCCGACCAGGAAAGAACCCAACCACCTCAGATGCATCCTTCTCAACACCCGCTCCGCCCGCAAACACTCCGTTGAACTCTGGGACCTACTCGACTCAACCTCCCCAGACGTCGCCTTCCTGACGGAGACCTGGCTGAACCCCGCCTCGGCACCCGACATAGCCATAGCCGTCCCGGAAGGCTACAAGATCACCCGCAGGGACCGCACCAACGGAGCAGGAGGAGGAATCGCCATCGTCCACAAGAACACTCTCCGAGTCTCGACCAACACCGACGACACCCTCAGCACCGCCGAACACCTGCACTTCCAGATCCACACCGATCCCAACACCACCCTCAGAGGAACCCTCGTCTACAGACCCCCGGACCCCGACCACAGTTCAGCGACTCCATCGCCGACTTCGTCAGCACACACGCCCTCGCCTCCACGGACTACATCCTCCTCGGGGACCTGAACTTCCACCTCGAGAACAACAACGACACCAACTCCACCACCCTGATCGACAACCTAGCCAACCTCGGACTCAGACAACTCGTCACAACACCCACCCACTCCGCCGGTCACACGCTTGACCCCATCTTCTCCGCAAGCCCCCACGTCTCCTTCAACCACACCACCGAACTCCACTGGACAGACCATTGCTGCATCCACTTCACCTTCAAGAAACCCACCACGCACCACCGCACCCAACAGATGCCCCGCCGCTGCTGGAGCAAAGTCACCGAAGACCAACTAACCACCACCCTCGCCCAGAGCCCACCCGCCGACCCCACCGACCCTGACACCGCCGCCCGCAACCTCAGACAGTGGATCAACGACTGCACCAACACCCTCGCCCCGATCAAGAAACCCTCCAACAGTCACACCAACAAGAAAGCCAGCTGGTTCACTGAAGACCTCCGGGCCTCCAAGCAAACCTGCCGAAAGCTGGAGAAGATCTGGCTCCGTGAACGAACACCGGACAGCCACGCAGCCCACAAGAACGCCACCCGCAGACACCATCACCTCATCAGATCCGCCAAAAGGGCCTACTTCAAAGACCGCCTAGACAACAACGCGCACAACAGCAAAGAGCTCTTCAACATCGTGAAGGAACTCTCCAACCCCAGCTCCAACACCAACGACGTCCCACCCTCGCAAGACCTGTGCGACTCGCTGGCCACCTTCTTCCACAGCAAGATCGCAGATATCCACGACAGCTTCAACGCCACGACCGCCCCGACAACCACCGAGACCTCCGCCCCCACGACCACCATCCGCACCAACCGCCTGCTCTCCTGGACCAACATCAACGACAACGACACCATCAAGATCATGAACACCATCCACTCCGGATCTCCGTCAGACCCATGCCCACACCACATCTTCAACAAAGCCAGCACAGCCATCGCACCCCATCTCCGGAAAGTCATCAACACCTCCTTCGAGACAGCAACCTTCCCGGAGAGCTGGAAGCACGCCGAGATCAACGCCTTACTCAAGAAACCCAAGGCGGACCCCAAGGACCTCAAGAACTTCCAGCCCATCTCCCTGCTCCCGTTCCCGGCAAAGGTCATCGAGAAGACCGTCAACAAACAACTGACCCGCTACCTCGAGGAGAACAACATCCTGGACCCTTCCCAGTCTGGGTTCCGCAGCAACCACAGCACCGAGACTGCCCTCATCGCCGCCACCGATTACATCAAGTCCCTGCTGGACAACGGAGAAACGGCGGCCCTCATCCTCCTGGACCTGTCGACCGCCTTCGACACGGTCTGCCACCACACACTACGAACACGCCTCCACAACGCCGGGATCCAAGAGAAGGCCCTGGACTGGACCACCTCCTTCCTCTCCTGCAGAACACAGAGCGTCCGCCTTCCCCCCTTCTGCTCCGAAGCCACCGAGATCATCTGCGGCGTACCCCAGGGCTCTTCCCTCAGCCCAACTCTGTTTAACATCTACATGGCACCGCTCGCCCACGTCGCCCGTCGGCACGACCTCAACATCATCTCCTACGCCGATGACACCCAGCTGATCCTCTCCCTCACCAAGGACCCCCACACCGCCAAAACCAACCTCCACGAAGGAATGAAGGCCGTCGCTGAATGGATGAGGAACAGCCGACTGAAGCTGAACTCGGACAAGACGGAGGTCCTCATCCTCGGATCCACCCCTTCGGCCTGGGACGACTCCTGGTGGCCGACCGCACTGGGAACTGCCCCAACACCCACCGACCACGCACGCAACCTAGGGGTCATCCTCGACTCCACCCTCTCCATGACTAAACAGGTCAACGCAGTCTCCTCCGCCTGCTTCAACACCCTCGGCATGCTCCGCAGGATCTACAAGTGGATCCCCACTGAAACGAGAAGAACGGTCACCCAGGCCCTCATCAGCAGCAGGTTGGACTACGGAAACGCCCTCTACGCAGGAGCCTCGGCCAAACTCCTGAGACGGCTCCAACGCATCCAGAACGCCTCTGCACGCCTGATCCTCGACATCCCTCGCCGCAGCCACATCACACCCCACCTGAGAGACCTGCACTGGCTCCCGGTCAACAAGAGGATAACCTTCAAACTCCTCACCCACGCACACAAGGCACTCCATAACACCGGACCAACGTACCTCAACAGACGACTCAGCTTCTACACCCCCACCCGCCAGCTCCGCTCCGCCGACCTCGCCCTCGCCAATGTCCCCCGCTTCCGAAGAGCGACCTCCGGTGGCAGATCGTTCTCCCACCTCGCCGCCAAGACCTGGAACACCCTCCCCATCCACCTACGGCAGACCCAAGACCTGCTGACCTTCAGAAAACTCCTCAAGACCTGGCTTTTCGAGCAGTAGCAGCATTCCCCACCCCAGCGCCTTGAGACCCTCACGGGTGAGTAGTGCACTTTACAAATGACATGATTGATTGATTTGATTGATTTACCTTCTGCATCATGCACTCTTGCTAGGTAGCCTTTGTAGTCAAACCTACGTAGGTGTTCCAGCGCTTCATTATAAAGGGATCTGACATCTAAAAGGGCCACTGATGCAGACGCATCTGTTCCCTGAGTATTGTCGAGTGTGCATATGCGCTTTTCAAGCTCATCCAGCTCAAGCTTCTCCACACCCCAACTGACTGACTCAAACAGTGCCCCCGTATCACCACTTTAAAAGCTTCCCATTCCACCAATTCCGTGGAGGCAGAGTGTGCGTTCGAGTCGACATAGGTTTCAATGCAGGAGTCTAGGAACTCCCTAAAATGGCCATCCTCCAGCATCTCTGGCCTAAATCTCCACAAAGGGATCAGGGTTTAGTTCCCAAAGGTCTGTGGAACAGTAGCAGCGGACTATGATCCGAGCAGGTGCGCCCCAAATACTCAGTGTGTGTGACAGTCTCATTAATGTCTGAGGAGCAGAGGAATGTATCTGGCCTAGTATGCAACTGATGGAGGGGGGAAAGAATGAGTAATCCCTATCCATGGCATGCTGTACCCTCCAGGTGTTCACCAATCCCCAGTGTCTGCTCCACTCCTGAAAGCCCATTGACGTGCAGTGTGGCTATGTTCCAGGGAGGGGGGGGGGTGCGAACGATCCAGCGCTACGTCGGTCACACAGTTAAAATCTCCCCCTATTATTGTGGCTCCCTGCATCTGGCCGGCCAGTTGGGCCGATAATCCTTGCAGGAAAGCCAGCTGGTCATAGTTCGGGGCATATATGTTGCCAACGGTGATATCCCTACCACACAGCTTCCCAGTAAGCAGCACATACCTTCCTTCCTTGTCAATCTTAGTGCTAGCGACGTCTAAGGGGACCCCTGGCAATACCCACAACAGTACACCTCTAGCAAAGGCTGAATAACTTGTTGCATATATCTGCCCTCTCCACCTCTTATGCGATTTTGTAACTTCGCTCTGTATGAGGTGTGTTTCTTGGAGTAGGGCGATCTGGACTCCCCTCCTCCTCAGGTAGCTGTATACATTGTACCTCTTACTCATTGATCCCAACCCTCTTACGTTCCAGGTGAGGAACCTAATAACACCTGGTTCAACTGTCATGGCTAATGGTAATATGAAATTGCACAGCTCCCTCCAACACCCTCCAAACAACCCCCATATCTAGATGACAACCCTTGTTCAGCGGAAAAAATAACGGCGCATAAAAACACAACTTGTAACCCTCTTATCCCAGAGCGGCTCGACAATGGTCAGCTGCCCAAACCTTACCCAAGTCTTTAACATCCAATACAGGGCAGGGACCAGCATGGTGTCTGCCTGTCTGGGGGTGCAGCCAGTAGAATATGTTCAGTAATATACCCTGCTGCATCAGCCCAAAGCTCATAGACTGAGCCAGAACAGCTGCCACAGTATTCGTAGAGACACCGTCCCCCATCTCTTCCAGATATGGCCTGGCGCCTCTCCAGCCATTAATCAGATGATTTAGTCCCAGTTCCAGGATTAACCGTCGGGAGCGCCACGCTGCTGACTCCAGATGCCTCGGACTCCGAGTCCTCCGTCCACTTGGGCGAGCCTGAACCTAATTCTGAGGGTGATCCGGCACTCTGTACGATCTCGGCCACTGCCCACAGCGCTGCGGCCCTCTCCTTCTCAGTCTACAAGGGGCTGGGTTTCTTCGGTAGTTCCCGTCGGGGCCGTCTCCTGTGCCTTTTCCTGTTGTCCTTATCACGTCTCCTCTGGGGTTGGCTACCTTCTCCTATTGGGTTACCAGTTTTATATGCCTCTATCCAATCCCATGCCAAAACTTGGGGTCATCGCAGAAGTGGGATTGGCCATCTAAAATAATGTGGAGGCGGGCGGGGAACATTAGCGAATATTGGAGACCCTCGTCTCGCAGAGCTTTTTTCACCTCCAGATACGATGCCCTCTTCCTTTGGTACTCCAGTGTGTAGTCTATATGGAATATGGAGACCTTGCTGTTGTTCACTGTAAACGGGCCATCTGATCTCGCCCTCTGCAGGAGCAGGTCTCTGTCTTTATAGTGCAGCAGCCTAGCCACCACTGGTCGCGGGGGGCGACCTGGGACTGGAGGTCTTCCCGGGACCCGATGCGCTCTCTCCAATGTATAGGACGAAGACAGCCCCTCCGGTGCGACCTCTGTTTGGAGCCACGCCTCGAGGTAGCCGATCATGTCTCCCCCCTCCACCTTCTCTGGCAGTCCCACCACACGTATGTTATTCCTCCTATTGCGGCCTTCCGCATCTTCTGCTCTTCGCTCAAGCGTTTCTACTCTGGACGTGAGGCCTGCGACTTGCTGTGACAGCGCCGCTTGGGCTGGGGTTAGATCTGCTATGGATGTTTCCGCTGCTTTTGCCTGTTCGGGTAATTTGTGGTGCTCAGCTCGCAAAAGCCCCAGACCCACTGAGACCGTACTAATGTCCTGGTGTAGCATGGCTTTAGAGTCCGCTATGGCCTTCCAGGATTTTGGCTAGTTGCTGCTGCACTGGGTCTATTGGTTGTTGTGGTGACGTGCTCTGCTGTTGGGGGACCGCAGAGTCATCTTCCTGCATTAAGGGAGCACCCACCAACTTCATTCTAACCTTGCCCATTTTCACACTTGGCTTCTCTCCAATCGTTCCGTACCCCAAAGGTTGTGTGTGGGGCTTCTGCAGGCCACTGGGTTGGAAGAAGGGTTCTCTCAGCAAGTGTCCACTGGTGTCCGGTTGTCTCTTGTGGGCCCCTTGTCTCCTTGCGTGTGCAAGAGAGAACTTTGCAATTATTCAAGTGGCACAGGTGCGGTCGCTCCCTGGATTGATTCTCTGCAATGAGTTCGGTATCTCCGCTAACACAGGCCATGTGCACCTGCCACCCCTTAGGGAAATACTTTCAGGGGAGAAAGGTAAGGTCACCCCAATTTGCCTGCCCGGCCTCCTATGCTTCAGCCGGAGGGCACTCGCCACCTCCACGTTTCAACTGGCAGAGACTGTTCGCATCATTCAGGGGGGTCAGTTATGCAGTTGCAATATTGTCAGGTCCCAGGCCTCGCACCTTCTTCAACAAAGAAGGGGCCCCACTCCTATTCGTCACTTCTGGGCTTGCCGGGATCTCTACCCAATCACCACTTCATCATTTAGGACAATGCGAGAAGTACACCCACCTCTGGGACCTCCGGCAATCAGGCCCATCTCCGCCGTGGCCTCGGACAGTCAGAACTCAGCAGGCGCTTCCCTCCTCTCCACGCAGGGGCCCGCCGCGTCCTCTCTGGTGGACCACGCCCTCCTCCTTCGGGCCACTCCCAGGGCCCGAGAGGTCTCCAGCAGCGCCCCAGGTCGCGGGAAATGTCGCTGCTCCCCCACGCAGGTAAGCTTTCAGTGCTGCCAGGTGTTTCTCTGCACCCAGCCTCCAGGCTTGCCCGGACCGCACATGTCACTCCCTTCCGCACAGGCCTCCAGGTTCAGACCAAGGCTGGAGTCCTCCCGAGCCCTTCGGGGTCTCCTGTCATAGCACGGGCGGTGTGCGGCCCCACTGCGGGTCAGTTCCCAGCTCCGTCACTGGTCTCTGGCACATCGGGACCCGGCAGCCCCCGTGTCTCTCGGCCCCTTTCTCCTGCGCGTTTCAGCGTCGCGCCCAGGCCGTCGAGTCCTCCTCTGCTCCGGAGGTCTCGTCTGCCGGAGCTTTGCTCTCTGGGTTCGCATACTCTTCGCAGTTGTTGGGAGCCTACTTATTTTACCTTCAGCTCATCCCGGGCTATAAATTTATCAGTGGAAATTGTGGGCTGATGCGGAGCTCCGGGCTCACGCGTCCACCATGTTCGGCTTCCAAGCCACGTCCCTGCATTACCTATACTTATGTGTGCAGAGTTTTCCGCCCTGACTGCAGAGTCTCTGCATACTAAAGTATAGGTTTAATTACTAAAGGGAGGGACACAGGAGTGGCTTAAAAAGGTGCAGGCTTACTACAAAAGGTAATGGAATTAGGGAGGAGTAAGAAAGGGTTAGAGAAGGTCGGGGGGTCTAGCTAGAGACGTCACCCACCCACAGAAGAGTAAGCCAGTTTCTGTACTCAGGGGGGTAGAGGCATGTAACTTACACTTTTGTAGTAAGTTTGTACTCAGAGTTTGTGCATACTGACAGTAGTTTACTTAATCCAAAGTGTAAAGTCACTCAAAACTGTAAATTACCTTTGTGAATTAGGCCTATGTAGGAGTCAGCTGGTGTGCTTAGGTATAATGTTCAGCTTGCTCCAAACTGAATCAAATGGTTTATTTAAGTGAAATAAACAACTCTAGCCCCTCATGATGTCCTGGGGTTTGTATAATAAACAGAAGGGCAGTTGTCACTGTTTTTGTTATCTTTCAACAGCATTAGTGGTGCAGTTGGGCTGTGCCTTGCCATCTTGATGTGTGCAGTGAGGTCAGATGTCCATCCAACACCAACCAGACAGCTGGGATCCGCCTCCCTTTTCCTCGCAGACACCCCCCGGATCCGCCGATCCAACAGCGGAGAACGCTCCTTCTCTCACCTGGCGGCCAAACCTGGAATGACCTTCCCCTGCACCTCAGGAACGCCACATCGCTCCGGGAATTGAGCAAAGGACTCAAGACATGACTGCTTGAATGAACAAGCACTGCGAAGCAGCAAGCAACTCCAGCACCTTGAGACCCTCGTGGGTGAAACACCGTGCTTTATAGATCCTGATTGATTGATTGAACCCCACAGGTCTTCAAAACCACTTGTCCTTAATAATGCTGCCTTATTGGCATTCATTTGTTTACCTGATCAGCCCTCTCTGCTTAAGTCCCCAATACTTATATGGTTTCTGAAGGGACTTTCTTATGTGTCATTATGCTGCAATCAGACCCTAATTTGGGTCTAACAGTTCTGATGAGAGGTCTATTTGAACCTTTGCAAATGTTCCCATTGTGGCTTTTGAACCGTAGAACCGTGTTTTGCTGACTATTGCTTCAGCTTGGCATATCAGGGAGCTGCAAGCAGTGTGTGCCCACACTGTGCCTTTTTATTCACCCAGGTAAGCTGGTTCTCATCACCAAAGCGGCTGGACCTACGTAGGTTGTCACCTTTTAAATTAACAGGACGTAGGAGTTTCTGACGATCAGCTCTTTGTTGGACATGTGGAAAACAGAAATAGCAAGGTGGTAGCAAAGATGACTCTGCCGCAGTGGACCTGCCTCTGCTTTAAGATCTCTTAAGCCTTTGTTAAAACACTGCTAGAAGAATCCAGGCTGGTTCAACCCGAGCAAACGCATCTACCTTCACGTTGGCCTGGGAAGGTGCCCACAGCGGAGATATCCTGCACTGCGGCTTCCCTTCTCACCCTTGCGAAGCATTATTGCTTGGATTCGAAGGTGAGAAGAGATGGACATTTCATCCGTTCTGTGCTGGAGACTTTCTGGCCTGACAGCTCCTTCAGACCCACTACTTAGGATGGCGTGCTGCTGCGGTATATATTCAGACGTGGAGGAGTCTGCAGGTAGAAGCATCCATCAGAAGAGTTACTTACCTGCAGTGCCACTCTCTCTGGTGATACTTGTCTGCCTACAGATGCCACACTGACCCACCATCCTCCCTGTTCAGAAGGATGGTCAGGCATCTAATTGATAATAACGCTCCAGTTTAATACTTTTGCTCTCCATATTCACTGTCTAAGCAGACCTCATCTCTACCTCAAAGAGCGTGCAAAAGTATTGGACCAGGAAATGACTTAGGGGCAACATAGTGGCGTATATGACTGCTGACCTCACACCTACACTGTAACTGAGGCTTGCGCTACATGAAACGAATTGTGCAGGATACAAAGCACCCTGAAATCAATTGGGGAAGCAGGAAGCAAACGTAAGCATACCCACTCTTGTCCGCCTCTTCGTGAAATTTTTTTGGGGGTTTGAATGTTTGGCTTCTCGCTGCACACGGGGGGTAGGTTTAGTGCTTGGAATTTTACAGGTAAACAGCTCCAAAATCCTGGCACAGGTGTGGATGCCTTGCTCATTGAGTGATGAGCTTTGTCTTTCCCACTGACTCTCTAAATAAGCTAATCTCTTCAGGCATGTATGTGCATAAAGAGCAAAACACTCAGAGGTGAGCCCTATCTCACATGTCCTCATTTGACAAAGGCATCCACCCTCAAAAGAGTTACACCCAGAGGTTTGAGGACCTACTACCATTTCATATCGAACCCACTCCCTCCCTGAAAGTGTTCAAATTAGAACTTAAAAAGTGCCCCTTAACCAGTGATGCAACTGGATCTGCTTTGCTTGTGTTCCGGTTCAGGGATGACCTGGTCGGGCACTTTGGACTGGAATATTACTATTGGAGCAGGGTCAAGACTGATTTGCGGGGGGCGTGGCTAGCAGCCATCGGATATGGCCGCACTCTAACGCGGCTCCACTGCCCTCGCCGTTTCTCCTGCTCATAGTAAGTGGCAAACCTGCAGAAATCCCCCCACAATCGGGGGTCCAAGTCCCGGAGCAACCTCGGAAGCCAGATTTGAGCCGCCAGCCGTGGTGAGCGCCGCAGCACCGAAGCGCCACCGAAGCACTCGGCACCCGGATGGAAGAAAATGGCAGCCTCTCCTCACTCCTCCAACTGAAACGGTGAGCGCGAGGGAATGCCGCAAACGTAGTGCCTGATTGGGAGGTCCTGAAGCGGCAGATCAACGGCCCGCAGCCCGATAATCAAAGAGGCCCGATCGGGTCTGTTCATGACCCGGGAACTCGTAAAGGTCCGGCAGGGGGCGGGACCGAGGAACCTGTTGCGGTGGAAGCGGCGGACCGGCAAAGAAAAATCGAGGCCCCGGCTCTGCGGCCTGCTCCATCGTGACGCCGGAGGGAGAGATCACCCTCACACATCCATCCATGACCTGCTAGGGGGGCAAACATACGCACAGAAGGCGCGAGTGAGGCAGCGCTCGCAGGACGAGTTAGAGCCCCTGAGAAATCGGGAGTTGGGTGGAGCGCAGGGCCGGGGCGTCGGCCGCGAATGGCGACTGCCCCATATCAAGTGTCCCAACAACAACGGACTAGGAGGAACCCACGGACACCTGGGGCAAGACAACGCAAAAGGAATCACCTGCTCCATCAGGAGGGGCTCAGAGTGCCTCAGCACCACACATGCACAGTGACCCACCAACCCTCCGGTCCCATCACGTCATCCTTAATGGCTGCGCCGCACTGAATGCAAGGTGTGAACTGAGGGGCGACAAAGGTGTGGTGCGGGCTGCCGTCGACTTGGTGTCCCCCTGTGCCCCGTACCCGACGCGCCGTGAGTCTGGGCGGCGCCTCATCGCGGCTCCGGCCTCCAGAGCGCAGTTCACTCGCTTAACTAGGAAACCCGACAGGCCGGCAGGGGTGGGAATCCACCCTGCGCAGGCGGCGGCGAGTACTGGTGTGGTGCCCTGAGTGACTGGAGAGACGCTACTTGACTCGGAACAGTAATGGCCAGTGGAAAAGGTACCAAGACACAGGTGCAGAGCAAGTTAGCCAAATTTGCATGGGACAAAACAGGCGGGGAGGAAAATACCACCGCCGCAGGGGGCACGAAGGGCCCTCAACCTCAATCTTTACAACCGGATGTAACCCTGCAAGATATCATGGAGGCCATTGCTGGGGTACGGACCTCGCTAGAGACTCGCATTGATTCTGTTAATATCGAGGTTACCCTCATTTTTTTTTTTTTTTTTTTGTTTATTGGGATTTTTACATTACTTATCACAAATTGACATCTTACAACATTATCATGCATTGACACATAACTGCAATTGGGATTGTAAGTAGTTACATACATATTTTTACTGCCTCATAGCCATTATGAACCCTAGACATTGAAAAAGGTTTCTGGGAGGAACCCTCCTTCTGGTTTGTGCTTTTCAGTGGTAGTTTCTAATACTCTGGCTGGGCTTGCGTCCGATGGGTATGTGTTAATGTTCCACTCTTATGTTGTCTTTCCCAGTGTCATCGTGCCCAATCTTGTCTGAATGTGGTCCCAGCTAACTGTCATCGGGATTGTAACTGCCGATGTGAAACAGCAAACTGCCAACAATGGGGGTAAAACTAGGGGGGACATTGGGGAGCTATCTAACCGTGTGTCGAAGATATCAATAGTGCGGATGGTGTCGTTGTCTTCGCGTGATGTATTAGCGCGTATGTGTGATGGTACGTATGTGGGGGGGGGTTTAGAGCCCTCCTGGCAGGTTACCACCGTGTGTGTGAGTAGAGCTCCTGGCATGACTTTAGCAGAGCATTGAATCTAGACTGGTGAGCCCTGTCGTGGGACTGTCGCTACTGACCCTGCAGGGGACAAAGGTGGGGTCTGGGATTGGGAGTCTGCTGGTGCTTCCACCGGAGTTGTTTCGTGTGTATCGAGGTTACCCTCATTAGAGCCGATTTGCATAAGATGGACTCCAGAGTGAAGGAAGTGGAGGAGGCTACCGAAACGCTCACCTCTGATACGGCTCTCCTGAAGCAACAAGTACACCAACTCCGTGACCAGCAGATGAAAATGGAGGGGCTACTCGATGACTACGAAGGGAGAGCGTGCAGGAATAATATTCGCATCCTAGGAGTTCCGGAACGAGCGGAGGGGCCAGCGATGGACCTCTTCGTCGAAGACTTAGTGTTGACAAAGCTCCAGCCGAAGCGTTTATCCAGCTATTTTTCTATTGAACGTGCTCATCGAGTCCCTGGGGGGGAGACCAAAACCGGGAGCCCCTCCGCGGCCGATCATAGCGCGAGTGTTCAACTTCCGTGACCGAGACGTCATACTACAAACAGCGCGAGCCAACCCACCATTGAAACTGGAAGATAGTGCAGTCACCTTCTTCCCGGACTTTACCACCAAAGTCCAAGCTCAAAGACACAGTTTCATAACGGTCAAGAGGGCACTGCGTGACAAAGAAATAAAATACTCCATGCTCTTCCCGGCAAGGCTCCGAGTTGAATCTGAAGGTAAAACATGGTTTTTTTTCATCCCCGGAGGAGACATGGGAATGGCTGGAGGGCTGGAGAAGGGCTGGGAAGCCTAATTAAAGCCGAAACGACAGAACTCGTAGCAGTAGACTGAATAACTCAGAAAGCCCACGAGACGACCCAGCCCTGGGAGAGATGAATGCAACATTGATGGGGTAAAGAAACACGGCGACTTGTAAGCAGAGGTGTGTGAACTAAGAGACCACTGATGCCCATGACTGTAGGGTAAGACACGTGGCAAAGGTATTGGGGTGTGCTTCACTAACCCGTTGGTGTAAGGGTGTGCTCCACTGGTGCTGATCCCGACAAGACTGTCAACACTGAGAGGCTTCGGAGGTGCAAACACTAGAAGGGACTTGGACATGTTTGTATGGCATAATGTGTAACATGCTTATATCCTACAAATGCGGCGGGGGAGGGTTGTAGCCAAGCGCTTCACAGCTGGGGGGGGCGACAGGCACTCTGCCTTGTTGGGGTGTGGGTAGTTGGAAATCCACTGGCAGGGGGGCAGAGAGGGGGAATATGGGGGGGCAGACGGGGTGTTTTTTTTTGTTAGTTTTAATGTTACTTGTCACGAAGCACAGTGTTGTGCATCAGCTTTAGGAAGTACTGTCCCCTCTGAAGGGACATGGTCTATACAAATGACGGTCATGGTACACTCCATACTGATGTTCACCCCTCCGGTGATATTCGCAGGAGTTTCGCCAGTTCACAACGCAGATTTACCATGGGTAGCACAATAGAAACAAAATTGTCCATTATAACGTGGAATGTGAACGGTCTGGGAGACAAAATCAAGCGGGGAGTAGTGTTACAATACCTTAAGAGACAGGCACCTAATTTAGTATTGTTGCAGGAAACACACCTAATGGGTAATAACTGTAAGGCCCTCAATAGGTGGGGATACAAGCTTTTGGTTCACGCAGGATTTACATCTAGCTCCAGGGGCACAGGTATTCTAGTTCGGAGGAATCTGGCTCTAACACCCTCTCAAACATGGGCTGACCCACAAGGCAGATTCGCGGTGATGACGGCTAGTTGGGAGGGGAAACCAATAAATGTGGTGTCTGTGTATCTCCCACCTGCGCTGGGGAAAGAAGCACTTAGTGATTTAGGCAAAATCCTGATTGATCTTCCAGAAGGTACACTGATACTGGGAGGTGATTTTAACATGACCATGAACGATGCACTAGAAAGATACCCCCGATGGCCCCCAACACGGCACAGCACCCAAATGGAGGAATTTACTCATGCCATGGGACTGACTGAAATATGGCGCTCACTGCAACCAAACATGACGTATTACACCCACTACTCTAATGCACACAACAGTATGTCCCGTATTGATTTCTTCCTTATGCACCTGGTAGACCTTGGCCACTTTCAAAACCCTCGCAGACTCCCAAGAGGTATCTCGGATCATTCCCCGGTATGGCTCAACCTCACCTTTAACCAGCAGCGACAGCGTAGCTCCATAATCATTAATCCATGGCTCCTAACGATTCCAGACATAAAGGAGGAACTCACTAAGCAGACAGATTACTACTTCACCGAAAATGTTGGTTCAGTGGACTCGGCGCAAACCATTTGGGAAGCTTATAAAGTGGTGCTGAAGGGGCATGCTCTGGCGTTACAGACAGGCTATATGCGTCAGCATAACCAGCAAATAGTTCAATTAGAGAGTGAGCTCCAGCAGCTTGAGGCACAGAATAACTCCTCACCCGACGAGGCCACCACACACCGATTAACTATTAAGCAACTCGAATATAAAAATATGGTGCGGGGCAAAACCCGAGCAAAACTACTTCACACACGTCACAGGGTTTACAAATTGGGAGATAGAGCGGGGAAAATGCTTGCATGGCTGGAAAGGAGGGAACAAGGGGACCGGAGGGTGCCTGAACTATCCACTAACGAGAATAATAAGATCACCGACCCCCAGGAGATAGCAGAGGCGTTTGCGGACTATCTGGAGGCGGTGTATTCCTCCTCCACCACATACACATCTGAAGACTCACGTCAACTGTTGACTGACATGACTTTGCCCTCATTATCAGATACGGAAAGGGCTGAACTGGACGCTGATATAACAGATGGCGAGATCTGTAAAGCCATATTCAACATACAATCGGGGAAGGCGATGGGGCCCAATGGGGTCCCAATTGAATTCCTCAAATCGATGGCCTTGCGGGTAGCGCCCCATCTCAAACATATGTATATAGAAAGCTTGGAGAAGGGAATTCTGCCCGAAGACCAGAGACTGGCCTCCGTAGTAGTAATCTGGAAACCGGCGAATAGTTGTAGTTCTTATAGACCGATCTCTTTAATGAACGCGGAAGCAAAAATCCTATCGAAACTGCTGGCGTCCCGTCTGAATGTCGTTCTCCCGTCATTGGTGCACCCGGACAAGTCAGGCTTTGCACCGGGCCGGAACACAGCATTAAATATTCGCTGAGTCCATAATGTTTTGGCACGCCAGCAATGTATAGAAGAAGACGTGGTAATACTGTCGCTGGATGCCTCTATGGCATTCGATTCTATAGAATGGCCCTATCTCTTTGAGGTCCTGGTTCGTCTAGGGTTTGGTCCGCGATTTCTACAGTGGATCAGACTGCTTTACACTGAGCTGCGAGGTCAGGTTAGGGTGAATAACCGCACGTCCCGAACGTTCCAGCTGGGCAGAGGGACTAGGCAGGGCTGCCCCATGTCCCCCCTGCTTTTTGCCTTAGTACTGGAACCATTGGCATCTTGGGTGAGGCAAGACGTGGCTCTTCGGGGGCTGAAATGGGAAGAGGACAATGAGGACAGGATCTCATTGTATGCGGATGACATCCTTATCTACTTATCATCCCCGTACACCTCAATCCACAGATTGCTAAATATATTCACAAATTTCGGCAAGTATTCCGGATACGCTATTAATTGGACTAAGTCAGTGTTGTTTGTTCTACATGGCCCCACACCCAGACTACCCCGGGGATGTGACCTCGAGGTGACCTATGAAGGATTCCAGTATCTGGGGATCTTCATTACACCTGATCCTCAAATATTTTTTGACAAGAATTTAGCAATACCCCTAAAAAGACTTCGTGAAGATGTCAAACATTGGAGGTCGTTGCCATTGTCCTTATTAGGTCGAGCGGCCCCATTTAAAATGCTGGCTCTGCCGCGATTTCTTTACCTGCTTCAGAAATGCCCTTACCAAGTCCCCGACTCATATTTTAATAGCGTGGAGGCGGAGGTCCGTACTCTATTGTGGGATGGGGGTACACCACGTATAGCCCTGGGGAAATTAACGAAGGGGTGGTATGACGGGGGAATCGCACTCCCTGATATACGGCTCTATTATTGGGCATCACAACTGGTGGCAATTAATCGATGGCTGTATGGCCACCCTACGAACCCAGCATATAGACTAGAAAGATATCAGACAGGACGTGAAGGGTATCTTGGCGCCCTCTACACCAAGGTCCAGAAAAGGAGATATCTGGGCACGGGCACGGGGCAACTAAGCGTCTGGGCTGGAGAGGAGTAATGACGAAAGCCACACCCTTGTGGTCTTCACAGCGGCTGGGGTTGCTTTGTTACCGTAGTGGTTTTGACAAGTGGGACACCATTGGACTGTCCACCGTAGGAGATCTCATACATAAGGGTAAGATTCTCACATTCAAAGAACTGCAAACGAAACACGAGCTAGCGCAGGGTGAGGTGTTTCGGTATCTACAGATACGCCATGCTCTTAAGACAGCACTCCCAGACTTAACAACACTGCCAGAGTCATCTCCATTAGAGGACCGGTTGTTGTCAGAGCCTATCCCAGACAAAGCCATTTCACTCACATATCGGAAACTATGCAATAATTTACCAGACCCCTTCCACACCCTCAGAGACCATTGGCAAGCAGACTTGGGGCCAATAGATGATGATGATTGGCAGGCTGCATTGATGTCCCCCAGAGAGGCAGCCATAAATCATTGTTTTAGGTTGATTCAACTTAAGGTGTTGCACAGGACATATTTCACCAGGGTAACACTAGCGAAAATAGGATCAAGGCAGGACGCATTCTGTCTACGCCGATGTAACCAAGAGGCGACATTTTACCATATCCTCTGGGAATGCCCCCAGATACGACCCCTGTGGGAGAGAGTAACGGAGAAGCTGCAGGACGCGTTGGGGAAACAAATTACCCTGACACCACGAATGGGGATTTTAAATATTTAGGAGCCTACTGACTTAACAGAAATAGAGCAGCAAGTAGCCACCCTAGGCTTCACGCTAGTGAAGAGAGCAATCGCTATGAGATGGGGGGCAGCGGATCGACCATTGACAATAAGCTGGGTGGCAGAGATGGACAAATGCATGATTGCCGAAAAAGATGTTTATAAGTCCAGGGGCTGTCCAAAAAAATGGGACAAAAAATGGGGCGGATGGAATTCATTTCGGGGGGAACTGTGTGTTTCACCATCGGTGGGATTGGAAATGTCAAAAAGGGGGGACCATGAACGTGTACGGATTGCCTAAAATACTGTGCATGATAAATGTTGATGTATAAATATCTTATATGTAACGGAACATACGCAACTGTACTTCTGAAAGTGACAAGTTTGATTTCAATAAAAATGTTAAACCAAAAAAAAAAAAGACTGATTTGCATATGGCTTCGTCCAAACTGAGGTGAAATGGAATTCAAAATAATGATGGACTGGGATGCGGCCCAAGTAATTACCACTGGCTGAAAATAATTCAAGCACTCCAGCCATCACTGTTTTGTATACTTCTTATCTAAGTTCTACATTTTATCTTTTTTCAAGATTGGTCGCTCTGGCTCCATCCATTGGAGATGCCGGATCTCTTTTCCACTTTTCCTCCCTTACCCTTTTCCTCTTCTCCGGTTCCTTTCTGACTTCTGATTATGTTCTCATTCCAGTATGTACTCCCATGAAATGTTATAAGCATGCTCATAATTTAGTATTTCTTAAGTATAAAGTGTCAGAAAGTCCAAGATTTTATGCATTACTTCCTTGAGTCAGAAGCATTTGCTTTATCTATACATTAGTCACGTTTAAAGTAATTACAAAAAGACTGCAGTTCCAAGAACCCATAGGAGCGCATGACTTCAGAAGACTGAACCAGGTGCTCCCTCATGGCACACTAGATCAGTTAATCCTCCCACGCTTCATTCAGTCCTCTTCTCTGATGGTGAACATTAAAAACAAGATGGGTAGGTTTTCTGTATTCAGTTCCTATTGGGTGTAAATTCTGGTGTTTTTGTGAGTGTTTTCCAATATTTTGAAAAATTGTTTGCTTTTTTTACTCTGTAAAAGTTCGCAGGGCTGGTGTTTATCCAGTGCTTATAAAGAATGTTGCATTTATTTCCTTCAGTTTCCCGTTCGTTCCTATTGTAGTTTCTACTTTCCTTCTATCCTACTCCTAACTCCATTCTTTGAATTTGCTCTTTCAGGTAATGGTTCATTATTTCCCTCCCCTCCATGCCTGTCTCATTTCCCATCGATCTCTTACCAGCAGTCCCGACCCACCCGAAGTGCAGGGTGGAGATATCTTTGCATCTCATTAAGGTTTAATTGGAGCAGATGAAAGGTTAATGTTTGGCATTTAACACCCCTTCCTGTTGCCCTGTTCTTCAAACCATCATTAAAGATTGGCTGAAGTGAGGTGCTCAGTGCTGTGTTATTGGAAGCCAGCGTCCTACTACCCAGTTCTTTATCTCAAAATACTACTGAGCTATAAATGTATTATTTCTTTCTGATCTGGGCCTGCACCCACTCTACCTGTCATAGAGGAGAAGCTGCTGAGGAATTAGCACACATGCTGCTAGTTTCAGGCTCTTCGATCACAATGCAGTAACAATCCGCTATCCAGCTGCCTCACCTATCACTCGTTGACTCTGTCCCTGCCTTGGACCCGATAGGGAGCTCAGCTGCTTTTTGGTTAGGTTTGTGCTGTACAAATACCACATGCATAGCACTGTTTCAAAGGAAGAACACTTTGGTGACAGCAAACTCTGCTGCTGTATAACGCAGCTGAGATAGTAAAGACCCTTGTGGCCTGCAGCACGCTTCGGATCATTTGCCGTGCGTTTCACACCGTGAATTAATCTTATTTTACATTGTTGACCTGTGCCTTTGGCATTTTGTGTGTATTTGAAAGCCAGCGCTATGCACTGATGTGCACTGAGCACGTAGACCATTGATTATTCTAAAGCTTTGCAGGACCGGTAACTTCCAGGTATGTGTGAGAGTTGCACAAGGCACTTTATCTTTGTGTTATGTGCAGCGTGCACTGATAGTATTTTATTTTCCATCTTGGGGGAAGGATGAGCTCACCCCAGTATGCTTCCATTAAATGAGGCCCCGTGGTTGGTACTGGTGATGTTCCAAAGTGTAAGAAGGAGGCGAGACCTCAGAAACGTCATGGGAATGATGTGGTTGGAAAATTTTGTTCACAGGCTTCGTGCTGCAAAGGGAATATTGAGTACGGGACTATCTGAAATGCAAGTGAGAAGCAGGTGAAGAAATGCAAGAACACGTCCTACCTTGATGGTTAAAAGCGTGGATGGTAGCCGAGGTGTAGGAAATGGTGCAGAGCAGGAATATCGCCGCAAAAATATCGAGAGACATAAATATCGCCGCAAAAATATCGTGGGGAAGAAATATCGACAACAAAAATATAGTTGACACGAATATCGACTGACAGGTAAGTAATATCGATTACAAAAATATCGACGTCTTAAATATCGTTTATAAAAATATAGTTGACAAAAATATCGAATTATTAATAATGTTATGTATTTTAGTGTTTTTAATGAGAATTGTTTGTCATTTTATTATATGTTTTAAAATGTTACTAGTTATTCATTTATTTTAAGTTTAATTTTGTGTTTTTAGTTCTGTAGCGGATTGTGGGTTTATAGGGGAATAGGGTGGGAAGTAATTTAATTATATAGATTTAAATAATTATTTATAGTAGTTAATAAAAAAATTAAATTGAATTTTGCGTTTTTAGTTCCGTAGCTGGTTGTGGGTTTATAGGGGAATAGGGTGGGAAGTAATTTTATTATATAACATTTATTGAATAATTAATATGTATAATTGTGAATTTATAGAGTTAAATGTGTTAATTGATTGATTAATAATTGTTTGATAATTAGTTAATTAATTTCAATTAATCAATTAATAATTATGTTAATTGTTTAATTTTAGGTGTGTGTTGTGGTGTTTATATGTGTAAATGGTGTGAAGGGTGGTAAGTAATTAATTTTTTATTGATTAATTATTAAATATTTTTTAATTAATTTCCATTAATTAATTATTAATTATTAATTGTAATTGTGTAATTAATTGTAGGTGTGTGTTGTGGATATTATAGTGTTAATTAATGTGTAATTAATGATTTTTTATTATCTTTGTTAATAATAATATATTTAAATTTAAATATTAATTATGTTAATATTGGAAATTAAATTTAATACAAATGTTGATGTTTTTGTTTTTTATTGTTGTGGGATCCAGCACTTTCCCTACTGTTGCACTCACTGGAGTGGGAATAGTAATTTTCACCCCTCCGCTATCCAGCGCTTTCCCTAATGTTGCACTCACTGGAGTGGGAATATTAATTTTTACCCCTCCGCTATCCAGCGCTTTCCCTACTGTTGCACTCACTGGAGTCGGAATAGTAATTGTTACCCCTCCGCTATCCAGCACTTTCCCTACTGTTGCACTCACTGGAGTGTGAATAGTAATTTTTACCCCTTCGCTATCCAACGCTTTCCTTACTGTTGCACTCACTGGAGTGGGAATAGTAATTTTTACCCCTATGCTATCCAGCACTTTCCCTACTGTTGCACTCACTGGAGTGGGAATAGTAATTTTTACCCCTCCGCTATCCAGCGCTTTCCCTATTGTTGCACTCACTGGAGTGGGAATAGTAATTTTTACCCCTCCGCTATCCAGCGCTTTCCCTACTGTTGCACTCACTGGAGTGGGAATAGTAATTTTTATCCCTCCGCTATCCAGCGCTTTCCCTACTGTTGCACTCATTGGAGTGGGAATAGTAATTTTTACCCCTTTGCTATCCAACGCTTTCCCTACTGTTGCACTCACTGGAGTGGGAATAGTAATTTTTACCCCTCCGCTATCCAGCGCTTTCCCTACTGTTGCACTCATTGGAGTGGGAATAGTAATTGTTACCCCTCCGCTATCCAGCACTTTCCCTACTGTTGCACTCACTGGAGTGTGAATAGTAATTTTTACCCCTTTGCTATCCAACGCTTTCCTTACTGTTGCACTCTCTGGAGTGGGAATAGTAATTTTTACCCCTATGCTATCCAGCACTTTCCCTACTGTTGCACTCACTGGAGTGGGAATAGTAATTTTTACCCCTCCGCTATCCAGCGCTTTCCCTACTGTTGCACTCACTGGAGTGGAATAGTAATTTTTACCCCTCCGCTATCCAGCGCTTTCCCTACTGTTGCACTCACTGGAGTGGGAATAGTAATTTTTACCCCTCCGCTATCCAGCGCTTTCCTACTGTTGCACTCATTGGAGTGGGAATAGTAATTTTTACCCCTTTGCTATCCAACGCTTTCCCTACTGTTGCACTCACTGGAGTGGGAATATTAATTTTTACCCTCCGCTATCCAGCGCTTTCCCTACTGTTGCACTCACTGGAGTCAGAATAGTAATTTTTACCCCTTTGCTATCCAACGCTTTCCCTACTGTTGCACTCACTGGAGTGGGAATATTAATTTTTACCCCTCCGGTATCCAGCGCTTTCCCTACTGTTGCACTCACTGGAGTCAGAATAGTAATTTTTACCCCTCCGCTATCCAGCGCTTTCCCTACTGTTGCACTAACTGGAGTGGGAATAGTAATTTTTACCCCTCCGCTATCCAACGCTTTCCCTACTGTTGCACTCACTGGAGTGGGAATAGTAATTTTTACCCCTACGCTATCCAACGCTTTCCCTACTGTTGCACTCACTGGAGTGGGAATATTAATTTTTACCCCTCCGCTATCCAACGCTTTCCCTACTGTTGCACTCACTGGAGTGGGAATATTAATTTTTACCCCTCCGCTATCCAACGCTTTCCCTACTGTTGCACTCACTGGAGTGGGAATAGTAATTTTTACCCTACGCTATCCAACGCTTTCCCTACTGTTGCACTCACTGAAGTGGGAATAGTAATTTTTACCCTCCGCTATCCGGCGCTTTCCCTAACGTTGCACTTACTGGAGTGGGAATAGTAATTTTACCCCTCGCTATCCAACGTTTTCACTACTATTGTGTTTATTTTGTTATTAAATGTATGTTTTATTCTTTTTTAATAGTTTAATGTGTTAATTAAATGTAGAATATTTTATTTTATTTTAAATTATTTATATATGTGTATATTTTATTTTTATATAATTTAAAAAGTTTATAAATTAAATAAAGATAATAGTTAATAAAATGTATTTAAGTAAATATATGTATATGTACACATTTTTTTGTTTATATTTATTAAATTAAGTTTGTGTTATAATTAGTTAAAATATATTAAATGTAATTTATTTTGTTAATAATATTAATATTATTTAATTAATTTTATTTAAGTTATGTGATTTTTTAAAGTCGATATTTTTTACTTCTATATTTTTTACATCGATATTTTTGTGTCGATATTATTGTACTTACCTGTTTGAGTATAGGGAGTCGATATTTTTGTAATCGATATTTTTACATCGATATTTTTTTCATCGATATTTTTAACATCGATATTTTAACATGGATCCGTAGGAAATATGGATCGAGCCATTTGGCTTAAGAGATGCAGTGTTTTGGATGCTAGCCGCAGTCTGGGAGTGGAAGTGTGCAAAACAGTTTGCCTTTGGCGCACCACCAGCGCACTCGCTACACAGATGCACCGCAACTTTCAGCTAATGGGACGCCATGAAGAGAAGGCATGGTCTAATAGAACGCTAGTCTGCTATCCCAACAAGAACTAAAGTTAAAGATGGGGCAGCTGAACAGACTGTAGCCCTGCTGAGCCTCCTGGCCCAGCTGGGAAACTCCCAACTAGGTGGATAATACTGAGAAACTAACCACAGCTAAAAATATTTGAGAAAAGTAAAACCATGAAATGAATAAAGGCAATGAAGCGCTGCTATGCAGCATATTGTGGGAACAAGCAGGGAAGCCAGACACCTCAGTGAACAGTAATATTTCATGTATGGCACAACATTCTTATGTTCACCCTGCTGTCTCGGGGCTTCCTGGTCCATCGCTTGTTCCACGAGCTGTTCTAGGTTTTAACAACATCTTGACCATATGGTTCTACCTAAAGCGGTATCTGTAGCATGTGGGTGCTCCATGCACGCCCTTTATTTCCTAAGAAACTTTGTGAACACTTCACCTCCTTTCCTGAAGTAAATAAGATGTGATGTGTTCAACAGGACATTTATTTAAATATCTGTGTAGGGTGGAATGTCCTTAGCTAAGTTTCAAAGATGGTGAACTGCTAAATCTAAATCCGTATTTGTAAAGCGCGAACTACTCACCCTTACGGGTCTCAAGGCGCTGGGGGCCGTCGTGGAAATTAAGTGAGCTATTGCCCAGAGTCACATGGTGCTGAGCTGAGCTGCCCCCGGAGCCGGGGATCGAACCGTGAACCCTGTGCTCCAAAGTCAGCTGCCCTGGCCGCTGCACCACACCTCTGCAACTAGTATGTGGGTGCTACGCGAGCTCCTTTTCTCTATTAGTTATGTTATGTTCCTTTATGTTAGGTGAGCTTATAAAGCACAAACAACTCACTCCCGAAGGAGTAGCTTGGCGCTCAACTAGTGGATTTAGGAAAGTAACTAACAGATATTCCGAAAAGGCAAGTTTTCAGCGTTTTTTTTAACCTTCCAAAATTGAGGCAGGATCGAATGTAAAGAGGAAGCCTATTCTAGTGATGGGGAGCTAAATAGGAAAAATATGGACCTCTGTACCTCTTCATTCCGATGAGGATTCAAGAGAGCTTTATCCTTGGACCTCAGGTTTCTGCCCGGACAATACCAGGAGAGCCTAGATCTCAGGTAAGCAGGGCCATTCCCGAGAAGAGATTTGTGCATAAGACACAGGAGCTTGAACAGATTATGGTTTCTGACTGGCAGCCACTGTAGTGATCTTAAAGTAGGAACAGAGGGTAAGTCAGGTAAAGCAGTCGGGCTGCAGTGTTTTTTGCCACCTATAATTTAGAAAGGAGAGTCTGATTGGCAGCAACCAAAAGTACATTCCCATTGTCCAGACGACTCTTAATGAGGGTCTGAATCAACGCTATACTGGAACTAAGAAGTAGCCAAGGGAACACTTTTTTATGCAGTCGCAAGGCGCTGAAACAGGTACCACAAATAGATGTTACCTGTTCCTTAACGGATAATTTATTATCCATTAAAAAGCCAAGGATTTTTACCATGCCCTTGTGGCAGGGTGTTGGACCCAATTCTTTCGCCCACCATGCTTCTGACAAAGGTTCCTGTGCTTTCCCAAACAGGAGGATTTCTTTCTTTGTTCCATCCAAGCTGTCACCTTTCTCAAATAATCAATAAATCTAGCTTTGGAGGTCTCAGGATTTTGCCCAAATGAGATGAACAATTGGGTGTCATCTGCATAGGATATTATTTCAAAACCGCAGCCCTTGACAATCTTTGCAAGTGGGTCCACATCATATATATTGAAAGAGGAATAACTCAGGGAAGAGCCCTGAAGAACCTCCTTATCAACTGTGAGTGTTCTAGATTTGAAGGGATGAATTGAGACCACTTGGTTTCTGTCAGCCAGGAAGTCTTTGAACCATGCTAAGGCCTTCTCATATATGCCTATCTCCTACAGTCTTTGTATAAAAATGGAATGAGGGTCTTGTATCGAAGGCAGCTGACAATCAAATAATACCAGCATTGCCGGAGTGCCTTCATCCAGTAGTGTCCTATTGGAATCAATAACTGCCAAGAAGGCAGTCTCCGTGCTGTGAGCTGTTCTGAAACTTGATTGTGAGGGGTCCAGTATGCAATTGTTCATTAGGTATTTGGAGAGTTATTTTTTTATTAAGCCCTCCAAACCTTTACCAAGAAAAGGAAGAAGCAAAATTGGCTGATAGTTCTCGTTAGGGTCAGTATTAGCTTTTTTCAGGATGGGAGCGGCAAGTGCTGACTTCCAAGCCTTGGCATTTTCGCTGAATCCAAGGATACATTAAATAGTTCTCTAATGTAAGGAATTTACAAAGATGACAAAGAGGAGACTATGTATGTCAGACAAGGATCAGGCAAAGACCCAGATTTAACCTTCCCCAGCATTTCTCGCACCTGTTCTTGGGAGATTACATCAAACCTTCCCATCAGGGCTGGAGCATTGGGTGGCGATACATTGCATACATTATAGTTTGCTGGTTCATTAGGCCTCCCTGCCAATAGCTGAAATTCCTCACATAATCGGAAAATGTTATCCTTGAATTAGTGAATAATCGACTCACATAACTCTTGCGAGGCCGATATTGCTAACTTGCAGGCAGCCTCATAAGTTCATGAGGTACTTTAAATAATATTCTGGAGTTGCCAGCCGGCTCAATCCTCCTGGCGATGACATCTACGCGCCTCCCTAATCTTCCTGTGGTGCATTCGAAGAGCTACTCTGTCGAGAGGTGATTTGGTCCTACATCACTTCCTTTCCAATCGTTTACAGACAGTGTTTTCACTTCTCAGCTCTGCCATGTACCCGGGGGCTCAGTGCCGTGTACCCGGGGCTCAGTGCCGTGTACCCGGGGACTCAGTGCCGTGTACCCGGGGGCTCGGTGCCGTGTACCCAGGGGCTCGGGGCTCAGTGCCGTGTACCTGGGGGGTCAGTGCCGTGTACCCGGGTGCTCAGTGCCGTGTACCCAGGTGCTCAGTGCCGTGTACCCGGGGACTCAGTGCCATGTACCCAGGGGCTCAGTGCCGTGTACCTGGGGGGTCAGTGCCGTGTACCCGGGTGCTCAGTGCCGTGTACCCGGGTGCTCAGTGCCGTGTACCCGGGGACTCAGTGCTGTGTACCCGGGGACTCAGTGCTGTGTACCCGGGGGCTCAGTGCCGAGTACCCGGGGGCTCAGTGCCGAGTACCCGGGGGCTCAGTGCCGAGTACCCGGGGGCTCAGTGCCATGTACCCAGGGGCTTGGTGCCGTGTACCTGGGGGGTCAGTGCCGTGTACCCGGGGGCTCAGTGCCGTGTACCCGGGGGCTCAGTGCCGTGTACCCGGGGGCTTAGTGCTGTGTACCCGGGGGCTCAGTGCTGTGTACCCAGGGGCTTGTTGTTTATTAAATCTGCTGTTGCAGACTTGGAAGGGAAGTTACTGTATGAATGCTGGTAAATCTGCACCCTTTCTGAAATGAATAAGATGTGGTGTTTTCAATGGACCTTTTAATCAAACAAACGTGCACAGTGAAATATCCATTGATAAGTTTCACAGATGGCAAAGGAACGATGTCTTTTACAACTTGCTAAATATTGTGAATTCACATTCAACAGATGGATCGCGGCCAGCGCCAGCCATGCTGCTGTTTATCCTCCTTGCCATATTGCACCTTGTACTATCTACACTAAGGCTGAACTGGCTGCTCTTTGTACCTCATCCTGTGATATTGCCGATGAGTTCACCGTTGGTAACCCAGGAGTCGAACTCAATTGCCCTGGGTGCGGCTTCTCCATTGAAGCCTCTGAACTTTGTAGCCCTCGACATGACAATGGCTACGGACTGGCACCACAGGACGGAGCAGGTTTTTCTACCTCTTCCCCCCTGGTGCCTACTTTACGGCAGGTCTGTAGCTCGCTACCTAAGCATGCTCTTGATATTTTCAATCTGCTAGTCGATAACAAATGGAATCTAATATTCCTTACTGAAACTTGCTTGAAAGACAGTTAAGCCGCCGATATTGCTTTCCTTTTTGTCTTGGCAACTACAAACATCCACACCCCCTCTATGGAACTTTGCCTCTCAGGCTTCTTTCATATGAAAATTCAAGCCATTTATGAGCAATTTCCTGGACGGAGTACCACTAATCGAGCATCAGCTCACACCTCTTCCAGTCACTTACTGTCTAGCTTTGCCCCTATTTCTCTTGAGGACTCTGCAGTTGAGCTCGCTGAGTGCAAGTCAGGCTCCCCTCTTGACCCCTGTCCCCATGCCATCCTCAATCTTGCCGCACTGGTGGCCAATCCCTGTCTGAATAGGCTGCTCAATGAATCTCTTGACCAGGCGCTGGTCCCCTCCAGCTGGAAACAAGCTCTTCTGCTCCCCCAATGAAGAAGCCTTCAGCCAACCCCAAGGTCTTTGACAACTTCAGTTCCATTTCACTTCTGCCCACATCTTGAGAAGAACATAAATAGACAGCTATCAAACTTTTAAGAATCGAACCACTTGCTACATGACTCTGAATCAGGTTCCTGTGCTGGATACAGCACAGAGACTGCGCTACGTGAAGTCTCGGAATACATCAGGGTTAACCTTGATTTAAACACACCGGTCATGGTTATGCTTCTGGATCTCTCCTCAGCATTCGACACGGTATCTGACGCTATTTCCTGGAAAGACTTGAAAAGATCGGTGTCAGAGGTCGAGCCCTCCGTGAGCTTAAATCCTTCATCAGCAGGTGCCCCCAGGTTGTCTTCCTTTCTTTTTCACCTCTGAGGCTAAACCCTTAGAATGCAGAGTCCCACAGGGCTCGGCTCTCAGCTCCTATACTTTCTAATATTTATCTGGAGCCCCAGGCTAAGTTAGTCAAATCCTGGAGAGTGATGATTGTATCTTGCGCGGATGATACTCAACTCCTGGCTTTACAGGAAAACATGCCCATTTGACTCCTTCAAACTCTGCCTAAAATCTGTGGTGGACTGGATGAACAAAAGCTGTCTGAGACTTAACTCAGACAAGACTGTAGTTCTCTTTTTCACAATTAAGTTCATCCCGTCACCCAACCTCTGGTGGCCATCGGAGATGAGTGTCCTCCCCACCCCCGTCCTACTCCAGTGGTTCGAAACTTTGGGGTGAAATTTGACTCAGACCTGACCTTTGAGTCCCAGGTCAAGGCATTATCCTCCTCCTGTTTTGTCACCTTCAGGTTTCTGAGAAGGATGCTGCATCTTATCCCCATAGAGCATCGCAAGCCGATTTTCCAAGCCTTAATAACGTCTAGGTTGGACTATTCCAACAGCCTGTACTTGGGTCTCCCGGCCTTTCTGATTCAGCGCCTTCAAAGTATTTAGAGCACGGCTCATTCTCAGGACACCTCTTCGGGTCTCGGTATTGGGTCATCTTTGTGACCTTCCTGTCAACAAGAGGATCCAGTGTAAAGTACTGATCCTGGCCTTTAGAGTCTACAACCACAGGGGTCCTTTTACCTTAGGAGCTGTTTCAAACGGTATGTCCAGGAGAGATCGTTGAGATCCAATAATCGTAAACATTTTCAGATTCCCTGTATCCACAGGGTCAGAAGAGGAGGCAGATCGTTCATCTTCTTGGTAACTAAGCTGTGGAATTCACTTCTTCTTGATCTAAGAAGCGGACCGTATGAAACTGCTTTTAGAAAGTCCTTAAAAACCCTACTTTGTGATTCCTGTATAGGTATCTGTTAGTCTCTTTTGTGCACTTTGTCTGGGTGATCTTTTCCGCTATCACTGGGACTCCTCCTCGGAGGTAGAAGTGCGCTCTACAAATGGGATTGTATTGTATGTGGTGGAGGGTGAGGGGGAGCAACTTGGAGAGTGCAGGGGTGGAGATTTGAATAAATATTTTAAATATTGTGAGTTCACATACTATTATGTTTCCATTTAGTAATTTTAAATCTCTTTACATCCAACAGAAAACAAGCCTTGAATGCATCAAATGATTATGAATAATGAATATAATACTGTAAATCTGCAAAAATCAGTCACCAACAATGAGCTCCGGTATTCAGCAAAACATCGATGCAGTCAGCGACAGAGGAATCTGCACTTAAACTAACAGATTTTGGAAGAAGCAGTCAAGGGCATTTCAGAGATTGTAAGAGTCAGAGCTGTGTACCTCAAAGCCACAAGAATAAGAAATGACCTCTAGAACATTAAGACAACAATAATAACAAACCACCTCCTGTGTAAACCGGTGTCTGGTACTAGCTTTGATTGTGGGATCAGTGTGATGTGGTTACTGCAGTGTTCTGCTTCCTAAAATGATAACAGACCATCATTCAGTGCTTTAGGTGTATTTTAAACTCTTCCTGGCCAAACCAGAGAAAAGCATAATGGAGTGGAGGAAGACAACTGAAGGGTAAAGAAAAGAGGAGTTCTGCTATCTAAAATACAGAGTACTATCTTGATTTGCACCAACCAGAAGGAGGGTGAATCTTTACCCACCATCATGCAATATCATTATCCATTCTAAAGAGACAATCATCTACAAAGAAGCCTCACACATATTATGTGTGTGATCTGTATTTAGTGTTAAATTGTTAAATTGTAAATCAAATGTCCAAAATACCATGTTCATACAGGGAATGCGAGAATAGCACAGGTCCTTTATCAAGCATGTTGGCTTATCAGGAAACACAATCATGGGATGTAGACATATATATACCTGACGCAGAGACACTAACCAAGAAAGAAAAATTAAACACATGCAGCAAAAGCATTCGTTTGTCAACAGAACTAAATCGCCATCAGCAAATGCACACAGGAGAAAAACAATTCAATTGCACTGAATGTGTGAAGAGCTTTAGTAGATTATCACACCTAGAAGTACATCAGCGAACACACACAGGGGAAAAACCATACCATTGCAGTGAATGTGTGAAGAGTTTTAGACAATTATCAAACCTACAAAGACACCAGCGAATACACACAGGGGAAAAGCCATTCAAATGCGGTGAATGTGGATATAGTTTTAGTGAATCTTCAACATTAAGGATTCATCAGCGAACACACACAGGGGAAAAACCATACCATTGCAGTGAATGTGGAAATAGTTTTAGAGAATCTTCAACATTAAAGATTCATCAGCGAACACACACAGGGGAAAAGCTATTTAAGTGCACTGAATGTGGAAATAGCTTTAGATATCTATCAAACCTAAAACAGCATGAGAGAACACACACAGGAGAAACACCATATCATTGCAGTGAATGTGGAAGTAGTTTTAGTTACTCTTCAGCTTTAAGGAGTCATCAGAGAATACACACCGGGGAAAAACCATTCAACTGCAGTGAATGTGGGAAGAACTTTAGTCAATCATCACACCTAAAAAAGCATCAGCAAACACACACCTGAGGAAAAAAATCATATCATTGTAACGAATCTGGAAGTAGTTGCAGTGACTTGTCAAAATTATGGAACACACCCAGGAGAAAAAACATTAAAGTGCAGTGAATGTGAGAAGAGCTTCAGTCAATTATGAATCTTACAACGCCATAAGCAAAAACATACCTACATTTAACACACAGAGAAATAATCTTAGATATGCAGCGAATTTGGCAGGAATTTAAGTACATCAACAATAGCACAAACCCATCTCTGAAACACATACGCAATAGCAAAAAAGTGCAGTTATTGTGAGATGAAGGAATTATAGAAAATTATAAATTCCCATTATGTGGGACATTCAAATACCAGAAGATTAAAAGTAGATGATCGATGACCTGACAAATAGGAAAGAAGAAAATAAACATAGATATTTGTAGAGTTATAAAAGTCTCTGTTCCACACTATTGTTCATTTCCCTACACTTGATGGACCAGTAAATACATTGGGAGACTAGCATAATGTGAAATAAAAGAATAGAAACGTTGTTTTTTCTTTGGTGAAGTAGAGTTATAAAGAAAAACATCCAACCATTCCTGATCACGCCACTGGTAAAAGCAACACTATGAAGAATGGTTGGACGCACAAGGATATTTTCAGATAACTTTAGGGATTAGTGGTAAAAACCTTAAAACCAATCACACTCGGCCTGGAGTATGGGTCCTTTTATTGCTGCCTACAAAAATACACACTGGGGAATATTGCTAGCGGATTGTGGTGTTTCTTCGTTTTATACAGCATTGATGGTTCCATGACAACGGCCAGAGAACAAGGTCCAAAAGTAGAAGCGAAAGTCTGAAAATGTGAGCTGTAACTCTCACTGTTAATGCAATGCACAAAATGTAACCCCCAAACCCTGATGCATCAGAAATTATGCGGATTTCCATCATCACATGCATCTGTAAAGGCACCGACCATAGTTGCATTTCACAGACTTGTCTAACATCAAGCTGGATCCTTGGAAGAATTCTTGGCTCATTGCTGACTGTGTAAATATTAGAATAATTATATATAAATATATGTTATGAGTTTCTTATTTACAGAAAATAACTCAACCAAATCCTAACTGGTGAAAGGACAGAATCAGTGCATGATGGCAAAATTATTGATAGTAGAAAGAACTGTTGAAAAGTTTAGCTCCTAATAGGCTCCTGAAGGCTTGATGATTAGGTAACGATTGGCTCTTGAGCAGTAAAGAGTTCCAGCTCTTAGGAGCTAGAATCTAGAATTATCGGCTCCCTGCTTTACATTACCAGAACCTTGGCACTAGAAAATAAATATGCATTTAGAAGAGAAGGAACTTAAATGATACTGAGTCTTGACATAAATAATACATTTGAAACCCAACACTTTATAAATCTCTACCAATGATACCCAAACAAACATCAGAACACAGTCCATGGATGGAAATCCACCAGCCTTTCAGAAAAGAGTGGCAATATTAAGAAAGAGTTTTGTGCAATAGTAGAGGTAAAAGGTGCTAGACAGATGCTGATAACATATAACAAATCCAAATTGAACAGGGTGTGGGTGCCATCAGTATAAACATAAAACTGAAATTCACACAACCGGATGAGGACTGAAAATGTCTGCCATCGGCCATCCTGGAAGAGGCAGGAGCAATCCAGGGCAGTCCCGGTAATGCCTGCTAAGGCATGGGAGATTATCAAAACTGTGTGTTCAGTAGTTAGGACAGTACTAAAGAGTATACATTGCAGATAAAAAAATGTATTTGTTATAAAATGTCACTCATTTACATTATGCATATTTACAGTTTGAGGCAAAGAAAGATAAATTAATTTTCCCATATTCATTTCGTATGGTTAATTATCGAGTGCAGGGTTAGAGGTCTATAGTTTACAAAGTCAGCAACTAAGGTTCTAGAGAACATATCAGTTTTGTAACATATCATCAAGAACATCATCCTGGTGTTTGGCCTGACCATGCTCTCATATAACCTGGACTGCCTTCACACATACTATAGCCTTATAGCCCGCTGTAGCGGGCTATACTGGCTATTAAAGGCCCACTCCAGTGTTAAAGGCCCGAGCCGAAGGCGAGGACCTTTAACAAGGGAGCAGAACTTTAATAGCCGGTATAGCCCAGCTACGAAGGGCTATAAGGCTATTAGAACATTCTGCCACTAGAGGGCAGAATGTTCTAACAAATAAAACACAGGCCTCTCGGAGCCCGAGGGGGTTTAAATCCCCTCGGGCTCCGAGAGGCCTTTGTGAAAACAACATTGGAATGTTGCTTTGCGGGCCTTTACCCGACCGTAGAAGCACGGAGTACACCATTGTCTTCAATGGAGTGCTCCACATTCCAATGTTCTAATCAGAAATACATTTCGGCTAATATGGATCCCACACAAGTAGAACAGTAACTGCTTAAATTCATCAAGCTTCACACTGTAGTATATGCCGAGTTCAAGGCTTCTCTTCCGCAGAGTGCAGGATTATTTACGAAAGCCATAGAGCTGCAGCTGTGATAGCCAGACTGGGCACAAGCCTTCTTGTAAACAGAGTGAGTGATAAGTAATGGATCCAAATCACCATTTACATTTTTCAGTGCATATTGTAGATAACGGACCCAAATTTTGCAATGATTGTTCAACACAGGCTCCTCTTTGCATGTTTCCAGGACTGACAAGAGGTTCTTCGCTTGAGACGGTGCTAACTCTTCCACTGTGATGGTGAAGAGAGAAGTGCTGGCTGTTATACTGAGGTCTGCCTTCACTCCTTTTTTGGGAACTTAATTGAGTCACTTTTCACCAATCAGTACCTGATTAATTAAGGAAAGCTAACACTATGGCTGTGTGCTGGCACTGCTCTTGCTGGTAATTCATGGAAATGCCACAGAATGTTCAGTCCTTGAACGTATTCTGCCACAAGAGGGGTTTCAACATACATTAGTGAAATCCAAAAGTGGTTAATGTTTTACTTTATGTACCGGGTGTTAAATCTATAACATGAATCCCTGTGATGGATGTAGGATGAAGGAGCTCAGTACACAGAGTGTCTCATAAAGCTTCGAGCACCGTGAAAGGCAGAAGGATGAGCAGTTATAAAGCTTTGGATGTTTAGGGGTTGGAGTTTTTGTCTAAACGCTCCTGCAAAGATCATACCCATAATGTTACTCTACTTAGGTCTTGAACTAACAGAACATTTAAATTTGTTTTCATAATGTGGGAGGCTGTTCTTTAAAGCCTCTATAAGAACATACAGAGCTACAATTCTAGCAGAAGCAATCTATGTCACAACTCCTCTGGCGTACTGGGTATGACCTGCTTGAACATTTGCCATATGTAACTTGTAAAAGAGAATTCTGTGGATTCCTCTTGGTGATAGTAATACCATAGTCCTTTGTGAGTTTAAGTTTAAATTTATTGGCCACTTTATTGCAACTTAAAGCCATGCTGTACTGGCCCATGGTATGGGCAAGTAAATTACCTGAACTGATGTATGTATTTGTTGCCTGACAAACCCTGCTGCGATTCTGGTGAGAACGTTCAATGAATTATTTTGGGAATCTTTGTTGTCACTTAATGTAAATGGTTGGTACAGGGAGGGATCCGATAGATCTCACAATTTATTTTGCTCATATATGTGTGTGGAGGTGTGTTAAAATGTCCTAATTTCATATGCATATTCAATCCATTACCTCTAAAGGTAGGGAACTATATCTAAAAATGAATATGATTGAATACGCTCACTAGAATGAGGTTGAGTTTTTCGGTCATTTTATAGAACCAAAAAATGTGACACAAAGAATTGGGGTATAAAAATTAATATATTTGTCCCTGTGAATCTGTAAAGGAAACAACCACAAAACCTTTACATTTTTCTGTCCCTGGTTCTCTTGAAAACAGCAGCTAGCTGATATGTTTATAAAGCTAGTGTGAGGTACAGATGCCGCAGTTAGTACACTAGGTCTGCTTCCGGTAGTCTGGGACGAAGCCACTTTCAGAACTTTGGAATTAAACTTTTAGTTGTTGTTAAATACAACAATTAGCATAGCATATCAGAGTTCCGTCCATTCTGGCATGTTTATTGTGGAAGGTTTTGTGATCCACTGACAGTCACGTAAAGAAAGGTGACTTCTTAGCGACATAGCTACCTTTCCTGTATGTCATGGTTTGAGTTCACCCAGGATTGGCTTCTCGACCTAGGCTGATGGCACGGGCATGTTCGACTTATTTAAATGGTTGGTTGATTTACAAGACAACCATCTTTAGGTTTCACTGCATATGCACAGAATAAGGAGGTATTGTCCCTGTGACGCCTAGTTGCGGTGACGCCCAAGCAACAGTTAAAAGTAAAACCAATCAGCAATCTGCCAACAGTTACGCACTGCGATGTACTTGTCAATGTATTGGTGCCCTTAAATTGAAAATAACAATATTTTTTTTAAAAAGCTATTGTGATATACTAACTTTCCCTCTAACATCACATAATCAGGACATTGTATAGGAATTTCAATACAAGACCGGAGGCTACCATTATGCATTATTCTTTTAATTCCACTCCATGCAGCACTTGAAAGTATTATACACCACAAAGAAACTATTCCAGAACAGAACTTTCATAGCATATAATAAACTCATGCACGTAACAGTCTGCCTCTTTTAAATGCGGCTCCACACAGATAAATGTCTTCATTTTATGTCTTTTTGAATGCTCGTTTTAGATGCTCATTAATAGGGTTCTGTATAGTTTCAAATTTATGGAAACATCCTTTAGCACATGTTTATGATTTCTCTTACATGTAGTTTTGCTGAATGTTGTTTTTTTGAGCGTTTCATACTGATATATTTTTTTAAACGCCAACACCGTTTGCCCCGATCCGCTTACCGCTGGTGTTGTTCCCACGTCGGAGTTGGCAGGACCAGTGGCCAGTTCTGTTTGTCGATCGGGGCTTTGAGAGGCACCTCCCGACGCCTCTCACCCTAACTCCTGTGGGCTCCAAAGCCTCCGTGGGTCCTGCGGGCATTTCCTTTACTTGTTAGGGGGCCGCTCCTCTACACGACGGCGGCCCTGCGGGGATTGCCGGCAGCCCCCGTGGGTAACAGCCTTTGCATAATTCAGGCTGCATTTTACCCATCGCATTTCAGAGGGACACAATGCGGCGGGAAAAAATATTTGAGGTAAGCGCTGGGCAACGGCTCTGGATGCCTTAAATGGATGGGCGATCTTTGGATGTTCTCCAGAATTTATTCTGGAGTTGGATGCAAGCCTTCACAGCTGGGGTGCTCGACTGGGTGCGCAGGACAGCAGGGGTCTGTGGTCACACACAGAGAGGTCACATCACATAAATTATCTGGAGTTGACCACAGGACTCTGCTCTTATGAGCTTCAAACATTGTTTGCAGGGCAAAGCGGTTTCGTTGAAAATGGACAATGTGTCTGCAGTGGCATACATAAAAAGGTTAGGGGGTACAAAATCCTCAGACCTATCAGATTTGGCCAAAATACTTTGGATGTTTTGCTTAGAGCACAGGATCACCTAGAGGGCAGGGTTTCTTCCTGGGAAGACAAATGTGACGGTGGACCAGAATTCAAGGTTTTTAAGGGATTACAGCGACTATAAGTTGGACAAGACCTATTTCACAAGTCTGTCTCAGCTATAGGGTCCATTGGAGTTAGATCTTTTTGCGAGCAGGCTGACATCTCAACTGAAGAGATACTTCAGCTGGATGTCAGACCTGGGTGCTCTGGCAGTGAACGCATTCCTACAGAGTTGGAAGGGGACCCAACGCTTACGCTTTACCTTCATTCCTGATTATTCTGAGGGTTCTTCAGAAGGTGAGACAGGAGAGATGTTCACTTGTGTTAATAATTCCCTTAAGGCCATCCCAGGTATGGTTTCCAATGACCTTGGAGCTGGATTGTGACATAACCTTTTTTCTACCTGCCAAGGAGGGTCTCTTCAGTGATGCAGATAGAAGGAATCATCCTCTGGTTCTGACAGGGACTCTGTGCCTTCTTGGCTGGAGAATATCAGGAGATCTAGAGAGATGAAAGGGCTTTCAGGAAGAGCGGAGGAACTCCTCGAAGAGTCCTGGGTTCCAGGAACTCACAGTAGATACAAAGGAATATTGAAAACATGGGTACATTGGTGCTTGGAAGGGAACCTGGATCCTGTGGAGGCTCCTATAGTTGATGTAGTGATTTCTTTAGGTGGAGCAGTTTGATAGGGGCCTTAGTTACAGAACACTTAACTGCTATAGAGCTACAGTTTTGGCTGGACAATCTGTAGTGAACGGCAGAAGCGTTAGGAAAAATGTCCTGGTCTGTAGGGTTCTTAAGAGTATCAGGACCTCCTAGACCTAAGTACGAGGCCCTATGAGATGTAAATTTTGTCCTAGAAATGTTCTCATCATGGTCGAGTAATAGATATTTAGATCTGAGAAGACTCTATATGAAGCTAGCTTCCTTGCTCTGTTTGATATCCTGTCGACAGGTGTCGGACGTTAAAGCTTTAGAGGTAAGTAACAGAGTTTATGATGCCTTTGGGGTAAATTTTGAGATTGTTAGAACAAAAACAATTTCTGACACTATATTTTATAAATAAACAACAGGAGAGAGAGGGAAAGCCACTGGAGTCACTCTTAATCCTGGGCAGTACTAAATAAACAACAAAAGAGTGTATCCAACACGGGAAAAGGCTAGCAAGAAAGCTCACTGTGTTTTAAAAGAACCCTCACTCACCAACCTAGTTGGTGACGTGCTTCATCATTGGGTTCCCACCAGAGAGGCCGAATATATTTTATCCCAAATTTGTTTCCTGCAAATAGTTGTATGTTGCATGACAGAATATTACTCCAGGATGAGCGAACTTCGTCCTGATGGTACTGACCAACTTCTGATCTCCTTTGTGAAACCCTTTAGAGTGGTAACCTCTGCTACGATTACAAGGTGGGTTAAATGGACTATGCAATTAGCTGGTGTTGACCTTAAATCCAAAATCTAAAATCTAAATCCGATATTTGTAAAGCGCGAACTACTCACCCCTAAGGGTCTCAAGGCCCTGGAGGTCATCGGGAAGACCTTCAGAAGTTTCAAGCTCATTCTATGATGGGAGCTATGGCTAGTCTGTCTTTTTGGAAAGGTGGCAGACTGGAGGACATTCTGAGGGCCGCTGATTGGTCAAATTCTGCTACCTTTGCAAAACATTACTGCAAACCGATTGAGCACATGTCTGATGTGCTCTTGCAGGGCTACCAACATGCATAATGGTAGCCTCCGGTTATGAATTGGAGAGTCTCCAAATTAAATGCCAAGAGAATCTGAATTTGATTAAAGACACAGAGGCTAACATTATCCCACCCCCCCATCCCAAGTGAAGATTGGGGGGGGAAAAAGGAAACATTATTTGAAAAGTGATAGAAGTTTAAAAATAAATAAAAGAAAACATACTGAAAGAAAATGTTATATATTTAAGTGATCACTGATTAAGCCATGATTTATTGTTCTTAACGATGTTGGAAGTTATCTTAAGCTGGAGCATTAACAGTTCTCTTTAATTTCAGATCATGTCCAGTAGTTCACTTCCTGTATGGAGTTTCATCTTTCTGGAGTTAGGCGCTGCTAGAGGATTCTTTGTCTTTGTTCAGCTATGAAGCTTCGTTCTCCTGTTGTTCTTGAGCTGCCAGTGGAATTAATTTCTTTGTTTGTCCATGAAGGGAGAGTTTCCTTCGCATTTCAAAGAGACAGACTGTTATGTGCATGAGTTTATTGTATGCCATGAAAGTTCTTTTCTGGAATAGTTTCTTTATGATGTATGACTTTCAAGTGCTGCGTGGAGTGGCATTAAAGGAATAATGCATAATGTTAGCCTCCGTGTCTGTAATAAAATTCAGATTCTCTTGGCATTTAATTTGGAGAATCGCTGTTCTCCAAAACTTTGAGACAAACTGTAAACTAGGCAGGAATTGACTACGTTAGTGAGTTTTAGGTCAAAGAGTGACTTAATTTGCCTAACAGTTCATGTCACCCAGGGTGGAGGATGCTACTGGTACATATTTCTGCAGATTTCATTTAACTATTGATGTGCTAATCTAGTTAATCCTTTTAGTCAGTCTGTGTATCTTTTAATGTTTAATCGAATATATAATCATTTTAGCTATTCATGTATTCTTCCTTACTATCGATGTATCTGTTTAATGGAATATACATTAATTCCAAAGTAAATCTTGAGTGATTCATTTGTTCACATCCTGTCACCTCTTCTGTGATTTTCCTATTTATGAACAGAAAATGCTTGAATTGTATGTCTAGTGTCTTCCTCATTGAGGAGTGGGAGGGGCCCTATGTGACCCTCTTGGTCAGTCATTGCTTAAGGGGGGGCACAGACACTCACAGCTGAAGGATGTCAGTGCTGAACCTGTTTATCTGTACTTAATCAACCTCACTGATCGACATAAGTGTACTGGATCAGGCCCCCTCGAACTTGTTCAGAAGCACCATTAGCTAGCTCATTTACGTTCTACATATTTTCAGTTTGAAGCAAAGACAGGTAAATTAATTTCCCCATAACGATTTGATATGGTTAATTTGAAAATCAAGGTTTTGTGATGTAAAACATAAAAGTAGTAGAAACATGCAAGCATTGGGGGTTGGGATTCCTATACGGCTTTCCGTCCCTACCTCTTCTGCGCAGAGTGCTCAACAAGATCATCTTTTTTGGATCGCCATGTGTCTGATCTATGCAGATGTTTAAGGAGTGATTTACCTCCTCCAGCCTCCTTTGGTGTCTGAATCGTACAAATTTTTGTTTGCTATTTAGCATTCATGGGGCATGCCGCTGCCCACAGTCCCTGTTTGTTTGGCTACCCAGGCTCAAGCAGTAACATATGTAGCTATCACTTAGAAGCCTCAGAGTTTACTAGATTGCACACTCATGAATCAGTGTAGTGATACAACAGTCTCAGGTACAATATCAGAACCTCACTATCTTCGCAGTGGTCTTTTTGCAAGGTGATGACCAATCTACTCACATGTGCAGGAAGGAAGCCAAACTTGAGCCTGAAACCTGGCTCTGCTCAAGGTCCTGTTGGAACCTCGAGCCATTACTGAGCCGACCTTTCATATGAGTTCTGCCTGCCTTTCTCTACCCAAGATGTGGCGTTATGGTTAGAGTGGCTGACTGTGGAAGTGGGGAGCCAGCTTCGAGTCTCAACGTTGGTTTAACATCCTGTGATTCTGGGCAAATCACTTAATTTCTCTGTGCCTATAAATGCATGTGCACAACCATGGATAACATGTTGAGTTACCCAGAATATCTGGGAATGCATCCTGCAGTTGGACAACTCACTCATCATTCTCACCGTTCACCCTTTGCTTTCAAGCTCAGTCTGCACGCAGTGATCACACAGCACTTACACTGCTCACCATGCACTCATGCCATTCACCCTCCTCTTTCCCTGAACTCACACAATCACACCGCTCACCCTCCACTTAGATGGCATTCCGCTCACTTGTCACTTTCACCGCTCGCCCTGCAGTTCCATCACTCACAGGATCACACTGTACTTACATTTCTCACCATACACTTGCGCAGTCCACTCTGCACTCATGATGTTCACCCTCTTTTACCCTGCACTCACACGAGCACACCGCACACTCTGCACAAACATGATACTCCACTCATCTGTCACTCTCACTGCTCCCCCTGCAATCTCACCGACCACCCCGCCCTGCACTCACAGCGATCACACTGTACTTACTCCTCTTACCATGCACTTGCTCAGTCCACTCTGCACTCATGCCATTCATCCTTCTTTTACCCTGCACTTACATGAGCACACCGCTCACCCTGCATTCAGATGACACTTTACTCACCTCCCAATCTCACTTCTCACCCTGCAGTCTTACCACTCACCCTGCACTCAATTGTAAACAAGCACATACTGAACATACATTCATTCTTCACACTCTGCACTTTCACCCGCACCCAAACTACCCTGCACTCACTCCTCTCACCCTTCGCTCACACGGGTACACTGCTCAGCCTGCACTCACGCAGGCAGTCCGTTCACCCATCATTCACACAACTCACCTTTACCAGAGCTCACTGGGACACACCACTCACTGTGCACTAACTCCTCTTACCTGGCGCTCACTAGTCACTCCCACAGCTCACCCTTCTCTTTCACTGGTTACCCTGCACTCACACAGGCACACTGGGCCCTTTTTTTTTAGGTCGAGCCTAGGCAGCGTGCATGCGCTGTCTGCAAGACCTGCTGTATTCAGTAAAGGACTTTGCTCCCGCCTTCTGCTTACCATTTGTTCAGTCCAGTGTTGCTCTTTACTGCCTCATAACTGGTTTAGGCAGCGATATGTCACTACAGTTTTTCACAGAGGAGTACTGGCCAAGTACAGTTTGCTTACGCCTGCATTCTTCATCTGTTGTTTGGGAGAATTTTTATTTTTTTTGGTAATTGTTGCTATTGCTGCGTCCAGTCACCATCTTGCTTCAGTGTTCGGGTAAGATTACACAGCACAGCTGCTTTGCTTTCCACCCGTCACTGATTAAAATCATTCAGGCTCGTATAAGATTACACAGTGAATGCAAAAATGAAAAAAACGCTCTATTCGACCAGCCGCCATCTCACTTTGGTGTGAGGCCTCGGGATCCCTCTGCTGCACTGAGCCGGTCCAGCTCCTGTTTCTGGCGCACCACGACTTTGGCTCCAGCCACTTTGCTTTCCACCCATCACTGATTAAAATCATTCAGGCTCAGGTAAGATTACACGGTGAATGCAAACATTTTAAAAACACTTTATTCAACTGTTCCAGATGTGTAGTACGTAAGCTGCTGTTAATAGACAGCCGTAGAGTTAGCTTCAATACCAAAGTTAAATGGACCATGCAGCAGGGTATGCCGAAATACATGCCTGTATTTCCAGGTGCACTGGATTGCGAGCTTGCATGGCAGGACGCAAGGCTGAGTGAAGCATATACATGACTTTACACATTTGACAGCTTGCACACAACAGGTTGTAGTGCTGCATATGTTTGCATGTATTACCCCAGGCTGTGTTTCAGTGGCAATGTTGGATCTCCTTTTAGAGATGTATCCAATTATCAATACCAGCTCGACAGGATAGGGCACTTTCAGCCTGTATGGTATCAAGGACATATGCCCACTTATAACAGAAATTGATGTTTGAAACTAATGGATTTATGCAAGGGAAGTAATCCCCACATCCTTCCTCATGCCCCACCTACACTCTGTTCTGGTAGAACTCAAATGCCAGGAGGCGAGCTGCTCTCTTCGATCACTGCTCCTGCCCCCACCTTCTTTGTACTGAGTCAGTGCCAGCATCCAGGGCAACAGAACAAGTTGTACTGTCCCATGCCCACTGTCCCATGCCACCAAAGGCAGCTCTCACAGCAGCACACCTGGGAGGAGTACACAGTGGCACTGAGTGCCCTTGAAGTAAACTTTCCATGTGTCTTGAGCACACACTGTGCCACTACGCCACTCAACTTTACACCATTGCACTCTAAGTTACGTTACTCTGCACCACTGCACTCTACTCCAATGCACTCTGCTCTGCGCCACTTGCCTCCACTCTGCTCTGTGCCACTTACTCTGCTGTATGCCACTCTGCTCTGCCCCACTACACTCTACTCTGCACCCCTCTATGCCACTGCACTCTGCGCCAGTGCACTCTGCCCCTCCATACTCTGCACAGCACTATACGCTGAGCACCACTCTACTCTGTGCACCACTCATATTCCCCCACAAACAATTCCAAAACAACCCATCTCTACCTCGCACTTTCACCAACCCTGGCATTTCTCCCCCACATTCCCAATGCCCCTCTCATCTCTCCCTCATATTACCACTACCCCCTCTCATCGCGCAATTCCATTGCGAAACTCTACTTCCCTCACACTCCCTGTCTCCTCTCTATACTGCCTGCTCACACATACTACTTTCCTATACCTCTTAGCACTGTGCACTACTCTACCTCTCGCTTCCCCCTACCCCCGGTTCCCCTTCCACTCATCCCTCTCTCTCGTGCTCTCTCTCACACCTCTATCTCGCACTCTCATGCACTCTTCCCACCTTTCTCATATGGTTCACTTCAGGTCTTCAAGCACAATTCTTTACGATGCCTTTTCAAGATTTTGGTCCCTAAAACCCACGCTCTCCTCCTCTTCTTAGGGTGCCTTCTGTGTACACAGATGCTCCCTTGTTATGCGTATGTGGACAGCTCATTCACCACTTCGTGCACAAACTACCTATCCCTCTCTTTGTTCCTTTCCATCTATTCTGTGCAGCTCTCACCCCTATCTATTCACCATACCATATAATTCCACTACACAAATACGCTACACACCACACAATTCCATCCCACACAATTCCACAACTAACAATTCCAATTCAACCACATAATTCCACTCCACACCACATGTATCCACGCCACTCCAAACAAAAACGCATGAATAAAAGACATTGGGCCATATGTATCATTCCAAATTGCGATCGCAATTGGGCTTAGTGGTATGTATGAATGAAAAACTGCCTCGCAAAATAAGGAATCGCAAACTTTGCGATTCCCTGACTTTATGATTGCATTTAAGGAATCGCAAGTTGTGATTCCTTAAATGCAATGTAAGAAGCACAGAAAAAGTGCAATTTGTCTTAGGAATCGCAAATTACCACCAACTTCAAGTTGGTGGTAATTTCATGATTCCTTGAAAAATGCACTTTTGCATTTTTCAAAGTGCCATGTGGCCACATGTGCACACATACATATTTCAGGGGTGCAACAGGGTGTCCTTTTGACACCCTGGCACCCTTGAAATTGCATTCTCAATTTGCGATTCTCTAATTGCGAATCGCAAATTGAGAATGTCTTCCCATTCATTCCTATGGGCCTCTAGGCCCATAGGAATGAATGGGGAGGGTTTCTTAATTGCGAATCGCACTTTGCGATTCGCAATTAAGGAATATGTAGGATTCGCAAATTATTTTGCAATTCCTACATACATCTCGTTTTGCGATTCTCAAATAGCGATTCTCTAAAATTCGCTATTTGAGAATCGCAAAACCAAACTTTCATACATATGCCCCATTGTCATTTACAACGCCAATAGCTCAAACTCTTGCAAATGCTAGATCTATTGCATTGCACATGCTTGTTTTACATTGTCAGTTGGGCCTGAAAATCCCAAAATGCTAAGTATTTCTGGATAAAAAACATGTTTGCCAAAGGAGTCAAGCATTTCATAAGATCAGTTGAATACTGTGATATTCATTTTTAAAAAGTGGGTTAGTTAATAGTGTTGCTGCTTGATTCATATATGAAACCAAAATAAACCCTTTACAGCTATTTTACGGAAGTGCACTTTTTTATTCACATCATTCGTGTAACAAGGTTTGACAAGGCCATATGTTATGATTTCTGAATTACTAAGCTTCACTAAAACAAGACAGAAACAGCAGGGGCAGCAACAGTTCAAGCCTTTCTAAAGCAAGACAAGCATATTTGACTAATGGGGGTGTGAGTGGCAGCATGTGTGTGTGTGAGGATGATGTTGCTCGAATATGAAATTACCTTGAAAAAACAAAAGACGAGGCGTTTGGCAAAACAGGAACAGCTGGTTTAATTAAATGTTGCGGCTGGCAGCACAGTTACAGAAGTGGGCCTGAGGGCTGACTCAAAGTACAATCAATCTGAACAGGGTGGCTTTGTCTGTGGAGTCATAAATAAGGGTCCGGATACCAAATACAGGTACGCCTTGACCTTGCGTGGACACAATATGGGCCAGTGGGTAACATGTCCAGATATCGCACATGAGGGGCGCATGTATTGTGTGAGCTGTGTCCTGATTGGCTGTGTGTTCCTAACTTTATGTGGCATCTGTTTTTATGTGGTTTTGGGAACGAGCGCATGTGTGCTTTATTGGGACCAATCTCCCTAGACCATTGTGATGTCGCTGTGCTTCTTTGGGGGATGGACCTGAGTTTCCTGTTCGTACGTTTGCCTGCTGGCTGCGCATCACCCCACCTGTGAACTGTCGATCAGTAGCTTCAGGCCTAGGTCTCAGAGCCTGCCTGAGCACATATTTCTGAGTCAGGGTTGATGGAGAGTTCATGACGGGCGAAATTGATAATAATTATGCATTCTCGTTCTTATACATACATGTATCATTGCATACATCAACTTTTCCTATATTAACATTCCCCCCCAGTTGAATTTTCAACTACACCATCAAACTCATACTACATGACAGTCACATTGCTGGGGGTTTGTTGTTCTTCATTTTTGACTATTACTACTTCCCTAGTTACTTGTACCCAATTTGAGGACTGCGTTGTTACCGCAGGAAACCGCCAATTGCAGGAAATCACACAAAAACAATAGCAACATGAAAACCGGCAACAATGATGTGCACAGACCGGTCAGTCACCGGGGGATCCAGGAGAACCAATTGGCATACCACTCCTGCTCATGGCACCTCCCATCTCACGTATGTCTCTTTGTAAATGGTGCAATGCTTGGATGGCAAGAGTCAGAGTTCCATTGTCCATATCGTTGCCTGGGATAAACGTGCAGCCAATCTTGGCACACACCCCTCCCTCCATTGCGGTCATTAAGTCCAACACATACCGATGTTGTATCACCATGAGGCAGATGGCTCCCAGCTCTCCCTTGATCACAGTGAGGCCGAGCTCAGTGCTGTTCATCATCTTGAGCATTTCCCACCTGGTTATCTGCAACCAGAGGGCGTTCGCTTTTGTCTGTACGGGGAAGAAGAATCGACCCTCCAGCTGATATTTGTGCATCAGAAAACAGCCTGAATTCTTCTGGAATGTCCTTGTACTGAGCCCAGCCAAAATAATCAGCAGTTCTTTTCTCTCAAACCTGATGCAACAAAGTTGTCTTCTTATTTAGCAGATGTTGATAAAACTCGGACAGATCTTCTCCGTGAATAACCAGGGCTGGAGTGTGTATTGGTGATATGGGAGCAGAGGCCACGCCATCCGGGGATGAGCTGAGTGTAGGCAAACTCGCTGCATTGACAGTAGGTGTCCATCAGCTTGGAGGTGCGCCGTTGCGTATCTGATATGTGCAGTATTGCGCCTCATTTGTTCCCAGTGGAACGGTTCCTTTACCTCTGAAACACAAGGAATACAGTGTAAGTTTCCATACAAGTAGGGGTTGCCCCTTCTTTTCTAACCATGTATCTTTATCTACCTCAGTATCCCAGATTTCCTGTCATGCAGTATCCATGCTGTTGTTGTACACTCCCAGAAGAAATTAATTTCCCTTCGTATCATCGAGTTGAATGGCTAAACCTCCATGTATGGGGTCTATTTGTTATGAAAGAAGATAGCCTCAGATACGCTAAGGGCTACTCTGGGACCACAGTTGGAAGCAGATGTGTTCGTGCATTGGTTTGGTGGTTTTGCTACCTCAAAGAATCTCTGTCCCTGGAAAGTCTCGGGCCAAACAGTATCCTCCCCTATGATGCCCCTCCTGTGCATCCTAACTAGTTAAGTTTAAATATCGCTAGGCTCAGTTAAAAGGTATAGTGCTGTGGGATTGATCTCGTATTAGGTCAGATTCCCTAATACTCTTTGGGGTTCTACTCTTTTAGGTTGCACTTTGGCCCTAATCCTACATAGGTATAGGTGGAGAAGGCATTTTGCTTTTTTGGGGCTACCTCTTGGGACAAGTAAAGCTTGCCCTTGGGTGAACACCATGTTAGTCTGCTCTCCCATGAGGCTACTTATCGCTAAATTTACTCCCACAGTTTTCTTCTCAAAACATGAGATCCATTTCCCCGCTCCATCCAGCAAGGGCGGCAATTTGGTCCTTAGCCCTTCTTTATCCATCTGAGCCCATGGTACATAGATGGTCCCTGATGTGCCCTTCTGCAGTAGCTGGTATATTTTGGCTTGAGGGAGCTCCACTGGCTCTTCCCTATCATCTTAGGCAATCCTGCATGTAGGGAAAGTTCCACTTGCGATCTCCCCCTCTGTGCACGATGCAGTCTTCCGCAACGGCCATGTCCTCTGGTTCTAAGGATCCTTTCTCCGGCCGGGGTCTATCGTACTGGCCATTCTCCTTGGTTCAACTGGCTAGCAGTTGGCAAAATCGTTGTGCGAAGACCTCGCTTTCCTCTTGGTTAATATCTCCCTTGGGGTCAGTTTGTATGTCCTGCACGTTCAGGAGGAGCAGCGGACCTCTTCGTCGTTACTCCCCTCGTGCGCATGCAAATGTGCCATCTTACATCTCCTGCATCTTAGTTGGGTTTTTACCAGGCTACCTTGGTCTCTTATTTCCTTGTCAGTTCCTCTAATACGTTGACGATCTGGTGAGGCTCGGATCCCAGATGAAAACCTCTCCTTTAGTACTGCCTCAGACTCTTCCCCAAACTGTGCTCCATCCCTACCCCCGCCCTCCTCAGGTGGCAGGGGCACTACCCCGCGTTCATGCTGTGCTTCCATGGTGCAAGCTCTCCCTCGCTCTCTCTCCTTAGTTCACTCCTTTTCTCTAAAGCCCACCTAGATTGCCTCCTTCACTCTGAGCTATGCGCTTTTCTATTTGGTAGGATTTTGTGCTCAACCTCGCTTCCTGGCATTTCTTTGGCTGGCTGTGCAAACCCAAAGGCTCCCCCTGATTGTTGGATCCTGGAGGACTGGGACCCTCTTCCTCAACCCCGCTAGTTGTATCACTGTCCAGAACCGCAATGAATCTCCCTGGTACCCGAGTGTGTTCACCCGAACCAGTGGGAGTGCCTGTTTGCCGCGTCGCTGGGGTTCGATAGGATTGCCCAGGCCTGCGGGCCTGTTAGACTCTCATGCCTGGACCTAACAGTTTGTTGTTCGGTAGGGGACCTTTTGGCACCCTTGACCGGCGGATTGGTATAACCTAATGCAGGAATCGCAGGCATCGGGCAGAGAACCTCCAGTCCAGTGTATGGCAGGGGAGGTACGGACACTTTACTTGCTGACTGCGGGGTAGGATTATCAGTCTGTGCCTTTTCGAAAATGGCCCATAGTTCTAATAGTGCCTCTCTCCTGTTCTTCTGCCATACGTATTTGGTCCGTATGTGTATCCTCGTGTTTGTTAGTGTCAAAGGTTCCCTCTTTTGGCCAGGGTAATGCGTGGGCCTTTGTGTTTGCATGCCATTCTTGGCAAAACTTGTTAAGTTTTTTAGCCTGTGTGGGAAACCTGATTTGCATATGTTTTAGCGGAGACTTCATGATAAGTTGGGTAGTTTTGGAGGGCAGTTGCGCCCTAGTTTCTTTTATTTAGGTAATCGTAAGATCTATTCTGGTCGTGGGGATATGCCTGAGGATTGCTGGTACTAACTACTTTCCTATGAGCTCAGTGTTATTTACAGATGCATCAAAATGAATATTTCACAACTTACAGTTTTGAAGCATTACCTCCTAAAATAAATTGGGCGGGCAATGGGAGGATTGCTAATTTTGGTTAAACATACTGTTGCTTGTGTTCATATTCAGCTAAAAGTTGATTCCTTATATTTAATGGGAGTTCAGATGAAGTTCCCCTCTGGGCTAGTTTTGGTATTGTTTAATGTCTATGCCAGGGCTGTTCCCATTAGAGATGATTCCCCTGTTCTGGCCTTGTGAGATGATATGATTAATATTCACCGACAGCGAGCAAAAATCGTGGTTGCAGGGGATTCTAACCTATCTTTCGAGCCCTCTTCCATGCTTAATGTATTGTTTGAGGACGAGGATGAGATACAGAACATTCCAGGCCTCACCAGTAGGCCTCCGCCCATTTTCTCTGATGCGGCATCACAGGTAGCATCAATGGTGCTTGAGTACAGTCTCAGAGCTTGCAATGGGAGGACATGATCAGACCCTGATAGATCACCTACATTCAAAAGAGTTCTCTGTACTAGTGTAATAGATTGTCTTACTTGATGTAAGAATGTGCCCATTGCTAAGCGATATGGGGATCGTACCTCGCTTTGACAGCAACCATAATCCCCTGCTTCTAACTTTAAGTGGAGATGCACTCAATAGAGCGTTGTCAACATGTTACACTACAGCCCCGGAACCCATTCTAGCCAACAACTCTAGAAGAGTTTCTTGATCTCGGGTACTGACTAATGCTAAGTTGTACTCTGAGATCTATAACTGGTATGTGCATTTGTTCTCCCTTTGAAGGAAGTTCTTCAACTCCAATCCCAATCTTAGATCTTCATAAGATTTTTTACAAAGAACTAAAGCATGTCATTTACAAAGAAACAAAACAAAATAAGCCCCTATGTAGGAAGGATCATAAATGGTACAATGGAGAGTGCAGACTCCTAAAACAAAGAGTTAAAATAGCAGTAAATGACCGCGATAGTACAAAAATTAGTGCAGCTCATCCCCGGTATAAATCAGCATTAGACAAGACCAAGAGGGAGTGGGATGATAGGAGCTGGGAGGACCTGCTGTTGGCTGTTAGAACTAATGACAGCAAGTCGTTCTGGCATATAATCTCCCGTGGGAGCTCGGATACTGTTAAGACACATCTCTATTGCATCGAGCCAGAGAAATGGGCGACCATTTCACAGAACTTTATGCAGAAGAAAACAATTCTTCCCAGCTGCATTCCTATAGTCAGGTTACCTGCTCCATAGATTGCCTGTACTCCATAAACAACATTGATCTAGTATTCAGCTTGGCTGACAACTCCTCTGCCATTAGCCGTTTAAAAGGAGTGAAGGCTCCCGGCCCTGACCGCGTACCGGGTGACTTGTACAAGTCTGAACCTTTAGTTTGGGCCTATTATGTAACTCTTTTAACCAATGCAATAGCGGCTGGAGGCACAATTCCAGAGACCTGGAGGGGGGCGGAGATAATACTGGACTTTAAAAAAGGAGAAGTTTCTAGCACATCTAACTATAGGCCAGTTAGCTTTATCGATAGTCTGCAAAACATCTTTGCCAGACAATTGCTTGATAAGTTGCAAGAGTGGATGGACACTAACCAGATCGTATCTCGCCTTCATGATTGTTTCAGCGCTAAAACTAGCACCTCAGATCAAGTTTTTAGATTTACACTATTGTATTGCTCTGATTGGCAATCAAAAGCTTTAGGTGGCATTCATAGATCTATGCGCAGCGTTCAACTTAGTTCCTTGAAGGTGCCTGTGGAAGGTGTTAATTGAGATGGGCGCCCCAGCTAACTTGATCAATCAAATTGCTAGGCTGCACGAAAACAAATATGCCCAGGTGTGTTGGGGCAATCAGGGGGAACTGACAGGGCAAATTCCTCTTCTACCTGAGGTGCGTCAAGGGTGCGTTCTTGCACCAACCTTATTCACCCTATATATTAATAATGTTATCAAGGAACTCATGTATTGCAATAACCATTCACCCGTTTTGAATGATAGGAAGATTCTGATATTACTTTTTTCTGATGACTCGTTGCTCATCTGAAAGACTCCAATTGTAATAAACAAGTTCTCTAAATTCTGTGTCTCTGTGGGGTTTGAAATAAACACGATAAAAACCAAATATATGATCTTTGGGAAAGGCATCATGAAAAATAATATTGTGAGAGTTGCGGACGAACCTCTAGAAAGAGTTTGTTGTTTTGATTATCTAGCCATCAAATTGACTGATAAGCCGAGCTGCGAACCTCAGATCAGAAAAAGTTCCCTGCTTTTGACACAAAGATCTATAGTCATATTGCAGTTACATAAGCAAACCCAGTCTCGGTCCATTTCCCCAACTCTGGAGGTTAACCACCCGAAAGCATTAAGCGATGCCCTCTTTGGCGTAGAAGTCTGGCAAAATACTATCACTCAAAAATTGACAGCGGAAGAGAATACATTTGTTAGATCTCTTAACAGTGTGCCTACCAGCACTCCTCTTGTTCCTCTGTTTTTTTACTTGGGCAGCAAACATATTGCAGATGTGGCACAGTTAAAACCTTTGATGTTCTTGGTACGTATCTGCTCCACTCCAGAACTACTAGAATATAGAGGTGCTCTGAGGGATTTGATGAAGATCAATGGTGCTACTAAAATCCCTTGGCTGCAATACATTTCGATCTGGTATGGGAAACAAGGGCTGAGTAGACTTTGGGACAGTCCTGAAAGTATTGGAAAGATTGAGGCCATCGTACTCAAAATGAGCTTCTGGGCTTTTGTAAATGACCAATATCTAAATATGATATCTTCAGGCCGTTTGACTAACCAGTTCTTTGGGGTTAAGCCCAGCTGAAAGTTCAAAGTATTTCTTGGCACAATCATACCTCCCCTTGCTAAAAGTCTGTACATGCGATTCCGGTTAAGTAGCATTCCGCTAAAAATGTTTATGAGAAAATGGGCAAAAGACAGTAATTCAGACATGTATCCCGCCTGCGGGGCCGCACTCGAGACAGAAGAACATGTTTTGTTCTTCTGCCCGGATTACCGTGGCCCCGCAGGAAGTGGATACAACCAGTCTGTTTGAACCTGAAGATTACCAGCTATAAGATTGCGCACAGAATTTAAAAGCAGACTCTTCTGACGTAATAGTTTTTCTGTAAGTTGATTTTTAGCTAAAATTTGGTTCAAGTGAGCGAAGATTCTATTTTAGTTGGAAGATCATCTCTTAGTTGAGAGGAAGAACATACTGTCCTCCCTTCAACTTACTGTTTGAGAATTGGGAAAATGCTTGGATCAATAGTAGATTAATCTACATTGGCTATACTTTTATATCTCCTTTTCACTTGATTTTAGTACCCTCCCTATTGTATCGACTCTAATATGTACTGTTAACTCGAGGACTTGCTTTTTATAAAATTTGCACAGCTGTAGCTTAAAAAGATCAGAGATATAGTACTTGTCTTATTAGTTGAGATTTTTAACCTCATTTCTCATATATGTGCTTGAAAATTGTAAGAACATTGTATTGTACATTGTATGAGTTGCATTTTATTTTCTACTCTTTTAATTGATTGTAATTTTTTAAGGGCCATATTGTAGAAGTAGACCTCACCAAGGCCTACCGGTGCTAGGGGTTCGCCCTTCTTTGCGCACTAGTCCTCAGACCAATAAATAGAGCTTGGCACAGAAGCTGGAATATCAAAACAACAGTTTATTAAACCTCATGAGTGGAACTACATCTATACAAAACCCTCAGGCAGTGTATGAGGTAGCACAAGGAACACAGAAACTGTGGGTCTTTTATACCCACTCAAGAGCTGAAAAGGAGGCGGTACAAGCACACACAAGAATAGTTATTCACATGTTGGACAGACAGAAAATGCTCAGTCAACAAAGTAGGAGGAGAATGAAGTTGCTGACATCAGTTAGAGCAGCCTGACATTTACAGACTAAGACAGGTGCATGAGCAGCTACAGACTTTTCTGAGCATGTGCAGTGTTACAGGAGCTAACTATAGATAGTTATTCTAGTAAAGCACAAGGGTAGGCAACAGCGAAGACGGAAGGAGCACATGGTCAACTAAAATGGCTGCCAAAAACAAAATGGCTTCAGCTCATGCTAACCGTGATCTCTGCCAAACTTCCACAGACGACCCTTTTAGCATTAGCTGAAGACATCTATAATCTAGAAGGAACAATAAAAACATCTTGTATGTCAATTTTCATCATTTCATTAACTTCTTGATCTAATACACGTTGGGCATTCACTTTCTTAACATTGCATCTGGCAGGTATACAAGCAGTAATACAGAGGGAGCAAAGCATTGGACCACATTGTATACATAGGCAGCATGTCAGCAGGATTCCAAATAATATACATAATATTGTCAACAGTTTCCAGCCCCAGGTAGTAAATAGTGTCCATAGCCAACCGGCTAAAGTCCATGTTCCGGTATCGGGGTGAATCTCAGCAGCAATTTTATGCAGTTTAGAGATCGCATCAAAAACTGAAGGGGCATGATCAGGAATATAGACGCAGCAACTGCTCCCGATGATGCGACATGCACCACCTCGATAGGCCAGGACTACGTCCAAGACCATACGGTTTTGGAGTGCCACAATCCTCGCAATCTGTAGTTCTTCTGTGATGTTTCCAAGTGCCATAGCTGTTTGATTGGTTACAGCCTCTACAACACGTGTTAAACGTCGGATCGTCCGGCTGTTTAAGGCAGCACCAACAAAGAAGAACAGTCCCAAATTAAACCAACATATTGCTGCAGTGTAGTATCAGTCTGATCCACCTCATCATGATTTGTTGTGCTCTTAAATCTGTTTTTGGAAATGTCATTAAACAGTTTATAGTCCTTGTGATATGATGCAGGTGCCAGAAATACAGGTGGTAACAAAAAGGACACAAAACAAGTACCGGACCAGCCAATGGGTAAATTGTAATATCCCTTATTTCCATATATATTATTATTATTTCATGCTAACAGTGATCTCTGCCAAACTTCCACAATATGTATCAACACATTTCCCCATAGACACAGAATGGGCAAAACCCTTTGATACACCTGGCCCTTAGTCTTTTACAGTATGCTTTAATGTTTTATGACAAACTGAATAAAGCTTATTTGATGATGATGAATATTTCACAAACACAAATAACAATGCATATGAAGGGTCACAACCTAGAAGAAAGTGCAATTATAACTGAAATGACATGAAAATTTGGCATTGAATAGGGTAACGAATTATGCTTTGGCATAAAAATATTGATTTGAGAAATAGCAGCACCCACATATAGCACATTGAATCATTGACAAAATACAACACTTAGGACAAAACACAGTTGCATTAATTATCAGCACCACAAAATCAAAGATACAACAATTGTAACCATAATAAAGAAAAAAAAGACATAAAAATTATGACTTTGTCAAAAATACCTTAGCTTGCTCCTACTGCATGCTATCCTGTGACCAGGGGAAGCTCTGTGTGGTACATAAGACTAGGTGAGCCTGATAGTCTGTCAATATCGGCTCCGGGACAAAGAAAATAACAATTTATGCGGAGAAAAAGGAATAACTTGACAACCACAGGCCCTACTTTGGCCAGCAAACACAAGTTGCGCTTGATCTCTCAGGTCCTAATATTTTCTCTGAACGTCCGAATCACAGCCTGTTTCACACCGGGGGGTTTAGCATACCATCTGTGTCACTCCCAGTGGTCCAAGTGAGCAACACCTCTCACTTCTTTCAGATACCAATAGTGTTAAGAAACCTTTAGCACTGAGAAGACCCTTTTACACAAAAAAAAAGGATTGAAGTGCCAGCCCTATATCAAACCCATGGCCCATACGTACCATCTGTGTCACGCCCAGTGGTCCAAGCGGTGAGGCCTCAACCCTGTATCACACCCAGGAACAAGCATACCATCTGTCTCACACGCAGCGGTCCGAGCAGTGACCCTGTATCACACCCAGGGACAAGCGTACCATCTGTATCACACGCAGCGGTCTGAGCAGTGACCCTGTATCACACCAAGGAACAGACGTACCATCTGTATCACATCCAGCGGTCCGAGCAGTGACCCTGTATCACACCTAGGGACAGGCGTACCATCTGTATCACGTCCAGCGGTCCAACCGGTGAGGCCTCAACCCTGTATCACACCTAGGGACAAGCGTACCATCTGTATCACGCCCAGCGGTCCAAGCGGTGACCCTGTATCATACCCAGGGACAAGCGTACATCTGTATCACATGCATCGGTCCAAGCGGTGACCCTGTATCATACCCAGGGACAACCGTACCATCTGTATCACATGCAGCGGTCCAAGCGGTGACCCTGTATCATACCCAGGGACAAGTGTACCATCTGTATCACGTCCACCGGTCCAATCGACAACCATTATTCACCTTTGCAAGCCTGCTGACTGTCGAAAAAAGGTGACCTCCATGGGAACAACTCCAAGGCCGCCTTGCGACTACTCAGTTTGGACACATAAAATAGATAACATGCCAGATTTCTGTCAGTAGCAGGGCGCTCAGGTTAATGCTGGGACTAAGGATCAGAAGTGGTCTCTTACCCACTGTGACGGCGACTTCAGGATGGACCTCTGCCCCGCGGATTCAGCAGAGCTTCTAATCAATTGCGGTGTCTGCTCACCTTCCTTGCTTCGCAAATGTGAATCTGTCCGGGTGTGCTGTGACCGGGAGTACAGTTACAGAAGCGGGTCTGAGGACTGACTCAAAGTACAATCAATCTGAACAGGGTTTTATACATTTCTTTGGGTATCATAAAGTACTTACGTAAATCCTTTTTTGGTAAAAGAATGACAGCCTTATCTGTGGAGTCATATATAAGGGTCCTGATGCCAAATGCAGTTGGACCTCGACCTCGCATAGACACAATGTGGGCCAGTGGGTAACGTGTCCAGATGTCCGGCATGAGAAGCATGTGATCACTGCATGTACAGTGTGTGCTATGTCCTGATTGGCTGTGTGTTCCTAACGTAATGTGGCATCCGATTTAATGGTGTTTTGGGAATGCATATGTGCTTTATTGGGGCCAATCTCCCTGGACCCTTGTGATGTCGCTGAGCTTATCTGGGGGATGGACCAGAGTTTCCTGTTTGCGCATTTGTATGAGGCTGCGTGCCACCCCACCTGTGACCTGTCAATCAGTAGCTTCAGGCCTAGGTCTCAGAGCCTGCTTGACCACGTATTTCAGAGTCAGGGTTGATAGAGAGTTCATGACGGGCAAATTTGATAATAATGATGAGATCTCGTTTTTATACATACATGTATTATTGTGTACATCGACTTTTCCAATATTAACCCGTTCGCTGCTTCTGTCGGCCAACGGCCGTCGCGAGCACTACCTCCGTAGTGCTGCACACGTCCATTGGCCGACGCGGCCCCGCCCACTCTTCAAAGCCGCCGCACCGCGGCGGAATTTCGGCCGCGGTAAAGGGGTTAACAATGACAGTGAAAATGTACGAAAGAGTGCAAGAGATATAATAAGAATGAGTGTGTGTGTGTGTGTGTGCGTGTGTGCGTGTGCGCGTGTGCGCGTGTGTGTGTGTGTGTGTGTGTGTGTGTGTGTAACTGAGTATGTGAAGGAATGAGTGTGAGAGAAGGCGTATGTGTATGAGTGTATATTTGGGTGTGAGCGTATGTTTGTTGTGCTCGCAGGTGTGCTGCCGGTTTGGCATACTGGAGGTTATTCTTGCCTTATGAATGAGGGCACTAACACATTACAAATGGGAGGTGTTACCCATGACAGAATGCAGGCTCTAACATGCTGTACATATTTCTTAGCATATGGTGTGCATCCATAACAAAATGATGATTCTGACATTTGAGGTAATTCTTGTCATAAAAGACCTTGGGCCAGATGTACAACAGTTTTTAGAGGTCGCAAGTGGAAAATCGGGCCGTTTGCAACCACTAAAAAAGGATTGTAGCATGTACAAACCCTATTTTGTGAGTTGGTAACCTATTACTGACTTGCAAAATAGGGTTTGCGAGACACTATTAGGAAGGTGCGTGCCAAGGACATCCCTTCTTAATAGCGAGTCGCAGGGGGATGCACGATTGTTTTGCAGCACAAATGTGGTTGCAAAACAATCACAGTTACCACCAATTTCAAATTGTCAGGGGACCCCTTCCTGTGTGTGTTTGGCAGCAAAAATATTTTCTAAGAGCAGGTAATGGTCCCACGGACCACTGCCTGCCCCTAAAAAAATTAAAAGAAAACAATTCTATTTTTCTTTTAAATGCATCCCATTTTCCTTTAAGAAAAACTGGCTGCATGAAATAAAATACTTTGCTTTATTTAAACAGTAAATACAGACATGGTGGTCTGCTGGCCCCAGCAGGCCACCATCCCTGTGATTGTTGCCCATTCCCAATGGGTCGCAAATTGCGACCCGCCTCATGAATATTGATGAGGCAGGTCATTTGCGAACTCAATGTGAATTGCTAAATGTTTCTGAGACACATTAGTACATTTCATTTTGCGAGTCGTAAAATATTGCAATTTGTGGCCCGCAGTACAGGATGGTCGTACATCTGGCCATCAGTACTCGTTTAATAGAGGGGTTCCAGTGGTAAAATTCTGACCCCTGTATACCGGAGGTAATTTTTGTAGGTACCCATGATTATTGGGCGAGTATCCATGGCAAAATTCTGGCACTAGGATATTGTATGTAATCCTTGGCCTAAGGGGCCCATCTATGAAAAAATGCAGACCGTGACATAGTGGAAGTCATTTCTGACTTATGATATTTGAAGAAATGGGATCTACTCCTAGAAAAGGCCAGGCTTCTCTCACGCACTTTGAAAGTACTGGGATATTTCATGAATGCCCTTTCAGGGTCTATGGTGTTTTAACAAATTTGACACCATTTTATTTTATTCTCCTGGGAGAAGCCCACTCTCCTTGAAACCACCTACAAGCAGTCTCTTTACTCGTTTTGCTCGCTGGAATTCATGGGAAGTATCACCCCCACCACTTACAAAGATCTTCAGCTAACACTAGTGAGCAGAATTGGCAGGGTGCAGAGGGGGCAGTTTAAGAGTAGAGTGTGCACCGTGTCTGCTCAAAGGACAGTAGCAGAGATATGGCAATGAAATAACAGCATTGTCTAATCGTAAAATGGATATATTTGCTTACATCTCAAAAGTAGCTAAGCTTGTCGCTCTCTACCCCTACCTGTATTTTTCCCCTATTTATAATCAGAATTGGGTCATGTGGTCCGGGCTATCCCAAGAATCAGTTGATCTGGCTCCCATGGCTGAGGGAGGTGGCCATGTGCCGGCTGCTGCATTTGGAGAGAGCAAATTGAGACAGTGGGTTGGTGCGGGAGGAAGGATCGACTTGAGACTGTTGAGGCCGCAGCAACTGGTGTGCAGTTCGGAGTGCTGTGATGGAGGGCAAAACAAACTGCTTATTCCGCGTGTCACAAATGTAAACCATGAACAGATGCTTTTGAGCAAGAAGGTCTATTTGCCTATAAAAAAAAACATGGTCCACGCTGTAGTTCATGCGCACAGTGAGTATGTCATGACGCTATAGCTATATTATTAACCAGTACTAGGGCATGGTCGATGAGTCTATCCCATTGGAAACTTTTAGGTGACCAAACTCCCTTCAGGAGCCAACAGGAGTACGACAACCACTGTTTCTCAATGGCAGCACATGCCTTCTGCCCAATCAAATACTGTACTCAAGATAACCAAGATGTGGGCGGAGACAAAGCCCCTCTCTCAGGTGTGGTTCTTAAAGCTCTTTTTCATTTGATCACATAAGGTCTGGTGAGTATTGCAATGTGAAGCCAGACCCAAAAAGTAAATCTCTGAATCTCAGAAATTCTGAAACGCATCCATTAACTATGATGCTTTGAATAAAGCGCATCACAGCGCTATACAAGTATCTTCACTTTTTCAGACTACCTCATGGGTTCCCATGAAATAACTTTATCCGGAAGCAGTGCAGAGATTTCATAACACTCTCAGGGGCATATTAGCAAGACCGGCGATAATGGGCTTGCTAATATGCGTTATAGAATTCCAATAGAAGCCCAGGTTAGATGTGCAGGACATCTAACCTGGGCTTCTATTGGAATTCTATAACGCATATTAGCAAGCCCATTATCGCGGCAGTTTCCTGCCGCTAAAACGGCGATAATTTTATCGCCGGTCTTGCTAATATGCCCCTCAGTTTTATGCAAAATCATACTGTTTTCATTTCTTTCCATTTCTATTTGACCTTCAACCTGCAGGTTAATCGAACTACCAGCACTTGTTTCTACATCGTTAGATCTCTGAAAAAGGTCTTTCCATTTATTCCGGCGAAGCTTCCCAAATCAGTGGCGGTGGCTCTGGGATCCTCCCGCCTGGACTATTGTAATGCTCTCCACCTGAATATTAGCAAAGCTTCTCTTGGGAAACTCCCGGTCATTAAACATGTAGCAGCACAGCTTGTTTTAGGCATTCCCAAACATCTCACAGCGGTTGAGGGTCTTCGGACCCTTTTTAGGCTCCCGCTTAGGAAATTAGTAACATTTAACATTTTATGCATGACCTTTTTGGCACTGCACAAAATTGGTCCCAGGCTTTTCCAGCCATCCTTTCAGTGGTATGTGCCTAATAGGCTGCTCTGCTGATAGGAGGAAAGTGATGGTACCCAAGAGTTACAGGACCAGAGGGGGTGGGCACTCGTTTTCTTATGCTGTTGCTAAATGATGGTACGTACACTCTACCCCTTCATATCACGGGTTCTGAAAAGTTCTCTGTTTTCCATAAACATCTGAAAACATGGCTTTTTTCTTACTAGTCCCTGGTCCTGTGTATGCTGACTCCCTTGATACTGCTGATGTTTTAATGGTTTTAGTGCCTTGACACCTTCGGGTACAGCCGCGCTTTTGAAAAGTTTCTTTTATTTCATATGATTTCATTTAATCATTTGACTTGTCCTTGGGCCATTTTAACAACTCTGCATAAAACCTCAAATTACGTCCCACAGGAAGGAATGCTGACATGCACAATTTGTGCTCAGCCCCAAACTTTCATTCCAGACTAGAAATAAACATCTGGCTTGTAAGAGTGGCACAGCTGCCGACTTGCCCCCATGTCATGAGTGCGATTGCCTATGTAGCTCGCAGTGCATTCTGGAGCACGGGAAACAACCTTTACAACGCAACCATTACATCGCACTACATTTACAACGCAGTCTTTACATCACAACATCCTTTACAACGCATGTCACTACAACGCATCCATTACATTGCATGTCACTACAACGCATGACACTACATCGCATGTCACTACAACGCAGGCATTACATCGCATGTCATTACGACGCATACCATTACAACGCATAGTACCCCTACACTATTTAACACTTACCCTACTGTTGCACCCCCTGGAGTTAGAATAGTAATTTTTACCCCTACACTATCCAACACTTACCCTACTGTTACACCCGCTGGAGTTAGAATAGTCATTTTTACCCCTACACTATCCAACACTTACCCTACTGTTACACCCCCTGGAGTTAGAATAGTAATTTTTACCCCTACACTATCCAACACTTACCTTAAATGCAATGTAATGGTATGCGTTGTAATGGTATGCGTTGTAAAGGTATAAAGCGATGTAATGGAATGCGTTGTAAGTGTAGTTTAAAAAATTCGTTGTAGTGGTATGCGATGTAAATGTATGCGTTGTAAAGGATGGTGCGATGTAAAAACTGCGTTGTAAAGGCATGCGTTGTAAATGTATGCGTTGTAACGTCATACATTCCTGGAGCACACTGTCAAAAATATATTATCAAAGGATGATGTGGTAGCCACTGTCATTTACATACAGCACATTTTCCTTTGAAATGACAACTAAATTGGCACAGACGCAGCCAGTTTTACTGATAAAACTATATAGCGCACAAACAATAATATATGGAAAGAGGGTTGCAGCAAATATTTGTCATTTGCACACAGCTAAAGAAGGTGTCTTGATTTGTTTTGATCCTATTCAAATCTTTGTTGCCATCTGAATTCAGAATTACAAAAAAGTGTCTTGGGTGCTTTCCTAATGGCTAACATAGTTTGAAATATTTGTAGAGTACATATACAGGTATTTAAGTGTTGTTGTGTGTTAGAATAAAACTTACATTCCACAGCTTTCCTTGCCCTGTCTCCCTGCAAGACTGCCACATAGCTCACCTTACAAAATCCTCTCACTTTGCAGTCAGAGGAAGAAAATAAAAACACACCACTAACCTAAATGTTAAAAGAATAAGCACCAATTTGTCAGAAGACATAGCCTGACCTTTGACCTCTGTCTTTGAATACACAGCAAATGCGCCTATGCTGCAGTGCTCTGCACAACAGACTCAATAAATGGTTCTGATGAACTTCATAGCTGAGGTGGTGCTACGCTGGTGCTGAGGTGGTGCTCTGTTGGTGCTGAGGTGGTGGTGTGAGCTGGTGCTGTGCTGCTGCTGAACTGGTGCTGAGCTGGTGATGTGCTGGTGCCTAGGTTCTACTGCACAGTTGCTGAGCTGGTGCTAAGGTGCTTCTGTGCTGGTGTTGAGGTGGTGCTGTGCTGGTGCTCAGGTGGTGGTACTGAGATGGTGCTGAGTTGGTGCTGAGCTGGAGCTGTGCTGCTGCTGAACTAGTGATGTGCTGGTGCCTAGGTGCTACTGCACGGGTGCTGAGCTGGTGCTAAGGTGCTTCTGTGCTGATGTTGAGGTGGTACTGCAATGGTGCTGAGCTGGTGCTGCGCTGGTGCTAAGGTTGTGCTGTGCTACTGCTGCTGATGTTGTGCTGTGCTTATACTGAGCTGGTGCTGAGGTAGTTCTGTGCTGGTGGTGCTCAGATTGTGCTGTGCTGGTGCTGAGCTGGTGTTGAGGTGATTCTGCACTGGTGCTGAGGTGCTGCTGAGCTGGTGCTAAGGTAGTGCTGCGCTGGTGCTGTACTGGTGCTGATTTGGTGGTGTGCTCAATCAATCAATCAGACATTTGTAGAGCGCACTACTCACCCGCGAGGGTCTCAAGGTGCTAATTGGGGGGAGGGGTGGGGGGAGCTGCTACTGCTCGAACAGCCAGGTCTTGAGAAGTCTCCTGAAGGTCAGCAGGTCCTGGGTCTGGCGCAGGTGGATGGGGAGGGTGTTCCATGTCTTGGCGGCGAGGTGGGAGAAGGATCTGCCGCCGGTGGTCGTTCGATGGATGCATGGAATGGTGGGGAGGGCGAGGTCAGCGGAGCGAAGCTGGCGGTTGGGGGTGTAGAAGGTGAGTCGTTTGTTGAGGTATGCTGGTCCGGCATCGTGGAGTGCTTTGTGAGCGTGGGTGAGGAGCTTGAAGGTGATCCTCTTGTTGACAGGGAGCCAGTGCAGGTCCCTAAGGTGGGCAGTGATGTGGCTGTGGCGGGGGATGTCGAGGATGAGGCGTGCGGAGGTGTTCTGTATGCGTTGGAGTCTTTTCTGGAGTTTGGCCGTGATTCCCGCGTAGAGGGCGTTGCCATAGTCCAGCCTGCTGGTGACAAGGGCCTGGGTGACCGTCCTTCTGGTTCCAGTGGGGATCCATCTGTAGATCTTGTGAAGCATGCGGAGGGTGTTGAAGCAGGAGGAGGAGAAGGCGTTGACTTGCTGGGTCATTGACAGTGCTGAGTCCAGGATGAACCCCAGGTTGCGTGCATGGTCGGTGGGTGTCAGCGCAGCTCCCAGCGAGGTTGGCCACCAGGAGTCGTCCCAGGCGGAGGGGGTGGAGCCGAGGATGAGGACCTCCGTCTTGTCCGAGTTCAGTTTCAGGCGACTGATCTTCATCCATTCGGCGGCGGCCTTCATTCCTTCGTGGAAGTTGGTTTTGGCGGTGGCGGGGTCTTTGGTGAGGGAGAGGATCAGCTGGGTGTCGTCGGCATATGAGACGATGTTGAGGTCGTGTGATCGGACGATGTTGGCGAGTGGTGTCATGTAGATGTTGAAAAGGGTCGGGCTGAGGGATGATCCTTGGGGTACGCTGCAGGTGATCTTGGTGGCTTCGGATCGGAATGAAGGGTGGCAGACTCTTTGGGTTCTGTTGGTGAGGAAGGAGGTGATCCAGTCCAGGGCTTTGTCGTGGATTCCTGCGTTGTGGAGGCGTGTACGTAGGGTGTGGTGGCAGACGGTGTCGAAGGCGGCCGAGAGGTCAAGGAGGATGAGGGCCACTGGTGCTGAGGTGGTGCTGCGATGGTGCCTAAGCTGTACTGCACTGATGCGTAGGTGGTGCTGCGGTCAGGCTGCGCTGGTGCTGAGGTGGCGCTGCACTGGTGCCGAGTTGATGCTGCATTGATGCTGAGGTGGTGCTATGCTCAGGCTGCACTGGTGCTGAGGTGGTGCTGTGCTGGTGCTGTATTGATGCTGTTCTGGTGCTGAAGTGATGCTGTGGAGGTGCTGCACTGGTGCTGAAGTGGTGCTGAGCTGGTGCTGCACTGGTGCTAAACTGGTGTTTAGGTGGTGCCATTCTCATGCTGTGGAGGTGCTGCACTGGCATTGAGGTGGAGCTGAGGTGGTGTTGCGCTGGTGATGCGATGTTGAGCTAATGCTGATGTGGTGTTGCACTGATGATGACCTGGTACTGAGATGGTACATCACCGGTGCTAAGTTGCGATTGGTAGGCAACAGTGGCAGGGAGGCGGAGAATGTGGGTAGAAAATAAAAAATAAAATTAAAAAAAGCAAACTTACCTCCGCCTTGGATTGCAAGCCGCTGCCTCTCCTCCGTCGCTGCAGGAAGCACCCGGGCTCTCCGCCAATCACAACGCTGCAATGATTGGTTCCCCTAAGCCAATCACAACACTGCGATGCAGCATTGTGATTGGTCTGAGCGCCGTGGTTTGGTGCTCAAACGGGGATAGGGAGCCTGGGCATGTTTCCCACCAGGCTGTGTAACGCAGCCTGGTGGGGAAGATCTAAAGTGCGCAGGACTGTTTGGCCGGGCCAAGACGGCTAGCCAAACAGTCATGCCCACTAAAAGTGTGCTTACCACTCCGCCCCCTGGCCCCTGCTCTGGCCAGCCCCACTGTGAGAAGTTGGCCTGGTATATGCTGTTCACTAATTAAAGTGGACACCTTGCACCAGGGCAAATCGACTCTTATGGTAGATAGGTTTAAGACAACCTTTTAAAGAAAGCTATCCTAGTGGTAGCTGTGGAGAGCAGCCTTCAGGCTAAGTCTTGAAGGAATGTAAAGCAGCTTGTTTTACCATATAATCTCTTGAATCACCAAATGAAAAGACACCACACAGGTATATATATCAAATATATATGTATTTATTTCTAAATAACTCTCTACTAATCTCTTTATGAGATTAGAAGACAAACATATGCACAAATCAACGTTTCACAATAAGTTAAGCACAAAATATGGCTGGGGCCCTAGGGGCGTACCAGACCATATACTAAAAAAGGGACTTAGCAACAACGACTTGCAGGGAGACAAGGCCTAGGGCCTTCAGAAGTGCTGGGGCCTCACGAAACCACCCAAGGCAGGTAAGTAAAGGACCCACGGGGGACGCGTGCAGTGTGGATACACAGGCGCGGATCGCCGTTAACTTCAATGGGGCAAGTCGCGGTTGGAAATTAAGAGTTCTAGGATACTTCGGGAGAACCTACAAGCAAGTCACTTACAGGGTAAGTAGTTCTAGGGCCCACACCCACAGGAGCACCGTAGTGCTGGAGTTACCTCACCCAGGGAAGCCGGGTGCATAGGTGTCCTTTGGTGTCGGGTCGCGGCGTCGTTTTCAATGGCGAACAAAGAAGACTTGCTGCTTGCGGGAGCTGAAGAAGTGTCCGGTGGAATCCAAGCCTGGATTCTGAAGAAGGATGACCTGAAAGCAGAGGGGACAGTGTTCAAAGTCACTTGGCAGTGACTCGGGGCAAGGAAGAAGGATGCCCACCGTCGTCGGTTGATTCAGGTCGGTTGCGGGTGCCTTGACTCTTCAGCCACGTGGTCCAGGAGGCGTCGACGATGACCAGAAGCTGGATTCGGTGTGTCCCTCGACGTTTGCAGCTGACTGCGGTGTCGGCAACTCGATTGGAGCCAACAAGCCTTGGCAGCCGCAAGTCTCGGGGAGATGAAGAAAAGTCGATGGCGCAGACCAGCAAGGTCTGTGGAACTCACCCAGCGAGGGTAAGTCAGGGCAGGCCTGGAGCAACCAGGGGAGCCCTTTGGTTTCTTTAAGAAGTCTTCTGGGGACCCACAAGCCAGCGGGCAAGGGATCGCGAAGACACCTCGGGCGGAATCACTCAACAGGGGCCCACGGTCACTCGGGACGGTGTAGGCCTCTGATCTTCGGAGGGATTCCTGCTGGAGGTCGGGACCACACGTGGTCCAAAGCACAGGTTCGTAGAACGTTGTGAAGGGGTTGCACTCGACAATAGTGCACGGTACCCAGGGGTCGCGGTTCCTCGTCACTCGTGGGGTCCACTTGCCTCAGCTTCGCTGGGGACTCACGATGGCCTTGGAGAAGTCAGGAAATCCACTTCTTGGGCTGCAGGGACTTCAGACTCCGGCGGGAGCGGCATAGTTTGCGACCGTCGTTGTCGTTTTTGGTGCCTGCCAAGCAGGGGAGTCACTCCTTGACTCCAAGGGAGATTCTTCTGTCTTCCAAAGGTAGTGGAACGTCGAAGGGCCAGGATTCTTCTGTAGAGCGTCGTCCAGGGGTTATCTGCTTTGCAATGGCAATGTTCCCCCTCTTATACTAAAAAGAGGGGATGGACTAGCTCTATGACCCCACCTATGGGAGGGTCAAGGGAGGGGGTGGCTACACCCACTTCCCTTTGTCCAGTTTCGCGCCAGAGCAGGGGCAGGTAGCCCCTGAGCTGGTTTGAACTGGCATATGCACAGAGGAGCCTTCTGCTCCCCCAGTGCAGGACTTCAAAGCACTCTAAGAGTGCACCCACCCAGCCCCAATACACTAAACCCTGTCTGGGAGGTGGTCACACCTCCCTGTGACAGGATGCCTATTGTTGGGCTTCCTCCACTGTGAGTTTCGGTCATCAGCAGGAGGGCAGCCCAGTGTCTGTGACTGGTGGCATCCATTTTGTGATGCCAGGGCTCTTCAGGATTCTACTGCGTTTCCACAGCAGGTACATGTCAGGGTGGAATGCTACACCCCGCCGCCAGGATTGGCGGGGGGGGTAGTATTCCAAGATGTTTGACACCAAACACAACATGTTTTGATGCAGCCATTCCAAAGTTAGCATTTTACCGCGAGGATATAATGCACTTAAGAGTATATGGTTTAACCGCATCCACAAACAGCCCCAGAGAATAGACTCTGAGAGCTGCAGAGGGGCCCTGCTCAGGCAGAGGCACCCCCTCACATAGAAGCCAAGCACCCTGCCCTCAGGATTGATAGGGCCTGCCTTAGGGGTGACTGATAGGTTTATATGTGTGTGCAGGAGAGATATAGGAAACCTATATCTCAGTGAGGGGTGCTAGCACCACCTCACCCAGGCTGCAGTAGCAGGCCTGTGGTGTCAGATTTAGACTGCTTCCCAGGGGTGGCATAATACATGCTGCAGCCCCTGGTAGGCCTGTGAAGTACCTATGCCCTTGGTACCTAAGGTACCATATACTAGGGACTCATAAGGTACCACAGTATTCAATCACTAGTGCACCTAGAGTGCACTCCATGTCGTTTAGAGAGAGCAGATAGACTGGGGCCCTGAATAGCAGGGTCCCAGTCCAACTAAGTCATAAACCAGCAAAACACCAGGAAAAAAGTGGGGACAACCATATAGTCAGATTCCACCTTCCTACATAACCCCCCCCGAACGAAAGGAGATAAGGCTAACCTTGACCAGTTGAGCCTTTATTGATTAAGTGGTCATATAAGGAAGCACCTGCACTAGCATGGTTGCCCCCTGTCTTATGGTCCACTAAGAAATCCCTCACCCTAAGGGTATGAGAGGGTCTCCACCATGGGGAATCACTACCTCTGGTGTGCTTTGGTAAAGTACAAGGCTGGTGGGGTGTCTGAGTAGGGAAGTGAGGCCCTAGGAAGGTTGGCCTCAGCTTCCTCAGATCACTGGTCACCATGTATGCCTGTCTTTCCATGACTGAGTTGCACTTTGCTCTAAGGGTCAACCTTTGTCTGCCTACAGCTGGGGGTTGGGTCCCTTTGGATGGAACACTGGAGGGACATGGCATGTTTGCAACTTTTTGGTCCCAGGTTTGCCCTTGCCTAACAGAGTCCTTCTGGGGGAGGTCCCTACATAAAGGTATGGGGGATCCCTCAGTGGGTTGAGGAATTTTCACCTGGCTAGGGCTACTAGACTGGGTGCCCCTAATCTGCTGATGGGGGGTTCCTCTGGACAGGGGGCCCTGGGGGTCCACTGACCTCCCTGACCTCTGCAGCCCTGGGCTGACTGAGGCAGGGTAGAGAGGGGCAGTTTACCTGCTCCAGACTGGGTACCACCTTGGAAGGGTCCTCTGCCATCAGGGGTGGGGCCAGGCCAGGCCTGACTACCTCTGTGGCAGTTCCTTCACTAGGGGAGGGTCAGTTCCCTGAGGAGGCTGACCCTTACCTACTGTCTGGAGGGAAGAAGACTTTTCTTCAACCCTTGTGCTCTCTTCTGGGGGAGAGTGGGCCATTCTTCCAGGCTCCATCTCTCCAAAATCTTGGGCTGGGGCTGTGGCCATCACAGCCCCACTAACCTTTACAGGGACACCCAACATCCTCAGATGGGTTTGGTGTTCAATTTCAGCCCAGGCTGAAATTTCCAGATCATTGCCCATCAGGCAATCTACAGGTAAGGTTGGGGACACTGCCACTCTTTTTGGGCCTGTGACCCCCTCCCAGCTGAGATTGACTATGGCCATGGGGTGCTCTGTTCTGACACCATCAATGTTGGTCACCTGGTATTTAAACTCAGGTAAAAGCTGGTGAGGGGGGACTAGTTTCCCTGCCACCATGGTGACACTAGCCCCTGTGTCCCTAAATGCCACAGCTTTCTGACCATTAATTATTGGCTCCAATCTGTACCTGCCCAATGCTGTGGGACCCACGGTAAAGGTGGCAAATCCTATACCACCATCAGAGTCTGAGGAGTCTGTTGAGGGGGTCCTGTCTAAACTAGGGCCCACCTCTGTTCCTCTTGCAAAAGCACCTAACTTTTTGGGTGCACTACTCCCAACTGGAGGATTACTACTGGTAGTACCAGGAGGGGTGGTAGTAGTTGTTGGAGGAACATTTTCTTTATTGCCAATCCTGGGACAACTGGGATCAGATTTCCAGTGCCCAGGCTTTTTACAGACATGGCAATAGGGTTTCTTTTCAGGAGAGGAAGGAGTTTGGGACCCACCCCCAGAAGAGGACTTTTGGGGCCCTGTAGTGGACTTATCCTTAGATTTATCCCCACCTTTCTCTTGGGACTTGGTAGAATCTTTCTTGTGGTCACCACCCTGATTCTTAGGCCTTACTCTGGTTCTGACCCATTTGTCTGCCTTCTTTCCCAATTCTTGGGGAGAGGTCAGATCAGAGTCCACCAGGTACTGGTGTAAAAGCTGGTTTTGACAATTATTAAGGATCTGTTCTCTCATCATTAGATTATAAAATCCTTTGAAATCAGTAACCCTACTGCCAACCAGCCAACCCTCCAGAGCCTTGGATGCACAATCTACAAAGTCAGTCCAGTCCTGAGTCTGTGCCTTCTGGGTATCTCTGAACTTCAACCTGTACTGCTCAGTGGTTAAGCCAAACCCATCTATCAGTGCACTCTTCAGGACTTCATAATTATCAGCATCCTCTTCTCTAACAGTGAGGAGCTTGTCTCTACCTTTATCTGAAAAGGAGAGCCACAAGATTGCTGCCCACTGCTTTTGGGGGACCTGCTGTACTCTACAGGCCCTCTCCATAGCAGTTATCCACTTGTGGATATCATCCCCACTCTGGTAGGGAGGAACAACCTTGCTCAGGTTCCTATGGTCAGGAATATATTCTCTGCCTCTAGGGACACTGTTGCTGCCACCAGGGGGTTCTAACCCCTCTCTTCTAGAAGCTCTCTGGATCTCCAGGGCTTCTCTATCCAGTGCCAACTGCTTGGTTCTGAGGGCCACTTTGGCTTCCTCATACTGGAGCAGTTTGCACCTTCTCTCAGAGGAGGTCTCTCTTAAGGAAAAGTATGAGCTCCTCTGCTGGACAAATTCTCTGCCAGAGTGATAAGAGTGGTCAGATTCCCTGGAAGGGGATCTGTGCCTCTCCTCCTCTCTGTCAATTCTCTTAGGGAGAATTCCTCTGTCCTTTTCAGGCCCCTTGAAGCCTGGCCCTTCAATCACAGAGTCTTGGTCATTCTGATTTTCATCATCTGACCCAGATACTATGACTGACCCACCCACTGATTCAGACCCTTTAGCTCCTAGAGCCAATCTAAGGTCATCTGCTGTCAGCAGATCTATCAGGTGCAGTGTTGAGGGACTCTGTCCTAGCTTCAGGTGTCTTTCAACACACATGGCTCTCAAGTCAGAGAAAGCCATGTCCTTATACTGAGGCTGAGTGGATCCACTGGGTCCACCCTTTAAGGACATTCTAGTGTTGTGCAGTGTTGTACTACCTACACTAGTTTGTGGCCTACTGATCCTAGCTTGAGCTGTGGAAAGGGTGTGCTATCCCTTGGCACACAGCTCTAAGTTCAGTAGAACTTATTGATACTAAGCTTGACTTTATATGTACCTTGAGTACCTATAATGGTTTTCAGTTAGTAATTCAAATAGAGATTTTCTGGTAAAACAATGGCAAGCTGGAATCCCACACGCTGCCCACCAATGTGAGAAGTTGGCCTGGTATATGCTGTTCACTAATTAAAGTGGACACCTTGCACCAGGGCAAATCGACTCTTATGGTAGATAGGTTTAAGACAACCTTTTAAAGAAAGCTATCCTAGTGGTAGCTGTGGAGAGCAGCCTTCAGGCTAAGTCTTGAAGGAATGTAAAGCAGCTTGTTTTACCATATAATCTCTTGAATCACCAAATGAAAAGACACCACACAGGTATATATATCAAATATATATGTATTTATTTCTAAATAACTCTCTACTAATCTCTTTATGAGATTAGAAGACAAACATATGCACAAATCAACGTTTCACAATAAGTTAAGCACAAAATATGGCTGGGGCCCTAGGGGCGTACCAGACCATATACTAAAAGGGGACTTAGCAACAACGACTTGCAGGGAGACAAGGCCTAGGGCCTTCAGAAGTGCTGGGGCCTCACGAAACCACCAAAGGCAGGTAAGTAAAGGACCCACGGGGGACGCGTGCAGTGTGGATACACAGGCGCGGATCGCCGTTAACTTCAATGGGGCAAGTCGCGGTTGGAAATTAAGAGTTCTAGGATACTTCGGGAGAACCTACAAGCAAGTCACTTACAGGGTAAGTAGTTCTAGGGCCCACACCCACAGGAGCACCGTAGTGCTGGAGTTACCTCACCCAGGGAAGCCGGGTGCATAGGTGTCCTTTGGTGTCGGGTCGCGGCGTCGTTTTCAATGGCGAACAAAGAAGACTTGCTGCTTGCGGGAGCTGAAGAAGTGTCCGGTGGAATCCAAGCCTGGATTCTGAAGAAGGATGACCTGAAAGCAGAGGGGACAGTGTTCAAAGTCACTTGGCAGTGACTCGGGGCAAGGAAGAAGGATGCCCACCGTCGTCGGTTGATTCAGGTCGGTTGCGGGTGCCTTGACTCTTCAGCCACGTGGTCCAGGAGGCGTCGACGATGACCAGAAGCTGGATTCGGTGTGTCCCTCGACGTTTGCAGCTGACTGCGGTGTCGGCAACTCGATTGGAGCCAACAAGCCTTGGCAGCCGCAAGTCTCGGGGAGATGAAGAAAAGTCGATGGCGCAGACCAGCAAGGTCTGTGGAACTCACCCAGCGAGGGTAAGTCAGGGCAGGCCTGGAGCAACCAGGGGAGCCCTTGGTTTCTTTAAGAAGTCTTCTGGGGACCCACAAGCCAGCGGGCAAGGGATCGCGAAGACACGTCGGGCGGAATCACTCAACAGGGGCCCACGGTCACTCGGGATGGTGTAGGTCTCTGATCTTCGGAGGGATTCCTGCTGGAGGTCGGGACCACACGTGGTCCAAAGCACAGGTTCGTAGAACGTTGTGAAGGGGTTGCACTCGACAATAGTGCACGGTACCCAGGGGTCGCGGTTCCTCGTCACTCGTGGGGTCCACTTGCCTCAGCTTCGCTGGGGACTCACGATGGCCTTGGAGAAGTCAGGAAATCCACTTCTTGGGCTGCAGGGACTTTGGACTCCGGCGGGAGCGGCGTAGTTTGCGACCGTCGTTGTCGTTTTTGGTGCCTGCCAAGCAGGGGAGTCACTCCTTGACTCCAAGGGAGATTCTTCTGTCTTCCAAAGGTAGTGGAACGTCGAAGGGCCAGGATTCTTCTGTAGAGCGTCGTCCAGGGGTTATCTGCTTTGCAATGGTAAGGTTCCCCCTCTTATACTAAAAAGAGGGGATGGACTAGCTCTATGACCCCACCTATGGGAGGGTCAAGGGAGGGGTGGCTACACCCACTTCCCTTTGTCCAGTTTCGCGCCAGAGCAGGGGCAGGTAGCCCCTGAGCTGGTTTGAACTGGCATATGCACAGAGGAGCCTTCTGCTCCCCCAGTGCAGGACTTCAAAGCACTCTAAGCGTGCACCCACCCAGCCCCAATACACTAAACCCTGTCTGGGAGGTGGTCACACCTCCCTGTGACAGGATGCCTATTGTTGGGCTTCCTCCACTGCGAGTTTCGGTCATCAGCAGGAGGGCAGCCCAGTGTCTGTGACTGGTGGCATCCATTTTGTGATGCCAGGGCTCTTCAGGATTCTACTGCGTTTCCACAGCAGGTACATGTCTTATCCCTCTAGAAGGGTGGAATGCTACCCCCGCCGCCAGGATTGGCGGGGGGGTAGTATTCCAAGATGTTTGACACCAAACACGACATGTTTTGATGCAGCCATTCCAAAGTTAGCATTTTACCGCGAGGATATAATGCACTTAAGAGTATATGGTTTAACCGCATCCACAAACAGCCCCAGAGAATAGACTCTGAGAGCTGCAGAGGGGCCCTGCTCAGGCAGAGGCACCCCCTCACATAGAAGCCAAGCACCCTGCCCTCAGGATTGATAGGGCCTGCCTTAGGGGTGACTGATAGGTTTATATGTGTGTGCAGGAGAGATATAGGAAACCTATATCTCAGTGAGGGGTGCTAGCACCACCTCGCCCAGGCTGCAGTAGCAGGCCTGTGGTGTCAGATTTAGACTGCTTCCCAGGGGTGGCATAATACATGCTGCAGCCCCTGGTAGGCCTGTGAAGTACCTATGCCCTTGGTACCTAAGGTACCATATACTAGGGACTCATAAGGTACCACAGTATCCAATCACTAGTGCACCTAGAGTGCACTCCATGTCGTTTAGAGAGAGCAGATAGACTGGGGCCCTGAATAGCAGGGTCCCAGTCCAACTAAGTCATAAACCAGCAAAACACCAGGAAAAAAGTGGGGGCAACCATATAGTCAGATTCCACCTTCCTACACCCACCATCCCCCGACCTGGGAACAGGAAAAATAAAATGATAATAACATTATTATCTTTTTATTTTTTCTCTGCACTGCTCTGAAAGCAGTGGGGTGACACTCCGCCTTAGCGGAGGAGCCGCCCCTGCTGGTGCTGTGCTGGTTCTAAGTTGGTGCTGAGGTGGTGCTGCACTGGTGCTGTAGTGGTGTTGCGCTGGTGCTAAATTTGTTCTGCACTGATGCTGAGGTGGTGCTGACCTGGTACTGAGGTGATGCTGAGGTAGTGCTGAGATGGTGCTGAGGTGTTTCTGAACTGGTACTGAGGTGGTGCTGCGCTGGTGCTGAGGAGGTGCTGTACGGATGGTGCACTGGTCTTGAGGTGGTGCTGCACTGGTGCTGAGGTTGTGTTGAGATGGTGCTGAGGTGGTGCCACACTGGTGCGGAGCTGGCGCTTAGATGATGCTGTGCTGGTGATGAGGTTGTTCTGCACTGGTGCTGAGCTGGCACTGATGTGCTGCTGCACTGGTGCTGCGCTTAGGCTGCATTGGTGCTGACCTGATACTGAGGTAATGCTGTGAAGGTGCTGAGTTGGTGCTGAGGTGGTGCTGCTCTGGTACTGAGTTAGTACTGAGGTGATGCTGTGCTGGTGGTGAGGTGATGTACATTGGTGTTGTGCTGATGCTGAGCTGGTGCAGGCTGGTACTGAGGTGATGCTGAAGTAGTGTTGCACTGATGCTGAGGTAGTGTTGCACTGATGCTGAGGTGGTGCTGCGCTGATGCTGAGGTGGTGCTGCGCTGGTGCTGCACTCGTGTGCGCTGGTGCTGAGGTTGTGCTGAGTGATGCTCAGGTGGTGATGTGCTGGTGTTGAGTGATGTTGAAGTGGTGCTCCCAACCCCTGAACATGTGTATAGGTCTTCACTGAAGTTACTATGTCATAAAACTGTTCCTTTTGACAAGGATGTGCCTCTGAGTGTTAGAGAGGCACCTCAGCTCGGATGGTCACTCTTTATCTGGGACAGAAAAAGATGTGATGCAGCACCCTTTACACCTCACCTGGGCCAAGTGGGTGCCATACTTGGGCAGTGATGTCATGGTGCACACTGCACTCAAACCATCACAATGCACAGCCAACAGTTATGTGCTGGGTACCCAGGGACCATTCTATTGGGCTCAACAAAGCCAACACTTGGTATAACATTAATACCAACACTATGAAGTCTAGATAGACACCCTCCAAACATGAAGATTTGAGAGAGAACACTTAAATGTTGCTTGAGTTAAACTCAGACTCTGGACATCACAGCGTGTCCTCTCTCTGGTATAGGGGACACTGCGTGCAGGCAGACACACTTGTACTGTGTAAACAGGCTTGTGGGAAAGAAGTGTACAGACCATGAGCCTGCTTCGAGGAGCGACTCCATATGGGAATAAACTGCAGCCTGGTGAAAGGGAGCCTGCACTTACCACCACAACTGAGATGGGAGGATGGCAAGGCGCTGCAGGCAAGGACAATCACAACGCGACGGAGGGGCAACAACAAGCAACAACGGGGGAGGAAAGACGGGCAAGCAACAAGAAAGGGAAAAAAGTACCTCAATATGAGTGTGAGCAGCGGAAGAACACTAATAAAGCAATTAATCAGTACTTGGTCCTTGATCCTTTGAAAGAACAAACACACGAAGAAAAACAAAGTGAAACTGAAGAGCTGACCAATGAGAATAAAGGAAATTACCTCTTACCTCTCTCCTCGTGGCTCATGCGGTACAGGCTGCTCGTCTGAGGGGGACGGTGCACATCATTGTGAGGAAGCAGAAGAGTCTCTCAGTTTCCTCTAACGATGTGGATCGCCTAACAACACTGCTGTTTCCACTATTATGCCTATATATTTTTACTACGCATATACTTTTACCATACATACCTTTACAACGAAATTTCTCGTACAGGCATGCGTGGCAAAAGCATATACGTAGTAAAAAAATGCATAGTAAAGTCTACGTGTTGTAACAACGCATGCGTTGTCACGCTTGCGCTGTTATGGCATGCGTGGAAACAGCTGCATTGTAATGGCTGTTTCTCCTGGTAAACACTTGTGCCAATACTTAAAGGAGTGGGTGGGACTCCTAATGAGCATGGTACTGTCGTGTAGTTCCTATAAAACCTATTCAGGATCTGTGCGTTCGGACAGCATACACTGCAGGATTGGTGTCAGACTAACTCTGAACACCCCCACTGGGTATGTTGGCCTTTTGTACCAACTAGCTCACAGTGCCACTAGAATCTCCTCTTACCAAGGAGAGAATAGTTCTTGGCAACCATCGAACATGACAACCCTGATCCCTCAGGACGTGGAAACAATATACTACTTTTTGCTCAGTCACTCGTGCTGACTTAGTCTGTCTCAGAGAGATACACAGAATAAACAGGCTGGGCATTTTCAATAAGAATTTATTGAACAGTTGTTATTCTGGTGTAGATTAGATGAGCTGCAACAACCGTTAGAAAGTATAAAATATAAATGATTAGCAGTACTATAAAGGTAAATGGATGGTATAGCTCTACCATCTTACAATAATCATGAATACATTCAAGTATATAAAACACATGATAAAAAGATGCATACTCCTACGATGCCTCCCCAACTAGATGCACCTAAATGTACCTAGAATGTGTGTAGGTGTTAAACCAAGAATCCCTCTAGGATAAAGTCAACCCCATTACCTGAAGTGAGAGACTGTGGGACCCCATCCTGGTCTCGATTTGGACACCCCGCGAGGGATGCTAGACCACTGCGAGCTGGAGCATCTGCATGCAGGAACCTCAGCATCTCTGGTCAGTGTGTCGGCCGGGAAGTCTCGGTCTCCTTTGCTCTATCTTAGCAAGATGTGATGTTTATATACCCATAGGTCTTCCCAGGGGTCCTACCTCGTTGTACTACTGTGTCGGCCTAAGGATGACTTCTGGCATGAACTTTATGCATAGATATTATACAGGAGATGGTCGTCCTGCTGTGCTTCCAAGAATCCTCATGCATAATGTATGAGATGTCGAACTAGGGAAAACCTGTGTTCTGAATGCAGTGTCGTATCTAGGTAAAAGGTCAGTCCCTGTAAACCGTTATAAGTGTAATGTAGGGAAGAATATAGGTGAAGGGTAATGAAGTTACCGGGGCCTATATTATGGTACCTATATGGTATAAAACACCCACTCCTCTTCCGAATGGACAACATAGTTAAATTCTAAACATACTACTAGGTTAACTAGATACTGGTACGCAAAAATAGTTTAAAAAAAACATTAGTTTCTTGTTGTGCTAAAAACAATGTTTAAAAAGTTCTAAAAATCTTTACAATTTAAAAAAAAGGAAATTGTCACTTCAAGCCATAGTCCTAATGTGTCCGTAGGTATAGTTTGAACTTCTATAAGCGTTTGAAAGCCATGCATCCTGAAAAGAATGTCAATTTTGTTATGGAGATTCAATTTTCAGTTTGTTTCTCAAAATAAAAAGGTTGAATTTTTCCCAGCACACGACGGGCCAAATGAGTCAAATGTTTATGTGTCCTGGCTGGTAGACGCAACATTCTTGTTGACAGCCTCCGCAGATGACGGTCCCTGTAACACCTCACAGATTATGTCAATTGAGCACAGATGATCTTTTGTATGGTCCAAAACCGATGCTGGGGCAGCCTGTGCGCCATCCAAGGCCTGAGAGTCAGAAGAGGAGCCGATGTCCAAACCAACAGGAGCCGATACTACCTGTGGTGGCTCTAGGAATGCCGCTATTGACATCGGAATACGCTGGGGACACTGCAGCACCAGGGCTGTTATCGGGTCCAGTAGAGCATCAACGTCTGGTTGCGCACATGATGGAAGTGTCAGACAGGGATCTAACACGCATTCTTCTCCGCAAAACAGGCATCGGAGGACAGGTAAGATGCAGTCCATCCAGACTGGTCTAAATGACAAGAACCAAGATGCACTTAGTTCTCTTAGGCGAGGTGTGCCTAGATGTTGTACCATGCGATCACTGTATTTTTGCTCCAGGAGTACTGTTTCCATCTCCTTGGTGACTGGGACGTCCATTGCGTAGTAGAAAAATGACAATCAGGATACCTGCTATTAGAAACAGGATCAGCGGCAGTCCTCCAAAAATGTATCCAAATACGGAGTGTATAAAGTTTGATATAACTCCGAGGACCGTCTGAAAGGTGCTTAATAGTCCAGAACCTATGGTCTTATATAGGTGGACGATGCCTGTCACATCAGACATGTTAAAGATACGATTTACCATTTCTGCGAATTGGAGGGGCAATTCGTAATTATTAGTGCCTGTGTCTCTGCTGAAGACCTTGCGATCTGGAGATCAAAAGTCTCTTGAGCGTAGGTTAAGGGCACAGTAAGAGCATGGCTTTCATCCTTCTCAAAGCATCAAACCGTATTAATGAAACATTTAGTGAAGGCCATAATGGCGCCTCCCTGACTGTATGTGTTGGTGGAAACAATACTTGCATACAACAAGTAACCCTGGAGCTCACGGTTACCAGATATGCGATGCCCGGAAGCATCCCACAGCAGCCTTGATCGTTCAGCATCAAGTAACTCCCATTCGAAAGCAGCCTGAAAACTGCAGTGATCACGGCAGCTGGGGCACCCCTCAACTGACAGGATATGTTCACTACCAAACCGTTACAGGCCCCATGAAACATTATATCCTGACATATGAGGGATCCACTTAAAGTATTCTCGCAGTTTGTACCGCTTAGAAACACTTATTTTTCCCCACTCCGGCATCGAAATCTGTACGGTAATTCCCAAGATTCCTTGATGAATTCCCTACCCATTTCTTCATATCTGCCTGCTTGCTTTTGTTCAAGGCAATATTGAAATTGAAAAGTAGTGACCGGTAGAGTTATGTGGCCATGGATTAACCATTCTGTGGATGGTGATTCTGCCACTGTAAAGGCTAATCTATCCAGTTTCTCAATATGCAGCATTGTATATTTTGCTCCCCTTTGTGCCATTTCTATCTGTTAGATTGTATGAAGAAAACAGTGCTGTTTATAAAACACCAAGGGGCATATGTAGGTAAAACGGGTATTGTGATTCTCAAATTGCGATTTTTAGGGAATCGCAATTAGAGAATCGCAAAACGCAATGTAGGTAGGATTAGCAAAATATTTTGCGAATCCCACATATTCCTAATTTGCGAATCGCAAATTGAGATTCGCAAACAAGGAATACCTTCCCATTCATTCCTATGGGCTAGAAGGCCCATAGGAATGAATGGAAAGACATTCTCAATTTGCGATTCCCAATTAGAGAATTGCAAATTGAGAATGCAATTTCAAGGTTGCAAGGGTGTCAATAGGACACCCTGTTGCACCCCTGAAATAAGTATGTGTGCACATGTGGCGCACATACATGCGCTAAGGGCGTGTATGTGCGCCACATGGCACTTTGAAAGATGCAAAAAGTGCATTTTTCAAAGAAATCGCAAATTACCACCAACCTGAAGTTGGTGGTAATTTGCGATTCCTTAAGCCAAAATTGCACAACTTGGGTGCTTCCTACATTGCATTTAAGGAATCGCAATTTGGGATTCCTTAAATGCATTTGCAAATAGGGAATCGCAAATTTTGCGATTCCTTATTTTGCGAGTGGGTTTTTCTCTGCTACATAGCACACTGCCCAAATTGCGATCGCAAACGCTGAAATTCTGCGAATTTCAGCATTTGCAATCGCAATTTGGCTTCCTACATATGCCCCCAAGGCACATAGCCTGCGCACAAAGATTGCTGCGTCCAGCTTAATAACATAATAGAACGCAATTGTGATTTCCTGTGTTGTAATATGGACAAATCCTGCTCTAGTACATCAATAGCAGAAGATACAATGTTGCCTAGTGAATATATCCTGGAGGTTAGTGTAATTAACCCATTGTCGACCACTGCTAGAGCTTTCTCTAGGTTTATACAATCTATTTCTCTTAATCTTTCAGCGGCCTCTTGTGATATTTTCCAAATCTCATTATAGACAGCATAATAGAAACGTTTATGATGTGGCTTCCTATGACCTAATAAAAAAACCCGTAGGTTCACATCCTCTGTAAGTAAGGATAAGTGTTGTTTCACATGTGTAAGTGTTGAGGTCTTTAGCCAATCCAGGCATAACTTCCCAACACTGTATGATGTCACTACCCCTGGGTGTTCTCTCTGTACATAGTGTTGACCCTTTGGTTTTACCCATGAATCTTTCCTGACATCTATTGGTGTCTGTGGGCCAAATCAACCATCCCTTCCAATCGGGGTCTGATCTATTGTATTGCATGATCTCATCTAGCGTAATCCCTTCTTGTGATGTTATGTTACCCTCAGTCTGTGATGGTGTGGCCATCCGAGGTGTATTCAAATCTCTGTTCTTGGCTAATCCAAGACAGGTCGTTTGTTGCACTGTTTCATTCAAAAACATGATTTGCTGAGGAATAAGACATGCTCTAAATGGTGCCTCTGTTCCCTGGACCTGCCAGTCTCTAGTACCCCAGACAGATTTTAAGTCTATGGTATGTTTCCATAAGTCGAAACTTGTTCAGACAATTGGGCAATATAGGAAGCAGAATAAATCTGTTTGGTGTTCGTCAAATTATTTTTTTGTGCTGGTGTTGGTGCAACCTTATAAAAATATGAGGCTGGGTCTGACGCGTTAAACCCTGAAAAATATGGAAATTTCTGTGCAAATGTCTTTGAACTGCTTTTCGGTGGTGTCGGGCAATGTTCCCATTGGTGGTATGTGAAAACATTTCTGGGATTAGCAGATTTATGCAGAAAATGATGACCATAATGTTGATAGCAATACATTGTTTCAAAGTCTGATGTGTCTTACAACATTTCATTATTAGAAAAAGCAGCAGAATTTTCTAAATCAGGCAACATATTATTTACAGTTTCATAATCCCAATCATCGGAAAATGTACTCGAGGTAATTATATCACTTATTGAAATTTTAAATAAATGTGGTATTTTGTAAAGTTTGGTTGGGCCAAATATATCGTAATCAACCTTGTCCCACACTATACTGTCAGGTATAGGAACTGCTGTAATGTTCACTGATGACAGGTCTCTTCTTTCACGATGTGATGATAGGTGCGGTTTCAGGATCACATTCACTTTTTGTGCCGCAGAGCTTTCTCGAAGATAAGTTCCAATAATAAGCATACTAAAAAACAATTACTAGACCAATTAAGAAAAGAAAGAAAAGTATTCCTGTAGATACCCAGAGTTTCACCCAAGGTGATACCAGGTAAGTCTTTTTAAGAAAGTTCAGAAAATCTTTAATTCACTGTTGCCGAGTTTTTTGGGCTGGCATCGTTTCAGGTTCGCTTGGATCCAATGAAAAAGTACCAAAGTCAATAAAATAGCCAGATGCAGTTCGATCAATTTTCGGTATTTCTGCAGGTCTTGAGGTCTTGTAGCTTGCTCTTGTTCGGGCATGTTGACGTAGATATCCGTGTTTGGTCGAATTGAAATTTGTCTTTCATTTAAGTTCTGATTTTGAACTTCAGTTTCAAGAGGAACGAGTTCCATGGCATTGTTGCATAGTCCATCATTCCGTGCAGGTGACTCTTCAAATATGATGAGTCTTTCTGCTTGAACTTCTTGTATAGTTGCGAGAGGAGGGTGTCTGTTACTCCGGAGTCCACGCGGCCTACTACTCAGTATCGGCCACATCGTGTGGTTTGATTAGGTCTATTGAGACAAATCTTTCCTCCTTTTTACCGGCAAGAGACGGCAGAAGTACTGTTCATGTTCCTTCAACTGCCAGGACAGGTACAGGTTTTTTGTATGATGGCCCAAATTCTTTTTTGTCCGCTATTTTTTCTCTGACCAGGTCCCCAACTTTAGGGATCCAGACAGGTCTTGCTGTGACAGACTTGACTTCCCCAGTGGCGGTCCGTTTCACCTGGACATTGCTTTGTAGTGCCCTGGATTAATTTAGATCCTGTAAAACAGCCAAACGTTTATGGATGTCAAAAGGTTTTTCATCCGCCACTGTGCCTTCAAAATAAAGATCAGGTACCCACATTCTCGTCCCGAATCGGACCTCATAAGGAGTGACACCCCCTAGAGAGCTTCTTGGCATGTTATTCAATGCCCTTTGAACCCCATACAGATGTTTTACCTAACTTCCACCTGAGCCTAATACTCTAGCGGTCCTCATCCTCCTGGACCTGTCAGCCCAACGCCTCCTTCAAAGACCGCCTAGACAACAACGCACATAACAGCAAAGAGCTCTTCAACATCGTGAAGGAACTCTCCAACCCCAGCTCCAACACCAACGACATCCCACCTTCGCAAGACCTGTGCAACTCACTGGCCACCTCTTCCATCGCAAGATCGCTGACATCCACGACAGCTTCAACACCACGATCGCCCCGACAACCACTGAGACCTCCGCCCCCACGACCAACAACCGCACCAACCGCCTGCTCTCCTGGACCAACATAAACGACGACGACACCATCAAGATCATGAACACCATCCACTCCGGTTCTCCGTCAGACCCATGCCCACACCACATCTTCAACAAAGCCAGCACCGCCATCGCACCCCATCTCCGGAAAGCCATCAACATTTCCTTCGAGACAGCAACCTTCCCGGAAAGCTGGAAGCACGCCGAGATCAACGCCTTACTCAAGAAACCCAAGGCGGACCCCAAGGACCTCAAGAACTTCCGGCCCATCTCCCTGCTCCCGTTCCCGGCGAGGGTCATCGAGAAGACCGTCAACAAACAACTGACCCGCTACCTTGAGGAGAACAGCATCCTGGACCCGTCCCAGTCCGGGTTTCGCAGCAACCACAGCACCGAAACTGCCCTCATCGCCGCCACCGATGACATCAGGACCCTGCTAGACAACGGGGAGACCGCGGCCCTCATCCTCCTGGACCTGTCAGCCGCCTTCGACAGGGTATGCCACCACACACTACGCACACGCCTCCACGATGCCGAGATCCAAGAGAAGGCCCTGGACTGGACCACCTCCTTCCTCTCCGGCAGAACACAGAGCGTCCGCCTCCCCCCCTTCTGCTTCAAAGCCACCGAGATCATCTGCGGCGTACCCCAGGGCTCATCCCTCAGCCCAACGCTGTTTAACATCTACATGGCACCACTCGCCCACGTCGCCCGACTGCACGACCTCAACATCATCTCGTACGCCGATGACACCCAGCTGATTCTCTCCCTCACCAAGGACCCCCACACCGCCAAAACCAACCTCCACGAAGGAATGAAGGCCGTCGCCGAATGGATGAGGAACAGCCGACGGAAGCTGAACTCGGACAAGACGGAGGACCTCATACTCGGATCCACCCCCTCGGCCTGGGATGACTCCTGGTGGCCGACCGCACTGGGAACAGCTCCAACACCCACCGACCACGCACGCAACCTAGGGGTCATCCTCGACTCCACCCTCTCCATGACTAAGCAGGTCAACGCCGTCTCTTCCTCCTGCTTCAACACCCTCCGCAAGATCTACAAGTGGATCCCCACCGAAACGAGAAGAACGGTCACCCAGGCCCTCGTCAGCAGCAGGCTGGACTACGGAAACGCCCTCTATGCTGGAGCCTCTGCCAAACTCCTGAAGCGGCTGCAACGCATCCAGAACGCCTCTGCACGCCTGATCCTCGACATCCCTCGCCGCAGCCACATCACTCCCCACCTGAGAGACCTGCACTGGCTCCCCGTCAACAAGAGGATAACCTTCAAGCTCCTCACCCACGCACACAAGGCACTCCACAACTCCGGACATGCGTACCTCAACAGACGACTCAGCCTCTACACCCCCGCCCGCCAGCTTCCCTCCGCCACAATCCCCCGCATCCGAAGAGCGACCTCCAGCGGCAGATCCTTCTCCCACCTCGCCGCCAAAACCTGGAACACCCTCCCCATCCACCTACGGCAGACCCAAGACCTGCTGACCTTGAGAAGACTCCTCAAGACCTGGCTCTTCGAGCAGTAGCAGCACTCCTCCCCCTCTTCCCCCAGCGCCTTGAGACCCTCACGGGTATGTAGTGCGCTCTACAAATGCTATGATTGATTGATTGATTAGCTGTTAAAGACTGCTTTAAGTCCCGGTTTTTCCTCTCCACAACCAAATTTCCCTCGGGATGGTAGGGAGAGGAGTACCGCAATGCTACACCCAAACTTCCCATGGCTTCCTTGTAAGCCCTAGAGCTAAACGCGGGGCCACGATCAGAATGTAATGTGCCAATTGCGTATGTCCCTATAAAGACTCGCAAATCTTTTATACTAGTTTGAGCGTCAGCCGAGCGCTGGGGCCACACCCATAGGAATCTAGAGCAGGAATCCACTGCAACCATGATATACTTGTAAGCCCCATCTGTTTGCAAGGGGCCGCAGTGGTCCAAATAAACACACGCTAGTGGTTTATCTGATATAGCAATGGTGTCTGCACTGGACGTGTTACGAGGAGCCCTTCATCTGCTGACAGATGTCGCATTTCAATACATAGTCCTTAGTTTGCTTTGTTAATCCTGGCCACCAGTAGCGTTGTTTCAGTAGAGAAACAGTCGCTGTAACTCCTACATGTGCAGAACCTATACCCTTGTGTGCAGCTAGAATTAATCCTAACCTGCGATCCATATTCGGTATTACTCTATCCCCCACTCCAGGAATCTGAGCAAATGGAACGTTGTTTGCATCTAACTTGTAGGAGTACTTGAGAGGAAATCTTTTCGGTACTGCCGATTTATTGCGTGTAGCAATAATCGCAACCATAATCTCACCGTCTATTCTCATTTTTGAACGAGTGATTGCAGCTACGGAAGCCGTGCGTACAGCCCCCTTTGCGGCTTCGTCAGCCAATGAATTCCCTTCAACGTGAACGCCATCACATTGATGACTCAGTGTGTGTATCACATGAGCCCTTGGTAGTTCGTTCTTCCACTCCACTACCTGTTCCCATAGCATATTGTGCTTAATTGTGCCACCTTTTGCATCTTTAAACCCATTCTGTCCCCAGTGATATAAATATTCATTGTATGACTGCACACAGTAAAAGGAATCACACACGATTAGTGTGGGGGAATTCTTGATCTTTATTTACCAGCGCCAGTAACCGCTTTTAATTCTGCCAGCTGCGCCATGCAGTCTCCTAGAGACTGGGTTTTAGTACAACTTGGATGAAACTTTCCATCCTGCATGCGTCGTTTAACAATAGCACACACAGCGCTGTAATGCTGTTTACTTCCTATGGCCGGCTGAACAGAACCGTCAGTGTAAATTATATATTCATACTGATCCAGAGGCATTATTTCATTTGGTAGAGGATATTTTTGTTCGTATTGCAGAAATGCTTGTGTTTTTAGGCTTGGTTCGTACCTGTATTCTACATCTGTTGCAGTGAGAGAATTAGCCCATTGTATCCATCTTGGATGTAAGGCTTTAGCGTTGGGAATGCTTGCCTTTGTCGCAGCTTCTAAGGCTGGAACTGGGGTAACAACAATTATATGTTTCCCTTGAGGCAGTGCTCTTTCTCTCACTACAGCAGTCTGTACTGCTGTTAGAATTTTTTCTGTTGATGCAAAACGCATCTCAGCATTTGTGTACAAATGTGATTTGTATGCTATTGGTACTGTCTCACCTTCATTATATGTTATATAGGTGTACCCAGATTGACCCGCAACTATACAGATCACCAGGTTGCGTACGTTTACGCGTGTCTGTAAGTGTTTGGAAGCTATCATATCAGCTTGTAGGGAACGAAGGATATTTGTGTGTTCCTGTGTCCATTGACTAACTGAAAAGTCAGGTTTTATTAAATCGTAGAAAGGTTTTACTCTTTCTGCGTAATCCAAAATGTATGTTCTGCCAAAGTTCAGGAGCCCAGGATTGATTGTACGTTTTTTAATGATTTTGGAGGTTGGATCAGCGCACATTTTTCTAAAAAGTTAGCTTCTAGGCTTTTTCCTTCACTTGAAAGCTCATATCCCAGAAAAAGGACATTGAGGTGGGCTATCTTTGATTTTTTTAAATTAAATTTGTAGCCACCAGAGGCAAATCCCAATATTATGGCATTTACTCTGGTCAAGTGTTCCTCCAGGTCATCGTCCGTTAGATAAATATCATCCACATAGGACAATGACTCTTCATCCAAATTTTGAAATAATTCTGTTACTCGGGCTGAAAATAACCCCAGGCTGTTCTTATACCCCTGGGGGAGTCTACAAAATTGACGCTGGAAGCCTAACGTGGAGAATATGGTTAAATACCTGCTTTCAGGTGCTATATTTTGGCAAAAAAATCCATTTGAGATATCTAGTGTTGTTTTGTATTTTTTCTGCATAATGTTATTCATTAATGTGGCACTGTGTGCATTTTGAACTGCAAATGTTTTTGTGCAAGTGTTTAAATGTCTGTAATCCAAAACTAAAGGATATGAATTGTCCGGTTTTGATACAGGAAACAAAGGGTTATTAATTTGAGAGGTGCAAGTTTCAATCACCCTTTGGTAATCAAGTTGATCTAAGATCTCCCTGTCCTGTTTTTTAGCTTCTTGCTTTATTGGATACTGCCTCTGTGCAGTTGGAGTATTTTTTAATGGAATAATGTGGTGGGTTGAATCCTCATCCCATCCAGCATGGTTTTTGTATAATGCCGGGGCCAGGGCTACTGCCCGGTCCCGTACATATGTAAATTTTAGATATTTGGGAACATGGTCGGAAAATGCTGGTAAAATTACTGTTTCTCCCCTAGGGCAGTCCATGACGAATGCTGGCGGCCAATCTTGTTCAGCTAACAGAATGTCATAGCCAAATGTCAGGTTCTCCCAAAAGAGACCTCTACATTTCCTCAGCTTGTCCCCCTCCATTTGGAGTGTTATTTCATATAACGTACGTGGGACACTTACCCTAGTATCAGGTGTTTCCACCGTGATGTAACCATTCAAGTCCGCTGTCACCAGAAATTCCATCAGGTTCTGGCGAGCTATTGTTACTTCTGCCGCACTGTCTAGGATCATCAGAGCCCATTCCCCGTTCAGCAATCGAGTCCTCAGAATTCTGGGCATGTCTGATCTTTAGACCTGCAACCTTCTTGTTTTTGAACTGTGGCTTTTGTTTTGGTTTATCTTCTTTTTTGGAAGTATATTTTTGAGCGTGCTGCTTGTCTCTGGACTTTCTATGCTCTTCTTGTCTGTCTGATCGTCCTTCCCTCTCGGAGTTTTTCGTTGAACCCTGAAAGGAACGAGAGGAACGTGTATCAGTATCCTGATACCTGTCAGGTTTCCTAATATTGTCCCTATTCCTAAGGTTATACCTCCTTTCGGAGGGCTCCTGTGGATGAGATCTACCTCTGGATTGAGATCTGTTTTCTTTAACTTTTTGTTTTTTGTTATTGTCCCACTTCTTTTTTGATGAAGCAGGTGTCTGCATGAAGGTGTCCTTTTCGGGACTACCCATCAGTTGTGGTTTTAATGCTTTTCCACCCAAACTGTCCCTTCCTAATTCTGCATACGCAGTTTCAATTACTTTAGGTAGTTTGTGCTCCTGTTGTAAAGGACTGAACTCCCTTAGGCGTTGACGGATTGCCACTGATGATGCCTCCCCTTTAATATTTGCTAATATTATGGCTGATACCTGGGCATAATTACCTAGTAATTTCATTCCTAAGGGCAGAGCAGGTTCTGCTCCGTACTCATTTTGTATTTGTCTTAATACATCTGGTATTACAGCTAATGACAGGATACCATGAGTTCTGGTATATATGGCAGCGAAAACTGTACTGTACCCCAAGAGGTACAATCCTCTATCTGTGGTGTTATCCCCATGGGCAAGCAGATTGTCAGCATTCTGTGTTTTTCATAAGGGCTAGTATTTGGAAATACTGCTTCTAGCTGTGTTATTTTCTGAGCTACCCAGAATGGCATTTGTTCACGTTTTGCGGGCATTTTACCCATTACTGCGTGTAGCATTTGTGGTGTTATTTTAGTTGCTGTATTTTGAACTGGAGTTGTATTTGTTGTAACCGTTGCCGGCAGGACTGTAAGTGTCTTAATGACAAACTGCGTCATGTTTCTGTAAATTTTCATTAATTCTTTGTGAAATATAAGTAAGTCTCCTCCTGGCATTGTCTCAATGTCAGGATGTGGTGTGTAGGCAGCTAACATTGGCCATGTTGCTTCTTCCCTTCCGAGCGGACCGAGTCTTACTCTACTTCTTGTATGGGGGAGGGCACCTTTAAACCAGTATAAGTGTTCCTGGTATGTGAGCGGAACTTCAATGTCCTCATACAGACAATATTCCACTGGTGCTTCATCTTCTGTGTAGAAATGAAATGTTTTTGTTCTTGCATTTGCTGCTGGGAATGTAACCCACGAATAAAACACCTCTGTTCTGTATGATTCGTGTGGCTCAATCACGAAAGCTACTACGCCACCCCTAGGTGTTAGACCATGCGCAAGCAGTTTCAGGGTGACCGCATTTCTAACATTTGCCGCATTATGTATTGCGTTTGCTCTAGTGGGTCTATGTCTTGGTTAGTCATTGTGTTTAGAACACGTAATAACTTTTCAAGGTAACTAAGATAAGGTGTTTTGCACAATTTAGGAACTAAGTGTCCTTCAAGCTTGATTAACCAACAGCTAATAAATAGGATTTTTCGCCTACTCAGCTGTGGCGGAGTTTGTGCCCACCTACTCCAGACATCTCTGGTGTTTTGTGAGTTGGGATTTATGAGAATAGCACGACTGAACTACTCATATTCTACTGTTAAATAAGTACCCAACCAGCGTTGGCGGCGCCATGTCGTGTAGTTCATTTAAGACCTATACAGGATCTGCGCGTTCGGACAGCATACACTGCAGGATTGGTGTCAGACTAACTCTGAACACCCCCACCGGGTATGTTGGCCTTTTGTACCAACTAGCTCACAGTGCCACTAGAATCTCCTCTTACCAAGGAGATAATAGTTCTTGGCAACCATCGAACATGACAACCCTGATCCCTCAGGATAGTGGAAACAATATACTACTTTTCGCTCAGTCACTCGTGCTTACTTAGTCTGTCTAAGAGAGATACACAGAATAAACAGGCTGGGCGTTTTCAATAAGTATTTATTGAACAGTTGTTATTCTGGTGTAGAATAGATGAGCTGCAACAACCATTATACAGTATAAGATATAAATGATTAGCAGTACTATAAAGGTAAATGGATGGTATAGCTCTACCATCTTACCATAATCATGAATACATTTGAGTATATAAAACGCATGATAAAAAGATGCGTACTCCTACGATGCCTCCCTAACTAGATGTACCTAAATGTACCTAGCATGTGTGTAGGTGTTAAGCCAAGAATCCCTCTAAGATAAAATCAACCCCATTACCTGAAGTGAGAGACTGTGGGACCCCGTCCTGGTCTCGATTTGGATACCCCGCGAGGGATGTTAGACCACTGCGAGCTGGAGCATCTGCATGCAGGAACCTCAGCGTCTCTGAAGAACGGGAAGTCTCGGTCTCCTCTGCTCTATCTTTGCAAAATGTGATGTATATATACCCATAGGTCTCCCCAGGGGGTCCTACCTCGCTGTATTACTGTGGCGGCCTAAGGATGACGTTGGGCATGAACTTTATACATAGATATTATACAGGAGATGGTCGTCCTGCTGTGCTTCCAAGAATCCTTATGCATAATGTATGAGATCTCGAACTAGGGAAAACTTGTGTTCTGAATGCAGTGTCATATCTAGGTAAAAGGTCAGTCCCTGTAAACCGTTATAAATGTAATGTAGGGAAGAATATAGGTGAAGGGTAATGAAGTTACCGGGGCCTATATTATGGTACCTATATGGAATATAACAGTACCTTGGTACCATTGATATAGAGAGATTAGGCAATCTATAGAAGCGACTCAAAGACCCAAGAATAAAATAGAAGCTTAATAGGGGCCACTCTTCATCCATTGGCATGAGGAAGAGCACAAACCTAGTGTCCGGAGTATGAAAAACACTCAGGAAACGTTTGAATATCAAATTAGCCACTGTTGGGACAGGGTTAGGATTTTCACTGTAACTGTTCTGCAGACTTCCTAGCATTCCTGCAAACCAATGAACAGCAAAAGAAGAAAGAGTTCGAGGATACAAGGGAGGAAGATTCGTTAAACCGATTCTCCATGCCGGCCAATGAGGATGGGGCACAACTGAAGACGCATCTGGAAATGGAGCAACACCTGCGCAACCATCACCGGCAGGAGAACAAATAGAAAAAGGGCATTCGAGCAATGTGGTTGGCTGGCTGTACAGTGACCAGGCCAGAAGCTGATTTTACTACTGTGGATCAGTCTAGTGCACACACGTATTCTGCCCTGGGATTTGGGGACCAGCAAGAGCGAAGTCCTATGGTCACTCTCAAAAGCTTACGGCAAACCTCAGGGTGACTGTCTAGATGGATCCCCACTTCACTGCACTCAACTAATGATGACACAGGTCTGTCCCCTTCACATCTCTGCCCTCTGATGGACTATCCAGCAGCTGGGGGTAGAGGCTCTATATGGCCTTCCCCCAACATCAGTACATTTTGCTTGCAGTGGATCATGGCATCAAGTATCAAGAGGTGGTACCTTTGAAGAGCACAGCTGCATAGGTGGTAGTTAGGGCTCTCCTAGACATCTTTTCTAGGGTTTATTTCCTAAGACTGTGATTTTCGACCAGGAAAACATTTTCTTATCCTCTCCTATGAAGGAGATAACCTAGCAAGCTAGTGTGACATATCATTTCTCCACTACATACCATCTTCAAATCAATGGTTTAGTAGAGAGCTTTAAGTCGACCCATAAAGGTATAATGGGAACTTTATCAGAGAACCTCAGAAAGAAGTGGGATCTTCTCCTGACATGTCTTGTATTTGCTGACTAAAAGATTCCAAACAAGGCCATGGATTTCAGTCACTTTGAACTTCTGTGTGGGCACCAATTGCCTGGCCCACTCAGATTGATCAGTGAAGGGTGGAAGGAAATTTCAAGACCCCACAAAATGATGCAGTGGACTATATGATTGGCCTAAAACATTTGGGACATAATACAAGGGTCAGGCAAAGAGAAAGCTTCAGGCTAGCCAGGAGCTCATAAAGTAGTGATATTACAAGAAAGCAATGCTGATCGGATGTCAGGGGAGTCAGGAGGTGTTGGATATCTTCACAACCCTGCTCCAGGATGGAGGAGGAAATTAAATTAACTGGGGATCCAGATTTGACGATGGCGCAAAGGGACAGAAGTTCCTTGATTTGGATACGGCTAGAAATGCTGGAGTTTAACACTGTCACCTGAGGGGTCAAACCATGCCTTTACCAGAGGTTGGATTCTGGCTTCTGCCGAAAAGGAGGCGTAGATGTTTTCCACTTTTTCAGAGAAAAAGGAGGAGAGGGCATTTCAACTCTCTTCAGAGGGAAGGGAGGAGGGTGAGGCAGGAAAAAAGTGAGGTGAGAGATTTAACATTCAAGAAACGTTTTGAAAGAGGAGTTACTGGAGGTGGAGATTCTCGTGGAATAATATTCCCGGTTGGACTTCTTAATACGGAGGAGATAAGCTTTCACAGCTATCTTGTACTCATCTCTGCAGCCTGGGTCGTAGGCTCTGTGCTCAAACCTCTTTCAATTCTTTTTAAGGGCTGATAGTTCATCATTGAACCATCCTGCTGACTGGTTATTTCTATGTGCGGCTTGTTCTGTGATGGGGGAAATCTGATCATGTGCTCCTCTGAGTCAGCCAATAAGTTGACGTCTTGCTTTGTCGACACAGCAGTCAAGAGTCGGACGATTTTTAGCGAGGGCATAGCTGAACTTCTTGAGGGTCACCTCAGACCACAGTCGCACCCACAAAGGGGCTGGAGCATGATTCATTGGTGTCTTAGCATGGAATATGTTTATGGGGATGGCCAGATGATCTGACCACACCAGTGAAATTGGGGGTAGAGTTTCAACAAAAGTCATGTTGGTGCACACTCGATCAAGTATATGCCGTAGTCTATGTGTGGGGACATGAACAAGTTGGTGGAGTTGAAGACTCAGCATGTCCTCGACTGGAGTTTTCACTGCTAGGCAATTGGAGTCATCAAAGAGGGCATTAAAGTCACCTAGCACCAAAAAATTGGATTAACGCAAGGCTAGAGGGGACCGCGGAGCAGCCAATGGGGTGGAAAAATTCAGCAGTGTCCCTGGGAGTCAGTAGATGAGAGCTTATAATACAACAAGATTTTTAGAAAGGGCAAGGGAGAAGAAGGAAGCTTTGCAGCCCTTGATGGAGAGTCCAGAAAAGGAGCATTGAAGATCTTTCTTGAAAATCCCACCCCTCTTTGTGAATCCCTATCCTGCCTGATGATGCTGAGAAACCTTGCGGGATGGCCTACAGTATATTGGGGAAGGACTCCTCGTTAAGCTAAGTCTCAGTCAAGAAGATAGCATCTGGCCTATGTTCTTCAAGAAAATCATGTATTTCGATTCTGCGCTAAGCCTGTGATCTGCAGTTTAGGGAGAAGATTTTGAAAGAATGGTGGGATCATGACACAGGGCTAGTTCTTGTGGTCAGTGCTGTTGGTGTCTGAATTGAGAAGCCGGAGTAGCAACAGTGAGAGTCCCTGTTCCCCTGATTTAAGGATTCCCCACAGGCTTTGGGCGGGGTGGGGTGTAATTCCAGTAGTTTGCGTTTAGTGTATTGGATGGGGGGCTGACCTGAAAGGACCAGAGGTCCTAGCCCCTTGCATCGTCTGGGCGTGGACGGGTGCATACAGGCTGGCCTTAAACATGCTGGCGGTGCGACCGTGCAGGGCCTGTGCTTAAATAAGTGTTTGCCATCTCAACTAGATCACTGACCTGGGAGTCATTCTACGCACTTCCTGGTCACATGGTATAACACACCACTGCCGACCAGCTCACAGTTTTTTAAAAAGCCCCCTAATGTAGAATTTGCGTGCCCCAGCCAGTTAAAAACAAAGTGCAAAGTTCAAAATTCAAAATTCGATCACAGTCGTAGCAGCCTAAATAACATAAAAGTGCTTCGTGCAACACAGAATCAGAGTAACAAAGAGATCACCGTGTAGCAGAATTAATAATAATAAAATATTTTATTGTTTGATTCATTAACATTATTAGAATAAAAACAAACTTCAGGATAACTAGTGGATCATAAAATAGAAATGTCTATTAGAAACCTGTAGGTCATCAGCTAATTAGACAGAAAATGCATGAACAATAAAAAGAGACCGGCCCTGTGAATACAGAAAAAAAACGCAGCTAATCACGTCTCAGGACTGCTAAGAAACTGAAAAGTTCAAATAACTTGTTGACGTTCACATAAGGTCAAAAGGACAAATTCAGCAACTCTTCTACAAAGCATATTATTTGGTGCATCAGCACATAAACACAAGGCACATGTTATAGTGTGTATAATATTTTCAAGGAAAACAAGTTTCAGTAGGATTTTCGATTCGAACACCAGTTCTGGACAAAAACACAATACTTGAGCTAGAGGCTCACTTTTTATTACAGAGCCCACAGTTCTTTTTTATGATTTCTGGCCGTTATTCCATTTCCACAAATTCTCAAGACAGTAGTTATAAAAAAAGAAAAACGTATTGTTATGCAACCTGAGGGGCATTCATTAAGCAACTTTATGAGGTAGGAGTAACGTAATTGCCACTCAGATTTCTAGCTATCTAGGTATTATCTAGGCATTATGCAGCTGGTCTAGGTTCAGACTGAACGAGTTTATAATCGGCGCATGCTGTAGCTACATTTTAAATGGCATCCGAGTGATTAGTAGAGTGTTAACATCCCCTAAACCATAACTGGCACTAGAAGAAGAAACATATTACATCCATGTGTTGGAAATACGCTTCGACTGTGGGTTATCACCAAAACGTGCTTGCAAAACACACCGTCATATCTAGTACTAAGAAGTGCTCTAGTTGCAATGGATTAGTACAAAATAATCAGGTTAAATTTACCAGGGCACATTTTATAGTTGGGCATGTCTGTTTTTTATATAATTTGAGCAAAGCATAACTAGTGGAATTATATCGTTGAGATATGAAGAGATCATGTTAAGGACAAGGACAACTGCACCGCTGGGTAAGTATCAGAGGTGGTAGGTATGAAAGCTGAAGTTTGCAAAAACCTCTTGAATTTAAAGAAAAATTCAGAACCAAACACCACAATGTTCGTTTTGGTTAAATTATCTGTCAAATCATTCAGCTTGTCAGACTATTCCAGTTTATCTTTCCCACAAGACATATCTAGGAGTACATTAAATGTCTTATGACTTGGCACCCTCAACTATGGACAGAATGTGCGACCTTCAGAGAGTTTGTTGGACAATCAGAAGAATAAAGCCCAAAAAGGGTAGCAAGGAAACTTCCCTGTTTTGCGCCACACGTAGAGTTAATACGTTTGACCAGTTGATTATTAGTCCTTACTAGTACCCGTATCCAGCTGTCAATATGATGATCTGTAAGAAAATGTAACAATGAATGAGAAATATCTCAGCTGTGTATTTTCTGCCAAAGCCTAACCCAAGCACCTTACTGAATACAGCCATATGGTCTTCGAAGCATGGATAAGGTTTGTCACCCTTAACAAGCGTAATATATTTACATCACAGCACTGCAAAAGTCAATATATTGTCAGTGGTGTGGTATGTCATTGTGGGTCATTAAATTTTAGTAAAGATTTTAGCATCACTACCAAGAAGGGCTATAAGGCTATAGTTTTTCATCTCCTTATGATATCCCTTTTTAAATATTGGTGTATCATAGCATCACACCAGAAATCTAGAATAAGTCCTGAAGTGAAAATATTTTTCTGAAACATTATTAATAATTCGATCTCTAGAATGTATAGTCTCCCAAAACTATTTATTGTTTCTTTTGCTATATAATGATGAAGCGGTGGTCCAGCCATTTCCATTCTTTCCATTTGGTGCCTAATGACTTCCAAGATGGGTAGAATATATACTTTTCTTTCTTCGTTCTACTTTGTTTTTACATTGATGCTTTTGTTGTGCTCTCTTTAGAATGTTAACATGTTTTCAAAGTGTTTTCTTAATTTCATCTAATAAATGATTATTTCAAAGTTTAATGTATGGAGAATGTGAAGGTGTTACCGTACGTTCAGAGGCTCATAAATCAAATATCAGGCCTATGGTTCTTTCCAAGAAGTGATGTCCTTATAGCATCAATTTTTTTTTTTTTTTTTTACAAATTGGAAAAAAGGGTAACTGTGATACCCACGGATCATATGAAATGAAATGAAATGAAATTTGTACTTGCAAAGCGCACTTATACCCCCAAAGGGGTGTCCTGGCGCTGTACGCATACCACTGTGGAACCCTTCCTGGCTTTTCCCTGTGAAATGTCCACTCCTGGGCACCCCCAAGGTGAAGCCAGGCATCCCAGCGCTGTTGGGGCCGTTGTGGAGATTAAGCAAGCTATTGCCCAGAGTTGCAGAGTGGGACCCATGATTAGAATAGGCACCGAGGCGAGAATTATCAGGTCCGAGGAAATTGAGCCCAAGACCCGCCGAGGCGGGAATTGAACCCTGGTCCCGGGCCAGATCTCTGCATCAGGGTCTGCCGCTCTAACCATTGAGCCACACTTCTCCTTCATACCAGGTTAACTATTTGTTAGACCACTTCAGTTTTTTATTAGATACTATAGCATTCTTCCTGCCATTAATTGGTTTAAAACATAGAATAAAAGTAAAATAGCCGTAGAATAGGACTTTAGAAAGTGTTCCCTTTCAAGCCAGGCACTAATTATGAACCCTTCAAAGAGGTGAAAATGGGGTTCACTAACAAAAGTTTAATTTCATGCAGCCGATCTCCTCCATGAGTGGGGAGTGTAAGCTGATGGGCAATCGCTCTTTGAGCGCCTGATAACTGCATACAATTGACAGGTATCTAAGAGCTGATGTAGGCAGCATCTTTTATGATGTGTTATTTTTAGCTTAAACCTTCATTCTGATATGCCACAGAGAAAATTGTTCTTTATTTGAGTTTAAAGAGAAATTATCATGAAATAGCTTTAGCCTTAAGTCACCGGTATTATTTTGTGATAATACCTACATAACAATAATTTAAGCTCAATCATAAACTCTTTAGAGATTTCCCTACTTTTAATGGACACAGAAGATAAATAAATGATTTAAATTAGTAAATGGTTAGTTCTATAGTACATTCAAGGACAGCCTAGATAAGAACAGGAACTATCACGTTTGGCGCACTTTTTACCTCTACAGTGGATGCTGTTACACTAGTACTCACTAGTTGCAATGCTGTCCCTTGCTCTGCCACATTGACTTGATGAAGCTTTTCTATTAAAATATAACAATGTAATAAGCTGTACCAGATATACCCCATGTATCCTCAATACAAACAATCCAAAGAATTTGAACCAACTTAACATCTTTCACATCAAATATGTTTTTAAAACAGGCAATATTTCAAGAGGGCAGTGGATTCTTCATAAGGAATGACCTAAGGCAACATCAAGGGGGAAGAGGCTAGACCCTTTGCTCGGTATATCTTGCCAATGCAATGGGAACCCTGTTCCAGTTTTTAAGATTACATTCAACTAATAAACCTTCAGACTTTTAATTCTCAAATACTGAGCGAGTTGTCTTTGGATCTGTTGTACAGCATATTTTTAAGGCATCTAATTGATCAACACTAATGGAGCTAGTGCTGTTAACATTTCTTACTAGAGAGAATGTTTCCATTTCAATCTGACATATGAAAATTAAAAAATGATCAGATTTGAGGAAAATGGTAGGAAAATCAGTGCTAGCCAGAAATCCAATATCAATCCATCATTGCAGAATGGTCTATAGTTCTTTGAGAATAATGGCATCTTAATCCCGCCAATGTAACTCGAGCACATTTTCTGTTATCAGAGAAATAACCAAATTCTAATGTTTCAATATCCTTGAATTTAACTTCATACATTGAGGTTAGGATCTTTAAGAGGTAAATCATATTTTCATGGTTCAAAATATCTTGCCGACCTATTGATAAGTAACATGGGATAATATGAGATACCAATCTAAAAGCATACGCATTTATAGGTTGTTGATAAGTCAATCTGTCTGAGCCAAACCCCATGGTCTTCAACAAGCCTCAAGAAGTCCTGTGCGGATAACAAGTGATATCAGTATTGAACAGTATATCAATGACAGCATCAAGAGACAGCTTTATATAGTGGAGTTTCTTTTAAACAAGCAAAGCGACATAATCAGCAAACGTACAAAGATCAATGTTTTATTATACATAAAGAGGAACAGTCCCAGCCCAAACGTTTTTTGCATTCCTCAGTTCAACCACCAAAGCACAATGGATATGCCCAGACGTGGGGCCCAATGGCACGTGCCACTGGAACCTAACCTTACTTCTCTGAAGACACCGAAGTGGTTGAAACTGGTTTGGGGTTGCTTGTATTCTGTTTTAGGGGGACCAGGCCTGACAGATCAGGCAGGTCCAAGGCTGAACTGCCTGTGGCTGTGTCCTGTCTGATGTGACACGGTGGGCAAAAAAATACTAACTGGGATGCAGCCAGAGTAATTGTCAGTGGTTTAGATGAGGTCACACATTCCTTCCATCATTTTGATATATTTTTCAGATTGCCTAAAGGCCATTCCGACTCTGCCTTCCAACTGCTGTCCAATGTTCATACCTCCTTTTGGTCTCCTGTCTGTAAGGGCTTGTTCCCTGACCTCACCCTGTAGGTCCGGACTGGTTCTTGGTTAGGGATCCAGTTCTAATTGTACTCTTTGAATGACCGTGAGGGTCTCCTTCATTGGTCTCTCCATTTATGTCCCATGTGGGTAGATATTTGTAATGCACTGGGATTTGTTTTGCATACATGTTATAGCTAGAGAGAGAACAAGTCAGAGAACATTTAGGGAATGAGAATCTCTCATAAACATGTCACAGTCACAAATGCTTGCCTTGTTATTTACGTTGTGCCAGAGTAAGTTTCTCCCTGGGCTGTAGAGGTATCACTATTATAGGCAGCTCAAGGTTGCCTTGTAAGATGTCATTGTACAGTGCCTTTCCAGCTACAATAATTCAGATTATTTCCGTTGCTTTTCTCACACATTCTGGCACTTCGGATCTCATGTCCACTAATTAATCACCTTGGTCTTCATTCTCCAGGGGTGATGGAAGTAGCTGAGATTCAGACAGTCACAGAGGAAGACAACACTGAGGCATTTACAAGAAACAAGAGCAGAGGGATTGGTTTTGGGTAGATGGAAGGGGAAAGGAGGAGTGTGGAAGAAAAAACTAGAACAGGGAGGAGAGGGAGGGTGGCAGTGTAGAGCAAAGTGGAGAACAGGTGACAGCGAGTAGAGAAGGTCAGAAATAGCAGAGCAGAAGAGAAAAGAGGAGACGAGAAGCAGTGCAGCAGGAAAGAGAAAGGAGGTGAGAGTCAGAGGAGTGGAGCAGAATGGAGGAGGAGAATGAAGGTGAGAGGTAGACCATCTTATGCTATACCAGCAGCAAGTAAAAACCCTTTAAAACAGAGTTAGAGTCCACATCCGCATGGTTCCACAGAGGTAATTATTGGTGAGCAGAGCACTAAGAACAGAGTTTTGAAGACAAAGTGAAACATTGGGAAAAACATGACTACTGAGCACACTAAGCGAGAAACAGGGAGTACAAAGAGGAAAGGGCACTGAGTGCTAAGTGTAGGAAGGCAGTGGAAGCTGTTTGCCTTTTTTTCTAGCAAGAGGCTACAAACAGATGGTGAGATAGATGGTGAGATGTATGCAATACTAAGGGTATCTTGGAACATAAAATACTTTATATTATCTAACATCATACATGATAGTAGCCTCATTCTTTCTTTCAAGCTGTGAAAATTTCAGAAAGAGGCTCCGGCAGAGGTTGACACAATTGAAAATCAAACCCCTTCAGGCAGGAAAATCAAAACATGAATTCCACGATCATCACTGTAATTTTATTGACACATTTTGAAACATTTATTTGGCATATTCAGAGCATAACTTTAATCCTCCCATGTTGATTGAGATTAATTTTAAACCTGATGTTTGTCTGCCATTCAAAACAATGATAATATTTTCCTTTGGATGAGTTCTCATGTACAGTGATACTGAATTTATGACTGAAACATTTCTGACATTTTGAGCACAGATAAAGGCTTTATCCCCAGTCTGGGTTATTTTATGTACAGTGAGAATACTTTTGCAACTGAAGCTTATCTGGCATTTAGGACATGGATATGTTTTTTTCTCCATTGTGGGTTCTCTCATGTTGAGTACGATTACTGTTGCATCTGGAGCTTTGCTCACATTTGGAGCATGAATAAGGTTTTTGTCAAGAGTGTATTTTGTGATGTTGATTAAGACAATTTTTGTGCTGGGAAGGATTTGTGACATTCAAAGCATTAACAAAGTTTTAGCCCAGTGTGGGTCCTCTCGTGTCTTTTGAGATTGACTTTCTAATTGAAGCTCTTTTGGCATTCAGATCACTGATAAGGTTTTTTCCAAGTGTGGATTCTCTCATGAAGTCTGAGAAAGAATTTCAGGCTAAAGCTTTTCTGACATTCCGAACACTCATAAGGTTTTTTCCCAGTGTGGGTTCTTTCATGTGCAGTGAGATGACTTTTGCAACGGTAGCTTTTCTGACACTCAGAGCACTGATAAGGCTTGTGACCACTGTGAGTTCTTTCATGTGCAGTGAGATGACTTTTGCAACTGAAGCTTTTCTGACACTCAGAGCATTGATATGGTTTTTGTCCAGTGTGGGTTCTCTCATGTACAGTGAGATGACTTTTGCAACTGAAGCTTTTTTGGCATTCAAGACATGGATACGGTTTTTCTCCAGTGTGGGTTCGTTCATGTTGAATAAGATTACTTTTCCATCTGAAGCTTTTCTTACATTCTGAGCATGCATAAGGTTTTTCTCTAGTGTGGGTCCTCATGTGTAAATTGAGATTGGACTTATGACAGAATGTTTTCTCGCATTCAGGGCACTGATAAGGTTTTTGCCCAGTGTGGGCTCTTTCATGTAGTTTGAGATAGCGTTTTTGACTGAAGCTTTTCTGGCATTCCGAGCATTGATAAGGTTTTTGCCCACTGTGGGCTCTCTCATGTAATTTGAGATTTCCTTTCTCACTGAAGCTTTTCTGGCATTCCGAGCACTGATATGGTTTAAGCCCAGTGTGTGTTCTTTCATGTTGGGTGAGCTTGATTTTATGAGTGAACCCTTTATGGCATTCGGAGCACTGATAAGGTTTTTCACCAGTGTGGGTTCTCTCATGATGAATGAGACCAATTTTCTGACTAAAGATTTTCTGACATTCAGAGCACTGATAAGGTTTTTCCCCAGTGTGGGTTCTCTCATGTAAAGTGAGACTGGATTTATTGCGGAATGTTTTCTGGCATTCGGAGCACTGATAAGGTTTTTGCCCAGTGTGGGCTCTTTCATGTAGTTTAAGACTGCCTTTCTGACTAAAGCTTTTTTGGCATTCAGAGCAGTGATAAGGTTTTTGTCCAGTGTGAGTTCTTTCATGTACAGTCAGATTACTTTTGCAACGGAAGCTTTTCTGACACTCAGAGCATTGATAAGGTTTTTGTCCAGAGTGGGTTCTCTCATGTGTAGTGAGATTACTTTTGCAACTGAAGCTTCTCTGGCATACAGGACATGGATAAGGTTTTTCTCCAGTGTGGGTTCGTTTATGTTGAGTAAGATTACTGTTGCATCTGAAGCTTTTCTTACATTCTGAGCATGAATAAGGTTTCTGTCCAGTGTGTATTTTGTGATGTTCAATAAAATTGTTTTTGTGCCGAAAGGTTTTGTGGCATTCAGAGCACTGATATGGTTTTTCTCCAGTGTGGGTTCTTGCATGTAAATTGAGTTTGAACTTATGACAGAATGTTTTCTGGCATTCAGAGCACTGATAAGGTTTTTGCCCAGTGTGGGTTCTTTCATGTAGTTTGAGATTGTGTTTCCGACTGAAGCTTTTCTGGCATTCTGAGCATTGATAAGGTTTTTGCCCAGTGTGGGCTCTTTCATGCAATTTGAGATTGCTTTTTTGACTGAAGCTTTTCTGGCATTTCGAGCACTGATAAGGCTTATGCCCAGTGTGTGATCTTTCATGTTGAGTGAGCTTGAATTTAAGAGTGAAGCCTTTATGGCATTCAGAGCACTGATAAGGTTTTTCACCAGTGTGGGTTCTCTCATGATGAATGAGACCAATTTTCTGACTGAAGATTTTCTGACATTCAGAGCACTGATAAGGTTTTTCCCCCGTGTGGGTTCTCTCATGTAAAGTGAGACTGGATTTATTGCGGAATGTTTTCTGGCATTCGGAGCACTGATAAGGTTTTTGCCCAGTGTGGGCTATTTCATGTAGTTTAAGACTCCCTTTCTGACTAAAGCTTTTCTGGCACTCAGAGCATTTATAAGGTTTTTCCCCAGTGTGTGTTCTCTCATGTTGAGTGAGACTGCTTTTCTGATTGAAGCTTTTTTGGCATTCAGAACACTGATAAGGTTTATGCCCAGTATGAGTTCTTTCATGTACAGTGAGACTTGATTTCTGACTGAAGCTTTTCTGGCATTCAGAGCACTTATATGGTTTTTCCCCAGTGTGTGTCCGGTCATGTTTAATGAGAGTATTTTTACAACTGAAGCTTTTCTGGCATACATAACATTGATAAGGCTTTTGCTGAGTGTGGGTTCTCTTATGTAGAGAAAGATTGGATTTATGACTGAAGCGTTTCTCACATTCAGAGCACTGATAAGGTTTTTCCCCAGTATGTGTTCTTTCATGTTGAGTAAGATTGCATTTATGATTGAAGCTTTTCGGGCACTCAGAGCACTGATAGGATGATTCCCTAGAGTGTGTTCTCTCATGTTGCATGAGATACGACTGATAACTAACGTTTTCTTCACAATGAGTGCACTTAAAAAATGTATTTCTGGATTTAATGTCTCCAAACTGGGGTTTATCCTGGATGCTTCCCATGGTATGGCTGAACTGAATACCACAGTCAGGACATGTCTACATAATGTTCATGATTAACCTCTATAAGGCACCACAAGTATTCTTCTTAAAACTTGTATTGAACCATGATCGCTTTTGTCTGGAGTTCACAAGTTAAGTATAAAGGACAGTGGTCCCTGAGTAAAGAAAAATACATTAAGCAATAAATATAGTCTCAATCAGTACTATATCTTGATGCATGTCCAGCCGGACAGAGGCAAGTTTAATATACACAATAGTTTGAATAAAAATTGAGGAAATGTGAGAAAAATAACAGTGGGATACAAGCCTGTATCCAAAATCTGTTCACAAGTTGTCACGTCTGTAGGCTGCTTTGCTAAGTCATCCTGTAAACGTTCTTGGAATGTTCCTTTATACCTATGAGATTTGGTTTTGTGATTGAAGCTTTTATTATATATGACTTTATACAGCACTGATATGCTCTTTGCCTGGGAGTGAGTGATTACAAGTTAGATATATTTTTACATGTAAGGACTGGCAGGAAGGTAGTCCATGGAAGGATAATATCATGCAGTTAGTAGCAGAGCACGGGTTACTTTTATTTTTCCATTTACACACTGCACACAACAGGGACATCATTGAATCTGAAGGTTCTGTCCAGTTACAATAACCTGGATAATTTTCAAGGATGGAGATGGTGGTGAGGATCGTTTCACACTGGATATGATGCTCCAGTGTCTTTGCTTTCCTAAGATCAAAGAAAGATCTTTAACCATTACTTTCCTTTGTATTGTGTGTGTTCGCTGGTCGTGGGTCAGATGAGACATACGAATAAAACTTGTTTTCTAGTGTTGAAGTAGATCTTTGTGAAAAATATTTCACAGTTTATGCACTGCTATTGTTTTTTTCAGCATTACATCTCTGTGGCATTCCGTATTTGCCAAAAAACTGAATTTATAATAGAGGTTTGGTGATTCTCATATGTCGGATTTTATGATGCTTTGGGTGCTGCTTATCTCCAATTTGCATTGGTGTGTAAATCATACGATGTAAACTATAACAGGAAATATTCTTTCAATTAGTATGTACTTTGGGCTTCAATCTGCCTGTGTATATCCTTTGCATGTTAAACGCAGTTCGAGCTCGAAAACTTCTGAGATCTAGGCAGCATTTCATTCTTGGAGCTCTGGGGCATTGTAACATCTTCAAAAAAGTGTTTATTGCGATACATATTGTTAAATAACTGGTTTTCTTGTTTGCCAAGGGTTCATTCACCTGTAAGATTAAAAACAGAGATGTTACTAAATGTAAACTGGTACAATGAAATACCATTTAAGAGCTGCTCTAATGTTAAACAGTAGCATGTTTTGAGAAGTCAGGCATTCCAAGTACAATTTGTATTTCTTTTATGGTTTAGCTGTTTTACTGTGGTGGACAAAGAGTTGACGTCCACCACAGTGCTAAAGAAAATCCTTATGATGCTAGCAGTAAAAAGATTGTATTTAAAAAAACAAAGTCTGAATGAGGAAAAAAACTTCCATCATGCCCTTTTTTTTGTTGTTGTTTGCTGTGGCACTTTGATACGTTCTCTATGGCTTCCTGGAGTCGCAGGACTTGGTTTTCTCATACCCTGGCATTAAAGATCCAGTCAATATGCCAACCCAAATCAGCCAAACAATAAGCCCTTCTTGTTCTGTCTGCATAGCAACCCTACTATCTCGGGCAAAGGGCGTGAATAATCACAAAGTCCATGAGCCGCCTGTGAAGGCCACACGCCACACAGCAAACCTCTATTGAAGTTGGTGCTGAAGTCGTGCCTCTTCTGGCTGATATTAGTGGTGCGAAACTCCTCTCTAACCACTTGCCTGATACATGAGGTTTTTATAAATTGTAGCCAGAGTGCTTGTTGAAAAACGTTTGAATAAACAAGGTTTAGCCAGAGAGCTTGTTGAACATCCTTAAAGTGAACAATAAGCATAAAGTGGCAAAAAGACCTTGCAGCTACTGCTGGATTGTTTTGCAGTATTCTTTTAGGAAAGACAAGAAGGACTGAGGCACGCAGTCACTAATCCTCTGGAAAGCTTGTTTGGTAGTAACTAATAATGGTGATATCAGGAATGTATGAGCATAAGATTAATTATCACCATTTGAAGACACATTTGTAAAACAGAAGAACATTCTAGGTGTTGTTGGTCTACAGCTGGTGAGGAGAGAATTGCAAAACAGTTACATTAAGAAAGAGAGGTATGTACAATGTCAGGGAAGGAGTTCAACAATGAGCAGTCACGCACTGGAGGTAAAGATGAAATAATGAAAAAATCAATCATGATTCCAAACTGGTGCTTACTACTAGACTGGCCTAGAAAGAAACAATGTTTACACATACTGGGGACCTCGGATGGCCATAACAAAATAGACTAGATGTTGTTACAAATCCAAAATAAGTTATAAATACTGATAAAAACAAAAAGTGGGGGCGTGGCCTGAGGCGTCAAGATGGCGGTCGCACTCTAAGTGCTCCGGACCCCTTCCGTCATCCGCCTTCCATCCGCCCGTTAACAGCTGCCACCGGACCCTTTCAATCATCATCGGAGGTTCCCTGCCTCACCAGCGGTGCTCTGATCCCCTTTTGCTGCGGAACAGAGCCTCCGCTGCCTCATTTTGGACCCCCTTCCTACCGGGGCCTTGAATTGCAAATGGCGGCCTCATTGGTGCTCCGTCTCCGGGCCTGACACTCTATGCCCTGACGGTCCGTCCCCCGGGCCCCCCCCTTGTCATTCCGGGGGCGGTGGCTGTACCTGACCGGGGTCCGCTTGCCTTCTTCATCACCCAGGACTCACCTTGAGGCAGCGCCTCTGTGCCGATGGCGGGCCGTGTCGGAGTGGTGCCAGAGGCCGTGGCGGGGGGCTCGCCTCCCGCGCAGGGGACACCCGAGAAGTACAGGAGGCGGGCACGGCCTGGCCGCGTTGGCGCCCCCTCCTTGAATCCTGCGCCTGTCTGAGGTCCTCCGAGGGGCCCGGCTTGGTTTCTCCATATAGACGCACACCCGGTTGCGGGGGCAACCGTCGAGCTCGGCTGCCGCTGTCGGGCGGCGGCGTGCAGGATCTGGGGCTCCCTCCGCCCCGGTGGAAACAGCCTCATCTGCCCCGGCCGTCCTGACCCGCAGGGCTGAAGTGAGGGGTTGTGTTGGCCTGTCGGAGGCTGCATCTCGTCCTTCCTGCGTTGTGGCCCGACGGAGCGGGGGGGAGCCTTTGAGTTGGGCCCTTGGTGGGGCTCTTGGATCCACTGCCGGGGATTGCTGGCCTCTAAAGACGACGAGAGCTCCCCTGTGGACTACACCGGAGGACCTGCGGTGAGTGAGTCGGGGGCTGGGAGTCGGCTACTGGGCTGGGTGGCAATGCGGGGGGGCGGTGTAGGTGCTCCCGCCCCCACTCCCTCCCTCAGTGACTTATCCTCTCTCCCCCCTCTGCCAGCACCTGCTTGTAGTCCTTGGAGGGGCCCCACCCGGGATCTTCTCACCACCGCTCACTCGTGGAGAGGGGAATCACTGAGCTCGGCTGCCGTTGTCGGGTAGCGGCGTGAGGGGTCGGGACCTCTGCCACGCACTGCATCCGGGGGTGTCTTCGGGGGAGTGTTGGTTTGCATGTGTGGGGTGGACCTAGCTGGCCTCCCCTGTCCTGTGTTGGCCCCCGTTGACGGCGGGCCCCCCCGAGGGTCCGGGCCCTCCTCTCTTCCCCTTGACCCCTTCCGGTGATCAGAAGAATCTCCGCAGCTGCGAACCAGATCTCGGCCGTCATTGCCGGACGGCGCGGGGCCCGACACCGCCTCCCCTGACACTATCCACCCACCTGGACCTGCCTATAACCCGGTGCTTAGGGCCCGTGGTCCGCCCTCGGACACCTCCGGCGATTGCCGCCGGACCCCTGCACTGGATTGGGCCTCACCCGACTGCGTTGAGAAATAAAGGACCGGCTCCCTCGAGCCCTCTCATCACTAGCCGACTGCGGCCTATCTGGAGATAGAGAGGTGGTGCCTACCTTTTTCGACCGTCGCATCGGACGGAGGTGGGAGAGGGGTTCACGGACTCGTGCTGGTTGACCCCAGAGGCTCACGGGGACCTGGGAGGTTTGGCCTGGATGCCCGGGCCCAAGTATTGATGGTCTGGGTGCAGGCTTCCTCCCCCTGTGGGCCTGTCGACTGCCCCCCTCACCCGTTCAACGGCTGGGCCCCCCCCACCCTAGGGAGCGATGGGCAGGGACCGTGCCCCAAAGACAACTGCCCCACAGACCCAAACGAAAATGGACCAATGACTGGGATCCTGGAGGGGGGCGTCCAATACCCCTGCCCCCGCGGAGGGAGATCTCTCCACTATCCTCCAAGCAATTGGCACTTCACAGGCCTCGGTGGAGAACAAGATTGGCGAGGTGTGGGTAGACATGGGCCTCATTCGTCAGGACCTGCGTAATGCCACGGCCCGGATCTCAGAGGCGGAATCACGCATCCCCACGGCCGAGGACGATATAGGCCAACTCAAGACCCAGGTGGCCCGCCTCCAAACTCAGACCTCGGAACTCCACCGTCGGGCCGAAGACGCCGAAAACAGGTCAAGGAGGAACAACCTGCGCCTCATAGGATTTCCCGAGGGGGCCACATTTGTGGAGACCTGGGTGAGATCCTGGATGCCCAAGGAGTCCCTCTCCCCGTGGTTCGCGGTCGAGCGCGCCCATCGCTCCCTGGCTCCAGGACCTCCGCCTGGGGCTTCGCCCCGGCCCATCATCATGAGGGTCCTCAACTTCCGGGACAGAGACGCTATCCTCAGAGCGGCAAGGACACAGGGTCCAGTGCTTTATCAACATATTACGATCATGCTTTTCCCAGACTATACCAAGGAGGTACAGGCCCAACGACGAACTTATGACAATGTCAAACAGAAGCTCCGTAATCTGGGTCTTCGCTATGGTCTCCTCTTTCCTGCCCGACTCAGAGTGGTATTTCAGGACAAGACACTCTTTTTCGACACCCCCCAAGCGGCCTGGACTGGGCTCACGGAGGAGCGCCCTCTCAGGACCCGTCCTGCCTCCCCCCCTGGCCGGCGGGAGCCTACGCAACCCCATCTGACCCTTCCCAAGCCACAGCGACATCGCACTAGGTCCCGCAAGAAGGGTGACCGGCGCGGCGGGGCCTCTCGATCACCGGATGCAGTGTCCCAATTGCTCATTACCTCTGAAACACCTCGGCCGTCTGGGGCCCTCAGCCTGACTGGTTCCTTGATTGATCTAAGCCGGATCCCGGACCCCTCTGAGACACTGCGCCCTGCCATATCTGACTCTGACTTATCAAGGAGCCCCGCGCTTCGAGGAGCTGGGGAGGACGACGGAGTCTGACCCCTGGGGTCCACCGAATTAGAGTCCGTAATTCTGCTATTTAATTGTTCCTACAGCTGTTAACGTTACCATATCCGTCTACATGGAGGGGTCCATCTCTGCCACGCTCATGCTCCGCTAACCGTTTTAGCTTAGCACTCAGATTTCTTTGTATTTTTGTTTTGTTGTTTTCCTTTTCAGGGCGACAGATGCTTCAATTTCAGAAGTGGGAGGGGTGGGGGTATGGGGGGTAAGGGGGTGGGAAGACCGTTGTCTCCCGATTGTTTGTTTATGACCGCCTTCGGGCCACTGTTTTTCGTCCTTCACGGCAGCTTTCTGTGCACACATGCCACCAACGACGGCATGAGACCTGTTAGAACACACAAGCTCTTTCCCCACGCCCCGGCTATGGAATGTTGCCTCCCCTGGGACCCGGGGTCTATCCGCACTGCTCCACGCACACACTACCCACTCTGATGATGTCTACCCTTAATAGACCCCTCCACATTTTGTCGTGGAACGTCAATGCCTATTAGACCGTATAAAGCGAACTGCAGTTCTTCGCAGTGCCCAACGCCAGGCGCCCGACATTCTCTTTCTACAAGAAACACACCTTCTGGGAACTCATTGCACCTTCCTCGCCCGTTATGGGTTTGACAGGGTCTGGCATTCTGGTTTCACACGGGGGTCCCGGGGAGTGCCATATTGATTCGCAAGGGTCTCCCCTTTACTATGATACAGGTCGAGACTGACGCACAGGGTCGATATGTGGCCTTGACCGGCAGGATCGAGGGTCATCCTCTTAATCTCTTATGTGTATACATTCCCCTGGCCCTCCGACGTCTCACGCTAATAGTCTCAACTTTCCCTCAGGGTCTGACGGTCATTGGGGGCGACTTCAACGCTGTTCTGCAACCTCCTTGCGACGCGACAGGTGCTCCCTCTGAGTCCCGCCTTGCCTCTGCGAAGCGCCTTTAAGATTGGTCCTCCACCCTAGGACTCTGCAACGCTTGGAGGGTGTGGAACCCCCGCCGAGAACAATATACCCATACTTCGGCGGCCCACCGTACTCACTCCCGTATTGACCTGCTCCTGTTGCCGGCCATCGACTGTCAATTGGTGTCCGGGGTCACTATCCTGCCCCGAGGTATCTCAGACCACTCCCCTGTCTCAGGAATTCCCCCGGTGGAGTCCATACGACTTGGCGGATGAACGCTTGGTTTCTGCAGGACGCGGAATTCGTCGAGACCCTCGGGCAGGAACTGCAGCAATAATTTTTGATCAATAAAGGTTCGGTCCCCTCACAAGGTACACTGTATGAGGCCGGCAAGGCCACTATACGAGGTGTGGCTAGAGGCTTGGTCCACGCGAAGTGCGCGGCTCAGACCGCCCGCCTTGTGCAGCTCGAGGCCCGCGCTGCACAATTGGAATCAGCCCAAGCTTCTGCTGAAAGCGCTGGCTCCACCCGACAGCTCGAAATGCTCCGTGAGGAGATCTGTCAGATCTCTCTGGAATCCGCTAAAATGCTTTGGCGCTCCTCAGTGGCGCGCGTATATGGCTGGGGTGACAAAAATGGCAAACTACTCCATAATCTAGTCTCATACCCCAAAGCCAACCGCATAATCCCTGAGGTCTGCGATGCGGTCGGCGCTCACCAATTCACCTCTCAGGCTATCGCCAAAGCCTTTGCGGGCTACTATGCTAATCTTTATGCGGTCCGACCTCACGAGGCCTCCCTGGCTGCATTGTTGTCAGAGACAATGACCCAACTGCCCCGTCTTTCCCAGGCAGTCTCGGAGACTCTGGACCTCCCCCTTACCCCTGAGGAGATACACGGGGCCATCTCACTCTTGCATTCCGGTAAGACGCCAGGGCCGGATGGCTACCCCCAAGAATACTACGCGACTTACCGCGACTTGTTGGTTCCGCACTTAGTGGATTTGTTCCAACATGTGGTGGACACAGGGTCCTTTCCCCCAGAGACCGACGTGGCCACTATTGTGGTTCTTCCGAAGACACAACCGTCTTCCCTCGCCTGTGCGGATTACCGCCCCATTTCCCTCATCAACACCGAGGTGAAAATCTTTGCCACTGCCTTGGCCCAACGTCTCCGTCCCCTCTTGCACGATTTGGTCCACCCAGACCAATGTGGCTTTATGCCTGCCCGGGGTACCCGGCATTGCATACGCCGTCTCCACCTCGCACACCGCCACCAACTCACTCCGTACTTGGCCTTGCTTTTCAATGATTTTGAAAAAGCCTTTGATACTGTTGACTGGAGCTATTTGGAGGACGTGCTGGAGGTGATGGGATTCGGCCTTCCATTTCGGCGCCTCATCCGAGTTTTATACTCCAGTCCTAAAGCAAGGGTCCTAATTAACGACGTGCTCTCGGAGGCTTTCCCCATCCAGAGAGGCACTCGCCAAGGTTGTCCGCTCTCGCCGCTTTTATTTGCGCTAGCGATGGTGCCCCTGGCCTCTCTCATACGCCAAGACCCCCGCATCCGGGGTTGGGCTTGGGACCCCTATCAGGTCGACAAGGTCGCCCTTTACGCCGATGACGTCCTCCTATTTCTGGCGGACCCCGAGAACTCTGGCCCACGGTGCTTGGACGCCCTTTCCGCTTTTGAACGGGTCTCTAGCCTTCGGCTCAACCCGGCGAAATCCACTCTGGTTCCCCTCCACCCGTCCCGTGCATGCTTTGATTGGCAAACAACCATTCCTCTGCCTAGGCAATCCTTCAAATACCTGGGGGTCTGGGTCACCCTGCTTCCAGAACTTGAATGGGCCCTCAACATTACGCCCCTGGTTACCAAGGCCAAGGCGGACCTCAGGCGATGGCAATCCCTTCCTCTTAATCCCCTTGGCAGAAGTGCCCTTTTTAAAATGATGGTTCTCCCCCGTTTTTTATATGTTCTACAAAATATAACCTTTCACCTCCCGGGGAGTTGGTTCCGTGAGATTGATGGTGTCCTCACCCGGTTTTTATGGGGGGGCGGGAGACCACGAGTGTCCCTGGCTCACTGCCGCATGCCTCCTTATGACGGGGGAATGGGTGTGACCAATCTTCACCTTTACTATCTGGCCACAAGACTCATCGTGGTTCATGACTGGTTCGCCGGCGGCTGGTCCGATCCCGGGTACCAGGTTGAGCTCCGATCGATGGACTTTCCACGGCTCCAAGGCTACTTGTATGGGGCCCCCATACCACAGGTCCTCCCCCCATCACTATGACAGTCCTACTGGCTTGGCGCACTGCCCTGCGCCACACGAAATGGGATGGGAAACTTACCCAACATACACCCCTGTGGCATGGTACCTGGCTGCGGGAGGCCTCGACTCTCCAGGACTTCCGTCGGTGGGACCACATTGGGATCTCGTTTCTTGGGGACGTCTGGGTTGGGGACCACATCAGAACCTTCGCGGATTTGCAGCAGCGCTACTCCCTTCATTCTTCCCAATTTTACAAATACCTACCGCTTAGGCATGCCCTCAAGGTGCACATTCCATCTCCCACCTCCCTCCCTGAGTTTAGTCCCCTCGAGGCCCAAGTGATGATGGGGAACCTGGGTAGAGGGGGGGTGTCGTGGATTTACCGCTCCCTAGTGAACAATGGCCCCGCAACCCTAGACTCACTATGTGCCCGCTGGGAGGGTTGGCTAGCCCCCTTAGAGGATGTGGACTGGAGAGACGCTCTCATGGCCCCCAAGACCCTGACGACCTCCTCCAAACTGCATCTAATCCAACTATATTATTTACACACGGCATACCTAACCCCTGCGTGTCTATATAGAGCCAGACTGCGGCCCTCCCCGACCTGTACAAGATGCAATTACGCTCCAGCTGACTTTTACCACATGGTCTGGCAATGCCCTGTCCTTGCACCATTTTGGGCGGGTGTGGAACTTGAACTTACACAGACCCTGGGGTGGACGGTTCCCCACGACCCAATACGTCTGATTCTTGGTGTATTTGATGGCCTGGACGGCTCTCGGGCCGACAAGCGCTTCCTTGGGACTGCAGTGGCGGTGGCGAAATGTGACATTGCGGCACTCTGGTCTCAGGCCAAGTCCCCTACTGTACGGAGGTGGAGACGGGGGGTAGACTGGTGCGGAACTCAAGAGGAACCCCTCTTTGAAGCCAGGGGCTGCCCTGAACTATTCAAAAAGATTTGGGGTAAATGGTTCAAACAGTTGTCCTGAGGGGTGTGCGTGTACATATGTATCATGATAACCTTGCGCATGACTCTATTCTGATGATTGATTTACAAGTCTCTGTCATCTTCCTTGCGGTTGTACAGTACCCAGATACTGTGCTTGATTTTGCTGCCAATGTATATTTGTGGTTTGTTTTAAAATCAATAAACTTGATTATCAAAAAAAAACAAAAAGTAGCTGGAAAAAAAACTGCACGAATTAGTTGAAAAGTTAACCACAAGTCTCGAAAATAGCCTCATACAAGTAAACCGTTATATGAATGAAGCATTTTAAGCACAATAACTTAAAGTACAAGTTAATTACCTTTGGTAACGATATATCTGTAAGAGAAATATATTAGTTATAGATTCCTTACCTTAGATTTACCCCAGGCGTCAGACTGGATCCGGAGAATTTTTTTCATAGCAGTACCCCTGCGTGTCGATAGGTGGCGTCGGTCGACTCCGCGTTCCTCGTTGGCGTCGTGGTCGCCGGGATGACGTCACGGTATCTACTTAGACACCGCCCTCGGGCACTGACGTCAGTTCTTTACACGACATTCCACGCCAGAAGCGCAGAGCCATGCAAAACACTGACCACTGGTGCACAAAACTAGGGCCCTGAAAGGGAATCCTTAACCCTAGAAGACAGTTCGCAGAACGGGGAGGATGGGTGGGGCGGTAAGGAATCTATAACTAATATATGTCTCTTATAGATATATTGTTACCAAAGGTAAGTAACCTGTTCATCTGAAAGAGACTATTAGTTATAGACTCCTTACCTTAGAATACATACCCCAGCAGTACCAACCCCGGAGGTGGGTCTGCGAACTAAGTTCACACCAGAAAGTCCTGGAGAACTGAACAGCCAAAGAAGCAGTCTCTCCAGACTTGAGAATCCATGCAATAGTTTTGGTGAACGTGTGCAGTGATGCCCACGTAGCTGCCTGGCAGATATCATGAAGGGGAACTCCACGTCCCAAAGCAGTAGTGGCCCTCGTCGCCCTGGTGGAATGGGCGGCAGCCCTACTGGAGGCTCCTTCTTTGCCAAAGAGTAGCAAATTTTGATGCAAAGAATGACCCACCTAGAGATGGTCCATTTTTGCACGGCCCGACCTTTTTTGGCGCCCACATAGCCAACAAAGAGTTGGTCATCCACCCGGAATTGTCTTGTGTGATCCAGATAGAAAGATAACGCACGTTTTGGATCCAGACGGTGGAGCCTCTCTTCCTCTTTCGAAGGATGTGGAGGCGGAAAGAAGGTGGGCAAAGTGATAGTCTGTCCAATGTGGAAAGAAGTAACCACTTTGGGAAGAAAAGAAGGTCTGGTTCTTAGGACAACCTTGTCCAGATGAACAGCTAGAAAAGGAGGCTTAGAAGACAGAGCCTGAAGCTCACTCACCCTGCGAGCAGAGGTGATGGCAACTAGAAAGGCAGTTTTTAAGGTTAAAAGTTTGAGAGGACAGTTATTTAGTGGCTCGAAAGGAGTGCACATAAGGTATGTTAAGACCAAGTTCAAGTCCCACTGAGGCATTACAAAAGGAATAGGAGTAAAGAGATGAGTAATGCCCTTAAGAAATCTATTTACAATAGGGGACTTGAAAAGAGAAGGCTGATCAGGCAGCCGAAGAAAGGCTGATATGGCTGAGAGATAGCCCTTAAGGGTGCCCAGAGCAGAGCCCTGCTGGGCCAAAGAAAGGAGGAACAAAAGAACCTCAGAAAGAGGGGCAGAAAGGGGATTCACAACCTTTGCTGTGCACCATGCCACAAATTTGTTCCATCTACAGGCGTATACCGTCTTATTTGAGGGAAGCCTGGCTGCCAAGATAACATTACAGACTTCGGGAGGAAGGTCAAAGGCTGTCAACTGTCGCCGCTCAATCTCCACGTAAGGAGGTGGAGGCTGGACAGGTTCGGGTGGAGGACCATCCCCTGCTGCTGCGACAGAAGATCCTCCCGAAGAGGCAGTCGGATCGGAGGATCGATGGCCAGATGTAACAGCTCAGGATACCAGACTCTTTGTGCCCAATCCGGAGCCACAAGAATGACTTGGGCCCGGTCGCGCTTGATCTTCTTCAGCACTCTGGGCAGAAGTGGTATAGGCGGAAAGGCGTATAGAAGACTGCAACTCCACTCGCGACGAAAAGCGTTGCCGAGCGAGTGCCGCTGGGAAATTCCAATGCGCAGAACTGCTGACATTGCGCGTTCTCTTTAGTGGCGAATAGATCTAACCAAGGCTCTCCCCACGGCTGAAAGAGACCTTGCACCACCTCTGAGTGAAGACGCCATTCGTGATCCATCATGCACCTGCGGCTGAGTTCGTCCGCCCTCGCGTTCAGTGAACCTGCCAGGTGTTGAACCACCAGGGATATGCCCTGATGTTCCAGCCATGTCCAGAGGCGAAGAGCCTCTTGACATAGGGTCCATGACCCCACCCTGCCCGGTTTGTTGCAGTACCACATGGCGGTGATGTTGTCCGTGAACACCTGAACTACTCTTCCCCGGACAGAGGGAAGGAATGCCTTCAGTGCAAGACGAATCGCCCGGAGCTCCAGAAGGTTGATGTGGAGCCCGGACTCTGCTGGAGACCAGAGGCCTCTGATCTCCGCCTCTCCCATGTGGCCACCCCACCTCAGAAGTGATGCATCTGTCACCACTGTGAAGTCTGGCTGGGGAAGGGAGAGGGATCTGCCGTTGACCTAATCCTGGTTCGTTAGCCACCACTGCAATTGGGGTGCAGTGCCCTCTGAGATATGGACGCAATCGGAAAGATTCCCCTGATGCTGTGCCCACTGGAACTTCAGGTCCCACTGCAGTGCCCGCATATGCCACCTGGCATGATCCACCAGCAGGATTCAGGCGGTCATGAGGCCCAGCAGCCGCAGGGTTATTCTGACCGGAACCCGGGATAGAGGCTGAAAGATCGGAATCATATCCCGAATATCCCGGATTCGCTGCTCGGGAGGATAAGCTCGAAATTGCGTCGTGTCCAGAACCGCTGTGATGAAGAGGAGCTTCTGAGAGGGAATCAGTTGTGACTTTGGCACCTTGACAGTGAACCCCAGGGAGTGCAGGATGTCCGCCGTAGTCTGGAGGAGGGAGACGACAGTCTGGGGCGAGGCCCCCTTCAACAGCCAGTTGTCGAGATAGGGGAAGACTGGAACCCCTGATCTGCGCAGATGAGCTGCAACCACCGCCATCCCTTTCGTGAACACCCGAGGGGTGCTGGTAAGGCCAAAGGGGAGCACGGTAAACTGAAAATGCTCATGGCCTACCGTGAACCGTAGGTAACGCCTGTGGGCTGGCAGGACGGGGATGTGAAAATAGGCATCCTGCAAGTCCAACGCTAACATCCAGTCTACAGGGTCGAGGACAGACAGAACCTGAGCCAATGTCAACATCTTAAACTTCTCCTTCCAGAGGAAGCGGTTAACGTCCCTGAGGTCTAAGATAGGACGCAGGCCTTTGTCTTTCTTGGGTACCAGAAAGTAGTGGGAGTAGCAAACAAGACCTACTTCTGGCACAGGGATGCGTTCAATGGCTCCCTTGGCCAAGAGAGCCATAACTTCCTGGCGGAGAAGGACCAATTGGCATCCTCCGACATGCAATGGATTTGAGGTGGCATGGATGGAGGGGTAGTCTCGAAGGGGAGGGAGTAGCCCCTTCGGACTATCTGCAAAACCCACCTGTCCGACTTGATGTTCTGCCAGTGGGGGAGGTGATGGCGAATCCTACCGCACACTGGCAACTGGTGGCCCTGGAGGGTCGGACTAGGAAGGTTTGGAGGCTGCTGCAGAGGGGGCACTGGTGGACTGGCCTGCCCGCTGGCCCCGACCCACGCCGCTGGGTCCCACGTCCCCGGCCGCGCAGGGGCTGAACAGTTTGAGCAGGCCTGTGGCCCTGGGCGGAATGTGGCGGGGCACCCCTTCCATAGCCACGAAAGAGGCGAAAAGCAGACTGCACAGGGCGGGAGGTGGTAGCGAGGCCTAAGGATCTAGCCGTAGCCCTAGAATCCTTAAAGCGCTCGAGCCCGCTGTCCGCTTTGTCGCAAAACAAGCGACAGCCATCAAAGGGCATGTCCAAAAGGGTTTTTTGGACATCGCCCGAAAAGCCAGTGGACCTCAGCCAAGCGTAGCGTCTCAGGGCTACCGACGTTGAAATCGTCCTGCCCAGCGAGTCGGCGGTGTCCAGTCCACACTGAATGGCGAACTTGGCTGCATCTCTACCCTCAGCAACGGCACGGGAGAGAGTGGCCCGGGCCTCCACACGGAGTGGGTGTACCGGCCCAACAGACATGCGGTGTTCACTTACCGCAGTCCCAAGTTGGCGGAAGAAAACATCTTCTTCCCAAGATGATCCAGCTTTTTGGATTCCCTATCTGGGGGAGCAGTAGGGAATAAGCCCTTAGATGTAGAGGCTTGGACCACCAAGCTCTCAGGGGTAAGGTGTTGGGAGAGGAAAATGGGGTCGCCCGGGGCCGGGCAGTGGCGTCGGGCAATCATCCTATCCACAGGATCCCCTGTGCTGGGCTTGGACCAGGTGCCCAGAAGGATGTCAGTGAGGGCCTCATTGAACGGCAGCAGGTGCTCCGAAGAGGCCGCTGCCGGTTGAAGCCCCTTGGTCAGGAGGTTTGACCTGACTGCCACCGTAGGAAGCTCGAGGTTCAAGGCCTCAGCCCCCCTATGCAACACCACTGCGTATGACGCACCCTCCTCCGTAGCCACGGTAGGGGGAGAAGGCATACCGAGGTCTGGTGAGGTGTCCAGACCACTGTCATCACCCAACTCCTCTCTCCAGTCCGGTTCATCCAACTGGTCTGCAAGAGGGTCCACAGACCCCTCCCAGTCCTCCTCACCCTCATCTGGTTGCCACTCAGGGCGATAAGGAACACCAGGATAGAACAAGGGTACAAAAGTACCGGTTGGCACCGGATCCGGCGTCGGTCGACGTCGATCCGGCTCCGTGTCCATGTCGAGGTGGAGGCCGGGGTCGACGTCGGCTGGGGACACAACCGGCGTCGGAGGTGGCGGAGGTGTCGACATCGGATTCGGCACCGGAGGAGGTGTCGTAATGTCGACCGGTACCGATCCGGATCCAGGCCTGGATCCTTGGGGGCCCCTCGGCGCCGGGGCCACCGAGATCGAAGGCCTAGAGCCCCCAACCAATTCCGCGGGGCCCGAAGGCGCGCCGGTGGAGTTGGGCTGCCCAAAGATGGAGTGAAGGGCTTTGTAAAAACTACGAAGTTGGGCAGGGGTCGCTCCGGCTCCCGGGAAGGGAGGGAAGCTCCAAGCCGACCCAGCAGGCTCCGCAGGCGGAGCCGCAGGACAAGCACCATCCGCATCCCATGTCGGACGGGGAGAATGCGAAGAGCGACGATGCTTCTTCGCCTTTTTCTTGTGCTTCGACTTACCCGAAGACTAAGACTTCGACAAAGAGTTGTGGTGGTGGCTCCGCGACCGGTCCCGCAACCTCCCTCTCGACCGGGACCTCGAGCGGCACGGAACGGACTGCCGGGCCTCGAGAAGCTTTCGGGACCGCTCCTGCAAAGACTTCAGGTTCATGGCCCGACAGTCGGAGCACGACATCAGGTCGTGGTCGCGCTCCAGACACCAGAGGCACATGAGGTGCGGGTCAGTAACCGACATCAGTTTGTGACAGGAGTCACAAGCCTTGAAGCCGGTCTGATGTGGCATCCCTTCGTGCACCAGGAGTCAACACGACTCAAAAAAGAAGTCGAAAAATAGCAGTCAAAAAGTGACTGGAGGTACCGCTCTCTACGGATCTGCGCAGGCTGGTGCGGAAAAAAAAGAACTGACATCAGCGCGAGGGCAGCGTCTAAGTAGATACCGCAACATCATCCCGGCTACCACGACGCCGACGACAAACGCGGAGTCGTCCGATGCCACCTATCGACGCGCAGGGGTATTGCTACGTAAACATTTCTCCGGATCCAGTCTGACGCCTGGGGGTAATTCTAAGGTAAGGAATCTATAACTAATAGTCTCTTTCAGATAAAAAAATTACAAAACCCAGCATGTTCCACTTTATCAGTTCACTTACCATCACAAGAGCAGCTACACATTATACAATCTAAAACCTCAACTTTGCTAAAATCACAGGGTTCTCCCCGTTCCCGTAAAGAGAAAGCAGAGGGGCACCAGTGCATCAACAGGGCTCGGCTGCCCCCACAACAGCATGTGTGCTTTGTCCTGAGCTCTTCTGCGCCTGGTGGCCGGTGTCTATGGTACATGAGACACACTTTATATTGAATATATGAAAATTGCTCTACATAAATAAATATAGATCTATTGAAGTGAGGTCACCCATCTGCTATTTACAGTAGTATGTTCTACTTCTCTTAACCCCATTTCAAACACTCTCTCTCCCTCAATTTCTTTACAGCAGGTTAAAAGGACATAATAGGTAGATAAGATAATAATATCTCCTTTAACGTTGAAAGACAACCCTAGAAATTCACTGAAAAAAAACTAATTTAAATTGACGTTCTAGTTAGGTTATAATGTCAGTCGAAGCATCATGTTTTAAATCCAAAAAATTCACCAGTAATATTTTACTGAGCTAACTACAACTTGTGCCCATGCCATGCACATCACATATTATTTCAGTCATGTCATTTTTAATGACACCATTGATGACATCACTGTTTGCATCTCAGATTACATCATTGATGACATCACTGGTGACATCATCCAAAGATTGTGACAGTTTAGTATATGTTTAACATACTGGAAGGTACTCAGCAAGGTACATCTATACCTAATTTTCTATAGGCTCTTAACTGCTAATGGGTGTAAGCTTCTGCAACAAGCTAACCCTCCTAATGGGTTTTGGGTGTATGAAGGAAGTAAGCTCTCCCTGAATGGTTGTGCACATGCAAAACAGTGCGAACAGAAACTTGCCGACTCATGTCTCATTGATTGCCCACAACAGCTCAGCTATCTGTAAAAGCTTTAATACAGGGGGAAAGTTGTAAGTGTTGGGTGCTTACTCTTCTAAGAAGCCTTTAGTGTCTGGAGGGAATGGGCTCTGCATGAGACGTTCTGCATGGGGTGAAGATTGTACGCAACAGATAGTTGCCCACTCATGTGTGCTTGATTGCCCACAAGAGGTAGGCTGTTTGCAAAGTGTTCGGTACAGGGTGAAGGCTGTACATAGTAGGCGCTTCACCATCTAAGAGGCCTTTGGTGTGTTGAGGGAGTGGGATCTCTGTGAAGGGGTTCTGCACAGGGCGAAGATTGTTCACAGTAGGTACTTTCCTACCTATGCCTGGTTCATTGTCCATGAGAAGATGGTTATCAACGAAGGATTTAGTACAGGGCAAAGGAAGTGCGTAGTAGGGGCTTGGCCACCTAATGGGGTTTGGGTGTCTGGAGGGAGTTGGTTCTCCAAGAAGAGATGGTCACAGGGCAATGATTGTGTGCAGCAGGGGCTTGCCCATTCGTATCTGTTGACTGTCAACATGATGGTGGCTATCCACAAAATGTTCGGTATAGGGCAAAGGCTGTGTGTAGGACAAGCTTGGTTCACCTAAGGGGGCTTGCATGTGTGGAGGGAATTTATGATTTACATGATTCTGTGCCATTTAGTACTTACTTTCATATCTGAAATGCTGTACTGGTTTATAGAGTAATTTGAACAGCAGTAAGATGGATGATGAAATCAGAGACTTCATCAAAATGTTATTTGAGGTATCATAAGTGATGTCATCAGTTAGGTCATTGAACCGGTCATAAGTGATGTAATATTTGAGGCCATAAGCAGTGTATGGCGGGGGCACAAGTTACAGTCAGGTAAGTAAACTATAACTGGTGAATTCCAGAGGTTTTTCTTTGAATAATATTCAGCCAAATGCCCCACTGCCCATGGACTTCACCTAATCTCGTTCAAGCGGCCAACCACTCAATGCGCACTTCCTTCGGATATGTGCAGAGAGATTGGCTGGCCAGGCCCTGAACCTAAACCTACCATGAGCAGCCAATTCCCCCCTGCACACAAACTTTGCCCATGTGCCACAGTGGGTTTGCCACAGGGTCTGGACTTCAGCAAGGCTGTGTACCTATTTCTCCAAGGGCAGTCTACCTCTTGCTGTTGATAGGCTTCGGCACAGCGGGGGTGGGGAGGGTGTTGGCCTCCTACAGTCAACCTTCAGTGGACAACCATCCCTTTCAAAATCACATTTGTATTTATTTGTTTACATTTTTTTCAGTACTATGGTAATCCTGTGGCACCAACACTTAAGCCTCAACTTCATGGTACTGTTGTGTCTTGCAAGCTTTCCTGTGTAAAGTTTGCACTATACAATGAAGATGAAGCTTTTGCTGTTGCTACGACAGGAGTACCAGTGGCTCGAGAGATAAAAATAGTTTATGGGCCTGGAATCCCTCTGGGCTCCCCACCAGTGCTAGGAGGTTAGTGTGTCCCTATCCTTTCCCTTTATAACTTTTTTAAAACATTTCTATGACACGGGGACCTTCCCTATGTTATGTAATTGCAGCTACATTTTTCTCATTGCAATCAGTCAGATTTCCCTGTGCTGCGGGACGGAAGAAAGAGCTCTCACAGCCAATCAGAAGGCCCTATTCTTTGAAATTTTTGGTACCACAGTCCACACGCGGGACCATCTGTCCGGATATACCTATTTTTAGCCCTTTAATGAGCACCCCAAAGACCTGTAGATTTCTCATAAACAGCTGAATGGATTTACTCCAAATAACAAAAAGCACGCTTCCTGAGTAAAGTTCTACCTTTCTGAAAAATCTGATGTAATTCATTTAAGCCACTTTTCTGTAGCTGCAACAGAATTTTCATTAACGTTTGACATAGCAAATCAGTGTTTTGCGCCACCATTTTTTATCTTGGCCCCCAATTGATAAATCACCCTGAAACTTCCCAGGAAGGAGCTTGGGTAGCGGAACATTGTTTTTCAAATTGTTTGTGACGATTTACCAGATTACACCAAATTTATTTGCAAATCCTGTGGAAACTCTGACCTACATATAACTAAACAGGGCAACTGCTCAAAGGCGCTCCAAAGGCAATCCTGTCTGTGCCCGTTTGTGCCTGCACTGCGCCCAGCACCAGGAACACTGATCCAAATGCCTGCTGCACTTACACCACTGATTACTTCACCTGCTCAACCTTGGATGCCACCACAAGTGCTTCTGCCGAGCCGTACCTCAGTCCGCAGTGGGGCCCTTTGCTTGCTTGCACTGCCAATTCACAAGCCCCCACACACCCGCTCCCCCACGCACACTGCACTCCTTAACAAGTCAGAATTCAAGACCCGCACCCACACAGCACCTCCACACAACAACACCCACTCGCAATCATTCTCCTCAACACACACTCACTTGGCAAGCACTCCACCAAGATTTGGACTTCATCCACTCCAACACACCAAACGTCCTCTTCGTCACCGCAACCTGGCTCAACACCACATTAGCACCGGACATTGCCACATCCATCCCTACAGGTTATAAAATTCTGCACCAGGACCGACCTCATAAACCAGGAAGAGGACTCGCCATGATCCACAGTGACACCATCAAGTGTCCCAGAAGCCACTTTTAAGGCATTTCTGTTTACGTTTAACATGGGAAATCAGTGTTTTGGGCCACCTTTTTTATCTTGGCCCTCACTTGATAAATTACCCTGAAACGTCCCAGGAAAGAGTTGGGCTGCGGAGCGTTGTTTTAAAAAAAATTTGAGACGATTCACCACATTGCTCCAAAGTTATTAGCGAATCTTGCGGAAACTATAACTAAACAGTGGCAACTGCTCAAAGGCGCTCCAAAAAGCAAACCTGTCTGTGCTCGTTCACACCTGGACCACGCCCAGTGCCAGGAACACTGATCCAAATGCCTCCTGCAGCTACACTGCTCCACTTCATGTACCTCCACACACCCACTCCCCCATGCACACTGCACCCCTCACAAAGTCAGAACTCAAGACCGACACTCACACAGCACCACACAGCTACTCTGCACAAAACTACTCACTTGCATGCATGCTCCTCAACCTTAAAGGCACCCTTGCTTGTCACCCCCCAGGACCTCGAGTCCCCTTCAGCAACCTCCTCACCGAACTCACCACACCCCTTGCCATGGGCACCTATAACTTCATACTCCTAGGCGATCTCAACTTTCATCTCATTGACCCCACGGACTCCAACTACATGGACTTGCACGAAAGCCTACAGAACATCAGCCTCACCTAGCTCGTACAAGGCCCTACCCACATCATCTGATATACCCTAGAGCCCATCTTCTCCTCCAGTGACAAGGTTAAAGTTAGCCACATCACTCCACTCACATGGACGGACCACTCCATCGTCCACTTCCACATAACAGGCCACCAACCACCACTAAAGAGTCTAGCAATACCCCAAGTGGCTGCTGGAAGAAAGTTAATGAAACAGAATGGCTCAACACTCCAAGTAACCTACCCAGACCCCATCAACAACACAAACAACTTCAACCACTGGATCACCACCTGCACCAATACTCTGGTGCCCCAGAAAAACGCAAACTCAAAAGATCCTACAAACAGGCTAGCTGGTACAATGCTGACCTCAGAATCCAAAAGAGCTTGCAAATAACTCAAAAGGAAATGGAGAACCAACTGAGGAACCACCACATGAAACACAACTACAAGGCCAAACTTAGACACTATTACCATCAAGTGAAAGAGACCAGGAAAAAGGCTCTGACCCTGAAAATCTAATCTAGCTCCAAAAATTGCAAGGAACTTTTTGCCATTGTCAAGATATTCACCAGACCAACAGCCGCAGCCAACACTATCACCCTTACACAAGAACTCTGCAAAAACCTCTCCAACTTCTTCCACGAACAATCACCAAGATCTACAGCAACTTTGAACCCCAGCCAACCACCATCGACCTTTCCAGCCTGCTAATCTCATCAACCAAAGACTACCAAGTGACAGCATGGAACCCTCTAGCCATCAAGGGCACTGCAGCAATAATGAAGCCAGTCCACTAAGGGGAGCCCACAGAACCCTGCCCCACTATATCTACTACCTGGAAAGAACCACGATCAGTGCCGTGCTCACTTGTATCATCAACACCTTCCTCAAGACTGCTACCTTCCCAGATAGCTGGAAACAGGTCAACGTCACCGCCCTCCTCAAAAAACCCTCACCCGACCTCAAAGTATTCAGCAACTACTGACCCATCTAGCTGATCTCTTTCCCAGCCAGTCATCGAGAAGACCATCAGCAGACAACTCTCTGACCAGCTAGAACGCCACAAACTCGCAATCAGGATTCGAAACAACCACAGCACTGAAACAGTCTTCATCACTGCCACAGACAACATACGCACCATCCTCAACCGTGGAAAGACCGCAGTCCTCATCTCCCACCACACACTCTTTGCCAGACTACACACAGCGGGAATACAAGGACCAACTCTCAAATAGAAAGCCTCCTTCACCGGAAGAACTCAATGAGCCAGGCTCACGCTGTTCACATCAGCACCCAAGGACCTCATCTGCAGAGTCTCACAGGGATCATCACTCAGCCCTACACTTTTCAACATTACATGACTCTTCTGGCTAACATCATCAGATCCCACGGAATCAACATCATCTCATATGCTGACAACACCCAGCTCATTTTTTCCCTCTCAGATGACACCATCACCACCAAGACAAACTTCAAACTATGCATGATCAATATGACCAACTGAATGAAAGAAAACTGCCTCAAGTTTAACAGTGAAAACCCTGAAGTGCTGAACTTCAGAAATAAAAGCTCACCGTGGGACTCCACCTGGTAGCCTACAGAACTTGGACCCACAGAGACCCCAACCGACTAAGCTAGGAACCTAGGTCTCATCCTGGACACCAACCTCACCATGAAGTCCCTGGTCAACATCGTCGCATCCTCCGCATGTTACGTAAAATCTTCAAATGGCTCCCATTGGACAACAGACGTCCCATCACGCAGGCAATAATCACAAACAGATTGGACTATGGCAAGGCACTCTAAGCCAGCATCCTAACCCATCTTTGCAGACTTAAAATCATCAGAAACGCCGCAGCCAGAGTCATCCTCGACCTCCCACGCCAAACCCACATAACTCCTCAGAGAGCTCCACTGGCTCCCCATCCAGAAGTGCTGCCAGTTCAAACTTCTCACATATGCATTCAAGTCACTAGACAACATGGGACCTGCGTACCTCAATCACCAGCTTCGCTTCCACCAACCCACCAGACAGCATCGCTCAGCATCACTCACTAGCACACACCCGCATCGACAGAAGCAGAACAAGAGGCCCATCATTCTCCTAGCAAGCTGCCAAATCCTGGAACGACTTCCCCTAACACATCAGGGCCTCTTCCTCACTTCTTGAATTCCACAAGAAGCTGAAGACCTGGCTTTTCAATTACACTTCTTGCAGGACCATTGAGACTGCCTGTACTCAGCCTACAGTCACCTACTCAGCACCCGAATACCCTCTGGGATGATAAGCAGTGCTCAACAAATCCACCTTACATAGACAAATGATTTCGTGAAGACAAAGAGTAGAGGAACAAAATAGAGCCAAACAGGATGCCCCTGTGAGTGAGACCAGTACGGATTTGAGCGAAGACACTGACCAGGATGATGTCACAAGGAAATAGTCCGGCCACGCCACGAAACTGGATAAATTTAATTTTTTGTGACTCGGCAGGCGCACAAACCTGAAGGAGTGGAAACGAGACTTGAACAGGTTACACTGCAGCAGACATCAGCAGAGGGCAATATAGAATTATATGTGGCGAAAGAGCAGTACAAGCCTAAATTATGTGCGGATGCAAGACAGGTGAAGAGTTCACTATGAAATAGGGTGCATGATCAGCAAGGCCTTAGTTAAAGGAAAACCCATGTTTGTAAGCCTGAAGGAATTTATGGCCACAGCACAAAAGCACATATTCTGTTGTCCTAGTACATTAAGAAAGTGACTTGAGGAATAAGAGCAGGAGAATGAATTAGCCAAGAGTACACAAAATCTGATAAGAAGTCTTGAAAGCAGAACGATAAAACACACACGCAAATACACATGCATTCAAAAGAAGCAAATAAATGCCTTGTTAAGTATTGTTAGAACTGCAATAAAGAATGTGTAGGAAATAGGTGAAGTGATGTTTTCTGTAACAAATATGTGACTGCAAAGTAACCTACTATTTGACCTTTTGCAAGAAGCATTGTTCATGTTGCTATTTAAGAGGCTGCCTGCGTGCATCAAATCGAAACCGGTTGTTTACCTGTGTGGGTATAGCTGCTCTCCCTGCCGCGACAGTAAACCTGCTTTTGCCTTGCCAAGAAGAGTCTTGTCTTTTTTCCTCATCTTAGTTACCTCGCTCCAAACCGCAAAAGGGAAAAGGAAACAAAGAAGAGGGGTCGAAGGCAGAAGAAGGAAAGAGCAGGCACACTGGGATAACTATGAGGAACAAGAAACAACCAGTGATGACAAGGGGAAATTAAATTAACCGAAGGTGAACTTACAGATTCTAAAATAAAAGTACTAACTCTAAGACTATCATTTTGAGAAAAGTCAGAATTTGATTATATTCAGACTCAAATAGATCTGGATGAATATTTTAGGAACTCAAACTAATGACTGTTCATAAAAACAATGTTAGTAAGTCATGTCAAGTGTTCAGAGACTCCACAGATACTGGATACAGCAGTTTACTGATATCACATTTAGGGTGACCTGAGTCTGTCCGACATCGTTTGGGAACTGGGACCGAATGACCTACTGTCGTCGGTCCCAACCCAGCAAGTAGGATGCGACCGAACACTGTTCGGTCGCAATCCTATTCCTTACAATGGGAGCATGCATTTAGACCGGAATGCATGCTCTCATTGTGAAGAGCTGAGGTGCACTTCATCCCAGCACCCCTTGGCAGGCACCTCAAGGTGCCTGCCACCGTGTACAGGGATCAACAGGGGGCACCATAGGTGCCCCTTAGGCTGCCATCCGGAGGCCTTGCACGCTGCCGTGGGCCCCCAAAGTTGGATTCCCACAGCCTTTCTGTGTCGGAAAGGCCGGCACAGAATGGCTGTGGGAATCTGCCATCGTAATCCCTCGGGCGGAAAGAGCCGCCCGAGGGATTACTGGAGGCTTTCGAGCCTGTCGGAGGCCATTCGGAAATCCGGTTCGGATTCCTTTCCGACTGACCCCATCAAAATGGGTCGGTTGGAAAGGAATCCGAACAGCCGATTACGATGATGTAGGAACGGCTCCGAGGGTCAGAGCTTTTTCCTACGGCATCGTAATCAGGCCCTTAGACTTAATAAAAGAATTATTGGAATTGGAGAACAAAAGTGCAGGTGATACTGGGAGTATTAAATGGGGAAATGATACTTCAGAGTGAGAACATATACGTTAAAGAAGAAGGAAGTATCACATTTAGACCCTCATCATAATTTGTACGCATTATTTCACATGATAGCACAGATGTGTTTCCAGAAACAGTAATTACAGAACTTCGCAATTTGCAAATCAAAACGGGGCAGAAGAGATTGGCCATGCATCAAACGTGCAGTGGATATTTATAAACAGACCATCACTAAATTGAGAGATAACAAAAATTGTGTCATAAGGAGCGCCGACAAAGGAGGCAATGCAGTGCGACGGCCGATTGAGCTGTATATGCAGGAAGCATATAGTCAACTTTCAAATACTGAGTGTTATAAAAGAGTTGAGAAGGCTTATTATCTGAAGGAAAAATAAGACTAGACTAATGATTTAGTGGAATAGAGAGTTCATGGACAAATTAGCTATGATGAATTCAGATTCCGGAAGACAAATTATCCAAAATTGTCTGTTTTCTTTTTGTTTTTACCTTATCCCCAATGTTCACAAGGACAGCAGGTTGCCCCCAAGGAGACCCATGATATTGGCAGAAATAGGCACATTTGGGAGCACATCAAAATATGTAGATAGCTTTCTTAGGCCATTGGTAGTGAGCCGACCTTTCTGCATAAAGGACACCTCTGAGTTGCTGTTTTTTTTCCTTCAGCTGGGAGAGTGATATGCTCTTGATGACGTGGGGTACACCAGTATATATCATGAAGATGGCATCAGAGCAGTGACATATGTTCACAGATAAAGTTTTATCAACATACATGTACGCTGTTAAAGATGATTCAATGGTGTCTTACTAAGAATATCATTATGTTTAACAATGAATTGTACAAATAACAAAGCATGTAACTGGTAAGCCCTTAAAGTGCTCCAATACCATGGGCTCGCTAAAGCAATACCATAGGCTCGCTATCGCAAGACGAAGGACAGAGCAAGCGCTCCAATACCATTGGATTGTGCAAAAAAAAGGAACAAGTGCTCTTCATGTTTTAACAACTTTTTGAGAAATGTATTAGTTTATGCACATGCATTTTAGTGGTATGTGTGTATGTGTACAAGAGAGATTATGGCAAGACAGAACGAGTGCTCCAATACCATCAAATTGTGCAAAAAATAAAAAATAAAAGCAGAAGTGACAAGGGAGGTAGTGGGGTATGGGTCAAACAGGGAGGCAGGAGGTGTTGTAATTTGGCAGCACTTAAGTTAAGCATTGGCTAAAGACAGCCTGTATTTAGAGGCTAAATTGTCCGCTTTGTAAAATCCATTTTGTATTTCTGGCAGCCATTTTGGTTGCCATGTGCTGCCATGTGCTCACCATGTGCTCTGTCCTACCTTCCTGTTAACTGCTCTTGAAATCTGCCTAGAGACAAGTTATATTTAGTTCCTCTTGCTTTGCACATGCTCAGTTGAGCTTGCAGCTGTTCCGAGTTTATAAATGTCAGGATGTGTCTACTAGAAGTAGAAACTGTTAGCTCCACCCACTTGTCGATTGTGCATTTTCTGTATGACCTTATATGTATCTAAAACCAGCATTTGTGTTTGTACCGCCTTCATTTGAGCCCCTGTGTGGGTATAAAAGGACCATGGTCCTTCCATTCAGTGTGCTACTTCATGCATTACTGAAGGGTGATGTGCGAATTTAGCTCCACCTCATGAGGTTTAATAAACTCTGTCTTTCTTATTCCAGTTTCTATGCCAACTTCTTCCTAAGTGTCTGAGGACTCTGTGCAGAGAAGGGTGAACCCCTAAGCACTGGTAGGCCTTGCTGAGGCTCACTACTACAAATTGGCGCTTCCAACGTGGGACTCATCAGCGACTCGGATGCCCGAAGGACTGGTCAAGACGAAGGATTGGAATCTCGCTCTTGGACGCGATCGCTGCCTGAGGAGACCTGAGTCTTGGCACCCATGGCGTTTTTCCTTTCTTTCTGATCTGACCATCCCGGCGGCGCCGGTCCTTGACTGAGATCTCTTTTGTTGATTCGCCGTGCAGTGACCATTTGGTCAATTTGAGAACTTGGCAGTTGGAACCTGGACACCATTTGATTGGTAAGAGCCGTTTTGCGGCACTTGCTGTTGGTTTGATGCCTTTGATTGGTAAGGTAGTTTTAGTAACACTTACTGTGGCTTTGTTTGTATGATTGGCCAATTTTGGAATTTGTTTTGTAAGTTATATATGCATTGCAATTCATATAGGCAGGTAATGAGGAGATTTTTCTCTATTTGAAATTGTTTGAACAGCGCAACGTACGAAGAGTACCTTAAGCGCTACTTTGATTATAATACTGCATATTCTGTACTATTTTTGGCATGCCTGTTTCTAGCACACTTCGCAGAAAGTGTTGCTGTTTTGGAGGTACCAATAGGGATTTAGTAAGTACTCAGTTGACTCCCTCAGAGGGGATACCTAAATAGGTTTAGATATAGTAAAAAGATATTTCTTTCTTGGTGACTAAGTACCCCATGGAACTAAATATGTACATAAAACGGATCCTGATCTGTGCACTTAGTAACATTCATAAGTGGTGATATGCAGAGCGCTTTTTGAGTGTTCTACCAGCCAAAACTGGCGAATTTGGTGTATTTTGGCTTCTTGACCATGGAACAGTTTTTTGGGCTACTTTTGAGAGCTCTTCTTGTAAATATGACTTACAATTAGTATTTACAAATAGTTTGGTCTTGCGTACAATTTGTAAGCTGTCTTAAAGTCCTAAGTGTTGATTTGTGGGTTAAATGTGTGTTTCAATGTCTATGTGGTTTGACATTGGTGATACTTGTGTGAGTAAATAGCGATTGCGCTCTTTGTGTAAGAATGGCTAGCTTTAAGCGCGCTGTGTTGTGTGTTCTGAGTGTATGATCCCCTTCTGTAAATGTCTGGAATGAGCTCAATGAGTTTGTTTATGTTTTTTTGCTGTCATCATTCTGTTATGCAAACTGTCATTTAGTTACTTACATATTAAATAAAAATCCAGAAATAAATTATGTAACATATGCTAAACAGCTGCATGTTACTATTAAATTGACAGAGTAAGACACTATACATGTGTGCAAATTGCCACAATGCTAAAGATAAAATTAGAATTCGTATTCAATAGGATTAAAATAGGCCTCATACAGAGGAAGAAAAACGAAATTGTGTGTTTTGTAATCAATAGACTAAAATACAACATGTTACAGCATTTTCCTTAGATACATTGTATTAGACATTAAAAGGCATGCACATAATTTGAGTGAATTTGGTCGTTGCTGAACTAAATACACATTATAGAAAGATAGATTTGACTGCATTGAAATGCCTCAGTTTTTAAATAGACTGTGACATGCTTTTCTTTCAGCACCCGAGAAAAAAGCTTTCCAACAGCTGTGTTTAAACTGACTAACTGAAAAGAAACTGTTTGACACAGCAAATGGGGATTTAACTCTGTCAGGGTATTTCAAATAATAAAGGGGTTTTTTCCTGAGAAAGGCGTGAAAATTCGACGCCTGCTGACAAACAACAGCTGCATAAATAGCATATGGCTATTCCTGATCACGGCCACAGACAGGAATGCTGAGTCAGCGAAATTTTAAGTCAGTGTAAAACTGGTATGAAGGCCTGCATTATTTTAAAAGTTTCAAAAAACCAGTTTCATTATTTTGGATAACAGAGAACAAAATTGAAAGTAGGGATTTCCTTTCTTAATGCCTTTTTTCATAAGTACCTCTGTGGTTCTGCTGTTAAATAATAACTGTCCTTTTAAAAAGTGGCGCAGACTTTTCATGTTTCAAGTAAGGCTTCTGTGCTTAGGGTTATACATGAATGCGTTTAAATATGATAGGCTACGAATGAAGTTTGCTTTTCAAATGTGGAATCATCAAAATGGTTGGTTTTATTAAAAAAAAAAAATTATATGAAAAAAATATATTATTAAAAATAAATGCTTTAAATTCGTTTTTTCATCTTTATAAAGCCTAATCATCATACTGTGAATTCCTAGCATCAAAGTTGGATTTAAGCAGTGCTGAACCAAAAACAAAAGGAAACTTAAATGTGAAATGTCACTTTACCCAGCCGTACAAACCTCATTTTTATAAGGGTATACCTTATACATTTCTGATCCCCCATCTCTGGGATATCTAGAGGACACCCTGGTGATCCCTAATATGCCAAAATATTGTAGGATATTCATTTTTAAGTGCCCCTACCACCAAAGTCGAAATTGAGCAAAAGTCACTATTTTAAAAGCAATTCTGCCACTCAGGGCAATTTTTAAACTGATCAGAGGCTTCAATAAAGTATACATGCAAGTATAGAATAAACAGCTGACCTACTGCACCCAACACACTGTACACAAATGAAAATAAGTATACAGAAACCACAGCAGAAGTTATTATCCTACCTTTAAATTACTGGCAAACACACCGGACAGGACTGCCTATCAGCCGTGATTCTCCAGAGTTGCTTTGAATTACAAAAACCGCATGGCAAGCCTTGCACAAAAAAAAAATGACCAGCTGCTGAACGGGTCAAAGGTCGGAGTTCTGCATTTAGCAACTTAGCAGGGTGAAGGGTAAGGTTTGCTTGGCCACTTCGACCTCTGAAAAGTTTTTGAAAGACGAGATGACAGCGCAGAGAGAGGAATGAGAAGCTTTGCTTCCTATTTTTGGCAAACACACGTTTTGCGCAGTCATATGAAACGAAGGAAAAGCAGCCCTCAGTTGAGCATTGATCTGTCATGTATATAAAAATAATGGTTTTAGTTTAAAGAATACTGTGCAAGGGCTAAGATAAGGAGGAAATGGATTTTAGTTTGCATTCATGCGCCCTCATGTTAATCTACTACAATTGCTGAAGGCATTGGTACATTGGTTACTAACGCTTTCCACAGTCCTCAATGTGCTTGTGTTAGGCTGAATCAGAAAATAGCCACTTTCTAAGATATGTCCTACAAGTTGTTTGTGCCCAGTTGCCACAAATAGGGGTAAATAGTGTTGACAGAAGGTAAACCTGTTTCAGGTTTTCCTACTGTCAAAATGGGGGAAGGAGGCTAGCTCCTATACAAATTAAGGGTAGGCAAAATTATGTTTTCTCTCTCTTTTCTCACTCTCTCTTGAGTCTGTCTAAGCTGTCTAGGAAATAGCCATGAGATAGTTATTGGCTATTCAGTAATACTGTTTTAAAAATTGTTAGAATTAATAAAATGATGAAACATATATACTATGTTACTGCCCATCCTGTATGAAAGAATGAGTAGAACAGATTGATGTTCCCTTATTTGACCTTTAAAGGGAACTGTATAGTGGGGGTTTCTGTTCAAAAATCTCAGGTGGCAATACCATTATTGTTTATGTTATTCTCATGTTCTATACAGTTTTGCAAGGGCATCGCTAGTCTTTTATTAGCTAGTCTGTGTAATTGAGCTGACAGCCCTTATTAGAGCTGGAGATAGGGTTTTTTCCTTTTGAAAATGATGTTGCATAGTCCGGATCGTGAAAAGTACAATGCAGGAAAGACGCCCATGTGATCCTTAGCAAACATTTTGAAGGAAAATATTGTTTTATAGGAGTTTGTTTGTCATAACATGTTCTGCTGGAGAAAATGTACCCACTATGTTGAAGTTTAGTTCTTTTTGCAATAAGAATCTGTTAAATTAGCAGTTTTAGATGTTTCCTGCTGCGCCTATAACATGAAAGCATGACCTTAAGTGTAACATGTAGGTGTTTTTATTAAGAGAAAGTATTTTAGAAGTGTCTGCAGCCCTGTACAAGTAATGCAAGGTTCATAAGTAGTAGTGTAGGAAAAGTTTCTTTTTCTTGAGGTTCTTCAGATGAATAATATAGGAATATACAAATGTAAGGATTTGGAGTATGTCTGTATTGTTTTTCTTTTTTCCTCAGAATTTAGTAAATGAACACAGACTTCCTTGGCTGTTTGGGATTGGGTGATGTATTACTCTTGTCAGTTCACCAAAACGTTCCTTTTATACTTGCCAATAGGTCTAGGGTGTTTTTTTATTCTCAGATAAGATGAAGTGGTTCTTGGGTGCCTTGCTAATGAATGGGGCCCCAGGACTAAGAGAGTATTCTGAGACTATCCTCTCTGTTGATAGATTATTTTTATGCCTTGTCTAAAGACTTTTTGTTCTGCCCACCAATAGATATTTGCTGCCCTACAACCATTGCCAGAGGGGCCCGGACATCAGATCCAGCCTGGGAGTCAGCACCAGTCCAGCCTACAGTCAAGATAAAGGGAACCAGCACAGACGTTGCTGGCAACTAGGACCTCAGTGAAGGCCGGAAGCACTGGGACGTAAAGTGTGTACCCCTGCCACTGTCTTGGGCGAAAGACGGGGTCACAAATCAGGATGAAGAAATCTTTCTGTGGATCCAGTTTTTGATGCCGCCCAGCTGAGAGAGTCACAGACCGATAAGGACGGCAAGGAGGCTTTTGCTTGAGGTGACCCCCTTTGAAACAAGGGTTGCTTCAGGCCTTGAGTCCTGGTCCCAAAGTGAATGCAAGTCTACGCCTTTGTTTGTTGATCAAGGGATGCCTGAGCATATTGGCTACAATCAGTGGCCCCAACAAAAGAGCAGTGCGCCAGTGGTGCAATACAGGAGTTAGGGAAGGACTTGAGTTTAGGGTACAGGTGCTGTGCCCTTGGTGCTTGTTAGATTAAAGTGAAGAAAACTGGTGCATTGCCTGAGACACTGGACAGGATCGTTGAGGGTATTTGCCCTGGGGGGTGATTGCCCTATTCTGAAAGAAAGACTTTTTCTTCTCAAACTGGGCCGTGATTCTTGAGTTGCGAGTTGTGCAGCTCCACCGTGGGAACAACAAGAGCCTGCCTGTGAGGCTCAAACGGACACAGGCAGAAGACTCCCCTCTGGCTGGTTTGTACAGCGGCTACAATTTCCCAAGGACTCTTTTTTTGTTAGTAATGTACCCCTTTGGTCGTCCCATTTTTGAGGAGGAACAGCCCTTTGCGGCTCCTTGTCCTAATTCCTATGGCCCTGGTGGTCCTCCTGGTCCCCCGGTGCCAGGATTGTTTTTGTAATAATATGTCTGACTGCATTAATATTTTTTTTAAGAGTAATGTTTATTCTGCACGAGAAAAGTTCATCTGAGCATGTTACTTTACTCTTTCCTTAAGTATATTAATTGATACTTTAGCCATCATAAAAAATACTGAGAAATTCTATTGAAAATGTTTTTATTAGGTATGTGCTGTTGGCTATTCTGAAATTGAAATAGATAGTCACTGAAATACATCAGAGCCCTGAAACTTAGAATTAGACTAGATGGTTTTGGACTCTTTTTCTGCTTGGGGCTGGAAGCTACTGACTATCCTGTATGTAATGTTGATACTTTTTTCATGCTGTGTATGTATCCAATGTGGTCCAATGCTTTGCTCCATTTGCATCTCTGCTTGTATACCTGCCAAAGGGAACGTTGCTGAAACAAAGGCCCAACAAATGTTGAATAAAGAGGTGGCCGAAATAATGTTAATAGATGTACGGGATGAATATCTAGATTACCCCAGATAAACGAATGTCTTCAGCCAATGCTGAAAGGGTCGTCTGTTGTAATTTGGCAGCACTTAAGTTAAGCATTGGCTAAAGACAGCCTGTATTTAGAGGCTAAATTGTCCGCTTTGTGGAATCCATTTTGTATTTCTGGCAGCCATTTTGGTTGCCATGTGCTGCCATGTGCTCACCATGTGCTCTGTCCTACCTTCCTGTTAACTGCTCTTGAAATCTGCCTAGAGACAAGTTATATTTAGTTCCTCTTGCTTTGCACATGCTCAGTTGAGCTTGCAGCTGTTCCGAGTTTATAAATGTCAGGATGTGTCTACTAGAAGTAGAAACTGTTAGCTCCACCCACTTGTCGACTGTGCATTTTCTGTATGACCTTATATGTATCTAAAACCAGCATTTGTGTTTGTACCGCCTTCATTTGAGCCCCTGTGTGGGTATAAAAGGACCATGGTCCTTCCATTCAGTGTGCTACTTCATGCATTACTGAAGGGTGATGTGCGAATTTAGCTCCACCTCATGAGGTTTAATAAACTCTGTCTTTCTTATTCCAGTTTCTATGCCAACTTCTTCCTAAGTGTCTGAGGACTCTGTGCAGAGAAGGGTGAACCCCTAAGCACTGGTAGGCCTTGCTGAGGCTCACTACTACAGAGGGGATGGGGAGATGAGCAAGCAACGATGGAAGAGGGTGGTAGGAAATTGCTGCCCAACTGGGAGCAGTGTAAGGAGACATGTACTTGGTCCATGCACTATGGGAGGGCCAAAGAACAAGAGGGCATGACGCTTGCATGCCATGACAAATGGCATTGTAGAAAATTAGAGTGACACTGAAATTTACCAATGGTAGGAGATGGGTGGTCAGTAAGCCCACAGATAGAACACAACACGTCTCTTTGAGACAGTGCATGCTCTGTCTAGCTGAGTAGCGCATTCGCTGTCTAGCCAAGACCTAAAAACAATAGATTTCGCATAGGAAAAACTTACTGGCATTGCCAATGCTTGTTCTATTTAGAAACATAGAGATTAAGTGATTTATCCGTAATCACAAAAAGTGGAACTGAGGTCAAGGCTAGGGAGATGATATGGTGTCCTTTCGGGAGAGTATGTGGCGGAAATGCCAGAGCTGCCGACTATGGAGCTGGTAAACCGGGTTCGAGTTTCAGCGTTGGCTTAATATCCTTGATTTTGGGCAAATTACTTAATCTAGCGGTGTCAACGATAATGAATTTGTCCTTGTGTAAAGTAACTGGTGCTAATGTAAAGCGCTCGAATACCTTCAGGTGGTGTGGGCCTTTATAAAACAACACAAAAAAGTAACTGGTGCTTATGTAAAATGCTCCAATAACTTTGAGAGGTGTTGAAAAAAAAATGTGAAAAGCCGAGTCGGTGGAGGAGGGGATCTGTGTAACGGAGTTCAGCGGGCGCAAGTAGCGACAGGCGAGAGGTGGACGGGCAACCAACAGCAAATGCGGGCTGCCACGGGGTTATTAAGTGATTTGGCTGTAATCACAAAAAGTAGAACATAAGCCAAGGCTAAGGAAATGATGTGGCGTCCTCTTGAGAGAGGATAGGGCATAAGGACCACAGCTGTCGACTATGGAGCTTGGAACCCAGGTTCCAGTTTTGGCATCGGCTTTACATCCTTGATTCTGGGCAAATCACTTAATCTCCCCATGCCTATGAAAATGAATGTGTCCTTGTGTAAAGGAACAGGTGCTAATGTAAAGTGCTCCAATACTTTCGGGTGGTGTTGGTGCTATATATCAATAGAATTACAAGGTAGTAGTAGTTTCGTTACCGCACCTCGTGTGCAAACATATAGTTACTGTGGGTATAGTAAGTGCAATGAAAATTGATATGTTAGTGTGGTGCTAGAATGGTTTAAACACACCCTACTACCAAAGGTGGGACAACACACTGAAACGAGGTCCAGTACGTTTAAATCATAAATCATATATAACGAAAAACCAAAGCACTCTAAACAGTATTGGAACAAAAAGTACAATGTCCAAACAGTAAGGACTTGTTTTATAGAGCACAGTTCTTGTGGTTCTTGTTTATTGCAGAGCGTAGACAGTCATATAATCTTCAAATGCAGATCTGTTACAAATTCTTTCTTCAGAGATGAACAGCCAGCACGTGTTTAGTCACAACGTGACTTTTTCAAGGCTGTGAAATATTTACAATAAGATACATTTAAGGTACTATTCGTAAGTGTAAAGATTTGCAAGAAAGTAGAAAATAAGAGATAACCAGAGACAAGCGAAAAGAACCCATAATCAAAAATAGACCAGGAAAGTAGGTCGCTAATGTGAAGGAATTATTCTACATCCATAGAGAGATACAACGTTGAAAAAGAAAAAAGGATGTGTGAAAAGAAAAATTATTATAGCATAATGGGATGTTATAAGACTAAAAAGAAAAAGAAACATACAATATCACAATGGATAGTATGGAAAAGACTGTGTCTCCACCAGAAGCGTGCAGAGATATTCCTCATCGTCAAACGTGGCACATAAATAAACCCACCTTGGGAATATATAAGTGGGCGATCGCTCTATTGGGAGCAGCAAAATCCAAGAATGAAACGTTGGTATGTTTGGTAGTTCCACAGGGGGTTGCACCTAAGTGAAACAAAGTGGTAAACCAGACCTGACTGGAAGAGAAGGGAAATATAAAAGAAAAAAAATCAAAGACTAAATGACACAGTAGTAAGTAAAAATGGATGTAACAGAACACCATAAATCTGCCAGAAAAGGGAAATTCAGGATGACTTACTCGGAAGCAGTATAAGATGGCTGACACATTACAGAGAAAACAGTATGATGAGGTAAGTACCGCTGGTCCTGGATCGAAACATGAAAGAAGTCGCTACAAATGAAGTCACAAATATCCAATAAGTAAAGAATATGGTGCAAAAATAAAAAATATATAAATAAAAAAGTTGGGGCGAAGACGGAAGAGAAGGGAACCAAAGAAAAGGAAACATATGTCATCATGACCAAGGAAGGTAGTATACTCTACAAAGTAAATAGGACTGAGGCAACGTCTATGCAGGGACAATGATTAGGTGTGCGTGAGAGGAAGAATTTCAAGCATAACAAGGTGAGGGGTAAGAAACGTGCAATGCCGTGCACATAAAAAGTCGCATACATGTTAAGGAAAATGAGAAAGAAACTAAAAGCATAGTCTTAAATATAGAAAAGGGAGCAGTGAGCAAAATCTGTCAAGCAACACCCACGTGCTCATGTGCAGCAGGAGAACAGCCTGGATGCTTACCTAAGTAGGTATAGAACCACTGAAAAGATTCAGGTCCAGCATAAAAGCCTCAAGGAACCAAGTATTGTTCCAAACAAATGGGAATATGTAATGTTAGGTTGGTAACCGATAGTGATACAGATCACCATGACTCACAAGGCACAAGGTACAGGTCTCACCTCAAAGAAGAAAGGTCTGGTGTAAAGATACAAAGTATTCCAATTACCAAGGAGACCATAATAAGCTCTAGCCTAAAGTAAGGGGAAAAGTACACATATCTAGAATAGAAAATATGCACCTGGCAAACGGGCATTTAGCTCAATCAAAAGCCCACTAGTATGGTAATGACGTACCAAGTATACCAAAACAGTGCAGCCCCACGAGATGAAAGTTATAACAGAAGAAAAGATATATACGACCTCGTTGTCAAACTGCTAGTGAAGCCAATAGTATAATCCAATACTAAAACGTAAACATCTTCCAGACAGTGCCAAACAGTATGGAAATAGCGCAGTTGAATTGCATAGATAGTGCAATTATAGTATACCGTAAAAACATGAAGCCCCTAGATATCAATGCCAGTAAAGCCGATGGCGCAGAGTCTCTGTGCTCACCTGATTAGTCCTCGTCGACGTGTGAGAGAAAGGTCGGTAGCAGCACCAGTGTCCTAAATGGGCTGGGATGCGAAGGAAGTAGGAACTAAAGGAGGAAAACTGGACTGTCGGCCCCAACTAGATGTGCCTGTGATATAGTGGCCATATTGGAATAAGTCCCACTGACCCATGTATAAGATCCCAGAAATAAATGAAGTATATAAAGCCAGGGTTGAGGGGGAGCTGTTATAAATGCGATACTCAAGTATGCCGCATACCGTCCTGCAACACGAAGGACAAATATACATAGATCATAAACGTTAGTCCTAAGGAAAGTAAAAAACTAAAAAGGACTAAAGAGACTGACAGTCCCAACAACAGCCTCTAGACCATCACGGCCATGATGGAGTAAGTCCAAAGATGTTAGGAACCTATAATAAGGTCTGAATATTCAGGATTACATATAGAATTAATTCTGAGAAATGTATGAATATGGATCGCAAGTGTGGTATATGTAAGAGGTCACTACTGAGACCGGGATCGTGCTGAAATAGAGAGTGTTACAGCTGAGTAGAAAGAAAAGAAGTGCTATTATAGGTAAAAAAACAATGTACATTGGGATAGCTGTGTATAGCATTAAAGGTGCACAAGCTTTTACTTGTAGTAAATAAAATATTTTACAACATGTTAGCTTATTAACATTCACCAGACATCGGTTTACATCAAATTACAATGCTAATAATAGTGAGAGCTCTTAGACGAGACAAAAACACATACAGTGGATAATTCCTAGAACCTCATATCTTATAAACTAGAGTGGGTCGAAATATTGCAGGAAAATGCAAATAAAGATGCAAATAAAGCAAGGGTATCACCTAGCAAACAATAAAATATTGAGCGACATTTTCAATCAGTGATAAACACATGTAATTCCCTATCTATATTGAAACCCATGGCTACTGCCCTCAATTTAGTTATCCACTTGGTTTCCATCCTTCTAAGGACCAGTGTCCTATCTCCTCCTCGAGGTTTGCATTCAGTCTGGGCTACGCCGTGAAACTTAATGTGAATCAGTTCTGAAGTAGAATGGATGGAATTAAAGTGCAAGGCAAATGGATAATTGGGATTGCTGTTCTTAATGGCTCTCATAAGCTCTTGGATGTGTTCCTTTAGTGGTCTGATGGTGCTGCCTGTGTTTATAAGACCACAGTGGCATACAATACAGTAGATCACAAATTTAGTGTAGCAGTTAATAAACTGCCTTATAGAATATTCGTACGGTGTATTGTATCGAAAGCTTGTGGTTTTATTGGTAGCATACAGTCATGTGTTGCATTGCGTACATTTAACAAAACCTTAGGGTTTGTCTAGTTACCATGTGTTCCCTTGATGTTGTAACTTAGGTGAAGTGTAGCTAGAACACAAATTGTTCCTCAAAGTGGTGCCCCCCCTAAATGTGATTCTGGGTTTATGCACTATGTATTTAGCCAATACCTGGTCTAGAGTCAGAAGGTGCCAATGTTTGCTCAAAAGTTTGTACAGATCCTGCCTTTGAGTGTTATATCTGGTAATAAGTGGCAGTTTATGATCGGTGTGTTTCCTCTTCCTTATGTCCACCAAGAGGGACTGACGTTGTTTAGTCATAATCTTGTTCCTAGCCTGGGCTAAAGTCTTATCGGAGAACCCTCTCATTACAAAACGAGCCTCATGCGAGTTTAGCTCTTCTAAGAACATTTTGCCATCACTACAGTTGCATCTTAGGTGCATCATTTCGCCCAAGGGGAGAGCATTTATCTGGGTACTAGGGTGTGAGCTGATAGCATGTACGCTAGAGTTACATGCTGTTGGTTTCCGTTACAGCCATGAAGCGATTTTTTTGCCCTCAGTACAGATGACTACGTCTAGAATTCCAATCTTCTTTTCACTCATATGGTGTGGGCACCATATGTTGTATGTATTATCATTCAAGTGATGGAGAAATTGATCCAGCTGTGCAGCATTCCGGTCCAAATCATAAAAATGTAATCTAAGTATCGTCCGAAGTATATAATGTGTTGTGTAATATCAGGAGGGCAGGCAGTCCAGACGTGTTGTTTTTCAAAATTGCCCCTGTATATATTAGCATACGAGGGGGAACCCATGGCAACTCCCAATGCCTGTCGGAAACATTTGCCATTTTGAAAAAAAATTTGTTTTCAAGTATAAGACGTGTCAAGTCCAAAATCATTTGCATATGTTCATACAGGGTGGCATCTCTATTGGACAGGGAAGATGCAAGAGCATGCATAGGGGAGAGGATGTAGCCTTATGGCTAGAGCGGTCGACCTCGAAGCTGGGGAACCGGGTTCGAGCCTCGGCAGGGACACTCACATCCTGTGATTCTGGGCAAATCACTTAATCTCCCCGTGCCTAACAAAAATGAATGTGTCTGTCTGTAATGCAACTGGTGCTCATGTAAAGCACTCTGATACCTGATGCCCTCGGGTCGATTTCGCGCTATATAAAACTCTCCAAAAAAAAATCCCTTGTCAAGAGGAATGCAAGTATACAGTGAGCTGACATCCAAAGTAAACTTAAAAACATCTGCCCACTCTAGGTCTTCTAGTTTGTTAAGCAGATCTTTTGTATCTCGTATACAGGAAAGCAAGTGCTGAACTATGGGTTTTAAGAACACATTGATATACTCAGAGATGTGTTCTGTGGGGGAACCTATACCCAAGATGATGGGTCTGCTTGGGGGAGGGTCTCTACTCTTGTTAATCTTGGGTACTGTATAAATACAGGGTGCTTTGGTGATGGGTTAAACATGTATTTATACTCTACATCTGTTATGAGACATTGTTCACGCCACTAGATTAGCCTCTTTCCAACAAGTCTCATAATCTCAAGTAATGGAGTGCCCCATAGCTTAATGTATGCTTGTTCATCAGCTAATTGCCTGTCAATTTCCTCAGTGTAGTCTTTGTTACACATCAACACTATATTACCCCCTTGTCAGCCTCCTTGATAGTAATGTCAGGGATTTTGGAGAGTTTATCTAGTGCAAGACGCTCATCTTTAGTTAAATTATCCTTGGAAATTTTTGTTTTCTGTGGGATTCATCCTCAAGTACATATAGATTATGTGTAACAGCCTTATAGAAATAATCTATAAGGTTGTCCAGTGGCAATTTGGGCACAAACGTGGACTTGGGTTTTAAACTACTAACAATATTCAAATTAGAAACTACGTCTAAATCAGACAGTAAATCAAGCATGATGTTATATAAAACTTCACAAAAAAAGTAGCTGATGCTAAAGTAACGTGCTTCACTACCTTTGGGTGGTGTTGACACTATATAAAACTGCACAAAAATACCCAGAAAGAATCACAGTGATAGATAGGGTGGTTTACAGCAGTGAACACGAGGAAATACATCGCATCGGCAATCACATTAATAGGACTACTTTTACCATGGATGCTGAGGGGGAGGCAGACCTTGATGACATCAAGACTCAGCCTTTGAAGAGAATTCAAGCTAAGCAACAATGGGGCACGGAAACACTTCACCAGTGAATGTGGAAAAAGTAGGAAAGTGTCCCAACGGGAGAAATTTGAAGAAATAGAGTCCCATCCTATGAAATGAGAAGCAGCTGTACTTGTGGGATTGCAACATCCAGGAGCACCTGGGGTCCCAGGAGGCAGTCCCAGCAAACTTGCACACCTGACCAGGACTTGGCGCTATAAAGCGCGTTGGTGTGCTCACTGTGCGGGATGCGTGGCAGCTGTACTTGTGGGACTAGAACATTTGGAAGCACCAGGGACCCAGGAGGCAGTCCGTGCAAACTTCCACATCTGACCAGGACTTGTCACTATGGCACACCAGCGTGCTCCGCTGCACGGCACCTGTACTTGTGGGACTACAGCATCCAGGAGCACCAGGGCTCTAGGAAGCGGTCTGAGCAAACTCCCACACCTGACCAGGACTTGGCGCTATAAAGCGCGTTGGTGTGCTCCACTGTGCGGGATGCGTGGCAGCTGTACTTGTGGGACTAGAACATTTAGAAGCACCAGGGACCCAGGAGGCAGTCCGTGCAAACTTCCACCTCTGACCAGGACTTGTCACTATGACCAGGACTTGTCACTATGGCACACCAGCGTGCCCCGCTGCACGGCACCTGTACTTGTGGGACTACAGCATCCAGGAGCACCAGGGCTCTAGGAAGCGGTCAGGGCAAACTCCCACACCTGACCAGGACTTGGCGCTATAAAGCGCGTTGGTGTGCTCCACTGTGCGGGATGCGTGGCAGCTGTACTTGTGGGACTAGAACATTTGGAAGCACCAGGGACCCAGGAGGCGGTCTGTGCAAACTTCCACCTCTGACCAGGACTTGTCACTATGACCAGAACTTGTCACTATGGCACACCAGCGTGCCCCGCTGCACGGCACCTGTACTTGTGGGACTACAGCATCCAGGAGCACCAGGGCTCTAGGAAGCGGTCTGGGCAAACTCCCACACCTGACCAGGACTTGGCGCTATAAAGCGCGTTGGTGTGCTCCACTGTGCGGGATGCGTGGCAGCTGTACTTGTGGGACTAGAACATTTAGAAGCACCAGGGACCCAGGAGGCGGTCCGTGCAAACTTCCACCTCTGACCAGGACTTGTCACTATGACCAGGACTTATCACTATGGCACACCAGCGTGCCCCGCTGCACGGCACCTGTACTTGTGGGACTACAGCATCCAGGAGCACCAGGGCTCTAGGAAGCGGTCTGGGCAAACTCCCACACCTGACCAGGACTTGGCGCTATAAAGCACGTTGGTGTGCTCCACTGTGCGGGATGCGTGGCAGCTGTACTTGTGGGACTAGAACATTTGGAAGCACCAGGGACCCAGGAGGCGGTCCGTGCAAACTTCCACATCTGACCAGGACTTGTCACTATGACCAGGACTTGTCTCTATGGCACACCAGCGTGCCCCGCTGCACGGCACCTGTACTTGTGGGACTACAGCATCCAGGAGCACCAGGGCTCTCGGAAGCGGTCTGGGCAAACTCCCACACCTGACCAGGACTTGGCGCTATAAAGCGCATTGGTGTGCTCCACTGTGCGGGATGCGTGGCAGCTGTACTTGTGGGACTAGAACATTTGGAAGCACCAGGGACCCAGGAGGCGGTCCGTGCAAACTTCCACATCTGACCAGGACTTGTCACTATGACCAGGACTTGTCTCTATGGCACACCAGCGTGCCCCGCTGCACGGCACCTGTACTTGTGGGACTACAGCATCCAGGAGCACCAGGGCTCTAGGAAGCGGTCTGGGCAAACTCCCACACCTGACCAGGACTTGGCGCTGTTAGAAATGGGATTTCTGGTTGGCTAAGGCTTGCGCCAAAGCCAAGCAGAAACCACCACTCTAGTCAGGGCAAGGAAGTTACACGCCGAAGATAACCCCTGCTCACCCCCTTGGTAGCATGGCACGAGCAGTCAGGCTTATCCCGGAGGCAATGTGTAAAGCGTTTGCGCAACACACACACACAGCACAACACCCAAGGCACACTACAAAAGGAACTCCATACAAGGTTATATATAAAAATAGCCTTTGTAGTATCATAAACACATTAGAATAGTACTCACATACAATACACTGCGCCAACTGGCACGGGACAATATTTACAGGGGATTATGTACACATGACAGGGCCACGTGGACCACTGTCAGAACCATCACTTAGTAAAAGGTAATAGATGTAGAACACATAATAACTGTAGGACATGTCAGAAACGTACAACCAGTAATCACTGGCAACCAATGTACTTAGCATCAGCCTGTAACATAAACCACATTATGCACAGCATCACATTAGGCGCAAAACCTTATGCACCAACCTCACCAGCATAAACACATTATGCAATCATCTCGCCAGTCTAAACGCATTAGACCATAACATCCTAAGTATAAATTACATTAGGAAAAAATCTCAGGGGAAAATAACTTACAACCTAAATGCATTAGGAAGTAATAACCTCACAAGCATAGAAACCACATTTTAGAGGTAAGCGAAACAGGGTGCGTAAAACATGCTACATGCATTACATTTCCTAGCACCACATACTCACAGTAGCACATAACCTCATAGTAGAAAGAGCCATAGCAGAGGTATAAATCACATTAGCCTATAACTCATAGGAGAGAAGCTCGCTAACACACAAATCACATTAGGGCCTGGCGCCCTAAAAACCTAGCAGTCCCCTTGGCCAACTGGCCATCTCTAAGGGGCTCAAATGCCCTATGTCCAAAAGTCAGGGCTGCTGCCTATGCAGCGAAAGACAAGGGTGCGCACTTTGCGCAGGCCTAAACGTTGCAGCTGGCACTAAGTGCTGCACAGCCGTGAATGTCAGGGGCAAAGGAGTGCATCTGACTCCTAACTTCAAAAGACATGCCCCCAAAAAAAGAATGGCCTAAACGTAGCAGCTGGCACTAATTGCTGCGCAGCTGTAAAATGAAGATGTGGGCCACTGGAACCGACTGTGCCCTGCAAGCAATTATGTCCAAACCGTTGCAGCTGCCCTCTCGCAAGCGGGGCTGCTGTGAAGAGTAGCCATACAAGAGGGGAACAGCATGGGCCCCTCTGGGCCCTCTTAAAATAACTATGCCATCGTGGGAGCCCTCAAGGCTCTAAAAACAATTATGCACCACGTTGTGGGAGCGCACGGGCTCCCAGAATAATCATGCCCAAGTTGGAGCCCTACTGGGCTCTAAAACAAATATGCGCTATGTTGGAGCCATCTGGGCTCTGAAACAATTATGCCCAAGCGTTGGAGCGGCCCGCAATGGCGGGTCCGCTCAGGAGGAGGGATCCGGCACTACAACTGTGCCAGGGAATGCCCCCAAGTCCCCCCCAAGCACCGGCAATGTGCCTCGAAAGGCACCAACACACAGCAGGCGGCGGTCACTCACCGGGTCCTCTGCCACGACGCAGGACTCCTCGGGTCTCCTTCTCGCTGGCGCCGCTTCTCCTCTCCGCGGGGCTTCCCTCTACTCTCGGGAGCCCCGCGCTGCCATCGGCGGCCTCTCCACTTCACGGGAGCTCCTCGGCATCTCTCCTGTCTTCCGGTCGCCTTCCCCCTCTCTTCAGCGACGGGGGTAGGCGGAAATGGAGCCTGCGAGGCTCCGATCACATGTCGCTGGCCCCGCCTACCGTCAGGCAAGGCCGCCTGGCTTCCGGGTCGGGCCGGCGAGAAATTAAAAAAGCGGCTCGGGCCGCGGTGGTGATTTCGGGAAATAGAATGCGGGGTGGGCACCCGCTCAATTAATAAAGTATGAAGCGCACAATGAGGGGTAGGCTCCCTCCTAATTTAAAATATAGAGCGGGGTGGGCTCCCGCTATTAAAATAAAAGTATAAGCGGGGTGGGCTCCCGCTCGGCGTGCACACTGCGGGGGAATCCCTACGCTGGGGATTCCCTCGTTCTCGTCCTGCAGCGCAGTGCTGCAAACGCCAGCTCCTCTCTCCTGGCAATATAAAGATAAAACGCTCACAGGGCGCAGAATACTGCAAAGAGTCCTTAGGGATAAAGGGGGCAATGCAGGGCCCTGGGAGGCAGCCCTCATGGCAGTCCCCCCTGGGCCCCAGCAGCAGCACGCCCCAGCAGCGTCAGGAACAGCACCCAAGCACAGAGAACTGAACATTTTCATGGGGTCACAGCCCCTTCTTTTATACACCATTTTCCGTTGTCTACAAAGTGCAGGGCATGGGGGAACCAGATACAACTGGTTATGGGGGGGATTTGTAGCACTTTGTTTTGCTCAGCTCCTTTCTCCTTTCAGAGTGTAGGCTAGGGACATCAGACGCACCACAGGAGGTGGAGCCAGCATTGTAGAGGGAAGGCACAGCCCTATTCAGACCCAGGTAGTACTCCTCCCCTCACTCTATGTGCAGATCTCCCTATTCAGCCCTGCGCTGACTCACCCTGCCCCTCCTGGAGCCACACACACCTCCCAACCCCTGTCACTCACAAGCCAGACATGCAATTCACATCAGGCAGACAGACACAGAGCACACAGAAAGGCCAACTTCTAGAAGTGGCATTTCTCTACCAGTCACCATAAATCTGCGCACACCATTGCGCAGCATTTATTCTCACGAATTCAGACATACTAGACTTGACCATGCTGCACCTCTCATAACAGGAATTACCACTAGCACACAGATCCTCAATGCATTCCTATGGGAGGCAGGTCAATCTCACTAAATGGGCACAGCGCGCGCACGCACTTGGCACTGGACCACAGTGTCCAAGTGCCCAGAGGTCTAAAACTACTAACATACAACGCAAAAAGTTTAGGGGTGAACCTGGCAAAAAGGGCCAAGTCCAACACAACCCCCTTCCAGCCAAAACGCAGGGTAGACCAATCACCACCGTGATGGGCTTCCCTGCTTGGGGCGATAGAACACGGACGCGGGCCCGCACTGCAGGGACACCCTCCTGTTCTACGCCACTTGGAACCCATGGGGAAGAAAAAAAAAGAGAAAAAAACTCAGGGCCAACTAGGCTACCCCACCGGTACTCCTTAGTTGTCCACGGCCAGGACCAGGCCCTAGGCTACCCAGATGCCACTGGTCCTTGCCAATCCACAGAATGGGGGGCAGTAACCCCTGGCATACAATAGCCACTTTCCACTCTCCCTCTCAGTGTAGTTCCAACTACCACTGATCCTTCAACCTAGGGTCCGCACCCTCAGGCTGACCAGAGATCATGGGCAAGAATGCCTCACCCTACCTCTACTTCTGGGGTTCCGCACCCTCCCAGGGGAAGCACCCACCAGAACACAACTCTCCCACCAGTTCAGGACCTCTCTCCATCAACTGGTCTACCACCTGGGATCCACATTCACCGGCTGCACCGGGGTCAGAGGCGAGGACTCCCTCCCTCTGCACCCCCTTCCAGACTCCGATACCCTCCCAACTGGAGTGGTACCCCCTAGAAGGCAAACCGGCCAGGACACTGACTACAGTCGCCCTGCCGTCCAGATCCGGAAACACCGGCTACTGGCTCCCCAACCCAGGGACGTACCCTTTGGTCAGATGCCTGGAAAATCAGGACTTCACAAGGGTGACACATCCCTAGTGTGTCGTGTGACAGTCTGCCTGGCGCAGAGCTCACGACCTCCTGTCCCTCTGACAGTGCGTGAAGATGCTCCAGGACAGAAGTGGCGCTCACCATGGTCAATCATTGGCGACTCATCCCTTCTGGCTGGCCCCTGATCCACTGGTCCCCACTGGGGACTCTTTCCCCCTCTCAACCCTCGAAACCGGACCCCACCTGCGTTCAGGGGGGTACTACCTCACAATTGCCCGGAGAACCAGGACTTCCTGGGAGCACATATACCCTCCCGAGGGTGACACCTCACTAATGTGTCATGTGACAGTCTGCCGGGAACAAACCCAGGGCAGAAGTGGTGTCCCCATGGCCCCTTCTGGACCCACTGGTTTTTCCACTGGGGAACCTCTCCCCCTCTCACCCCTCAATCAGGACTTCTGCACCCTCCACTTAGGAGCGGTGCTGCCTAGCACCAGGACTGCTGGAGCTCTGGTTACAGACGCTCCACGTCCTCTAGAGACTAGAAGATCCTCCTCAAATAGCCTACAAGTACAGCCTAGGCCCCCAACCTGGTGTTCCCTGAAGAAACCATACAGGCCCTGGGACTGGGTTTCGGGCACACTCACTCCTTCTCCTCTGAGGCAGGACGTGAGCCCCTACACCCCTCCCACTACACTGGGACCTAGCTGGGCTACACTGAACCTCTTCCACCACGGAAGACACCTGAGCCACTCTTATTGGAATCACTCCCCAATGCTTCTTCAGATCCTCTACCACGGGGAGGTCCCCCATACAGAACAGTCCAACAGGACAGACTAGGTTCCCAACCTCCTCACTATAACGGTTCCTAGTTGGGTTCATTTGAACCATCTCCGCCACGCGGGTTAGGAGACACCTGCACCATCCCTCAAGGTTGCTCCCCCATGCAAGTTCCTTATTTCAGAGAACTCACCCAAGCGTCCAGCAGCACATCACTCATCCACACACACCCCCCCCAGACCGGTGAGACAGTTCCTTACTGTCCCTGAATCTCAACCTGCACCCCTCTTACTGAGCACCAGGTACCATACTCTGGGAACGGGACGGGGACTTCCTGCACTGGACACACACTTCGCTGCCACCACTGGATCCCACCCTTACTGGTGAATCCAGAAAACTCACACTGCAACAAGAACACATATTTCAAAAATGAAATGACACTTAAAACAATCTTAGACCAATAATCCCCAACATGTGAATATCTAAAATGCAGAGTTTTGTAGTGCAGCCAGTTGTCGCCGCGGTACTGCGCAAACGCAAGTCCTATCCCACCGCTGATCACCAATGTTAGAAATGGGATTTCTGGTTGGCTAAGGCTTGCGCCAAAGCCAAGCAGAAACCACCACTCTAGTCAGGGCAAGGAAGTTACACGCCGAAGATAACCCCTGCTCACCCCCTTGGTAGCATGGCACGAGCAGTCAGGCTTATCCCGGAGGCAATGTGTAAAGCGTTTGCGCAACACACACACAGCACAACACCCAAGGCACACTACAAAAGGAACTCCATACAAGGTTATATATAAAAATAGCCTTTGTATTATCATAAAACACATTAGAATAGTACTCACATACAATACACTGCGCCAACTGGCACGGGACAATATTTACAGGGGATTATGTACACATGACAGGGCCACGTGGACCACTGTCAGAACCATCACTTAGTAAAAGGTAATAGATGTAGAACACATAATAACTGTAGGACATGTCAGAAACGTACAACCAGTAATCAATGGCAACCACTGTACTTAGCATCAGCCTGTAACATAAACCACATTATGCACAGCATCACATTAGGCGCAAAACTTTATGCACCAACCTCACCAGCATAAACACATTATGCAATCATCTTGCCAGTCTAAACGCATTAGACCATAACATCCTAAGTATAAATTACATTAGGAAAAAATCTCAGGGGAAAATAACTTACAACCTAAATGCATTAGGAAGTAATAACCTCACAAGCATAGAAACCACATTTTAGAGGTAAGCGAAACAGGGTGCGTAAAACATGCTACATGCATTACATTTCCTAGCACCACATACTCACAGTAGCACATAACCTCATAGTAGAAAGAGCCATAGCAGAGGTATAAATCACATTAGCCTATAACTCATAGGAGAGAAGCTCGCTAACACACAAATCACATTAGGGCCTGGCGCCCTAAAAACCTAGCAGTCCCCTTGGCCAACTGGCCATCTCTAAGGGGCTCAAATGCCCTATGTCCAAAAGTCAGGGCTGCTGCCTATGCAGCGAAAGTCAAGGGTGCGCACTTTGCGCAGGCCTAAACGTTGCAGCTGGCACTAAGTGCTGCACTAAGTGCTGCACAGCCATGAATGTCAGGGGCAAAGGAGTGCATCTGACTCCTAACTTCAAAAGACATGCCCCCAAAAAAAGAATGGCCTAAACGTAGCAGCTGGCACTAATTGCTGCGCAGCTGTAAAATGAAGATGTGGGCCACTGGAACCGACTGTGCCCTGCAAGCAATTATGTCCAAACCGTTGCAGCTGCCCTCTCGCAAGCGGGGCTGCTGTGAAGTGTAGCCATACAAGAGGGGAACAGCATGGGCCCCTCTGGGCCCTCTTAAAATAACTATGCCATCGTGGGAGCCCTCAAGGCTCTAAAAACAATTATGCGCCACGTTGTGGGAGCGCACGGGCTACCAGAATAATCATGCCCAAGTTGGAGCCCTACTGGGCTCTAAAACAAATATGCGCTATGTTGGAGCCATTTGGGCTCTGAAACAATTATGCCCAAGCGTTGGAGCGGCCCGCAACGGCGGGTCCGCTCAGGAGGAGGGATCCGGCACTACAACTGTGCCAGGGAATGCCCCCAAGTCCCCCCCAAGCACCGGCAATGTGCCTCGAAAGGCACCAACACACAGCATTCGGCGGTCACTCACCGGGTCCTCTGCCACGACGCAGGACTCCTCGGGTCTCCTTCTCACTGGCGCCGCTTCTCCTCTCCGCGGGGCTTCCCTCTACTCTCGGGAGCCCCGCGCTGCCATCGGCGGCCTCTCCACTTCACGGGAGCTCCGCGGCATCTCTCCTGTCTTCCGGTCGCCTTCCCCCTCTCTTCAGCGACGGGGGTAGGCGGAAATGGAGCCTGCGAGGCTCCGGTCACACGTCGCTGGCCCCGCCCACCGTCAGACAAGGCCGCCTGGCTTCCGGGTCGGGCCGGCGAGAAATTTAAAAAGCGGCTCGGGCCGCGGTGGTGATTTCGGGAAATAGAATGCGGGGTGGGCACCCGCTCAATTAATAAAGTATGAAGCGCACAATGAGGGGTAGGCTCCCTCCTAATTTAAAATATAGAGCGGGGTGGGCTCCCGCTATTAAAATAAAAGTATAAGCGGGGTGGGCTCCCGCTCGGCGTGCACACTGCGGGGGAATCCCTACGCTGGGGATTCCCTCGTTCTCCTCCTGCAGCGCAGTGCTGCAAACGCCAGCTCCTCTCTCCTGGCAATATAAAGATAAAGCGCTCACAGGGCGCAGAATACTGCAAAGAGTCCTTAGGGATAAAGGGGGCAATGCAGGGCCCAGGGAGGCAGCCCTCATGGCAGCCCCCCCTGGGCCCCAGCAGCAGCACGCCCCGGCAGCGTCAGGAACAGCACCCAAGCACAGAGAACTGAACATTTTCATGGGGTCACAGCCCCTTCTTTTATACACCATTTTCCATTGTCTACAAAGTGCAGGGCATGGGGGAACCAGATACAACTGGTTATGGGGGGATTTGGAGCACTTTGTTTTGCTCAGCTCCTCTCTCCTTTCAGAGTGTAGGCTAGGGACATCAGACGCACCACAGGAGGTGGAGCCAGCATTGTAGAGGGAAGGCACAGCCCTATTCAGACCCAGGTAGCACTCCTCCCCTCACACTATGTGCAGATCTCCCTATTCAGCCCTGCGCTGACTCACCCTGCCCCTCCTGGAGCCACACACACCTCCCAGCCCCTGTCACTCACAAGCCAGACATGCAATTCACATCAGGCAGACAGACACAGAGCACACAGAAAGGCCAACTTCTAGAAGTGGCATTTCTCTACCAGTCACCATAAATCTGCGCACACCATTGCGCAGCATTTATTCTCACGAATTCAGACATACTAGACTTGACCATGCTGCACCTCTCATAACAGGAATTACCACTAGCACACAGATCCTCAATGCATTCCTATGGGAGGCAGGTCAATCTCACTAAATGGGCACAGCGCGCGCACGCACTTGGCACTGGACCACAGTGTCCAAGTGCCCAGAGGTCTAAAACTACTAACATACAACGCAAAAAGTTTAGGGGTGAACCTGGCAAAAAGGGCCAAGTCCAACAGGCGCTATAAAGCGCGTTGGTGTGCTCCACTGTGCGGGATGCGTGGCAGCTGTACTTGTGACTAGAACATTTAGAAGCACCAGGGACCCAGGAGGCGGTCCGTGCAAACTTCCACCTCTGACCAGGACTTGTCACTATGGCACACCAGCGTGCCCCGCTGCACGGCACCTGTACTTGTGGGACTACAGCATCCAGGAGCACCAGGGCTCTAGGAAGCGGTCTGGGCAAACTCCCACACCTGACCAGGATTTGGCGCTATAAAGCGCGTTGGTGTGCTCCACTGTGCGGGATGCGTGGCAGCTGTACTTGTGGGACTAGAACATTTAGAAGCACCAGGGACCCAGGAGGCGGTCCGTGCAAACTTCCACCTCTGACCAGGACTTGTCACTATGACCAGGACTTGCCACTATGGCACACCAGCGTGCCCCGCTGCACGGCACCTGTACTTGTGGGACTACAGCATCCAGGAGCACCAGGGCTCTAGGAAGCGGTCTGGGCAAACTCCCACACCTGACCAGGACTTGGCGCTATAAAGCGCGTTGGTGTGCTCCACTGTGCGGGATGCGTGGCAGCTGTACTTGTGGGACTAGAACATTTGGAAGCACCAGGGAACCAGGAGGCGGTCCGTGCAAACTTCCACCTCTGACCAGGACTTGTCACTATGACCAGGACTTGTCACTATGGCACACCAGCGTGCCCCGCTGCACGGCACCTGTACTTGTGGGACTACAGCATCCAGGAGCACCAGGGCTCTAGGAAGCGGTCTGGGCAAACTCCCACACCTGACCAGGACTTGGCGCTATAAAGCGCGTTGGTGTGCTCCACTGTGCGGGATGCGTGGCAGCTGTACTTGTGGGACTAGAACATTTGGAAGCACCAGGGACCCAGGAGGCGGTCCATGCAAACTTCCACCTCTGACCAGGACTTGTCACTATGACCAGGACTTGTCACTATGGCACACCAGCGTGCCCCGCTGCACGGCACCTGTACTTGTGGGACTACAGCATCCAGGAGCACCAGGGATCTAGGAAGCGGTCTGGGCAAACTCCTACACCTGACCAGGACTTGGCGCTATAAAGCGCGTTGGTGTGCTCACTGTGCGGGATGCGTGGCAGCTGTACTCGTGGGACTAGAACATTTGGAAGCACCAGGGACCCAGGAGGCGGTCCGTGCAAACTTCCACCTCTGACCAGGACTTGTCACTATGACCAGGACTTGTCACTATGGCACACCAGCGTGCCCCGCTGCACGGTACCTGTACTTGTGGGACTACAGCATCCAGGAGCACCAGGGCTCTAGGAAGCGGTCTGGGCAAACTCCCACACCTGATCAGGACTTGGCGCTATAAAGCTCGTTGGTGTGCTCCACTGTGCGGGATGCGTGGCAACTGTACTTGTGGGACTAGAACATTTGGAAGCACCAGGGACCCAGGAGGCGGTCCGTGCAAACTTCCACCTCTGACCAGGACTTGTCACTATGGCACACCAGCGTGCCCCGCTGCACGGCACCTGTACTTGTGGGACTACAGCATCCAGGAGCACCAGGGCTCTAGGAAGCGGTCTGGGCAAACTCCCACACCTGACTAGGACTTGGCGCTATAAAGCGCGTTGGTGTGCTCACTGTGCGGGATGCGTGGCAGCTGTACTTGTGGGACTAGAACATTTGGAAGCACCAGGGACCTAGGAGGCGGTCTGTGCAAACTTCCACATCTGACCAGGACTTATCCACTATGACCAGGACTTGTCACTATGGCACACCAGCATGCCCCGCTGCACGGCACCTGTACTTGTGGGACTACAGCATCCAGGAGCACCAGGGCTCTAGGAAGCGGTCTGGGCAAACTCCCACACCTGACCAGGACTTGGCGCTATAAAGCGCGTTGGTGTGCTCCACTGTGCGGGATGCGTGGCAGCTGTACTTGTGGGACTAGAACATTTAGAAGCACCAGGGACCCAGGAGGCGGTCCGTGCAAACTTCCACCTCTGACCAGGACTTGTCACTATGACCAGGACTTGTCACTATGGCACACCAGCGTGCCCCGCTGCACGGCACCTGTACTTGTGGGACTACAGCATCCAGGAGCACCAGGGCTCTAGGAAGCGGTCTGGGCAAACTCCCACACCTGACTAGGACTTGGCGCTATAAAGCGCGTTGGTGTGCTCACTGTGCGGGATGCGTGGCAGCTGTACTTGTGGGACTAGAACATTTGGAAGCACCAGGGACCCAGGAGGCGGTCTGTGCAAACTTCCACATCTGACCAGGACTTGTCACTATGACCAGGACTTGTCACTATGGCACACCAGCATGCCCCGCTGCACGGCACCTGTACTTGTGGGACTACAGCATCCAGGAGCACCAGGGCTCTAGGAAGCGGTCTGGGCAAACTCCCACACCTGACCAGGACTTGGCGCTATAAAGCGCGTTGGTGTGCTCCACTGTGCGGGATGCGTGGCAGTTGTACTTCGGGGACTAGAACATTTAGAAGCACCAGGGACCCAGGAGGCGGTCCGTGCAAACTTCCACCTCTGACCAGGACTTGTCACTATGACCAGGACTTGTCACTATGGCACACCAGCGTGCCCCGCTGAACGGCACCTGTACTTGTGGGACTACAGCATCCAGGAGCACCAGGGCTCTAGGAAGCGGTCTGGGCAAACTCCCACACCTGACCAGGACTTGGCGCTATAAACCGCGTTGGTGTGCTCCACTGTGCGGGATGCGTGGCAGCTGTACTTGTGGGACTAGAACATTTAGAAGCACCAGGGATCCAGGAGGCGGTCCGTGCAAACTTCCACCTCTGACCAGGACTTGTCACTATGACCAGGACTTGTCACTATGGCACACCAGCGTGCCCCGCTGCACTGCACCTGTACTTGTGGGACTACAGCATCCAGGAGCACCAGGGCTCTAGGAAGCGGTCTGGGCAAACTCTGGTCTGACCATAGTCTGGTACCATTTACCTTGCCTATAACCAAGAGCACCAGCCCAGTGAATCCAGTCCGTGAAGACAGGAGGAACTGGAAGAAAATTACATCTGAAGCAATAGGTCCTATATTACTAAACAACCCCATTCTTCTGTCCGGCGATCCTAATGACGATGCCAATACTTTTAACCTTTGGGTTACATCGTCACTTGACTTTTTAGCTCCTATGAGAACTATGAAAGTAGCTAGAAATAAGCCTACAGCCCCTTGGTTTACACCTGAACTCCGTACAGAGAAGAGTCTTTGTAAAAAACTTGAACGGATTTGGCGCAGATCCTATAATAGTGAGTTGAAAATAGCCTACAAAACATCATTAAAGATTTTTCACAGACTTAAACGCAAAGCCATAAGGGATTACACCGCCATACAAATAAAATCTGCAAATAATTCTGCTAAAGCTATCTTTAAGATCGTACAAGATTTCACTAAACCAGATTCCATGCAAAGTAATATAGTACCCTCGGCCTCCCTTTGCGAAGACCTTTTAATTTTTTTTCAAATCATTTCCTCAGAGAGACCTATCTATGGCGTCTCTGCCTCCCCTATGTCCCTCTCATACTTGGTTAGAGGCCTCTCTGAACTTGATGGATAAAACAAAATCCGGCCCTTTTTAATGTTTATCTCGCTCCCCTGGCTCCTTTGATTCAACAGCATGGGGTGAGTGTCATATCCTTTAGGGACAACTCGGAAGCAGCATTTATAAATTTGAAACAATTCTTGATTGACATTTCAACTTGGATGACGGACAATTGTCTCAGGCTTAATGCTGACAAAACTGAGGTGTTGTTTTTTAACCAACCATCGCCACCCCCAACCAACCTTTGGTGGCCACCTGTGCTTAATCCTCCCCCTCAGCCGGTGTCTTCCGCTAGAAATCTGGGATTCAAGTTTGATTCGTCCCTATCTTGCAAAGCCCAGATAAGCCAGGTGTCGTCCTTATGTTTTTGGAAAATGAGGTCCATACGCAGATTTCTTCATCTTCTACCTATGGACTGTAGAAAGACAGTGGTCCATGCACTGATTACCTCCCAACTGGACTACGCAAATAGCCTTTATTTGGGTCAGCCCGACTACTTGATTAAGAAGCTACAGACCATACAGAACGTGGCAGCCAGGCTTATTAGAAATGTCCCGATAAGTCATCACATATCGCCTCATCTGCGGAGTTTGCACTGGCTGCCAGTAAAAAGGAGGTTGGAATTTAAGGCTCTGACTTTCGCGTACAGAGCAAGCAGAGAAAAGGGCCCTCTCTACCTAAGGAAAAGACTCTGTAATTACCATCAGACTAGAAACCTGAGATCTAATCATCAAAGTCTTCTAGTCATTCCTCGCTTTGGTAAAGCAAGGCTCGGTGGCCGGTCATTTACAGTTAGAACCACGCGGCTATGGAATTCCCTGCCAGAATATATCAGGAAGGCAAAATCCGAACCTGTCTTCCGTGGATTTCTGAAAACCTGGCTTTTCAACTTCCCCTAGTCTCGTTAGCTGGTGGCTTTCTACTCCTTCTCTTGTCTCCGTTAGCGCCGGGACACCTCCGTTGGAGGTAGCTGTGCGCTCTAAAAGCTTTAAATTAAAATAATATAAGAGGAGCGCTACTGATCATATTTTAGTCTCTGCTCCCTTGATCCCTTTTTTAAGTAAATTTCAATCAATCACGTGTTTGTTATGCGCGACTACTCACCCGTAAGGGTCTCAAGGCGCTGGGGAGGAGGGGAGGTGCAGGTTCCAGTCCATCAAGGAGGGGGACTGTCGAAGAGCCAAGTTTTGAGGTTTCTTGTGAAGATGGGCAGTGATGTTGTCTGTCTGAGGTGGAGTGGTAGGGCGTTCCAGGCTCTGGCCGCGAGGAAGGAGAAGGAGCGGCCTCCTGATCTGGTCTTTCTGGCGCGGGGGACTAAGGCGTAGGAGAGCTGAGCTGATCGTAAGGTCCTTTGGGGTGCGTGGAATTTGAGTCGGCTGTTCAGGTATGCTGGTCCGGTGTTGTGGAGGGCTTTGTGTGCATGGGTGAGGATCTTGAAGGTGATTCTAGTCTCGATGGGGAGCCAGTGGAGTGTGCGCAGGTGCTGGGAGATATGACAGTGTCTTGGCAGGTTGAGGATCAGTCTTGTGGCGGTGTTCTGGATGTTTTGTAGCTTGCAGGTGAAGTTTTTGTTTATTCCGGCGTAGAGTGCGTTGCCGTAGTCGAGTCTGCTGGTGACGAGGGCGTGAGTGACGGTCTTTCTGTGCTCAAGGGGGATCCATTTGAAGGTCTTGCGTAAGAGGCGGAGGGTGTGGAAGCAGGAGGATGCAACGGAGTTGATCTGGTGGTCCATTTTGAGCTCGGAGTCCAGGATGATTCCAAGGTTACATGCGTGGTCCGTGGGGGTGGGTGGGCTTCCGAGGGCGGGGGCCACCAAGTGTCGTTCCAGGCGTCGGGGTGTGGGCCCATAATGAGTACTTCTGTTTTGTCGGTGTTGAGTTGTAGGCAGCTGCTTTTCATCCATTTGGCGACAGCTTCCATGCCTTCTTGAAAGTTGTGTTTGGCTGAGTTGGGTTCGTTGGATAGGGAGAGGATGAGTTGGGTGTCGCCTGCGTATGAAACAATGTTGAGTCTGTGGGTTCTGACAATGGGGGCAAGCGGAGCCATGTAGACGTTGAAGAGCGTGGGGCTGAGGGAGGACCCCTGGGGACTCCGCAGATGGTTGGTGTAAGGTCCGAGAGGAAAGGAGGGAGTCTGACCCGCTGCGTTCTGACAGAGAGGAAAGAGTGGATCCAGTCGAGGGCCTTGTCCCGGATTCCTGCTTCGTGGAGTCTGCATGTTAGGGTGCAGTGGGAGACTGTGTCGAAGGCCGCTGAGAAGTCGAGGAGGATGAGGGCTACTGTTTCTCCTTAGTCTAATAGGGAGCGGATGTCGTCTGTTGCGGCGAGGAGGGCGGTTTCTGTGCTGTGGTTTTTTCTGAAGCCGGATTGGGAGGAGTCGAGGATGTTGTGCTCTTCGATGAAGGTGGCGAGTTGGCTGTTGATGGCTTTCTCGATGACTTTCGGTGGGAACGGGAGCAGGGAGATGGGTCGGTAGTTTTTGAGGTCGGTGGGGTCCGCCGAGGGCTTCTTCAGGAGGGGGTTGACCTCGGCGTGTTTCCAGTCGTTGGGGAAGGATGCGGTCACCAGGGAGCGGTTGATGGTGTGGCGAAGCATGGGTGCGATGGTGTCGGCAGCTCTGTTGAAGATGTGGTGGGGCAGGGGTCCGTGGGGGCCCCGGAGTGGATTGACTTCATCGTCTTCAGTGTGTCTTCGGTGGTGAGGGCTGTCCAGCTGCCAATCGTTGGCTTCAGGGCATCGGGGTGGCTGGTGAGGGTTCAGTGTGTTGGTTGTCTTTGTCGAAATTGTCGTAGATGTTCTTGATTTTGTGGTGAAAGAAGGCGCTGAGTTTGTTGCAGAGGTCTTGTGAGGGAGGAATGTTAGTAGACTCGCTGGTGGGTTGGGCGAACTCCTTGATGATGCTGAAGAGTTCTTTGCTGTTGTGTGCGTGTGTGGAGATTCTGTCTTCGATCTCTGTTTTTCTCGTATTTCTGATGAGTTGGTGGTGGGCGTTGGTGGAGGTTCTGAAGTTGTTGTGGGCTTCTGTGGATTTGGAGTTCCTCCAGGCCTTTTCGAGGCGGCGGCATGTGCGTCTGGACTCTCGAAGTTCGGTGGTAAACCATCTGGCTTTATTTGCATGTGTGTTCTTCTTGAGGGGGGCTATGGTGTTGGCGCTGTCGGAGATCCATCTGTGCAGAGTTCGGGCTGCGGTGTTGGGGTCGTCGTCTTCCGCTATGGTTGGGGTCGAGTTGCCGAGTGAGGAGGTAAGGAGGTGAGCTGGTCGTCGGTGATTTTGGTCCAGTTTCTTCGTGGGAGCAGGTGCTGGGGTGTGTGGATGGTGGGTGTTCTGAAGGTGAAGTGGATGCATCGATGGTCTGTCCACGGGAGTTCGGTGGTGTGGCTGAAAATGATGGAGTTTCCTGATGTGAAGAGGGGGTCGAGGGTGTGTCCTGCTGAGTGCGTGGGTTCGGTCACGATCTGGCGGAGTCCAATGTTGTGGAGGTTGTCCAGGAGGGATGCGGTGTTGGGGTCTAGTTGGTTATCTAGGTGGAAGTTGAGGTCTCCTAGCAGGGTGTAGTTGGTGGATGCGATGGGTTGTGGGGAGATGATGTCCGTGATGGAGTTGGTGAAAGGTTCGTGGGGTCCGGGGGGTCGGTAGATGAGAGTTCCTCAGAGGGTGGTGGTAGGGCTGACCTGTATCTTGAAGTGTAGGTGTTCCATCTGGTCTGTGGGCTCGTCGGGGAGTGTGCTCAGGGTGGATTTGTGGACGATGGCGATTCCTCCTCCTGGGCGGGTGGGGCAGTCCTTCTGGGAGATCATGTATCCTTGGGGGATGGAGATGGCGATGTCCGGTCCCGAGGTGGTGTTGGTCCAGGTTTCGGTGAAGAATGCTACGTCCGGGGTGATGCTGTCGAGGAAGTCCCAGATTTCGGTGGCGTGTTTGTGGAGTGATCGGACGTTGAGGAGGATGCATTACAGGGTCTTTGGTTCGGTTGTGTTCTTGCGGGCGGGTTGTGCTGGGTCCGTGTTCCTGGCGGTGCTGCAGGTGTGCTGGCAGCGTTGACAGCTGAAGGGTCCGTGGGTGTCGGCTGGTGACGCTAGCTTGCAGTTGTTGTTGCGGCCTGGGTTGAGTGCATGGTGTACAGCTGGGTAGTAGCGTTGGCGGTGCGGAAGTCCAGGGTTCCTGGCGCTGGTCGCGGTCGGGCTTGCCTTTGGCGCGCCAGCAGGGCGGCCGCGCAGCAGCTGCCATTAAGTAGGGGTCAGGGAGGGCTGGACAGCTGGGAGGTGGTAGCTGTGAGAAGTTGGCCTGGTATATGCTGTCCACTAGTTATAGTGGGCACCTTGCACCAGTCCAAACGACCCTTATTGATGATAGGTTTAAAGACAACCTTTATTGAAAGCTATCCTAGTGGTAGCTATGGAGAGCAGCCTTCAGGCTAAGTCTTGAAGGAGTGTAAAGCAGCTTGGTTTACCAGATTATAACCTCTTGAATGACCAAATGAAAGGAGAACCACACCAGGTATATATAAAAGATATGTATTTATTTCTAAACACTCACTACTAATCTCTTTATGAGATTAGAGTCCAAGATACACAATATCACAGTATTAAAACGACAGTAAATAGCACAATATACAATGGGCCCCCAGGGGGGACCAAACCATATATTAAGAAAGTGGTATAAGAACCACGACTTGACTAGACACAGTGCCTAGAGCACATAGAATCGCTGGGACCCCAAGGAACCACCCAAGGTAGTGATACAGGAGACCCATGGGGGACGTGTGCACTGTGAGAACACAGCCGCGAGCGCCGTAGGATTCTATGAGGAAAGTCGCGGTTGGAATTTTAAAGAAAAAGGACACTTAGGAGAGGACTTTGAGCAAACCCCTTTAGACTTAAGGGGTTCTAGGGCCAACACCCATGGGAGTTACCTCACCCAGGGAAGCCGGGTGCATAGGTGTCAAATGGTGTCAGGAATCGTCGTTGATTTCAATGGCGATCTGTTGCAAAGTGCTGCTGCTGTGAAGAAGAAAAGTGTCCGGGATGATCCAAGCCTGGATCGAAGATGTGAAGAACCTGAAAGCAGAGGGGACAAAGTCTGGGTCACTTCACGTGACCAGGAGCGGAGCAATTTAATGCCCACCGATGTTGGGTGCTTCAGGGGCGAAGAGGTGAAGCTTGACTCTGCAGCCACGGGGTCCAGGAGACGTCGAGGACGACCAGGAGCCAGATTCGAGCTGTCCCACGAAGGATGTCGAGTGCTGGGGTGTCGGTGCTCGGATTGAACCCAACAAGCCTTGGCAACAGCAACCCACGCAGGAAGAGTAAAGATGCTTTGGTGCGGACCAGCAAGGTCCGGGGGACTCCCCAAGCGATGGAGAGTCAGGGCACGTCTGGAGCAACGAGGGTAGCCCAATTAATCTTAGTGTTGCCTCACAGGGACCCACCAGTCGACGGACCAGGGATCGCGAAGGGACCTTGAGAGAAAACACAAAGGGTCAGCTCACGGAACACTCGTGGAGTGTAGGCTGGCAATCTTCGGTGGAATTGCTGCTCGGGGTCAGGGCTACAAGTAACCCAAAGCTCAGCCTCAGAGGTCGCCTCAAAGCTGATGCTTCTGCAAATGGTCGCGCTGTCCAGGGGTTCGGGTTGCACGGTCTCCACGAGGGATGCAGGCCTCAGACTTGCTGAGCACACAGATCGACCTCAGAGACCACGGGAACCCACCTCCTGTGTTGCAAAATTCTTCGGAGTCCTCAGGAGCTTCGGAGATGCAAACCGGACAGATGCGTCTTTGGTGCCTGCCAAGCACGGGAGTAACTCCTTTACTCCAAGGGAGATTCTTCGGTCATCCAACGTCGTGTAGATAGTTGAAGTTCTGGGATTCTTTAGCAGAGTTTCGTCCAGGTAAATCTAAAGTCCTGTAGTCAGGGGTTCCTACTTTATACCCAAGGAAGGGGTGGGACAAACTCTGGGGACCCACCTATGGGAGGGTCAGGAAAGAGGGGTGGCTACACCCATTTCCTTTGTCCAGTTTCGCGCCAGAGCAGGGGCTGGTAGCCCCTGCAACCGGTTTGAGCTGGACTATGCACAGGGACACCAAATGTGCCCCCAGTGCAGACTTCAAAGCACTCTTGGAGTGCACCCACCCTGCCCCAATACACTAAAGCCTGTCTGGGAGGTGGTCACACCTCCCTGTGACAGGAAACCTATTGTCCAGGCCTCCCCTGCCGGAGTTTCGTCCAGCAGCAGGAGGGCAGACTCGTGTCTGTGGCTGCAGCATCCATTTTGTGATGCCAGGGTTCTGTTAAGCTGCTACCGGGTGTACCGGTGGTGCTATGTTTCTCCCTCTAGTAGGGTGGAATCATACCTCCCACCTCAGTTACTGGGGTGGAGGTATGATTTCAAGGTGTTTGACACCAAACACGACATGTTTCCATGCAGCCATTCTCAAGTTAGCATTTACCGCGAGGTTATAATGCACTTAAGAGTATATGGTTTGGCTGCACCACAAAGAACCCCGGAATGAAGATTCCGAAAGCTGCAGAGGGGCCCTGCTCATGCATGGGCACCCTCTCACATGAAACCCAGCACCCTGCCTTCAGGATTGTTAAGGCCTGCCATAGGGGTGACTGATAGGTTTACATGTGCAGTGATATGGAGAGATATAGGGAACCTATATCTCAGTAAGGGGTGCATACACCACCTTACACAGGCTGCTGTAGCAGACCTGTGGTGTCATTTTGGATGGCCTCTCAGGGGTGGCATAATACATGCTGCAGCCCCTGGGAGGCCTCTGGGGTACCTATGCCCTGGGTACATAGTATACCATATACTAGGGACTTATAAGGGTACCCCAGAATCCAATCTGGAGTGTACCTAAAGTACATGCAATCAATTTAAAGGGAAAGCAGATAGGCTGGGGTCCTGAATAGCAGGATCCCAGCCAAACTAAGTCGAAAACCAGCAAAACACCAGGAAAAAAGTGGGGGCAACCATGCAGTTAGATTCCACCTTCCTACATAACCCCCCAAACGAAAGGAGATAAGGCTAACCTTGCCCAGTTGAGCCTTTATTGACTAAGTGGCCATATAAGGAAGAACCTGCACTAGCATGGTTACCCCCTGTCTTATGGTCCACTAAGCAATTCCTAACCCCAAGGGTATTGGATGATCTCCACCATTTGGAATTACTACCTGTAGTGTGTTTTGGCAAAGTAAAAGGCTGGTGGGGTGTCTGAGTGGAGAAGTGAGGCCCTAATAAAGTTGGTCTCAGCTTCCTCAGATCACTGGTCACCATGGAGGCCTTTCTTTCCATGACTGAGTTGTATCTGGCCCTGAGGGTCAACCTCTGGCAGCCTACAGCTGGGGGTTGGGTCCCTTTGGTTGGAACAATGGAGGGACAGGGTAGGTTTGGAACCACTTGGTCCCAGGTTTGCCTTTGCCCAACAGAGTCCATCTGGGGGAGGTCCCTACACAAGGGTAAGAGGGATCCCTCAGTGTGTTGAGGAATTTTCACCTGGCTATGGCTACTAGACTGGGTGCCCCTAATCTGTGGATGAGGGGGTTCCTCTGGACAGGGAGCCCTTAGGGGTCCACTGACCTCACTGACCTCTGCAGCCCTGGGCTGACAGAGGGAGGGTAGAGAGGGGCAGGTTACCTGCTCCAGACTGGGTACCACCTTGGAAGGGTCCCCTGCCATCAGGGGTGTGGCCAAGCCAGGCCTGACCACCTCTGGGGCAGTTCCTTCACTAGGGGTAGGATCAGTTCCCTGAGGAAGCTGACCCTTACCTATAGTCTGGGGGGAAGAAGACTTTTCTTCAACCCGTCTGCTCTCTTGGGGAGTAGAGTGGGCCATTCTTTCAGGCTCCACTTCTCCAAAATTTCCCTGAGATGGGGCTGAGGCCCTAACAGCCCCACCAACCTTCTCAGAGAGGCCCAACATTTTTAAATGGGCCTGGTATTCAACTTCAGCCCAGGCTGAAACCTCCAGATCATTGTCCAACAGGCAATCTACAGGCAAGTTTGGGGACACTGCCACTCTCTTTGGGCCAGTGACCCCTCCCCAGCTGAGATTGACTATGGCCATGGGATGATCTGTTCTGATACCATCAATGTTGGTCACCTGGTACTTGAACTCAGGTAAAAGCTGTTGAGGGGGGACTAGTTTCCCTGTCACCATGGTGACACTATCCCCTGTGTCCCTGAATGCCAACGCCTTCTGACCATCCATTAGGCACTCCTGTCTGTACTTGCCCAAAGTATTGGGACTCATAGTAAAAGTGGCAAATCCCATGCCACCATCACAGACTAAGGAGGCCTGTGAGGGGGACCTTAGTAATCCAGGGTCCACCTCAGTTCCCCATGAAAATGCACCTAACTTTTTGGGTGCATTACTACCACCTGGGGGATTACTACTTGTAGTACCAGGAGGAGCGGTAGTATTGCTGGGAGGAACATTTTCCTTATTGCCAGCCTTGGAGCAACTGGGGTCATTTTTCCAGTGGCCAGTCTTCTTACAGTTATGGCAATAAGGTTTCTTTTCAGGGGAGGAAGGAGTTTGGGACCCCCCCCCCCAGGAGAGGACTTTTGGGGCCCTGTAGGGGATTTGTCTTTTGATTTATCCCCACCTTTCTCTTGGTTTTTGGAAGAATCTTTCTTCTGGTCACCACCCTGATTCTTTGGCTTTACTCTGGTTCTGACCCATTTGTCTGCCTTCTTTCCCAATTCTTGGGGAGAGGTCAGATCAGAGTCCACCAGGTACTGGTGTAAAAGCTGGTTTTGACAATTATTAAGGATCTGCTCCCTCATAATCAAATTGTACAATCCTAAAAAGTCATGCACCTTGCTGCCATGTATCCAACCTTCCAGAGCCTTAGTAGCACAATCTACAAAGTCAACCCAGTCCTGAGTCTGTGCCTTTTGGGTGTCTCTGAACTTTAACCTGAATTGTTCAGAATTAGAGCACTCTTCAGGACTTTGTAATTATCAGCATCCTCTTCTCTTACAGTGAGGAGCTTGTCTCTACCTTTGTCTGCAAAGGAGAGCCACAAGATTGCTGCTCACTGCTCCTGAGGGACCCTCTGTACCTTACAGGCCCTCTCAAGTGCAGTTATCCATTTGTGGAGGTCATCCCCACTCTGGTAGGGAGGGACAATCTTGTTCAGGTTCCTATAGGGATGAGTATCTTCTCTAGTCCTAGGGACACTGTTGCTGCCACCATGGGGCTCTAGCCCCAACTTCTGAGAAGCTTTCTGAAGCCCCAGGGATTCCCTGTCTAAGGCCAATTGCTCTCTCTTGATCCTGAGCTTAGCTCTCTCAAACTCAAGCAGTTGGCACTTCTTCTCATAAGAGGACTCCCTTTTATGAGAAAAAGTCCTATGAGAAACAGAGCTCCCTACAGATGTACCAGAATGATTAGACTCCAGAGAAGGAGATCTAGATCTTCTTGGTAAACTGTTAACCCTTCCAGGTGGGGTAAAGAGAGACCCACTGGGGTCTCCCTCCTCACCCTCAGGAAGGATTGGCTGTTCCAGGTTAGAATCATTTTGATCCTCCTGGCCAGCATTAGAGTCTGGGTCATAGTAGTTTCACTACCTGGCCTTTCCTCTTCTGCTGTCCCACCCACTCTGCCAACCTCATCAGACCCTGGGGTCTTTCTGAGGTCATCTGCAAGCAACAACTTTATGAGATGTTGTGTGGTTGGGCGTTTCCCATTCTTCAATTTCCTAGAGGCACACATAGTCCTCAATTCTTGGTATGAGACATGGTCATACTTAGTTGGGAGAGGCCCACTGGTTTCTGCCCTTGAAGACATGACTAGTGTGGTGTGGTGTATGCACCTACCTACTCTAGTGGGGCCTACTAAACTCTCTTGAGTTGTAGAAAGGGTGTGCTAAGCCCTTGACACACAACTCTAAGTTCAGTAGAACTTACTGTATTCTAGACTTGATTTATATGTACCTATGTACCTATAGTGGTTTTCAGTTAGTCACTCAAAGAGATTATCTGGTAAAGCAATAGCAAGCTTGAATCCAACCGCTGCACACCAATGTGAGAAGTTGGCCTGGTATATGCTGTCCACTAGTTATAGTGGGCACCTTGCACCAGTCCAAACGACCCTTATTGATGATAGGTTTAAAGACAACCTTTATTGAAAGCTATCCTAGTGGTAGCTATGGAGAGCAGCCTTCAGGCTAAGTCTTGAAGGAGTGTAAAGCAGCTTGGTTTACCAGATTATAACCTCTTGAATGACCAAATGAAAGGAGAACCACACCAGGTATATATAAAATATATGTATTTATTACTAAACACTCTCTACTAACCTCTTTATGAGATTAGAGAACAAGGCACACAATATCACAGTATTAAAACGACAGTAAATAGCACAATATACAATGGGCCCCAGGGCGGGACCAAACCATATAGTAAGAAAGTGGTATAAGAACCACGACTTGACTAGACCCAGTGCCTAGAGCACGTAGAATCGCTGGGACCCCAAGGAACCACCCAAGGTAGTGACATAGGAGACCCACGGGGGATGTGTGCAGTGTGAGAACACAGCCGCGAGCGCCGTAGGATTCTATGAGGAAAGTCGCAGTTGGAATTTTAAAGAAAAAAGACACTGATGGAGCAAGGTAAACGAAATAAATTTTTGGAACCCCCTTGATAAGAATAATAAATTAATGGTACTAATTGTTTGATGAATTAACCAACAAATGCACCTTTAATAAACATTTACATAAATGGTAACTGCTATATTGTGCAAAATCTAATTGTGAAGTAAAATAATATTAATATTGAGTCAATTTGGACTGCTTTTACCCAAAGGACATGGGAAACAGTGAACTCTTAAACCATCCCCGAAACCAGTTTGAACAAGGAAGGCGATGAGGTGATCTTCGCCACCCCTCAAATGGACCAATTAGCGTGATTCCTGCCCCCAAACATTGCAACATTTTGTGTAGTAAGCTAGAAGTAGGGTATAAGAGGGTCTGCTCTTATGTGGGAGGGCCTGCTGCTGCTACTGCTCCTGCTGCTATTATTGCGAATGCCGATGTCGACATTAATGCTGATGTTAATGCGGATGCTGTCATTGACTTCGAACTTGACTGGGGAAGGAACGAGACCGTTGCGGGAAATTTGTACGGGAGGTCCCGTCGAGGAGGCCAATTAGTGGGACAGTCAGTCAGTTTGGGAGTCTAATCTGTGATCTACGTTTTATCTTCTATTTGATGAACAAATCCTATCTGCATCTAAATAGGTAATGCATAAATTTAACTTCTTTACACAATTGATTATATAAATGTCATGAAGGTATTATGGTGATTAATAAATTAAGAATCTCACTCGTGCAAGCTTGAATTTAGATAAAATTTCATTCTGAATTAACTATGAGTCTGTGGTTCTTTAGTTTTCATTAATAAGTATGACATTTAACAGGGTTTTAATTGATTGAGCTGGTCTTAATCACCATCAACTTATTCTACTAGTTGGTCCATCGACCAAAGAGCGGAGTACCTTGATGTTTTAAAACCGACAGGATTTAAAAGTAAGAAATGTATGTGATGTTTAAGTAATAATCTGTCAAATTTAACAAGGTATCCCGTTCCTCCAGCAATTCCTTTCTTCTCCTTTGTGTGTGTGTGTGTATAATCCAGGGAACGAACGACTGAGTGTATGATATGCGGTGTTATGGGCCCCACCGACATATGGTATAGTTGAGGTGAATGAATTTACCTGAATTCATATCTAAAGGAGAAATTTATATTAGCCGCGCTGGATCAGATTTCTTGGTAGCAGAGTTATGGTTACTATAGATTAGTTTGGTGACTATTGATTATTGATTATTTATGTCTAACACTTCATGTCGAATTGTATTATGTTATGTGTAAGTCGAAATTCTGAAGCTTCCGGGAAGTAGGAAGTGGACACGTGTGGCAAGAGAAGTCACATGGAATTGTGCATTGTCTGATTTTTCAAAATTGGTGATAACACAGGATTGTGTTATGATAGGGACATTTCATGTATAAAACGTGTATGAGTGATATAGCAACCGGTTTCTTGTGAAACTCTGGCCTTAATTCTCAGGAGCAGTGTAGTCTCCACATGTGTTTTATCCCCAGAGAAACGGGTTTACCCCTTGCTTGAGAGAAGGGTAAGGTAGAGGGAAGTGCTACACTTATCGAATAAAACAGTATTCTTGCAAGATAGAGTAAGCTATCTCTTTTGTTTAGCGAAAACAGAAAATGGTAATGTGTTTTACGTCGTAACTAACAAAATTCAGTCAAGAAAAAATTGCCGATAATTTTTGTAAAGGAGGGGTCAGGAGTAGAACTGACGTTGACAAAGACCGCGCTGGTATTGGCCAGTGGTGGGAAAACGAAGAGCTTTCTGATTGATGCGTTGGTGTAAAAACGCGCTAGTATTGGCCAGTTGAGAGTGACGTAGAAGCTCTCGGATTGGTGCGTTGGTGTGAGACGCGCTGGGATAGGTCAGAATAGCAAACAGTAAAAAGAACAGAGTTGTGAGCTTGTCGGAAAGGAAGAATCGTGCAATATGGCTTATTATGAGTATTGTAGAGAGAAACCGTCATGGATGGCGAAGATTAAAAACTTTTTCAAGAAGGACAAGAAGATAGTGACTAGGGAAGGACAAGTAATTCCTCCGCCGAAAACGCCAGCTTCTCACATGATGTTGAAATATGGTTATCATACTTGCATTTGGTTGGAGAATTGGACAAAATATACTCAGAATAATGGAGTATTGGCTTTTCCAGAAAACGGTTCGTTTAGCACAGCGGTACTTAGGAATTTGAGGGAGAAAATGATGAAACTTGAACCCAGACCCAGACCAACACAGTTCGAAGCGTTAGGTGAATGGGAAGATGAGATGTATGAAAGGGAAAGACACAGAGGTGCAAAGAATTATAGTTTAGTTCATGGAAGAGTATGGGGAGTGAATCATGAAGACAGAATGAGGCGATATGACGGATGGTTTGTTTCCAGCCATAACAGTTGAAGAAGTTACTGGGAGAAAGTGTACAGAGAAAAAGAAACATGTAGCAACGGAAAGATATGGGTATGGAGGTAGCGAAACAGAGGATGAATTGCTGGAAGACATTTTAAATAGAAAACCACCTCCATATCAACAGAATTCTGCGGTGGTGACACCGAATGCACCACCAATGGAAACTGGGAGGAAGCAAAGCCCTGAACGAAGTTATGAAATAAATAGGTTGAATGAAAAATCAGAAACTCCACAGAATGAGAAATCTGATAGCGGTAATACAGCTGAGTTAGCAAGAACCACAAGAGAATTGACTGAGAAAATAAGGGAATTAACTATGAACATGGAAGCCGTGACTGTGCCAGTGACAATAGGACCAGTAATACCGGTATTTGAAAACCAGAGAATAGATGAGCATTCCTTGACAATCCCAATGAACTCGAATTTGCAAAGAATGAGAGAAGGCATAATTCCAGAAACTAGAGAGACAAGAGATCTGGTTGGCTCATATAGATCGAGTCCACCTACTAATTTGACAGTAAATGAGAGTGAGATAAAAAGGATTCCTATGGGAACTGAGTCAGCAACTGAGACCCCAGAGAGAAGTACAAATTGGATAGAAATAAATAGTACCCCTGTAGGAACGACTCAAGAAGAATTAAATGAGTGGATGAGGAATTTGCAGAAGAAAGATGCGGAACCACAACCGCTGGATGTAATCAGACTAAAGATAGACATAGAGGAGTTGATTTTAGGGACTATTGGTACAGAAAGATTGAAATCGTATCAGGATGAAGAGATTATGTTTATGTGTAACAGTATTACTTGGAGAGCTAGAAATTTGCATGAAAAATTGGAAGAAATAGCGAATGAACTGGGAGTAGATTTCGGAAAAATCAGAAGTTTGCAGAAACCATATAGGGTAGATTTTTGTGAAAAGGATATAGAAAATCTGAACACATCAGGACGATTAACACAGATAAAGGAACTGATTGTGTTATTGAGAAAATGGGGAGATGTGGACAGATGGAGGAGCAGGTGGATGAAAAGAAAGGAGGGAACGACCGATAAAGCATCTTTGGCTTTTCCGGTGAAAGACAAGGAACCAATAGCGCTGGAATGTCCATTGAGGGAAACTCCAGGAGGAAGCTATGTGCATGTTCCATGGTCTAGACAAGATATATTGTCATTTACAAATGATTTTCCGAAATTAAGAGAGAAACCTGTAGAATGGTATAGGCAAGTGGAAAGATTTGTTAAAGTTTCAAAGGTGTTGTGGGTAGATCTAGATGGATTGTTCGACATTATAGTACCAGCAGATTTATGGACAGAATGTAAGATTACAATTGATTGGCCAACGGAAGAATATCCTAGAGATGCAAAAACAGGAGCGCCAGGTCCAGAAGTGATGAGAAAGTATGAGCAAGCTATCATGTTTTTGAAAAAAAAAAATCCCCCAAAAGAGACGGATTGGGTAAAGATTGATAGAACGACTCAGGAGAGTAAGGAATCTGTACACGCCTACTATGAAAGGTTACATTTGGTTTTCAAACAGTATAGCGGTTATGAGACTTTGAGTGAAAAGGACAGGAGTCATTTCATATATAGATTTGTATATGGATTGAAGCCCGAGATAAGTGAAATGATTAAGCAGCATATGTTGTGTTGTATTGGCAAAATAGCACTGTAGATGAAGTATTAAGGTATGCCAAATATTGTAGTGATGACATCGAGTGTAGACAACGTAAACTAAAAGAAAAAGCGATGTGGGCACAAGTAAAGGTTGCGGAAAAACAAGAAGCTCAAATGAATAATCAGACTAGTGATGCAGGACAGACTAAATCCAAACCGAATATAGGTAAAGGAAAAGGTCAAATGAGTATAGAAGAAGCTAAAAAGAAATGGCCATGCCATAATTGCGGAAAGTTAGGGCATCGGAGAAACGAGTGTAAATTTCCTCCAAAAGCTAATACGGAAAATCAACCATTAAATCCACAGGTGCAGAATGAGGTGAGTTACCAACAGCTGCAACAACCACAGGTAGTTACTCAACAGAGTCAGGTGCCACAACCACCTCTTCCCAAGAGTGTAAACCCCCAGAGATACAGTGCAGAAACAGGATTCTACGGAGGAGAGCAGGTAACAAAATTGCCGCGCGCAGCTGCAGTATCGCAGTATTGGTTACGGCAGGATGGAAATGAATCGGATGAAAGTTTATGACGGTGCCTAGGAGAGGAGGAAGAGTGCGTGCTTGGCGCAACTCTAGAGGTAGATCAGTCAGGTCCATTTGTGGATGGAGAAGTGAATGGTGTAAATGTTACATTCCTTGTGGACACTGGAGCTACCCGTTCTACTGTTAGATCAGTGGAAATTTCAAACCTTCCTCTCTCAGGAGAATATATCCAAGTTATAGGTGTTTCAAACCAACAGATTAAAGCGCCTCTTACCAAACCAGTAGAGGTGAAAGTTGGACCATTCAAAGAGATGCATCGGTTTGTAGTATGTGATTGCAGTCCTGTAAATTTGCTAGGACGCGATCTGCTTTGTAAAATGAACTGCACCATCTATTGTACCCCGGATGGTATTGCTTTCCAGACACCAGATGAGGATGTCCTGTATAAAATGACAATGGCAGAACTAGAACCAGGAGTAAATGACATGTTTCCTGTGTTTGACGTAGAGAAAATCCCAATTGAATTGAAAGAAACATTCAGATTTGACGTATGGGATTTCACAGGTGAAGACATTGGGTTAATGAAAGGAGTAGACCCTGTAAAAATCACTGTAAGAGAAGGAACAAATTACCCAAATACTCCACAGTACAAATTAACGCCAGAAATTATTGAAGGAATAACAGCTGTAGTTAATAAAATGATCGAACAGGGAATTTTGAAAGAAATAATAAGTAGCCCATGTAATTCACCTATAATGGGATTGAAAAAGCTGAATGGGACATATAGGATAGTGCAAGATTTGAGGAAGGTAAATAAACTCGTTATTCCTTGTTGTCCAATGGTGCCAAACCCCGCTGTAATACTGTATCAGATTCCACATGATGCAGAATGGTACACAGTTATTGATTTGTGCCATGCGTTTTTCTCTATTCCATTACACCCAGACAGCCAGCCATTATTTGCGTTCCGGTTCGGAGAGCGTATTTTGGCATGGTGCCGAATCCCTCAAGGGTATACAAAAAGTCCTTCAATCTTTAATCAGATCCTAAAGAAATCATTGGAAGATTTAAAAATGCCTGAAAAATCTGTAATGGTCCAGTACATTGATGACCTATTAGTGGCATCAAAGACCAAAGAAGCATGTGTTACCGACACAATTGCTTTATTGAATCACTTGGCAGAAGGAGGACACAAAGTGTCACCGTCAAAACTGCAATTTTGTCAACAAGAAGTACAATACCTAGGTCATAAGATTGAGAAAGGGATGCGAAAGGTAACAACGGAAAGAATAAGGATTATCAAAGGAAGGAGAGCTCCGATGACACAGAGAGAGGTGAGAATGTTCCTTGGAATGGTTGGATATTGCCGACAGTGGATAAGTGGATTTTCATTAATTGCAAAACCTTTACAGCGATTGACAAAAAGAGATGTCAAATATCCGTTTGAGTTGAATGAGGAAGAAATGAAAGCTTTTAAAGAACTGAAAACAAAGTTGTGTGAGGCACCGGCGTTGGGAATGCCTGATTATGAAAAAGAATTTGAACTGTATTGTAGTGAGAGAGATGGATGTGCACTTTCAGTATTAGTGCAAAGGCATGGAAAAATGAAAAGACTCATGGCTTATTTTTCAGCTGTTTCAGACCCAGTAGCAAAAGCGTTGCCTGGATGTCTGAAAGCAGTAGCTGCTACTTGTGTGAGTCTGGAACAGAGTGAAGGCATTGTGATGGGATATCCACTGAGAGTATATGTTCCACACTCTGTTGAAATTCTTCTGACCAGAACCAAAATCCAATTCATGACACATAGTCGGCTGACTAGGTATGAAAAGGTGATTTTGAGTGCAGACAATGTAACCATTGATAGATGCACAAGTGTGAATCCTTCAACTTCACTGCCAGACGAAGAAAATGTAGGAGTTAAGGATGAAGTTGATCATAAATGTCTGGATGTGCTTGAGTTTTGTACAAAGCCTCGTCCAGATATTAAAGATGAGCCCTTGAAAGAATCAGATTATGTGATGTTTGTGGACGGATCATGTCTGAAGACGAGTGAAGGAGTATTAAGTGCTGCGTATGCTGTGTGTACAGTAGCTGCCATAATGGAAGCATCTTGTTTGAGAGGGATACGTTCAGCCCAAGTAGCTGAGCTGATTGCTCTGATTCAGGCGTGCAAACTGGGAAAGAATGTCAGAATTACGGTGATCACGGATAGTCAGTATGGCTTCGGAGTGGTCCACGATTTTGGACAGATCTGGTCCCAGAGAGGTTTCTTGATGTCTGCAGGAACTCCAATTAGGAACAGTGAGTTTGTGAAGAAATTGCTTGAGGCGATACAGCTGCCTAAACAGATTGCAGTGGTGAAGTGTGCTGCACACAAAAATGGGACAGACTATATTACTATGGGAAATCAGTATGCGGACGAAACAGCCCAATATTGTGCCAGAAATATGGTCTCATTAAATCGGAGAAGAGAAAAAGAGAATGGTCCATGTCCCTTGCTGTTTACTAACATTGTCGAAACATGGGATGAGGTAAGACAATTGCAGGAAGAAGCAAACGAAGAGGAGAAAGATGGTTGGATAAAAGCAGGTTGCAGACAAAGAGAGGACGTTTGGGTTTATAGAGATGAAAGACCAGTTATGCCTGATAGCATGATTTCTAACATGGCACAGATGTATCATGGACAAGCTCATATTGGAAGGGATGCCATGATCAGACTTTTCAGACAGACTTGGCACAACCCAAAATTCAGAGCTATAGCTGAAAGTCTCTGTCAAAGATGTCTTACATGCCAACAGATAAATCCAGGAAGAAAAACAGTAGTGAGTCTAGGAACAATAGGACGTGAAGGAGGTCCTTTTACTAGAATGCAACTAGATTTTATTGAAATGCCCCGAGTAATAGATTGAAATATGTTCTTGTGGTCGTTTGTTTGTTTTCTCGTTGGGTGGAAGCCTATCCGACAAGAAGGAATGATGGAGTTACTGTAGCTAAGCTTCTACTGAGAGAATTCATTCCGAGATATGGTTTTCCAGTAACGATTGAAACAGATAGAGGAACACATTTCCAAAATGAACTGATCCAATTGATATGTGAAGCTCTTGACATACAACAGAAATTGCACTGTGCTTACAGACCAGAGGCTTCTGGAGTGGTAGAACAAGTAAATGGAACAATAAAGAATAGGTTAGGGAAAATGTGTCAAGCCACAGACCTCAAATGGCCTGATGCCCTACCATTGGTGCTGATGACTATCAGAAGCATACCTGACAGAAAAACAGGTCTAAGTCCTCATGAAATAATCATGGGACAAGCAATGAGACAAGCACATGTACCTGTCAACAAACTGCTGACTATAACTGATGATCTCGTATTGGACTATTGCAAAGGATTGGCTGATGTGGTACATTCTGTGCTTCATCAGGTTGGACCGGATGCGACCACTCTTGAAAGAAAACCAGCTCATGATTTGAATCCAGGAGACTGGGTCCGCATAAAAGTCCACAGAAGAAGAAACTGTTTGGTTCCTCGCTGGGATAAACCATGTAAAGTGATCCTGGTGACAACGACTGCTGTCAAATGTGCAGGAGTGAAAAACTGGGTGCATGCCAGTCACACTATCAGAGTTCCAGATCCTGAAGCTCGACCTGAAAGTCGACATCTGGAGATATCTGATACCAGCTCAGCATCCGAAGCAGAACCTGAGACAAGCAGAGTTCCAGATCTTGAAGCTCGACCTGAAAGTCGACATCTGGAAATATCAGATACCAGTTCAGCATCTGAAACAGACCAACCTGAATTTGATGAAAGACAAAAGAGAAAGACAAGAACTGACATTATAAGCGAAGAAACTGAACCAAGAGACAGTGATAGCGAACAACCAAGTACAAGTTATGGAAGAATTCCTCCAGAAATAGTTGAACTAACTGAGGGAGACTTAGATTCAGATAGAGGGATAGCGGAAGAAACCCGAGGAGTAGTAGGGACAGATCAACAAATAGAAGAAACAAAGGGAAATTTAGATTCAGACAGAGAGATTAATAAAAATTCGGAAGACAATCGAGGAGGGATAGAATCAAACGTACCAACAGAGGAGACACAAGATGGTTCAGATTCAGATAATGAAACAGAAATCATAAAGTTCAAGGTTAGAGGAAGTGAAGTAAGGTCTGAAACAGAATCCGAAGAAAGCGAAGAAGAAAGAAAGCAAAGACTAGGACCAAGAAAGAGAACTTGGAGAGCTGAACGAGAGGAAAAGGAAAACGAATCAAAAAGGCCAAGAAAAGGAGACAATTGGCCCCACGAAGTTAAAAGATTGAGATATAAGATAATAAATTTGAACAGAAATGAGGCGGAACAAGTAAATGAAATAAGTCAAAAAGGACAAGGAAAACAAAGTGGGAAACAATCACAGAAAACAAAAAGAGTGAAGAGACCAAATTTGAAATATAAGTAAGGCTCCCTGTTTTCCGTTTTTACGGATTTTTACAGATAAATACAGACAGAAAACATTTATTTTTTTGTCTGTATTTATATTTAAATGTGGATAAAAACGGAAATTGGGTTGCTTTTTGAGTAATTCTAAATACTGTCTGCCATGACTGGCAGACCAATAGCTGTGTGGATTGTTAGGTAAGGGGGCTAAAAAAAAGGACTTTAAGTAAAAAGGCTTTAACAGCAGTATATGCATGTGAGGGTTTTCCCAACAATGACTGCACGGTACCTTTAATTCATGACTGCCCCGGATCAGCCATTTCGGGATTCCCACGAAGCCGCGAGGACTACCGTCCGACGCCATTGAGGGTAACCACGCCCCCTTATCATGTGTCCCTACAGGAGCCAGTTACAAGGTGGGAGTCGCTGGACGTGGGCGGGACTGACTCCGGAACTGGAAACCCGAGGCCGGTAAAAGGAGCCCGAGGACAGACGGAAGGGCGCGGATCCACGGAGAGTGAGGAAGACGAGCAGGAGAGCCAGACCAGAGAAGAGACGGAGATCTGCGCGAGTCGACGAGCGGAAGCGGACGACCCAGAAGGAGAGGAGGAGTGGAGCGAGGACTGGTGGAGCCCACCGGAGGACGCTGGAGAGCGGCCGCAACTCAGGAGAGTTGCGGCGGAGCCGGTGAGTCCTCCAGAAGGAGAGAACGGGGAAGTGGGAACAGGGGAGGCGGGAGAGGAAAGCATACTTGGGGTGGGATAGGGAGCGCCGGGGTGTATAGCACTAGAAGGCACGAGTACTGAGTCACCTATCTGTACCTCCCGTTTAGAGCACCTGAAACCAACACACATCTTTAAACCCCCCTATTCTTTTGTTTACTGCACATCCCTTCCTTGCACGCCGTTTCAGAAGACGTATCACCGACCGGGTGTGGTGACGGTTAGCACCAGACACTACCCTTTTAGGGACTACCACTGACGACTCCTTCTTGTCTCTTCCCCCTCTTATGAGCCTCCGAACGCCCACCACCGCATCAAGACCATCTTGGGAGGAGAGGAACGACTGAGACGACCAGAAGGGGCCCACAGAAGGAGAGGAAAGAAGGAGAGGACACGGACTGTGTTACCTGTACCTACAGTTACAAACAGTCCAAGCTTGTTAATAAAAACACTAAAGATTGCACACCATATCCAGCCTCCGCGTCTGTGTATCCGGCCCGCACTCCCCCCCACGCTCACAATGCACAAGGTTGATACTGAAATTTGCTAATTTTCTTACAAGTGCATTGATTTATCTTCTGCGGGTGTCTACAGCATTGAAACCTAGTAGGATTCAAGCATGAGTGCATATTTACCGGTTAAATAAATGTGGAAATCTACTAATTTCAGCTTAGTTTTACCACAAAACCCAAAATAAATATGGATAAATGCAGATAAAATTTGCAAAAAATAAATATGGATAAATACAGACGGAAATGTCACAAAAAAAAATACCATAAAACCGGGAGCCCTAAATATAAGTCACCTGAGTGGCTATACATCGATTTGACTGACATTAAAGAAGAGGATAACACTCACGAGAGCCCAGACGAAAGCTGTAAACAAATGGGTGAAAGTGAAGTGCAACAAACCTGAAAAGATAAAGAAAGAAACCGGACTGGACACAAAAACCTGAACGAGACAAGAAAGAGTTCTGAAAGGAGCTGAAGAAAGAACCAAAACGTGACAAAGGAAAAGGGTAGAGTGGCTGAGAAGTCATTCTGAAGTGTGGTGACACATTTTCTGTACAAATATATATAAATAGCTAGGTAATAGTACAAAATGGTAGACACTGAGAATAGAAAATCTAGATGTGAATTCTTACGTACATGGTGTAGAATGTGTTTCTTTTGTACAGGATTGATAATGTTTATTTGGCTTATTTTAGCAATAATAATTCCATGGAGGTTAGTTGTAGAAGAAACATCCGTAATAGGGAATAACACGAAAAAGGATAAAGAAGCTAAAACACTGCAGCATTAATAGATAGTACTGATTTACATAAGGATAAGTCTATAACTGACTTCTCCAAGAATGTCTTCACGAAATTATTGTATGAGTATGTAGAGACAATGGATGTAAGGGATTGTTATGTCTGTATGCAATTACCTGCGTCTGTGACAGAAGGTGTGACGTATCATCACCTTCCTTTGACGTATGGGATAACATGTAGTGTTCTAGCTAGTTTATTTTATAAAATAGGTAGATTAGAATATTATTATACTGACATAAACACTGTTTTTGCGAAAGTTCCTATAATTCCTGAACTAAATAAGGTGAAAGGAGCAAAAGTGTTTGGTGAATTTTTCTTAGAAAATAAAGATTTAACATTAGAATATGTAGCTATACACAATCTTACCTGTGAATTAAAGAAAGAGGAAAAAGTCTTCTTGGAGATGGTAGAAAACAGAAGAGTTAAGTTTCAAAGAAAGGTGATAGAAGATAAGACAAAAACACCACTTTGGGCGTTTGAAGAGAAAAACCATGACAAAGGAGAGACAAATGCAGCGATGGTTATGGATTGGCCCCAACAGGGAAAGTTGTGTATTAGTAGAAATAGGACTATATATGATAACTATTTCATGGGTTCCAGTGAATGCCGAGATACATATAAAATTTTAGGAGGATGGGGATTTAAAGGAGGAAAAGATCCAATATTTCCAGGGATCTATTATATGTGTGGAAATAGAGCTTATTATAGGTTGCCGGACCACTGGTATGGGTCATGTTATTTAGGCCTGGTCTTTCCAAAGATTTTTCATGTGGAGAGAGGAGAAAAAGGAATACACGAGATGGGTAAAACATTAACACGTAGAAGGAGGGAAAGTTTTTCAGAGATAGTAGGTGACATTTTTGGAGCATTGATACCAGCAGTGGGTATATCTTTGAATGCATTTAAGATGCGGAAATTGTCCACAGTAGTAGATCGTTTATCAACAAATACTGCTGGAGGGTTCTTGATGGTAAATACCGAAATGGTTGCCATGAGAGCTATGGTAATGCAAAATCGACTTGCCCTTGACATTCTTTTGGCAAAAGAGGGTGGAGTCTGTGGAATGTTGAAAGTCCAACATTGTTGCACTTACATTCCCGATAAAAGTGAGAATATACAGAAGTATATAAAGAATATTACTGATTTGCACAAAGAAATTGCTCCACTGGAGGTTGAAGGTGCCTGGGAGAAACTTGGTAAGAGTTTTCCTCAATACAGAAATGGTTCACAGAAATAGGTGGTTCCCTTATTGGGAAGATACTAATATCAGTAACAGTGGTAATAATAGTAATGTTATCAGCAAAATTAGCATATGTGTGTATTAAAAGGAGAAAAACACAAAATAGAATAAAAAGAGAAAATGAGAAAAATAAAGAAAGAGAACGAGAAATGGGAGAAATAGAATTGGAAGAACTGAAAGAGAACATATACAAAAGGTCAAAAAGACAAGATGAGAAAAACACTGTTGTGTGAACTAACAAAAGCAAGTGGACAAGAAACATTTATCTGATAAATTGTATAACAAGGTTTTTGTGGTGATATTAAAAATCACCAAAGGGGGAGTTGATGGAGCAAGGTAAACGAAATAAATTTTTGGAACCCCCTTGATAAGAATAATAAATTAATGGTACTAATTGTTTGATGAATTAACCAACAAATGCACCTTTAATAAACATTTACATAAATGGTAACTGCTATTTTGTGCAAAATCTAATTGTGAAGTAAAATAATATTAATATTGTGATTTGCGTACTAATTAGAGTAAAATCGCATGATTTATGCTATGTAGTAAAATTGTGTCGTGGCAAAGAATGCGGATGGTAAGTAAAATGGCTTTAAATGTCGCTTCTGCTAGGTAACACCTAACACGAGTTCTTAGAATGACGGGTGCTAAACAGAAAGGCTTATATTCTTTGTTTTAATTATGATTGTGTTTGTTTTTATGATAGTTCGCTCGGGCCTGTTAGGCCATGCTGCGAAAATGGCTGCCGAAACAGATGAGGTCATACGAGAAATCAAAGATGGCCTCTAAGCAAAAGAAATAATGGAGCTAAACCACGTGGGTACGGCCTGTACATGGAGTGAGAAATGTCAAGGTCACCTTGACCTATTATGAGGAGAGTGCCAAGAAAGACTCAGCACGTATCCGTGAGAAAGGGGAAAAGAAAGTATGGAGAAACAATGGACTGACCAAATTGTGACCATCAGAGTCGCAACATTATGAATAGTCAATTTGGACTGCTTTTACCCACAGGACATGGGAAACAGTGAACTCTTAAACCATCCCCGAAACCAGTTTGAACAAGGAAGGCGATGAGGTGATCTTCGCCACCCCTCAAATGGACCAATTAGCGTGATTCCTGCCCCCAAACACTGCAACGTTTTGTGTAGTAAGCTAGAAGTAGGGTATAAGAGGGTCTGCTCTTATGTGGGAGGGGCTGCTGCTGCTGCTATTATTGCGAATGCCGATGTCGACGTTAATGCTGATGTTAATGCGGATGCTGTCATTGACTTCGAACTTGACTGGGGAAGGAACGAGACCGTTGCGGAAAATTTGTACGGGAGGTCCCGTCGAGGAGGCCAATTAGTGGGACAGTCAGTCAGTTTGGGAGTCTATTCTGTGATCTACGTTTTATCTTCTATTTGATGAACAAATCCTATCTGCATCTAAATAGCATAAATTTAACTTCTTTACACAATTGATTATATAAATGTCATGAAGGTATTATGGTGATTAATAAATTAAGAATCTCACTCGTGCAAGCTTGAATTTAGATAAAATTTCATTCTGAATTAACTATGAGTCTGTGGTTCTTTAGTTTTCATTAATAAGTATGACATTTAACAGGGTTTTAATTGATTGAGCTGGTCTTAATCACCATCAACTTATTCTACTAGTTGGTCCATCGACCAAAGAGCGGAGTACCTTGATGTTTTAAAACGACAGGATTTAAAAGTAAGAAATGTATATGATGTTTAAGGTAATAATCTGTCAAATTTAACAAGGTATCCCGTTCCTCCAGCAATTCATTTCTTCTCCTTTGTGTGTGTGTGTGTGTAATCCAGGGAACGAACGACTGAGTGTATGATATGCGGTGTTATGGGCCCCACCGACATATGGTATAGTTGAGGTGAATGAATTTACCTGGATTCATATCTAAAGGAGAAATATTATATTAGCCGCGCTGGATCAACACTTAGGAGAGGACTTTGAGCAAACCCCTTTAGACTTAAGGGGTTCTAGGGCCAACACCCACGGGAGCACCAGATTATTCCACTTTGCGAGCAACTTGGATGTAGACATGTTGTGGTGGCTCTGCAAATTTTTATGTACAGTAACACCCCAGGTGGTGGTTTACACAGTATTGAAATTTCTTTTTTGGGCATGGTGCGTTAGGCCCAAAGCCATGCAGTGGGTTTTTATTATCTGTGTTTTTAGAAAGATTTTCGTTTTCTATTGATTACACATCATCTAGCTACATACTTATGGTACATGAGATTTATTATTTTTATTTATGACATGGGAAATTAGAGACAGACTTTTATCCTGTTTTTATTCTTAACAATTTACCTCACGTTTTATGTATTGTGTGTACTTGCTTGTATTTTTAAAGCTGAAAAACCGAATAAAGTATTTTTATGATGATGAAGACTGTTTATGGAGGCAAAGGGTTACGTTTAAGCGGGAAAGAAAGACTATTGATGGAGGCAAAAAGTTTAGGTTTAGGCAGGAAAAAGACTGTTTATGATGGAGGAAAAAGGAGGCAAAAGTAAAGTTTAGGCGAGAAAAAAGACTGGTAATGGAGGCAAAAAGGTTAAAGTTAGGTGGAAGGAAAACAAGGTTATGGGGAGAAGTTGACAGCAGGGGTGAGGATTCTGGCTGACAGGCTTGAGTGGGAGCTCAGCCTGCAACAGCGGGGGAACTTGCCCGGGGACCTGCTCTCAGAACAAGCACTCAATCTGTCGCTTATTTTAGGTAAATATGTCAAGGCCAGACGAGGCATCATGCATATGGCCTTTATAAACCTCTCCTTGACCTTCGATCTAGTGGACAGAGATAAACTCTGGGATATTATGGGCCGAGCTGAGGTTGATACCCCTCTTTTAATGGTTTTGAGAAGGCTACACCAAGATACTACCATGAGGGTCCATTTTACACAGGAAGGGGATTTGGCGTCACCCATACTCGCCACCCTCGGACTCAGACAGCTCGTGACTACACCCACCCACGCCGCCGGCCACACGCTAGACTCCATCTTTTCCGCAAGCCCACACGTCTCCTTCAACCACACCTCCGAACCCCACTGGACTGACCACCACTGCATCCACTTCACCTACAGGAAGCCCACCACGCACCACCGCACCGAACAAATGCCTCGCCGCTGCTGGAGCAGAGTCACGGAAGACCAGCTAACCACAACCCTCGCCCTGAGCCCACCCGCCGAACCCTCCGACCCCGACACCGCCGCCCGCAACCTCAGACAGTGGATCAACGACTGCGCCAACACCCTCGCCCCGCTCAAGAATCTGCCCAACAGCCACACCAGCAAGAAAGCCACCTGGTTCACCGAAGACCTCCAGGCCTCCAAACGAACATGCCGAAAACTGGAGAAGATCTGGCTCCACGAACGGACAGCGGACAGCTACGCCGCCCACAAGAGCGCCACCTGCAGTCACCATCACCTCATCAGATCCGCCAAAAGGGCCTCACTCAAAGACCGCCTAGACAACAACGCACACAACAGCAAAGAGCTCTTCAACATCGTGAAGGAACTCTCCAACCCCAGCTCCAACACCAACGACATCCAGCCGTCGCGAGACCTGTGCGACTCACTGGCCACCTTCTTCCACCGCAAAATCGCCGACATCCACGACAGCTTCAACACCACGACCGCCCCGGCAACCACCGAGACCACTGCCCCCACAACCACCAACCGCCTGCTCTCCTGGACCAACATCAACGACGAGGACACCAGCGAGATCATGAACACCATCCACTCCGGTTCACCGCTAGACCCGTGCCCTCACCACATCTTCAACAAAGCCAGTACAGCCATCGCGCCCCATCTCCGGAAAATAATCAACATCTCCTTCGAGACAGCAACCTTCCCGGAAAGCTGGAAGCACGCCGAGATCACCGCCTTACTCAAGAAACCCAAGGCAGACCCCAAGGACCTCAAGAACTTCCGACCCATCTCTCTGCTCCCGTTCCCCGCGAAGGTCACCGAGAAAATCGTCAACAAACAACTGACCCGCGACCTCGAGGAGAACAACATCCTGGACCCTTCCCAGTCCGGCTTCCGCAGCAACCACAGCACCGAAACCGCCCTCATCGCCGCCACCGATGACATCAGGACCCTGCTAGACAACGGAGAAACAGCAGCCCTCATCCTCCTGGACCTATCAGCCGCCTTCGACACGGTCTGCCACCACACACTACGAACACGCCTTCACGACGCCGGGATCCAAGAGAAGGCCCTGGACTGGACCACATCCTTCCTTTCCGGCAGAACACAAAGCGTCCGCCTCGCCCCCTTCCGATCCAAGGCCACCAAGATCATCTGCGGCGTACCCCAAGGCTCCTCCCTCAGCCCAACGCTGTTCAACATCTACATGGCACCCCTCGCCCACGTCGCCCGACAGCACAACCTCAACATCATCTCCTACGCCGACGACACCCAGCTGATCCTCTCCCTCACCAAAGACCCTCACACCGCCAAAGCCCACCTCCACGAAGGAATGAAGGCCGTCGCCGAATGGATGAGGACCAGCCGCCTGAAGCTGAACTCGGACAAGACGGCGGTCCTCATCCTTGGTTCCAACCCTTCAGCCTGGGACGACTCCTGGTGGCCAACATCACTGGGAACAGCCCCGCCACCCACCGACCACGTACGCAACCTAGGGGTCATCCTCGACCCCACCCTCTCCATGACTAAGCAGGTCAACGCCGTTTCCTCATCCTGCTTCAACATCCTCTGAATGCTCCGCAGGATCTTCAAGTGGATCCCCACCGAAACAAGAAAAACAGTCAACCAGGCCCTCGTCACCAGCAGGCTGGACTACGGAAACGCCCTCTACGCAGGAACGACGGCTAAGCTCCTGAGACGGCTGCAACGCATCCAGAACGCCTCTGCACGTCTTATCCTCGACATCCCCCGACGCAGCCACATCACACCCCACCTGAGAGACCTGCACTGGCTCCCTGTCAACAAGAGGATAACCTTCAAGCTCCTCACCCACGCACACAAAGCACTCCACAACTCCGGACCAGCCTACCTCAACAGACGACTCAGCTTCTACACCCCCACCCGCCAGCTCCGCTCGACCAGCCTCGCCCTCGCCACAGTCCCCCGCATCCGGAAAACGACCGCCGGCGGCAGATCCTTCTCCCACCTCGCCGCCAAGACCTGGAACACCCTCCCCACCAACCTCCGACAGACCCAAGACCTACTGGCCTTCAGAAGACTCCTCAAGACCTGGCTCTTCGATCAGTAGCAGCACCACCCCCTCTTCCCCCAGCGCCTTGAGACCCTCGCGGGTATGTAGTGCGCTTTATAAGTGACATGATTGATTGATTGATTGATACAAGTTACTCGGGTCAGAAAAGGCTGCATTTTAGCCCCCCTTTTATTTCTGTTTTATACCCATGCATTAGATGCTTCTTTAAGGTCGTTACCATCGACATTGCCAAAGTTGGTAACAGTTTGGTCCCCATAGTTCTTTACACGGATGACGCAGTGCTGTTATTGCGCACCGCAAATGTAGGAAAGTAGGATCTACTTTTATGGTTACCCCCACTTTTTGCCTGGTGCTATGCTGTTTCTGACTAGTCTGACTGGGATCCTGCTAACCAGGACCCCAGTCTCTGTGCTTTCTCCCTTAAATTGGCTGTGGTGAGTACTTGGGTAAATCCCAGATTGGCTACTGGTGTACCCTTATAAGTACATAGTATATGGAACCCATGTACCCAGGGCATAGGTACCCCAGAGGTCTCCCATGGGCTGAAGCATGTATCATGCCACCCATGAGAGACCATTCAAAATGGAACTACAGGCCTGCCATTGCAGCCTGTGTAAGCTGGTGCTAGCACCACTTACGACAGATAAAGCTTTCCCTATATCTGGGGTCACTGCACTTAAAACCTGTAAGTCAACCCTAAGGCAGGCCTTTCAATCCTGAAGGCAGGGTGCTTGGTTCTAAGTGTGAGGGTGACCCCGCATGAACAGGACACCCCTACAACCTTCGGAGTCCATTCTCCTGTGTTGTTAGTGCCTCAGCCATTACGATACATAGAGTGGCCATGCGTCATTACGCGATGACCATCTCTAAACTGGCTGTAACGAACCCTGTCATGTTTGGTATCAAACATGTTGGAACCATACCCCCACATTGTGGGAGGTATGATTCCATGCACTGTAAAGCTCCTTCAGGAGGCACTCAGTGCTCCCAGTACCAGTCTTCTAGACCCGGACAGCACAACATGGCTGCTGCTGACCAGAGACACGATTCTGCCCTCCTGCTGCCGAGCCAAGCTCGAGCTTGGGAAGGCAGAACAATAGGCCTCCTGTCACGGGGGTGTGACCACCTACCAGACAGGGTTTAGTGTATTGGGGCCTGGCGGGACCGCTTGCTAGCGCCAGTTAGTGTGCTTGAGGGGTGCATTTGGTGCCCTCCTTGCATACTCCAGCTCAAACCAGTTTGGGGAGCCGTTGGCTCCCGCTCTGGCGCAAAACTGGACATAGGACATGGGAGTATCCTCCCCACTGTCCGACCACTCCCCTGGGAGGGAACCCTGAATCGTCCCAACCCTTTCCTTATGGTACTTAAGGGCTGTAGGTGGATCCCTAGATTAGTGGTGAGACAAGATTAATATCAAGACACCACTTCTTCGACCATCTGGGCACTCTGGACTTCGCTGGACTTCGCCCTGGGTATCGAGACTGCAACTGGGTAGACTCCTGCTGCTACTGGTCTCGTCGTCCTGCTCGTCTGCTGCAACGTCCGTGCCTGTGCTCCATACAAGAACCTTCCAAGGCCTGTGGGCATCCAAGACACCTGAAGGAATCTCCCTTGAAGTGAAAGAGTCACTTGCCTGCATCTGCAGGCACCGCAATGAAGCTGACTGGTCTGCTGATCCTGGGCTCCTACGGACTCTGAAAGGCTCAGCAACACAGGTGGTGGTTCTTCACATCCCTCGAGGCCTGCCCTGTCACCAAATTAAAGGCCAGTATCCCTCGTCAGAGCCGCAGGAACCGAACCCCTGTGCAATGCGTTGACTTGCCATTGCATCTTTGGTGAGCTGCTTGAGGTCCTCTTGCGACTCCAGTGCCTCCGGCCTGTGGGTCCTCGAGGGTCTTCTTCAATTTTGGCGGGTCCCCCTGATTACTCGGGGCCTGCTCTGACTCCTCTGCTTGTGGTGAGTCACCTGGACTTTGCTGGTCCCGACACTGCACTGTCTTTGCTTTCCACTTTGTTTACGGTTGCCAAGGCTTGTTGGTGCTCCTGACGGACACCGACCCCTCAACTCTCGACATCCAACGTGGGACAGCTCATGAACGGCTCCTGGTCTTCCACAGCATCGCCTGGTCAGCACAGCTGCACCTCCAAGGTCACCGTCAACTCTCCTGCAACACCCCACACCAGGGGGCATTCGACTTCTGTGCCCCCTGGTCACTCCCGAGTGGCATAGACTCTGTCCCCTCTGCTTGCAGTTACCTCTCAACTTGAATCCACCTTCGGATTCCACTGGACACTTTCCACATCTTCGCTAGCGGCATCTTCCTGAAGTCCTCCATTGAATTTGATGGCTGTTTCCGACGCCACTTCGCACCTACGCACCCAGCATCCCTGGTGTGGGGTGGCCCTCCAACCTTCTGTCTTTCACAGGGTTTCCTAATGGTCCACTGGGAACGGTCCTTCTTTAAAACTGCAACCACGACTTACCCATTGACTTGTATTGATCCCGCGGTCGTGTTCCCACTCTGCACACAGCCTCCGTGGGGTTCCTGGTTAAAAACCTTGGGTGGTTCCTTGGGTCCCTAGCACTTCTACGTCTTCTGGGTATAGTCTTGACTTGAGTCGTGGTTCCCATACCACTATTTTAGTATATGGTTTGGTCTCCCCCTGGCGACCACTGTGTATCCGTGCTACTTACCTGTTTTATTTGCAAAGTATTGTGTGCATTGTGTATATCTCCGGGCAGGAGATATTTGTGTGTGTTAGTGAGTGTTATAATAATAAATACATATTATTATAAATACACTGTGTGGTTCTTTTTCACTTAATCTATACCAATAAGATTATGTTCTGGTAAAACATTTTACCTTTACACTCCTTCTGGACTAAGCCTGAAGGCTGCTCTCACAGCTACCACTTGGATAGCTTTCTAAGGTTTTCTAAGACCTCTTAAATCAAGTGTTGACTGTATTAGTGCAGGGTGCCTACTTACATAAGTGAACATTATATACTAAGCCAGCTTCTTGCAGCAAACGGTTTGCAAATTTTGTTGGAAGAGTTTTATTCTTTAAGGGCGATTTGAAGCTCGGGGTTAACCACAAAAAATCTGTCTGACTAGCGGTCCCAAAAATACCTGTTTTAGGAAGTTCTTTGTGGGAGGCATACCAATAATGAAAATAGCGACTTTTAGTTATTTGGCGATTTTATTTCCGGTGAATTTGACCTGGGATAGACTGGTTAACCAGCGGTCACAACTCACTGAGGGAGCATGTGAAGCGCTCTATAGATCTGTCATAAAATTGGGCCACAAACCCCGAAAGAAATAGTGATGCTATATAAAAGTAAGTGTCTGTCAGTGGCAACATATGGAGGGGGAGTGTGTGGCTATGCCCGGTGACATCTTTACAGACAGTAGAGAACACATTTTTGTCTAGACTCTTAGGGCTTCCGAGATCCACTACGAGCGTGTTCACTCATAGTGAAACGGGGCTAGGTTTCCTGGAAGATCTGGTGGGGCTAGCTCCTATTATGTTATGGGTTAAAATGTGGCCGTTTCAGGATTTGAAATTCACGTGCAATATTGTTGAATATTGTTTGAAACGAAGCAATGCGTCGGCTATTCCGTGGGTAAATCATCCTTGCAAGATCTGGGGTTGGCAGACCTGTGAGCAAATACAGATAAAATTAGCAATTTTCCAAGGAGCAGATCAAGTTTAAGTTTTTAGAGCGTAAAGAAAAGTTAATATCGGAAAAAGCCATTGTTAAGATATCAGTCCAACATTACATAGCTCTTAATGTGCACTGGCATGGAGCCCTATCTTTTGTGGATGAAAACTTCTCAACATACATTTTACCTTTCACGGTTTCGCACTAATATGATCCATTATTTAGGGGCTTTCACGGTCACAGGATCGTGGTTCGCCTCTTTGACGCCCTGCCCCTTTGACGGGACCTCCAGCCAAACTACTAAGCACTTTATATTATCTTGCCCACTGTATGCAGTCTACTGCTCCTGATTTTTACAGACAATTCTTAGAGGAAGATTTTTTTATTTCGCACTATGAGGGCCTGATTTTCTTGCAGCGTCTTGAATTTCCAGCGATTTGTTCTGCAGTCTTAAATTTTGCTATTTAGGCCTTGAGTCTGAGAGAAAGGTAAGCATCATGAATTGAAATTGTAGATGTTATGCTGCATGGTTGGTCTTTTATCTGATATTTAAATCATATTTTTTATGTCTGTTTATTATACATTGTCGTATATTAATTGTTTTATCTTTTGAGCTTTTATGGCCGTACACCCGACCGAATAAACATTTATTGAATTGAATTGAGGATCAACAAGGTGAGACACGAAAAGTTCAATCATTTCGCACAATAGAAACGTGGCTAAGCAAATACAGACGAAGACACGAGTACTCTCTGAAATAGCCTGAGATTATGCATATCTGATTTACTGGATATCTGATTTTCCAGGCAAAAACACCACTGCCGAACGACCAGATATGGTGTACACAAGCACACACCTAGTACCCTCTTGCACAGAAAATAAACAGAGACTACATGTGTGCCAAGTAATAGCAGCCATTCACACATGCTCCAATCAGCAGGTCAGCTATACAGTAACAGGACATCAAAAGGCAGAACACCATCACCCGACAACTGGAAGCAGGCAGAAGTCAAGCCCCTCCTCAAGAAACCCTCGGCCGACCCGACGGACCTGAAAAACTACCGGCCCATCTCTCTCCTTCCCTTCGCAGCCAAAGTCACCGAGAGATTCATCAACGCCCAGCTGACCACCTTCATCGAAGAGAACGCCATCCTCGACTCCTCCCAGTTCGGTTTTCGCAGCAACCACAGCACCGAGACCACCCTCCTCGCCGCCACTGATGACATCTGCATGCTCCTCGACCAGGGCCACACTGCGGCCCTCATCCTACTAGACCTCTCCGCGGCCTTCGACACCGTCTCACACCGCACCCTCGCAGCCAGACTCCACGACGCTAGTATACGAGGAACCGCCCTCGACTGGATCCGCTCCTTTCTCTCCAGCAGAACCCGAAGGATCAGACTCCCTCCCTTCCTCTCCGAACCTACAGAGATCAACTGTGGAGTACCCCAAGGATCCTCGCTCAGCCCCACGCTTTTCAATGGCCCCCCTCGCCGCCATCGTCAGACAGCATGGGCTCAGCATAGTATCCTACGCCGATGACACCCAGCTCATCCTCTCTCTCACGAAGAACCCCGATGACACCAGACTCAGCTTCCAAGAAGGAATGAAAGACGTCGCAGCCTGGATGAGCGACAGCTGCCTAAAACTGAACTCGGAGAAGACCGAGGTCCTCGTCCTTGGACCCTCCCCCACGGCGTGGGACAGCTCCTGGTGGCCCCCTGCCCTCGGAAACCCCCCACCCCGACGGACCACGCCCAGAACCTCGGCATCATTCTAGACTCCTCCCTCACCATGACCCGCCAGATCAACGCTGTCGCCTCCACCTGCTTCAACTCCCTCTGCACCCTTCGCAAGAGCTTCAAGTGGATCCCCACGAATGCAGAAAGACCGTCACCCACGCACTCGTAACTAGCAGACTGGACTACGGCAACGCCCTCTACGCCGGAATCAACTAAACCCTGCTACACAAGCTCCAAACCATCGCGAACACCGCAGCCAGGCTCGTCCTCGGAACCCCAAAACACAAACACATGACCTCGCACCTACGAGACCTCCACTGGCTCCCCATCAAGAAGAGAGTAACCTTCAAGCTACTCACCCACGCCTACAAAGCCCTCCACAACATCGGACCAAAATACCGCAACGAAAGTCTCCTTCCACGTACCCAAAAGGAACCTCCGCTCCGATGACCTCGCCCTGGCAGAGACCCCATGCATCCGCAGAACCAGGGCAGGCGGAAGAGCCCTCTCCTACGTCACAGCTAAGACCTGGAACGAGCTCCCAGTCAACCTCCGATGCTCCCCCACTCTGCACACCTTCAGGAGGAGCCTCAAGATCTGGCTTTTCGCCTAATCCGGAGCTGCACCGCCCCCCCAGCCCCAGCGCCTTGAGACCCTCACGGGTGAGTAGCGTGCTTTATAAACCCCTGATTGATTGATTGATTGACTAAAATTAAACAGACTAGAATCGGGGTTTAAAGCAGTGCCGGGGTTGGGGGAGGGGGTGATTTGTGGACAGGCCAAGCACCAGAAGGTGCAAGGAAGCAAGCAGAGATGGGAGGGAGGAGGTGGGGGAAACAGAAAGCCGCAACAAAGGGTAAAGCAGTGATGGGGTGGGGGTGATTTGTGGACGGGGCAAGCACCGGGAGGTGTGAGGGAGCAAACAGCAACAGAAGGGAGGAGGTGGGGGAAACAAAAAGCAGCAACAATAGGAAAAGCAGTGACGAGGGAGGGGAGATCTGTGGAAGGGGCATGAGGGCGGGTGGGGGGAGACAGAGCTTGTAAAAGCAGAGTGTTGAAAAAGAAAGAAAAAAGTAGGTCCTAAAATGGTTGTAAAAACTGAAACAGCGGATGTTTACTAGTACTTGGTCCATGCTCTGTGGGGAGCACTAAACACAAGAAGAGGCATGACCTTGCATGCCAGGGACAAATGGTGACAAAGAATATGAGACAGATGAAGGAGTGAGTAAATGGGAAATGGGAAGCCTGTGAGTGGGCTGCAGCCCACAGATTAAACACAACATGTCTCTTCGAGACAACGCATGCATTGAGCATTCACAAATCTGAGGTATAAAAAAAAAGCACTCTTTTTTTTTTAAAACCCAAGTGGGCCAGGGGCATCACATTGTCTCATTATGGGGAGGAGGGGGCATGCGGCCACCCTCTCCGATACTCTATGTGGCCCAGGGGACTCCATCACCCCGGGGCCTCTTGATAATAAGGGGTGCAGGCACATGGTCTCTCTGAGGCCTGGAGGACCCACCCTTCAAGCTGTTTGGATAATAATGGGAGGGGGCATGTATGCCCCCTCCCCATGCCTCTATGAGGCCCCAGGGACCATATCCCCTAAGGCAGTGATACTCAAAGTACAGCCCGGGGGCCGAATGTGGCCCTCCTGACCTTTACATGCGGCCCACTGGGCAGCAGCACTGGGCTGCTGTTTACTTGACTCAGCACGAACATAAAAAAATTTAAATATACAAAAAGCACTTATTTAAAGGTTAAGTGCAGTTAGGGAAAGGAAGTAACTAGGCTCTTAACTTTTGGAACACCTTTGTTTTGAAAGAGAACCACTAGTAGATACATGCTTTGCTTCCTCTACACCCACTTTACACCGCCCACTGGCATCAGTGCGGCCCTCGGTTGCATCATAGACCAAACGTTGCGGCCCCCGGGAAAATGTTTGTGAGTATCCATGCCCTAAGGCCCCCCTCACAGAGCCTAGATAGGCCCTGGGGACCCCAGGGCCTGATCTAAGCAGTGCTCGGGGACTCCATCCCTGGAAACCTGCTGTTTTCTGCCCAGGAGAATGCAGGCATACCCTGACCACACTCCTCTGGGAAGAAAACTCAACTTTGCTCAAGCCCAGGCACGAGCAGAGCAAAATGCTGCTCCCTCTTGGACGGAAGCAAATTTACTGAGCCGTCTCCCACTAGCACCAGTATAGGTGCTGGCCAGGGAGCTGACTGCAGCCAGAGAGGCTTTGGGACTCTACTTGCAGCCTCCAATGAACTGGAAACGTAGGTGACCCAAGTGGGCACCGTGGCACCCACCAATAATGTAATAAGTGACTCCTGCCACACTGCCATAGTAGTGGCAGGGGAGCCGCCAGGGTCTGTGGAGACCCTGGGGCTCTCCCTGCACCCTCCCAACGAAAAAGAACATGTGGGTGTCCCAGGTGGGTACCCAGGCACCCACTTTTGGAGAAACCACGGTGGTGGCTGGGGAGCCAGAAAGGTCCCAGGGGCCTTGGGGGTCCCCCTGCAGCCTCCAACATTAAAAAAAGTGGAGCAGTCTCATGGGGAAAAGGTGTAATTTTAGATATGTAAATTCCTTCCAGTCAGCACTAAGACTTGGTATGGTTACTATTTCTTTTAAATTTCATTTTTTTTATATCCAAGAACTGCTTTTCATTTGAAACTTGAGTACATCACTGCTATCAAGGAAACCTTCTTTGAAAATGCGAATTGAGGTGATTATTCTATCATACATTGCAGTGTGTTTGAGGGATATTTGATGAAATGCAGAATGTTGCATTTGTTGTAATATGATTCTTATTCATGGCATGTGTGTATCTACACATATGTCTTTAGAGGGAGTATACTGGTGTAATAGGTATATGCTGATGTGTTTTTTGTTACTTTATATTGGACTTTGACTTATACTGTGATATTTGATAGATATGAATGAAATGTATTCAAAATATGAAAAATGGACATTTTGTACTGTGTACCAGATGGAAGTAAATGTAATGAATGGAAGGAACATCCAACATATATTTGTTTAGATAGGAGAGGCCTTTTTGTTTTCCAACTATGGGCCAGATTCTAATCTCGTTCGGAAAGCATTGCGGCCGAATCGGTTCTGGAATGCTTTCCGGACGACTCGGATCGGAGGAGTCCGACTGAGCGAGTATGATGCATCAGGATGCTTCCGGATACGATTCGGTCGGGCTCCCATTGATTTCAATGGGAGCCTGTGTTCTGAACGCGAACACAGGCTCCCATTGAAAAATGGGGTGGTTGGGGAATAGCGAGCACCCTGTGGCGGACACCCTGTGGTGCCTGCCACACTCTGCATGGGTGGGAAGAAGGGACCCATGGGTATCCCCACGAGCCCGATTCGGAGGGCCACGGGTGAAGGGGGGGCCTGCTACGGGCCCCCAAACACCCATTCCGGCACCCGATTCATTTCGGTCAAACCGAAAAGGAAAGGCTGTCCGAATCATTCATGGTACTCACTCGTTCGGAAAACCAAGTCCATAGAGCTGCACGAATCAGATCCGAAAGGCTTGTCCTGTCCGAATGCCTTCTGGAACTGATTCGGTCAGCACTTACGGTTTCCAGGCATCGTACTTGGTCGTTCGGAACTGGGAACGAGTTGGTCGGCAACAAGGGCTCCGGATCGGATTTGCCAAACCCGAATCCGATTCGGAGCCCTTCCAAACGACATCGGAATTGAGCCCTTTGTGTTTAGTCTTTTTAGCACCTTGTTGAATTGACCAGCTCTCTTGTGCTGTCTCTCTATGTGTTGCACAGTTTAAGTTTTAGATGGGTGCTTTGGAGTAATAGTTATATATTGTTGAGGAAGTGAAACCTGTTTTTATCTCTTTTACTTTTTAGAACTATCCATCAATTTATTTATTTTTACAAATGTTTGATTAGTGATACACTTTTTCCAATGTGTTTTTTACTGATTTTACTGGACTATTGGAACTGTTACACAGGCCCTGATGAAGCGATTTTTATCATAAACACGTGGTGGCCAATTTGTGCTTGGGCAATACATTTATTAAGAATATTTTTTTCTTTTTGCTCCTCGCAATTCTTTCTGTGTATGAAATGTTGATACTGCATTTCTATGGCCACGGAAAGGCACGTACTGAGGGAGCATTTGTTGGCGGTCTACATGAATATGCCCCTGTTGTGAATTTAGGTTTATAAACCATTTGATAATTTAATTTTAAACAGTAGGTAGAAATGCCCCCATAAACATATGCAGCACAGATTGACTGTATGTACGTGAGTAGATGTATAAAATAGAAACAGTGTAGTACTGGAAACAAATGTGATCCTGTATGGTATTCGTTAAATCGTGCACACTTTAGATACCGGTAAAGTTCTAAGTGCAAGCAGTACTTCACTTAAACAAGGTAGAGACTGAGTGCAACTAGTGTGAGTTGAAGATGTTCGTTTCAAATAGGCCATGAGCTAATACAAAGGCCTGTTGCCAAAACATGGTGAAAAGCTAAATCTTTTCCTTTCAATATATTATTGAATAAATGAATGGCTTTTATATAGTGCTCAGCTACTTGAGGAGTGTCCCGGCAGTAGGCATCAAGAACAGGTTAAAAGGTGGCAGCCTCTTTCAGGTTTCACCAATCCCTAAAGTTTGAACAAATACATCTTCAGTGCTTTTTTTAAATTTGCTTCATCAGTAATTGATCTCGGATGGTCAGGCATCTGATTCCACATGCTTGCCGCCCTGACCGTGAAGGAGGACCCCCCTCTCCGTTGTTTTTTAAAATGGGGGATTGTTAACAGGCCAGCGTTACTAGAGCACAGCAACCTCCCTGGTCTGTACTCCTTGATACTCTCATTCAAGTAGGAGGGACCCTTGTTATGGAGGACTTGGGTCAGTGTCAGGGCTTTAAATATGATACCCAGGTGCACTGGAAGACAATGTAGATTCTTTCAGAAGTGAGATACTGAAGACTGTTTGGGTAACTTGTAGAGCAGGTGGACCGTGATGTACTGTATCACTTGCAGACGCTGAACTAAGTAATCTGGTAGACCTAGGTACAGAACATTGACGTAGTCCAGCATAGATTAGATCAGCGCCCTGATCACTTTGCCCGGAGATTCATGAGGAAGAAAGTTCAGGAATTTCCTGAGCATTTGCAGAATTCAAATGCATGGTTTTACTACTGCCGAAACCTGGGCACTAGCAGAGTTGTGAATCAAACATAATGCCCAGATTTCTAGCCTCTGCCGGGGGAGATGGCGAGATTGGGGGGGCAAGGAACAGAGAGGGGCATTGTTGGGTTAGGCTCCTGATCATCCTGGGAGAGGGTTCAACCCAAACAGTAAGATCTCGGTTTTGTATGGGTTTCATAGTAATTTGTTTGTCCTGAGCCAGTCAAGTAGCACCTTCGTGCAGAATGGAAATGTTTCTTTCATATGTCTCCCTCATACGTGAGCAGGAGCTGCAAATCGTCTGCATGTGAAATGACCTTTATGCCAACCAGAAATGGGGATATATATATATATATATCTCCTATATATATATACATGCTCCAAAGGTTGCCCAAGCTTAAGCAGCACTCCACACAAATGAAAGGTAAAAACCTTTATTTAAGAGGTATGGAAACATCCTGACTGTCAATACCATATAACAGCTGCTCCGTCCATGAAACCTGACGCGTTTCGAAGGGCTTGCCTTCTTCCTCAAAGGTACATTGACGGCAGTTCCGGTCTCCATTTAACATCTTAAATGCAAATTCCACGGCCCAAATAGGCTCCTCCTTTACGTGGGGCATTGTAGGAAATGAAGTCCACGGAAATTTCTGGCATCCATCGCCGCACTCGTAGCTGCATAACAAAATTAAAAGCTCGTAGATGAGCCTCAACAGGCAGGACCTTTCCTAAATCCTACATCTGTGTTCCACATAGTCGGCACGTTTGGATACCGAGCCGAGTGGCCCCCATGTTTCGCGGGGTGGTGCACGCTCGGCGGCGAGGCTGCCGCCCAAATATCCATGCTCCAAAGGTTGCCCAAGCTTAAGCAGCACTCCACACAAATGAAAGGTAAAAACCTTTATTTAAGAGGTATGGAAACGTCCTGACTGTCAATACCATATAACAGCTGCTCCGTCCATGAAACCTGATGCGTTTCGAAGGGCTTGCCTTCTTCCTCAAAGGTACATTGACTGCAGTTCCGGTCTCCATTTAACATCTTAAATGCAAATTCCACGGCCCAACTAGGCTCCTCCTTTATGTGGGGCATTGTAGGAAATGAAGTCCACGGAAATTTCTGGCATCCATCGCCGCACTCGTAGCTGCATAACAAAGTTAAAAGCTCGTAGATGAGCCTCAACAGGCAGGACCTTTCCTAAAATCCTACATCTGTGTTCCACATAGTTGGATGCCGAGTGGCCCCCATGTTTCGCGGGGTGGTGCACGCTCGGCGGCGAGGCTGCCGCCCAAATATCCATGCTCCAAAGGTTGCCCAAGCTTAAGCAGCACTGTTTGGGTAACTTGTAGAGCAGGCGGACCGTGATGTACTGTATCACTTGCAGACGCTGAACTAAGTAATCTGGTAGACCTAGGTACAGAACATTGACGTAGTCCAGCATAGATTAGATCAGCGCCCTGACCACTTTGGCCTGAGATTCATGAGGAAGAAAGTTCAGGAATTTCCTGAGCATTTGCAGAATGCAAATGCATGGTTTTACTACTGCCGAAACCTGGGCACTAGCAGAGTTGTGAATCAAACATAATGCCCAGATTTCTAGCCTCTGCCGGGGGAGATGGGGAGATCGGGGGGGCAAGGAACAGAGAGGGGCATTGTTGGGTTAGGCTTCTGATCATCCTGGGAGAGGGTTCAACCCAAACTGTAAGATCTCGGTTTTGTATGGGTTTCATAGTAATTTGTCTGTCCTGAGCCAGTCAAGTAGCACCTTCGTGCAGAATGGAAATGTTTTTTTATATGTCTCCCTCATACGTGAGCAGGAGCTGCAAATCGTCTGCGTGTGAAATGACCTTTATGCCGACCAGAAAAGGGGATGGGGATATATATATATATTAAAGAGAGTAGGACTCAGGGCAGAGCCCTGACGGGACCCCCCCCCCCCGTTTTAAAGGTTTAGCTCTGGAGGAGAAGGGCTTCTTCCAGAGTTCCTGCTCTTGATTCTCCAGAAAGGATCCCAGCCAGCCTATGGCTGATCCAGTCACCCACAGGTGTTCCAGTTTATGTAGTAAAATGCTGTGATCCACCATGTCAAATGCCGCTGACAGGTCCATTAGCACTAGAGCTACATTGAGTTCTAAATCAAGGCTGGTCTTAATGGATTCCGAGATCTCTAATAGCGTAAGTCTCCTTGCTGTGTCGTGCTCTGAAGCCGGTTTGGGATGGGTGTAATAGCTTATTTTCCACCAGAATACTGGCGAGCTGGCGTTTCACCGTTTTTTCCAGAATCTTGGCGGCCGCTGGTAGTAGAGCGACTGGTCTGAAGTTTGCTAGCACGTCAGGGTCCGGATTTGACTTTTTGAGAAGTTGGGGTAATGTTTGCCCTCTTCCAGGAGTCTGGTATGATACCTGAATGGTGTTAAATAGAGAACAGCTCTTGGCAAGTGGGGGCAATACAGTCTGCAATAGCGTTCAGGATATGAGGAGGAAAAGGGTCATCAGGGGATCCTGATCTGTAATTAGCAAACTGTGTCTTCACCTCCTCTGTCGTGGGTGGTAGGAAAAGCGTCAGCTTTGTTACTGCTGTATTCTATTATTATTCACCTCTGAATTTATGTGCACATACTAATGTTGAAGAGTCCTCAGGTAGTCTATCACCAGTGCCCATATAAACAGGAGATTTATCAAGTGCAGGGATATATTTACATACATTCTGAGACATTATACACTGTTACAGAATGTATAATCTATGGGCATCTCACAGATGGTTCATGTCGCAGTATGAATGTAAGCATTGTTAAAATAGCGTACACGATTCTGCTCATTTCAGGAATATGTGTCGGGTACTTTTACATACTGCAGAGAGTTGCCCGTAGGGTGAGGCTATGCACAACCACATGTACCATGTACCTTGCTGAGTACCTCTCAATATGGCAAACTCTTTTATTCAGTGGATGATGTGAACAGTGATGTTATTAATGCTGTAATTTAACATGTGATGAATAATGTAATCTGAGGTCATAAGGAGTACACAGCGGGGCACAAATGATAGTTACCTCTGTAACTGGTGAATTCCAGTGATTTTTGGGTTTTTATTAAACATTAGTTTTTGTATTATTTCTAAACCTAACTATAACGTCACTTAAAGTGACTAGCTTTAATCTTTTTTGTTTTCAGTGAATTTCTAGGGTGGATTTAACGTAAGCTAAATTTATATTCTATGTCAGGACTGGAGGCGAGGATCATGCATCACTTTCTTCACTCTATTAACAGCACGTTCAAAGAATAAAGTAACAAGCATTGGCATAGCCAATAGGTCTCGCCTTTAGGACCTTATAAGTATTTAGTTATGCAGCACAATATCCTTGGTGCAACAACATCAACTGTTGCATGGCTAAACACTTATAAGATCCCAAAGGCGAGACCTATTGGCTATGCCAATGCTTGTTTCACTTCTAGGGAGGCGCTGGGCGCTTTGCCAAAGCTCAGTACCAGTGCTTGTCTTATTGATTCACCTGGATCTTGCAGCCTCCATTTCTCCACTTAATTGTTTAGCTTTAATGAATAACATCAATGCTCTTGGGCTACTTCAAGGGCCTGGGACAGGTGTGATGCTAGTCAGGATGGTGGCGTCTATCATGCATGTGTGAATAGCAGGGTACCTGGGACACTCCCATTACATCAAGAGACCCACCCAAGCTCTCATCACACAGTTCTTCCTAAAAACCATATAGCAGAAACAATCTAGTCAAGTCAAAATCGTTTATTTCTAAGAAATACATTCTTAGTGAAATATTACATAGAGAAAGGGTAAAGCAAAGGATGAGCCTGTTGAAGGACGAGTATGATGAGAAAGGAGGGTGATCAGAAAGAAGGGTGATGATCAAGTGATCAGTGGTGGGCGAAGGACCAGAGAAGGAAGATGAAGAGACTGGAGAAGATTGGTAGAACAAAAGGGACAAGTGGGCAGAGTGAATGTGAAACAGAGGGTGACAGGACTGGGAGAGACTAGTGGGAAAGAGAACGTGAAAGAGGCAGCACCAAGCCAGTCATAATTTTGGCACAACAGTTCAAATTTGAGTCACTCGCATTAGCTGTACATTTCTTTTTTTCCCCCTTAAAATACATTCTGCTCAAGAAACTGACAACCAAATATTTGTTGAGAAAATCTGTACACTTGACACAGTGGGCAGCTACGGGATGAAACAGGCCCAAATTTGCTGTTTGGCTGGTTCTTCTGAAGTTGCCAACTTTGTTTGCTCTTCCAAACGTTATCACTCTTTTTGGAGCAAATGAACAGCAGTAGGCACCATCCACAACTTTAAAACGCTGCGTAGCTCCATACTATCTCTTTAAATATGTCTGTAAAATACACTTTGTAGATCTTGCGCCTGCTCATGAGCATGCTGTATATAATTCAGGCCTTTGTGCTGCCACTGTTCAGTGAAGAACATGTCCAGGACAGCAGGAGTGTAAGGTCTGATTATGCACACATGCGCACCCTCACAGGTACACTCACAAATGCTTGTACTGTAGCAGATCAAGCTTCCATCACATACACAAAATCATTATTCAATATGCAGCAGCAGTGAAGGTGATGCTGACAGTGAGGTGAAGAGAGAGGAGGATGAGGTGGAGCGAGGAGAATGAGGTGGAGAGAGGAAAAGGTCAGCAGGAAAAGGAGAGACTGATCGTTAGGAGAGTTAAGGGAAGCGGGTGGAGGGTGAGGTAGAGAGATGGAAGATAGCGAGAAAGAAAGGGAAGAGAACAAGAAGGGTGGGTCAGAAAGACAAAGGAGGATGGGGCAGAGAGTGAGTTGAGGGGGAGGCCCAGCAACAATGGTGAGAGTGAGAGAGAAGGCGTAGGAGGAGATAGAAGGGTGAGTGGAGGAATAGGAAGTTGATGCAGTGAGAGTATGGTGAGTGGAGTGAGAGACAGGTGACGTGGAAAGAGAAAGGTGAGGTATAAAGAGGGAGAGAAAGCGGTTGTGGTAGAGGGAGAGAGGAGGCCAATGCTAGCAGAATGGAGCGTGAGCTGGATAGAAAGTGTGCAAGGCAGAGAAAAAGAAGGTGAGGTGGAGAAAGAAGAGGCTGAGATGAGAGGAAACAGAGGGTGAGGAGATCAGGATGAAGTGGTGAGTGAGGAGTGTGAAGCAGAGAGTCAAAGGACAGTGAGGCAGAGAGAGCAGATGAGATAAACTACATGAGTACAAAACACCAGAAATACAGAGAAAAACTAGTAGGCACAACCCGGACAGTAGAGACTTTAGGCCGGTGCAACCGGTGCAGCTGCACCTGGTGCTCACCTTGTGCGGTGGAGAGGCACTGTGTTTAAAAATAACTTATGGGTTAAAAGCACAAGCAGCAGAGTTCATTGTGTGTCCAGCAGTTTTCAGGCAACTATAAAAATGTCAAGATGACTCTGGTGATTGTTTGTGTTGGGGATAGATTGGAGTTTTGTCTAGTGGCAGTTTGACTCCTAAAGTAGCGCAGAGGGTTGATGTGCCTGCTGCAAAGAATGTGTACCATGCAGATCACAGGACTAAGTGTTAGTGAACTATGAGTAGCGCTATTAAAAAATTAAATGCATTTCAAAGAGGGGCTATGGAGAGACGAGGGGCACTGTTGAAGGGTGGACTAGTGGGGTAATCCACGGAGAAGGAAGTCATGAGGGGCGGCCAAAAAATACAAAGACTGTCTCAGTGGTGCCACCAGCACTAAAGCCGGGCCTGCCACTACTAGGCTATCCTGCATGTACAGAGCTGCCTCTCAGACACCTGGGAGATGCTGGACAACCCCGTTCATCTTCTTGGCGCTTCCATGCTTCTTCATGGCCCTCCCGAACCCTGGAGCCATGCCTGCTCGGCGCGCGGACAGAGAGTTGTGACCCTGACCAATGAGCACGGTGTGTTCTCTGCGCGTCATTACTCCACGCATTACGCCCTGCACCGACGTACCACAATGGCCTCTGGCGAGGGAGAGGATTGAATGTCACTCATTACTGCATGTTACTGAATAATGCACGTGACTCCTTGCACTGCCCCGTCTCACCAGTGTAACTAGGCCAGCTTCCTCTCTTCCTTTGTCATGCCAGTTTTATCGCCATTTAAAATGTTAAATTGAAGGAGGGATGTCGTATTCTGGTACCCTCCTGGTGCCCGAATACTGATTTCGGGGCTCCGGTAGCAGGAAAAGGGTGGGGATTCTTTAAAAGAAGGTGGTCTATTTACCCGTATCCCTCCGCTGCCCACCCCTCTTCTTCACCACTTGTGAGCAGACGGCTCCTGTTACACGGCTGTCAGTCATTCAGCCTCGGTTCATTAACATAAAATGGTGGTCACGCTCCTTTAAAATGATAATAATCTCGGCAGACCTGCTCTGGAATGCCACTGTCACCTGTCCACGGTTGCACAGTGTGTTTATTACACGCCCCTCTGCCAACTTTAGGCCGCCCTTCGTGAGGCGCGGGGGACATGCGTGTGGATAGATGCACGTTGATGTTGCCTGTGTGCCCTCCTTTGACGGGCTTCCTGCGCCACTGGTATTGTCTGCAGCCGGAAACGACTACATCCCTTTCCCTACCCTGCAGGAAAACCATTCTCTACTGCCTCAGACCACGCAAATGCATTTAAAACATCAGCGCGCGCCTCGCGCTCAAAGTAAAAAGCAGCAGGGCGAGGGGAGAGAGGAGGGGGCCTGCGACTGTTTCCCTTGTGGGAGCGAGCAGGAACCATCTGTTAATTACAAACAGATGGTTTTAAAGCTCGCTCCCGCAAGGGAATCGCCAAACGTGCACGCGTTGCCATTGAAAGCAATGCAACGCATGCACGTTTTTGCCTGCAAAAGTGAATCGATTACTAAAGGTCTTTTTCCTATGCAGCGCATGCGCGCTGCGTAGGCGAGACCTATAAAACACATGAATGAACTACAACTCCCATGAACACTAGGAGTAACAATGGCCACCAAAAGTCCAAACATATAACAGTCCGACAGTCCATATATTATAGGAGGTGTCATAGTCCTTCCTCTTTCTTCACTGCTGCCTCGTCCGTTAAGTCCCTTCATGCCTTCTTCCTGACATAAGGGGGTTAGAATATAGGGCTTATCTGTCGTTGTTTTGTATTGAATTTTGAACTGTTTGCTTTCTTGTGGCAACGATCTGCGAGCGCTTCATTCAAGGCGGATTTTCCCCGCTTCTCAGCCGCGCGGCAGGCTCTCTGGCCCAAGCACATCAGTTTCTGACTCCCGCGCGGGTGCGCTAGGTGGCACTCTTTCGCGCCTCTAACACACTTCAAACGCACCACAGAGCAGCTTGCTGCGCTCCCGTGGTTGCATTGCGCTTGGGGAAGTTGAGCGGCCGCCTGCTCGTGCCTACTTCCCCCCCAACCCTGGCTGCGGTAGGTTATACAGGCATAGCCCATTTGCATATTGTAATTCCCTCGTTCTCCTACCAGCAGTCTAGGGATTTGTTTTCTGCAGCTACTCCCGTAGCAGTCCAAAGCAGGATCTCTGAAGGAGCACCGGCGAGGGGGCTGCCCACAGCAATAAAAGGGCGTATTTTGGTCTTCAAGTGCTCCTGCCCTCCTATATAATGCAACCCCAGTGGGACCACAATTATGCACCCTCTCACTCCTCTGAGGAGGAATGGGCCCCCCAACAGCGCCTTCCTGCAGGGGTGGACAAGCTACTTTCAAGGGCCATTTCCTAGGCGCTGCCCCCCCCCTGCAGGAGAGCGTTGATAAATTGTCTACCCAGGTCTCCAAGGGCACGGGGATACTGGGAGATGGGGGCTGGGCCTAGTGGGGTGACCCAGATTCACCCACATAAGACTAATAAGCGTGACGCGGGCACCTTGAAGGCTTCAGTCGGCGGACTGAAGTCTTTCACAAGAGTGTGCACACGCTTAAAGAGGCACCCTACAGGGAGGAAGAGCTTACCGGGGTTCCCAGCGACGAGGTCGCCACAGATTTCGACCCCAAAGAGAGGTTCCCCAACATGGGGAGGGTGATTTTGAGGAATAAGAGGGCACAGCTGATGAGACACAAGATTCGGGCAGGTTTTGGCGCCCGCAATCATCCAACTCCGATCCTTGTGATGAAGATGGTGCCCCTTCTGACATGTTTGACCCCGAGGGTATTTTTAGGCCGCGTTCTGCTGAGTGGGTCCCTGACAGGAAGGTGGCCGAGTGTGTGGGCAAAAAGATCAGACAACCACTAAGCAAAGAGGTGAGGGCCCGCCTCAGGTCAGAATGTCCCTGACCTTCTCTGGCCGACAAGGTCACAGCTACCCCAGAGATAGACCCTAAGCTGTACATCTTCTTTAGTAAATATATGAGGGACCCCAAAAAGGGGATCAATAGATCATGGAGGGCCTGCCAGGACAAGCTCCTGGATGTGGTGGGACCGTTAACTAAAATCATAGAGCTTGCAGAGTGGTCCAGGGAGTCAGGTCATCCCCTTCCCACGGACGGCGTGGCGGGGTGGGCGCAGAGGGCGGTATACCTTCTGGCAATCCAACTGCGCCCTCTCCGCAGAATGCCGTTGCTCCCTCCTTCTAAAGATAGACCCTAAGTTGGGGGAGCTCTCGTCCTCAGAGGCAGGTCCCATGGCCCAGGGCTCCCTCTTCAGCGACTCCTTCGTCAAAGAGCTAGGGACGTTTGTGTTGACGTTCTCAGCTCTTGACAAGGCACAGGCGTCTATGAAAAAAATATTTCCTGGAAAGGTTTTTGGCGGGCCGGAAGAGGCAGGGGTCGCTCTTCCGGCCGCCAATCCTATCAAGGCCCTAACAGAGCCCATGCAAGAAGAAACAATGGCTGGCAGGATGGCCGGCAAGGAACCTTTTACCCCTCCCGTGGCGGAAAAGGCAGGAACAACCGTGGCCTCGGAGGGGCCCACAACAACTCCAGCGGATACAGTAGTAAGCACCAGTCTGTTAACACCTCTTCGTTTGGGAGGGAGAATAATCATGTTTTCTCACAAATGGGCAGAGATCTCCTCAGACCCTTGGGTTCTGGAGACGGAAGGGGGTACCACATAGAGTTTTACGGAACCCCGATGCAAACAGTCAAACGCTGTCCACTAGTCTTTCCTCTCAGGACGAAACCCTTATAGATCGGGAGGTCCAGGAACTTCTGACAAAAGGGGCAATTTGCCTCTCAGAGATGCATCCCAGGGGATTCCTAAGCAACCTATTTTTAGTGTAAAAGAAGGACAAGGGCTTCCACCCAGTCATCAACCTCAGGTCTTTCAACGAGTGGCTGATTTACTGCCACTTCAAGATGGAGGGGATTCACCTCCTCCGGGATCGACTGGTTGGCGCGTCTCGACCTCAAGGACGCATACCTGTCTGTCCCCATCTTTCCCCCCCACTGCAGGCTTCTCCAATTCGAGTGAAGGGGGCAGGTCTTTGAGTTCTGGACCCTCCCGTTCGGCCTGTCATCAGCACCCTGGTGCTTTACCAAACTCCTCAAGCAAGTGGTAGAGCATCTATGAACCCTGGGCATCAGGCTGATTATCTACTTGGACGACCTCCTGTTGATGGATCAGTCCCGGGGCCGTCTGATATCTCATCTGAATACCACCATATCTCTGCTTAAGAGTTTGGGTTCACCATCAACCAGCAGAAATCGGCCCTGGTCCCGCAGCAGAGCATGCTATTCTTGGGCTTCCGGATCGATTCCAGGGCGGCGACCCTGAATCTACCGGAGCAGAAAATCGCCACGATCAAGAAGGAACTGAGGAAGGTTCACAGACAGGACAGGATATCTCTACGTCAGCTGGCCAGGATTGTTGGTTTGTTATCATCCTCGATACAGGCCATCTTTCCGGGACCGCTGCACTACAGAGCATTGCAGAGACTGAAGGCATCCCACCTCCGGAGGGGACTCACTTACTCCGAGCTGGTGGCTCTGACACAGGACGGAGCTCCAGTGGTGGATTGACCACATGGAAGCATGGAACAGAAGGGGCCATCTTTGGCTCTCAACTGGACCTGGTGATAGAGTCGGATGCCAGTCGCCTGGGCTGGGGCACCAAATGCAGATTGATCTCCATGGGAGGCAGATGGACAGAGGAGGAGCTGACTCTCCATAGCAACTGCCTGGAGCTACTGGCGGGCTCTTTTGCTATTCGGTCCCTTACGAGGGACAGTCTCATGCTGTGTACTCCTATGGATGGACAACACGACAGCGGTGCAGTATATCAACCGACTGGGTGGTACCCGTTCCAGAGCCCTTGTGGAACTGGCCATAGTCTTCTGGCACTACTGCCTCCACCGTCAGATTTCTGTGACAGCCAAATACCTACCCGGGGCCCAAAACTCCATAGCTGACTGGAACTCCAGGCACTTGAGGGATGCCAGCGACTGGAGACTTGACCCAAAAGTTTTCAAGGCACTGACGGCGCTTTGGGGACCTTGCCGGGTAGACCTGTCTGCTTCCAGATGGAACGCTCATCTTCCCCGATACTTCAGAAGGAGACCGGACCCGAGGGCGTAAGCGGTAGACGCCTTCCTTCAGGATTAGTCAACGGATCTGGCCTCCGCCTTCCCCCCTTCCTCTTTATCCAGCGGGTGGCAGCGCAGGCCCGGCGCCAAAAGGCCTCGATCATCCTGGTCACTCCGATCTGGCGATCACAAGCGTGGTTCCCCTCTCCTGGAGCTGGTTTGGGCCGCTCCGGTACGACTTCCATCATACAAAGAGATCCTGGTGGACCCTCTAGGCCCGTGGTATTCATAGTATGGCCCGCGGGCCGCCAGCGGCCCGGCATGCCTTCATTGGCGGCCCACGGACCTTGCCTTGCCGTTTCTACGTTTCCAGTGAGGCCGGCAGTAAACACAGAAGATGACCGCAGAAGCATACATAGTGAATACGTATTAAATAGGTATTCCCTACGTATGCTCCTGCGGCCATCTTCTGTGTTTACTGCCGGCCTCTGTGACGTCACGGCACCGTCGGAAGCTTCCCAATAGGCCCTTTAAAAGTCAGCTGTAAGCGCTTTCACAGCTGACTTTTAAAGGGCCTTTTGGGAAGCTTCCTGTTTGGACAGAGACAGATAGAGGCAGAGACAGAGAAAGATAGAGACAGAGACAGGTAGAGACTGAGGGAGACAGGGACAGAGAGAGACAGGGACAGATAGAGACAGACAGATAGAGACAGAGACAGACAGATAGAGACAGACAGCTAGAGATAGACAGCTAGAGACAGACAGATAGAGACAAAGACAGATAGAGACAGAGATAGAGACAGATGGAGACAGAGAGATAGAGAGAGATAGAGATAGAGATAGAGATAGAGATAGAGATAGAGAGAGAGAGAGAGAGAGAGAGAGAGAGAGAGAGAGAGAGAGAGAGAGAGAGAGATAGAGATAGAGATAGAGATAGAGATAGAGATAGAGATAGAGAGAGAGAGAGATGGATAGAGAGACAGAGAGAGATAGATAAGAGAGATAGAGATAGAGAAAGATAGAGAGATAGATAGAGATAGAGATAGAGATAGAGATAGATAGATAGATAGATAGATAGATAGATAGATAGATAGATAGATAGATAGATAGATGTGTGTATGCCGGGTCTGGTGGCTCAGTGGACTAATGCGTCCGCTGCAAGGGCCTGTGTTCAACCTCATGGTCACAGGTTTTTTTTTTTGCTCTAGCAATGACCCCCCCCCCCCCACTGACCCCGCCCCCACCAGTGCGGCCCTCGGCCACAAACCACACTGTAAATTTGGCCCCCAAGAGAAAGTTTGTGAGTACCCATGCTCTAGGCCAACCACACCCTCTGGTTCTCCAAGGGCCATCTTCACCTCATGGCATGGAGGATTTCAGCTGAGGGTGGCAGGAAGTCAGACTTTCACAGGGGGCTGAATTCCTTATCCATCAAGTTTGGGCCCCAGGGAACATCAAGAGGTATTTATCGGCTTGGAGGAGATGGGTACGTTGGTGTGTGGAGAGACACCTGGATCCCGTGGGCACCAGCGTTACAGATACAGTGAACTTCTTGGCGGAACTTTTTCAGGAAGGACTGGCCTATTGCACCATCAACTCCTTCAGATCGGCTATTTCAGCAGGTTATACACCGGTGAATAACGTTCTTGTGGGGGAACACCCCTGGGTGAGTAAACTACTTAAAGGCATCAGAATTTCTCTTCCCCCCGAACCTCGCTACGCAGGTCTTTGGGACGTCAATCTGGTCTTATGCCTGTTGTCATCTCGGAAAGACAACCAGTACCTATCCAGAAAGGAAATATCGACAAAGCTGGCTATGCTTCTCTGCCTCATCTCCTCATCTACCGTCATTACTTTGCAGGAGGTGTCCCTAGGTCGGATCTCAGCCCTATTAAGGTTGGATCTGGTGATTGTCCTTTGCATTTCCGGCCCACCTGATTGTGGTGAGACTGTTGGATTAACATATACCGGTGTTATCGTATCCCTGGTTTTTCTTGCTCCTAAGTGAAGCACATATCGTTGTTTCAATAATTACTGTTGAAACGAACTCTTGCCATCCTGTTCGAAGTCTCTACCTACCACGGACACTCTAAAGTTGATATTTCCCAAGAGTGCCCTTACTTGCTTCTATGCCCTGAAGAAGTCCATCTGTCTGGACGAAACGCGTTGGCTGTTCTTTTCAATTATGACTGGTTTTTAATACATCTCGAATAAAAGAAGATATTTGATGAAAAATGTTATGGACACGGACCTGATAATTTGTTATGTGTCTGTTTTGTTTTCTTGTTAAGTGGTGCACCTTTGCTACTTTTTGAAATTGTTAAAATCCTGTATTGGATTGCACCGTGACAGTGGGTGCATCAACAGTGTGCACACATAATTCGTGGGGGACTCCCACCATATGTATATTAATTAGGGATAGCGGGTCATGTGCGAGGTCCCTGTAGGGTCCACTGTCAAAGCTTGTTTCACTAACAATTTACCTCCTGCAAGAGATCTTCAGATGTGAGGGTCTTAGATCTATCTGCTAGAATGTTCACCCCTGAGGGGGTTACATTCAACATCTCAAGGAGACCGAAGACATGTACCAGGTCGGTATCCTATCCAGCTTTTCCCGAGTCTCCTAAGTTGTGTGTGGTCAGATGCCTAAAGGCCTGTGTGGATATGACATTGGAGGTACGACCTCCAAGGGAACGGCAACTTCTAATTGCCATTAAGAAACCCTTCAAGGCCGTGTCATCCCCGACCATTGCCAGGTGGGTGAGATGGATCATGGCAGAGGCTGGCATCTATACTAGTGAGTTGGGGGCACATTCCACTAGAGGGGCTATGGCTTCCAAAGCTGTCCAGGTAGGGGGCAGATTGGAGGATATTATGAATGCAGCGGAATGGTCATCTGATTCCACTTTCAAACAGTTTTATTTCAAACCAATGCAGGACGCAGCCGCTCTGGTGGTAAGTAAGCTTTGAAAATGCATAATCCTCGCCTCCGGTCCTGAAATAGAATGAAAAATGTCCCAGTTAACATGAAGGAAAGTTTCAATTCTATTAAGGGCGCGGAGGCGCGGATTATCCCCCCGGCACACACTACTGATGCCTCCCTCCCTAGGAGGACTTACGATATAACACTCATGGATTCTACAGATAACAGGACGGGATCATGTGATCGTCAGGGAGTACTGAATTTATGTCTCTACTATGGTTCATTGTTATGCTTGAGGAAGTTGTATTGACATTGTTTGTTTGCCAATTAATTCCTATATGGTACTTCAATACAAAATGTGAAGTTAGGTAATTCCTTGGACTCAATTGATGTCCATTCCAGGTCCAATGTTATGCGTGGTGTATAATTCTTTATTCACTGAATGTTGGATACATGATAAGAATCGTTTAAGGGAGAGTCTTTAACATGTTACCCTCATCATCTTAGGTTCGTCGTCTAAAGCAAAATAAGGTCCAGCGGGCTTAACTTCCTTCAGTGAAGAAGAGGAATGACTATGACACCTCCTATAATATATGGACTATCGGACTATTATGTGATTGGACTGTTGGTGGCTATGGTTACTCCTAGTGTTCATGGGAGTTGTAGTTCATTGATGTGTTTTTTACTTTATTCTTTGAACGTGCTGTTAATAAAGAGTGAAGAAAGTGATGCATAATCCTCGCCTCCGCTTCCTTAATAGAATTGAAACCTTCCTTCATGTTAACTAGGAAAGTTTTCATTACCATACCTAAATATAAGGGCATTTTAATCTTTGTTTTTTCACAATGAATTTCTGGGATTTTTTTTATCATATTCACTCAAATACCCTGCTAGGCACAGCTTTTTGGCCGGGCACCGCTGTGGGTTGGCTACAGTGCATGCCCTCTGACCAGGACCTGACCCCAAACCCCCTGGGGCGGATAAGCCCCTGCCATGCTTTGGCCTGCAGCTAGGCCCAGCACCCAACTCAACAGATAGACAACCCCCGTTGTGTTCGGCTGTGCACGGCGAGGGGTTGGCAGCAGGGTTTGGACTGTGGCAGGGCCCTGCACCCAGTCCTATGAGGGCACACAACTTCCCACCATGCACAGCTTTAGGCCATGCATGTTGTCGGGATGGCTGCAGGGCCTGACTTGTAGCCAGGCCCTGAGGCAAACCCACTGTTGGTGGCCAGCCCCTGCAGACCCCGCCCACATTTGTCTCATTCATTTATTTTTTCAAAGTTTTTGGGTGAACAGTGGTACTCTCTATGGTTCCCTAAGGGCCCCTATTGGTCCCCTCCAGAAATCCCAGGGACCAGTATATCCCTATCCTGGCCCTTATGTGTTTTTTCTGAGCTTCATGACATAGGGACTGAGTCCTGTGTCCTGTAATTGTGGCTGAATAATTTCTGTCTATTATTGTTAGGAGTGTTATTGTTAAGTCTGGTAACAACATCTTACTTTAGGTTTAAAAAAAACACATTTGAAATTCATTGAAAAATCCAAAGGTTATAGTTAGGTGAAAATGTATGTTAAAACATACAATCTTAAACAAAAAAAAAAAAACACTGAAATTCACCAGTTAGTTTACCAAGCTAACTATAATGTGTGCCCCCGCCATGCCCTGCTTATGTCCTCACATATTACATCACTCATGACATGTTCAATGACATCATTGATGACATCACTGAAGACATTTCAAATAACATCATTGATGACACCATCTACCATACTGCTGTCCAATTTACTCTGCAAACCAGTACAGCTGTTAAAATATGTAAATAAGTACTAAATGGCACAGAATCGTGTCAAGCATAAATTATATAAACATATGTGCTTATATAAATACTAGACTGCCTCTCGACACACAAGCCCCATTAGGTGGGCAAACACCTAATACGCAAATCCTTCTCAATGTGCACAAATTTTCACAGAAAGTCCACTACCTCGAGACAATCAAGTTCCATTAGGTGGTCAGGCTCCTAGTAAGTACAGCCACCGCTGTACATAGCTCTTCACAGAAAGCTCACTCCCTCCAGAAAACCAAGCCCCATTGAGTTACACCAAGTAAGAAGATCTGCATCGGGACTCCAGGTGAGGAAAGATTCAATGAGGGGGCGGCCATTACTGAGAACTGCATGTGGAGGCACCCCCACAAATAATCCCCCAACAAGACAGCACTTTACTTATAGATGTGGGCAGATAAATAACTGCCCCATATGGGGGACTGTGCACAGGGAGTAGTGCCTCTGCTTAATGACATGGAATTAACTATATGAGGAGGTCTGAAAATGGTGACTTGAGAAACAGAGATGATCTTTTCAAATGATGTTTACAGCTCTCAAGTAAACACTTCTTGGTACACTTAAACCCCCTCCCCCTCCCTTGTACAGAAACCACAACGGAGAGCCTAGGCTTTAAGCATAAGAGGCTCGCCCTACTTTGCCCCGGCCCCTTTTGATGTGGCAACCAGAAGAGACACTAAGCAAGTACAGACGAGACTGGTACTTGCATCTCTCTAGAACCCTGATCCTTGATGCCTATTCTGATCTGGATGGGTTGTTGCCTGGAGACCAGTGGCTAAGATCTCCCTCCTTGAATATCAAACAGATCTTTACATAAAGGTTTCTGCTGCAGGAGGGTTGCCCACTTGCCCCACTCAACCTTCTCAGACAGCCGCTCGTGGTGACTTTGGGGGGCAAAAGGTCTTGCAAGAGCTCCTCATGGTGCTTGGCAGGCTGCTGATGACATCTGCCTCTAGGACACCAGGAGACTTGCACCGCGTGGGGTCCCTTCCTCAGATGCTATCTTAAGGGAATCAATACCCTTAAGATAGTGGACCAGATGGGCAGAACAAGAGCCAAGAAGAGCATACCACACTTAGAAACCTAAGCAGGGAGACATTCCACGTGACTAGACTTCACACGTGAGTTCTGACACAAAAATACCTCTAAATAAGAACAGAGCTGTCAGAACCCCTTTCAGGACAGTTCTCGACCGCTCACACCCCCTCCTACCCACCTCTGCTGTAAGCCATGAGGCAAGGGCCCTAGGTGTATGGCTAGGGAATGTGCATAAACAGATGTATGGCAGAATAAGAATGAGGGGTTGAGGAAGAATTCCTATTTGGTTCCCATGATCTCAACGTCCACTTAGTTTTTCCCACCATCCTATTCCTGTATGTACATAATGTGCCCTACTGAGGCAAGATGCTGTCAGACCAGAACCCTATTGAATTACACATACCACTGGGAAGAATGCCCACTCCCAAATCCACCAAGGAGCTACAACACTCCTGGCTACATTTAAGAGACACAATCACTAATTACTTCAATGAAAATGAGAATACTGCCTGATCTCCCCTCCTGGAGTGGGAGGTGTTTAAAGTTGTGGTGAGAGGCATATGTATAAGAACTAAGATAGGTGTATGTGAAACGATTAAGTCTGAACTCAAACGAGTTTAAGACTCCTTGCAAGAATTAGAGAGAGAGATGGTCATAACTGCAGGATGCAGATGGGAACTTAAGGACGCTAGAAATAAACATGCTGAATTACTATAGTGATTACGATGCGTACCATGACATCCTATTTGATGTGAATCCATGCCACGAGTGATAGGGCAGCGAAATTACTGCTGTGGCTAATAAAACCAAATAGATTGGACACCCCACTCCTGTTTTCAGAAATAGGTCTGGCAAATTAGTGCGTACACAGGGCGAGAGGAATGCAGCATTCAAAGAATATTATGAAACATTATACCCCACTTCAACTGGTTCTAATGATGTGGCTATGGATGAATTCCAAAATGGTGTGGACTTCGCACAGACGCCTCAGGCACACATTGAAAAAATAGATAAGCCTTTCATGGATCAGGAGGTAAGAAGCGCTATTAGCACTTGAGCAAGCGGTAAAATGCCAAGGACAGATGGCCTGCCAAATACATTTTGTGCAGATTAATAAGCACAGTTGATCCCACAATTAAATAAATTATATGAATCTGCCAGGAATCTGGGTTGTCTTCCCCCATTGATGAGTGAGGCACTAATAGTCTCACTATTGACTCCCAAAAATGATCCCTTACGCATGTATTTCTGCTTATGCAATGTATGTACGCTGCGTCACCTTTTGTCACTTTGTATATGTATCTACTCAGGTATTTGCTGCTTGTTTGAATCTCTGTGAGGCGCACTGATGCCCTCGGGTCAAGTCCGCGCTATATAAAACTCAATAAATAAAATAAAATGTATTCTTACTGTCATCTGTCAATACTGAGTAAAAACTATAAAATACTGGGTAAAATACTAGTGGAGAGACTGATGGCAAGTACAACTAAACTGATACATGAGGATCAAAATGGGTTTATCCCACAACAAAGCACCTCCTTAAACACAGGTAGATTTTACCAAATTCCGGGCCCTACAATACTGGCCTCGATCCGGCTGTCTTGCACTCAACCTTGAACAGTTCTTTGATATGTTCAATTTGAAATACACGGTCAGTGATTGAGAAAATTTCGGCATAGAGCGATGGCTCATTGAATGGGATATGCTCCTGTATGCTAGGCCAATGGTGAGAGTTAGAATGGGACGTATTATATCTGCAAAGTATGAAGTAGCCAGAGGCCCCTGCCAGGGTTGCCCACTTCTGCCGCTGTTGTTTGCTGTCTGTCGCGATCTACTCTTGCGTATTACATCACTTATATCATGTACAGTGATGGCATTGATAACATCCCTAATGACATGATAACAACGCTGTGCCTGGAGGGAGACACGAGTTATAGTTACTTTAGAGCATGTGTTTAGTTACCTGAAATAACTATAGCTTGTGAATTTCTGTGCTTTTGTTAATTTAAAAGAGTATGTATTCGGCTGACATTTTCACCACACTATAACACCCTTTTAACCTTTGTTTTTTTCCAATATATATGCTGTCTTCCAGTATATGTTGCCTTCCATGCATGTACACATATAGACACATATAAATATATATGCATAAATAAATATTTAGTCAACATGGAGTTAAGAGAAATAGATATATTACACTCTTATTGGTTTTAACAAAGGGTATTTAATCAAAACAAGTATGTAGGTGCAGCAAGGTAAAGTCACATTAAAGAGAAAACATGAATATTAGAATTGTTTTCCTATGTAAAGTATTGTTCCAAGCAATCTGTGAGGCAGTAGAAAATGTTTTCTCCTGTTCATTTTGCTATGCTGTGCCAATTAGCCTACATATGCCCTTTGTCCTGTAGTAATACATTTATGCACATGCTTTCTTTAGTATTCACTCTCTAGATAACGTGTTATTGGGCCACATTTATTTTCACTGCCTTGGCACAAAAGAAATCATATTTTGTTATATGTAATGTCAATGTGCATAGATGTAGAGTTAAGAAGTTAATCTATACTTATCTTTGATTACTTTGACTATCTGCTGACAGTTGATAATCTGTCCACAGTATTATTGCAGCTCGATAATAAAAATGAACAAGGTGGGAGAACACAAAACGATCTGCTGCCCTCTGTTAATGTTAAAAGAAATTCCACTGAAAAAGCTGGATAAGTCAGGCGTTGGACGTGATCATCGACTTCCAGCCTGTCTTGGTGGGGGCGGTGGGGGCAGCCAGTGGATTCATACTGATAACCCACAAGCCCGAGCAGGAGCCGAGCCTAGGGTAAGAGGTGATAGAAGTTGGGTCGTTGGGTTTGGGTCAGGGGAACCCTCTCTTTATGTCTTTGAGGTGTCTGTGTTGGGTAAGGTGGGAGTCCATAGCTGCATGGTTAAGGGAGAGAAGGTCGTGAAGGAAAGAATGCAGAAATGTCCAAAGAAGAACAAGGCCAAAGGTGATGTTTGGATATCTGTGGGAAGCACTGAGGTGCACAAAGGAGGTACCACAGACTGAGAAAGAGAATAAAGCACAGAGAGGAACAGGTGGTCGCGATGGTGCAGCTTTGTAATGGTGAGCGATGGCACCAAAAGGCAGTCGTGAAAACTAGAGCAGTACAGGCAGTGTGGGAAGGAAGTGGAGGCAATGTAGGAAGGGAGTCAGAGACCTGCAGGAAGGGAGTGAGTGGCAGTGCAGGAAGTGTGGGAAGGAAGTGGAGGCAGTACAGGAAGGAAGTGAGTGGAGGAAGGAAGTGAGTGAGAGTGGAGGAAGGGAGTGAGTGAGAGTGGAGGAAGGGAGTGAGTGACCTGCAGGAAGGGAGTGAGTGACCTGCAGGAAGGGAGTGAGTGGCAGTGCAGGAAGGGAGTATCAGTGGACAAAAGGAGTCCGTGAGAGTGCAGGAAGAGAGTCAGTGAGAGTGCAGGAAGGAAGTCAGTGAGAGTGCAGGAAGGGAGACAATGAGAGTGCAGGAAGGGAGACAATGAGAGTGCAGGAAGGGAGACAATGAGAGTGCAGGAAGGGAGTTAGAGTGCAGGAAGGGAGTCCGTGAGACTGCAGGAAGGGAGACGGTGAGAGTGCAGGAAGGGAGACAGTGAGAGTGCAGGAAGGGAGACAGTGAGAGTGCAGGAAGGGAAACAGTGAGAGTGCAGGAAGGGAGACAGTGAGAGTGCAGGAAGGGGGACAGTGAGAGTGCAGGAAGGGAGTCAGTGAGAGTGCAGGAAGGGAGACAGTGAGAGTGCAGGAAGGGAGTTAGTGAGAGTGTAGGAGGGGAGTCAGTGAGAGGGCAGGGATGGAGTCAGTGAGTGGCAGTGCAGAAAGGGAGTATCAGTGCAGGAAGGGAGTCAGTGAGAGTGCAGAAAGGAAAACAGTGAGAATGCAGGAAGGGAGTCAGTGAGAGTGCATGAAGGGAGTGAGTGGCAGAGCAGGAAGGAGTCAAGAGGCAGGGAGTGAGTGACAGTGCAGCAAGGGAGTGAGTGACAGTGCAGCAAGGGAGTGAGTGACAGTGCAGGAAGGGGTTGTAGGGGGTGAATGACAGTGCAGGAAGGAAGTGGGAGGCAGTACAGGAAGAGAGTCAGAGTCCAGGAAGGGATTGAGTGGCAGTACAGGGAGTCAGTGGCACTGCAAGGAGTAAGCTAGTGGCAATGCAGGAAGGGAGTGAGTGGCAGTTAGTGAGTGACTGAGAGGCAGTACAGGAAGGGAGTCAATAGTAGTGTAGGGAGTGGATAAGAGGCAGTGCATGGAGTGAGTAACAATACACTGAGTGAGTTAGAGGCAGTGCAGGGAGTCAGAGGCAGTAAGTCAGTGGCAATGCAAGAAGGGAGTCAGTGATCTGCAGGAAGGGAGTGAGTGGCAGTGCAGGGAGTAAGTCAGTGGCAGTGCAGGAAGGGAGTGAGTCACAGTGCAGGAAGGGAGTGAGTAATCTTGCAGGGAGGGCGTGAATGCCAGTGCAGGGACTGCGTGAGAGGCAATGCAGGGAGTAAGTCAGTGGCAGTGAAGGAAGGGAGTGAGTGGCAGTGCAGGAAGGGAGTGCGTGGAAGTGCAGGGAGTAAGTCAGTGGCAGTGCAGGAAGGGAGTGAGTGAGTGACAGAGCAGGAAAGGGTTAAAAAGTAGGGGTGAATGACAGTGTAGGGGCTGTGAGAGTGGCAGTACAGGGAGTCAGAGGCAGTGCAGGGAGTAAGTCAGTGGCAGTGCAGGGAGTAAGTCAGTGGCAGTGCAGGAAGGGAGTGAGTGGCAGTACAGGGAGTAAGTCAGTGGCAGTGCAGGAAGGGAGTGAGTGGCAGTACAGGGAGTAAGTGAGTGGCAGTACAGGGAGTAAGTCAGTGGCAGTGCAGGGAGTAAGTCAGTGGCAGTGCAGGAAGGGAGTGAGTGGCAGTACAGGGAGTAAGTGAGTGGCAGTACAGGGAGTAAGTCAGTGGCAGTGCAGGAAGGGAGTGAGTGGCAGTACAGGGAGTAAGTGAGTGGCAGTACAGGGAGTAAGTCAGTGGCAGTACAGGGAGTAAGTCAGTGGCAGTGCAGGGAGTAAATCAGTGGCAGTGCAGGAAGGGAGTGAGTGGCAGTACAGGGAGTAAGCGAGTGGCAGTGCAGGGAGTAAGTCAGTGGCAGTGCAGGGAGTAAGTCAGTGGCAGTGCAGGAAGGGAGTGAGTGGCAGTACAGGGAGTGAGTGAGTGGCAGTACAGGGAGTGAGTGAGTGGCAGTGCAGGGAGTAAGTCAGTGGCAGTGCAGGGAGTAAGTCAGTGGCAGTGCAGGGAGTAAGTCAGTGGCAGTGCAGGAAGGGAGTGAGTGGCAGTACAGGGAGTAAGTCAGTGGCAGTGCAGGGAGTAAGTCAGAGGCAGTGCAGGGAGTAAGTCAGTGGCAGTGCAGGGAGTACGTCAGTGGCAGTGCAGGGAGTAAGTCAGTGGCAGTACAGGGAGTGAGTGAGTGGCAGTGCAGGGAGTGAGTGAGTGGCAGTGCAGGGAGTAAGTCAGTGGCAGTGCAGGGAGTAAGTCAGTGGCAGTGCAGGGAGTAAGTCAGTGGCAGTGCAGGAAGGGAGTGAGTGGCAGTACAGGGAGTGAGTGAGTGGCAGTGCAGGGAGTAAGTCAGTGGCAGTGCAGGGAGTAAGTCAGTGGCAGTGCAGGAAGGGAGTGAGTGGCAGTACAGGGAGTAAGTCAGTGGCAGTGCAGTGAGTACGTCAGAGACAGTGCAGGGAGTAAGTCAGTGGCAGTGCAGGGAGTAAGTCAGTGGCAGTGCAGGGAGTAAGTCAGTGGCAGTGCAGGAAGGGAGTGAGTGGCAGTACAGGGAGTAAGTCAGTGGCAGTGCAGGAAGGGAGTCAGTGATCTGCAGGAAGGGAGCGAGTCGCACTGTAGGGATTAAGTCAGTGGCAGTGCAAAAAGGTGTTAAGAAGTAGGGGGTCAATGACAGTGTAGGAGCTGAGAGAGTTGCAGTGCAGGAAGGGAGTCAGTGGCAGTGCAGGAAGGGAGTCAGTGGCAGTGCAGGAAGGGAGTAAGTGGCAGTACAGGGAGTAAGTCAGTGGCAGTGCAGGGAGTAAGTCAGTGGCAGTGCAGGAAGGGAGTGAGTGGCAGTACAGGGAGTAAGTCAGTGGCAGTGCAGGAAGGGAGTCAGTGACCTGCAGGAAGGGAGTGAGTCGCACTGCAGGGAGTAAGTCAGTGGCAGTGCAGAAAGGGGTTAAGAAGTAGGGGGCCAATGACAGTGTAGGAGCTGAGAGAGTTGCAGTGCAGGAAGGGAGTGAGTCACAGCGCAGGGTGGAAGGCACTGATTTCCTCTGGGAATGTTCTGTCTCCCTTGGGTTCTGGTCCCGAAGCCTGTGGCCCAGGTTCTGTACTTTGTATAAATAATAGATGTGTTATATTCATGCGTTTCGCTCTGCGTCTGTATCTTTTCTTTAGTTTTCTGCCTCTTCTCTTTTGGGGGGCGCTGGCTGCACCCCCAGACCCCTCTTCACTTTTGCCTGGGCCTGAAGCTGGGGGGGTTTAAGGGGGAGGGAAGTGATGTCTTGTGTTTGTCTCTCACATGAAGTGCAGGGTGTGGATTTTTGGTGAAATAACAGCTCTTGCTGAGAAAGTCTTGTTACCTTTAGTTTCCTGTGAGTTTCTGCCTCGTTTATGTGTAGTTCAAAGGCTCTGCTCCTTTACGTCCTCTTGTGACCGGGCAGTCTGCGCATGTGCGGGGGAGCAGTGTCCGACCACTTATGGTCACAGGGGCAGTCTACGCATGTGCGGGGGAGCCGTGTCCGACCACTTCCGGATGAGTTTGTTATTTATCATTGTCACTTCTACCGACCTCTCCCGCTGCGTGCGGAGCTTCCTCTTCCGAGACGGCACCAGCCCTGTATGCTGACATCACTTCCGGCTTCTCCCTCTGTGTATAGCCTACTGCAGAGGAGGAAGGACTCCCTGTCTATACGTGCAGTTATCTCATAGCTGCCAGGTTTCTCCAGTATGCATACGTGTGACTTCCCTCTGTTGGGATGTGCCTACGAGTGTCATTTGCACCCTCACGTGTGACACCCTGAGGGCCACTTTTAACACGTAGTTGTATAAGAAAATGTGTGGAGCACAATTAGCTGACAGCCAAATTCGTGTTATTGCATGCAATAATGTGTGTTTACCCAGCAGTTCACCTTGTGAGCACGTTTCCACTGATCCATTCCCTCTGTAATAAATCACCGATTTATTTGTCTAAATAAAGCCTTGTCCTTTTTAATTTTGCTCTTTTAATGTATAGTGTATTCGGAACTACATGCCTACTTAGGTTATGCTTAAGTAGCTATTCCAATCCACAATTTGTTTTGCCTTTTGAGACCCTCAGTCTTGATTATATTGCTTTAAAGTTAGGACTACAAGTCTCAGAATGAAAAGAAAATACTGTAGTGTATGAGATAGTCAGGGATGGAAGTGGAAAACATAAGCTGTGCGCACCTTGTTCAGATAAAGTTTGATACAGAAGTCATGAAATTATGAGCACTGCTTAATGATAAAGGAACAACCCCCTCCCCCCGCCCACCACTTAAGGCTGGATGTTCTCAAACCATACAAACTGTGCAACTGACATGCTGTTTAGTAAAACATTCTAATTTATTAAAAGAGGTTGTCTCTTTTGAGGAAATTTAGTCGGTTTACCCTTCACATGTACCGCAGACAATGAGATATCGTGATCGGGATCAGATTGAGTGACGGAATTAACTCCCAGTTTATTATCCTCCTGCATAGCCTTACTGGAAATAGCGGAACGTTCAATACTCAAGGCTAAGTCGATCACTTCAGATAATGGTGGGTTTTTGCAACTCAGTATTCTTTCTTTGATCTTTCTGGATGCACAATTAAACACAAACTGATCTCTGATATAATTATCTGTTAAAGGGCCAAATCCGCATGTAATAGCCAATACGCGGAGTGCTGAGATGTATTCCTCCACTTTTTCCTCATCTTTTTGTTTCCTTTTATAAAAGTTGTGGCGCTCTAACATGATATTCGGCTCGTCCGAAAACTGTTTCTTAAGGCGTGCTATTGCTTCCAGGTATGCGTTCCACTGGCTGTCACCAGAGTGGGAGGCTGGAGGTGGTATTGGAACCACGCTGTCAAAAATTCTCTGGGCGGCCTGACCCAGGCAACCAAACAATAATGCGAATTTACGAGCAGCAGAATAGTCCACTGCGTCTATAGCGACTAAATGGTTTTCAAAAAGTCTAAACCACTCAGTCCAGATAATAGGCGGGCTGCCTGGTTTGCTTAAGAAAGGGGGGGGCTGTGTGATATGACTGATATTGGTAGCCATGGATTATAGGTTAATAGGCAATAACTTACAACTCGTTGTTAGAGAGTTCCAAAATGAAGAGAAGCGTGCGCGTCGCTGAAGTATAGCTTTACGCGCTGTAAAATGAAGAAAAACGTGCGCGTCGCCGAAGTACAGCTTTACGCGCTGAAATAGTGTTGTCTCCACAGCATGTTTCCACACTAGTTAAGCAAAAGAGATGACGTGTGTGTCGTCGCTGAATTAAGGTGACAACACACTTCCGGACTGCCGTCGATCAATTTCTGTAAATAACGTGTGGAAGTGAAACTGACAACACGCCAGGTTTCAGAGGTTGAGTTTTAATATTTGTAATTGACGTGCGTGTCGTCGGTAGTGAAACTGGCAACACGCAATGCTTCAGGGGCTGCGTTTAAATATTTGTAATTGACGTGCGTGTCGTCGGGAAACTGACAACACGCAAAGTTTCACTAAATGCGCTTGAATATTTGGAATTGCCGAGCGTGACGTCGGGAGCGAAACTGACAACACGCTTATTCTTTTTTTTTTTTTTTTAATGTACAGTCAAAGCGCGGCGAGTTGCGTGCACACACGGCCCAATCCAAAATGGCGCCGCGTAAATAACGTGATGACGTTCGGTGCACTAATTAAGTGGTGGCTCGAGCGGGAGTTCGCTTGGTGGTGATAGCGTGAGGGGTGCCGATTTGAACTCTGCTTGCGCTCCGTGAGGGAGAGTAAATGTTCACATACCTCGTTTCCGACTGGGGTCGTGGACCTACTGGTAAGGGTAGATGAACAGCCTTCCGGTTCGCGATGCCGATGGTTCAGAAGACGTTGGAAGTAGGCACGAAGTCGGCACAGGTAGGAACGGATGCGTGGGTGTGCGGGTGGACAGGTTCCCAATCGTCGCCAGATGAAATAAGTTGAACCAGACTTCTTTAGGATTCAGGAAAAGGTTTATTCGAAACTTCGTAACTTCGTCCACCCGCCACACGGAGCGTCCTCTCGGCCAGCTGTCCGGATAGCAACTGACTCCTGCCATCCGAACCCTGTACCGACGTACGCTCCATGTCCGAGTGCTGAACAGCATTCAAACGAACACTACTACAATTAATATACGATATAAGTATCGCGCGCTGACCACGTGGAAAACGCCATCAGCGCGCGATGTACAATGGCATGGAAATACAGTGTAACACATACTACAAAATTGCTTTGAATTTCTGCCTTATTAGAACGGCTAAGAAGTGTTGTGAGTGCCGTCAGGAGCAGGAGGCTTTATTACCACCAAACTACTTGTCATTTTATATTTTTCAGTTCAGCTCAGAAAAACTTTATTTCGGTCATTATGACCATAAAAATATATGTACAATACAGTACATTTCATTAAAAAAATACAATAATTAAAAAGGAATCCATCCATCTCACAAAAGTGTGTGTGCATCACATGAATATTCCATAAAAACAGTCTATAATGACACCAGCCCAAACCCAATGGCCTCATTAAAGTGCATGTGCGATATGTGTGCAATACAGAAGACAGTAACAGTAAGAGACAAGCACAAAGTAATCCACATAGGCACAAACTCAAGCCCACTGGCCCTCCATTGCGATAGCTTTTATAAAGTGCATATGCCTTACATATAATCAAATTACATAGGCATGCGCCCTAGCCCAGAAACCAACATTCAACTTATTGGCGATTTTATACAAATATACAGTATTCATAAAACCCAATATGCACCAATAATGTAATAAAAAGGGCTTGTTAAAAAGTTATATTTGTATACAAGTTAAAAAAACATCCAAAATCCATTTAAAAATATTGTAGGGTAATGAACCCGAACCTATGGGGGTCAGCTTCAAGAGAGCTCTACGTACGCACCACATAGAAAATAAAAAGCGTGATACTGAAAATACAATGGGGAGACGTATCATATTTCAGTATCCTAAAAGCCTCCATGCAGTGCCTAGTTCCCAGGTTTCTACATAACTGAATCAACCATCGTTGTCTCGCCTTCTTATAGCCTGGACAGGAAAAGAGTACATGATATTCCGTCTCCACTGCGTTATCGCAAGCCGGACAACCCAAAATTTGTGAGTCCGCCCATTTGTTTGTGAAAGCACACAGCAGGAGTACCCCATGCCTGAACTGCAGGTATAACTTCCTGGCAAGAGCCGGTTTGATGTCATCCAGTACGGGCTCTAATCTGTACTGATCTTTAATTTCCAGAAACACTGACGTGAGCTTGCCTATTGCGGAGCTCCCCTGAAGACGGGCAAGTTTGTTCTCCCGATAGCTCCCTATCAGATCCTTCCTTGATACTGTTGGGCAGGTTACTTCTGCGTTGTGCCACAAATTGTCCCTTCCCATGGCCAGAAAATTTTCCCTGATGAAGGCCAACCACGGTAGTTTTCCTGCACCTTGTATACTCAACACCTGTCTCAGCTTTTCCCTATACTCAGCCAGTTGTAGGGTAACCCACAGACGCCGCCAGAATAAAAGGGGTCTGAGGGCGGCTTCGTCTGCGATTGATTTAAACCCACGGTCCAGACGAAGCGGTGTAAGGGGGGCACTGGGAGGAAGGCCAAATAGTTGCCTGGCAAAGGTGTTCTCAATTTTTGCTATGTTGCCAGATGGACGGTGGCCCCAGATTTCAGCCCCATACAGAGCAGCACCTCTGGCTTGTACTTTAAATATTTCAACCACCGGGCCAACAGGTTTATGGATGGTATTTCTAAATACCTTTGTCATGTCCCCCGTTGTCTGGGCCAGCTTCAAGCTGGCTTTCTTGATTTGGGCCCCCCCAAGGTACTCAAATACAGACACCCTCTCCCAGGGTCTGCCTTCCAAGCACAGATTTGGCTGGGTGCTATTACCTGAGTTAAACACCATATATTTAGTTTTCTTTAAGTTAATCTCAAGCCCCCTATTCTTGCAAAAGGCATCAAACTTATCAAGGACCTTCTGTATACCCATGGGTGTTTTTGAAAGCAAATGAGTGTCGTCGGCGAACATCATAGCCGGTACTTTGCAACTCGCCAGCTTGGGGGCATCTATGTCCTTCCGTGCAGTCAAAGCTCGACTAATCCATTTATAAAAAGACAAAAAAGAGTCGGGGCGAGGACACAGCCTTGACGAACTCCTCTGTCTACGGGTATGAGCATAGTAAGTTCTCCGTGTTTGCGAAACCTAATTTGGACACAATTGCCTTGATGTAGTCATTTCAGGAGCTGGCAAAGATAAGCTGGAGCCCCCAGGTCCAGTAAGGTTGCCCACAATTTGTCTCTCGGCACCAGGTCAAACGCGGATTTTAGGACCACAAATATTAAGTAGAGACTACCACCCTCTATACACACAGTTTTCCAGTGTAGGAGTTGTAGCTGTGAGGGGGCCGAGTGGAATACCACGCTCTGCGCCGCACCAGAGCCGAGAAACCAGGGGTTAACCCCGCCTGCCTCTCCTCGCCCGCAGGGACGTCACGGACAGCTGGGGTTGGCTGACCAATCCGGACACGGAGAGGCGGGGACACACCCTCTAAAGGCAGGCCCGGAGGAACAGGAAGGCGCGCTGCTATCGTGCCGGGAGGAAAGGTAGGAGACGGAGGACGCCGCACAGGAAGAGCCGCATTGGAAGCAGAGCCTGGAGGAAGACGGGAAGGACGTCGCGGAGAGCTCCTTCACGCAAGACCCCGACGGAGACGGAGAGCCTGACTCGTGGACGGAGGAGTGGTGGACACCCCCGGAGGACGCTGGAGAGCCGCCGCAGCTCAGGAGAGCTGTGGCTGAGGCGGTACGTGACTTGGGAGGGAGTGCAGGGAGGGACTAAGAGGGAGGGTATTCGGGAGTTTTAAAAGGGTTCACTTAGTGTTGTCACTGCATGCGTTTGCGTGTGTGTGCCCCTCACTGTCTCCTACACACACCCCGCTCCCTCACGGTCTCTGCCTACCTGATCAGAAGGAGTGCGATTGCCTCCTCACGAGTGAATATTGCCTGGGTGCTGACCAAGTGCGACCGGTCCAGAACGCCTTAGGCGGCTTTACTTCCTTTGCATGAGGGAGGATTGCATAGATTGCCCTGACACCCTTCTTACCTACATCACTGAGGATCACCCTCCTCTTTTCCTGAAGATACATCTTTAAGGGGCTCTTCTAAAACGGTGAAGGGACCTGTCTAGCCAAAGTAGTGTCAAGACAGGGTTGCTAATCGCCTCTCTCCTCTTTCTTTTGGTTTTCATCTCCCCTGCGAGCCTTCTGGGACACCCCCTCCACATCAAAAGAACGCCTATGAAACCCTGGACCGACACTTCAGCCATTGCCCGGAGAGGAAAAGACCCACAACCCATCTGCACTGACTGTTTACTGTTTTCTGGTGTTATATCCTCCAATAAATAACAACATTGAGCCTGTAGTTCGGCCTCCTCGCTTCTTCTTCCGCCCATCCCTCTCACACCTGGTGTCAGAAGTGGGATCCAGGAAGATGGAGGCCGCAATGCAGAAAATGGCGGAGGGGCAGGACAAACTGGGCCGGGCCATGGAGAAGTTCCTGGCCATTGCGGAGGAGGATAGGGAGAAATTTCAGAAAACCCTGACAGAGCAAAACCAAGCCCAGGAAACCACGTTCGGCCGGCTGGCTGATACCCTGGGGCAACAGAGAGGCGTTTCCCCTTTGCCATCGATGGTCCTACAGAAATACGTCAGTGGAGAGGACCCCGACTTTTTCTTTGCCAACTTTGAGCGTATGGCCCGGACCGCAGGATGGTCAGAGGACAAATGGGGGCAGTACTTAGGACCCCTCCTGTCGGGTGACATGCAGGCCGCCTACCAAGAAGCGAACCCCTTGGGCCTCACCCCGTACCTGGATGTTAAAAGAGACATACTAGAAAGGTTAGGGTTGGATGAGGAGACATATAGAATCCGCTTGCGCCAAATCAAGGAGGGACCCCAAGAAACACCACGTGCTCTTTCCTATCGTGTCGGGGACCTAACAAATCGGTGGTTGAAACCCCTGACTTCCACCAAGGAAAACATATTGGAAAAAATATACCTGGAACAATTCCTCTCATCCTTGCATCCCGCCGCTCAAAAATGGGTTCGACAGCATACCCAGTTGACATTCGAGAGGGCCGTTGAGATAGCGGGTGCCTTTCACAGGGCACAAGAGTTACAACGCAACAGGGAAGAGCCCCATTGGAAGCCCTCAGGCGGGGGTCTGTTACGAACCAATAGACCCCCTCCACCCCGTCGCCTGGAGACGGTGACCGTCATACCACATCTCCCAGCTCCTTCTCTCCGACCCCCCTCCCTCCATCCCAGTCCTCAGTGTTTTGCCTGTGGTGTGTATGGCCATATCGCCCGGATGTGCCCTCAGAAGGAGGAACCGATGGAGGTCGGGCTCACCCGGTCGTACTACTGCAATCCACTGGGGACGAAACCCCGTTACCATAGAACCGTTAGGGTGAACGGGGTAAATAGAAGGGCCCTGATGGACACGGGTTGCTTACAGAGCGTGATGCAACCAACTGCCATACCTGGGGGTGTCACCCGAACCACCGGAGAGGTTAATATCCAATGTGTCCATGGGGACAATAAACGATATCCCACCACTGACGTGAGGATCCAGCATGGGCCCTCCTATCAACCCGTGTCCTTGCGGGTAGAGTTGGTACCTCGTTTACCCGAACCATTGGTCCTGGGCTCCGATTATCCCCATCTGTCCGCTGTGATACCAGAGCAGGATATAGACAGGGACGACTGGTGCCAATCCGCTCCTTTTTCCAAAGTACCTCTCCTAGACCACCCGTCAGGGAAAAGTCCGAAAAGCCGAAACCAGAAAAAGAAGGAGAAACGAAACTGGACTACGATTGCCTTGACCCAAGTCGACGAAGAACCCCTTTGGCAGTACGATAGGGTTTTTTTTGCAGCCCAGAGGGAGGACCCAACACTGAGGGGTGCTTGGAATCATGCCACAGACACCGAGGATCCCACCCAAGTAGGTCCCCAGTTTCTTATCAAGGGAGGATTGATCTACCGAAAAGGGAACAGGGACGGTCCCCTCCAGTTACTGGTACCCCAGCAATATAGGGAGAAAGTGATGTTCCTGGCGCATAGTCACCTATTGGGGGGTCACTTTGGGGAGGACAAAACAGAAAAAGACATCCTAGGGAAGTTTTATTGGCCAGGTATATACCAACAGGTACGTCAATACTGTAAAAAGTGTCCCATCTGCCAAAAGAACAGCCGGTACCGACCCCCTAATGTCCCCTTACGACCCCTTCCTATCATTGATGAACCATTCTCTCGTGTGGGGATGGATATCATCGGTCCTTTGCTTCCCCTCCCGTAGCGGATGTAGGTACGTGTTAGTGATAGTGGACTACGCTACCCGGTTTCCCGAGGCGGTGGCCCTTCGTCATCCCAATGCCCAGCAGATAGCCAAGGCCATGGTGAACGTTTTCTCCCGGGTGGGGTTCCCTAGGGAAGTAATAACCGACCAGGGCACACCCTTTATCTCCCAGCTCATGAAACAGGTGTGCTCCCAGCTGAAGATAAAACAGATCCGTACGGCCGCATACCATCCGCAAACGGACGGGCTGGTAGAGCGGTACAACGCCACCCTAAAGACCACCCTGAAAAAGATGTTAGACTTGGAGACCCGTCGATGGGAGGACATGTTACCCCTTGCCTTGTTTGCTATCCGGTGCAAATCCCAGAAAAGCACCGGATATTCCCCTTTCGAGTTACTGTATGGGCGGCAACCCCGCACCCTTCTCGACATGGCTAGGGAGGAATGGGAAGAAAGGCCCGAAGGTACCAAACCTCTCCCTGAATACGTCATGGCACTGAAGACACACCTTCAGGAGATACGGAGTATTTGTAGAACCCACCTAGAAAACGCACAAGAGAGCCAAAGGCGGCAATACGATAAAACAACCCAAGCACGCGCCCTGAACGTAGACGACCACGTCCTTCTCATGATGCCTACCTCCGACCACAAATTGCTGGGTCAGTGGCAGGGCCCCTTTCGGGTTGTTGAGGTAGTGACACCGGTCACCTATCGCCTCGAAATGGACCCCAGAAAGAAGAATAACACACAGATTTTCCATATAAACCTCTTGAAGCTGTGGAATGGGGACATACCCCTCCCAGTGGCACTGATCTCAAGTCCCCCACTCTTATATCTCCAAAGCATGGATCCGGAGCTGACCGCGGAACAGCAACACACTCTGGATGCCTGTTTGAGACCCCTTCAAGCGGTGTTTTCCACCACCCCAGGGAGAACCAGCCTGATCGAACACGCCATTACCACGCAGCCCGGAAAGCGGGTAAAGCTACGCCCTTATCGCCTTCCCGAGTCACGTAGGCAGGCTGTGGAACAGGAAGTACAACAAATGCTTGGTATGGGTGTTATAGAGCCTTCTAAAAGTGACTGGAATTCACCCATAGTGTTGGTTCCAAAACCCGATGGCTCCATTAGATTTTGTATAGACTTCAGGGAGGTGAATAAGATCTCACAGTTCGACACATATCCGCTACCCCGGGTAGATGAGATGGTGGAACGATTGGGCGAGGCAAAATACATCAGCACGTTGGACTTATGCAAAGGGTACTGGCAGGTCCCCCTCACCAAAGCAGACCGAGAGAAAACCGCCTTCTCGACCCCTGGAGGATTGTAGCAAATTAACCGTGCTACCCTTTGGGTTGCACGGGGCTCCTGCCACGTTCCAGAGATTAATGAACACCCTGCTCAGGCCCTGTGTTGGGTATGCCGCGGCGTACATCGATGACATTGTGATTCATAGCAAAACATGGGAGCAACATTTATACCACCTGTCCACAGTCATTCGGACCCTAGGGGAGGGAGGCCTTACTATCAACCCCGCCAAAAGCCGATTGGCCTCTAGGTCCGTCAAATACCTCGGGTACCTTTTGGGAGAGGGGCTCATCAAACCCCAGAAAGAAAAGATAGCAGCCATAGCAGACCTCCCCTTTCCCCGCACCAAAAGAGAGCTAAGGGCCTTCCTAGGCATCCTGGGTTATTATCGACGCTTTATCCCCGAATTCTCTCACATCGCAACCCCTCTGACCGATCTCCTACAAAAACAGAAAAACACTGAAAAGGAGTTACAATGTCCCTCTACACACCTTCAGCAGGCGTTTCGGACTCTAAAACAAGCCCTTACCTCCAAGCCTGTGCTCCTGAGCCCCGATTACAAAAAACCCTTCATCCTTCAAACGGACGCATCAGAGCTGGGGCTCGGCGCCATTCTGTCCCAAACCGACTCCCACGGACAAGTACGGCCCATATTATATATCAGCCGAAAGCTGTTCCCTCGGGAGAAAAACTACTCGGTAATAGAGAAAGAGGCCCTGGCTATCAAGTGGGCGATTGAATCTCTCCACTATTACCTAGAAGGAAGGGAGTTTACCCTTTTCACGGACCATGCCCCTCTGGAGTGGCTATCCCGTCACAAGGGGCATAATGACAGAATTATGAGGTGGTTCCTGGCTCTCCAACCATTCCGGTTTACCACATTACACCGGAAGGGGAAGGAGCAGGGCAACGCTGATTACTTATCACGCCATCCCCTCGACCATTTTCTTGCCGGCAAGAAAGTTAGGGAAGGGGGATGTGAGGGGGCCGAGTGGAATACCACGCTCTGCGCCGCACCAGAGCCGAGAAACCAGGGGTTAACCCCGCCTGCCTCTCCTCGCCCGCAGGGACGTCACGGACAGCTGGGGTTGGCTGACCAATCCGGACACGGAGAGGCGGGGACACACCCTCTAAAGGCAGGCCCGGAGGAACAGGAAGGCACGCTGCTATCGTGCCGGGAGGAAAGGCAGGAGACGGAGGACGCCGCACAGGAAGAGCCGCATTGGAAGCAGAGCCTGGAGGAAGACGGGAAGGACGTCGCGGAGAGCTCCTTCACGCAAGACCCCGACGGAGACGGAGAGCCTGACTCGTGGACGGAGGAGTGGTGGACACCCCCGGAGGACGCTGGAGAGCCGCCGCAGCTCAGGAGAGCTGTGGCTGAGGCGGTACGTGACTTGGGAGGGAGTGCAGGGAGGGACTAAGAGGGAGGGTATTCGGGAGTTTTAAAAGGGTTCACTTAGTGTTGTCACTGCGTGCGTTTGCGTGTGTGTGCCCCTCACTGTCTCCTACACACACCCCGCTCCCTCACGGTCTCTGCCTACCTGATCAGAAGGAGTGCGATTGCCTCCTCACGAGTGAATATTGCCTGGGTGCTGACCAAGTGCGACCGGTCCAGCACGCCTTAGGCGGCTTTACTTCCTTTGCATGAGGGAGGATTGCATAGATTGCCCTGACACCCTTCTTACCTACATCACTGAGGATCACCCTCCTCTTTTCCTGAAGATACATCTTTAAGGGGCTCTTCTAAAACGGTGAAGGGACCTGTCTAGCCAAAGTAGTGTCAAGACAGGGTTGCTAATCGCCTCTCTCCTCTTTCTTTTGGTTTTCATCTCCCCTGCGAGCCTTCTGGGACACCCCCTCCACATCAAAAGAACGCCTATGAAACCCTGGACCGACACTTCAGCCATTGCCCGGAGAGGAAAAGACCCACAACCCATCTGCACTGACTGTTTACTGTTTTCTGGTGTTATATCCTCCAATAAATAACAACATTGAGCCTGTAGTTCGGCCTCCTCGCTTCTTCTTCCGCCCATCCCTCTCACAGTAGCCTAAAAATGTGATCTATTGTAGACATCTTTTCTCTAAACCCGGCTTGGAATGGGCTAAGGACATTGTACTCCTCCATCCAGCTCAGGAGTCGTCCCAACAGCACTCAGGCAAATATTTTTTGGTTGATGTCGATGAGGCTTATAGGTCTGTAGTTTAAAGGGAGGAGTGGTGAACCCTTTCTGTAAACTGATACGATTTCCGCACCTGCCCAGGTAGCAGGAATCGCCATTCCTTGCAGGATGGCGTTGAACAAGGTCCACAGGTAGGGGGCCCAGATGGTAGGTTCACTGCGGAAGAGGTCCCCGGGGATCTTATCTAGCCCTGGAGCTTTAGATGGTGCTATTTTGCTCATGGCTACAATTATCTCCTTAAGAGTTATCACAGGGGCATCTAGTATCTCCTTAGGAATTATCGCTTGAGCCTCAGTGCAGTTGGTCTGTGGGGGTGGGAGACTCATTACCTGTTACACTATCCTCTGCCTCTACCCTTGAGTAGAGGTACTCAAAATGAGCCTTCCACACACCCGCCCCTATATTGGGTTCTATTGCCTGTTTGCCTTCAGATCAACCTGTATTTACCACGTTCCAGAAAGTCCTCATATCGTGGTTGCACAGGGCACTTCTCAAGGTGTCCCACTTATCACGTTCCCACCCTTTTTTAGCCTCATCCATATTGCTTCTATAGGCCGCCCTTTTTTCTCTGATTAGCGGCCTATCCTTGGCCTTAATAGCAGAGATCAGAGCTGATTTAGCCATGCAACAGCTTTCGCTGAACCAGGGGTGTTGAGATTTTTTATGTTCCCTTGTTCTTTTATTAGGGTAAAAAATGTTGGGCATAGTGGTTGTTAGTGTTATATGGTTCTCAGCGACTTTCAAGAGTGCGATTGAAGTACCACTAGCCAAAATAGATTGTTTCGCAATCATAAGGAATGGAATGATAGTTTGATATAAGGAGGACAATTTTTCTTGGGATTGACCTATGTCCACCCATCGGACTCTCTTCCTGCAGTTAGTGAGTATTAATCTATCATCAGCTGAGGATTCCAGGCAAGATGCGCTCTCAGGACATGGCGTGGCCACCTCTAGGATCAGGGCATTGTGGTCACTATCATGGCGGGGCACAGTCTTAAAATCTATCACCCTATGCCAAGATTTCGTATCTACCAGGATATAGTCTAGAATGGAGACATGCCCTATTCTATTGAAAGTGTAGTTCCCAGGTGAGTGCGATTTTGTTCGGCCATTACATGCCCTTAGTGAATGTTTCAATGTAAGGGAATTCATCTGAAGCACCAATGGGGTCCAGGCCCTAGTTGGCGGAATGTTAGTCTCTGGGATGGCCCAGTGTAGGTCCTCTTCACTGGGATTGCCTCCGTTCAAGCTGTCGAGGGGCTCGAACTGGCAATTAAAGTCACCTCAAAGAATCACCAAAAAGTTGTCGGGGTTGGTAGACAAGAAGGCTGTTAACTGATCGAGAGTCCTTGACTTTTGACTGTAGCTAACCGGTCTGGAATAAACATTAACTAAGGCAATTTTAATCCTTGATGGGAAAGTGAGAGAGATGCATAAAATATCACTTGAGAATGTCTCCCTGTTTTGCTGCACAGCCCAAGTGCACACCGACCAAAGTACAAAGCCCCCTGAGGGGCTTCCCTTCCCCCCAGATATGGCAGCTACACTAAATGATGCATTACCTAATCTAAACATATCCACCCTAGCCCAGGTTCACATGCAAACCTCATGTTGTTCTATAAATACCCCCCATTCAGGGTTGTCTATTTTGGTGTTGAGTCCGGCTACGTTCCAAGATAATACCCGCAACCTGGGTGGGCCCGAACAATTATCTGTACTAGTAAATTGGCCAGCCATCGATGATGAGCCAGGTGCTTGCTGAGGGAGGTTGGTCCTTCCCCTCCCCCACTGTCTTAGGTCCAGTGCTGGCATCGCTTTTATCAAGTATGGGAAATGGTGATTGTGAGGCCGCCACTATGATTGGATCAGAAGCCTGCAGAATCTTTTTGGGTAGGTTTGGCGGAGGTCGACTTATTGTAGCCCTATGATTCCTATCAACTCCTTCCATTTCGTCAGCGCGTGCCTTCCCATGGACCCCACCCCACCTGAGTGACACACTCTGTTGAGGGATCTCCCCCTGTTGAAAAACTCTCCCCTGGGGCTCCCTCTGACAATGGAATTACTCTAGCTGGCGCCACGCAGGTGCGAATCAGTCAACTGACTCTAGGGCCCCATATCTGTTTACTAGTGGTATGTTAAAAAGTAGCTGTCTGGGTTGTTCCTGGCCTAAATTAATAGATTGATGGCTCTGGTTCTACATCCCCACCTCCTGTCCATTCTGTCTTCTATTTTGTGAAGCTCGCCCCAGAGGATAAAAATTGCCCAGCAGAAGAGACCTTACACCCCCCATCCTGCCTATAATGGTTCCTGCCTAAAAGAGCTCAGACAACCGATGGATTTCTGAAATTAATCACAATACAATCCCCTTGTACATCTTTCGATCTCCAACCCACCCTACCAACCCCGCGTGTCAGGGGGATCTCACCTGCATCTTTATAAGAAAATTGTCTCTGTTTGGCCAGCCAAAACATGCATTTATTCTTTAATTCATGGTGTGATTCCCTTTGCCCCCTCACAAGCTCTGGTACTCCTGTTAGGACAATAACATATAGGGTTGCTGCAGGTGGAAGATTAATACATGGCAGGACTGGCCTTTCTTTGTTGGCTTCTATACATGGGATGAGTCCCTCCCACTAACTGTGCCCCTGGCGCTGCCTGTTGTCATACACTGGCGGCATAGTTGATTTAGCCCTACTTTCATTTATGGCCCCCTGATTAACCTGGTTTGGGGCGATAGTGGGGATCAACTTTTGTGCGGGTGTGGGATCCAACCTGATGGTAGGGGGTGCAGCTTGTGCTGCCTGGCAGCTAGCATTCTCATTCCCCCTAGTTGTTACTCCTTGATTGCCTACCCAAGCCTCAAACAATGATGTCAACTTATCCACCCGTGCTATCAGAGAGCTGAGCTCATCCTTCACAATGTCCCTAAACTGGACCTGTAAATCCGCCACCAGATTTGTCACCCATACTGGGTGCTCCATGGCTACGGTTGAGCAACCAGCTATTCCCCCCTCCCCAGTGTCACTAGTGTCCGATGTTTCTTCTGCGCCCTTCTTCCGTTTTGCCCCAGGTCTCACAGCTGGCTTAGATTTCCCTTTTTTAGCAGGCAGTGCGGGAGCAACCCCCGGATGCGGATCAATGTTAGGTGTTTCACGTGTCGTCACACGGCCCCTTGACTGAACCTTGGGAGAATTAGTGGCCGAGGCTGCTGAAGTACGTGAGGCATCAAGGTCTGTCATGGGAAGGTCTAAGTTTGGAGTTAGCGATAGCCGCCTTTCGGTCAGTTCAATTTCTGTGGCCACCACTCCTACCCTCTGCAGCATCCTATCAATATAAGTCGGTTGCAATGAGGAAGAGGTTTGCGGAAGTGTCATTTGCTTTTTTTCAGCACAGGTTCGCTTCCCCATTGTTCTGTTTGTTTATAACACGTTGGGGTATGTGGAATCACCTATTACATTTGGTGCTCTAGCACTTAGCAAATAGCAGCAAGAGCCGGGGGCTAGATAGAGCTTTAAATAGACCACACAATTAAGAGAGGCGAAGGGGGCTCAACAGCAAAGTATGTGCTCTACTAGGAGATGAAACACTAACCTCAGCTCATTCGTTGTCTAAGGGTCAAGTCCAGATGACTCCGGAGGCAATCTCAGAGGGGTGGCCCAACCCAGCCTCCTCCGGGCTCTGACGGGCACAGACGGGCCTGCCCTTGGCCCGGGCTTTGTCTGGGCACGCCCGCGCGCATCCCACGCTGCGGCAGTCCGGCAGCGTACTTGTGCGCCTCCTGGCGTGTCGCCTCACGTTGGCGGCGTCATGTTGGCGGCGTCAGCCGTGTTGATTGCTGGGGGCTGTGGTCCCCGGTTGCAGGGATGTGGCAACAAGTGGTGGCGTTTGGGCTCCCGCGCTGCAGGAGACCGTCAGCGTTCTTGTGCGCCTCCTGGTGCATCGCGTCACGTTGGCGGTGTCAGCCGCGTTGATTGCTGGGGGCTGTGGTCCCCGGTTGCAGGGATGTGGCGGCAAGTGGTGGCGTTTGGGCTCCAGGGACATTGGATCACTTTATGTGAACACCAGTTGGATTGCACATGGTCAAATTGATTTAGTTTTTTGTTTTTTGTTACATGGATATGAAGTGATTTGCCCAGAATCATAGGATGTTGAGCTAATGCCAGGACTCCACCCTGGCTCCCCACGTCCAAAGTCATCGTTTTTGACCATAACATCACATCCTTTCCCAATGTGAAACCCAGGTGGCCTCTACAAATCCTTATCTTATCCTCGAGAAAAAGATTGCCTCCAACTTAATGATTTTACCTTGAACATCCGCCTCAGAACTAGCGCGTATCCAAAAAGCACACAGATGCTGTTTTCATCTTTAAAAGTATTTCTAAAGGAAAGGCAAAAAGAGCCTATTCACAAACTAGAGATGAGTGACAAAAATAAAAGCAGTATTAACAGCTTCTGCATAGTTGCTTAGGCTGTTGCAGGGAGAGGGGACCCCATAGCTCCCATCCGGTACCTGTGAGTTTCTGTGCAGTGTGTGCCGTGGTTGGCCTCTGCTGCAGCCCTCAACTTCATTAGCGAACAAAGGCCGTAAACCGAAGGGCCCAGGGTCTACATTACCTGGAAAACCAAGTCAGCTGAGATCAGGTGTTAAAACACAGCGCAGCAGTTACCAGCCCAGATCAGTAACCGAATCGCGTGCACACACACGATTAGGGACTGACATGATTGTAATTTTGCAGCGTCCAAGCTTTGTGAGTCGATGAATTATTCTGAGCAGGGCATACTTGAAGAGGAGTCTCTCTCCTGAAGGATTTCTCGTTGGTAGTGTATGCTGTGCTACTGCCGGATTCACGTGTCCCAGGCAACCCAGGCTTCGCTACAGTATTTCTTTTTTCCAAAACCGCACACTGCTGTGGAAACACAAGTGATTCTATGTCAGGACCGGAGGCTCCGATTATGCTTCTCATTTCTTTACTACTTATTCACAGCAGCCAATGAGAGAAAAGTTTAACAAACACTACATTACCCATGAATACTATCATGTCACCTGACCAACCATAGAGTACAGTCCTATATAAACTCCTACAAAGGTGATAGTGTCCTCTTTCTTTGCTGCTCTGCAGCCAGTTAAGTGCTCTTTTCACTGTACTTCTGAATGTATATGGTTATAACTGTTTTTCTGAATAGTTTATGATTTATTTCATTGATATTGTCAGGTTATTCCTTTATTATAACTGTGGCTTTGGCTATTTGATGTACGCGATTATCGCGTTAATTTGGATTAATGGTGCCTTGAGCGCGATTGCTTCGCGCATCTATTTCCCTCAAATTTAACTGCTTGCAGCACTCGCTCTGCGATTTGGGAGCGGTCAGCCTCACGACCGGGCGTCCTTCGCCCGCGTCTACATTGGTGAGGGAGAAGGGAGTGAGGACGCGCGTTCATTAGACGCGCAGTCCTCTTTCGTTTTCTCACGCTAGGCGAGCCCCGTGCATGCGAAGCGGCCATTTTCAGTGCTTTGAATCGGCAATACGACTCAAACGGTCGCGGAAGCAGCGCTTCTCTGCTCTTTAAGCACACGCCTTTGTGAAATGCTCCCACAGACGCCCTGCAATTACTGCACAGAGCTGTACAATTGGCATATGCTCTGCCTAGAGTGGATGATAGCAAGCCCTCCCTCCACCCCATATCAGATTTGGCTTGCTTGGGGTTGTCCCTCTCCCCCAATACTTGCTCCAGAGAGGGTTTTTTAACCCTTTACAGTTGGGTCCATGGTCCTCATTGTGTGAGATTATTCAGCTGCGTTGCAGAGTGTCACAATGGCAGAATATTTTTACGAGGAAGAGTATTTTGAGGAAGAGGCCTCTAGGTCATTGGAGCAGGACCTTGTTAATGCTTTAGATGCAGGGGTGCAGCACTCGGTAAATAAAGCCCTAGTGAGAGCCATAGAGCATTTAAAACGTCACCTATGCGGCTACACCCAACAGCAAGGCTGGATCCCCACCCATAGCATCCGACCCAGACTTAGTGGGAAATGTTCCAAAAACCCCCACGCTGCGGACTTTGCCAAGCTGGCCAAAACCATGTCCAGTGACCACGATTATAACGCCTCCCCTCCTGAGGTGGCGTCCACTGAGCCCCTCCATGATGATGATGAAGAAACTTCCTCATGCCATACATCAGACCAAGACAAAGCCCCTAGGCCCTCTAAGCGCCATGTGAACATTCTTCCCAACCCAAGCTGCTCACGTTTGAACCGGCAGAGATTATCCACCCTAACTCCACTGCCTGGTTACCACCTCAGGAGTTGACAGATTATGTCCAGTCCCACCTTCGACAGGCGTTTGACAAGGATGTTAGGGCACAGCTGCGATCCGAGTGCACGAGGCCAGACCTGCCGGGTAAGGTGGCGGAGACACCAGAAGTGGACCCCACTATGGTGACCTATTTAAAGAAATATTCTAAAGACTCTAAGAAGGGTATAGACAGGGCATGGCGATCGTGCCAAGATAAGCTACTCGACATGACGGGCCCTTTGACAAAGATATTGGAATTGGGCTTTAAGGCTAAGGAATCCGCTATGGCTATCGACCCTGAGGAGCTAATAGGATGGGCTCAATGGGCGATTTGCCAGCTGGGTAACGCAAATTGCGCAATGTCCAGCGAGAGACGGTGTTCTATTCTCCTAAAACTGGATCCCAAGTTGTCTGAACTTTCCTCTTCAGAATCTGGCCCCTTTGCTCAGGGCCTCCTATTTGGTCAGCCCTTTCTCAAAGAACTCACCAAATTTGTCGCTACATTCAGCGGCCTGGATAAGGCACAGGTATCTTACAAACGTGCCTTTCGACCAGTTTTCGGCAGGGCCGGACGATACAGAGGGTGATTGTTCGGCCGAGGTTATAATCAAGGCATCCCACGTGGTCAATACCACCAGCAATGCGGGGGCTACCAAGACCCCAACAATGGTAATTCGTCCTTTTATCCAACCCGACGATCCAGAAATCGCTTCCGGAAAGAAAGATACGGAGGAAACCAGGGTGGAAACCAGGATGCTGGAACCACAGGTGAGATTGATCTTATGTTCAGAAGTAACCTTGGGGGCAGGATCCAGTCCTTTCTACAAGTATGGCGCACAATCTCACAGGATGCATGGGTTCTAGAGACAGTGCAGGGCTACAAGTTAGAGCTGTACAGTTCCCCCAGCCAGATCTCTCCTCCCCCAGAGATGTATTTTTCCCGAGAAGAGCAGGACTTGATCTCTGCTGAAATACTATCTCTTTTGAAGAAAGGGGCCATAGTCGCGACAGATCCTCACCCTAGAGGGTTTATCAGCAGGATCTTGAGAAGAAAGGGGGTGGATCCAGACTTGTGTTAAATCTCAAAGACTTCAACGGATGAGTAGTTTATTGACATTTCCAGATGGAGGGCATCCATCTTCTTCACGACCGTCTTCAAGATGGGGATTGGATGGTCCGTTTGGACCTGAAGAATGCATATCTGTCCGTCCCCATCTTCACGCCACATCAGCGCTTCCTACAGTTCTGCAGGGAAGTGGTTTTCTACGAATACAAGGTTTTCCCCTTCGGTCTTTCATCAGCACCATGGTGCTTCACGAAACTCCTTCGTCCAGTGGTAGAGTCATTGAGGGCTTGGAGGGTACGTCTAATCATCTATTTAGACGACATAATAATCATGGCATGTTGTCCACAACTAGTAGTAACCCACCTCGATTGGTCGATCAGCCTCTTCCAGAGTCTGGGGTTCATTGAGGGGAGAGGAGTTGGCCTAACGGCTAGGGCGGTCGACCTCGAATCTGGGGAACCGGGTTCGAGTCTCGGCAATGACGCTGAACATCCTGTGATTCTGGGCAAATCACTTAATCTCCCCGTGCCTAACAAAAATGAATGTGTCCTCATGTAGCGCAACTGGTGCTATGTAAAGCGCTCTGATACCCGATACCATCGGGTCAAGTTCGCGCTATATAAAACTCCGTAAAATAAAAAAATAAAAATTGTGAACTCACGGAAATCGATCCTGACTCTGACACAGTCAATAGAGTTTCTAGGGTTTCAGATCGATTCCCGGCTATGTCAGTTGCTCCTCCCAACACAGAAAGTCAGATCAATCAAGAGAGAGTTGAGATTGATTCTGAACAAGCAGATTGTATCATTGAGATCAGTAGCCTGGGTAGTGGGTCTTCTGGCCTCTTCGATACAAGCAATCTTCCCGGGCCCCCTTCACTATCGGGCACTTCAAAGGCTAAAAATTCAGCATCTCCGGAAAGGCCTCGGTTATGCAGATCAAATTCCCCTCTCGGAGGAGGCGAGGTTGGAGATGTTGTGGTGGTTAGACCACATGGAGTCTTGGAACGGCAGAGCCATCTTTGGTTCCACGCCGGAGATAGTGATCAAGTCATTTGCCAGCCGTTGGGGTTGATGAGGCCGTTGCGGACAGATATCCACTGGGGGTCGTTGGTCCGGGGAAGAACTATCATTGCATATCAACTGCCTGCAGCTCCTATTGGGCTCCTTTGCGATTCACAGTATGTCCCTACAGAAGACAGACTGTTGTATCCTGCTTCGCATGGGCATCGTGTCAGCGGTGCGATATGTGAACAAGCTGGGAGGGACAAGGTCCCGTGTGCTAGCGGAGATCGCCAAGGATTTTTGGCATTTCTGCCTACAGCACAGAATTTCTGTAGAGGAGGAATACCTTCTGTGTTATGCATTTCCCCCATTTATGATAATTCCCAGAGTGTTGTTGCAGACCCGTAGTCAGTGGGCGGAGTTAATATTGATTACCCCACTCTGGAGAGCGCAGGCATGGTTCCCTGTACTTCTAGAACTGTCGTGTGCATCCCCGATCCTCCTTCCACCTCGATGGAACCTGTTGCTGGACCCTCTGGGATCTCCAGATCCAATGATGGAGTCGGAAAAACTCTCTCTGGTGGCTTGGCGGGTTTCCAGGACAGATGGAAAGTCCCTGGCCTTTCAAGAGACGGTAACAGATTTATCAGTGGGGCCTGGTCAGCTAATACCCACAAGCCGTAATCATCAGCCTGGAAACAATGGTGTGGCTGGTGCAGTGAACGGGAAGTCAATCCCATGAATGCACATTTTTCCTTGATTATCAACTTTTTATCCTCCATCGCTTCTTCTGGAATGGTTTACAGGACTGTAAATAATTTACGGTTGGCCATCTCGGCGGGTCACGATCCCGTAGAGTGTAAACCAGTGGGAGAACATCCCTTGATATGCAAGCTTCTTAGAGGCATCCAGATGGTCAGACCCCCTTGTCCTAAGTACTCTGTGTTATGGGACGTATCCATGGTCCTGAGATTTCTGGAATCATGGCCTTCCAATAAGTATTTATCAAGGAAGCAATTATCTGCCAAGTTGACCAAGCTGTGCCTGATTTCATGTAAAAGAGTGTCAGATGTCCGCGCTTTAGATTTAGCAGGACGCAGGTTTTCCCCAGAAGGGGTGACTTTCTCCATTACAAAACAAACTAAATGCAATACCTCTTCAGTATCATATCCAGCTTACCCGTATAATCCTAAACTGTGTGTTGTGCAATGCCTAAAAGCGTATGAGGTGAGTATTGCTGAGTTTCGTTCAGACATGAAGGGGCAATTATTGATTGCGTTACAAAAGTCTTTCCGCCCAGTGACCCCAGCCACCCTGTTGAGATTGGTGCGTTGGCTCATGGGCGAAGCAGGCATCGATGTGTCTAAGTTTGGAGCCCATTCGGCTCGGGGGGCCATGGCCTCAAAATCTTTCTCCTTGGGGGTCAGCCTTGCAGATATCATGAATGCGGCTGATTGGTCAACAGAGACCACTTTTGCGTCATTTTATTACAAACCTATTGTTGATGTGGCTTCTGTAGTGGTGGCTAAGCTTTGAACAAGCATAATCGGAGCCTCCGGTCCTGACATAGAATTAAAAATTTGCAAACATTTGTGACAAGAATTTTCAATTCTATTAAGGACACAGAGGTGAGGATTATCCCACCCAGGTTAAATGTCTTGCATGATATTGTTATACTGCACAAGTTTTCTTCCTATACTCTCCCTCCCCTTTCCTTAATGTCATAATTGGTGACTTATGTATTGAGACCAGAGTTACAGTCATCTCTTTTGCGATTTCAGGTGCAGATAGCAAGTAAAGCGCGATGATTCAGACCTTTGCAACGTACTCTTTCCGCAGTTTGCGATGGAAAAACGCCTCCTGTTCACTGGGCAGTTACCGGACTTCGTTTTGTCCAAGCGCAAGTTCAAGGGTTGAGTCCTGTTGGGCTCCAAGTTGGTTCTTTGTGAAGAAGGTTTTTCTCTAGTGAAGACGGAACATGGTATCAAGTTACTTGATTGAACTGACCTAACTGTTGGATTGTTACTCAAAGAAAGAGGACACTATCACTTTTGTAGGAGTTTATATAGGACTGTACTCTATGGTTGGTCAGGTGACATGATAGTATTCATGGGTAATGTAGTGTTTGTTAAACTTTTCTTTCATTGACTGCTGTGAATAAGTAGTAAAGAAATGAGAAGCATAATCCTCGCCTCCGTGTCCTTAATAGAATTGAAAATTCTTGTCATGAATATTTGTAAATTTTTAATTATGTTACCATAACAACAACTCCAGCCCTGCAGGGCAGCTGAGTAAAAATTGCCTGGAGCAGGTAGCAGCAAACACCAAACCCAAGCGCGACAACTAGGCTGATATTGTTAATTATTCCTACAGCGCCTCATCCAACATTCATGAGGTCGAAAGAGCTATAATGCGTAACTAATGGATTTTAGTTTGGTGATGAGGTCACCAGCACTAAAATGGGTTAGTCTAACCACCGATGCATGGTACTTGGCAGGGCTGTTTTCTTCTTCTTCAGACCCCCACAGACCCTCCTCCCTCGGGCTCCAAATCTGCACCTGCCCCCCCTGCCCGCCCCCAGCCCCAGGAGGAGGAGAGAGCCTAGTCATGTCTGCACAGGTTTCTGCTCAGTTAGGAGATTGTCAGCACCTTCTGCTGTGTTTGTAGAGATAGACTGAATAATCCTGGAGGGAATCTCTGCCAGGAGCCGGGCTGAGCTGGGCTCTTCTATCCGGGGGCCTCTGGGGGGCTTTCCTTCCGGCCCTGGGGGTATTTGTGCGCATCATTTCTAACAAAGAGGGGATCGGTGCACTGCACTGCATCTTACTGCACTGAGGAATCTGTGCACACTGCACTGCATCTTACTGCACCATGAGGAATCTGTGCACACTGCACTGCATCTTACTGCACTGAGAGGGATCTGTGCACACTGCACTGCATCTTACTGCACTGTGAGGAATCTGTGCATGCGACACTGCATCATACTGCACTGTGAGGACTGTGTACAGTGCACCTCATCTGACTGCACCGTGAGGAATCTGTGCACTGCACTGCATCTTACTGCACTATGGGGGATCTGTGCACTGCATCCTACTGCACTATGGGGAATCTGTGTCACTGCACTGCATCTTACTGCACTGTGAGGAATCTGTGCACAGGTTTCTGCTCAGGTAGGAGATTGTCAGCACCTTCTGCTGTATTTGTAGTAATAGACTGAATAATCCTGGAGGAAATCTCTGCCAGGAGCCGGGCTGAGCTGGGCTCTTCTATCTGGGGACCTCTGGGGGGCTTTCCTTCCAGCCATGGGGCTGTTTGTGATCATCATGTGGATTCTTTTTTAATATCTGTTTAGTAGCATTTTTCAGTATAATTTAAAAACGCATTCATACATGCCAACATTTTGATATTGGAAAACGTGACATTACGAAAAAGAAATTGGGGGACTGTATTTTCCCATTAACTTATGTTGCAGCACAAGCAATTTCAGGTGGGATACAGTTGAAATAAAGACATTTGTGGCTTAGAAAACCAGGAGTCTTCTGCCTGAATCAGGTCTGTTGGCAAGTATCATATATCGCAATTTTTTGGAGGAGCGAGATTTAAAAAAAGATTATCAGAAGAATGTTTTTCCCCCATTGACTCCTATTGAATGAGAGGCAATGTGAGGCGGGAGACAACCAAGTAAAGCCATTTTTGGCTTAATAAATCGTGAGTTTCCTGACTGAAACAGGTGTATTGGCATGTGTGATGTATGCACATTGATTGTAACAATCTTGCAATGTTCACAGTAAAGAGTGAAACTATACAGCAGGTATCCAGTAGGCATCACCCAGTACCAACTGTCCCCATCCACTTCTCTGCACCCCAGCCTCCCCTAGGTTGTCAGTCAAGAAGTCCGAGCCCCAGGAGGTTCCAGAATGATCTCAATCATTTCACCCCACTCAGCCAGATCTTCCTCTACTTTATCATCCCTCCGTGTTAGCTTCATACGTTGTTCATCAGCAACTGCCCATCCCAAGAGATCGCTTTCCCAAGACAGGAGTTGAGGGACCTGTGAGGCTGCCTAGTGTATAGGTATCCACTGCCTGGCCAACACCAAACCAGCAGGTCCAGGGTAAGGAGATATCTCACTCTAGTAGGTTTTGAGTCTCCATGATGTTTTGGCCAAGCTGGGGAAGGGAGTTTTACCGATTTGTATGTTATTCAGGGATGTTCTGGTAGAGTGGGCTCAGGAGTATGAATTAGCCATGTCAATTGAAGACTCTAAGATGAGTCCCAAATGCTGCTTCAACCTTCTTTGTATATTGTAGGAAAGTAGGATCTGCTTCTTATGGTTACCCCCACTTTTTGCTTCATGTGATACTGTTTTTGACTAGTCTGACTGGGATCCTGCTACTCGAGGTCCGAGCTGCTCTCTCACCGAGTTTGAGATCAGAATCCCTCGTGGGGGCTGCAATACCCGTACCCCTGTGCACCGCATTTATTTTCAAGTGCATATGCTTGTTGGCGTTTCCCGAGCAAGTGCATTGGGCTCCATGTAGCCCCAACTTCTGGCAACATTTCCTACAAAGAACTCCGGCCTCCTTGCACTGTGTGCTCCGTGGGCTGCTGCTTTGTGAAACTGCTCAAGGTCCCCTCGCGACTCCTGTGCCTCTGGCCTGTGGGTCTTCTTGAGGGTTAACACTGCTTTTCTTGGGCTCCCCTGGTTGCTCCAGGCTTGCCCTGACTCCCCTGTGTTTGGTGAGTCTCCTGGACCTTGCTGGTCCAAACCGTAACCTTTCTTGACCTTTTTCATGGGTTGCTGTTGCCAAGGCTTGTTGGTGCTCCTGCCGGATACCGACCCCTCAGCACTCGACATCCTTGTGGAACAGCTCATATCCGGCTCCTGGTTGTCCTCAACATCTCCTGGTCCCTGTGGCTGCAGAGTCAAGAACCCCCTCAACGCACCTGAAGCACCCGACATCGGTGGGCATTCGTCTACCGAGCCCCTGGTCACTCCTGAGTGACCTAGACTCTGTCCCCTCTGCTTTCAGGTACTCTTCAACAAGAAACCACCTTTGGATTTAATCGGACACTTTTCTCCTTCACAGCAGTGGCTCTTCTTCGAAGTCCTCCATAGAGATCGACGGCGGTTTCCAACGCCACTTCAGAACTATGCACCCGGCTTCCCTGGGATAGGTAACTCTGGTACTACGGTATCCATGGGTGGGGTGGCTCTCCAACCTCCTAACTTCCACGGGGTTTCTTCGAAGTCCATTGGGAAGGGTCCTTAAACTTTAAAACTTCAACCGTGACTTCCCCATAGAATTGTATGGAGCACGCGGTCGTGTTCCCACACTGCACCCTTCCTTCGTGGGGTCCCTACTTACTCACCTTGGCTGGTTCCTTGGGATCCCAGCGATTCTACATCCTCTAGACACTGTCTTGACTCGAGTCGTGGTTCTTATACTACTATTTTAGTATATGGTCTGGTCTCCCCCTGGATCCCACTGTGTATTAGGGATATTTACTATTGTTTCTGTGCTACAGTATTGTGTGCTTTGTGAGTATCTTCGTGTAGAAGATACTGTGTCGTACTAGAGAGTGTTATATTAATAAATACATATTTTTATAACTACTGTGTGGTTCTCCTTTCATTTAACCAATACTATAAGATTGCATTCTGGTAAAACAAGCTGCTTAACATTCCTTCAAGACTAAGCCCAAAGGCTGCTCTCCACAGCTACCACTTGGATAGCTTTCTAAGGTTATCTTTGACCTCTTAAATCACCGTAAGGGCTGGACTGGTGCAAGGTGCCCACTTTAATTAGTGGACAGCATATACCAGGCCATCTTCTCACATATATTAATTGGGAGGACCTATATAAATTGTTCCAAAAAGATTTTAGTCAATATTCCCTCCTTTGTACTTTCATTGGGTTTTAGCCACGTATCTGCAGCATCATTTAATTTAAAGAAGAGGCTCCTAGGAGTGTCTCCAGTTGTTCCACTCTCCTTAAGAAAAGTAAAACTGTAGCTCTCGTCGACTAATCCTAATTGATCTAAAATAACTTTTTTTTAACCTCCTGATATGGAGTATCGCCAATTGGATTCATGGCCTGCTATGTGGCCTGGGCCTCTATGATCAATAAAGGAGATAAATAATGGGTCTACCGATCTTTTGGCCATCGACTGGCCTTCGCGGCTCTCTCAACATTTAATAAGACAGCTGTTGGGTCCTTTCCGCAGGTGTTTTTCTGCAGGGAAATAGCCAGTCCAGGACTTACGATCCCTCTACCCTGGGACAATCCAGTGCCCACTTGTAGTTGGCTTCAGACAATTGATGTAATTGATCCGCTTCTAATTTATTGCATTTCCACTTTCTATGTCAGTTCTATGTCAGCCGATTTAATATATCTCTTCAAGGCCCATGTACAAGATTTTCCATTTTGTATCAGAGGAAGCATATTCCACTTCTGGCACCACAGAGTTATAAACAGTGAAGCCAAGTAGCTCTTTTATTTTATTAGTCGAGAAACTGTCTCTCTGGAATGCTTTACGGGGCTTCGGTGGCCATTCTGTTGTGTCTGTTAGTCGAGGTCCTCCCTCCAAAATTCCTCTTCTTTTAGGTTATTCTTTCTCTTAGGTAGGACCGGAGACCCATTTGAAAATAACAAAGGTCAGGTAAGTTTCTCTTCTTTTCTCTAGTCTCCTTATACTTGGCTGTCTTCCTATTTTATTCCTTGGGTCGTTTCCTATAGTATTCTTATTTTTTGCCATCTTGTTATCTAGTTACTCTTTCCTACTTTCTTCTATTTTCAGGGGTTGTCAAGGTATCACTCTTCCTCTATTCTACATGTCCCAAGGGAACGTCTATAACATAAACTAAAACCAAAGTGGGAAAATACATGGCTCTCAGAGGAGTCACTGTCTCTCTCTTTTTCACCATAATATAAATAAGTTCACTTGCTGTGCGACTAATTTACTCTGGAGTGTCAACTACTCCCAATCAAGACATAAAAAACGACTATGTAACTCTACCTACCCTCCATAGACTTCTTCCTCTCAAACCCTTGCCACTGGATTTGGTCCATTCGCTTATGCGATTGCTCACCTGACTAAGCCACTCTACACGGTGATCGTGGCAGGAGCCGACTGCGTCTCTGGTATCCCACTCTCCTGGGATGTACGGGGCTGAGAAGTAGACTTCCTGCTGTCGGTTCTTGTACCGCGGTCTAGTTTGCGCTCCTCTGTAGCACTCTCCCGCCACTGCCACCACTCAGGGACTCCTTCTTCCAGTTCTGCGCTGTACCCACAGTAGCAGTTTGAATCAGTGACCGAAATGGAAAGTTGACGGCAATCAGGGCTAGTGTTCATTTGGTTTGACACTGCATTCTGACTGGGAGCCTAGTCTACTGTTGTCTCAGCCAATAGGAGCCTCTTAAGTGCGTTTGGCAATAGCTGGCGGTAAAGCAGGAAAAGACTGTGGAAAAACCAAGGATGTAGCCTCTTTGGTCCTCCTCTTTATTGGTCTCCCCGCATCCTCTGCCTGACTTCCCTCCTTCATGTCCCCTCTCGTCCTGTTGAGATAGGGGAAGTCTTTGGTCTTTCTGTCATCCATTTTCCCTGTCTAATCTTTCTTTATCTTTTTCTTTCCTAGGGGGAGCTGGAGTCGTCACGAAGGGGAGTAGCGAAGCATCTGGAATTATGGGTAAGTACTCCGTTGAATTCTTCAATTCCTCACAGAACCCCACTTATTTTTATCTTCATTGTCTCACTTTTAAAAACGTTTCATATATTACATTTTGAAGCATGCATGTTTTTCAGAAAATATCTACGTTGGACACCACTGACAGTCGCTGTCATGTTAGTGCCACTAACAAAACAACGTTTTATCAGATCTCGCATTATCTCATGTCAGGTGTATCTTATCTAATCCTGGTTCTCCTCAGATCCCTCATTATCTCAGGTGAGGTGTATTTTAACTAATCCTTGTTCTCCTCAGATCTCACATTACCTCATGTCAGGTGTGTCTTATCTAATCCTGGATCTCCTCAGATGTTGCATTAGCTCATGTCAGGTGTGTCTTATCTAATCCTGGTTCTCCTCAGATGTTGCATTAGCTCATGTTAGGTGTGTCTTATCTAATCCTGGTTCTCCTCAGATGTTGCATTAGCTCATGTCAGGTTCTCCTCAGATGTTGCATTACCTCATGTCAGGTGTGTCTTATCTAATCCTGGATCTCCTCAGATGTTGCATTAGCTCATGTCAGGTGTATCTTATCTAATCCTGGTTCTCCTCAGATGTTGCATTAGCTCATGTCAGATGTGTCTTATCTAATCCTGGTTCTCCTCAGATGTTGCATTAGCTCATGTCAGGTGTATTTTATCTAATCTTGGTTCTCCTCAGATGTTGCATTAGTTCATGTCAGGTGTATCTTATCTAATCCTGGTTTTCCACTTACTTTCTAGCTCTAGTCAGTTTGGTTTTTAGCATTAGTTATCTAGAACAGTATTTCATAATAAAATATAACCATGCATGAAGTAATTTGAAATACCTTTGTTTTTTAAGCTGAAGGTATTGTCATTAACTCCATTGTATGTTACACTTCACTGTATTTAAATATCAATTCAAAACAACATGTATTACCAAGAGCCTGTACAGTGTTCCAGATGGGAAGCATCTGGAGGTAGAGCGGTTGTGGCGGAGCACTTCAGGTAAAGATGCAATGGAGTCATTGTTCAATAATAGATGATTATGTCATTTTTTGTCTCATTTTCTCCCTATATCATCACATCAGTGTGTACTGGTTTGATTACAGGGCATTATGCAAGGTGTATTGTAATCTACTGACAGGGTTATTGTGAGAAGTTGGCCTGGTATATGCTGTTCACTAATTAAAGTGGACACCTTGCACCAGTACAAATCGACTCTTATGGTAGATAGGTTTAAGACAACCTTTATAGAAAGCTATCCTAGTGGTAGCTGTGGAGAGCAGCCTTCAGGCTAAGTCTTGAAGGAATGTAAAGCAGCTTGTTTTACCACACAATCTCTTGAATCACCAAATGAAAAGACACCACACAGGTATATATATCAAATATATATGTATTTATTAATAAACACTCTCTACTAATCTCTTTATGAGATTAGAAGTCAGGAACATATGTACAAGTCAATTGTTATCAAAATAAGTTAGCACAGTAAATATCACAATCTTATCTTGGCTAGACCGGGGTCTAGAGCACATAGAATCGAGGGACCCCCAGAGAACCACCCAGGTAGTTGTAGGAGACCCACAGGGGACGGACGCGATGTTCAGACACTAGTGCGAGTCCTGTACGAGTCTATGTAAGCGGATGCGATTGAGTTATCAATGTTACAGGCCCCTGGCGTGTTCGAGGCGAACACACCGATCGGTCAGTACGAGTCGAAGGACGCGGTTACTGGTAGATTTACTAGGGAGTTGGACGCGGTGTGTCTAACACAGCCGCGAACCCTGTATCTGAGTCAGTGCGAGAATCGCACGGGGAGAATACGAGTTTTAGGATACTTCTGGTGAACCTACAAGCAAGTCACTTACAGGGTAAGTAGTTCTAGGGCCCACACCCACAGGAGCACCGTAGTGCTGGAGTTACCTCACCCAGGGAAGCCGGGTGCACAGGTGTCCTTTGGTGTCGGGTCGCGGCGTCGTTTTCAATGGCGAACAAAGAAGACTTGCTGCTTGTGATGGTTTGAAGAAGTGTCCGGTGGAATCCAAGCCTGGATTTGGTGGAAGGATGACCTGAAAGCAGAGGGGACAGTGTTCAAAGTCACTTGGCAGTGACTCAGGGCAAGGAAGATGAATGCCCACCGTCGTCGCAGGATTCAGGTCGTTCACGGTTGCCTTGACTCTTCAGCCACGAGGTCCAGGAGGCGTCGACGATGACCAAGAGCTGGATTCGGCGTGCGCCACGATGTCTGCAGCTTACTGTGGTGTCGGCAACTCGATTGGAGCCAACAGGCCTTGGTAACAGCAAGTCTCGTGCAAAGTGTGAAAAGGCAATGGCGCAGACCAGCAAGGTCTGAGGGACTCACCCAGCAAGGGTAAGTCAGGGCAGGCCTGGAGCAACCAGGGGAGCCCTTTGGTTTCTTTAGAAAGTCTTCTGGGGACCCACGAGCCGGCTGGCAAGGGATCACGAAGACGCCTCGGGTGGATTCACTCACAGGGGCCCTCGGTCACTCGGGACGCGGTAGGCCTCTGATCTTAGGAGGGATTCCTGCTGGAGGCTGGGACCACACGTGGTCCAAAGCACAGGTTCTTAGAACGTTGTGAAGGGGTTGCACTCGACAATAGTGCACTGTACCCAGGGGTCGCGGTTCCTCGTCACTCGTGGGGTCCACTTGCCTCAGCTTCGCTGGGGACTCACGATGGCCTTGGAGAAGTCAGGAAATCCACTTCTTGGGCTGCAGGGACTTCGGACTCCGGCGGGAGCGGCGTAGTTTGCAACCGTCGTTTGTAGGTTTTGGTGCCTGCCAAGCAGGGGAGTCACTCCTTGACTCCAAGGGAGATTCTTCTGTCTTCCAAAGGTAGTGGAACGTCGAAGGGCCATGATTCTTCTTCAGAGCGTCGTCCAGGGATATCTAACTTACAAGTTCAAGGGCTCCCTATCTTATACTGTAAAGAAGGGAGGGACTAGCTCTATGACCCCACCTATGGGAGGGTCAGGGGAGTGGGTGGCTACACCCACTTCCCTTTGTCCAGTTTCGCGCCAGAGCAGGGGCAGGTAGCCCCTGAGCCGGTTTGAACTGGCATATGCACAGAGGAGCCTTCTGCTCCCCCAGTGCAGGACTTCAAAGCACTCTAAGAGTGCACCCACCCAGCCCCAATACACTAAACCCTGTCTGGGAGGTGGTTACACCTCCCTGTGACAGGATACCTTTTGTTGGGCTCCCTCCACTGTGAGTTTCGGTCATCAGCAGGAGGGCAGCCCCGTGTCTGTGACTGGTGGCATCCATTTTGTGATGCCAGGGCTCTTCAGGATTCTACTGTGTTTCCACAGTGGGTACATGTCTATCCGTCTAGAAGGGTGGAATGCTACCCCCGCCGCCAGGACTGGCGGGGGGGGGGGGTAGTATTCCAAGGTGTTTGACACCAAACACGACATGTTTCGATGCAGCCATTCCAAAGTTAGCATTTTACCACGAGGATATAATGCACTTAAAAGTATATGGTTTAACCGCATCCACAAACAGCACCAGAGACTGGACTCTGAGAGCTGCAGAGGGGCCCTGCTCAGGCAGAGGCACCCCCTCACATAGAAGCCAAGCACCCTGCCCTCAGGATTGATAGGGCCTGCCTTAGGGGTGACTGATAGGGTTATATGTGGGTGTGTGATAGGTATAGGGAACCTATATCTCGGTGAGGAGTGCTAGCACCACCTCACCCAGGCTGCAGTAGCAGGCCTGTGGTGTCAGATTTAGCCTGCTTCCCAGGGGTGGCATAATACATGCTTCAGCCCCTGGTAGGCCTGTGAAGTACCTATGCCCTTTGCACCTAAGGTACCATATACTAGGGACTCATAAGGCACCACAGCATCCAATCACTAGTGCACCTAGAGTGCACTCCAAATCGTTTAGAGAGAACAGAGAGGCTGGGGCCCTGATTGGCAGGGACCCAGCCTGACTATAGCCAGAAACCAGTGTAACATCAGAAAAAAGTGGGGGCAACATAAGAGGCAGATCCTACTCTCCTACAGTTATGTTGTTATAACACGTACAACAGGCTGATAGTCAGGGATTTGAGAAGGAAGCAACACTTCGAACTACAAAGTCACAGCACTTGGTGGGTGGTTATAGCTAGGAAGAGCATTCTTCCTCCAATCACCCCGAAACCACTCCATTACTTCCAATAACCCAGCTCACCCACCCTCTTGCTCTGCCTGTAACTGTGCGAGACTTGTGACCCGTTTGAGTGCTCGCAGTGTAGAAGTGTCATCATTCAGCACGTCTCACGTGGCACTATGCTGGTTTCATCAACTAACAATTCAGCTAGCACTGTATCCTTGTCATGCCCCTCCAAAACATCAAAACCCACCTCTGCACTGCAGAGGCCAAGTGACAAAAGACACTTTCCCCAATGGGCCGTCAAATTGCACCCAGCCAATTATCTGCTGGTGTTGCTGTTTGCAGGACTGGTCAATGTTTGTTTATTGGATCCTTGTGGTGTGCCATGGCACAGTGTGGGGCAGGAAAATTGGGAAGGTACAGCAGCTGCTAGAATGCGTGACAGCCCCAGTGATTTACTTTCAGTGAAATTACACTTGTGCCCCCGTGCATGCCCTGTTATGATGTAGCTCCAGTGCTCTGTTCACCTAGCTTGTGCTGAAGTCTGCATGCATGCAGCACATGGCCTGCTGCCGCAGTCACTGGTGCAGCATAATAATTCTGAGAAATTCACATCAGTCCAAACATGCCCACAAAATTGGCTGACCATACCTTTAAAAAATTAAGTGGCCCTTCTAGCGCTGCCAGTTTGGCCAGTCCAACCTTGTTGGAGTACAACTGTGGTTGGCAGTCGCCCTCCTGCTGCTACCAACATTTATGTAACATCATCTCTAAGAGATACAGTCTTGAGCTGTCCCAATGTCTAGGAAGAACTGAGATGTGAGATTGCACGATGGATGAATACAGCTTTTCAAACCTGAGACACACACAGCATGCATAAATCACTTAGCTTCCATCTCACATGTCTCTTCAGAGGGCCAGGCTAGAGTCAAGCTATACAGGTACTTTTTTCCCATTGCTTTTGCCAAGCGTGCTCCTTTGGCTGTGCTTTGGCTAGTCAATAGATAGTAACAGTGGCAAAATCTCATTCATCAACTCAAGTGCATGACACATTAATAATAAATAAAATGTTTTATTGTTCGATTCATTAACATTATTAGAATAAAGACAAACTCCAGGCCAAGAAAACTAGTCGATCACAAAATAGAAATGTTTATTCCTTAATTAGAAACCTGTAGGTCATCAGCTAATTAGACTACAAGACCCATGACCAATACAAAGAGACCAGCCCTGTGAATACAGGAAATAAAAGTAGCTAATCGCGGTCTCAGGACTGCGAAGAAACTGAATACAGATATCTTGTGAACGTTCACTTAAGGTCAAAAGGACAAATTCAGCAACTCTTCTATAAAGAATATTATTTGGTGTATCAAGACATAAACACACGGCATATGTTATAGTGTGCCTCATGTTTTCAAAGAAACAAGTTTCAGTAGTGTTTTCAATTCGAACACAAGTTCTGGACAAATACACAACACTTGATCGGGAGGCTCACGTTTGTTATTACAGAGCCCGCAGTTCTTTATATATTTCTGGCTGTTATTCTATTTCCATAGACCTCTCGAGACAGTAGCTATAAAAAACAAAAATCTTATTGGTATGCATCCTAAGGGGTACTCATTACATAACTTTATGAGGCAGGAGTAACATAAGTGCCACTCAGATATCTAGCTAATCAGGCATTAAGCACCACGCCTAGGTTCAGACTGAACGAGTTTATAATCGCTGCATGCTGTAGCTACATTTTAAATGGCATCCGAGTGATTAGTAGAGTGTTAACATCCCCTAAACCATAACTGGCAGTAGTAGAAGAAACATATTACATCCATGTGTTGGAAATACGCTTTGACAGTGGTTTATCACCAGAAAAAGTGCTTGCAAAACACACCGTCATATTTAGTAGTAAGAAGTGCTTTGGTTCAATGGATTGCTACAAAATAATCAGGTTTAATTTACTAGGGCAATTTTTTTACGTTTTATAGTTGGGCTGGTCTGAGTTTTATATAATTTGAGCGAAGCATAACTAGTGGAATTATATTGTTGCAATATGAAGAGATCATGTTATGGACAAGGACATCTGCACCGCTGGGTAAGTATCGGAGGTGGTATGTACGAAAGCTGAAGTTTGCAGAAACCACTTGAATTTAAAAGAAAATCCTGAACCAAACACCACAATGTTAGTTTTGGTAAAATTATCTGACAAATCATTCAGCTTGCCACACTATTCCAGTTTATCTTTCCCACAAGACATATCAAAGAGTTCATTAAACTTCTTATGTCTTTGCACCTGCACCTATGGACAAAACGTGTGACTATCAGAGAGTTTGTTGGACAATTCAGAAGAATAAAGCACAAAAAATGTAGCAAGGAAACATCCCTCCTTTGCTCCACCAATACAGTAAGTTTGGAGAGTTGATTATTAGGCCCTACTCGTACCCGTATCCAGTTGTCAATATGGTGATCTGTAAGGAAATGTAACTATGAATGAGGAATATCTCAGCTGTATAGTTTTTGCCAAAGCCTAACTCAAGCACCTTACTGAATACAGACATAGTCTTTGAAGCAAGTATAAAGCTTGCTATCCTTAATGAGTTTGTGTATTTACATCGCAGCATTGCAAAAGTCAATATATTGTCAGTGGTGGGGTATGTCATATTGAAAAGGGGACAAATCCTAGTGACTTCCACCATTCTTGAGGCTCATTCAATTTTAGTAAAGATTTTATCTTCGCTACCAAGAAGGACTATGAGGCTATAGTTTTTCATCTCTTCATGATATCCCTTTTTAAATATCGGTATCATAGCATCACACCAGAAATCTAGAATGAGTCCTGAAGAGAAAATATTTTTCTGAAACATAATTAATATTTCAATCTCCAGTATTTACAGTCTCCCAAAACATTTTCTTGTTTCTTTTGCTATATAATGACGAAGAGGTCCAGCCATTTCCATTCCTTCCATATGGTGCTAATGACTTCAAGATGGGTAGATTATATGCTTTTCTTTTTACATTCTACTTTGTTTTTATATTGATGCTTTTAATTGTGGGTTCTCTAGAATGTTAACGTGTTTTCAAAGGGTTTTCTTAATTTTATCTAATAAATGGTTGTATCAAAGTTTAATGTATGGAGTTGGAAACCGTGAAGTTGTTACAATACGGTCAGAGGCTCCTGAATCAAAAATCAGGCTTCTGGTTCTTTCCAAGAGGTAATGTCCTTAATTTTTTATTTTTTTTCTACAAATTGGAAAAAACAGGATAACTGTGATATCCACAGTTTTTAGGTCGAGCCTAGCAGCGCACATGCGCTGCTCTGCGAGGCATGCTGTATCTTCTCTATGGGCATTGATTACGCCCCTTGCTTCCCTTTGGTTCCTTTGTGTGCTTTTCAAAATTCCCTTCCTTTCTGTGGTTAATTTTTACATTTGTCCCACCTTTCAGTGTGTGGTTCCTGTCCCTAACCCTGTTATGAGCATTATTGCTCTTCTGTCTATTCTGTTATGTATAATTGCACTTCTTTTTCAATTTCCTTTGGTTTGTGTATTCTGCTTGTTACAATTGCTGGTTTTCCACGCTGCTTTTGTTGGATCAGCAGTGTGGCTTCTGTTTCACAGGGACGGCCCCTGCAGACAGAATTTGCCTAGTGAGCAGGGACAAAGGAACTTTTTTAAATGACATGCATGCGCAGAACAGAGGCCGCCGCCCGCTCGCACAATCAATGCCATCCGCCTGCCGCCAACTCCAAAACCCAATGGGAAGTGGCCTCATCGACCCCTCCTGGTTCACAGCTTCTCAACCTGACCCCATTTCTAATCAGGGAGTGCGCCCTTTGCAGAGCGATGGAAGGCAGCTAGTGGTGGCACAGCGAGATGCGAAAGGGCATGGCCCTAGGGACCACAGCCCAGCGGCTAGCGAGTAGTTAGTACGCCTCTATAGATATGAGCTCCGAAGCACACCTCGTATATGTTTACATCAAACGTGTGGCATGTTTGAATTGCACAAACGTAGTTTCTTTGCATAATTTGGGAGACCGCATGGCTTTTATTTTATCAGCACAGCGCCCGCTTCAGGTACTCTGCACTTCAGATCGTCTTCTTTCCTCACCGGCGTGTGCATGTGCATGCCTTTAACTTGTTTTATTTGGCCTTCAGCTCCGGCGAGCGGCTGCAATTTGTTGACAAGACCAATCCACTCAGGGCGTGGCTTGAGACGCCACAAGATGGCCGCATCCGGGTGAGGCTCCGCGCATCAAGCGGGACCTTCAATACTGCCGGAGCTGTTTTCTTCGTTCCGGAGGAATATGGAGTAAGGCGTTTGTGCGGCGGACGCGGGGGCACAGGTAGCGGTTCTTTTTTTCTTTCCCTACCTTGTTTTTTTTGCCTGTTTTGCCCCCGCACCGTTTTTGCCTCAGGCACCGTAAGTGGCGCCCGCCATTTTGTTTTTGGCGGAGCGCCTTTCTCTTCTCAGGGGCCCCACCTGTGCTGTGCGCGGCATGGGATTTCATTCCGCCGTGGCAGCAGGGTCTTGGGAGCTCCCTCCTCCGTTGTGGGTTATATCTAACCTTTGGCATTTCCTTCTCTTTTCTGACTGGAACTGGCAGTGCACTCTTCACGCGGCAATTTCTTCAGGTACAATGTGCTGCACTGGCTTCTTACATTGGGCAGTTTTCCTCCAGCGCTTCAGTATGTAACAGAAATGACTTTTAATGACAATTTAACTACAATCCCCTGCCTTTCTCCTTCATGTTAAACGAGCTGTGGCATTTTCTGAGCATTTTTCACTTTTCTTGTTTTTTTTTGATGGGGAAAGACTTCTAATTCCAAAGAGTTATTGCTGCATTGGACAGAGCTACGCTGTCATGTAACTCGCTTTTTGACCCTGTCCTTTCTAACATTGCGCTCCCTTCGCACAAGCCTGGTGATGCTCGCCGCTTCGCCTCTGGTGATCCTTTCTTCATTGGCTTTTCGGTGCCGCTGTGGTGTGTCTTTGAGCAGCTGCTGCAGTTCTTCTAATTTTGAGTTTTGTACCACGTGCTGCACATTGTGCACATCTGGCATATGTACTACCATATGCACGGGTAGCAAGTTTCTAGCGGACTATCCACGCTGCGTTGTCTACTTCTATCACCCCCTGAGGCTTCCCCACTGGGATTCAATGCTCCCCCAAATTGTGCGTTGAGTTGGAAGTTATGTGTTGGAGCGCAGGCTATCACATTTGTTCCTAAGCAGGTTCTCTGAGTGGACTGGTATGATTTCACTAGACCCTTGTCTAGGATCACAGCGGTGCTGAATGCCCTATTCTGGGTGTGGTGAGATATCATCAGAATAGATTTTCCTACTGTGTTGCTCTGTAACAAGGTTAAGTGGTGCCCTATCCTAAGCCTTTACTTTGCTTATCTCTTGGGAGTGCACTCCAATAATTCTTTTTCCACATGGAGCCCTCATCCTTCCTTGGGCAGAAATCCATTTCAGCAAATATGCCTTCTCTTCATAAAGATTCTAGCATTGTTGGTCCTCCTAAACGTCATAAAAAGGAACCTAACTCACCTACTAAGTCTCCACTACCTATAACAATGGAAGACCTTATGGAGGAGTTAAGGCTGATTAAACCTTTTGTGGTTGAAACCAAGGCCACTCTTCAGAAATGGGATGAAAAATGGTCCAATTTAGAGCTGAGAGTGTCGGCAGTGGAACAGAGGGTTAGCGACACTCAAGATGTAATTCCTCAAGTTGCTGCCATGTCCAAAGAGATTGATCTCCTTAAAATACAGACAGAAGACTTGGAAAACCGCAATAGGCGCAATAACCTCCGCATCTATGGTATTCCGGAGGGAGAGGAAGGATCTGACATGCTTGCTTTTTTGAAAGTACACATCCCTAAAATTGTTGGTCTGAAGGATAACACTACCCTTAACCTGCAGCGTGCTCATCGTATTGGTCCTAAAACTGGTGCATCTTCCTCTTCTTCGCTTGCCACTCGTCCTAGAGGAATAATCGTCCTATTCTTGGAATACACTGAACTATTAATGGTCCTGTCAGTGGCCAAGCTCCGAAAACAGATGCTGTGGTCCGGTCAAAGAGTTTTCTTTTCTCAGGATGTGGCACGCACTACTGCAGCTCGTCGCAAGGAATTTTTGTCTCTCCGCCCAGCTCTTCGATCTATGAATGTACGATATGGCTTAGTACATCCCTGCTTCTTCAAAGTTACATACAAGGAGAGGTCCTACTCTTTTGAACGTCCTGAAGATCTAAGACAATGTATTTCCCGCCATAAAGGAGACGTGATGGACCTTGGAGGATCTTGATTGTTACTGTTGTCTTAATGTTGTCCTATGTTCTCTAAGTTTATCTCTTCTAAGTTATTGTTTTGTAGAGTTCAGCCTTCCTCTACGGTTGTTGGTTATGATCTGTTAACGTTGTTTTTTCTAGATTATTGTGGTCTGTCTGCTTCTCGATAGCCATTTTATGTTATTGTTTTTCTTTTGTCTCCTCCACAGTTGTTCTTTCCCTCTGTGTCGATCCATTACCCAGATGTTTCCCTATACCTAGCCTTCCACCTCAATCTATTGTTTACAGTTAACACCCATATCTGGTAAGTGTCATATTTTATATCATATCCTTTTTGTTGCTGTTCGCCTTTTTCGTGTATATCGTTTCTAATTGCATGTAAAGTTGATATCTATTTGATTTCTCTTGTTGTGTCATTTCTCACTATGCTCCCAGCATTCATATTTATTCCTGCCTTTCGGGTCCTGTTTGTTCCCCGGTTGTCCTCGCCACCTTCGCCGTCTGTTTCATCTTTGCGGCTCCCCGCCTCCCATGTTCTTTTTCTTTGCTTGGATATTCATCCCTTTCTTCTTGACTGAAGCCCCTTGGCTTCTAGTCAGCTTTCCTTTGTCTATCACTTACTTCTTCCTTTGTCCCCTCTTTCTTTTTCTCTTTTTCTCTTTTCTTTTTTACATTTTTCATTCTCTGCCCTTGGTTCTCACAGTTTTCGATATGTACTTTCTTTCTCTCCTTCTTCTCTTTTCCTCAGTGTACCTCTTATTCATTCTTTCTTTTGTATCCTTTTTTATCTTTATCTCCTCTTGCTTCATTGTTATTATTCCGCTGAAATTGATTGCTGTTATAATGTTTATTTGATTCCTTTCAATTTTATAATGTTCATGTTATTTATTGATATCTCTTCCTTTAATGACTGATAATGTTCGTATTATTTCATGGAATGTAAAGGGTTTACGTAATCCTGTAAAGAGGCAACGGGTACTTTCGCACCTTTCCAAATTACAATGTAAAATTGCACTGTTGCAGGAAACACATCTTATTGATACTGATGTTAACTCTCTCAGGAAACAGTGGGTTGGAAGGGTTTATAGTTCCCCATCTAAGGACAGGAAAAATGGAGTGGTTATATTATTTCACAAGTCCCTTTCCCTTACTATAGAAAAAGAGGAGAAGGATGCCGATGGACGCTGGCTTCTTCTTCACACTATCATTAACGGATCCAGTGTGTCTCTCCTTAACATTTATGGTCCTACAGGTATCGATTCCCATTTTTGGCACTCTATGTCGCACACTCTTCACTCATGCTCAGATTCCAATCTCATAGTGGGGGGTGACTGTAATCAGGTCATAGACCCGTTTATAGATAGGAAATCCTCTTCTAGATACATCCCTAATAAAATGCAAAAGACTTTTGCTCAGACTATACTCTCGAGAGGCCTGGTCGACGCCTGGAGAACACTTAATCCCGACTGTTTAGAATTCACTTTTTATTCTCCGACCCACGGCTCTACATCCAGAATTGATTACATTTTCTTGAGTCCACATCTTCTTCCCAATCTACTACATGCTGAGATTGGCTCCATTTTGATTTCCGATCACGCCCCTGTTCTTATCTCTTTAGATCTCCCTTCCTTATCATCCAAATCCCGTCGCTGGCGCTTTAACAATTATCTTCTTAAGGATTCCTCTTTTATTACTCGCTTTAAGGAGTTTGTTTCAGAATTCTTTCTCCTTAATGCCAGTCCAGATCTGCCCTTTCATACCATATGGGATGCCTTTAAGGCGACAGCCAGAGGCTTTATAATTGAATATGTGGCTAGTAAAAAGAAGCAATTTCGCAAAGATTCCGCCTCTATACTCTCTTCCATTAAGAAATTAGAGCACTTATATTTTTCTTTCAATATTGTTGAAACTCTCAAGAATTTGGTTCAAGCAAAACTTGATTTTAATAGAAAATCCACAGAAGAAGCTACGGGGACTTTATTAAAAATTAATTCCAAATTCTATGGCGGCCGCAATAGAGCAGGTAAATTGTTGGCGAATTACCTGAAAGTTAAGTCCCAAAGATCTAGAATAGTTAAAATTACTGATGACTACGGAGTACACCATTTTAAGGATGAGGAGATATTGACATGTTTTACAGACTTTTATAAGACTCTTTTCACCCCTGAATCTACTCCATCAGACGACGCGTTGGACTCCTTCTTTGAATCATTGCCTCCCCGGTCCTCTCCTCTTCCGGATTGTTCTATTTTAGATAATGATATATCCCTCGCTGAGATAAAGTCTTCTCTATCCAAGCTACCCAAGGATAAGGCTCCCGGCCCTGATGGCCTTACGGCTGAATTTTATTCTTGCTTTTCTCAGATACTTTTACCTCATCTTTTATCTCCTTTTCAATTTTTTGTATCCCATACTGAGGCCCGTGGCTTTTTTCTTTTTTTTGATAAATCTTTTTATTAAATAGTCTCGACATAAGGTACAAATATCAAATTCACGTGGGGTTACAGTTAAATCAAATTACATACAATACAACAACACAATTCATTGGAATTCACAGGAATGGGGAATCATCATCATCGGCTTCACGGGGAGGTGTACATGCATTTCCTCGATATTCATTCCAGGGGGCCCAAACCTTAGACCATTTGCGGGGACAACCCCGGGCCACATAGACTGTTTTCTCTCTCAGCATACACCAGTCTAGGTCTTGCTCCCAGGCTATGACCGTGGGCGGGTGCGGGGCTCCCCAGAGCTGTGCGATATTTCTCTTGGCGATCATGCAGCCAAGTGTGACCCATTTCCTAATATAGGTGTTGTGGTCGGTGGGTTCCCATACATTAAGGAGGCACCTAGGTGCCTCCGTTGTGATTTCTACCCCCAACACTTAACTCATGACCTCATGGATTTTACGCCAGTATTCCTGGATTAGCTCACAATGCCATAGTATCTGCATGAATGTGCCCAGTTGTGCGCATCCCCTCCTACACGATCCGTCTGTCAGCCCACCCATGTGTACCAGCTGGGGACCAGTTACGTAAATTCTATGGAGGATCTTTAATTGCACCGGTCTGAGTCTCGCTGGGATAGCGACCTCCCTAGGAGAGGAGACCGCTTCCTGCCAGGTTTCATCAACTAATTCTATTCCGTCCTCAGTCCATTTGTCTCGCAATTTTAATAGGGGGTTGTCGGTATTGTTGATGAGTTTTCGATATGTTAGGGAGATGGCCCTGTCGGGCAGGTGCCCATCCAGTAGTCTGTCCTCTAATGGGGAGGCGTCCGGTGGACTCGAGTCCTTGGGTATAGCTGTTTGCAGCGAATGCCTGATCTGTAGGTATCGATAATATTCGGAATCCGTCAGGGCGTATTGAGTTTGTAGGGTGTCAAAGGGCTTCACACCCCCAGCGCACCAAAGGTCTTTGACCTGGGAAATCCCTATTAAGTCCCATTTAGCAAATCCCTTTGTATTCCCCATATATCCTAGTTTTTGTGAGTCCCACAGGGGTGCGGCCAACGTCAATTTATTTTGCCATCCGACTGCTTTAGTAGCAGCGTGCCAGATTTTGACTGTGTGGGCAGTGGGACCCGTGAGCGGGTATTTCCCTGGTGTTGAATATAAAGCTCTCGAAAAGGTCCCTCCGGGTAAAAGCCAGCGATCCATCCGGAACCCCGGGTTATCAGGATGACCATACGTGCAATGGTTGATAGCTGTTAGATGCGCAGCCCAGTAATACTTCTTAATATCCGGCATCCCGATTCCCCCATCATACCAGCTAAGTGTCAGCTTTTTCATTGCGATACGCGGTCTCCCTCCCCATAGGAGGTCCCTCAGTAGCCCCTCAAGATCTTTGAAGTACGAGTTTGGGACAAGGTCAGCTGAGTTCTGCAGTGCATACAAGAAACGGGGCAAAGACATCATTTTAAATAATGCAGCCTTGCCCAACATCGAGAGTGGTAGGGACTTCCAGTGTGTTATGTCGCTTTTGAGCCTTTGCAGTGGGGGGAGCAGATTGCGGGCGTATCGAACTGCTGGGTCCAAGGATATATATATGCCCAAGTACTTGAATCCGTCCAAGACCACTGGGATCGGGCAGTTTCGGGGCAAAGGGGGAGAGGTTCCCCATAGGACATACAGGAGTGATTTCTGCCAATTGACTCGAAACCCCGAGTATCTTCCAAAAACCTCTAGTATGTCAAAGGCTACTATTAGGGACCTCTTGGGGGATGTAAGATATAGAAGGATATCGTCAGCTTACAGGGATACCCGATCCTCCCACTCCGCCGACCAGCGCAACCCGCGGAGCCTTACGTCTTTACGGAGCCACTCTGCGAGTGGTTCAAGTGCTAAAGCGAACAGTAAGGGAGAAAGGGGGCACCCCTGACGGGTCCCCCGGCTGAGTGCAAAGGGTTCAGACTTCCTGTTGTTTACAACTATCTGGGCCAACGGCTCGCTGTACAACAGCCGTATCCAGCGGCAGAAATTTGGCCCAAACCCCAGTTTCACTAGCACTGCAAAAAGATATGGCCATTCCAATGTATCGAAAGCCATGGTGGCATCCAATGAGACCACAACTGCGTCTTCTCGTATCGTCGGTACCCTGCCCAGGATCCCGTGTAGTCTGCGCAGGTTGAGAGCCGTGTTTCTTTTAGGCATGAACCCTGACTGATCTGGATGGACTAGGTCGCCTATACCTTGGTCAGCCTTGTGGCGAGAACTTTAGCTAGAAATTTGGGTTCTGCATTCAGCAGCGATATAGGCCGATAGGAGGTACACTCCGTTTTGGGCCTCCCTTCTTTATGGATCACGACAATAGTGGCAATTCTCTGGTCAATGGGCAATTTCCCTGGGTAAGGCTATCCTCAAACATGGACTTTATATAGGGAGCCAGTTTATCTGGTCTAAGCTTGTAGAGCTCTATTGGGATGCCGTTGGGGCCCAACGCCTTCCCCGAGTGTAGCGCTCTTATGGCCGTCGCTATTTCATCTGCAGTTAGTTCGCTGTCCACGAATGTGGAGTCCGATTCCGATAATGTCGGAAGAGATATGTCTTTAATAAGATTAGTAAAGTCAGCTTCCGGGTACGGCGCCACCGAGCTATATACGGTTTGGAAGTGAGCTGCAAAGTGGTTGGCTATATCTTGGGGATCTGTCACTGAAGAACCATCGGTGCCCCTGACCTCTGGTACAAGCCTGCTGGCCTGCTCTCTCTTATCTAACCATGCGAGCAGTTTGCCGGCCTTGTGGCTCTTTTCTTGAGGCTATGATCTGTTTGATTCCAAAAAAAAGATAAGGATCCCTCTTTATGTGCAAATTATCACCCCATTTCGTTGATTAACCTAGATTGTAAAATATTTGCCAAGATATTAGCTCTTCGCATTAATCAGGTACTTCCGGAGTTGATTGGTTTTGAGCAGACGGGTTTTGTCAAGGGGAGGACTATAGCTGACAATTCCAGAACTTTTCTTAACATCATTCATCTCGCATCCAAGAGTTCCTCTCCTGCCGCAGCCATAACCCTTGATGCGGAGAAAGCCTTCGATCGCGTTCATTGGTGCTTCATGATGCGTGCCCTTAAGTGGCATGGCTTTGGCCCTTCTATTCTGTCCCTTATTAATCTGCTTTATTCTTCCCCCTCTACTTCTGTATTTGCTAATGGCTCACAATCTTCTTACTTTCCCTTACAACGAGGTACTCGACAGGGATGTCCTCTTTCTCCTCTGCTTTTTCTTCTATCACTTGAGCCTTTTCTTCATTCCTTGCATCATTCTCCTAACTTCCGAGGTTTCAGGCATAAGAAAATTGAAATCAAATTTACTGCCTATGCGGATGACATTATGCTATATATTTCAGATCCCTCTACTTCTTTACCCGCCTTCTCAGATCTTCTGTCTTCCTATGCCTCCTTATCCGGGTATAAACGAAATTTTTCTAAATCCGAAGTGCTTCCTCTAAATAAATATTGTTTAAAAAGCATGTTCGAAGGATCTGATTTCAAGTGGAATACCAGCAGTATTACTTGCTTAGGCATTAAATATTCCTCCTCTATCGCCAAAACGATTCAGCTTAATTTAGAAGAGGTTCTCTCAAAGGTAAATAATATGATTGGCGGTTGGTCCCCCCTTTTCCTATCTTGGTGGGGCAGATTGGACACAATTAAAATGATGCTGCTTCCTGTTATTAATTTTTATTTGTCAATGTTACCTGTGAAACTTCCTCAGAAGTTTTTTAAGACTCTGAATGGGGTTTTGAGTAAATTTCTTTGGAGTGGTCGGAAGGCCCGTATTTCTTTACTTTTTTTGTATGCTCCTAAAGATCGGGGGTGTTCAGTTTCCCAATTTTCAACAGTATCACTCTTCCTTTTTAATTCGCCAAGTGCTACCATACTTATCTTCCTCAGAAGGACCCTCTACCTCAGTCTGGCGTACATTAGAGGAATCTCTGATTTCTCCTTTCCCTTTTTCTTTCTTAGCTAATTTTACTCATTCTCCTCGCTCCTTTAATTACCCGACAATTTCCAACTTTATTTCCACCTTTCATCCAGTTAAGCGCAAATCACATACTCCTTTGCAGGTTTTTCTAGACTCACCCCTGTGGCATAACAAATTTATTAAATTGTCAAATCGTACTATTTTTGGGAAAAAATGGGCTGACAGAGGGATCTTTCTTGTTAAACATTTATTGAATGGTTCGTCCCTTCTTTCCTCCCGAGAGATTCAATCTAAGTTCGATTTACCTGCCTCCTCATTACTCAGATATGACGCCTTGAAATTGCTCTTAACCAATCAACTTTCTCTCCTTTCCGAAGCTTCCTCGTCTCCCTCAGATCTCTCAGATCCATCGTCTGAACCTTTACCCACTTACCCCTCAACCCGGGCCTCCCATATTTATAAATACCTCCATTTTTAATCTCTTAACAGTCCCAAGAGTAAAGTTGAACTTTTATGGGAATCAGAGTTGCAACATACCCTCTCCATTCGCATGTGGAACTCGATTTGGGCACGTTTACATCACACTTCCTGCAATGCAAGCACCACTCAGACCCTTTATTACTTTTATCAAAGGTTATTTTGAACTCCCTTGTCTCTCTCTAAATATAGTTTAGGCCTACCCCCGAATTGCTGGTCATGTCAGCACAACCCTGGTTCATTAATACATGCCTTTTTTCTATGTCCCAACATCTCACGCTTTTGGATTAAAGTATGTGAGTCCATCTCCCTTATTTGCTCCATTAAATTCCCCTTTGATATTTACTCCATATTCTTGGGGAGTAACTCTGTTAATTGGATTGGTTCGTGTAGAATGGGCAAATTTGTGGACCTGCTAATAACCATTGCCTTTCAGGTAATTACTTCCAATTGGAAAGATGCTACTAAGGTCTCTTTTTCCGCTTGGTGGAACCTTCTTTGTTACCATCACAGACTGGATAGAGCTTCTGTTAACACGTCTCAGCAACTTATCCGGAAGGAAGCTTTTTGGTCCCCACTTACCAACTACTTATCCACATCTGCACTTCGGAACAAGGACTGCTCCTTTGTTTATCAGCCACCATGAGTATCTCATTTATTTATTCCTTTTTCCTCATGTACTTCATATAAGTTCTTGTTTGGCTCTCACCCTGCTTCCATGAAATTATATATTGCATCATTGTATTGAGGTAATTTTAAATTATGACATTAGATAAGGATACTACTTCACTCTCCTTTTTCTTTTTTCTTCTCTCTCCCTCTTTCCTGTTCCTCTTCTCTTTTCTTTTCTCTTTTTCTTTCCCTTCAACAAAAATGAAAAATGCTATTTTGTTTTGCGGTACAATTCTTCATTATCGCTTCTTTTTTGGACTCTTTGTTTATTATTCATGGTTATTTCAAGTTGCTATCCCTCCACTAAGTATTTCTTCTCTGAGGGTCTCCCTGCGATTATTATATAACTATTGTTATAATGTTGTACCTTGGTTCTAATTGCTTCAATAAAGCTCTTTAAACTTTAAAAAAAAAGACCAATCCACTCCAGAGCACGCTGAAGCATCTGTTTGATGGGATCCACAAGCTCCAAGTAAAGTCTGCTTTAGCTCCACCCCTGGGACCATCGCGATTGAAAGGAAGACAGAGGTTCGCAAACTTTTATTGGACTGCTATGCCGTCAGTGTGATGATCCTGCTCCTGCACTCCCGCGTTCAGGCAGCACATTCGGACTACAGCCTAGGGACTCAGTTGAGTAGGTGGTACTTGGGCAGCAGAGTTGGCTGCCCGCTAGCTCCCAGAGCAAAGCTAGGTGCACGCAAGAGAGGAGGTGGTAGTTCCGGGTGAGAGTACTTCAGCAGAGCCCGTGGGGCTTCAGTGTGAGTACCATCAGCATGCCCACTGTCTAAACTTTATAACATATACCCAAGGTGTTGCTATCACCCTGCTTGTCTAAAGGTTTGACAAAATGGCCTGTTCCATTATCCTAGCCTGCCTATAGGTTACAGCAATATCACCAGACTGACAATTCCTGCAGTAACATTAGTCCAAGAACCAAAGTACTGCCAGCTCAGTGGTTGTGGTGGATGTCCCTTCTGTGTAAATGCCCCTGCCATCTTGAAACTCCCGATGGATATTCACCTTTTTCCAACAGTATCATCATGAGACTGCTGAAGCGCGTCTGTTTAGGGTAGGCAGGGAATTGTAAGACCGGACCCTAGAGTTCCAGTCAGGTAGCATACGTTGTACAAATGTTCTCAGTCATTCATTATGCTACAGTTTGTGGGTTAATGTTTTTGTGTGAGTATCTCAAAGTTTGCAAAATAGCTACTTTTTTAGGTCATTGTGTTATATTCAATAGTGTAGCCGTAGGTATGTCAGTAGGAAGGTAAGTGCAGATAGCTCGTAGGATGGGGTCTGCTTTGTGAGTGGAAGCCACGATCTGCCCCGAGAGAGAGATTATTACCAGCCCTGCTTCACAGGGGTCTTGTGTGCAGAGCGGTTTAATATTCCAGGGGTTGTTCCAGCTGCTTCAAAAATAATGCTGATTGAATTTAATGGGTGTACTAATTGTAATAATGAGATGTAAAAGTGTCATATTTCAATTATAAAAGATACAGGTATCTTAGGCCATAAAAATCCATTTCCTTATGTCACTAATTGCTTGTTTTTACAGTATATGTTACATGTTTGCCAAACCCCCTCGGTTCGATTCCCCTACACACAGGCACACATGCATACTTTCTCTGACATGCATACTCCGAAATATGGTGGGAAAATCTTGCTCTCTCTCACACATAAAGACAATGTCTTTCTCAAAACTGTCACACACAGAGAAGCTCTCACTGGCACTCTCTCTCGCACACACAGTTAGTTGGTGGTTTCAGCACTCTGCTCCCAAGGCTTCCCTCACATGTACAAGGGCCATCAGGTGGTAGAGCTCTTAAACAGGAGAGAGGGCCCCTAAAATTCCCCACTGTTGAGATTTCAAAGCCCATCTGTATCGATATCATCACATTGGGTTTAAACTATCATGAAACGTGCTGTTGATTTCAATTAAATCTGTTGGATTGCATTTACAGTGCTTAATTTTGCTCACATGCCCAATGCCAACTCTGCTGAATGTCAGGGGGTGACGAACCCCGATGCTGCGTAATCTTGATTCAACCTCGTGGCCCTCTCATCCACCACCAGACACTCTCTACCCCTTTATCTCACCCCTGTAGGTTATTTTCTATCCCTGCTTACTCCCTTTGTCGCTGCTTTTCCGTCTTTCCCTTCCACCTTCTTTCCCCTTTTTTATGTTTTTCACTCTCTTGCTCGGAGACAAAGTCTGATGATAAAACATAAGTGCTGGTCCCAAAACTGAGTGCCAGTGGGCCCCACCTGCAACCATCTGCTCAAATTAAGCAATGGTTGAAATCAGAAAGACAGTCAGTAATTGGGGAAGAGGAGTCATTACCTAGGCCCACACTTTTTGTGGACCTTGCATTTGTGCTGCCCCATTTATTCAAAGATTTAATCCAATGATGTCTTTTGGATGTGCTCTATGTTCTTCTTCCCTACAGGGCATTTTTAATAAACTCCCAAAAATGTCCTCATCCTACGAAGGGCTCCACTTTACACAGTTGACTAGTTTTTGTAGTAGACGCGGGAGAGCTGACGCCGTGCACAAGCACCTGTATGTTAATCTACCAGGATGCCTTGGACTCCAGGCTTGGTGGGTCAGCGCCAAGATTCAGTCAGTAAGGTGTCCGGGCTGGTAATTAACCCCACAAAATCAGTTGTGTTCCCACTAGCGGGTCTGGCGGGACGGGAAGCGACTGCACTCCCACCGATAGCGCTAACTTGGAAGAGTGATAATTTCCGCTATTTGGGGATGCAGATAGCCCACTGTCCCGGAGCCCAATACGCCTTGAATACAGGGAAAACTCTCGAAAGCCTGAAAGAGTCAATACTCTTCTGGAAGCCACTGCCGTTGTCCGTCATGGGACGGGTGGCATTGGCGAAGATGGTTCTACCCCCTCGATGCCTAAATACTCTCCAGAATTCATTCTGCCGCATTCCGAATGAAACCTTTACCACTCTGAATAGCCTCCTGGTCTTGCTGGTCTGGGCAGGCAAGCAAAGCAGAGTTAAACTTGATATTCTAAAGTTGGACTTGTATCAGGGCGGCCTGGGGCTTCTGGATCTACGCCTATATTATATTGCGGGTCTCCTCCAGTATGCAGCACAATGGTGTGCAGAAGGTCCGAACACGGAAAAAAGGCTGCTGGCTGGCTGGTGCCCTGAAGCAGACCTCCCCAGATACTGATGATGGGGGCTAGAACCCCTTCGGATTGCCCGTCTGTAATTAAACAGGTTGCCTGGGCACGAGCGGTGAGCCTTGTGTTGCAAAGGGCCCCTTATGCACGCTCTCTCCCTTTGGAGTAGCTCCTGGGTTTCCGCCAGATACAGTCAGTCATGGATGTGGCCAGCTGGAGTGCAGGTGGCGGGGGATCTATTCCTCAACGATTCCTTCCTATCCTTTGAGCATGCTAAGGAGCATTATGGGGTCCCTGAGGGCCACTTCCTCCAGTATGCAAAGATAACCCGCACGTTCCGTGAAATCTGGACCACGTTCCCGAACGAGCCAGAGGAGTCAAGCACGCTGTGCACAATCCTGGACCCAGGCTCCCTCAGAAGATTAATATCACGGCTATACAACGCCTTAAAAACGGACCGCAGACTGGACTTGACTGAGACGCGGAAAAGGTGGGAGGAAGACCTACCTACACCATTAACGGAGGGGGAATGGAAAAGCACATTTGCGCTGGTCCAAGACGTCTGGAGCAATGCCCGATTCAAGCTTACACAGTTCAACCACCTCCACCGCACCTACCTAACTCCCATACGCCGGTCGAGGTTTGACCCGTCGCACTCACCTTAGTGCCTGAGATGTGGCGTCACTCCTGCCCACTTCGTACATGTGACTTGGGACTGCCCCATGCTCTGCTCCTACTGAAGCACACTGCTGGACACTTTGGGGAGAGCAACGGAGCTCTCAATTGAGTCCTCAGTCAAACAATGCCTGTTGGGGGTGCCCCCGACCCCCAAGGCCACAACTTGTATGCAGCATAAATTCGCTATGCTCGGGCTGGTATTGGCGAAACGCCATATAGCTATCCACTAGAAGTCAGCTACACCCCCCCCTCACAGAGAAATGGAGGGTGGATCTATGCGAATGGGGGGTAGCAGAAGAACGATGGCTCCAGTCGGTTCGCACGGATGAGAATGCGGATCGAGACCTAGAGACCTGGGGCATTATGTTGGACAGCGCGCAGGGGACGAATCACCCTGGAGGGATCAACTCTGACCGCCCTGAGGACTATGCCAGGACACCCAGACAGTGTAGCTCTCCGACAGGGTCTCCCCCCTCCCCAATATAGTCACATAGTGATTACAACGCCAGGTCCCCCCCCACACTGAGGTAGCACCCCTGGGCCGCATACACCTATATGTCGATGACCAGCAGACCCACACCCCAATGCCTGGGAGGCCCTGTAGATGAGCTAGGCCCCCACCGCTGATTCACCTTCGGCGTGTGCCCCCCCCCTTCGCGCCCCCCACCCAAAAATACCCCAACTGGGTGTAGGGATCAGAGGAGTGGGACGTTGCACCACGTAAAAACCTTGCTTAAATATCAAATATGGAAACACAAATACAACATATGGGAGGACGCTTGTACCGTCAGACGCTGTCAATAGCAATAATAAGTTGTACGTTTGGTTTTGTTTAAAAAATAAGTAAAATTAAAAGTAGTAATGTGATCACAGATGCAATTACAGATGGACCACCCCTGGGGCAGTACATAAATGGTTCTAGAATGTTGTACCCGTAATAGGGCTGGGATTAAACTGTGAGGTCAACTCCTGTACGACGCTCCCTAAGTGCTGCTCTATGTTCTGAGAACTGTACCAAGGGGCCCCATGGATGGGCAACAGTATATTGTACTGATGTTGGTAACAATAATGTCTGTACACTGATTCTGATTTGCATACTACTAATAAAAAGATTTTTTGTAAAAGATTCAGTCACTCAGAGTGCATCGGTTGTAGCTGGCTCTGTCGTCTGCTGTCTTCTTTCCCCTCCCTCCGCTGTCCCTATTTCTTCTACATTACCCTACACCCACGATAGACAAAAGGAAAAGAGCTTTGAAGAGGCCAGCGCTGGCCGCTTCATAATGCTTTTTTTTGTTTTTACCAGTCCTGCTATTCACCCACACCCTCTTGCTTGATACAGTAAAGTTTATGTGATTTTGCACTGTGATTTTATTCTCTTTTAGTTGTACGCATTATATTTTTACATCTATGTAAATCACTGTGAGGTCCACATGTAATTGTTTCGCTAAATAGAATGTCAAATAACTAAATAAATTACATCAATCAAACCAAGAACTCCCAAGTAGCACATTGTCACGGGAAGGAAGCGCCGTCTAAATGTTACAACACAGCAGATGTTGTAGCACCCAGGATAATATGCTGCACGGCTAAATACTTATAAGGTCCCAAAGGAGAGACCTATTGGCTACGTCAATGCTTGATATTTGATACTATAGCATTCATCCTGACAGAAATTGGTTTATTACTGAGAATAAAAGTAACGCAGCCATAGAAAAGGACTTTTGAAAGTGCTCCTTTCAAGCCAGGCACTAATTACCGTTCAAAGAGGTGAAAAATGGGTCTACTAACAAGAGTCTAATTCCATGCAGTCAATCTCCTCCATTAGTAGGGTGATGGGCAATCCCTCTTTGAACGCCTGTTAACTGCACACAAATGACAGGTATATAAGAGTTGATGTAGGCAGCATCTTTTACCATGTGTTATCTGAAGCTTTCTCCTGGAGTCTGATATGCCACAGCGGAATATTGGGCCATTTGTACGAGCAACCTTTCCCAAAACCCTTTGATACATCTGGCCCAATGTTCCTTATTTGAGTCTTATTTGAGTCTAAGTCACCGGTATTATTTTGTGATACAACCTACATAACAATAATTTAAGCTCAATCATAACGTTGTTAGAGTTCCCTACTTTAATGGACACAGAAGATAAATAAATGATTTAAATTAGTAAATGGTTAGTTCTATAGTGCATTCAAAGACAGCCTAAATAAGAACAGGAACTATCAAGTATGGCGCACTTTTTACGTCTACAGTGGATGCTCTTACACTAGAACTCCCTAGTTGCAAAGCTGTCCCTTGCTCTGCCACATTGACTTGAGGAAGCTTTTCTATTAAAATATAACAATGCAGAAATCTGTACCAGACATAGCCCATGTATCCTGAGTACAAACAATCCAATGAATTTGAACCAACTTAACATCTTTCACATCAAATATGTTTTTAAAACAGGCAATATTTCAAGAGGGCAGTGGATTCTTCATAAGGAATGACCTAAGGCAACATCAAGGGGGAAGAGGCTAGACCCTTTGCTCAGTATATCTTGCCAATGCAATGGGAACCCTGTTCCAGTTTTTAAGATTACATTCAACTAATAAACCTTCAGACTTTTAATTCTCAAATATTGAGCGAGTTGTCTTTGGATCTGTTGTACAGCATATTTTTAAGGCATCTAATTACTCATCAGTAATGGAGCTAGTGCTGTTAACATTTCCTACTAGAGAGAATGTTTCCATTCCCACATATGAAAATTAAACAATTATCAGCGTTGAGGAAAAGGGTAGGGAAATCAGGCCAGAAACCCAATATCAATCCACCATTGCAGAAAGATCTGTAGTTCTTTGAGAACTATGGAAAATTAATCCCTCCATGTTACTCGAGTACATTTTCTGTTATCAGAGAAATAACTAAATTTAAATGTTTCAATATCTTTCAATTTAACTTCATACATTGAGGTTAGCATCTTTAAGAGGCAAATCATAGTCTCATGGCTCAAAATATCTTACTGATCTATTGATAAGCAACATGGGATAATATGACATACCATGATAAAAAAATATGCATTTATAGGTTGATGATAAATCAATCTGTCTGAGCCAAACCCCATGGTCTTCAACAAGCCTAAAGAAGTCCTGTGTGAATAAAAAGTGGCATCAATATTGAACGGTGTCACTGACAGAATCATGGGCAGCTTATATAGCAGAGTTTTTAAACAAGCAAAGCGACCTAATCAGTAAACGTACAAAGATCTATATTTTATTTGCCCTACATAAAGAGGAACAGTCCCAGCTCAAACTTTTCTGTATTCCTCAGTTCAATGACCAAAGCGCGACCGGTATGCCCAGACATGGGTCCCATGGTCACCGTCCCACTAGAACCAAATTTGACCTCACTGATGACACCTAAGTAGGTTGAAACTGGTTTGGGTTGCTTGTATTCCGCTTGAGGGGGACCAGGCGGGGGATCAGGCCAGGAACCAGGCCGGACAATCAAGGCAGGACCGCATATGGCTGGACCTGTCTGATGTGACAGGGTGAGCAAAAACAATTGACTGGGATGCAACCAGAGTAATTACCAGGAGCTTAGATTTGGTCACGCATTCCTTCCAACACTTTTATGTATTTTTCAGATTGCCTAAAGGCCAGTCCGACTCTGCCTTCCAACTGCTGTCCCATGTTCATACCTCCTTTTGGTCTCCTGTCTGTGAGGGCGTGTTCCCTGACCTCAGGCTGTAGTTCGGGACTGGCTCTTGGCTAGGGATACAATACTAGTTGTACTCTTTGTATGACCCTGAGGGTCCCCTTCATTGGTCTTGGCATTTGTCTCCCCTGTGAGCAGATATTTGTAATGCACTGGGAGACGTTTTGCACAAACTGTTATGGCTGGAGAGAACACAAGTCAGAGCGTTTAGGGATTGAGAATCTCTCATAAACAAATGCTTTCCTTTTTTTTTACATTGTGCCAGAGTATGCTTCTCTCTGGGCTTTAGGCATCACTATTATTATCAGCTCAAGGTTGCCCTGTAAGATGTCATTGTGCAGTGTCTTTCCAACTACAATCATTCAAATTATTTCAGTTGCTTTTCTCACACATTCTGGCACTTCGGATCTCATGTCCACAAATTAATCACCTTGTGGCTTCCTGTGTGCAGCTGAATAATCTGTGGGAATGGACACCTCCGTAATCATAGGCTGTTTTGTGGTTTTATCTTTATCAGCTGGGATTGCAAAGTCCAGTTACTGCACCATGTTTGATTTCTGTACTCTGGAAGCAGCAGGGTTCTCGTATCTGTTTAGTACTCTGATGCTCAAGTCAATTGTTCTCCGGCTGAGCCTCTGACCTAGGATGGAATTGTTAATCTCATGACTTTGGGAATAAAATCTCTGCTTACCTCTTGTGTTCATTCCTCAGAAACATTGGCTTTCTGGGAGTTTTTTCTGTTATCCATGATAGTTTTGTGCTTTGACCGTGGATCCTTTTCTTATTATGTTTTGCTGCTTCTGTTCCCTCTTTTATCTCCAGTTATTGTTGGACTGTCTCTCATGCAATCCATTTTGTAGAAAGCTTCTGCAGGTACGATGAAAGAAGTAGGTAGGCCTAAAGTAGTTAGGCCCCTGTGTGTAACACAACATCGCCTCTTTATTCTGATATCATGATGTTCTTTGGAGTATTTACAACAGTCCTAGGTGAGAGGGCAGGTTGGTGTACCCAGAGACGCAGGCTACTCCGACTATCCAAATGCATGGGTCGTTCATTGCCATTCAGTAATATTACCTTTTAAATCCCATATAATAGTGCTGATCTGTGATAATTTCGGTGGTTACAAAGCTACAGGACAGATCAGTCATGCCATGCTGTCTAGTCTGTATTTATAGTGTTTTTAAGCTGCACGTCAGCCTTACTTTTATTCATCAATAGACTTCCTTCCACTTTCTTCTGTTGCTTTCTGAGTAGGCACTGGGTCTTTGTCTTTCCAAAAGCATTTAATCACATCCACAATACCCTTTTTAATATTGTCCATTTTCATGAATGTGTAAAGAGGAGTCTTTTTTGTTTTTGTCAAATGCTGGCCATTTACAGTTTTTAAGTCATCAAACAGCATAAGTGATATTCTGAGCAGGTACATTTGTTCTCTGGAGTTTAATTATAACCATATCCAAGGCCACAGAAAGGCTCTTTGGTGGGTTAAATATTTATTAAATGACAAGCGAGAGCTGTTCACAGACGATCTCAGAGGATGAAGTTCAGACATGCCCTCAGTTTGTGAATGTAATATAGTTGTGCTTCGTCAGCTTATTTGTGGAGGGAGATGTCTTGTTTTGGGAGTTATACCCACGGTGGTTCCAGGAGTTGAAGATTTCCCCCGCTAGGATGAAGTTTAGAAGATTGATTTTCATTCGGCAAAGGGAAATAACCTACATTCTACAGCATGCCTGGATAATGTTCTACACTCTATAAAGCAGAACATTAACAAAGTTTCACTTTCATATCTGTAGTACACAGTTGTTATCACAATGGCTTCTAATCTATGGATCTTAAAGTTCAGTGGCTGAATGTGCAAGTTCAGTACTGCTTAAGCCAACTCAACTAGGCCCAGGGACAGAGCTGTTTTTGGGCTGTATCAGAGTACTTCCTGTTAGGGAAGTGGAAGTGGAAGATTCACCCTAAGAAGCCAATCTTGCAGGAGTGGACGAGACATTTTTTGATATGTGGGAGCTTCTGGTCTTCATTCTCCAGGGGTGATGCAAGTAGCTGAGATTCAGTCACCCAGGAGGACAACACTGGGGCATTTACAAGAAAGCAAGAGAAAAGGGATTGGTTTGGGTACCTGGAGGGGAAGAGGAGGAGTGTTGAAGAAAAAACTAGAACAGGGAGAAGTAGGGTGGCAGTGTAGACCAAAGTGGAGAAGAGGCGACCACGCTTAGAGAAGGTCCGAAATAGCAGAACAGAAGAGAAAAGAGAGCAGATGAGAAACAGTGCAGCAGGAAAGAGAAAGGAGGTGATAGTAATAGGTGTGGAGCAGCATGGAGGCAGAGAATGAAGGTAAGAGACAGACCATCTTATGCTATACTGGCAGCAAGTAAAGGCCCTCTAAAAAAGAGTTGGAGTCCTCAGCTGCATTGTTCCACAGAGGTAATTATTGGTGGGCAGAGCACTAAGAACGGAGTTTTGAAGACAAAGTGAAATATGGGGCAAAACATGACTACTGAGCACACTAAGGGAGGAACAGGGACTACAAGGAGGAAAGGGCACAGAGTGCTAAGTGTAGGAAGACAGTGGAAGCTGCTTGCCTTTTTTCTTGCAAGAGGCTACAAACAGATGGTGACATTTATGCAGTACTAAGTGTATCTGGGAACATACTTTATATTATACAACATCATACATGATAGTAGCCTCATTCTTTCAAGCTGTGAAGATTTCAGAAGAAGGCTCGGGCAGAGTGTGACAATATTACAAATCTTCCCCCTGCAGACAGGGAAATCCAAACGTGAATTCTACAATCATCACTGTAAATGTATTGATACATTTTAAAACATTAATTTGGCATGCCCAGAGCATAACTTTAACTCTCCAATGTTGATTCAGATTAATACCTGTTGTTGGTCTGCCATTCAAAACAATGATAATATTTCCTTTGCATGAGTTCTCTCATGTACAGTCATACTGAATATTCTGACTGAAACATTTTAAACATTTTAGACATTCTGAGCCCAGATAAGGGTTTTATCCCCAGTGTGGGTTCTCTTACGTGCAGTGAGATGACTTTTGAAACTGAAGCTTTTCTGGCATTCAGGATGAATATGCTTTTTCCCATTGGGGGTTCTCTCATGTTGAGTACGATTACGGTTACATCTGGAGCTTTTTTGACATTCTGAGCTCATTTGAAGAATAAGGTTTTTGTCAAGAGTGTATTTTGTGATGTTGAATAAGACTATTTTTGTACCGGAAGGATTTGTGGCATTCAGAGCATTGATAAGGTTTTTGCCCAGTGTGGGCTCTCTCGTGTATTTTGAGATTACCTTTCTGATTGAAGCTCTTCTGGCATTCAGAGCACTGATAAGGTTTTTCCCCAGTGTGGGTTCTCTCATGTGAAATGAGATTGTATTTATTACGGAATGTTTTCTGGCATTCAGAGCATTCATAAGGTTTTTGTCCAGTATGGGTTCTTTCATGAAGTTTGAGAAAGACTTTCTGGCTAAACCTTTTCTGACATTCTGAGCACTCATAAGGTTTTTCCCCAGTGTGGGTTCTCTCATGTGCACTGAGATGACTTTTGCAACGGAAGCTTTTCTGACACTCAGAACACTGATAAGGCTTTTGTCCAGTGTGAGTTCTTTCATGTGCAGTGAGATGACTTTTGCAACTGAAGCTTTTCTGACACTCAGAGCATTGATAAGGTTTTTGTCCAGTATGGGTTCTCTCATGTACAGTGAGATGACTTTTGCAACTGAAGCTTTTCTGGCATTCAGGACATGGATAAGGTTTTTCTCCAGTGTGGGTTCGCTCATGTTGAATAAGATTACTGTTACATCTGAAGCTTTTCTTACATTCTGAGCACGAATAAGGTTTTTGACCAGTGTGTATTTTGTGATGTTGAATAAAACTGTTTTTGTGCCGGAAGGTTTTGTGGCATTCAGAGCACTGATAAGGTTTTTCTCCAGTGTGGATTCTCGCGTGTAAATTGAGATTGGACTTGTGACAGAATGTTTTCTGGCATTCAGAGCACTGATAAGGCTTTTGCCCAGTGTGGGCTCTTTCGTGTAGTTTGAGATTGCCTTTTTGACTGAAGCTTTTCTGGCATTCTGAGCATTGATAAGGTTTTTGCCCAGTGTGGGCTCTCTCATGTAATTTGAGATTGCCTTTCTGACTGAAGCTTTTCTGGCATTCCGGGCACTGATAAGGTTTATGCCCAGTGTGTGTTCTCTCGTGTTGAATGAGCTTGATTTTATGAGTGAAACCTTTATGGCATTCAGAGCACTGAAAAGGTTTTTCACCAGTGTGGGTTCTCTCATGCTGAATGAGACCAATTTTCTGACTGAAGATTTTCTGACATTCAGAGCACTGATAAGGTTTTTCTCCAGTGTGGGTTCTCTCATGTAAAGTGAGATTGGATTTGTGACGGAATGTTTTTTGACATTCAGAGCACTGATAAGGTTTTTGTCCAGTGTGAGCTCTCTCATGTAGTTTAAGATTGCCTTTCTGACTAAAGCTTTTCTGGCATTGAGAGCACTGATAAGGTTTCTGACCAGTGTGTATTCTCTCATGTTGAGTGAGATTGCCTTTCTGACTGAAGCTTTTTTGGCATTCAGAGCACTGATAAGGTTTATGCCCAGTGTGGGTTCTTTCATGCAGAGTGAGACTTGATTTCTGACTGAAGCTTTTCTGGCATTCAGAGCACTTATAGGGTTTTTCCCCAGTGTGGGTCCTGTCATGTTTAATGAGAGTATTTTTGCAACTGAAGCTTTTCTGGCATAAGTAACATTGATAAGGCTTCTGCTGAGTGTGGGTTCTCTTGTGTAGAGAGAGATTGGATTTATGTCTGAAGCTTTTCTGACATTCAGAGCACTGATAAGGTTTTTCTCCAGTGTGTGTTCTTTCATGTTGAGTAAGATTGCACTTATGACTAAAGCTTTTCTGGCATTCAGAGCACTGATACAGCTTTTGTCCAGTATGTGTTCTTTCATGTCTAATTAAATGGATTTTGAGATTGAAGCTTTCCTGGCACTCAAAGCACTGATAAGATGATTCCCTACGGTTTGTTCTCTCATGTTGAGTGTGATATGACTGATAACTAACCTTTTCTTCGCATGGAGTACACTTATAAAATGTCTTTCTGGATTTAATGTCTCCAAATTGGGGTTTATCCTGGATACTTCCCATGGTATGGCTGAACTGAGTTCCACAGTCAGGACATGTTTACATAGTGTTCATCATTAAACTCTCTAAGGCACCACAAGTATTCTTCATAACGCTTGTATTAGATGATGATCACTTCTGTCTGGAGTTCACAAGTTGCAACATCTGTAAGTCGTTCTGCAAACCTTCTCTGGACGTTCCTTCGAGTTTAAACAGCACTGATATGTTCTTTGCCTGAGGGTGAGTGATTACAAGTTAGATATATTTTTACATGCATGGACTGGCAGGAAGGTAGTCCATGGAAGGATAATATCATGGAGTTAGTAGCAGAGCACGGGTTACTTTTATTTTTCATTTACACACTGCACACAGCAGGGACATCATTGAATCTGAAGGTTCTGTCCAGTTACAATAACCTGTATAATTTCCAAGGATAGAGATGGTGGTGAGGATCGTTTCACGCTGGATATGAGGCTCAAGTGACTTTGCTTTCCTAAGTTCAAAGAAAGATCTTTAACCATCACTTTCTTTTGTATTGTGTTTGTTTTCTGATCCTGACTCAGATGAGACATATGAGTGAAACTTGTTTTCTCATGTTGAAGTAGATGGTCTTTGTGACAAAGATTTCACAGTTTATGCACTGCTATAGTTTTTCCCAGCATTACGTCTCTGTGGCATTCCTTATTTGCCACAAAACTGAATTTATAAAAGAGGTTTGGTGATTCTCATGCTGCTTTTCTCCAATTTGCATTGTTTTGTAAATCATAAGATATCTAATATAACTTGAAATATTTTTTCAATTATATGTACTTTAGGCTTCAATATGCATTCGTATATCCTTTACATGTTAAACACAGTTCTAGCTCGAAAACTTCTGAGATCTAGGCAGCATTTCATTCTTGGGGCTCTGGGGCATCTTAACTTCTTCATTAAAGTGTTTATTTTTGATACAAATTTTTCAAGAACTGGTTTGCTTTTTTTTGTCAATGGTTCATTCACCTGTAGGATTAAAAAACAGAGATGTTACTAAATGTAAATCAGTACAATGAAATGCCATTTAAGAGTTGCTCTAATTTAAACAGTAGCATGTTTTGATTAGTCAGGCATTCCAAGTACAATTTGTATTTCTTTTATGGTTTAGCTGTTTTAGTGCAGTGGGTGACGAGTTGATATCCACCACAGTGCTAAAAAATCCTTATAATGCTAGCAGGAAAAGGATTTCTCTAAAAAACACAAAGGGCCTGATGTAGATCTTGGCAGACGGGTTACTCTGTCACAAAGGTGATGGATATTCCATCAACCAAAATATAAATCCCATTATATCCTATGAGATTGATATTTCGGCGGATGGGATATCCGTCACTGTTGTGACAAAGTAACCCGTCCACCAAGATCTGAATCTGGCCCAAAGTCTGAATGAGGGAACAAGTTCCATCACATCCTGAGTTTTTGTTGTTGTTGTTTGCTGTGGCATGTTGATACGTTCTCTATGGCTTCATGGAGTAACAGGATTTGGTTTACCGACACACTGGCACTAAGGAGTCAGTCAATATGCCAAGACAAACAATAAGCCCTTATTGCTCTGTCTGGATAGCAAGCCTGCTAACTCGGGCAAATGCTGTCGATAAACACACAGTCCATGAGCTGCTTGTGAAGGTCACGTGGCACACAGCAAACCTCTATTGAAGTTGGTGCTGAAGTCGTGCCTCTTCTGTCTGGTATCAGTGGTGCAAAACTCCTCTCTAACCACTTGCCTGATACATGAGATATTTATAAGGTTTAGCCAGAGGGCTTGTTGAAAAACGTTTGAATAAACAAGGTTTAGCCAGAGAGCTTGTTGAACATCCTTAAAGTGAACTATAAGCATGAAGTGCCAGAAAGACCTTGCAGCTACTGCTGGATTGTTTTGCAGTATTCGTTTCTGAAAGACAAGAAGGACTGAGGCACGCAGTCACTAATCCTCTGGAAACTTTGTTTGGTAGTAACTAATAATAGTGATATCAGGAAAGTATGTGCATAAGATTAGTTATCACCATTTAATGGCACATTTGTAAAACAGAAGAACATTCTTGGTGTTGTTGGTCTACAGCTGGTGAGGAGAACCAATTGCAAAACATTTACATTAAGAAAGAGAGGTGAAAGAAGTTGTTCTACTCTCACATTTAGGGAAATGTACAATATCAGGGAAGGAGTTCGACAATGAACAGTCACGCACTGGAGGTAAAGATGAAAAAATCAATCAAGATTCCAAACTGGTGCTTTCTACTAGACTGACCTAGAAAGAAACATTGTTTACACATACTGGGGACCACGGATGGCCATGACAAAATAGACCAGGGGCTGCTACAAATCCAAATAGGTTATAAATACTGATGAAGACAAACTGTGGCTCAAAAAACAACACAAATTAGTTTAAAAATTACCCACAAGTTTTTAAAATAGCCTCATACAACAAGTAAACCGTTGAATAAATTGAGTTTTTAAGCACAGTAACTTAAAGAAAAACTAATTATACAGCTCAGCATGTTTCACTTTATCAGGCCACTTACTATTACAAGAGCAGCTACACATTATACAATCTAAAACCTCAACTTTGCTAAAATCCACTTATTTCAGGAAATGCTAACTAGGGTTTAAATGGGAGATACACTGACTAATTACAGTGCATTACAGTACGGGTTACTACTCATCTACTCATGGCATCTTTTATCATCACAGACTCTATAGCAACCATCACAGGGTTCTCCCTGTTCCCATAAAGAGAAAGCAGAGCGGCACCAGAGCATCAACAGGGCTCGGCTGCCCCCACAACAGCATGTGTGCTTTGTCCGAGCTCTTCTGCGCCTGGTGGCTGGTGTCTATGGTACATGAGACATACTTTATATTGAATATATGATATATATGAAAAATACTCTACATATATAAATATAGATCTAGTGAAGTGAGGTCACCCATCTGCTATTTACAGTAGAATTTTCTACTTCTCTTAACCCAATTTCAAACACTCTCTCCCTCTCTTTCTATATACAGGTTAAAGTGATATTATCGGTAGGTAAGATAATAATATCTCATTTAACATTAAAAAACAACCCTAGAAATTTACTGAGAAAAACAAAGTTCTAGTTAGGTTATAATGTCAGTCATAACGTCACGTTTTAAAGCCAAAAACACTGAAATTACCAGTAATATTTTACTGTGCTAACTATAATTTGCGCCCTTGCCATGCACATCACATATTGCTTCACTCATGTCATGTTTAATGACACCATTGATGACATCACAGATTAAATCTCAAATTACATCACTGATGACATCATCCAATGAATGTGACAGTTTAGTATATGCTTAACATACTGGAAAGTATTTAGCAAGGTACATCTAGACCTAATTTTATATAGTCTCTTATCTGCTAATGGGTGTAAACTTTTGCAACAAGCTTACCCTCCTAATGGGTCTTGGGTGTATGAAGGGAGTAAGCTCTCCCTGAATGGTTGTGCGCAGGCAAACACGGCCAACTCGTGACTCGTTGATTGCCCACAAGAGCACGGCTATCTGTAAAAGCTTTAATACAGGGGTAAGGTTGTACGTATTAGGTGCTTACTCTTCTCAGAAGCCTTTAGTGTCTGGAGGGAATGGGCTCTGCATGAGAAGTTCTGCATAGGAGGGGAGATTGTACGCAACAGGTACTTGCCCTCTTATGAATGCTTGATTGCCCACAAGAGGCCGGCTATTTGCAGAGTGTGCAGTACAGAGTGAAGGCTGTGCCTATCAGGCCCTTCACCATCTAAGGGGCCTTTGGTGTGTTGAGGAAGTTGGCCCTCTGTCGGAGGGGTTCTGCACAGGGCAAAGACTGTTCACAGTAGGTCATTTCCTACCTATGTCTGGTTCATTGTCCATGAGAGGATGGATATCCACGAAGGATTTCGTACAAAGCAAAGGAAGTTCGTAGTAGGGGTTTGGATACCTAATGGGGCTTGGGTGTCTGGAGGAGTGGGATTTCCATGAAGAGTTGATCACAGAGCAAAGACTGTGTGCAGCAGGGGCTTGCACACTTTTATCTGTTGACTTACCACATAAGGGTGGCTATCCATAAAATGTTCGGTACAGGGCAAAGGCTGTGTGTAGGAAAAGCTTGGTTCACCTAAGGAGGCTTGTGTGTGTGAAGGAAATTTATGTTTTACATGATTTTGTGCCATTTAGGGCCACATGTAGGAAACCATCTTGCATTCCCAAACGGTGCGAATCGCTAAATTCGACCGTTTTCAAATACAAAATAGCCTTTCAAGATGTATGAAAGGTTTTGTAATCGCAATTTTAGGTAATCGCAGTTTTATTGCGACTACAACTAGGGAATAGCAATTTGAAATTCCCTAAGCACATGTACCAAGCATTTCCTAAATGCAAACTGGGCATTTAGGAAATGCTTTTACCATCGACTCCAAGTTGATGATAACCATGTGCAATTTTTAAAAATGCACAAAAAATGCATTTTTCAATGTGCCATGTAGAGCGCACAGGACTTTAGGCCCATAGGAACGCATGGAGTAGTATTACCTAATAGCGATTACCTAATTGCGAATCTTTAGGAATCGCTATTAGGTAATCACTATTTTCTTATATACCATTTTGCATTCCTTAAATAACGATTACCCACAATTCGTTATTTATGGAACGCAAAATGGATTTTTGATACATGTGGCCCTTAGTACTTACTTTCATATCTGAAATGCTGTCCTGGTTTATCGCGTAATTTGAAAAACAATAGGTTGGATGATGAAATCAGAGGTGTCATCAATGATGTTATTTGAGATATCATAAGTGATGTCATCAATTAAGTAATTGAACTTGTCATGAGTGATGTAATATTTGAGGTCATAAGCAGTGTATGGCGGGGCCACAAGTTACAGTCAAGTCAGTAAACTATAATTGGTGAATTCCAGTGGTTTTTCAGGTATAAGACATGCATTATCACTGATTTCAACACATAACTATAACGTCACTTTAACCTTTGTTCTTTTCAATTAATTTCTAGGATTTTTTTTACGCAAAGTTAGACATTATTGCCAACTATAATGTCACTGTAACCTTTTTTTTCAAAGTGACTCTGTGTTTTAAAAAAATAAAATAATATTCAGCCAAATGCCCCACTGCCCATGGACTTTACCCAATCCCGCTCGAGCGGCCAACCACTCACTGTGCACGGCCTTCAGATATGTGCAGCAGAGATTGGCTCGTCAGGCCATGCACCCAACCCTACCATGGGCAGCCATTCCCCTCCTGTGCACAAACTTTGCCCGTGAGCCACAGTTCGTTGGCCACAGGGCCTGGACTCCAGCCAGGCCATGCACCTATTTCTCCAAGGGCAGCCTACCTCTGGCTGCTAATGGCCTTCAGCACAGCGGGGGGTTGGCCTCTGGCCGGAGCCTGTGGCCAATCCCCGGTGGACAACAATGCCCTCCAAAATCACATTTTGTATTTAATTCTTATTTTGTTAATTTTTTTTCAGTAGAGTGGTAATCCTGCAGTACCAACACCCAAGCTTCACCCTCATGGTACTGTGGTATCTTGCAAGCGTTTCCCGTGTGATGTTTGCACTATACCATGGAGACGAAGCTTGTGCAGTTGCTCTGGCAGGAGTACCAGTGGCACGAAAAAGTTTTGGGCCCTGAGGTCCCTCTGGACTCTCCGCCAGTGCTAAGAGGTTACGATATCCCTATTCTTCCCCTTTAAAACTTTTTAAAAACATTTCTATGACATGGGAACCATCACTGAGTTATGTAATTGCTGCTGCAATATTCTTCTCTGGGTTTGCGGACAGTCAATCAGATTGCTCCCTACCGCGGGACGGGAAACAGTTCTCTCACAACCAATCAGAGGGCCATATTCTTTGAATTTTTTGGTAATACAGTACACCTGCAGGACCATCCATCTGGATATACCCTTTTAACCCTTTCATGGCCACCCCAAAGACCTACAAATTTCTCAAAATGATTTACACCAAATAACAAAAAGCACTTTTCATGAGTAAAGTTCTAACTTTCTGCAAAATTTGGTGCAATTCAAATAAGGCACATTTTCTGTAGCTGCAACAGAATTTTCGTTAATGTTTAACATGGGAAATCAATGTTTTGGGACCTTGCTTGATAGATCACCCTGAAACTTCCCAGGAAGGAGCTGGGGTAGAGAAGCGCTGTTTTTCAAAAGTTTTGTGACGATTTGCCAATGGCACCAAAGTTATTAGTGAATCCTGTGGAAACTCTGACCTAACTATAACTAAACAGTGGCAACTGCTCAAAGGCGTTCCAAAGGCAATCCCATCTGCCTCCGTTCGTGCCTGCACCACGCCCATCGGCAGGAACCCTGATCCAAACTCCACCTGTTCAACCTTGGACGCCGCCACAAGTGCTGCTGCCGAGTCACACCTCCGTCCACAGTGGGCCCTTTGCCTACTCGCACTTCTACTTCACATGCCTCCACACCCCTGCTCCCTCATGCACAGCACACCCCCCACAACGTCAGAACTGAAGACCCCTACTCACACAGCACTACCCACCCTGCACAACAACACTCACTGCCATGCATGTCCTGAACACACGGTCACTCGGCAAGCACTCCACCTAGATTTGGGACCTCATCGACTCCAATGCACCGGACCTCCTCTTCGTCACCGAAACCTAGCTCAACTCCACATCGGCGCTGGAGATTGCCACAGCCATTCCAACAGGTTACAAAATCCTGCACCAGGAACAACCCCATAAACCATGAGGAGGACTCGCCGTCATCCACAGTGACACAATCAAGTGGACCTCTAACACTGACCCAGAACCCACTTTTAAGGAGCACATGCACTTCAAGCTTCAGACAGTAACACCCCAAAGGCACTTTTGCCTGTAGATCCCCAGGACCTCGCACCCACTTCAGCAACCTCCTCACTGACCTCACCACACTCCTCGTCATGGGCACTAAAGACTTCAAACTCCTAGGCGATCTCAACTTTCATCTGAACGACCCCAAGAACTCAAACTCCACGGATTAGCTTGAAAGCATACAGAACATCGGCCTCACCCAGCTCGTATAACAAGGCCCTACCCACATCTTCGGATACTCCCTGAACCCCATCTTCTCCTCCAGCGACAAGGTTAAAGTCAGCCACATCACTCCACTCACATGGACGGACCACTCCATCATCCACTTCCACATAACAGGGCCACCGAATACTACAATGGAGTCTAGCAATACCCCAAGCTCAACATCCTCCAACAAAACTACCCAGACCCCACCAACAACACAAAACAACTTCAACCACTAGATCACCACATGCGCCACTACCCTGGTGCCCCTGAAAAACTCAAACCCAAAAGATCCTACAAACAAGCTAGCTGGTACAAGCTGACCTCAGATAATCCAAAAGAGTTTGCAAACAACTCGAAAGGAAATGGATAACCATCAGAGGAACCACCACGTGAGCACCCAAAAGGCTACACTTAGACACTATCACCATCAAGTGAAAGAGTCCAAGAAAAAGGCCCTGACCCTGAGAACCAAATCTAGCTCCAATAATTGAAAGGAACTTTTTGCCATTGTCGAGAAATTCACCAACCCATCAGCCAAGCCAACACCATCACCCTTACACAAGAACTCCTCAAAAACCTCTCCAACTTCTTCCACGAACAATCACCAAGATCTACTGTCATTCTGAACCCCAGCAACCCCTTTTCCAGCCTGCAAACCTCATCAACCAAAGACTACCAAGTGATAACATAGAATCCTCTATCTAACGAGGGCACTGCAACAATAATGAAAACAGGCCACTCAGGAGCACCCACAGACCTCTGCCCCCACCATATCTACAACCTGGGAAGAGCCACAATCAGTGCTGGACGCACTTCCATCATCAACACCTATCTCAAGATAGCCACCTTCCCAAATAGCTGGAAACACACCAAAGTCACCGCCCTTCTCAAAAAAAACCTCAGCTGACCCCAAAGTACTCAGCAACTACAGACCCACCTCGCTGCTCCCTTTCAAGCCAGTCATCAAGAAGACCATCAAGACAACTCTCTGACCAGCTAGAATGCCACAAACTCTCAATCAGGATTCTGAAACAAACACAGCACAGAAACAGCCCTCATCGCTGCCACAGACAACAAATGCACAATCCTTGACCGTGGACAGACCGCTGTCTTCATCCTCCTCGACCTCTCCACCGTCTTCGATATCAACTCCCACACACACTCATCGGCAGACTACACATAGCGGAAATACAAGGACCAGTTCTCAAATGGATAGTCTCCTTCCTTTCCGGAAGAACTCAGTGAGTCAGGCTCACGCCGTTCATATCAGAACCCAAGGACCTCATCTGCAGAGTCCCACAGGGATCATCACTCAGCCCCACACTTTTCAACATGTACATGACTCCTCTGGCTAACATCATCAGATCGCACGGAATCAACATCATCTCCTATACTGATGACACCCAGTTTAAGAGCGACAAAACTGAAGTAGTGACCTTCAGGAATAAAAACTCAACTTGGTGGCCCACCGAACTTGGACCCAAACACCCCAACCGACCAAGCTAGGAGTTCTGGACACCAACATCACCATGAAGTCCCAGGTCACCTCCTCATGCTTCCACAGGTTCCGCATGTTACATAAAATCTTCAAGTGGCTCCCACTGGACACCGGTCGCTCGATCATGCATGCCCTAATCACAAGCAGATTGGACTATGGCAACACCATCTACGCTGGCATCCCAGCCTATCTACACAGACTTCAAACCATCCAAAAACACCGCCACCAGAGTCATCCTCGACCTCCCGCGCTGAACCGACACAACTCCTCAGAGAATTCCACTGGCTCCCCATCCAAAAGCGCTGCCAGTTCAAACTTTCCACACATACATTCAAGTCACTAAACAACATGGGACCCACATACCTAAGTCACAAAACAGCATGGGAACCACATACCTAAATCACCCGCTTCACTGCCACCAACCCATCAGACATCGCTCAGCATCACTCTCACTAGCACACACCTGCATCGAAGAAGCGGAACGGGAGGTCTATCATTCTCCTACCAAGCCGCCAAATCCTGGAACAACTTCCCCTAACATATCAGGGCCTTCTCCTCACTTCTTGGATTCTACAAGAAGCTGCAGACCAGGCTTTTCAATTAGTCTTCTAGCAGGATCATCAACACTGCCTGTACTCAGCCTACACTCACCTAATCAGCGCCTGAATATCCTCAGGGGTGACAAGCACCGCTCTACAAATCCACCTTACATTGCCAAAAGATTTCGTAAAATGAAAAGAGAGAGAAGAGGAACACAGGATGCCAGTGCCAGAGAGACCAGTACGGGTTTGAGCTCAGACACTGACCAGGATGATGTCACAAAGAAAGATGACAAAGTGAAGTCCGGCCACACCTCAAAATTGGACAAATTAAAAATGTTGTGGCTGGACAGGTGCACGGACTACAACTTGCAAAAGGGAAAAGGGAACAAATAAGAGGGGGCCAAGGCAGAGGAATGAGGCAGCAGCCAAACTGAGATAACTATCAGGAACAAGAAATAACCAGTGATGGCAAAACAGTAGTTAATTTTACTGAAGGTGAACTTACAGTTTCTGAAATAAAAGTACTAACTCTGGGACTATCATTTTGTGTAAGGTCAGAATTTGTTTATATTCAGATTCAAATAGATCGGTATAAATATATTAGGAACTCAAGCTAATGAAGGTTGATAAAAGCAATGTTAGTAAGTCATGTCAAGTGTTGAGAGACTCCACAGAGAACTGGAGAATAAAAGTGCAGGCGATACTGGGAGTATAAGTGAGGAAATGATACTTCAGAGTGAGAATATATATGTTACAGAAGAAGTACAGTGTATACGGTTGAAAAAGTATAGATACAGGACGCTGTAGGTTCATTTTCAAATTATAGTTTAATAATGAGAAAATATGAGCAGGTTCACTGATGTGTTTTTTTACCTTTCAGCGAAAATGTTGTCAACAATTGAGCATGTACAAGCACACGATCAAATGTACAGTTTCAGCATATGTTGTGAAAAACATGATAAGTTTGATATTCATGAACAAATGTTTTTTTTGAGACACTGTTTTTTAGACACATTTTTGAAAGTCTGTCTTGTAAAGTATGTCTTTTCTGTTCACACGGGTTGCTGGTGTCACGTGATGTGGGTTCATCACGTGACGCACTTCACATAAAATTCAAATAACTTGTGGGTTATTTAGCACAAGTACGCATGGTTTGGAGAAGTGCGGGATTCACTTTTTTGCATTGTGCTTTTTAACTGGGTCGAGGGATCATTATGTTTGGTTTTATTTTAGCACTGCATGTTATAGGAAGAAGCATGGGGCAAGAGCACATACACGGAGTACACGTCGCTTCTAGTTACTATTTTCGGTTTCCGCTAGAGCATGTCGTTATTGCAGAGAAGATAGTGTGATATGTGAAATACAAGGCCACGTAATGCATCACTCATTAAATGTGTTTTAGTGCTTGGTAAACCTTGATGCATGCATGATACTGATGTAACTTTTTAAATGTTTTTATGCTGATTATAGTCAGTTCTGTAGCGAAGATGACATGTGGCACTCATGTGATTCTCCTCAATTGTAGTTTCCCCTGAAGAAGGACACACTTGCCCTAAATGCATTGGGAGTACCATTGAGATGTTGAACTATAAGGGATCATAAACTTTCTGTGTCTCAGAGTAAAGCCCACGGGCACTCATTGAACTGTTGAGAAACTGAGAGATAACGCTTGGTTACAAATTGGATTACGTGTGAAGAAATTGGATTAGAAATAATAATTTATTGGTTGGATTTTTTGGGATGATTTGCATTCATTCAGCTGTGCATCCTGATGTGGGGGACCTGTCAAGGCTTCAAGTGTTTCTTTCTTCACAGAAGAAGAGGGTACCACATTTAGACCCACATCCCTCTTAGTACTCAATACTTCACATGATAGCATAGATGTGTTTGCAGAAACGGTGATTAGAGAACTTCGCAGTTTGCAAATCAAAACAAGAAGGAATAGATTGGCCACACCTCAACAGTGCAGTGAATATTTATAAAGAGACCATCACTAAATTGAGAGATAACAAAGATTGTGTCATAAGGAGCACCGATAAATGAGACAATGCAGTGCGACGGCCGATTGAGCTGTACATGCAGGAAGCATATAGTCAACTTTCAAATACTGAGTGTTATAACAGAGTTGAGAAGGCTTATTATCTGAAGGAAAACCAACACTAGACTAATGATTTAGTGGAATAGAGAGTTCAAGGACAGATTAGCTATGATGAATTCAGATTCCTGTAGACAGATTATCCAAACTTCCCTGTTTTTAACCTTATCCCCAATATTCACAAGGACAGCAGGTTGCCCCCAGGGAAGCCGATGATAGTGGCACAGAAAGGCCTATTTGAGAGCACATTGAAATATGTAGATAGCTTTCGTAGTCCACTGGTAGTGAGCCGACCTTCCCATGTAAAGGACACTTCTGAGTTGCTGATTTTTAGGTCTCGCCTAGCGTTGCATGCGCTGCTCGCTCTGGCGAGATCTATTGTGAGAGAGGAGATTTGAGAAGGGGGCTTGAAGCCCCTCATTTTCATTGGCCGGCGTCACCGTTTATGCTAAACGGTGGCCTGCCATTGGAAATGAGGTTTTTTTGCCGCTGCCCTTTCTCCTTTTGGGACGGCCCCTCCGGACTGGATCGCTTGCTTCATGGCTGTCGTGAAGCAATTTCTTATCTCAAGGAGGCGTGTTATATAAACAAGCCGTGAGATCCAGTCCGGATGGGCCGTCCCAAAAGGAGACAGGGCGCCGCGTGTTTATTTTTGCATCGCGCTTTCACTTAAAGTGAAAGCGCGATGCAAAAGTAAACAGCAGCTGCCTTCCCGCAATGGCGAGCGCTTGTTTTAGAAGCCCTAGGACCATGGTTCGGGTCAATAACTGAGCAATGTATGTTCCTGTATTGTTATCAGGGGCATGTGACGTCATTTCCGCTCTACCATGATCCTGTTACAGCGACTCCATTGGCAATGTTCACCACTGGAAGTTGTCTGGTTTGGCCTATTCGGTATGCTAATCTGTTGGGCTGCGATTCGGGTGCCTGCAACACGTGTATACCTCGAGGACCAATTATCTTTATCAGTAGGCATCCGAACACTTTCCTCCAAGTTATGAGAGACGCGGATGATAACTTCTCTCGCAAGTTGTCAGCCGTTCCCGACCCTTCGCCTTTCCACCGCGTTCCAGTGCCGTCCTAAGATATACAATGCCGGTGCAGACACCGCAGAGCATACCCTGTGTATAAACACGTGTGCAGGGGGTGGAGGGGGCAGAGGGCTGCAGGTGAGAAGTAATCTGTTAGTACAAGTACTGCAATGAAGTGTTCATACCTCCAAAGTGCACATATTTCAACTTGTCACCGCTGTGATCACGTTCACTTCCTATTTAATTTCGGGTCTAAACTTCATTTTCTCTTGAAATGGTCAGAATCGATGTTGGTGTCGAGTCCCGTATGTAAAGGTGTGTATTTGTATTGGGCACGTGCGTGATGACTGGGGGACCCTCCAGCCGAGGGGCTTTTCGCATCTATGGTACTGGACTTCGGGAATGGGTATCTGGTGTTAAAGTGTATAGATTACAGCTGCAGTATGTTGTCAGCGTTGAACGTGTTTGATACTAAATGTATGGGCGATGTGCATCACACACCTTGTAGTTAAATATAAACTGTTTGTTTTTAATGAAATGTGGGGCGAATATTTGTTGAAATGCCGGTCACCGCATCGTTTCAGTTTTGGGGGAAAAAATGGAGTGCGTTTTTACGAAAATGTCTGCTGACTGGAGGTAATTGGGAAGGGTCTGGGCATGTGTTGCATAGCGCCTAGTCCTGGTGTACAGGCTGTGTTTAAAAGATTATGTTGGTACACACACGAACAGCGGCACGGAAAATTAAGTGAATTGCCCAGGATCACATTGTTTTTTTTTTTTAAAGAAAATCCAGCTTTAAACTCAGGTTTTCTCCGATTCACAAGCAGTGATGTGGTCTGTGGACCACCTTTTTCTCAACATGTGCGGTCTTTGTGGGTGGGAAGAAGTGATGTGCGGGGGGAGGGTTTTTTGTCCCCTGCATAGGTTGTGACTTCAGCTAATGGAATGGTGCGCTATTTAAAGCGCCGAGAGTGAGAGTGCAGGCTGCAGGGTTTACTTTCGTGCACGGGCGCGTGCCCGTCTTGTTGTCACTGCTCTTGTTGTGACATGTGTAGGCTGTATATCTGTGCTTGGGGGGGGCTTCACAGTGGGGTGCTAGTAGCGAATAAATGGACTAAGGGGTAATGTTAAAATCAGGGTCCTAAGTGACACTTCCTGCCAGGTCTTGCTGCCTCCCAGAAGCACAATAGGCGCCCTCATCAGAAGCCCGCTGAATGGACCTAGTGTTTTACCGACCTCGGAAGAATGAAAGGTCGTGCCAGTCCCACCGGATTGATGTCTCTGTGGACGGCTGATCGGTTGTACAGACAATCCTTGCAGTGCATGCATCCGGTTACAAAACGTGGTGTTCACAGCGCTTCACAAGAGGGAGCTGTGTCAGGGAGCTGGATATGTGAATCATATGTTGTTCCAGTTAATAACTATGTTGTTAGTATCAGTCTAATTGGTAGGAGTACTAGCGAGGGGGTGGTTTTAATGTTATTGCATACTTATAGGTCGTAGTAGAGGTGTTTTTGTTATTATCGTCGGTAGAATGAGTTTGCATAACACTTATTTCTCGTGCGCCTACATCCGAGCTAAAATAACCCCGTTTCCATAAATAGACAGCAGAGTGGGATGATGTGGGATAGTTGTAAAGTTCATGCCCCTGGGTCTGGTATACTTCAGTATTAATCCCGGCTTTTCTAATTCACCAAATGCTGTGTCTTGGGCAGATCACCTGTTCTTCGGCTCTCTTGCCCGGCTTCATTTGAGACATTTATTACAAAAAGAAAGATCACTAGATAGCTGCCAAAGGCTTTGCAAGATTTCCAAATATTTGCGCGTTTTCAGTGCATCTCTGCGTTACTAGCGCTTGTTTGCAGTGAGGCGTGGATGGATGGGCGGCCATTGCCGCCCCTCTATGGTATGTGTTCTTAAGTAAAGATATTCTGAGGTGCACGTCCATGATTGCAATAATCATGCGGAAAAGGCTGCGAACGTTCAATCACAATTCCGGTGACCCTGACTATATAACAGATAGATGTTCCATTAGAAGTTAAGGTGAAATTTGGTTTAAGAAATAAAACCAAACCGCACCGAAACTAACCAGTTAAGTTAGGCCACATCCCACGTCAGGAGAACCAAAACTTTCCACCCCTGGCCCCTAAAAATTAACTACTCATGGTTATCATCATGATAAGCCATCCCCTTCACCCTCTAAGCACACGGGGGAGGGGCTGGTACTCTCCCATGCACTAACTGGGCCACAGAGGCATGGAGTCGGCATGAGTCACGTGGGCATGGATACCAGTGTCTGGCCAGCATAAGTGGCACCTGCCCGCCTCCCCCACACAGCACGTTCCTGGGACATCACCAGATGTTCCCGGATGACTAATGGGTCTGCAGTCCGGCCATACGGTGACCCAACACGCCCTGCGCAGGAGGAGGCGGAAAACATGCAACGCTCCCTTGGTAACCTGGGCAGTCAAGAGTGGAGGCGTCCCGGGGGCGGAAGCCGAGCAGTTCTTCAGAACTCCCTGCAAACACAACGCTGTTCACGAGCCCCCACCCCTCCTGTGAACTTTATACTAGGCCCGCCCTGTAATTAAGTGCCTCTCGCACACTATCAAAAGCAGCGTGCAAGCCTTTCACGCCAGTGCCATAAAAAGTATGAGGCAGTCCGACACGCTACATAAAAACAAGTCTGAATGATAATGCTATCTGACAAATACACTCTCTCTTCAGGCGCTTCCTCCTACTAAATATTTACTTTGTCTCCATGTGCCAAAGTTCGGAGGCTGAGAGGGTGGCTCAGTGAGTTGAGTGTTCCTTGCCCATACAAGCAACGTAATGCATATGACAAACCCTTCCGCATAAGTGTTAACATCTTATTCGCAGCGCTTATCAACGAACGAGTAGTGTGAAACGCTAAGAAACAAGCTACCCAAAAGTTTTAACGCCTGCTTTAACAGCTATATACGTGGCCGCTGAAATTATGCAGTAGTGGAGGACCAAATTGTGAGGCAAGGAAGGTAAGTTATGCATTTCAATGCAGAACATTTTATGATAGTGTTACTTGATAATTGTCGTTTTCACGTGATCATCGCCTAGCAAAGGTTTCACCTCATTAGTACCAGGTTAACCTTCAAATACAGTAATAAGCAACAGAAAAATTACCAGTCAACCTTTGCATACGGTTTTACACTACAGTGCATGGCAACACGTTGCTGTGATTCTGGTAACTTTAGATCCGTTTGAGCTAGAAAAATTTCTTGTTAAACTCATCTGCTGTGTGATCTGCAGATTTTATGTGGCAAATACGGCACGTCCATGACTGCAATAATCATGCGGAAAAGGCTGCGTCCGTTGAATCACAATTCCAGTGACACTGACTATATAACAGATAGATGTTCCATTAAAGTTAAGGTGAAATTATGATTACGAAATAAAACCAAACCGCACCGAAACTAACCAGTTAAGTTAGGCCACATCCCACGCCAGGAGAACCAAAACTTCCCACACCTCGCCCCTAAAAATTGACTACTCATGGTTATCATCATGATGAGCCACCCCCCCTCTAAGCACAAATGCAGCATTTCCCTACATAAGAAGGCTCATCAGATACATCCGCGCAGATATGAATGTATATAAACACGCACACACATTTATGTATACAAACACTGACATGTGTATGTATGTATATATATATATATATATGTATATAAACTCGCGCGCACACGTGTATGTGTAAACTCACACTAGTACAAATGCAATGCAATAGATTTCGCAATTACAACAAAGTGAGCTATTGCCATTTTGCATTACACCATTTAATTAATGCTTCACGAAGGGGAAAAAAAAAAACAATAACATTTACAATGCCAATAGCTCAAAACAATGTCATTGCGAGACCTATTGCATTGTAAATGCTTGTTTACATCAGCTGGGAGAGCGATATGCTCTTGATGACCTGGGATGTGTCATCCTTATACACCAGTATATATCATTTCCACAGGGCTACACTGATAAAGCTTTATCAATATACATTTATCTGATGATTCCATGGTGTCATGCTAAGAACATCTTTGTGTTTAACATTGAACTGTACGAACAACAAAGGAGGACTGCCATGGGTACTTGCTTTGCCCCCCAGATATGCAAATTTGCATATGAGCTAGTTGGAGGAGCAAGTGCTCAATGGTCCTGATTTGGAAGAATGAGCGGGCAAAATTGTTAAATGGGTCCGTTTCAATCATGATATATTTGTCCTTTGGAAGGGGCGTGCAATACAAGCAAAGAAGTTTGTTAATGAGATCAACGAGAATGACTTGAATCGCTCATTTACAAGACAGAATTGATGTGAGATTGGCAATCGGGGTGTGTGTTGGAAAATCATTCAGCACTGTGTACAGGAAAACAAGGGCTGTCAACACCACTCAACACGCTAGAAGTTTACACCCTGCTCCTCTTAAAGCCAATATCCCTTTTAAAGAACACCTTACAGCGAAAATAATCTGCAGTGCCAATGATCAGTATGAGCCGGTAGAGAGTAAAATGATTGCCAGGTTCAGAGCCAGGGGGTATAAAGATCTAGTTCTTGATCAAGCTAAATGCACCAGGGAAAATATCCTATTTAGGCCTCGGAAAACAAAAATAAGCGACAGCAAATATAGATTCATTTCGACTACTAATAGGGAACATAATACTGTTAGAACTATATTGAACAAACATTGGCATTTGCTAAAGAGGAATCCTGACATAGGGACAGATCTGACACAAGGCTTTTAATTACTTATAGGAAGGTATGTCTTGCGAGGGACCATCTGGTCATGAGTGAAGTTAAAACACTGTAGGATACTGACACATGGCTAAAATCGAAGGAAAGTTTTAGGAAATGTAATGAATATAAAACGTGTAAGCATGGGGATAATTTTACCAACCTTTTAACGAGGATGATAAAATCAAAAACCACTTGATTTGCAAGATTCAGTATGTTGTTTACATACTGAGATGTCCCTGCCCGAAGACATACAGAGGCAGCAGAACCTTGCCAGTTCACAAGAGGATATTTCAGCATCTCAGGGCAATAAAAAAAAACAACACTAGTTTCCTGTCCCAAGACATTTTCATCATCTTCCTGGGAAAGTGGGATGAAAACAACATGAAATATAGTGTGCTTGATCAGGTATCCATGAAAATGAGAGGGGACATCAGGGTCAGAGAATTTCAAGAGTTGGAGTCAACGTATATTTTTGATCTTGACACCAAAGAACATGGGGGTTTAAACTGCGAAGGAGAGCTGCATGTACATTTATGATTAAGGTTGCCACTGGATAGTTACAGTTGGAGTAGGTTTCCATAGCAAAAGCATTTTTTGGTTTGCCAATAACTTTGATGCCAAATGATGAATCTTCACAAAAATTTCCCAAAAGTCTCATCCACCTCAGCTCCTTCCTGGAAAGTTCTGGTGTGATCAGTCAAGCTGGGGTTGAGAATAAGGATAAGGCGGAAGGGAGTCCCAAAACGTGTTTTCCCCATGCAATTTTCCACAGGAAAATTAGAAATAACTACAGTCAAAACAGTTGAATGGAATTATACCAAATTTGGCGGAAAATGCACCTTTTGTGATTTGGCACAAATACATACAGTATTTTTTGAGAAATTAAGGCTCAAAAACGTTGTATATTTCACACGGCAGACGATCTGTAGAGCAGACAGATCTTAAGATAAGATCTGATTGTCTGCCACCACATGAACAAAGATGTGGCGGCAGCCATTTCTGGAATCTGAGACTGAGTCTCCGGTCCTCGCAATGAGATTAATAAAAAAAAGAAATAAGGGGGCAGGGTAGAGATACCTTGCCCCGCTAGGCCTGGCTGGGGGGTGGTCCCAAGGCCAAACAATGTTTTTTTTTTTTAAACTGTACCGCATATTTGCAGAGGATTTACACATCTGTAGTATTTTAAAAAAGCACGCTCTTTAAAAATAAAAAAAAACCTAGGTGGGCCAGGGCTGTGAAAAGGCATCACATTGTCTCATTATGGGAAGTGGGGGCGGGCGGCCACCCTCTCCGATCCTCTGAGGCCCCGGGACTCCATCTCCTGGGGCCCTATTGATAATAAGGGGTGCCAGGCACATGGCCCTTCTCCCCATGCCTCTATGAGGCCTGAAGGACTCATTCCCCGGGCTATTTGGATAATAACGGGAGGTTATGCACAGCCCCCCTCCCCGTACCTCTATAAGGCCCCAGGGACCCTATTCCCCAGAGTGTTAATATTATTAGGGGATGAGGAACGCGGCCCCCCTCCCCGAGCCTAGATCGGCCCCGGGACCCCATCCCCAGGGCTTCATATAAGCAGTGTCCCGGGGACTTCTTCCCCAGGACACTGCTGTTTTCTGCCCGGGAGACTGCAGGCATACTCTGTCTGCACTCTCCCAGGCAGAAAACACAACTTTGCTCCCACACAGGCAGGAGCAGTGAAAAATGCTGCTCCCGCCTGGGCAGGAGCAAATTTAGTGAGCCAACTCCCTCCAGCACCACTATAGGTGCTGGCTGGGGAGCGGGCTGCAGCCACAGGGGCCTTGGGGCTCCCCCCGTGGTCTCCAATGAACTGGAAACATGGGTGATACTGGTGGGCACCGGGACACCCACCAAAAAATGTAATAGGCGGCTCCTGTACAGTAGTGGCTGGAGAATCACAAGGGCCTTGGGGGCCCAGGGGCCCCCCCTACACCTCCCCAATGAATAAGAACATGTGAAGTGTACCAGGTGGGCACCCACTTTTGAAAACAAAATACACCGGCTCCCACCACAGTGGTGGCTGGGGAGACAGAAAGGCCCACAGGGGCCTTGGGGCTTCCCCTGCAGCCCCCAACATTAAAAGAAGTATATGGTGCCCCTGGCGGGCACCGGAGAACCCAAAATAAGATCAAAAACGTTTAAAAAAAATAATAAATGAGCGGCTGTTTGCTGCGGTGGTTTGATGCATGTTGGGGGTTGGGTGCCAGTGGGTGATTGGGTGCTGGCCAGGCCCTACACTCCAAACACAAGCTGCGCATTGTGATGGACATCTTACTTTACGGGGAAAAAAATTGAAAATCACTGAAAAAAACAAAAGTTAAAGTGACACTACAGTTAGGTATTGTAATAATATGTTACTTAACATTAAAAAAGCTTAGAAATTTGCTGAAAAGACCGAATGGTAAAGGGAAGTTGTAGTTAGGTGAAAATATCAGTTTAAACAACTGTTTTAAACTAACAAAATCACTGAAATTCACCAGATATATGTATCACGAGTAACTATAAATCTGCCCTAAAGTAAATATAACTAGCGCAGTCGCCAGGCACTGCTAAATACCTCACATTTTACATCACTCATGACATGTTCTATGACATCACTGCAACATCTGAAATGACATAATTGAGGAAAACACTGTGCATGGTGGGGAGCGAGTTATAGTTACTTTAGGGCATAAGTTATAGTTACTTGATATAACTACAACTGGTGAATTTCAGTGGTTTTGTTGTATGTATGCTTTAACTGACATTTTCAACGTCCCTTTAACCAATGGGTTTTCAGTGAATATATTTAATATATTCACTGCAAAAAAACAAAGGCTACAGGGACGTTACAGTTAGAAAATAGAGCTCAAAAAAGCTTCAAAATTCACTGAAAAAAACAAAGGTTACAGGGACGTTATAGTTAGGCTCACATTTAGTGGTACAAAACGAGTGAAATTCAGCAGTTATAGTTAGCTGAGCTAACTATAACTTACGTCCTTGCAACGTACTTCTTATGACCTCACATATTACATCACTCATGACGTGGTCAGTGGCATCACTGATGACATCTAAAATGACATCACTGATGACATCATACAGTGATTGTTAGTGTTATCTAAAGGTTTGTGAGTGTTAAACATATATGCTAAGGTGATAAAAAACGCACACTCAACAGCTGACAAAGGTCGAGCACTTAAATTCCAACTGTTTCATGCATATCTCGTGAGTGCAGCTACTCCCGACATCCGCTGCTGAAGGATGTCAAAAGGACAACAAGAGTTCATAGAAAGGAAGGCGCACTCTGATCAACGTCACTCAATAGGCATCGGTAGTTCAAAAAAATCTTCTTTTTATTAGTGTTGATTCGACTATGAAACAGGCACACAGCCAACGCGTTTCGTTCCCTTGTGCCAGGGGAACTTCATCAGGGCTGTAACAAACATAACTAACATAAATATACATATATAAGTAATCCACAACAATAACAAAATACATATATGAACAAATGAAAATTTACATTAACAACACAAAACTAAAAGATGAAAGTATGTTAAAAATTAAGGAAAAAACCAAATATACTGAAATAACATGATATGCAACAAAGATGACCCAAAGTGTTGCAGAAATTAAGACAGACAATATTAAAAAGAGAATGAATAGTGACAATAAAACACCAATGAATACACTTCACATATACATTTGAAAGACACATATATTAAGCTAAAAAGTGGAGGAGATGATGAAAGGTGGGAAAAAGACAATATAAAAGAAACATCTTTGAAACATGATAATACCACACCACAATGAAAGAGGGTAATTATTTAACATTTAAAGATAAAGAGGGGGAGGCGGAGAGGAAGTAGGCAGTGAGGGTCGAGAGGACTTATACTAAAATATTGTATAGAATAAAGGATAAAAATTCACCTAGTTCAAGGTAGAATAGAGCACCCCTAGACAATCTGAATGGTATCAGTTCGCCTTATGTGGTTCTCGAGTGAGATCATGATTGAGATATATTCCAATCTAAAATTTAAAGAAAAAACATAACTAATTGCCAAAAAAAGAGATAAACACATCAAATCATATACTATACATCTCCAGAGGGGATTCAAGAATGAAGGGGGGGCAATCCCCAGATGCGAACCAAACAAGCTTTCAAATAAGCTACATAGATATTAATCCCGATTACTCAACAAAAGGGATCATGAAATATTTAATTCAATTAGGCAGCATATGTATTAGGCCCGGTTACTCAACAAAAAGGGACCATATAAAATGTAATTATATAAACATAGTAAATCTTACCTAGACAAGTGTAAAAGAACATCTGGTAATGTCAAAGGACAAATCAATGTCCACATCAATGTCGCGTAATCAGTATTCGAGTGAGGCATAAATAACAAGATCTAAAGTGGTAAAACATAATATAATGAAGATGAGGCTATCTTCCATATGTAGCTGTTCGTGTCTAATTCTTAGACATCAATTTAAGTAGTGTAATACAAAGAGGTTAGCTATACATATAGCCATAAGAATTAGATAATACATATCGTAATAACAAAAGGCCAAGGTCATTAAGCTATACATGTCACGTTAAAATAACAAGTAATCGTAGATTTATCCAAATAATCCTATGGGCTCTAGTCCACTGGGGAGCATTACTTGATATAAGAATAATAACATTGGGAATTACAAGAATAGACCAACTACTTCATATGAAAAGAAAAACAGTAGTTGGTCAAATACAAACAATCTGTCAAAAGCGTAGCAACTGTAGATACCACAGCACACTGCAGATAACGCATATGACATAGCAAAAAGAAATAATAATCACGAATACAGCTCAAATTGTCAATGTAAAAATCCCTGTTATATGTGGGGCATAGAGTATAACATGATGAGTGCACAAAAGTAATGCACGCCTTAAATAAACATGCCTCGCCCCCAAAGTCGATTTATCGAGAGAAGTAAAAAGTGAAGATTAAAATATAAAAAGTCAACAAAATGCTGACTTGACCAAAAGAAGCGTGCAATATTAAGCACCAAGGCTTTACCTTATGATGCAAAACAACGAAGAGTAATCAAAGATCTATCCCAAAAAATCCCAAGGAGAACACTGCTTAATAAGGGGATAGTGGCATAATAGCAGAAGTGGAACAACCATATCATTTAAAAACCAGTAGTCGGTCCAATACAGGCAATCTTTCCAGGGCATGGTAACCAAAAATACACAGCGCACTGCCACTATCGCGTACAGCCTGATAGACAGTAATAGTAATTACGAGTAAAGCTCAATATGTCCATAACATTGTCCCAAATACATATGGGGCACTGAAATTGGCACAATGAATGAACAGAGACAATGCAAGCCTACGATGAAATAGCACGGTAACCATAAAATACACAGCGCACTGCCAATACCGCGTGCAGCCTGGTAGACAGTAATGGTAATAATAATTACGGGTAAGGCTCAATATGTCAATAACATTGTCCCAAACGTATGTGGGGCATTGAAGATGGCATAATAAATAAACAGAGAAAATGCAAGCCTATATGCTAAGGTGCCAGAAAAGTTAAATTTGCTTACTTTGTGTACTACTAATAACTGATACTATTTCGAACATAGATTATGTGAGTGGCTGTTTGACTATGTGCATCCGTGTATGAGTGGGTGTGTGAGTGGTTGTATGAGTGAATAAGTGGGTGTATGAGTATCTGTATTGGTGAATAAATGGGTGTGTGAGGAGCTGTATAGGTGTGTGAGTGGCTGTATGGGTGAGTGAGTGGCTGTGTGAGTGGCTGTATGGGTGTCTGAGTGGCTTAGTAAATGACTGTATGGGTGAGTGACTGAGTGTGTAAGTGGCTGTATGGGTAAGTGAGTGGCTGTTTGAGTGGGTGTTTGATTAAATGAGTGGGTGCGGGAGTGGTTGTATTGGAGTGTAACAGTACGATTGGCTGTACAGGTGCGTGAGTAGACATGTGACTGCTTGTATGGATGTATGAATGGGTATGTAAGTGGGTGTATGGGTGTGTGAGTGGCTCTGTTGAGAGGCTATATGGGTGAGTGACTGGGTGTGGGTGTGGCTGCATGGGTGAATAAGTGGGAGTGGGAGTTGCTATATAGGTGAATGAGTTGCAGTGTGAGTGAGAGTATGGGTGAGTGGGTGGCTGTGTCAGGAGGTATATGGGTGAGTGTCTGTGTGAGTGTCTGTATGTGTGACCAATTGGGTGTGTGAGTGGCTCTGTGATTGAGTAAGTGGGAGTATGAGAGGTTGTATGGGTCGGTCACTGGGTGCATCAGAGGTTGTGTGGGAGTGTGAGTGGGTGTGTGAGTGGTTTTGTGGATGATGTCATCAGTGATGTCATTTGAGATGTCATCAGTGATGTCACTGGCCATGTCATGAGTGATGTAATATGTGAGATCATAAGCAGTCCAGAGATATGAGATGTCATGAGTGATGTCACTGACCATGTCATGAGTGATGTAATATGTGAGGTCATAACCAGTGCATTGCAGGGGCGTAAGTTATAGTTAGCTCAGCTAACTATAACTGCTGAATTTCACTGGTTTTGTACGAGTGAAATGTGAGCCTAACTATAACGTCCCTGTAACCTTTGTTTCTTTTAAGTGAATTTCTAAGATTTTTTAAATTCTATTTCCTAACTATAATATCCCCGAAACCGTTGGAGTTTTCAGTGAATATAAACATATATATTAGAACAGTATAATTAAAAACATATATTTTACATTATATTAAGCTTTTTTTTATTTACTAACATAAAAAAGCATGCACAGGGAAGTTATAGTTAGAAAATAGAATTACAAAAACCTAAAACATTAATTGAAAAAACCTAAGGTTACCGGGACATTATAGATAGGAAATATAATTTTCAACCTGGAGCGAAAAATGTGAATTCTAAGCTTGTTACATAAAACCTATGTAACAGAATTATTGCCAGGCCATATAATGATGTATCTCCTGAATTAACTAACTACAACTCATAAGTAGCATTTCCTAGAACAGCCATATAAATCCATATAAAAATGTACATGTTTTATATAAAAAATAAATATATATATGGAGCTGATGAGGTCTAATTTTCGATTTACCGATTCCTTAATACCGATTCGGTAATTAGCGAATCGGTAATTTAAACAATCGGTAATTGTCGAATCAGTCAATCCTGTGCTTCCTCATTACCTCACAACCAGGAAGTGGCCACACCCATGCAGCTGCACTGATCCTGAAGCTGTTTGAGAGGCAGGGAGCACAGCAAACAAGCCAGGAGCAACTCTTCCAACTTTTTGCTGACAACACTGAGCAAATATGGCCAACCAGGAGAGGGAGAAGGAGGCAGCTGAACGCAAGAGAAAACATAAATTCAGTGAGAGGGAGCTGGAGGTCCTTATTGAGGAAGTCACAAAGGACCACGCTAAACTTTTTGGGAAACAGTCTCTGCACGTGCCTGAATCCCAGAAGAGGCAGATATGGCTGGTCATCCAAGAAAAGATCAATGCCATTGGAGTAACCCAGCGCTCAATTGAAGAACTAAAAAAACGCTTGTATGACCTGAGGAAGCGTGCAAAGGAGAGGCTGCTAGAGAGAAAGAAGCAAGCCAACCTGACAGGTGGAGGGAGAAACACAGCACCTGCACCAACTGCCCTGGATCTCCTGGTCGAGTCCACCCTCCAGCCGGAGAGTGTGAGTGGGATTGGGGATGCAGACAGCTCAGCCAGAGCTGGCAACAAACAAGGTAAGATGCATGCACTGCATGCTGTGCCCCCCACTCCCTAACCCCAATCCCCAATGAGGCATTGTGAATCCCACTCCAGTACATGTTTTACTAAAAACCAGCAATGCATTATGGGAGATGTAGTCAGAAGTAACACGTCAGAACAGTCAGTCCACTGAACCCAAAGGCATGTGACACATCAGCAATTAGCAAGCAGAGGACAGTCAGTTTGATTGGCAGGCATGACATTTATTATTACACAAATGCTGCCAGATAAGTGAGCAAATGTACATCCTGTCTCCACAGGCGAGCCATCGCGCAGGGCTGCAGAGGGGAGCACAGGAAAGGCACCCAGGAGAGAGAGGACAAAGGAGGAGGAGGTCCTGTCGCCTGCAGGGCACACCACCCCACCACCACCACCACCATCACCAGCATCACCACTGCCACCATCAACGCCACCAGCACTGAGAGCCAGGAGGCATGCAGTGGCCAGCCTCCAGCAGATGAAGGTGTCCGAGGAGGACAGCATGGGAGGCCAACAGTCTCCCATGCGTTGGCTGAGGATGCCAACGGTGCAGGCTCACAGTCCCCCACCGAGCGCCCCCACACAGGTGCCAGACGCCGCAGGGCAAGGGCAGCCAGTCCAGCTTCACAGGGCGAGGATCAGTGTGTGTTTGCCGGTCTTGAGGGGAACATGCTCAAGGTGCAGCGCCTGCAAGGCAAAGCGATAAGGTCAGTGTTATACCTGCTGTTCAGCCTGTGTGGAATGTTGGTGAGAGAGTGCATGATAGAATGTTGGGTGTGTGTGAGAGAGTCAGTTACAGCTGGGGCTGAGCAGCAGGAGGCTGCTCCTGGTGGGGTTCTCCCTTCTACCTACTTTGTACTTTCTTACTTGGAATAAATACCTATCAACTTACATGGAATGGACATCCTTTATTTACTACACTTGGCGACGATTTAAGGAACGAAAATCTACGCGTGCCACTTCAAAGAAGTAAGAAGAAAAATGAACTTAAGAAGAAGATTCAAGGTACCTGTTCCACTGGCACTAAGAACCCCACCAGTGACCAACCCACCGGTCGCCCCACAAGTAAGTGCCAGTTTCCTTCATTACTTTCTTCCTCTCCCAGCACCATGGAGTAGCGCCCAATTCCTGCCATTTTGGGACAGTTCCTACCCATTATGCAGTTTCCTACAAGTACTTGCCTGCCTGCCTGCCTTCACTTGCCTACAAAAGGTGTACTGTTTCCTGCCTACTTCCAGCTTTAATGCGAGGGATGAACTTTTTTTCTTGCCTGTGTGAACTGCTTACTAAATGCCCAGCCCCATGTACTTCTGCCTACTTGCCATTTCCCACCTGGCACACCGCCTGCATACCGTCTTACATACTTTACCAGCTTCCCAGAGAAGGTTTCACCCCGTGGCCTTAATTGAAAGAGACGTGCTGCACTTCGTGGGAGCTGAGTGAATCCATGGTCTTTGGGGTTTGAAGTAATTGAGCTACACTTATCCTGTCAAGTGCTCCATAAATCTATTTTTCCTAGCCTACGAGAGTTTTTTTTTTTTTTCTCTTGCCTTGCCTGCTCGGTTAATATCTCCTACATTTTGTTTAAGTTCCCAGTGCCTCGTGTGGAAATGCGCAGTCTGTTTTTCCCTGTTAATTATTCTGGAAAGTGTGTTTTTCACTGTGCTGGTTTGCGTTTCCCTTATACTGCCAGCATTTGACCTTGGGTACTTTGCTTTACTTTTCTTGATGATCTTAAACAGGCATCCATTATGGCAGTTTAACCGCCTCCTCACATTTGAAGTGTCTCGAGCACGCACATTGCTCGCGCAGCCTTACCTTCCTCCTTCTGTCTTCCGTGACGTCCGATGAGCTGCTTTCCTCTTCCCGGACCTCTGCATGCATCCACCTGCCTGGAGCCTCCCGGCACGCCGTCACTCTACGTGCCTCCATCTTGTCTGGCACCACCGGATCTCATTAAAGCCGCCAACCATGCCAACCACGTTACCTTCACTTCTGCGATGTTTCGTTTCAATGAGCTTGTATCTGATTCTGTTTCTCTGTTCAACGCTCAGGTTTCAAGGTCACTGCTGCGTGGTAAAGCGTGCATTGGAAATGTCTTACTTGCTGCATCATTAACTTCATTGGTCTTCGGGTTTCTTTTCTCTTCAAGGACTTCTCATCAGTAGAATGGATCTCGACATCAGTGATCACGTATTTCACTACAGGTACTCTTTCAGCCTGCAGAACCTTCTGCCCCTCCCTCATTGTTTCCTTGTTCAAGCCTTCGGATCGCCTGTCATGTCATTTCGCTGCATTACTCGGTGACAGGCACACCTTCTGCAAATGCTAATTTGTGGGGGTTTTTCAACTTGTGCCATGTATTACTTCCTTTTTATACTGATGTAGTGGGTAATTTTTTTTAAATATTTCAATTGGATTTCATCTTGCATTAGCATTGTGCTGGGATTTTGGTTAACAGTGTTCCAGAGTTTTACTGTGCGCCAATGTTCTATACCATATACATGTTCTTTCATTATGCTTACTTATGTGCTATTGCGATAATGCTTTATTCTTCCTTCCCTAAGGTACTAAGTTTTTTTTCCCCCCGGCATCTGTTTGCATATGGGTGGAAGTTAGTCCTCCATGATCTTGCTGTTTCCTTTTTCTTGGTTGTGGGTTCCTGTTTTTTGAGTGAATATTTTTAATAATTTTATTGCTGTTTTCATGCTGTACTTTATTCTTACACTTCTTCCGCACGTCATGGTTTGTGGCAGGATGTTGCTTTGTGCCTAGTACTCATTCGTACTTATTACATAATGTACATATTTGTTGTTCTATTCCTACGTTCTTTCCGCAGGGTACTATGGCGGTTATGTGTTTTCTTGCTTTCATGGTGAGGTTACCTTTTAATTACTCTACATAGTGCTTTTCTTCCCACACCTACGTGGTTATGGTTTGGTAATTTATTACCACCCATTGCGGTCCGGACCTGCATTTTCTGTTGTGTTCTACAGGTATAGTACTAAGATTAGTACATGATGTTTATTACATACGTATGTTTGCTTTGATGTTGTGCATTCTGAGTTTATGTCATTTCCTATGGTTCTGTGTGGCAAACCCCTAAGCCACACTTCTCAACCCAAACTTGTGTTTGGGCGAAGTTGTCCTTGTGCTATTGTTCATATTCTTGCTTTATGGTGTTTACTGTCGCGCCTTATAGCTTGACCCTCTTTCACCTTTTCGGCTTGGCCAGCCTTCTTGTGTGGTTGTTTGGGTTTGTTTGAGTCTTTGTTGGTGTGATAGTTTGTTTGTTGCTTTGGCTTGGATTTTAGAGTTTGGTCTTTTGGTTTTGTTTATAACAAAGGGAGAAGTGGTGTGTGATGGATGGCTGGTGTGCGTTTACTTTCACTTCTTCCTGTTCGCCCTTTTATTCTCTCTTCTTCCTGATTTTCTTTAATTCTTTCTACCATTTCCTTGTATTTTACTTTTGCATTTCTTTTAGCTCTGTAATATATTATTGACTTTGTACTCTATATCTTCATCTATGTACATTTACTTTGCTGTTGTTTTTAATTATTGTCAACAAAGGGAGATGTGTTATACCTGCTGTTCAGCCTGTGTGGAATGTTGGTGAGAGAGTGCATGATAGAATGTTGGGTGTGTGTGAGAGAGTCAGTTACAGCTGGGGCTGAGCAGCAGGAGGCTGCTCCTGGTGGGGTTCTCCCTTCTACCTACTTTGTACTTTCTTACTTGGAATAAATACCTATCAACTTACATGGAATGGACATCCTTTATTTACTACAGTCAGTCCAGCGGCAGATGGTACAAATGAATGGGCACATGCTGCGAATTCGAGAAGGGCATCAGTAGCATGAACAATACTGTGGCTGAGGGCATGAGGGACATGTCCAAGGCAGTGAGGCTGCTGTGCAGCAAATTGGATGAGGACCGTTTGGCCAGGCACAGGGAGAGGCAAAAACTTGACAACTACACCAAGGCGGTGAACCGCCTCTCCACTGCCACCTCTCTGCTCTGCAGGCGCTCGGTGGCCATGCAGGAGGAGATGGCCCACTGCAGCCGTGACGTGGCAAGGGGGCTGGTCACAGTGACCAGTGCACTAGAAGTGCTACAGACAAACCAGGTTGCCACTACAGGTGATGGGGGGATAGTGAAGAGGCTACTAGCCGCAGTAGCATCAGGCCCCCTATAACGGAGTCCAGGAGGCGCAGAGAACGTCACAGCGCTGCCACAGGACAGACTGCCAGTGAGGACAGTGTGCCCAAGGAACGCAGCAGTGCTGCGCATGGGCGCAGGAAGTAATGCCAGCCATCACATGGTTTACCGAAATGGGTGATGTAACCCTTTTTGGTTTTGTAACTTGCATTCAAATTTGGCCTCACATGTGAAGCCCTTCATGTTGTAGTGGTGTGCTATGACAATTAAACACCGTCACTGGCTGTGTCTCCTTACTTACTCAGAAATAGTTGCGTGTTATCTCTGCCCGTCTGTGTCTCCCATCTGGTGCTGCTGCCACACCTGCTGCGCTGTGCTCTGGCTGTGGACAGTCCTCATCCTCGTCCTCAGAGTCAGTTAGTTCCACTGCTGTTCCTTTCTTTGTGGCAAGGTTATGCAGCATGGCACATGTTGCTATTATTTTACAGCAGATGATGGGGCGGTACTGACGTGCACCTCCACTTTTGTGGAGGCAGCGGAACCTGCTTTTTAAGAGTCCGAAGGTGCGCTCCACAACGTTGCACGTGCTTTTATGTGCCACATTGTATCTTCTCTCACTTGGTGTGGATGAGTTGAGGTATGGAGTCAGGATAAATGCCCGCACGGCATATGCGCTGTCACCTAATTGAGAAAGGAAGTGCCATTAATATGAGTCACCAACACATTCATCCAAGGTATACATCAGGGTGTGTCACATTGATTTACCTAGCAGGTATCCATCTCCAAATTCACCCCCAGCCAGACGTGTGTAGATCCCACTGTTCCTGAATATGTAGGAGTCATGGGTACTCCCTGGAAATTTGGCCACAATGTCAGTGATGATGTGGTCCGCATCGCATATCACCTGCACATTGATGGAATGCGTAGATTTGCGGTTCCGGTATATATACTCTGTAGCTGCAGGTGGGCAGATTGGTATGTGTGTCCCATCAATGCACCCTATTACATGTGGGAACTGTGCCTTTTGGTAAAAATCCAGCTTTGTCTTCTGCAGTTCCGCCTGTGTGCTGGGGAAGCGTATGTAGTGATGCATTCTTTGCATCATGGCATCCAAGAAAGAGTTGAAGAAACGGGACAGGCAACTCTGTGACACACCACCTGCCACAGCTATCACCCCTGGTAACTTCCTGATGCAAGTAGGTGCAGGCTACAGAGCACCTGAACATGTGTTGGTATTGCGTGCGCCCTTGATGTCTGATGCTCCAGGAGTGGGTGCAGGTCCCGTATCAGGTCTAGGATGGTTTGGGGGTGTAGCCTGTACCTCTCATGGATTTCAGCCTCAGTCAGTTGGAAGAGTGTAACGCGCAGTCTATACACGCGCTCCTCCCGTCTCCAGATCCTCAGTCCTGCTGCTTGCAAACGTAGCCGCCTTGCAATTACGTAGAGGGCTGCCATTGTGTTCACACTGTTGCATTTTGGGGCTGTTTAAATGCAGTGCACCTGATTACCACCTGCTTTGAGTCAGTGGTAATTAGCGACTCCTAAATACCGAAAATTCGAAATTACCGATTTTTGGTACATCGGATTTGCGATTATTTAAGGATTTCTTATTTACCGGTTCGGTATTTAGGGGTTTCGGTAGTCTGCTAATCGCAAATTAAGGAATCGGTAACTTGTTTCCCTTATTTTTACCGATTCCTTATTTGCGATGGCGTTCGGTGTTACCTACATTGCACATGGCTAAATACCGGTCGGTAACGCTGAAATTCTGCGAATTTCGGCGTTACCGACCGGTATTTAGCCACCTACATCTGGCCCACAATCACATAATGCTTTACTTCTTAATTTATTTATCTAATTTTCTATTTGTTTTTCATTGTCATGTGACTAGGAATGTGTATTTCAAATGTCTTTCTAATACTTGTTAAACATCATTGCTGCAGACTAGCTTATTTTCTTACCTCATTTTGGTTTTTGGTAGGATTGTACAACATTAGTAGCCCAAATTGTATTCGAGCCAATAGTTGTCCTCCTTACTAAATTAAGTTGTTGATACGATGTAGTTTTCTAATGGCCAATCATCTATTTCTTTATAAATTTGTTTGTGTGCTGCTGTGTTCTTTATTCTTGTATTTCGATGTATGTGCAAGATGGTTAGGGTTTGGTTGCTGGTCACAGTTTTTTTGGCCCAGACACCATACGAAGGAAGTAGGTGCTGAAATTGATGTATGTTTGAAAGGAGATGCACTAACATGAATTGGTGAAAGAGGTTTAAAATGGAATCAGTTACTTCCTCTACTTCCCTCTGTTAGTAATTGTGACTTCCCCACTGTGGTGGCAATGATATAGGACACTTAACTATATTTTTATCATTATTTGCTTAAATGTGTGTCCGTCTTAAGTAAATGTCATTGTTTGTGTTTAGCAGAGTAGATCTATTTTACTTAGTTTAATTCATGACCAACTCAGGCCTCGAAAAATCATAAACATTTTACTAGACCTGAGGTCTAGTGACTTAAACAATCTACTCGACCTGATTATAATGCTCTTGACCCATAAACTGGTTTCAAGTTATGTGATCCTGGGCAAATATTTTAATTCACTGAGCCACCATTTTCTTCGTTATCACATATGAGAGCATGCCTACTGTACAAAAAACACTTTTTGTTTGTTTTAATAGACTAAACTTTTGTTCAATATATAATACAAATCTAGCCACATGTAGGATACACATGACTGCTGACTTGCCTCTTAGTTCATTAACGACATTGTTATCAAGGTGGGAGCAGGAATGCTTCTCAAATCAAGTTTATAAACTATCACTTTCAATAAATACATACCAGTGGTAGCACACTTATTTGCAATCAGCAGATTTTCCATTGAAATGGCCACAAAATTTCCCACTGATGTGGTTTTACTGATAAAACTATATAGTGTACAATGTTTGTAAATCAAGTTTCTGCAAATATTTCTCATTTGCACATCACCAAGTAAAGTGTTCTGATTTATTTTGCTCCTATTTAAATCTTTTCATCACACTTCTGCATTGCAAAACAAATATTCTTTCATAATTCCAAATATATTTTGAAATACTTGTACTATTCATTTACAAGCTGTTTAAATGTTGTGTGTTAGAAAAAAACTGACATCTTACAGCTTTTTGTTTCATAATGATTGTCAGACAGTGTATTTGACAAAAACCTCTAACTGTAATAAGAGAAAGAAAAGTAAACACCATTTTCAGGCACACGCATAACTAAATTGCTGTAATTCTCTTATGTCACACCATCATTTAAAGCAAATGTCTTTTGTCGGGAATCCCAGGGGGGGGTTTTGCACTCCAATTACGCTTTGCCCCAAAGTAAGCGGTCGGACACTTTGGATGTCTTATGGGTTTGGTTTATTTAGAACTGTGAAAACAATGAGAGTCCGGTTTGTGGGAGTGGCTCCTGTTCTTTACCGGTTCAGGGATGGCCTGGGGTTTTCACACGGAGTTCCGTTGTCCTCCAGGGAGTCGGAGGAGGGTCATAGGGAAAGAAAACAAAAAACAAGCCACGGGTCAGTGGACGATTCTCAGGAGACCTGATTACAGGGAAGGGAGTGTGAGGGACCACCGCGCCGCCACCATGTGAAACCAAGCAGAGAAGGCTAGAGCGGTGTCCACCCCAAAGAGCTACCCGTTCCCTCCCAGTGACTTGGAAAGCCCCTGTAGTCGACGACGTACCTGCTCCAGCCACGCTCCTCCTGGAGAGTGGCGGGGCGAAGAGTGGTGTCGTTGGCCTCCTGGCATAACTCTGCTTTCCGGGATTCGGCGGAACTCCACTATGCGTCCCCGGCGTCTTCCTCTCTTCCTCGCTTTTTTCCGCTGTCTCCTCGGCGTGCGCACTCGTACACACGACTACTTCCTTCTTGTCCTCGGCGTCTTCCCCCGATAGGAACGTTGAGGTTGACGTCACGTCTCCCATCTCCTCCTCTCGTCCTCTCCAAGGATTTTTAAAGGGACCGTGCACGTCCTGCACCTGAAGCAGCAGGACATCAGTTACAGTGGGAGTCACAGAGTCCTGTTCCCCGGGAACCTCCCGACACACCCTTCCCCCAGGATTTCCCCGATCGGGGGAAAGAGGGTAACGGGACAGAAAATCAGCGTTTCCCTACGCAGTGCCCTTACGGTGACGGACCTCGAATTGATACGGCTGCAGTGCCAAAAACCACCGGAGCACCCGGTCATTGCAACCCTTGTTTCTTTGGAGCCAAGTCAGAGTGGCGTGGTCGGTATATAACACAAAGGGCCTACCTTCAAGGTAATACCTTAACTTCTCTATACCCCATTTAACCACTAGGCACTCTTTTTCGATTGTGGGATAGACCCGTTCTCTAGGGAAGAGTTTCCTGCTAATGTAAAGGACTGGTCTCTCTAAGCCCTCGTTGTCATGCTGGGACAGAACTGCGCCTATACCCACCCCGGATGCGTCTGTCTGGAGGATGAAAGGCTTCCGGAAATCAGGGGTCATCAACACAGGGGAGGTGGTCAAGGCGGTTTTCAGGGTCTGGAAGGCCACGCCCTCAGGGGTCGAGGGGGAGTGGAGCTGTGAGGCGGTGGCTGACTTCTTTAAAAGGTCTGTGAGGGGAGCGGCAATGTTGTAAAACTGTGGGATGAAGCGCCGATAATACCCCACTAAACACAAGAAGGCTCGTAGTTCGCGTTTGGTGGTGGGAAAAGGGGTATCCTGTATGGCCTTCACTTTTTCTGTTTGTGGCTCTATCAAGCCCTTTCCCAACACATATCCCAGGTATTTCACCTTCTGAAAGGCAAACCTGGATTTCTTTGCGTTGATGTGTAATCGTGCGGCCCTGAGTTCTGAAAAGATAGCACCCATATGAGTCATGTGTTCCTCCCAGGTTTTGCTATACACCACGATGTCATCTAGGTAGGCCGAGGAGTAGGTCAGGTGTCGTGCTAGGAGTGTGTCCATCAGCCTCTGGAAACTGGCCGGAGCCCCGTGTAACCCGAAAGGCAGGACAGTGAACTGGTATATGCCGTCAGGTGTGGAGAAGGCTGTTTTTTCTTGATCTTCGGGATTCAGAGGAATCTGCCAATAGCCCTTGGTGAGGTCGATGGTAGAGATGTATCGGGCCTCACCAAGGCGTTCTATTAATTCATCCACCCTGAGAAGGGGATAGCCATCCTGTTTTGATATGCGGTTCACTGCTCTAAAGTCGATACATAACCGGATACTGCCATCCGGTTTTGGTACCAGCACTATAGGAGAGCACCAGTTGCTACGGAAGGGTACTATAACCCCTGACTCCAGCATCTGTTTTACCTCTCTCTGGAGGGCCAGACGTCGTGCTTCGGGGACCCTGTAGAGTCGTTGTTTAACTGTGACACCCTCTTGGGTGGGAATGGAATGCACGGCCAGATGAGTTCTTCCAGGCTGGTCAGAGAATATATCCCTAAAGGAATGAAGGAGGGTGTGTATCCCGTTCTTCTTGTTCTCTGTTAGATCAGTATTGATGACGGTTGCATCGACAGTGTGCGAGCGGGTGTCCACCGTGGAGACCGTATGGGCTTTTTTTGGTGGAGGACCCAGCCATTTTTTAAGAAGGTTTATGTGATACATCCGGGTCTTGGAAGAAGAAAGACCCAGAATATAGGTGGTTTTGCCTATTCTCCTCAGTACAGGAAAAGGGCCTTGCCACTCTTTTTTTAGTTTGTGACTGGAGGAGGGAAGTAAGACCAATGCCCAATCGCCTATACACAATTCTCTCCAGCGTTTGCCCTTGTCGTAGACGTGTTTCTGTTTTTCTTGGGCCTTCTCTAGGGACTCATGGGCCAGGGTTCTTGGTTTATGGAGACGGACCTTGATTTGGTTGGCGTAATACAATAAGGACTGGGCTTCGTTAGCACCGTCCTTTTCCCAGCTTTCTTTAGTGATTTCCAGAAGCGTACGAGGTTTCCGCCCAAAGAGGAGTTCAAACGGGGAGACACCCAGGATACTTTGAACTTGACTTCTGACCACGAACAGGGCCAAGGGGAGGAGTTGGTCCCAGTTCTTCCCATCTCCTGTTAGAAGTTTCTTAAGGGTGAGCTTGAGATTGCCATTATAGCGTTCTACAAGGCCGTCAGTCTGAGGGTGGTACACAGATGTTTTTATGTGTCTGATGTTTAACTGCCTACAGACTTGTTCATCAGCCTTGATACGAAGGGGGTCCCCTGATCCGTTTTATGTCGCGGGGAAAACCCATCCTAGAGAACACCTCGATGAGCCTCTGTGCTATAGTGGTGGTGGTTGCAGACCGTAAGGGAAGGGCTTCTGGATATCTGGTTGAATAATCTACTATCACGAGAGCATACTGGTAACCCCTGGTGGATTTGGGGAGGGGTCCTATAAGGTCCATACCAACCCGGTCAAAAGGTTTGCCAATGATGGGAAGGGGGTTTAAGGGCACTTTTGGAGGGGTATAAGGGTTCCTTTTTTGGCAGATCGTACACTCCTGGCAGTATTTCCTTATCTGAGCGTGGACCCCTGGCCAGAAGAAGTTCTGTAATATAGATTGTGCTGTTATTTCTGCCCCACAATGACCCGCAAGGAGATGGGAATGTGCAAAGGACAGGATTTGGTCCCTGAAACCTGTGGGTACCAACAGCTGGGGTTCCTGACCCTCCTTGCCCACTCTATACAGAAGGCCATTTTGCTCAATGAAGCAAGGATATACCCTTTGTGGGGAATTGAGGATGTCTTTGGCGCTCTGCCATGTGTTACTGAGGCTGCTATCATTGAGTTGGGCGGTTCTAAAGTGGTTGTCTATGGCCCAAGGTTCGGAGGTCAAGAGACAGTTGTGGGGGTGGTGTATGTCTGAGCTATCCTTGAGGTTCCCTAACAGGAGGCTAGAAAACCAGGGATTATCTATGCCTATGATGAGAGGCTCAGGAAGGTATGGCAGGGCCCCTACGTCAGTCACAATTTCTAGGACTTGATCGGTTTGAAGTCTTACTCTAGCTATTGGGTAGTTCTTTATGTCGCCATGCACACACCTGATGCTGACAGACTTCCCGGTTATTATAGAGGATTGGGGGAACAAGCTCTCTCCTTACAACGGAATGCCTACAGCCAGAGTCCAGGAGGGCGGTTACAGGGTGGCCATTCAAGCCCAAACTCACGTAGTAAACTGGACCCGTTTCCTGGGCATACAGAATGAACCGGGGCAGGTAGCTGACATCCATGGGTTCTTCCTCCGGTTTCTCTTTCCTCTTTCTGCAAAACTTGGCTATATGTCCCCACTCACCGCACTCGAAACACTGGGGACCGGAGGAAGGAAGGGCTTCTGGTCTTCCTGATCGCGGTCTTATGGGCTCAAAGGGAGGTTTGACGGGTTTCCTTTCGTTTCTTCCACTTTGGGGAGGTCTTATGGTTCTCTCTGGTTCTTTTATGATGTTCCGGTTCTGTGCCCTGGCGTAGGATGTCGCCATTTCCACTGCATGCTCGAGAGTCAGACCAGCATGTTGGCGCAGCCACCTCTGTGTCCCATATGGTAAAGCCTCTAGATATTGTTCGAGATAGATCTTATCCATGATCTCTTCCCGAGTGTCCTCCAGAGGTTTGAGCCATCAATCGGCGGCGTCTTTTATTTTGTAGAAGAGAGTCTTTGGGGTATCTCCTGTCGCACCCCGCTCTTGTCTGAACCTAAGGCGGTGGGCCTCGTCATCGACCCCCAGGCGATCCAGTATAAACTGTTTCACGTTCCCATAGGCGGCAGTACCGTCCCTGTTGGCTATCTGATAAGCCGCCTGGGCTTCACCCGTGAGTAATGGTGCTAGGTAAAATGGCCAACGGTCTGCGGGCCAAGCGCTGGCCCTTGCAGCCCGTTCGAAATTCAGAAAGAAAGAGACCGGGTCATCCCTCGGGACGTATTTCTGAAGGGGTATCACCGTCCCGGGCAGTGCAGGTCCTCTCCCTTGCCCCAAAGCCAGTATGAGCTGCGATTGTCCCTTGGCCAGTTTCGTCATGTTTTCCGCCTGTGTTTGTATCGCAGAAGTAAACATCGCCCGGTCCATTTCGGCTTGGCTGGCATTTTTTTCCATGGCCCACTCTAATTTACTTTGTCCTTCTCTCATCTGTGATATGACTTGTTTCATCTTGTTTCAGACGGAGGTTGCCCGCATTCTCCACCACTTTGTCGGGAATCCCATGGGGGGGTTTTGCACTCCAATAACGCTTTGCCCCAAAGTAAGCGGTTGGACACTTTGGATGTCTTATGGGTTTGGTTTATTTAGAACTGTGAAAACAATGAGAGTCCGGTTTGTGGGAGTGGCTCCTGTTCTTCACCGGTTCAGGGATGGCCTGGGGTTTTCACACGGAGTTCCGTTGTCCTCCAGGGAGTCGGGGGAGGGTTGTAGGGAAAGAAACCAAAAAACAAGCCATGGGTCAGTGGACGATTCTCAGGAGACCTGATTACAGGGAAGGGAGTGTGAGGGAACACCGCGCTGTCACCATGTGAAACCCAGCAGAGAAGGCTAGAGGGGTGTGCACCCCAAAGAGCTACCCGTTCCCTCCCAGTGACTTGGAGAGCCCCGGTAGTCGACGACGTACCTGCTCCAGCCACGCTCCTCCTGGATAGTGGCGGGGCGAAGAGTGGTGTCGTTGGCCTCCTGGCGTAACTCTGCTTTCCGGGACCGTCGGCAGAACTCCACTATGCGTCCCCGGCGTCTTCCTCTCTTCCTCGCTTTTTTCTGCTGTCTCCTCGGCGTGCGCACTCGTACGCACGACTACTTCCTTCTTGTCCTCGGCATCTTCCCCCGATAGGAAGGTTGAGGTTGACGTCACGCCTCCCGTCTCCTCCTCTCGTCCTCTCCAAGGATTTTTAAAGGGACCGTCCACGTCCTGCACCTGAAGCAGCAGGACATCAGTTACAGTGGGAGTCACAGAGTCCTGTTCCCCGGGAACCTCCCGACATCTTTAAATTGGTGGAACCAATAACACATGAGAGACTATTTGCTTTCAGTTGGTGAGTTGGAGCCCCTGAGCTCAAAGCACCCTGGTTATTAGTTTGTCTGAGTATTGAAAGGCGACATGCTCGGATGAAAAGATGGTGTGACATAAGAGAATTACAGCAATTTAGTTATGAGTATGCCTGAATACAAAAGTAGATTTACTAGGCATAAAATGATGGGCTCGAAGTAACAGAATGGTGTTAAGCGTGTACTTGGAAGGGAAATGTGAGATGGTGGACCCCCGGTCCTGAATGCAGAATGGTGACATCCTTTTTAAATGTACATTAAAAAAAGAAATTGGGGGAATTAGTCAAATTTTTCGGACATCACAATGATGTAATAATGTATATAAGGGATTGTAATTGATTATTGAAAATAAGTCATGGATATATACATTTGTTACAGTGGGAGTCACAGATTCCTGTTCCCCGGTAACCTCCCGACATCTTTAAATTGGTGGAACCAATAACACATGAGAGACTATTTGCTTTCAGTTGGTGAGTTGGAGCCCCTGAGCTCAAAGCACCTTGGTTATTAGTTTGTCTGAGTATTGAAAGGCGACATACTCGGATGAAAAGATGGTGTGACATAAGAGAATTACAGCAATTTAGTTATGAGTATGCCTGAATACAAAAGTAGATTTACTAGGCATGAAATGATGGGCTCGAAGTAACAGAATGGTGTTAAGCGTGTACTTGGAAGGGAAATGTGAGATGGTGGACCCCCGGTCCTGAATGCAGAATGGTGACATCCTTTTTAAATGTACATTAAAAAAAAGAAATTGGGGGAATTAGTCAAATTTTTCGGACATTACAATGATGTAATAATGTATATAAGGGATTGTAATTGATTATTGAAAATAAGTCATGGATATATACATTTGTTGTATGATTCTTGTTGGTGCACTTTTAGATAATTTTTATTTATGTGTTTTTATGCAGGTGTTTATGTAAATTGGAATTCTTGTGAGAGAAAAATTATATTTGTCTTGAAGAAGGTGGCCACAGATTGTAATTACCCACTGAAACGCGTCAACTCATATGCTGTGCTAAATTTGAGGAACAGATGAGCATATTAGAAGATTTGTTCACATTCATGTGCCACTGGGGTTGATTCCTACAAATTAGCACCCTCGAATGATAGATGTAATTGTATTTTGTGTGTTCTCTCTCCTATTTTGTTTTTAAACTTTTGTTTTATTTATGCACCTTTTTAGAAACAGTTTTCTATGACTTTTTCGATGTGATGCTATTTTAGAGTATAGAGGTTTTTAAATATATGATGTAATACTATATGGATTAATATTTGATTAAAGCTTTGTGAAACATATTTTTATTGGCATTTATCATATGCAACAGTTGGATAAATACATCTGTAGAATCTCATATATCACCTTCCCAACAGATCCATAATTGACAAATAAGAGATCTCTAGCATTAGTATTGATTCAGCAATGCTTGACGATACAGGGTTATCCATCAAAGTAACCAATCCCGTCATTTGTGCTATCTTTCGAGCCAAATTTGGAATAATTATAGTTAGGGTCATGTACAGATACGGTAAGTCAACTGGTTGCATTAGTTCCGCATCATATAGAGGATCTAGCCTCAGCAGTAGCGTATGTCTGAGGGGTAGCCTATAACCTACTTGTCAATTGTGTAAACCTAATAAAACCAGTGCAGGGAGCCCAATGTAGTAATGATCCAAAAATGTGTGGGTTTTTGGGACAGGTCGGGGGTGGGACGTGGGGGGGAGGTCAGAGGTCCCCAAAGTCTCAGTATTCTTTAAATGCCGGAAGTTCTTATCCTTGCACCACTGGGGGGGCATGCAAGGCTCGGGGGATTCAACTCTCTGTCGTTTAGTAGTACTTCCAAGACGGCGCTATGTTCGTAAGGGGTGTGTTTTCGAGATCGGGGAACCCAATCAAGGTACATCAACCTCCTGCTGTTGCTCTTGAGGACTCGTGTCCCCTTCCATATCTATTTCTCTCTCATCCTCCAGGCCACCTGACAGCTCCCTCTTCAGGTGTTCCCAAACATCATGGACCTCCTTCCATAATCTGGCAATGGTATGCCTTCTCAGTCCTGAGACTCCTCTCTAAGCAAAGCCCTCCCCTCCGCCCAGCCCAGGGTGTCACCTCTTTCACCCAGGTCCCTACCTGGGGTCTGGTGTTTGATGCCCAGGCTCTTGCTATCTGTCTCTTGGCTAGTGCCAGAGCCAAATCAATGAATTTGGTTCCACCTTTTCGCTTGGACGGGCGTGGGTAAAGCCCCAACAAGCATACCTCAACTGTCGTGTCAAGGGTGCATCCCAGTGTATTCCCCAGGGTGGTCATGACTCTATCCCAGTAGGGTCGTAGCACCGCACATTCCCACATCATATGTATAAAATCTGCATCCAGGTGGTGGCACCTAGGGCAGTTGCGTGCATCACAGCCATAAGCTATTTGCAACCTATGGGGCGTCATGTATGTCATGTGTAAATAATTAAATTGTGTGTATTTCAATATCGTGTTTCTTGAGACCTTCTTTGAGTACGCCAGGATTTTATTCCAGTCTGAGTCTGGGATATCCCTACCCAAAATCCCACCCCACTTCTGACGCAGTTTCATCAGAGGCTTCCGGGTCATCTCCAATAGCGATCCGTAAAACCACCTCACCATATGTCTTGCCATGCATAGAGAAAGTAGCATGTTTAATACTGTACGCATGGTGGGTTCCTCCCGGCCTCCACCCAAGAGACCTTGGAAGGTGCGGATCAAAGCTTCATAGGTAAGGAACTGACCTGTCGGCCTGTACTAGATACCAGGTATCCAAAGGGAATTAGGGCGTTTTGCAAGTAGAAATCTCCAACAATCACTAACCCTGCCTCCGTCCAGGCCTCCAGTTGTCCAGCCGTGAAAAGTGTCAAGGGGTGTCAGGTCCCACTAGCCCCTCCTGCCAGTCGTGAACACTGACAGGACTAATAGCGCAAACCAACGGAGTGAGTGTCAAAAACTACATTTCCCAGACACACAGTTCCGTCGCGGAGCCGACGCACGCAGGATTGCGCATCATCGGTTTCCGCCTCTATTTGAAGACGGCGACCGCGGAGAATGCGGCCGCTAATTATCGCTTCATCCAGTGAATCCGGTTACCGGTATGGTAAGGGTGCTGTGGCACCAACATTTGTTGTTCTCATAGCGCTTGCGCGGCTGGGCTAGCGAAAAGGAGAAAAAAGGAGCCGTGGTCTTTGAACAGGTGTTAAAGGTTGCGAGCGCTTTGCAACGAACCCGACGTGACTCCCGTTGGTGAGGTTGCCAGGAAGCGCCTCTTGCGGGTAATAGTCTCATTTGTTTGCTGTATTTGGCAGCGTTTTCTGAGCTGAGTCTACCAGTCCTCACGAGACTTTCCACTTTTGGGGCTATTTGTATTTCGACAGCGTTTTTTTGCTGAGTCTACCAGTCCTCACAAGACTTTCCACTTTTGGGGCTATTTGTATTAAGACAGCGTTTTTTTGCGGAGTCTACCAGTCCTCACGAGACTTTCCACTTTTGGGGCTATTTGTATTGTGAACCTTTAGGGTGCTGCCATTGTCGCATTCCTTCCCATTGTCGAGACCGGTTAGGATCTCATGCGGGAAAGGAATATTTAAATCTCTGAGTTAGGACTGCACTCTGAGATACGGATGCCTGTTTGGCATTATATATAGATATATCCATATGTGATATATATATCTTTCTTGTTTTGGTTTATGGGAGAAAATGAATCCCAATGTATGCCTTTCCCTATGAACTCAGAGACAAGCCTGTGCACCCTATAACTACCGCATTGTTTGTTTTCTATCCATTTACACAGGGGGATATCAGCTTCTGGTTAATATGGTCGGATGACCCCTGTGAAAGTTTATTGCCCATTCTAAACCGGGTAGGTGAAGAAGACGGTGAGTAGTACCTCAGTTAAGGTTAGGAAGTTAGTACATGCACCTTACTTAGTCTGCTTGTTGTTTCTTTCCCTTCAGCCACAGCACGCCCCGGACACACAGAGCAAAATGAGGTCATCCCTCGCTGTTCTTTTATTTTACAGGTATTATATTGGGGACAACGTTAGTTGATTATTGTAGGGGTGCTCCTTCTAGACAAGAAGGTAACTATTGTTCTTTATATTCACAGATCTCCCTCCCTGCTGTCCCCTTCCTTACCTTCCCTCACCTGATCCCTTCATCAGTCTGTGCTATCGTGGCTTTCAGACATTGAAGTTGTCGGGTTGTGGACCAACTTGAGCATCAATCCGATCCCGAGGAAACCAACCCTGACAAGGGGTCACCATGTGGAAGACCCACCAGCGGCAGTTCTGGAGCATACCGAGGAGTCCCCACCATCTTGGCTACACAGCACTTCCAGAAGTATAGTGCTGTCGTCAGCAGTAATGTCAGGTGCGAAATTTCAACAGCCGTGTTAAGCAGTCTAGCCAGCAACACCCCCATGTGTGTACATGAACCCGCTGGACCCAACTCCTCCTGCCTCAGCTCATCCAGCCATTGCACAATCCACTGCAACTGCGAGGCCAGAAAATACAGTTAGAAGTTCGACGCTCCCAGCCCGCCCTCCGTCATCGGGCGTTGTAACGTTTCCAGAGACACCCTCCACAGAGGAATCAGCAATCTCTCCCCCACTGGGCTAAATTCCAGCAATAACGGACTATGGTCCGATAGTGTGCATCCCAAATATTCAGTACGTATAACGGAGTGACTGAGTCTGGGTGAGCACATAAAACCATCTATGCGTGTATGCAGTTGATGCATGGGGGAATAGAAGGAATAATCCCTTACATCTGTGTGTTGCGTCCTCCAAATGTCTGTCAGGTCCCAGTGTCCCAACCAGGCACGAAAGCCTGTAGCAACAGGATGGGCGAGAGCCCCAGGTAACAGGGGGTGGGAGCGGTCCAGGGCGACATCCGCCACACAGTTAATATTACCACCAAGGAGCTTGTCTTCAGCTGCCAGGGAAGCCATCGGAGCAGAAAGCGTGTGTAAAAAGGCAATCTGATCTTGGTTAGGGGCATAGACACTACCCAGGGTGATCTCACGGCCCAGCAGTCTGCCAACCACCAAGACAGAGCAGCCTCTTTAGCTATGGAGGGGTTCAAACGGGACTCCAGCCCTAATCCATATCCATGCTCCTCTGGCATATTCCGAGTACGAGGCAGCAACTAACTGTCTCCTCCACCTATGATGCAGCTTGTTAACCTCGCTTTGTGTAAGATGTGTCTCTTGTTGCATAGCTACCTGCACCCCGTCTCTGCAGATATCTGTGTATAGTGTGGCGTTTAGCAGCCGATCCCATCCCCCTGATGTTCCAGGACAGAAACTTCAATGTACAATGTGTGGTTGCCATGAATGGGCAGGTCTTGCACTCCCCTCCCAGCCCTCATCACACTGCCGGGACCCGCATCCTCATTCAAAAGTCGTGGAGCCATGCCTGCAAACAGAACTAAAACCAGCAACCAAAAAATCCCATAAACACGAACTCCCTTTCCCAAGAGCAGCCCAGCAACTGCCAGCTGCCCAAACTGCTTACACACCAACATCTTTATTGGAAACTCCCCACCAGTCCAAGGTTGAGACTATCTGGAAGGGGGGTAGGCTACGGCCCAAAGACTGCAACTCTAATCTCCGGCCACACCGGGCCAGGTTAGGGTTGGCGTCCAGGTGTGGCACCCCCCCCAGAACAGTAGCACATACCCCTCTAGTACGACTCGACATCCCCATTAAGAGCCAGTTCAGAGGAGATCATCCGCTGTCCTTGGGGTTATACTGTTAAACAGGTGAAACTGTCAGCTTGTGAGGAATCTGAATCAAGTCAAATTAGCAGATGGGGTGCCGGTTTCCGAAGAGTTCCTCTGTATTCTCATGGTCTTGCCCACTGCCTGGAGGGCTGTGGCTCTCTCCTGCTTGGTTTGGGAGGGGTTAGGCTTCTTTGGAGTTCCCCTGCGGGGCTTCCTCCGGGTACGCTTCCTCACTGTCCATCCCCGCTCCATGGGGCAATGCCAGCCTGAGGGAGTGGTCCACCAGCTCTGTGTGCCTCCAACTATTCCTAAGCATCTTTGTGGTCATCATTCTAGGATGATTCGGAGATGTGCGGGGAATATTAAGGAGTATTGTAGGCCTTCCGCTCGGACAGCTTTCTTGGCCTCTGTATAGCAGGCCCTTCTCTGCTGTACTTCCACTTTGTAATCCGGAAATATGGAGACTTTATTGCCGTCGACAACAAATGGGCCCTTTGAGCATGCCCTCCAAATTATCCTGTCTCTATCTTTGTAGTGGAGAAGTCTTGCCACCACTGGGTGGGGAGGGCGGCCCGGCACCAGGAGGCGCGCAGGCACTCCGTCTACCACCATTTGGAGCCACTGTTCAAAGTATTCTATCATGTCCTTGCCCTACACTCCTTCAGGCAGCCCCACCACTCGAATGTTATTCCTTCTGTTGCGGCCTTCGGCATCTTCAAACCTACTTTCAAGTGTACGACTCTGTCGGACAGGGTTTGAACTTGGTGCGACAAATTGTGCTGTGCAGGCTTCATTTCAGCAACTGAATCTTCTGTCACTTTGACTCTCTATGCCAATTTATGGTGCTCCGCTCTGAGCAGCCCCGGCCCCACCGACACCGTGCTGATGTCCTGATGCAGCATGGCTTTGGTGGCTGCGATGACTTTGAGTATCCTATTGAGCTGCAATTGAATAGGGTGCTCTATTGCCCAGGGTCCTGTTTCTCCAGTGCTTGGTCAGGAGGGGAATCCTCCATATCGAGCGGGACCCCTGTTGTCCTATTCCGGGTTTTACCCATTTTTGAAGGGCCTAACAGCTTCCAAAGTGGGGGCAGCGGTCCCCTAAGACCGCCAGATGTATTGTCTCTAGTGCCTCAGTGTTGTGAACTCTCTAAGGGCGACGCCGCTACTTAGGACCCCAACCCGCTGCTGGTTTCAAAATGTCTTGTGTCTTTGGCAATGCGCTGCCCTCAGATGGTGTAGAGAGTTGCCAGTGGCGTTTCCGCAGGGTTGGATACCAGCCAGGAGAGCATTAATGGGGGCTGCCAGCTCAGAGAGACAAGCGCTTTGAGCCCACGACCTCCAATTCACTTTAGGGGTCCCCCCCAGTGCTACTGGCCTCCTATTGCCGGTCGGGCCCCGAAGGCCCCTAACTCCTCATGTTAACCAGCCATTCACCGGGCCGCCCTCCCGCTGCGTCTTCACCAGTGGCACTTGAACATCGATAGCAGGGAGGCCCGGTGATTTGCATACAGTAGGGCCTGTGGCCAAGTGAGGAGTGTATCCAGGGTGCTTCCTGTCACCCAGTTGCAGGCCCCGCGCCGGTCATGCCGGGCCCCGACCTGAGCCCAGAGTTCTTCCTGCATCTGGGGGGGAGTTCCAGCCTCAATTTCTGCCTTCCCTCTCCGTCCCCTGCTCACCGCATCTGTTGTTGAGGCTATCCCTTTATGTGCATGATTGTTCAGAGCTCTGGACCGCCATTCTCTAGGCGCGCGCCCTCCTCCGGTCCCCGAGCTGCCTCCGGACAGCCTGCAGCAGGAGCCAGGTGCCTGTCCCCCACAGCAGCAGCCGCCCGAGCGTCTTCACATCCCCAGCCTCCGCACTCTACAGGGGTAGTCCTTCGCTGGTCAGCTCCTCCCGCCTCCACCGTCGGCAGGTGCAGGCCGCTCCACAGTGGGCCCTGGCCTCCATCCTCCAGCTCATTTGTCTTCTCTTGTGGTCTCTGCTCAACACCGCCTCTGGAGTCACCAGGTCTCTCTGGATGACGAGAGCCGTCGATACCCCCCCTGGAACACCTTACCAGGTCGCAGGTGCCATTTTGGGTTGTGGTCTTCAGGCCGGCTGTATCACTCCGCAACAGCCCCGGGGTCACCCGGTAGCGCCAGAGTCTCCCGTCAGTTCCCCAGGACACTCTGCTATCTGGGGTGTGCTTTGCAACCCTTCGAGGACGCCTATAGCTCGGGTATATCAGGATATAAGATGGGCCGGAGCGAAGCAATTGGCTCACGCGTCTGCTATCTTCGGTATCCAAGCCACGCCCCCTTGATTAAAGCTTTGTGATAAAAATATCTGGTATGCTTTGTAACATCTGACTCATTCAGGTTTGGGGCAGGAGTGTTTGATGCATGATTATTGGAGTAAGATGTTGACTGTTTGACTGTATAATTAGTGATATTTTGTAGTCCCAAAAGGGAAAATACACCACTTGATAGTCTAGTTTGGTGCCCTGTCCCTTTGGATTGTGGGATCCCTCTTATTACATTCATTTGTAATTCTGTTCAGCCATTTTTTCTGTATGGCTTGCAAATGTTTCCTAGGTGAATATACATGGGTATATACATGGTTTGAAGTTTTAGGACATCCCCATTTTTTTTCGGCCGCCACTTGACATATCACCATAAAACTTTCCAGGAAAGAGCAGAGGTGGATGAACATTTTATTGGAAAGATTTGTCAAAGGCACGAAAGTTATCAGAAAATAATATAGGTATAGTTATGTAAGAGATTCCAAAAAATGTTTTTTGTTCATATAATAACTTTGGCACTATTTGATGAATCTTCATAAAACTTTCCAAAAAAGTTCATCCACCTCAGCTGTTTCTTGGAAAGGTTTGGGGTGATCTGTCAAGCGAGGGCCGAAAAAAAGGGAGACGGCCAAAACACTTTTACCCCATACAAATTCCATAGGGAAAATTAGACAACGACACAAAAAATTGGTTGAACAGAGTTGCTCCAAATTTGGCAGATATTGTTTTTCCCCTGTGGATGTTGAGGCCAATTTGTGCTGATGTCGCTGCCATTTTGTCTGTCTTGCAACTGCAGATGGGTATGGGAATGTAGGGTCAGGTCGTCTGCACAGTCCAGGTCGTAGAGCTGCGTCCAAGGTATCCACTGGATCCTATTTCTTCTCCTTGCTGTGGATGTCTTCATGATCCAGTCTATGGCCAGCTTTTTGAGATCTTGTGTAAATCTGTTCAGCCATTTTAGAGAAATTAATGTTCACAATTTATAGATATCTGTTGCAGAAGGAACAAATTGACAAAAATATTAATCTGAGTGGCTGGTCCAGCATGAGTCCACCGAGACTGAAGGAAATGATTGGCGATTGCAACATGAAGGAAAATATTGTTTGTGCTATTACAGGGTTTAAAAGAAATTAAAGCACTACTTTCGGACTGTGCAAAGCTCTTTATGGAGAAAGCACTCCCAATATTCTAAGACGCCCCATTACGTGGGCAAGCCCCTCCTACACACAGTCTATGCTCAGTGCGCAGATTAAGCGTAGCACCCACTCCACCCAGAGACCTTAGCCCCATTAGGTGGGTAAGCCCCAATACGTACAGCCTGCACTCAGTGTGCAGACTGTGCGTACAGCCCACTTCCTCAAGCCATGCTAGCGCAAGTAGATGGGCAAGCCCCTGATACTCACAGTCAATACTCAGTGCGTAGTTTGTGCATAGAGCCCACTTCCTCAAGAGACGCAGGCCCCATTAGGTGGGCAAGTCCCTACTACGCACAATCTGCACTCAGTACGGATACTGTGGGTAAATCCCGCTCCTCCAGACATGGAAGCGCTATTAGGTGGCCAAGCCCCTACTAAGCAAAGTCAGTGCTGAGTGCACGGACATTGCATAGACCCCACCACCTGCAGAGACCCAAGCCCCATTAGAAGGGAAGCCTATGCTATACACATTTGGCAACTACTGTGCTGACTGTGCGTAGAGCACAATCCCTCCAGTCACCCAAGCCCCATTAGGTGGGAAGCCCTTACTGTGCACCGCCTGCACTCTCTGGGCTGCTCTTTATGGGCAGCTTACTCCCTCCACATACTCAAGCTTCCTTAAGCAGCTAAGGGGGTACTACATTCAGTTAAGTATGTTGATAATATTTAACTTAACATTTAAAAAATCTAGAAATTCACTGATAAAACAAAAGGTTAAAGTGAGGTTATAGTTAGGGGTGGTAATAATTTGTTACTTTACGTTAAAAAAACTAGAAATTCACTGGAAAAAAACTAAGGTTAAAGTGATAATAGTTAGGTCTGTTATAGTTAGGAGTGTTATAGTTAGGTCTGTTATAGTTAGGAGTGTTATAGTTAGGAGTGTTATAGTTAGGAGTGTTATAGTTAGGTCTGTTATAATTAGGAGTGTTATAGTTAGGTCTGTTATAGTTAGGAGTGTTATAGTTAGGAGTGTTATAGTTAGGTCTGTTATAGTTAGGAGTGTTATAGTTAGGAGTGTTATAGTTAGGAGTGTTATAGTTAGGAGTGTTATAGTTGTCTGTTATAGTTAGGAGTGTTATAGTTAGGTCTGTTATAGTTAGGAGTGTTATAGTTAGGTCTGTTATAGTTAGGAGTGTTATAGTTAAGTCTGGTAATAACATCTTACTTTAGGTTAAAAAAAAAAAAAAACATTTGAAATTCATTGAAAAATCCAAAGGCTAATGTGAGGTTATAGTTAGGTGAAAATGTCTGTTAAAAAATACAATTTCAAACTAAAATAAAAACAATGAAATTCACAAGTTTACTGAGATAACTACAATGTGTGCCCCCGCCATGCACTGCTTATGACCTCACATATTACATCACCCATGACATGTTTAATGACATCACTGATATCACTGAAGACATCTCAAATGACATCATTGATGATACCATCCACCATACTGCTATTCAAATTACTCTGCAAACCAGTAAAGCTGTAAAAATATGTAAATAAGTACTAAACAGCACAGAATCATGTCAAGCATAAATTACATAAAGATCTGTGATTATCTAAATTAATTAGATTGCAATACGCTGCCTCTAGACACACGGGCTCCATTAGGTGGCCAAACGCCTAATACGCGAATCCTTTTCAATGTGCACAACTTTTCACAGAAAGTCCACTACCTCGAGACACCCAAGTCCCATAAGCTGGTCAAGCCCCTAGTAAGCATAGCTACCACCTTGTGCAAAGCTCTTCACAGAGAGCTCGTCCCTTCAGACACCCAAGTCCCATGAGCTGGTCAAGCCCCTAGTAAACACAGACATTGCCTCGTACAAAGCTCTTCACAGAGAACTCCCTCCCTCCAGACACCCAAGTCCCATAAGCTGGTCAAGCCCCTAGTAAGCATAGCTACCACCTTGTGCAAAGCTCTTCACAGAGAGATCCCTCCCTCCAGACACCCATGTCCCATGAGCTGGTCAAGCCCCTAGTAAACATAGCCACCACCTTGAGCAAAGCTCTTCACAGAAAGCTCCCTCCCTCGAGACACCCAAGCCCCATGAGCTGGTCAAGCCCCTAGTAAGCATAGCCACCGCCTTGTGCAAAGCTCTTCACAGAAAGCTCCCTCACTCCAGACACCCAAGCCCCATGAGCTGGTCAAGCCCCTAGTAAACACAGCCACCGCCTTGTGCAAAGCTCTTCACAGAGAGATCCCTCCCTCCAGACACCCAAGTCCCATGAGCTGGTGAAACCACCTAAAAAGCATAGCCACCACCTTGTGCAAAGCTCTTCACAGAGAGCTCCCTTCCTCCAGACAACCAAGCCACATTAGGTCACACCAAGCAAGAAGACCTGCATCAGGACTCCATGTGAGGATAGATTCAGTGAGGGGGTGGCCATTACTGAGAACTACACGTGGCGGCACGCCCCCTAGCCTAAACAATCACCCTATGGCATGGCACTTTACTTATAGATGAGGAGAGAGACCTAACTGCCCCATATTGGGGACTGTGCAAAGGGAGTAGTGCCTCTCCTTGATGGCACATAATGAACTTTATGAGGAGGCCCAAAATGCTGACTTGAGAAACAGAGATGATATTTTCAACCGGTAATTTTGGATATTTTCTCAGGTAAACACATCTTGGTACACTTAAGACCCCCCTCCCTTGCATAGAATCCACAACGGAGGGCCTAGACTTTAAGCATAAGAGGCATGCCCTACTGTGCTCCTGCCCCTTTTGATGTGGCAACCAGAAGAGACACTAAGTAAGTACAGACGAGATTGGTACCTTCATCTCTCTAGAGCATTGATCCTTGATGCCTATTCTGATCTGGATCTGATCAAGACCAGTGGCTAAGATCTCACCCCTCGAATATCACACAGATCTTTCCATAAAGGTTTCTGCTGAAGGAGGGTGCCCCCTCCCCCCCCCTTTGCCCCGCTCAACCTCCTCAGACTTTGGGGAGCGAAAGGAGTTGCAAGAGCTCCTCATGGTGCTTGGCAGGCTGTTGATAACATTTGCCTCTAGAACACCAGGAGACCTGCACCGCTTGGGGTCCCTTCCTCAGACACTGTCTTAAGGAATCAATACCCTTAAGACAGTGGACCAGATGGGCAAAACGAGAGCTAACAAGAGCATGCCACACTTAGACACACCTAAGAAGGGAGCCATTGTACGTGACGAGAACTCACGTGAGTTGTGATATAAAAATACATCCGAATAAGAACAGCATTGTTAGAAGCCCTTTCAGTATGGTTCTCGACTGCTCACATCTCCAGCTACCCAACTCTGCTGTAAGCCATGAGGCCCTGGGTGCATGCTGATGGAATAGGCCTGAACGAATGTATGGCCGCATAAGAACGAGGGGTTGAGGAAGAATTCCAATTTGGTTTGCCATGATCTCTACATCCACTTTGTTTGTCCCGCTATGCTACTCCTGTATGTACACAATGTATCCTATCGAGGCAAGATGCTATCAGACCAGCACCCTCACAATTATCCATACTATTTTAAAGAATGCCCACTCCCAAATCCACCCTAGGAGCCACAACCCCCCTAGCTACATTTAAGAGACACAATCACTAATTACTTTAATGAAAATGAGAATACTGCCTTTCTACCCTCCATGAGTTTCAAGTTGTGCTTAGAGGCATATGTATAAGAACTAAGATAGGTGTGCAAGAAACAACTAAGTCAAATGAGTGGAATACTCCTTACAAGAATTGGAGAGAGAGAGATGGTGATAACTGCAGGATGCAGATGGAAACTAAAGGAAGCTAGAAATAAATATTTGTTTATTCAATTTTCAAGTCAATACAAAAATCAACAGTGCAGCATAGTATTGTCAAGCAATTACACCCTATAGATATGGTGGGTACCGAAGTAGGGATTCCCAGGTGAGGACAGAGAATTGCACTCAAAAGCCAAGCATCCATCTCTTCACATGTGGTGGTGATGGAGTGATGGAGTAAGCGTAGATCAGTTAGGTTTTCAGAGGCAGTCCCGCTAGTCGTGCCAAATGAATTTTATGCAGATTATGAAGCGCAGTTGACACCATAATTAAAAAAATTATACAAATCTTCCAGAAATCTGGGTTGTCTTCCCCTATCAATGAGTGAGGCACTAATAAGTCTCGCTATTGAAACTCAAACATGATCCTTTACACATGTATTCTTACGGTCATCTGTCAATATTAAGTACAAACTATAAAATACTGGGTAAAATAATAGCGGAGCAACTGATGGCATGTACAACTATACTGATTGATACATGAGGATCAAAATAGGTTTATCCCACAGCAAAGTACCTTCTTAAACACAGGTAGATTTTATTAAATACTGGACCCTACAGTACTGGCCTTGATCCGGCTGGCACTCATCCTTGAACAGTTCTCTGATACGTTCAATGTGAAACACAAGGTCAGGGTGGGGGAAAAATTTGGCAAAGGGCGTTGGCTGATTGAATGGGATATGCTTGGCCAACGGTGAAAGTTAGAATGAGACGTATTATAACTGCAACGTATAAAGTAGCTAGAGGCACCAGCCAGAGTTGCCCACTTCTGCCGCTGTTGTTTGCTGTAGCAATCTACCCTTGCGTATTGTTACTCAGGACATGTTCAATGACTGCATTGATAACATACCTAATGACATATGAAATGACAAAATTGATAACAACGCTGTGCATGGTGGGGGGGGCAGTTATAGTTACTTTAGGGCATGAGTTATGGTTACTTGCTATAACTATACCTGGTGAATTTCTATGGTTTTGTTAATTTAAAACAGTATGTTTTCACTGACTTTTTGAACTAACTATAACCCTCCTTTAACCTTTGTTTTTTTCAGTATATGTGTTGCCTTCCAGTTTATGTTGCCTTCCATGCATGCATACTTATATAGACACATATAAATATTCATATAAATGAATAAATATATAGTAAACATAGAGTTAAGAGACATAGATATATAACACTCTGCGCATCTGTTTTATGCCATGGCATTTTTCATATTTGGTTTTAACAAGGGTTACTTAATCAAAAACAGTACATAAGGTGTTACTTTTGTGCAGCAAGGTAAAATGACATTAAAGAGAAATCATGAATATTTGAATTGTTTTCCTGTGTAAAGTACTGATCCAAGCAATCTGTGGGGTAGTATGAGTAGAACATGCATGCATATGCTTTCATTAGTAAACACTTTATCTGGAGAGTGTATACTAATGAAAGCATATGCATGCATGTACTACTCATACTACCCCACAGATTGCTTGGATCAATACTTACACAGGAAAACAATTCAAATATTCATGATTTCTCTTTAATGTCATTGGGGCAGCCAGTGGATTCATACTGATAACCCACAAGCCCTAGCAGGAGCCGAGCCGAGCCTAGGGTAAGAGGTGATAGAAGTTGGGTCGTTGGGTTTGGGTCAGGGGAACCCTCTCTTTATGTCTTTGAGGTGTCTGTGTTGGGTAAGGTGGGAGTCCATAGCTGCATGGTTAAGGGAGAGAAGGTTGTGAAGGAAAGAATGCAGAAATGTCCAAAGAAGAACAAGGTCAAAAGTGATGAATGGATATCTGTGGGAAGCACTGGGGTTCACAAAGGAGGTACCACAGACTGAGAAAGAGAATAAATCACACAGAGGAACAGGTGGTCGCGATGGTGCAGCTTTGTAATGGTGAGCAATGGCACCAAAAGGCAGGTGTGAAAATTAGAGGGAGCGGCAGTGCAGGGACTGGAAGGCAGTACAGGCAGTGTAGGAAGGAAGTGGGAGGCAGGAAGGAAGTGGGAGGCAGTGCAGGAAGGGAGTCAGTGAGAGTGCAGGAAGGGAGACAGTGACCTGCAGGAAGTGTGTGGGAGGCAGTACAGGACGGAAGACAGTGAGAGTGCAGGAAGGGAGTCGGTCAGAGTGCGGGAAGGGAGTGAGTGGCAATGCAGGAAGGGAGACAGTGAGAGTGCAGGAAGGGAGACAGTGAGAGTGCAGGAAGGGAGTCAGTGAGAGTGCAGGAAGGGAGTGAGTGGCAATGCAGGAAGGGAGACAGTGAGAGTGCAGGAAGGGAGTCAGTGGGAGTGCAGGAAGGGAGTGAGTGGCAGTGCAGCAAGTGGAAGGCAGCACAGGCAGTGCAGGGAGTGGAAGGCAGTACGGGCAGTGTAGGGAGTGGAAAGCAGCACAGGCAATGTAGGAAGGACGTGGGAGGCAGTGTAGGGAGTGAGTGACAGTGAAAGAAGGGAGACAGTGAGAGTGCAGAAAGGGGTTGAGAGGTAAGGGGTGAATGACAGTGCAGGAAGGAAGTGGGAGGCAGTACAGGAAGGGAGTGAGTGACAGTGTGGGAAGGGAGACAGTGAGAGTGCAGGAAGGGAGTCAGTGGCCTGCAGGAAGGGGGTGAGTGGCAGAGCAGGAAGGGGCAAGAGGCAGGGAGTGAGTGACAGTGCAGGAAGGGGTTAAGAGGTAGGGGGTGAATGACAGTGCAGGAAGGGTTGGTAGAGGTGAATGACAGTGCAGGAAGGAAGAGGGAGGCAGTATAGGAAGGTAGTCAGAGTGCAGGAAGGGAGTGAGTGGCAGTACAGATAGTCAGTGGCACTGCAGGGAGTAAGTCAGTGGCAGTGCAGGAAGGGGTCAAGAGGCAGAGTGTGAGTGACGGTGCAGGCAGGGAGTGAGCAACAGGGTAGGAAGGGGTTGAGAGGTAAGGGCTCCTCCCTCAGCCCAACGCTGTTCAACATCTACATGGCACCCCTCGCCCACGTCGCCCGACAGCACAACCTCAACATCATCTCCTACGCCGACGACACCCAGCTGATCCTCTCCCTCACCAAAGACCCTCACACCGCCAAAGCCCACCTCCACGAAGGAATGAAGGCCGTCGCCGAATGGATGAGGACCAGCCGCCTGAAGCTGAACTCGGACAAGACGGAGGTCCTCATCCTTGGTTCCAACCCTTCAGCCTGGGACGACTCCTGGTGGCCAACATCACTGGGAACAGCCCCGCCACCCACCGACCACGTTCGCAACCTAGGGGTCATCCTCGACCCCACCCTCTCCATGACTAAGCAGGTCAATGCCGTTTCCTCATCCTGCTTCAACATCCTCCGAATGCTCCGCAGGATCTTCAAGTGGATCCCCACCGAAACAAGAAAAACAGTCACCCAGGCCCTCGTCACCAGCAGGCTGGACTACGGAAACGCCCTCTACGCAGGAACGACGGCTAAGCTCCTGAGACGGCTGCAACGCATCCAGAACGCCTCTTCACGTCTTATCCTCGACATCCCCCGACGCAGCCACATCACACCCCACCTGAGAGACCTGCACTGGCTCCCTGTCAACAAGAGGATAACCTTCAAGCTCCTCACCCACGCACACAAAGCACTCCACAACTCCGGACCAGCCTACCTCAACAGACGACTCAGCTTCTACACCCCCACCCGCCAGCTCCGCTCGACCAGCCTCGCCCTCGCCACAGTCCCCCGCATCCGGAAAACGACCGCCGGCGGCAGATCCTTCTCCCACCTCGCCGCCAAGACCTGGAACACCCTCCCCACCAACCTCCGACAGACCCAAGACCTACTGGCCTTCAGAAGACTCCTCAAGACCTGGCTCTTCGATCAGTAGCAGCACCACCCCCCTCTTCCCCCAGCGCCTTGAGACCCTCGCGAGTATGTAGTGCGCTTTATAAGTGACATGATTGATTGATTGATTGATTGAATGGCAGGGCAGGAAAGAAGTTGGAGGCAGTACAGGAAGGGAGTCAGAATGCAGGACGTGAGTGAGTGGTAGTGCAGGGTCTGAGCGAGAGGGAGAACAGGGAGTAAGTCGGTGGCAGTGCAGGAAGGGAGTCAGTGACCTGCAGGAAGGGAGTGAGTCGCACTGTAGGGAGTAAGTCAGTGGTAGTGCAGAAAGGGGTTAAGAAGTAGGGGATCAATGATTGTGTAGGGGCTGAGAGAGTTGCAGTGCGGGGAGTAAGTCAGTGGCAGTGCAGGAAGGGAGAGAGTTGCAGTGCAGGAAGGGAGTGATGGCAGTGCAGGGTGGAAGGCACGGATTTCCTCTGGGAATGTTCTGTCTCCCTTGGATTCTGGACCCGAAGCCTGTCCTCCAGATTCTGTACGTTGTATAAAAAATCAATGTGTTATATTCATGTTTTTTGCTCTGCGTCTGTATCTTTTCTTTAGTTTTCTGCCTCTTGTCTTTTGGGGGGCGCTGTCTGCATCACCCCCGGAGCCCCCTTCAGTCCTGCTTGTCTGGGCCTGAAGCTGGGGATGTTTAAGGTGGGGGGGAGGGGAGTGATGTCTTGTGTTTATCTCTCCCACATGAAGTGCAGGGTGTGGATTTCTGCTGAGAAAGGCTTGTTACCTTGAGTTCCCTGCGAGTTTCTGCCTCGTTTATGTGAAGTCCGAGCAAAGGATCCTTTACATCCTCCGGTGACCGGGGCCGTCTGCGCATGTGCGGGGGAGCAGTGTCTGACCACAGGGGCAGTATACGCATGTGCGGGGGGAGCAGTGTCTGACCACTTCTGGCCACAGGGGCAGTGTACGCATGTGCGGGGGAGCTGTGTCTGGCCCCCTTCTGGTGGAGACTGTGTTTTGGCTATGAGGAGAAGGGCTTCCGGTTTAGCGGTGGCAGAGACAGCACAAGCGGCAAGGCTGTCATTTTTTCCGACCTCTCCCTGTGTGTCCAGAGAAGATTAATACGGTATATGTGAGAGGAGAAGCTTCCTCTTCCGGAGCAGAGACAGCACCGGCTCCATATACTGATATCACTTCCGGCTTCTCCATCTGTCCATAATTTACTGCAGAGGAGGAAGGACCCCCTGTCCATGGGTGCAGTTCATCTTCAGACCCTCACAGACCCCCCTCACACCCCAGATCTGCCCCCCCACCCCAACCCCAAGGAGGAGGAGAGAGCCTGGAAATGTCTGCACAGGTGTCTGCTCAGGTAGGAGATTGTCAGTACCTTCTGCTGTGTTTGTAGAAATAGATGAATAATCCTGGAGGGAATCTCTGCCAGGAGCCGGGCTGAGCTGGGCTGTCCTATCCGGGGCCTCTGGGGGCTTTCCTTCCGGCCCTGGGGGTGTTTGTGGTCATTATTTGCATTATTTTGTATAATATCTGTTTATTAACATTTTTCAATTTATTTTACAAACACATTAATACATGATGACATTTTGATATTGGAAACTGGAGATTTCGAAAAAGCAATTGGGGGATTTGGAGGCCGGTGAAATAAAGCCAATTTTGACATAAAATATCAGGAGTCTTGGGTTCCGGGCAGCAGCGAGACAAGACATAGCTGCCAAGGTTTCAGATTGCTTATGTGTGACATTTTCATAATTTCAGTGTAATTATGAGTGACATTCAACGACTATGAGTGACACTTTCTCGCGAGAAAAATCAAGCAATAAAGATGTAAAAATGGCCTCGACAATCGCCCCTCTCAACCATACACTGTGTCAGGCCTTTCAAGGCTCCAATTTTTACCTGATTCAGACTTGTAATGTGCATATTCTAGTGCTTTCAGTCGCATATGGGACATTGTAGCAGTAGAATACAGAAGTCACTGACCACCACTGCCCCAACTAGGACAAAATTTAGTGATTGTATTATTCAATCGAAGATTTCATGAGATTAATGTAAAAGAATGCTTTTCTCTTTTATTTTGCTTAATTTGCCAGGTCAGCTCTTCACCACTTGAGCTGTGTGTTCTTTGGCCAGGCTGGGAAGGAGGGTCACAGGCTGCAGAAGCATGCAGGAATTGAAAGGTGTGTCTGAGCCAAGGTCGGACTATCATATAGGGCAATTAGGCAATGGCCAAAGGCCTGGTCTGCTAGGTCAGTGTGTGCGCTGTTTTTTGGCTGTTTGTGGCCCTATTTTGTGGTCTGCTGTGCCAGTTTTCACTGTTGATTTGCCTGTTATTAAACAAACATAGCATGGCTCAAATTCCTTGCAAATAGCTTGTATGATGTGTTTGAAACCTGGCACAATGTGCAAGTATGGGTCTGGTCGCTTAGTGGGGCACTTTTATTTTGGTGCCTGCGCCTAATTTCTGTCCCAGTCTGACTCTGGTCGGAGCAGACGGAGAGTCACTGGCAGTGTGATCTCTCATCGCTGGGTACTTTAATTATCCGGTTTCTGTGGGCCGAGACAGATAGTGATAGAGTAAGTGACACTCGCAGGACTACGTGTGCCCCCTCAAAAACACCCATGCACAGCAGCACAACCTCTTGAATAGCGGAAGAAACATTACACCCATGATAAGAGAATCTCCACAGTACCAAGTGCTTGAAAACGCAGAAGGAGGCATGAGTAGGCATTGGGAGGAAGCAGTCCTGCCGAGTATCACGCATCAGGCGTGACGCTAACGCATTTCAGTGTGGTGTTCCTGCATCACCGCACTGAAATGCATTGTCACGCATTTTTGCCGCTGACCTGACAGCGCTGAAACTGGCTGCCTTAGCCTACGCCAGGTGCTAGCGCTATTAGGGATAGGCAAATCAAATTAACCTGCATACAAAATCATGCCAAAGTCCTGCTTTTCAAGTGAAAGAGAAACTTATATAGAACTTTGTGACTTTCACATAGTTTAAGACTTTTTTGAGAGGAATGCACAAAGACCAAGCGATAAAAACATTGTGCACCCCTCCCCCCCACACTTAATATTAGTCCACTTTCCTACTGAAACATACATATGGTTAGGGCCTTCTTTGAATTTGACGTTTAAATTGTACAACATAGTACCTGCTCTGAGAACAGCATTCAAGCAGGTGATTTAAAAAAATATACTTCTCTTTTATGTGGCAAGTAAAATGTCAACGCAAAAAGAGATAATAAAGACAAACCTGCACCCTAATCAAATTACAATGATGTATTTCCTGAAAGCCACCCAAGCAAAACTATTTATTTTAACTAAAGTAATCAAGATTAATGTCAGCAGTTATGACACACGCTGTTTGGTAAGAAACACATAGAACAATTGCTCAGGGCAAGCTTCATTAGGAAATCAGATAGAATTAGTAAAAGTGATGATTATATTTCAAAACTCGGCGGCAGCCACGTGCGCTGCCATAGAGAGCAGCATCCAATTAACACAATTGGCCTTGTTCAAAATCAGCCTTTGTAATCTCATTAGCTTATAATGTTTTAATCATTCGTGAGAATTAAACAATACAAGAGGAATGTACTGAATAAGGTATACAAAATGAACATGTAACAAGTTGTAAACAGTAATGGAGACAAGCACGACAGCGCAGAGCACAATAGTATTTTGGATTCAAAAATATCGTTCTTTCTAAATTCAATATTTACACAGATCAGTTAGATTTATTTTAAACTGATATCTGCTTGAAAATATTAGCGGCAACAAATTATAACTTTGAAAAAGGAAGCTAAAAGTGGCATATCATAGTACTAACAGATACGCTTTTTCATAAAAATCATATCTACGAAGTAAGGGGATATAATTAGGTTACCACACATGCTGCCAGTGACTCTAGGAGTGGAAACGGGGAGGGGGCGGACTCACCCAGCTGGTCCTGCTCTTTATCTTGATGTTTCTGTGTGCAGCAGCCATTTGCGTTGTGCAGTTAGATAACGGCCGGGGAAAGCAGCGCCCATTGGGCCTGCAGAGAGCGGCCATACAGCTGAGCTGCAAAGAGAAGTAGCCACGACTCTGCCGATTGCCTATACCCCCCACTGCAATCGGTGTTACTCCGTGATGTGACGTCACTGGCTGCAGCACTCTCACCTGACCCGGCCAAGCTCCCGGCTCGGAAATAAGTATTCGCCGGCAGCCATAACATTATTCTGCCCCCACAGCACGGGCGGCCCGGCCGTGCAGCAGGTGCGATCTGCGGTGTTGCAAGTCAGCCGAGCCCCATGATTCCGGCGCCGCCCGCTAAGCATTGAGCAGCCGGCCTCCACCTCCAATTTCATTACAAAATTTAACTCCCGGCGCGCACCCTGTCAGCAGGACGTGACGTTGCGTCCCCACACGGCGCCACGCCCAAGTTGCCACACATAACTTAACTGCGGCAGCCAGGCGGCGGGCAGGCCCTGCCCGGGTCTCCAGGCAGCAGGGCAGATCAAATGTAACATTGTAGCACTGAGTGCAGTGCACGTCGGATCTTTAACTGTTACATACTGAGCCTGCTGGCAAGTGAAGTCTGCTGTGGCCCGGGCCAGGCGCACGGCACACAGGTGTCAGAGGCGCCGGAGGGCGCGCTAGCACCTGTCGTAGGCTAAGGCAGCCAGTTTCAGCGCTGTCAGGTCAGTGGCAAAAATGCGTGACAATGCATTTCAGTGCAGTGATGCGGAAACACCACACTGAAATGCGTTAGCGTCACGCCTGATGCGTGATACTTGACAGGACTGGACAAGATGGCTGCTCGCTGAAGTCCCTCCCCGGCACCGAGAAACCTTTGCTCGTCGGGGGACATTGTTTCGGTACTATGCGGCTGCACAGCATGGGTCACGATGTCGGAGGCTCCCGGGAGCGGCAAGGTAGGTTATTAGACCTTAATTTGGTCTAATTGATACCTTTTTCCTCTTTACCTTGCCGCTCCCGGTGCGCTTCTCATATCGGCCGCCATTTTGAGGGCTCCTACGCTCGAGTCTCCTCAGGAGCCGGGGCACCTGAGATTCTTCCTTTCCTTCCTGCATCAGGAACATGGACTAACAGGCAAAAATAAGAGCACATGAACTTAAAAGCATATATTGCTCACTCTCTTGTTCTCCTCAAGGATTTCAATGGTTCTGGACAATATTTAAGGAAACACCACAATAGTGTTCAGACGTATATTGGTTCCTACTGATTTCACACACACACATGATGACTTTTTCTTTATTACTATTCACATAATAAGACTAATTTCAATAGATTATTGAGTCATCTGCTGTGCATTTAGTTACAATTGAGCCTTGGCGGCTACTTAGTGACTAGAAGAAAAGCTGTTGCTCTCTGGCGTTTTCCGTTATGGAGCATACATATTCAAGTAAAGTTCAGGCTTCTACTACTTCTCATGCCAACAGACGCAAGGAGTCTGGTGCCAAGCCAATAAAAGGGTTAAGAAGGACCCTGCTTCTCCAAACACATCACCTCTGACGCTAGATGGATATTATGGACGAATTGAGAAATATACGACCTTTTATGGCAGATACTACTGCAACGCTTCAAAGAATTGAAGATAAGTGGTCGGGTTTGGATTCAAGACTTACTGAGGTTGAACAAAGAATCAGTGAAGCTCAGGATGTTGCTGCTAAGGTGGAGACTCTGTCTATGGAGGTTCTTCAACTAAAAAAGTTATCAGAAGGTGTGGAGAACCGAAATAGACGCAATAACTTACGAATTTATGGTATACCGGAGTCTTCGGAAGGTCCTGATATGATCAGTTTTTTGAAGTTGCATATACCAAAAATAGTAGGCTTGTCGAAACCTACAGACCTCAACATCCAAAGGGCATACAGGATTGGTCCAGTCAACGTCTCAAACTCGAAAAGACCATGAGGAATTATTGCCTACTTTCTTCAATACTCAGATCTGATGATGATTCTTACTGCAACTAAACAACGAAAACAAATTCTGTGGTCGGGTCAGAAGATATTTTTCAGTCAAGATGTCTCAAGACCTACGGCAAATCGTCGAAAGAATTTCTGGATCTCAGACCTACGCTTCGATCCATGAACACATGTTATGGTCTTCTACATCCCTGCTTCTTCAAAGTGACATATAAAGACAGGACAATTACTTTTGAGGATCCTGTGGAGCTCAAGAAATGTATTCACGTGCACAAAGGAGAAGACATGGAACTTACTAAATCTTAATTGTTTCATATCTCTCATTTAGCATGCGTTTTTCTCCTTTTCTCATGCAGGTCCCTACCCTCCTTTGTTCTGATGGAATTGTCTCTGTTCAACATTGTTCATTTATCCAAATGTCCACGTTTTGTTCGGCTGCGCTGTCGTCTCAATGTATGGTAAGTCTTGGTGGTGCCGTGTTGGTTACGTTTTCTTCACTCTCATATCGTTCTTCCAATGTTTGTTGTTACCAAATGTATTTTTTCTCGGTGTTGCTTCCAGAGCGCTGTCTACTCCTCTCGTTCCCCCCTTTTTATTATTATTGTCTTTTTTGTTCTCGATTCTCATGGCTAAAGCCCTTTGGCTTTTTGTCAACCCACTACTCTGTATACACCAGAGGAGGCCGTGTTCTCCTCTTGCTCTTCTCGTCCTTTCATCAATCTTTTTCTTATCTTTCTTTTCCACTTTTTTCTATTCTATATTCTATTACTATACAGCAAACTTTTTTATTTTCACAAAAGCTCTATTAGTTCTTCCTGTTTTCCACTCAGTCCAAGTGATGTGGATGATCATGTTTACCTCTTCCACTTCTATTTTTTCTCCGGCATTTTTCTTCTTCTTTTGTCATATTCTGTTGTATATTGGTAGTCATGCGTACTTCTACCGCTTATTTTTCATATTTGTTATGGTGGCTTGTGATATCTATAAATATCAAAGGGAGAGAGAGGAATAAGATATAGACTAGTTCACTTCCCCAGGGAATTATAACAATAATCAATAGGAGCTAACTATATGAATAAGAGAACTCTTATGGTGTATGTCAGAAAAAACAATTCTGTTTTATATGAAGGCCCTCACCCACCAACCTAGTTGGTGGCATGCTTCATCATCGGGCCCCACCCGACGGCACCGAATGTGCCTCGGGTGTGCTGCAACGTCTGCTTACAGCGGAGCGGATTGTGTAAAGTGAGTGTGCAGTGATAGCTGTGGTGAATGTGAAAATAAAAAACTGTCCAATGAGTCCCAGGGTCCACAGGGGAATTTTATTCATGAGCTCATGGCAGTATTTAAAAACAAGGCTACGGATGTAGTCAGGGGGTAATTATCGCCCCCTACATCCAGTGAGGTCAACTAGTTTCAGCCAGGCCTAATGGTAAAACTGGCATTCATCAGGACCGGTATATGTGTGGTGAATTAAAAGGGGAGTCTATAAAGTGTACAGGCTCCTATGTGCCGCACGCGCTAAGGTGCGAGAAATGTAAGAGGATGGTTTCCTCTATAGTCGTACCTGTTGAGTAAGGACGAACAAACATAGGGAAAACATAGAAAACAAACATACATAAAGAGTAAGAAATACGATAAGGCACTGTAATGTTCAATGTGACTTAATACCGTTGTGCCTTAAATCGAAATAATGCGATATGTGTCGGCATGTGATGCTCAATTGTCATTTTGTAAATATGCGTTACCGTGCTAGTCAATATCAATAAATAGTGGCATTTAGTGCACGCGAATACGGAAAACAGAACGGCTTACTCTTATGGTCTAAGAGGCTGACTCCATGAGTCCCTGGAGGGGGTTTGGCTTACAGTCACACTCTGGTGATAGTTAAGGAGGGAAATGATTAAAAAGGGACCCCTTAGTGGTCACACATATATGTCCCACAGTAAAACAGCGGTTTCCCCCATTTCTCTACTTACTTCGTCACAGTCCAGAACCCGCAGCTCCACCTACTTGGTCATCACGGGAACTCCGTCGGTGTTCGTACTGATTTTGGCGGGGTTTAAATACCTATCAGGTGCAGCAGCTGCAGTCGATTTCCTATCCAACGCGATCAGCGTCAGTCAGATACCGCAGCTGTAGTCGATTGTCTCTCCAGCGCGACTAGCGTCTGGGGAGAGAGTAAAGACAGACAACAGACTGCACGTGTGTGTAGTGTCATCAGTAACTTCACTGTAGAGTGTGGTAATTGTTCCAGTTGGCAGTATATTAAACGGCAGAATTTTATATGTTTTAAGTTAACATGGTTATTATTGCAATGCTGTTATTGCTTATCATTTCCTTTCCTCTTTTCCTCTTTCTCCTTTTCTCTTTCTTTTTCCTTCTCTCTCTTTTCTTCTCTTACAAAATCTCCTAAAAATGCATATTGTTTTGTAAATAGTTTATATTTTTCAATTCGAGTTCGGGTATATTGAACTGTTAAGCTTGCATATATTTCTTTTATTCACCATGCTTGAATTGTATTGTTTTGAATATTGTGTTTACTTTATATTTGTTTCTCCATATAATTTCAATAAAGCATTTTAAACAAAAAAATCAGGAGTCTTCCGCCTGAATCGAGTCTGTTGGCATGTATCATACATGCCAACATTTTAGAAGAGGAAAGCGGGAGATTTTAAAAAGATAAGCGGAAGAATGTATTTTCCACATTGACTTCTATTTAAGGATAGGCAATGTCAGGTGGGAAACAGAAAATCGTGAGCCTCCCGACTGAATCAGGTGTATTGGCATGTATGATGTATGCACATTGGTTGCACATTGATTTGAATAATCTTGCAATATTCACAGTAAAGAGCGAAACTATACAGTAGGTGTACAGTAGGCATCACTCAGTACCAACTGTCCTTATCCACTTCTCTGCGTCCCAGCCTCCCCTCAGTTGTCAGTCATGATCTCAATCATTTCACCCCGCTCGGCCGGATCTTCCTCTACTTTGTCATCCCTCCGTGCTAGTTTCATATGTTGTTCATCAGCAACTGCCCCTTCCATGAGATCCCTTTACCAAGACGGGCATTGAGGGGCCTGCGAGGCTGCCTAGTGTATAGCCATTTGCTATACTACTACTACTACTTAATGGCAGCCGCTGTGCGGTGAAAGTGCAGTCCACTAACCTTTTGGTGGACTTGCTCCTTTGACAGCGCAGCTCCATCTGGTAGCTGCTGCTTTCCCCGTTGCTGCTGCTGACCCCTGGTCAGGAGTTCGAGGCCCTCCTCTACACGCAGGCTCCTGCCTGCGTCTCATCCCTGGTGGTCTAGTGCTAGAGCGTCACTGCTCTGCTGCTTGACTGCCCTTCTGTCTCTCTTCCTGCTTTTCTCTCTCCCTTTAAATTTCTCCTACTTTTGCCTTTTTTGCTTTTCTTTTTCTCTTTCCTTTTTCCTGTTTTTTGCTCTTTCATCGCCCCTATGATCCCCCGCGGCCCTGCCCCCTCCAGTGAACCTTTCCACTCCCGCGTTTCCCTGCCTCCCATCTGTCCAGCCCCCCCGCAGCACTACTTAATTGCGGCCGTGCAGCGGGCACGCCAAAGGCAAGGCCATCTGCCACTGTGCGCACCGGGACCGCACGCCAGGGACCTTGGTTTACGAACCTTCCACCACTATGGCGCAAGCACCCTCCTCACCCTCAACTCAGGACACCACACCGCCTTGCCACCTAGTGTCGCCAAAGGAGACCCATGGACCCTTCGCCTGCCAGAACTACAGCCACACTTTCACCCACACCAACTCACCAGCTCCTCTCGCCGACCAACAGCGCAACCGGCCGGCTAAACTGCATCCTCCTCAACGTGCAATCCCTCCACAAACACACCACAGAAATCTGGGACCTCCTCGACGCCGCCTCTCCCGATATCGCCTTCTTCACGGAATCCTGGACCAACCCCAGTTCTGAACCGGACATCGCCATCACCACTCCTGACGGCTACACCAGCAAGGACCACGCCGACAGACCAAGAAGAGGCATTGTCATCGTCCACAAGAACACCCTCTGACTGACCACACACTCCAACGACTCAGCGACATCCATGGAACACCTCCACGTCCAGATCCGGACAAACTCCAAAACCTCCCTCCACTGCACCCTCGTCTACAGGCTCCCTGGCCCCCACCCGCCCTTCACCGACACCATCGTAGACCTCATCGCACCCCAGGTTCTGGCATCCACCGAGTACATCCTACTCGGAGACCTCAACTTCCACCTGGACAACCCCAATGACCAGAACACCGCCTCCCTACTAGAGAACCTCACCAACATCGGACTCAAGCAGCTAGTGACCGCACCGACCCTCCCAGCCAGACACACGCTCGATCCCATTTTCTCCACCAGCGGGAACATCACCTACAGCCACACCACCAACTCCTCTGACCACCACTGCGCACATCTCGCCTTCACCATGCCAGCCGTATACCACCACCCTCATCACTCCCCCGTCGCAGCTGGAACAAGGCTACCAAAGAACATCTCGTTGACTTTCTTGGCACAACCACTCTGCCAACACCAACAGACGCCAACACCGCAGCTTGCAACCTTCACCGATGGATCTCCAACTGCTATGACACTGTGGCACCCCTCAAGAAGACACCAGTCAAGCAACACTTCAAGAAAGCAAGCTGGTTCACTCCCGTCTTCCACGAGTCCAGACGCACCTGCCGACGACTCGAGAAGAGATGGAGGAACAACAAAACCTCAGAAACCCACGCAACCTTCAAATCTGCAGTCAACACACTCCACCTTCTCCTCAATACCACATAGAAAACGGCCTTCCAGGACAGAATGAACGCCAACAACAGCAAAGAACTCTTCGCCATCATCAAGGAGTTTGCCAGGCCCAACAGCGAGACCACAGACGTCCCACCCTCCCAAGACCTCTGCAACAATCTCTGCACCTTCTTCCACCACAAGATTAGGTAGATCTACAACAGCTTCGACACCCAAGACCCCGCCAATATGCCCACCACCACCACATGCAACCACACCGCACCCCAACAGATTGCGCTCAATTGGACTCCGCTCATCACAGACAACACACTCAAGACCATGAAAAATATCCACTCAGGAGCCACATCGGATCCTTGCCCGTACCACATCTTCCATAGAGTAGCCGCCTCCATCGCCCCCCAGCTTCGCCGCACATTAACTGCTCCATCGAAACTGCCACCTTCCCTGACAACTGAAAACACGTCCAGATCAACCCCCTGCTGAAGAAACCGTCCGCTGACCCGACAGACCTCAAGAACTTCAGATCCATCTCCCTTCTCCCCTTCCCATCCAAGGTCATCAAGAAGGCCATCAAAGCCCAACTCTCCGAGTTCATCGAAGAGAACCACATCCTGGACACATCTCAATCCGGTTTCCGAAGCAACCACAGCACAGAGACCGAACTCCTTGCCGCCAATATCTGCTCCCTCCTCGACTGGGGCAAAACCACAACCCTCATCCTACTGGACCTTTTGGCCGCCTTCAACACCGTCTCCCATCGCACCCTAATCACAAGACTCCACAATGCCGGCATCCGTCACAAGGCACTGGACTGGATCCACTCCTTCCTGACCGGCCGAACACAGCAAGTCAGACTACCCCCGTTCCTCTCAGAACCTACAGAGATCAGCTGCGGAGTGCCCCAGAGCTCCTCACTGAGCCCCACCCTCTTCAACATCTACATAGCTCCCCTTGCAGTCAACGTCAGAAGCCACGGACTCAACATAGTCTCCTATGCCGACGACACCCAGCTGATCATCTCCCTCACCAACGAACCCACAGCCGCCAGAATTAACTTTCACAATGGAATGAAGGCAGTTGCTACCTGGATGCAAGACAGCTGTCTCAAGCTCAAGTCAAACAAGACTGAAGTACTCCTCCTGGGTCCCACCTCCTCAGCCTGGAACGACTCCTGGTGGCCTGCTGCACTAGGAACCCCTCCCACCCCTACGGACCACGCACGCAACCTCAGCATCAAACTGGACTCCTCGCTCTCAATGAACCGCCAAATCAATGCAGTATCCTCATCCTGTTTCCACACACTCCGCCTGCTTCAAAAGACATTCAGATGGCTCTCCACAGAATCCAGAAAGACGGTCACCCACGCACTCATCACCAGTAGACTTGACTACGGCAACGCACTCTACCCTGGTATCACTCAGAAACAGCTCAGAGAACTACGGAACGTCCAGAACGCCGCAGCCTGACAGGTCCTCAACATCCCCCGCCGCAGCCACGACACAACACCTCCGACAACTCCACTGGCTACCTATCAACAAGAGAATCACCTGGCTCTGCGAATGAACCTCCACACCCAGACGGATCAGCAGCCCCTCCTCCCCAGCGCATTGAGACCCTCATGGGTGAGTAGCCGCGCTTACAAACGCTTGATTGATTGATTGATTTGCTGCCTGGCCAACACCAATCCAAGCGGCACCTTACAGCTTTACATTTTGTGACGCTTCCGGCTCTTCAGTATGCTAAGCAGGCAAAGGTTCATCAACCCCTCCAAGCAGAGTGCCGCTATGCAAGACAGAAACCTGCTTATCCTGCTCAGATGCCCTAGCCCAGTCGTGTGTCATCATGGAAATCTTACCTCCCCACCACTCCTTGTACCCCGCCAGCACCAGCAGCTGCTGCACAATAGCATGCTTCTGTAGTTTCCCTGGAAATGTGTCCAAACCTGCCTGGTAGTCTGTGCCAGGTGCGTGTACTGCAGGAACTGGCCCATTTCCACGCGGTCATCATTTGCGTTAAAGAGGGGATAGGTGCATGCTGCACTGCTTCATACGGTAATACGAGAAAGCTGTGTACACTTCACTGTATCTTGCTGCACTGTAAGAAATCTGTGCACACTATAATGAATCTTACTACACTGACAAATCTGTGCACACTGCATTGCATTTTACTGCATTATTCGAAATCTATGCACTGCACTACTTTTCACTACACTGTGAGGAATCAGTGCACACTGCGCTGCTTTTTGCTACACTATGACACAGTGAGAAATCTGTGCACGCTGTGTTATAGTTCATGATGAGAAATCTGCACACTGCATCTTATTACACTATGAGAAATCAGTGCACACTGCATTGCTTTTTACTGCACTTTGGGAAATCTGTGCACACTGCATTGCATCACACTACAATATGATAAATCTGTGCACCGGGCGCTGTGTTATAATACACTATGAGAACTATGTGCACTGTATCTTACTACACTGAGAAATCAGTGCACATTTCATCTTTATGCACAGTGAGAAATATACACACTGTTGCTTTTTACTGCACTGCAAGAAATGTGTGCACACTGCACTGCGTCTTACTACACTATGTGATATGAATGTACACTGCACTGCTGTTTACTTCACTATGAGAAATCTTTGCACACTTCGTTTGCACTGTGAGAAATTTGTGAAAACACATTGCACTGCTTTTTACTATACTATGAAAAATCTGTACACACTGCCCTTTTTTACTGCACTATGAGAAATATGTGCACATTGCAGTGCGCTTTACTGCACTATGAGAAATATGTGCACACTGCAGTGCGCTTTACTGCACTATGAGAAATATGTGCACATTGTGGTGCTTTTCGCTGCACATTGAGGGAAAGTTAAAGCTTCAGCTTAAAGAGGACGTCTGTGCACACTGCACTGCTTTTACCACACTATGAGAAAAGTGTGCATTCTGTACTGCTTTGTACCACACTGTGACAAATCTGTGCACAGTGGACTGCTTTTTACTACACTATGAGGGATATGTGCACACTGTACTGCTTTTACCTGCACCATGAGAACCATTTACAAAAGAAATCTGTGCACAGTGCACCGCTTTTTACAATACAATCAGGGACGTTTCCAGAGAAGAAAGTGTGTGCATGCTGCATTCCTTAGACTATGAGAGGTGCTTACAGAAAAGGAAATCTGTACACAGTGCACTGCTTTTTCCTCACTTTAAATGGGCAGTTTACAAAGAAGAAAGTTTCCACACTGCACTGCTTAGGAAATCTGTGCGCATTGCACTGCTTTTTATTCACACTATTAGGGGCGTTTACAGAGGACATCTGTGCACACGGCCTTCCCTTTTACTACACTATGAAATGTAATTAATATTTGTAGAGCGCTCTACTAACTGACAGTCTCTAGGTGCTAAAAAAGGATAAATCCTGAACAGAGCCAATAATTAGGTCAGTCTTGTCAAAGTAACCTTATTTGGTCTAAATAAGACCATAAAAGTACAATAGACATAAATAAATACTCACAGTTACACAAAGAATAAAACATTCCAAATGCTATGGCACTCAGCCGCTTATGTCCACAAAAACCTTAAAATTCATATAGTGTACCAGGAACGTTATTGATAGGTGACTTTTGTAAAAAAAAATTACATTTAAAAAAAAACTATACATCACATCTAAAAGATTAAAAGAAGCACATTTTAAAATACATTTCATAAAGGACAATAATAATATAAAATACATGTCCATAAATGACTACTTCCTAGAATGACTAACAGCAATTACATGTCGACACTCCAAACATCTCAACCTCAAAGACGAGGCAAGAAAGCGTGCTATAGCATACGTGGAAAACCAATCCGGGAGTGACTGTAAATATATTAGTGCAGGTTTTACCTGTCCAAAATGCAAAACTTTTAATAATGGGATTGAATACATTCTTCGGGATGTTTAATAATAGCCACAGAAAAAAACAAAGTGCAATAGGTCCTAGGGAGAAAAATTATCACAAGTACAGGGACTTAACTTTGTACTCCAGTCAGCAGTTTTAGGAAAAGCCAACAACATATGAAACTGGTTAGACCTGAATTTGGTAAGGACAAAATCTATGATGGACATTAATAGTAGTGGCAAATACGACTCAGTAGCAGGGCCTGTTCTTATTAATGCATGATCTCGTACCGTAGGTTTCTCCAACTCGATGGTTTCCCTCTCCAATGACCTCCACAATAAAAAGTTATTCCTGGCCCAGGCAATATCAGCTTTAGAGATGGTGTAGAGTAAGTGAAACAAAGTAGGCCTACCTAACCCAACAAAGGGATCCCTAATATAAGTCAGTCATTTAATTGACCTCCACCCATCAAGCTTCAAGCAATCCTGAACTATTTCTCATCCCTGGACATTTTTCCGCCATACCCCAATGTTAAGCCAACTAGTCAGGGGGCGGAGTGCAATAAGATCCGAGAGATAAGGCAGCCCGAGTTCATCGTGAAGCATAAAAACTGGAATAGAGGCCAGGACTGCAAGCAAAAGCCATTCTCTACCACTTGAATTTCCCTCAGATTAACGTAGCCCCAGACATCACTAGCATAAGTGACTACTGTGACAGACGTGGGCTGTTATATCTTAATCTGTGTGTTCAATGGTTTATTACCAATTCTAGAGGGAAAAGAGCGGCTAAAGTTTTTGCTAAAGCTAGTCTCTTGGCTTTAAGCAAAAGGGCTCACGTATTTTGTTTATCAAAAACCACCCCTAAGTAAGTGTACAGCTGTACCATAGACAGACTATTGCCCTATACGTGAAAAGATGTTAACTTAGTCTTTTTAGGCCCAAACATCATTACCTGGGATTTGCTATAGTTGGTGGAAAGGTCTAATTGATTCATGTAACTCACAAAACCATCTAACAAAGCCTGGAGACCCAGTGCGGTGCTCACCAATAAGACAGTATCATCTGCATATAACAATGCAGGGGCTTGGCAAGAACCAATACAAGGGCAGTCCACCTGCTTATCAACTAACCTGGGCTCCAGGTCATTCACGTATAAGGTAAACAAAATAGGGGACATTAACACCGGACCTCAGAAAAAAGCGGTTTGTACATGACCTGTCCGTGATAAACCGAACAACTGCCTTCATATCCCTATCTAACTCACTAAAAAAAGAGGACATACAGGCCAGAGCTTTATCTGTGATTCCACATTCTATTAGTGGATTGTGGTCTACAGTGTTGAATGCGGCCGACAGATCAAAGAGGAAAATTTACACAAAGGTTCGGCGTGCCTCATTTGTATATAAGTCTTTCCCATGTGTGCAGACCGGGTGCAACTTCAATGAATATGTTTCCACATAGTATAAAGCATTACAGGAGGCCTTTTCTTTTACAAAAGCGTTTCTTGAAAGAACTTTAGTTATTCATTCTGATTCTTCTTAGTGTGTAAGAACATTTGTGTAAGTGAAGACAACACAGTGTTCCCCTGGCCTTCTGAAATAAGCACCCAACACAGATGTCTCAGGGTTCTTGCTAACCTTTCATGAAAATAAAAGTTCTAATTACCAACATTGCTGCTACTGCTGCATGATTTCAAATACAAAATATACTTAAACCTGCTCACATATACTGTCCAAAACATTCAAAACCCAAATGTAGTTGAGTGAACAAAGATTGTGCAGAATGACGGGAGTCTGCAACACGATCTCTCAGTCACAGATTTAGTAACAGTGAAGGCATCAGCCAGGATATGTTTGGTCTTTTTAAAAAATCTATTTTGAGTTTTTGTCTCAAAACTCTGAAACTCCTACTATTTGATTAACGTTCGATGAATTTACATGCTTAAGAAATATACAAACCAGTTTTACTGCTTGCATTGTGAATGATTGTATACTTTTAAATAATTTAGTTATTTGATATGTTTTTGGGGATAAGGCTTCTCATACGAGCAATATTCCTTGCCTTGTTTCACAGATTGTAAAGAATTGGTGTATTTTACAATCAATGACTGTGTAAGACTTAATGTTTTTAAATTCCATTAGAGATGTTTAAGAAAATAGGTTATTATGACATTTTCCCCATAGTAATCCACACCCAATCGACACATTTAATGCTTTCAAATCTCTTTGCCTCCAACATAGAGTGGACCCTTCAGTACAAACCGGGATCATGAATAATGACGATAATACTTGAAACATATCAGAAATCTGTAAAGTGAGACACAAATAATGTCTTCCTGCATTCTGAAAAATAACAAAGTATTAAGTTAAAGATGAACTTGCACACAAACTGATAGATCCTACAGGACGTCACGGGCTGTTGTGTGGCTGCAAAAGACTGAATTTTGTATCTCTAGGTCAGAACACTGAAAGCAGAGAATGTATAAGTCAGAGGTTTGAGCCTCAGACTACAGACTAAAAAGGAACCTATAAAAACGAACTCAAGAGAATAACACCAATTCAGCACATCCTGTATAAACAGGTGTCCAAGAGCAACTTTGCTCCTGTCATCTATATATGAGAACAGTGCTGTGCCTTCTAAAGTAATAACACCACCATGCTTGAGTCAGAGCTTTGTTGTGAAATTGGTATGAACATATAAGAGCCGCCTGGGGGGAGGTGTAACTGTTGAAAAGTGTGATGTTAAGGGATGAGCCCTGGCGGTGGGGAGACATAACTTACCTGTTATGGAGAAGAGTGAAAAGGAGTCAGGGAGATTGATTGGCATCTGACAGATAAAAAAGCCATTTCAGAGCAGACTGACTGATACCTAGGCGAAATAAGTTGTAAATTAGAAAGGTGTCTGACAGTGTCAAATACTGCTTGGAGCATCAGGAGGACCAAGATCCTCCTAAGATTGTGCATTGCATGCAGGAGACCCGATTTAATACTGTGAGCTGGGTGTAAGCCAGATCCTACAGAGTCAAGAAAGTGTGAGTCAAGGAAGTCAGAAAGTTGTAGATTAACAGCATTTTAAGAAGTTTTGATGGGAAAAGTAGAAAGAAAGAACAGTAGTACCTGAGAATAGTGACAGCAGCTATGACTTTCTTGAGAAGCATGGCATGCTTCCTACTGTCTGCAACAGTAGCTGCAAGTAGGGGCATATTGCAGAGATCCCGAATGTGAGGGACAATGGACTCTTTGACTAATGAATATATGTGTGGGGGACATTGGTTCAATAGATGAATGAGGATGCACTTTGAGTGAATCCTCGATACTAGGAGTCATGACTGAACACACACAGAGGAGAAACATTTCAATAAACTGAGTGCATCAAGACCTTTAGTGGATTTTCAGAGCTATAAAACCATTAGTAGACATACACTTAGCAAAAAACAATGCATTTACCTGTAGAAATAATCATACAGATGCATTGAATTTGGTCCGAGCTAAAGTACATCATCAGTGATACTAACTCATTCAAGGACATGCAGGAGCTAAACCATTCAGGTGCAATTATTTTGAGATTAGGAAATGCTGAAAAATTCAAAAGTTGTATTTAAGTGATACATACAAATATCAGATGATAAACAGTAGAGGATCGGATTAGTAGGAAAGAAAGAAGAATAAACAATACCCACTCTCCTGGTTGAAACTCCTGAAATGCAGCTATTTTGTCATAAAAAGTTTGTTGTTTACTCCAGGCTTTCTCTATATTCTCGCATACTAATTTTATGACTTTTTCTGTAAGACTATGTAATTGGGTAACATATTCTACCAGCGGTCTGCCAAGCTGAAATCTTGTAATTGTTCTAAACAATCTCTTTTTTAAATTTAATTTTTTTATTTATTTAGCCACAAGGTACAAAATATAAACATCCAAAGAATATAAATCCATCACAGTTTACTTGTTTACATGACAATAATCCTTATAAATAGGCTGCAACTTAAAACATTCTAATTGTGCTAGCCGATATCTTGTGGGATGTACTACTGCACAGAGAGGATGCTAAAGAAAGAAAAAGAAAGAGAAAAAGGGAGACAATATAAAGCAACCAATGGCAAAACCTCCTTTCCTCTCGTTATATTCTAAGAGCTTATGTCTAGGTCCGTCCCACCTCCTATCTTCTATTAAGCCATTGGATCATGGGTGCCCAAATCTTGTATCCTTTCTCCTTAGCTCGCCACCCCTTATTCTCATACAGGGCCATTTCCTGAATATGTATATTTAGCAGCCGATGAAGCCATGCTATATACCCAGGAGATTCAGAGTCCTTCCAAGCCGTGGCTATCAATAGTCTAGCTACTGCCACTGTGATAAATACGAAGTCTCTTTGAGATGGTGAAAGCCCAGCTCGGTTATCATACCCAAATAGCATAAGCGATTGGCTTAGAGTAATCTTCTTGTTGATTGTTTGTAGCCAAAATTCTTCCATACCAATCTTTAAAAGCGTCAGTTTGCTACATGTGCAGAACATATGTATAATATCAGCTGGACTGTCTTGGCACCTTGGGCAATCATCGTTTTCCCGTTTCCCCCAATTAAAACTTTTCGCAGGAGTATTATACAAATTAAACAGAGTCTTATAATGCTGAGACTTAAGATTTGCCGAAAGAAAAATCTTTTTACCCATTTCCATTGACATATCCACGTCAATCTCCTCATCCCCCAGTTTTTCAGCCCATTTCGTCTCTACTTTTTCCAGGTCATTGGGGAGGGTTTCCATCAGTATATTATAATATTCCCCAATCCTCGCACCCCCCGATATACCATATCCAATAATGGTATTGCCCCCAGATTAAAAGATCCTTTTGCCAAATTTTTTAGGCAGCCCCGAATTTGAATGTATTTAAATTGGGACCTAGTATCTATCCCCAATTTCTGGACTAGTTCCGAAAAGGGTATGATCTCTAGTTTGTTATTATATAGACTAGCAATCATTTCTATGCCAGCCCGTTCCCACCCTCTAGCCACACAGTCGTATACTGCTGTTGGAAGGGCTGAAGATCCCCATAGGGGGGTATACCCATTGTATTTTGGAATTGTCAATGTTCTGCAAATTTTAGTCCAAACCTTCCAGGCCGCTTTTAAACATTTGAACCGTTTTTTTTTAATAATAACTGGGTTCGAGTTGTCTAAGGAATAGCCCTGTAGCTTCCTTACCTATGGATAGGTGATAAATAGAGGGTAAGTCATCTTCTTTCCTGGGCCTATCTATTGTCAGCAAGGCGCCCATCTTCTGTAAGGTCGCTGCCCAATAATAAAATAACAAATTAGGAGCAGCCCAACCTCCTCGATCCTGCTAAAGTGTTAGCAATCTCAGGGCACGCCTAGTTTTTTGATAATGCCATACGAAATTCGAAAACATTGAATTCATTTTCTGGATTGCATTAGCACTCAATTCCAAGGGGATAGAACGAAACAAATATAATATTCTCGGGAAAACTTTCATTTTCAGCATGTTGATCCTGCCAACTATTGTTAGATGCAGTTTGTCGAGCCGCCTTAGCTCTATGCCTATATCATCCAGCACTGGGTCAAGATTATTCGACCATAGCACATCCAAATCAGCTCCTATCCTGACCCCCAGGTATACTGCCGATTCAATCTGCCGCTGATCTTGCATGCTACACTGTCTTGTACAAATTATCTGTGTTTTGCCCTTATTAAGCAGATATCCTGACCTACTCCCAAATTCCCTTGCCATATTCTCAATTTCTTTGATTGCGGTCTCTGGCTCGGACGTAGTGATGGCAATGTCGTTCGCATAGGCCGGTACCTTGGTCTCATACCCATTAGTTATTATTGGTTTAAACCCGGGATTCGAAATCAATTGGTTAATGAAGGGATCCAAGTAAATGGCAAAGAGAATTGGGGAGCATGGACATCCCTGCCTTGTTCCCCTAGCTACCTCAATTACCCCTAATGCACTCCCCATCACCTGCAGTTTTGCAATGGGTCTATAATACATTGCCCGAATATCTGTGATTAGTCGTGGGCTGAACCCCCTCTCTGATAACGAGTCCCACAGATATTGCCAAGCCACACGATCAAAAGCTTTCTCGGCATCTAAGAGGATCACAGCCATTCCGTCCCCGTTTGCCTCTGCTATATCCAATAGCGAGATCACCCGTCTTATGTGATCGGTAGTTACCCGACCTGGTATAAATCCATGTTGCCATGGCGAGACTAGTTTGGCTATGACCCTCTGCAGCCGCTTAGCTACAGCCTTTAAATAGATCTTGGCATCTGAATTTATTAACGAGATGGGGCGATATGAGCCGGGCAACTCTGGTGGTTTCCCCTTCTTAAGGAAGATTATTATATCAGTTTCCTGCCAGGAAGTAGGTAGAATTCCTCGGTATTGCACATCTAAAAAGAGATCGTGCAATAGTGGGGCCAAATCATGATGAAGTAGCTTATACAGCTCAATTCGGATTTTATCCGGCCCAGAAGCCTTCCCAGAAGATAAGGAATTTACAGCAATTATTATTTCTTCAAGCATAAATTCTTCTTTCATTTCTAGCTGCATACCTTCATCGATCTTGCTCAGCATTGTATACCCAGTCCCAGTAGGCAGTTGAGCAGAGTCAGTAGGATCTGCTTGATATAATTTCTGATAAAACTGTTCGAAAACCCCCATAATCTTTGCATAATTGGTTTCATACTGCCCTTCACTATTCTCAATTTTCATTATATTATTTCTAGCTATCCCCTGTCTGGTTCGAAGAGCCAATAATCTACCAGCCGCTTCCCCATACTCATACATCTCTCTCTGATGTGCCTGGTACAACTGGGCAACTTGAAGCTGAAAAAAGCTATTTATTTCTGATTTAGCGACGGCTATTTTAATCATCACCTCGCTTGTTATCTCCTGCCCCCCTTGACAAATCAGTTGAGTATGCTCTACCTCCAATTGCGCCAGCCGTGCCATTAAAAAATGAACCTTATTTCGACGCTCCTTACGTTGCTGGCCCACATAACTTATCACTTCACCCCTCAATCCAGCTTTAAAGGCGTCCCACACTATAATACGTGGGGCGCTATACCGGTTCATATCAAAAGATTCTCTTACCCATTTTTTAATATGACACCTAAATACCTCATCTGCAAGAAACTTTCTATCGAAAGACCAACAGCATTGTTTCCCCTCTATTTCCTGCTGTTATTTTCAATAGAAGCGGGCTGTGATCTGAGAAAATTTGGGGTAGTTTAGTTATCATCACTTCGTCAAGCATCCTAGTAGGGACCATAAAATAATCTAAACACACATATTTTTGATGCGGATGTGAAAAATAGGTATATCCAGGATCTATAGTATTTTTGTAAACCCAAGCATCCGACAGCCCATGGCTGTCCTTAAGAGTATTTAGTGCCCGATAAACCTGCGGTTTCCTACCATTATACTGTAGACCGGCATCTCGAGAAATCCCAAGGTGAATATTAAAATCCCCACATACTATTAATGGAGTCGACCAGGCGGCAAGCTCAACCTCAAGATCCTCCCAAATTCTAGAATCGTCTTGATTTGAGACATAGATAGTCACAATCGTAAGCCTCGTGCTTAATGTAGCAATGGCCCATCTTCCTCATTTATCTGCCATTGTGCGCTTCGCAGTACCCACATGATATCTAATAAATATAGCAACTCCCCTTATAGTTGTCATTTGTGTAGAGCAAGCTATCAATTCGTAGCCTCTTATCTGAAGAGAGTCTTTATTACTCCATGGGATATGGGTCTCCTGTAAGCAAATAATCTCTGGATTCCAGAACCGTAAGATCTCATATACCTTGGCCCTTTTCTTTTTATTGTTCAGCCCTCCCACATTTACCGAACAGATCCGCATTTTATCCATACCAAGTTATCAGAAGCAGCCATCTATATTGAGTCCTTCTCCAATTTCTTTTTATTATCTCAATTTCCATGTACCTTGCCTGGCTTTCCCCCCCTTTATGCATCCCCAAACTCCCTCCGGAGCTACACCCTCCCTTCCCCCACCCTCCCCTCCCAATCCTAGAACCCCCCCTCATCCTCCCACTAGAAGCTTCCAGACCGAGGGTCTGGTGTGAGATAAAGCAGTGCTGCGCCATGATCCGTGAAACCCCCGCCAATATCCCTAAAACGAAATAAGCTGCACCCACCCAAGTGCCAAAAGAAAGAAGAGAGTGTAAGCCCGTTAACCTAACCATATTTACATTTTATACGGAGGGTAGCCATGAAAACAGAGACCCTCTAAACAGAGAGGGGGAAAAAAGTATAAAGTTGGAGAAAGTGGGGAAAAGGGAGAAACAGAGAGAATGAGGGTCCTATATACCATTAATAGCCATTTCCTACACTCCATTCCCCTTCCTTCTTTCCCTTCCTCCTTTAAACTATTTCGCTGACCATCCCTCCTACTCCTAAAAGCTGTCGACAAGGCTTACATCTTACACTCTTACGTTCCTTATATCTTCCCATTTAATTCATCTAGGAATTCCTTGGCTTTAATTTCAGATGTAAAATAGCGGGATCTATCTCCAACAACAATTTTTAGTTTGGCCGGGTTCATAAGATAGGCCTGTGCACCCTTTGCCTGGAACGGATTAATCATCTGTCGTAAGCGCCAGCGTCTTTCTACGGTTACATGGCAAAAGTCTGGTCGAGTAAAAAACTCTATGCCATCAAGTTGGCACTTCTTGTCCGGTCTAGCTTTCTCAAATATGATCTGCCGGAGAAGATAATTCCCAAAATTGACTAGCACGGCTCTAGGCCTACTATCTGCTCCGTTAGGGTGCTTCACTACCGTAGGGACTCAATGAGCCCATTGGATTTCCTGAGCCCCGTTCCATCCTACAATCTCAGGGAAAGCTTTTGCTAATAAATCAACCATATAGAGGCGGATGTCCGCGCCCCCTTTGTCCTCTAGTATGCCCAGGAATCGCAGATTGTTCCTGCGCTGGCGGTTTTCCTGGTCTTCCAGCTTCCACTGCATATCAATTAATCTAGCCTCGTGTGATTCGGTCTGGAGCTGGGTTGCCACAATATCCGTCTCAAGACTTCCAGTTCTTGTCTCCAGTGCTGTTAACCGATCCGAGATCTCTCTACAGGCTTTAGCAACTTTCCGAACTGACCCCTGCACCTTACGGATAGCTGCCTGGGAGCCTCTATTATCTTGTCTGGTCTCCTCCCGGTGGGCCAAAACTGATTGCAGAATAGCATCCAGGGTTGTAGTAGATGTATTCTCAGAGCCGGATGCTTGCTCCCCTACATCCCCAATGAGCAGATTGGATGGTGTATAATCCCAATTTAGGTCTTGCATTTTCTTGCCTCTGCCAAGGCCAGAGAGACCAGCTGCCCTACTAGCTTTTCTCATAGTTGCGGCGGAATCCCTCCCGCTGGTGTTCGGTACACTCTCACTCTCCCCATCACTCCAGCTCGGCAAGAGCGGGAAATCCACTACTGACCCCGTATCATCCGATAGCGAATAGAAATAGTCTGTTGCCTCTACTTCCATATCTCTCATGCGTTGACTACTTTGCTTATTGAGGTTAGGCCCCTGCCGATTTTGGTTTGGACCCCCTGTCTTGGACTTAGTAGCCAGTGTTGTATTTCCCCCTGATTTATTTTGCAAAGGGTCTTCAGAAGGGTGCCTTATATAAGGTGGGGCAGTTGGTTGTGCTTCTGTTTCCCCCGTTTTACCATTTTTAGCATTAGGTAAGGCATTCGCACCCTCAATCACAGCTTGGTCTCTTCCAACCTCTGGCACCCCATTACCGGCAGTTAGCAGCAAGTCCCTGGTCTCACTTTCCTCCATTTGGTCGCCCCATACTAAGGGAGGGCTGACCTCTTGCACTGCGAGTCCAGCCTGTCCCAACAGTATATTTTCCCCCGCTTGCGCGTTTACCTGCAGGGTCTGTGGGGTTACTGAGTCTCTCCTCTCCCTATCCAGCGTATCTCCTTGCTCCGGCGTCACAGTCCCTGTACGTCCTTCCAGCTTTTTGGAGCCGCCAAACAGTTCCACTATCGTCAGGCCGGGCAGGCGTTGCTGGGGCACCTCTCCTTTTCCTTTCCTCTCTGGAACCTCCTTCCGGGTCGTGGTCTGCGCTCGACGTCCGGGTTGCCAAGGAGCTCCTCCCGCTGCAATACAGATCTCCGATGCAGGGTGAGCGGCCGACGCTGCAGCCAGAGTCGGACTTTCACTCATTGAATTCAGTGCCGTTTTGCCACGAGTCATAGGCGGCCCCTTCGACTTCATGTTGTCCAGGGAATCCCTGTGCTGCACTCCAAAGCAACAGCAACCGGACCCGGAGCACAGCGTTCCGTAAATCTGTTGGCAGGTGAGTACTAGCTCCTGCTTCTTCACTGCTGACACGCATACGGGAGTACACTTACAGGTCCTTTCTTGTAGTAGTCTCAGCAGTAATTCCAAAATCGACCCAAGCATCCTAATTCTGTTGCCGGGGGGTGCATTCTCCAGGGGGTCTCAGTGGATCAGGGCATCAGCGCTGCGAGCGGTGACCTAGCCACCCGCCATCTTGCTTCTCTCCTTGTTCTAAACAATCTCTCAGTGGGCTTCCTAAGGTAGGAAGGTACGGGGACAGGGCAGACTACATGATGCTGACTGAGGTTAGAAAACAACTGTCAGCTCAATCATCTGAGACCTCGAGGTAATGTGGAAAATGTGTTAGTTGAACCACCAGTGTGTGACGCTTGCCAGGGCTGAATGGGCTATAAAAAGTCTACTTACTTGCTTACTTATGCCTACTTCCGGCCCTTGGGGTATAGCCCATCAACCAGGACTCTCCAGCCATCTCTGTCCTGGGCTTTTTTCAATCTGACTCCAGATGTAACCCATCGTCTTGCAGTCAGCCTCGAGGCATTGACGCCGGGTGTTTCTTGGCCTTCCTCGCCGGGTGTTTCTTGGCTTTCCTCTTTTCCTTTTCCCTTTCCAGGTGAGGGCTTGCTTGGTGGTGGTTGATGTGGGCTTGCAGAGGGTGTGACTTATCCAGCCCCAGTGTCTTATCACAATTTTTTCATGAGCAGGGAGTTGGAAAGTGTGCTGCCATAGGTCGCTGTGGCTGATGTTGTTTGGTTTGCGGATTTGGAGGATTTCCCTCAGACAGGTGTTGGTGAAGGCCTGGACTTTGTTGGTGATGGTCACTGTTGTCCTCCAAGTTTCTACTCCGTACAGAAGGACCAAATTTACAATGGTCTTAAAAAGCCTAATCCTGGTTGCACCGTCAGGTCCTTGGAGCTCCAGATCTTCTTTAGCGGAATGAAGGCAGCCCTTGCTTTGCCGATTCTTGCCTTGAAGTCGGCGTCTGTGCCGCCTGGCTTTTACTATTATTTAAAAGGAAGATCATTTTTCTATATACAGACCATATCCCATTAACCTAGTGAACACAAAACAAGGGTAATAATCCTATAATTTTGAGGTAATTCTTACTTCTCCAACTTCTTAGACTCCTGATCAGACATCGGAAAGGTAAAGCCCCACAGAGAATGCAGACTTTAGGGATGATTTAAAGTTCAGAGTAACTGTATTCTGGATTTAGAGGTGTCCACCACCCCACCACACATCACAGCGGTTCCCGTCAATGCATTGAAAGTATGCTGTGCGGTCTGTCAACATGACAGTGCCATACAGCACACTTTCAGTATCTTTTTTGTTTTCAAAAACAAAACCATAAAGCGGGATTTTCTTTTTAAAAATAAAACAATGACCCCCTCACCCTCTGAGTTTACTCCCATGGCAGTCATTAAAATGTTTTTACTTCCATTTACCACCAGATTATAATTGGTGGTGTATAAAAGTAATAACTGGCCATTTGCCCTCTAACTAGAATGGACAGACTTACTAGGTCTGGCCAGTGGAGGAGGTTGTAAATGGCAGAGACGGCGTAGTCTCCATTGCTGACCTACTTAATTTCCTCCCACGTCTTAATGTGTACCATCTCTGCCAAACTCGAAATCAGGCCATTTCTCTCAGTGTTCCCCACTACAATTCTTCCCAAGCTGAAGAACTTCAGGGCTGAGAAGTGTAACTGGTTAAAGAATAATTCTCCTGGTTGAGATCCATCCTGAGATGCTAGCGACCCGATTCCTTCCAGGAACTTGCCTGTAGAAAAAATAAACATGATGTAATAGAAAGGAAGGAAATACTAAGGTGAAATATAGTAGGCAGATAGGAAAGACAAAAAAATAGATAAGGAAGGGGAGAGAAGATATACAATTAGAAAGGAAAGACTATTGAATGCCCCATAGGTGAAGAAGAACACAAAGACATTATAGAAGAATTTCCTGGCACCCAAGAGGAAGGGACTTGGGGTCTGATTTAGATCTTGGCGGACGGGTCACTCCGTCACAACGGTGATGGATATCCCGTCTGCCAAGATCTAAATCCCATTATATCCTTTGGGATTTATATTTTGGCAGGTGGGATGTCCATCACCGTTGTTATGGAGTGACCCGTCCGTCAAGATCCAAATCAGACCCATAGTCTGGCACAGAAAAAACAGAAGAATTTGCAGCCAGAGGATGGAGAAACTTCACCAACCTGCACCCAGTTATGTCAGGAGAAGAGAGAGGAGACGCCATGTGTGGCCTGTCAAGATGCCGCTAAGCCGACAGCCCCCATGGTGCAGTGAAATGCCTCAGATCTAAATGGAAGCAGCAGAGACCGAGAGCTGGTTTGAAGGCTGGTGGTGCTTAGACTGTCAACAGTGAAACAACACCTCTTGCTGCTGTCCAGCTGTGGACTGTAACATACACCGGTTTGTAAAAATAATAAAAGGGAATAAATATATTTAGTGAAGGGCAAGTGAGGCGAGTAAAAAGATTTGAAAAAATGGCTTCTTCCTTTGTGATCTAAAAGGGAACTATAATATGAGTCTTTGACTAAATATTAGTCTTGACTATCAAAGTTTTATGTCGAGGAGAAGATTGATGAATTTATGTAAAATCAGAATTGCCAAATTAAGGTCAAGGTAAGAAAGTGGGGTTTAGAAGTTCTGCTTTGACGAGAAGGCAGAAGGAAGAGAGATCTAGGAATCCCAGAAACAGTATCAGTACTTTATTTTCCTCTTTTCTTTTTCCTCTTCTGTTTCCTGACCTAATGTGTACCTGGCTCCTTTTTTATGAGGTTGACCCACCGGTGGTGAGCAACCTGAGAAGACTATGGCTAACTAGAAAAGTGAGGAAAGCCTAAAGGAAAGAAATAAAAAAGGTTTTGTTTCTGTGAGAATTTTGATAATAATGGACATCATGGGCAAAAGTTAAAACTCTAAATAAATAAGTAAATCATATCATACACCACGTCTGTTCCTCTGTTGTTGAATTAAAAGAACCTCACAGTTGCAGAGCTCTTGCCAATGCAACATTCTGGCCCTGGCCTCAGCTCTGATGCTGACTTCAGCCCAGACTCTAGTCACAACAATGATACAAACACTACCTCTGGTCCACCCAGAGTTTTTGTCGCTAATCCAGCACAGTTTACACATGCATTGTTGAAGTTGTTCAGAAACACAGTGGTTCCCTTTAGTGTACCTGTTGGTATCAGTTAGACCCCCTAATAAGATCCCGACACAAAGCACACTTGCATCACCAGAGCCGGTGCCACACCAGCACCCAGGATCAGTCCAGTCGTTCCTTCACTGACTTCATTGGCACAAGCCATGTATTTTCACATATCAGTCCTGCTGTCGCATTGGAAGTGCCTGTGGATGTTGGTAGGCTCCACCCACAACCAATTCACAGTCCTCCTGTTTGGAATTAACATTGGCAGCCAATTCAAAAATTCAAATGGCTGGTGTTTATCTAGTGTTTATAAGGAATGCTGCATGTATTTCCTTCCGTCTCCCGTTTGTCCGTATTGTCATTTCTACAATCCGTCTTTCCTAATCCTAACTCCCTTCTTTGCATTTGCTGTTTTGAGTAATGTTTCATTATTTCCATCCCCTCATGCCTGCTTTATTTCCCCTCAATCTCTTTCTAGGAGTCCAGAATCACCCCCAGTGCTTAATTTGTAAAATATTAAGTGCCAGGGCTCTGACCAGGAGGCCACTGCAGCTTGCACCACACATCGCCCTTGTCATCGCTGCCAAAACACCTACTAACCATCCCTCTTGCATGTAGATACGACAGTTCAGATTATTCCAGGTCCCCAAAGCTAAAGGAATGGCTGGGGAGGCAGGTATTAGCACTATTTCAATGTATGTTGTATTCCTAAACAACCGTTGTTCTGCTCATCTCTAAATTAAATAAGCAGCGCCACCATGTGGTAGACTGTCAACACCATACTTAGAACAGTTAGGTGCCAAGCACCGGAAACCAATTAAGTGCCGGTGCTGAGCACCGGAAAGCAGCGGCTCAAATTAAGCACTGATCACCCCACGTCCAGGATGTTCAGGATGGAGACATGTTTGCATCTCATATTGGTTTGATTGAAGCAGACAAAATGTTAATGGTCGCCATTTAACACACGTTCTGTTGCTCTATTCTTCAGACAAACCGTGTAGACTGTCTAAAGTGGGATGCTCAGTGCTGTATTGTTGTAAGTCAGCGTCATACTGCCCAGTTCTTTGTCTCAAAATACTAGTGGCATTATGTGCAGCATGATCTGTCTTGATGAATTTTCCGTCTTGAGCATATCTCAGTATGTTTCCATTAAATGTGGCCCCTGTGGTTTGTACAGGCGATGTTGCAAGGTGTAAGAAGGAGGTGAGACCGCCAAAAAGTGAAGGGAATTACAGGGGTGGAAACATTTTATGCTGGAAAAGGAATAATGAGAGTACGATTATCAGGAATGCAAATGATAAGCAGGTGAATAAATGTTAGGATACGTCCTACCTCGATGGTTGAAAGCATGGAGGGCATCTGAGGTGTAGAAATTATTGACAGTGCCATTTGACTCAAGCGATGCAGTATTTTGGGTGCTGGGTGCAGTCTGGAAATTGATACAAAAATGCGCTGACCTCACGATGTGGGGGCGTCTCCAACTGGCATTCAATCTTACAATAATCAATCAATTTATCCTTTCTTGGTAAATTCTTCATTGAGTTTTATTGAATTCATCAATTTTCCTTTTGAAAAATCATTTGTTATTCATTCATAACAGTGATTCCTTCTTTGGATTGTATAGGTAGTCCTGCACTCTTCGCACTCATTTCCGGGTCACCGCACTTTTAAATGTTCGCGCAAACGCGGTCTTTCTTACGCGTTCACGAAGAACAGTCGCCCACACGCTTGTTATCCACGGCACGGGTGAGTCTGAATGCTGAATGCTTAATACGAGATGTCACGCTTTCATGTTGGTCACAGTATGATTCTAATTCGTGGTCTTTACTTTCAGCTTTACCTTCTCAGATTTTCCACAACGTTTACATAGCGTGTATACGTAGCGTTACGTGAGTGTACTCCACCATTCTTTCCCGTTTTCACTTGTTTACGGCGACTGATCCTATTGCAGTCTTCACCTGAACACCGTGCATGGCTGTACATCAGCTTCAGTTTATTCTTTAGAAGGGATTTATTTGTTTACCTCCTCGTTGACACCAGTTGACGTTTTTTTGAATAAACTTTATTCCACTGCACAATTGGATACTCAAGTTCACTTATTCACGTCACGTTCTCTGGTATCTTCTTGGGTTCACTTTACTAGTAAAAACTAACACGCGCACTGTCCGGTTTTTCATCTTTATTATTTTTTGCCACCACTTCGTTTTGTACGCGTCACACCATTTTGCAATTCTAACATGGCATATCAATTTTTCACTAATAACCGGCAGGTTCCACCATTCTTCCTACTGATTTTCAGTTTCTTCTACTTTTCAGAAATTAAGCCCCTGATGAAGGGCCGTCGCCCGAAATGCATTGGGCATATGTAAAAACCTATACAATCCAAAGAAGGAATCACTGTTATGAATGAATAACAAATGATTTTTCAAAAGGAAAATTGATGAATTCAATAAAACTCAATGAAGAATTTACCAAGAAAGGATAAATTGATTGATTATTGTAAGATTGAGTGCCAGTTGGAGATGCCCCCCACATCGTGAGGTCAGCGCATTTTTGTATCGTATTGTTATCCTCGCACTCAGGAGGATTCACCAACTTGCACCACCGACCTTTTTGACATTTTCACACCCCAGAGTGCGTTCGCCTATGCAATTTTTTTGTTCACATGCAGTCTGGAAATGGAAGGGTGCAAACAGGCTTGCCTTTGGTGCACCACTGGTGCACTCACTACACAGATACACCTCAACTTTCAACAGTAGACCGCTAGGAAAGGCATGGTCTACAGAATGCTAGTGTGCTATCACAGCAAGCTCTAAAGTTATAGGTGAGACAAGTAAACAACCGACTGTGGCCCTGCTCAGTCTTCTGATCCAGCGGAGAAGCACCCACTCCAGTTGTTAATATGGAGAAAGTAAAAAGTTAAAAAAATATTTGTGAAAAGTAAAGCCATGAAATAAATAAAATCAATAAACCAATGCTGTGCAGCATACTGTAAGAGAAGAGAAGGAAGCCAGGCACCTCCATTAATAAAGTTTGATGTAGGGAACAACATTCTGATGTGCACCCAGCTGTCTCGTGTCTTCCTGATCCATCTCTTAATCCACGAGCTGTTCTTATTTTACCAAAATCTTACCACATGGTTCTACCTAAAGCGGTATCTGTAGCATGTGGGTGCTGCATGTGCGCCCTTTCTTTACTACGACACTTTGTGAACACTGGCATTTGACCTCTTTTCATGAAGTGAATAAGTTGTGACTTGTTCAACATGACTTTTATTTAAACACCTTTGTGGGCTGGAATGTCCCTAGCTAAGTTTCAAAGATGGTAAACGAGAGATGTGTTTTTATAACCAGTTAAATATCGTGGGCCTGATTCACAAACAAAACTTACACCTCTGAGTACTTTTACACTTTTGGGAAATTTTCAGCATTCACAGACTGAACGTTTGTAGAGACTTACTCTTTTTGTTGTAAGTAGAACACCCTCCCACAGAAAATAATGATGGTACTGTAAGTTACTACAAAAGTACAGTTTGTGAATAGCACTTTGTAATACTACTGGAGTAATACAAAACATACCACAAAGAGCAGTTTGTGAGTCAGGCCATACACATTCCTATTAGATTCCTTATGCATTTTGTAATTTTAAATCTCTTTACTTCCAACAAAAAACAAGCCTTGAATGCACAACATTTTTATGAATAATGAAGATACTATAAATCCTCAAAACACATTCAGAACTAATGAGCTCCAGTATTCAACAAAACAGTGCAACCCGAGGCAGTGGATTCTGAACGTAAACTACCAGGATCCTAGAAAAAGCAGTCAAGGGCATTTCAGTGATGTAAGAGTCTGAGCTGTGCACCTCTACTCCACAAGACTAAGAAAGGACAACTAGAAAATTAAGGCAACAACACTGACAAACTACCTCATGTTTAAACGCAGCTTTGGTCATGGGATCTGTATGTTGTGGTTACAGCAGTGCTACAGCTTCCTAAAATGATACCCGGCTATCATTCAGTGCTCTAGTGTACTGTAAACTCTTTCAGGCCTTGCACAGCAACCAGAGCAAAGCACAACGGAATGGAGCCAGACAACTGAAAGGTAAAGGAAAGAGTAGTCTTGCTATCTAAAGAACAGAGTACTGTCCCAATTTGTACCACCCAGAAGGAGGATGAATCTTTACCCAAAAGCGTGCAAAAATGCTGTCCAAGCTAATGAAACAATAGCCCACATTGAAGCCTTACACATATTAGGAGTGTGGCAAGTATTTAGTGTAAATTGCACTTTGTTGTTATATCGGATATCAAACACCCCAAGTGCCATGCAAATACATGTAATGTGAGAACAACAGAAGTGCTTTATCAGCCATGTTGGCCCGTCAGGAAGAACAGTCATGGGATGTAGACAAATATATACCCGACTCAGAGACACTAACCAAGAAAGAAGTATCAGACACATGCAGTGAGCGCGTTAGCTTGTCATCTTTACTAATGCGCCATCATCAAATGCACACAGGTGAAAAACCATTCAAATGCACTGAATGTGTGAAGAGCTTTAGTCAATCCGCAAACCTAAAAGAGCATCAACGAACACACACGGGGGAAAAGCCATTCAGGTGCAGTGAATATGGGAAAAGGTTTAGTCAATTATCGAACCTACAAAGACATCAGCAAACACATTCAGGGGAAAAGCCATTCAAATGCACTGAATGTGAGAAGAGCTTTATCCAATTATCAAACCTGCAAAGACATCAGCGAACACACACAAGGAAAAACCATACCATTGTAATGATTGTGGAAGTAATTTTAGTGGCTCCTCAAACCTAAGGATTCATCAGAGAACACACACAGGTTTTAAACCATTCAAATGCACTGAATGTGTGAAGAGCTTTATGCGATTATCAAACCTACAACAGCATCAAAGAACACACACGGGAAAAACCATTCAAGTGCAGTGAATGCGTGAACAGCTTTAGTCAATTTTCACACCTACAAAGACATCAGCGAACACACACACTGGAAAAACCCTACCATCGCAATGAATGTGGCAGTAGCTTTAGCAACTCTTCAGCATTAAAGATTAAGCATCATCAGCGAGCATACACAGGGGAAAAGCCATTCAAGTGCAGTGAATGTGGTAAGGGTTCAAGGGCCAGATGTATCAAGCTAAATTGCGATCGCAAACGCTGAAATTCACAGAATTTCAGCGTTTGCGATCGCAATTTAGCTGTGTGCAATGTAGGAATGAAAAAACATATTCGCAAAATAAGGAATCGCAAAATTTGCGATTCCCTATTTTGCGCAAGCATTTAGAGAATCGCAATTTGCGATTCCCTAAATGCTATTCTAGTATCCATCACAAACTGCGATATTGCTGTAAGGAATCGCAAATTACCACCAACTTCAAGTTGGTGTTAATTTGCGATTACCTTGAAAAATGCACTTTTTAGCATTTTCCAAAGTGCCATGTGGCACACATACATGCCCTTAGGTGCATGTATGTGTGCCACATTTGCACACATGCACATTTCAGGGGTGCAACAGGGTGTCCTTTAGGAACCCTTGCACCCTTGAAATTGCGCACGCAATTCCAATTCATTCCTATGGGCCTCTTGGCCCATAGAAATGAATGGGAAGCCATTCTTTATTTGCGACTCGCAATTTGCGAGTCGCAAATAAGGAATGTGTAGGAATCACAAAATATTAGCAGATTCCTACATTGCATTTTGCGAGTCTATAATAGCGAATCGGTAAAATTCGCTATTATAGACTCGCAAAATGTAATGTTGATACATCTGGCCCTTAGTCAGTTATCAAACTTAAAACAGCATCAGCGAGCACATACAGGGGAAAAGCCATTCAAGTGTAGTGAATGTTGGAAGGACTTTAGTCAATTATCAAATCTAAAACAGCATCAGAGAGAACACACTGGGGATAAACCATTCAAGTGCAGTGAATGTGGTTAGAGCTATCGTCGATCATCAACCCTACAAACTTATCAGTGAGCACACACAGGGAAAGAGACATTCATGTGCACCATGTGTGAAGAGCTTTTGTCGATCACTCCTGTGCCATAAACAAAGGCACAACTTCATTGAACACATTGAAATAATCCTAGAGATGTAGCAAATTTGGCAAGAATTTAAGCACATAAACAATAACACTGGCCAATGTGTGGACATACACCCAGGCAAAAAAATGGAAATGTTGTGAGATGAAGGAATTACAAAGTGATAAAATTACAATTATGTGGGACATTCAAATACCAGATGACAAAAAGTAGCTGATAGAAGACACTCAGAGTTAGAAAGAAGAAAAATATAGATATTTGTAGAATAATAAAGATTTCTGTCTGTTCCCAACTATTAAAATACTAGAAAACACACTGAGACATTAGCACAATGTGGACTTGAAGAAAAGAAACATTGTGTTTTTTCTTCGGTGAAGAAGATTTTTTAAAAAAAGGATTCAAATCTAAAAGCCTTTCAAAAAGGGTGACAATATTTAGAAAGAGTTTTGGTGTAATAGTAAAAGTAGAAGATTCTATAGATATGTTATGTGTATTTGTAGAACAATTTACCACCTGGGAGGGCATCCTGGCTCTTAAATGGGGGCAGTCTGCTCTGGCTTAGGGCTAGACAGGTGGTACCTATTAGAAGAGCCACATCTTTAGCTTCTTGCAAAATTCTAGAATGGAAGAAGCAGCTCTGCTGAGCAGCGAAAGCTCACCCCAGGCTTTAGGAGTGATGTAGGAGTAGGCATTGCTGCCAGATGTGATCTGCGTATGAAGGGCATGTGTGAAAGTATAAGTCTGGTTGATCAAAGTGCCTGGTGGGTTTGTGGAATGCGATGCAGTTGTTGAGGTCAGCAGGGCCCGTGTTGTGGAACTCTTTGAAGCAGAGCATGAGGAGTTTGTGTTTGGGGAGTCAGTGGAGTTCCCTGAGGTACAGGTGATGTGTGAGCGATGTTGTAGGTCGAGTGTGATCCTGGCTGCTGAGTTCTATATGGTTTGGAGACGCCTGGTGAGGAGGCGGGTGGGGCACTGAATTAGACGATCATGGTAAGATAATTGTCAATGACAATACCGAGTTTCTTGGCATGGGTGGTGGGAGTTGGGTGAGTACTGCTGGCCATCAGGTGGAGTCTCAAAGTGATGATTTTCTGCTGAAAATCACAACTTCTCTCTTGTTGGTGTTCAGCTTGAGACAATTGACTTTCATCCAGTCAGCGACTTGAATCATGCAGGTAGTGAACTTGGTGCGGGTGTTCACCATTTTATCTAAGAGAAGAGAGTATCAGCTGTGTCATCGGTGTAGGGTAGGATGTTGATTCTGTGGGACTGGATGATGCTGGGGAGCAGGGTCATTCAGGTGTTGAAGAGAGTTGGGCTGAGCGATGAGCCTTGTGGTACTCGTGTACCTGAGCAGTAGGGGGCCAGGCTGACTGATTGGGTACGACCATTCAGGATGGAGCATATCCAGCGGAGTGCGGGTCCTTGGTTGTCAGTTTCATGTAGTCATATTATGAGGATGAGGTGGGAAACAGAGTTGAAAGCTCAGGAGGAATAGTGAAAAAAGCACAGAAAAAGAGGGGATAAGAGCAAAATGTAAAAAGGCCCCCTTAAAGTGGTTTATTAATAGTCTACAGATCACTACTACACTGGTTGGTGTCTGACTCTTTAAGGTGGAAGAGCAATTGTAGGAAGGTGGAATCTGACTGCATGGTTGCCCCCACTTTTTTTCTGGTGTTTTGCTGGTTTTCGACTTAGTTGGACTGGGACCCTGCTATTCAGGGCCCCAGTTTATCTGCTTTCTCTTTAAAATGGATTCCTTGTATCTTAGGTACACCACAGATTGGATTCTGGGGTGCCCTTGTAAGTCCCTAGTATATGGTATACTATGTACCCAGGGCATAGGTACCCCAGAGGCCTACCAGGGGCTGAAGCATGTATTATGCCACCCCTGGGCAGCCTTCCAAAATGACACCACAGGACTGCTACAGCAGCCTGAGTAAGGTGGTGCATGCACCCCTTACTGAGATATAGGTTCACTATATCTCACCCTATCACTGCACATATAAACCTATCAGTCACCCCTATGGCAGGCCTTATCAATCCTGAAGGCAGGGTGCTTGGTTTTGTGTGAGAGGGTGCCCATGCATGAGCAGAGCCCCTCTGCAGCCTTCGAAATCTATCCTCCGGGGTTGTCTGTGAGGCAGCCTGACCATATACTCTTAAGTGCATTAAGCGGTAAATGCTAACTTTGGGATGGCTGCACGGAAACATGTTGTGTTTGGTGTCAAACACCTTGGAATCATACCCCCACACCAGTAACTGGTGTGGGAGTATTATCCCACCCTTCTAGAGGGAGAGACATGACAGCACCGGTATACCCGGTACCAGCTAACAGAGCCCTGGCATCACAAAATGGATGCTGCAGCCACAGACACGAGTCTGGCCTCCTGCTGCTGACCGAAACTCCGGCAGGGGAGGCCTGGACAATAGGTTTCCTGTCACAGGGAGGTGTTAGCACCTCCCAGACAGGCTTTAGTGTATTGGGGCTGGGTGGGTGCACTCTCAGAGTGCTTTGAAGTCCTGCACTGGGGGCACATTTGGTGTCCCTGTGCATAGTCCAGTTCAAAGCGGTTTCAGGGGCTACCAGCCCCTGCTCTGGCGTGAAACTGCACAAAGGAAATGGGTGTAGCCACCCCTCTTTCCCAACCCTCCCATAGGTGGGTCCCCAGAGTATGTCTAACCCCTTCCTTGGGTATAAGAAAGGAACCCCTGGCTACAGGACTTTAGATATCCCTGGACGAAACTCTGAAACTGAATCCTGGACCTTCGACGATCTGTTCAACGCCAGATGACTGAAGAATCTCCCTTGGAGTACAGGAGTTACTCCCCTGCTTGGCAGGCACCAAAGACGCATCTGACCGGTCTGCATCTCCGAAGCTCCCGCCAGACGCCGAAGTCTTTGCAACCCAGGAGGTGGGTTTCCAGACTTCCCAGAGGCTGACCCGAGTCCCCAGCAAAGCTGAGACCCGTAGCCCTCGTGGGTACCGTGGGACCGGAACCCCTGGACACCGTGCACATTTGCAAGTGCATAAGCTTCTCGTCGAACCTTGAGGCTGTGCTTTGGGTTACTTGTAGCCCTGACCCCGAGCAGTAAATCCACCGAAGATTGCTGGCCTACCCACTCCGAGTGACCCGTGGGCCGCCATTTTGTGATTCCTCTCGTGGTCCCTTCGCGATCCCTTGTCCGTTGACTTGTGGGTCCCTGAGAAGGGTAACTTTACATTGATTGGGCTTTCCTGGTGGCTCCAGATGTGCACTGACTCTCCATTGCTTGGGGAGTCCCCAGGACCTTGCTGGTCCGTCCCGAAGCATCTTTCCTCTTCCTGCGTGGGTTGCTGTTGCCAAGGCTTGTTGTGTCCAATCCGGGCACCGACGCTGCAGCACTCGACATCCTTCGTGGGACAGCTCGAATCCAGCTTCTGGTCATCGTCGACGCTTCCTGGTCCTCGTGGCTGAAGAGTCAAGCTTCACCTCTTTCACCTGAAACACCCGTCATCGGTGGGCATTCGTCTATCGTGCCCCTGGTCACTGGCTAGTGACCCAGACTCTGTCCCCTCTGCTTTCAGGTTCTTCACATCTCCGATCCAGGCTTGGATCTCTTCGGACACTTCGCATCTTCCCGGCAGCAGCACTTCTCGGCAAGCTGCCATTGAAAACGACGACGCGACCCAACACCATTTGACACCTATGCACCCGGCTTCCCTGGGTGAGGTAACACAAGTACTCCAGTGCTCCCGTGGGTGTTGGCCCTAGAACCATCTAAGTCCAAAAGGGTTTGTTCCTAGTCCACTCCGAAGTGTCCCTAAACTCTAAAACTCTAACCGCGACTTTATCCATAGAAGCTAACGGAGTTCGCGGCTGTGTTCACACACTGCACACGTCCCCCGTGGGTCCCCTGTGTCACTACCTTGGGTGGTTCCTTTGGGTCCCAGCGATTCTACAGGCTCTAGGCCTTGTGTCTAGTCATGTCGTGGTTCTTATACCACTTTCTTAATATATGGTTTGGTACGCCTCTAGGGCTAATCGTATACTGTGCTAATTTACTGTGCTATTTTAAGTGTAACTTGTGTACTTCGACCTCTAGCCTCATAAAGAGACTAGGGGGGTGTGTTTTAGAATAAATACATATATTTTATATATATACCTGGTGTGGTCTCCTTTCATTTAGCCATTCAAGAGATTATAGACTGGTAAAACAAACAGCTTTACACTCCTTCAAGACTTAGCCTGAAGGCTGCTCTCCATAGCTACCACTAGGATAGCTTTCAATAAAGGTTGTCTTTAACCTATCATCAATAAGGGGTTGTTTGGACTGGTGCAAGGTGCCCACTATAACTAGTGGACAGCATATACCAGGCCAACTTCTCACAGCAATCTTCCCATGTTATACGGTTCCTACGAATCTAGTAGGATTATGTATGTAAACCAACACAACTTCATAATACAGAGACTGAGGGGCATATTAGCAACGATTTGCGATAATTATCGCAAAGCGCGCTTAGCGCTGTTTTTTTTATCGCTGGATTTCATCGCCGAGATAGCGCGTTATTAGCAGCGCTTATCTCCAAGGCGATAAAAAATCCAGCGATAGTGGCGAAATGCGAGAATATCGCAGGAAATCCTGCGATAAAACACCAGCGATAGGGGAATTCTTGATGATAGACCATGGTGGACTTAGCCTCACAATCCACCTCCCATAGAGAAAATAGGTGTCAAGTTTTTAGCAGGTGTTAAATTCCAGCGATAATCGCGGTTAGCGCGAGTTTTTTTATCGCTTCGCGGGCATTGATAATAGGGGGAAATTGTGTTTGCGACTGTTTGCAGTTGCTTTTAGTTGGGAACGCCTACTTTGCATGTCATTAGCGATAATTATCGCTGACATGCAAAGCGGCAACAAAACGGCCGCTATCGCCATTAAGCTGTCGCTAACAGCTGTTAGCGACAGCTTGCTAATAGGGCGCTAAAAATATCGCCGCTTTATCGGCAAAAAGTGCCGCTAAAGTGGCGATACTGCCCTTGACAAAATGCCCCTCAGTCTTATGTATAATCAGTAAATGTTGGTTTGGCTAGCTCACAGTACCGCGTCTAAACTCCTAACCTTAAAGAGTTATATATGTTGGAGAGGACTGTTCCCTTAGTAGACTACGGAGGAGCCTTGGAGCCTACACTGCAAACTCTCCACCGAGTGGCTGTGGGACATGCAAGAAGTACTTAAAGATCCAAGAAACACAGTATATCAAAGTGGTCCTGGCTGAACACACCAGAACTAGGAGGTAAGGGTTTGGTACTGTTTCGAACAATACATAATAAGATGTTAGAGAAATGGCAAATGTATAGTGACATAAAAAAATAAGATCTCGGTCTTTCCACATAACCCATCCAAAGAGAAGAAATTAATCCCAAATTTATCATGTAAACTTGTTCAAATTAATTGGAGGCGCTTGGGGATCTAAACCTGGTGGGCATAATGTAACACCCAAATAAGGAAGAATCTGATATATACCCGGTACGAGGAACAGGATCCTGACAGGATATGCTAACTAGATCTCAGTATCAGCAGAAGAGAAGACAGAATAAACAAAATTATTGGAGAAAGTTAGGGAAGTATTTTCTACACTCCCAGGGCATACCATCCTGGTAGAGAATGACATTAAAATTGAACTAAGATTAGAGTCAAATCCTACTAAATTCAGGGGGCAGAAGGCTAGGTCCATTCCCTTCCTTGGAGTTACCCGGAAGATCAACGAGGTATCTTCTTTCAGCGCTTATACCATATTGAGGGTAGATGAAGTCACCAGACTTTAACGAACACGCCCATAATCAGTACTTTAGCCCTTAACAAGGGGTGTTGGCCTGCACTGCTGTATCTACATGCCTTTGGCTCCTCTGTATGTCCTATAGGTTGCAGCACAAAGGGGTCATTGTCTGGGTAACTCTGTGCCGAGCCTGTTGCGTAGGTTGCATTGATCCACGGATTTCATAAATCTAATTGTTACTGTGCTTGAGCAGGAGAACTTCTGTGAGCCGCCTGTTGATATTACGTGCCATGATTCTATGAATTGTAATGTTGCCGCTATCACTGTAGCCTGAAGGCTGTTGAAGAGAGTTGGGCTGAGTGATGAGCCTTGTGGTACTCCGGGTATCCGAGCAGTAGGGGGCCAGGCTGACTGATTGGGTGCGACCATTCAGGATGGAGCATATCCAGCGGAGTGCGTATCCTTGGTTGTCAGTTTCATGTAGTCATATTATGAGGATGAGGTGGGAAACAGAGTTGAAAGCTCAGGAGGAATAGTGAAAAAAGCACAGAAAAAGAGCAGATAAGAGCAAAATGTACAAAAAACAAAAGAGTGCCAAAAAGTGCGAGAAGACCTATAGGAGCTTGAGAGCACTGATGAAAAATAAGAGGTAAAAGCGATAAAGATGAGCGTGAGTGGGGCAGGGAGAGGAGTCACAAGCACAGAAAAAAGGCCCAGTGAGAGTGGAAAAATGAGCTAGATGCCAGAAAACCAGAGGCAATAAACAAGGCAAAACCAGAAGCAGGCAAACAGAGATAAAAAATAAACTGCAATGAAAAATACCAGAAGATAGAGTAGAGCACGAATGAGAGAGCGACATTAGAGAGCAGCCGGAGAGCGAGGCACGAAGCCTCACACTCACTAGAGCAGGGTCCAAAAGCGCCTTACCTGGTCAGAGGACCAGTCAAAGGTATGTCCTTGGTGGGGCCCAATTGGGATATAAACATGAATGTATTGGTTTTTGTGAATGTGTTAACCAAAGACCCTTAAAACATTTTTATTTTTCTGGCATTGGTTCTTTTGAAAGGAGCAGCTAGTCAATATGTTTATAAAGCTGGCATTCGGTACAGATTCAGCAGTCCCCACACTAGGACTATGTTGGTTAGTCTGGGACGAGGTCGGTTTAAGAACTTGAACATTAAACGTATAGGTGCTGTTAAATGCCAGACTGAGGATTGTGTGTCTATGCAGTTATGTCCATCCTGGCATGTTTGGTGTAGAAGGGTTTGTGGATCAATGACAGTCAAGAGTCTCAGCGTGTGTAACTAAAAAGACAACTTCCTGCCTACTTGCCTTTCTGTCCTGCATGACATTGAGGGAGTTCACTCAGATTTGCTTTGTCCATCCAGACTGAGGGCACTGACAAATTTAAATGGTCAGTTGATCTATAAGGCATCAGTTTCTAGCTATAACAGTAGATGTACAAAATAAGGAGATACAGACAGTTGCTGTGACGTCTAGGTGGGTGGTGTCCTTCACTCGAGGTGGAGGTTGACAAGAGTTGGGGTGTGTATTGAATTGTTTGCCTTTGTCCTTCTCTTCTAAAGTATTGTTATGGGTCTTTAAAGAAGGATAACAGAACAGCACCTGTCCAGCAGTCATGCACTGAGCTACGTTTCACAACGCATTGAGGCCCTTAAAATAAAAATTACGATTTGTTTTTCTGAAATAAAAAAAGGCTAGTCTGAGAAACTATAAATATGTGATAACTTTCCTCTAACATCAAATAATCTAATCTGTAGTAATTGGCCAAAAGTATGGAACAAGGTGAAAACTAGGGAGGAATTGTCTAATTCTGTGAGTTTTTGGTCAAAAGTTACTTCATTAGCCTATGAATTCATGCCACCCATAGGTTAGAGGATGCTGCTAGTACATATTTCTACAGGTTTCCTTTAACTGTTGGTTGTTATAAACCATGGAACCCTTTTAGTTTGTCTGTGTTGTTTTGAATGTGTATCAAACATTTAATCATTTGTAGACATTGGATGTATGTTATGCTTTTGATGCTGTAGTTCCGTGTTTCTGTACTTGCGTTTATGAATTGATTAGTTAATGTTCAAATAGATTTTAGCCGTTGATGAATTCTTCTGTACTACTGATGTATAGATTCCGTGGACCATACGTTCATTCTGTAATCATTGATTTATTGACTTACATTCTTTCAGCTCGTCTGTGATTTTCTTATTTATGGACAGAGCGTGCTTGAAATGTATGTCTAGGGTCTTATTCATCGGGGAAGTGTGAGGGGCCCGATGTACCACTGTTGGTCCGTCAAAGCTTAACGTGGAGGGCACAGAGACTCACAGCATGAGGGTTTCAGTCTCAAACCTGTTTGTCAATACTTACTCATCCTCGCTGACTGAAGTAAGTGACTGGACCAGGTTCCCTCCTCCATTGTCCAGATGGACCGCTAGCTGGGTGAGTTCAGCACACATTGGAAAATCAAGATTTGATGATGTAAAAATAAAGGTAAGACAATCATTTAAGAATTCAAAAGGAGGGATAGGGCCAACACCAAGTCCTGTGTGACACCACTAATCAAGTATTGCAAATAGGAGTGCAAACATTGATCTCTGTCAATCCCAAGCAATGCTACACCCTGTCCAGCAGGACCTATAGACTTCTGGTGTGTGAACACCAGACACGCTCTTACAAACCCAACCTATTCTACACCCTCTCCTGTAGCACCTGTAGAAGACTAGTGGGTGAACACTTCAGCCAAAAACAATAAAACTGGACTGCTGATGGGCCCCAAGCCAGAGCGGCTTGTCCTCTAGACCCACTAGGACTGGTTTGGTCCCATGTGTGGGTAGAAACGTCACTGGTTCTTGGCCAGAAATACTTAGGGGCATATTCACAAGGACCTACCGCGAATTTATCTCCACCTTAACGCATCAAAAGTGGAGATAGATTTAACACCCCATTCACAAGCGGGTGCAAACTGCAGACATCGCCAGTATTACAGCGATAACCGCCCCAAAACTTATCCCCAGGGAGGACACCACCAACTAACCCTAATGAGATGCAGAGTAGGCGTTCCCGTGCAAAAACACACGAAAACACCACAACACCACTTCCACAACGAACTGCCAGATCTGCGAGCGAGTCAAAACCACGCGATAAGCCGCGGTAGCAGCAGGTATTTAACACCTGCCTCTTGCTGGTGTTAAGCAGGACGACTACCTGCAGTAGGCAATGGAGCCCCGCACACAGCCACACCCGAAGAACAACCGACGCCATGGAGCTACTCATCATGCAGCTCGGAGCCCCAACAGGGCCACAACACCCACCGCCACCACTCCCAGGACCGCCACCACCCCCAGGACCCGGACCCGCACCCCCTGGACCACCACAGAGGCAGCGCAGAGTAAGACAGCGGACCTACCGAAACGCACCAGTCTCACAGACCTAACGCCTGAGGAAGTCATCGCCCACTACAGGCTCAAAGGACAACCATCATCCGCATCATGACCCACATCGTTCACAGGTTGACGGTCCCAACCCAGCGGAGAACCAACATCCCTCCGCAGACAAAGCTGCTGGCTGTGCTGCACCTGTTGGCCTCTGGTACCTTCCAACCAACAACTGCCAGAGTCGGAGGAGTCTCACAGCCAGCCCTATCAAAGTTCATCACACCTGTCCTGGATGCCATCATCAGCTTCATACCCCAGTACCTTCACTTCCCCCACACTGTGCAGGAACAGCTGGAGACAAAGCAAGGCTTCTACGCCTTTGCTAGCTTCCCACACGTGTTGGGGGCCATTGACTGCACAAATGTCCCACTTGTGCCCCCTGCGGATACTGCACACCACTACCGCAACAGAAAGCACATGCATTCCATCAATGTGCAGGCAATAGTGGACCACCGGGGAATGTTCACCAATGTCGTCGCAAACTACCCAGGCAGTGTGCACGATTCCTACATCTTCCGACAGTCCATCATCAACCAGCGCTTCCAGGATGGCATCTATGGAACTGGACTGCTCATTGGTAAGTGCCAAATCAACACACCACACACCTCAAAGCCACCATCACACAACGCACAACTGTGGGAATGCACACGTGACCAAACCACATACAACATGTCAATCAACATGCCCACCTACCAGACACGACAACACAACTCCATGGTGATCCTGAGCTTCCTCTGCACACAATACAGCTATATCATGGCACCACAGCCACACAACAGCTGAACGTGTGGAGATGCGGAATGCAGCCATGTGCGAAGGATGCAAGTGACCCGTGAATGGGAATGTACACAACGACAAGTGAGGCGTGGATGTGCTGGACAGACATGGGTATGCAAACCACAGATATGTCCATGCAGACATCAACTGCTGGTGACTGGAGAGTAGTGAACAGTGGACGCAACCATGTCACCCCAGGCCGTGGGTCAGATCGCGGAAATGTCGCTCGCTGCATCCCCCCTGTGTGCGTGAGCGTAGTGGGTGGGCCCAGAGTACGCCAGGCCTGCGCAGGGGTGTGGACAAAAACCCTGTGGCGCAGAGCGTGGTTCTCTCCCGGAAAGGCCAACGTCACTGCCAGGGCGGCGCCTCGCAGTCTGCCACGAGGCCGACGCCGTGAGCAGCGGGGCCTGCGAGCCTGTGCGACTGCTGCACCCCAGGACGCTGATACCGAGGCCTGCCCGCCCCAGCGTTCCAAGGCCGCACTGCTCACCTGCCGACACCGTCGTGTGTGAAAGAGGGCCCACCACGTGCCGGTGCTAGCTCCCAGACCCATGCCCGCGACCCTGGCGGCCTCCTCAGGCCATCGCTGTCCTCCGTGACACAGGCCCCCAGGGGTCCCCATTCGTTGATATACTCCACCGCTGCAGCCGGGCTACACTGCAGTCCAGCATGTCCCACATCTTGAACTGAGTCATCATTAATCAATGGCAGGGTCCATGCCAGTGTATGCAGGGGGAGGACTGAGAGGGAGATGCGTCACAGTCCGGTGGAAACACGGATCACGGTTACGGAGGAGGTCAACCAGTAGCAAGGACTGACCTGGTGCCACTAACCCTGTGCGCCGTGAGTGACCGTCAGCCTCCGGCGGAACATCGTTGGTGTCTGAGCCTGTGGCCTGGGGGTTGTCATCAGTAACGGGCAGGTACGGACTTGGTGTCTGGCATGAGTCTGTGGCATTCATATCCGCCATGTTGCCGGACACAGCTGGCATGTGCCCTCTGCACACCTCCCATTCTCCCCCGAGACACTCCGCGGAAGGCACCTCTGAGACATACGAGACCCTGCTCTGCCCTCATGACCCTACCACAGTATATCAAAGTGGTCCTGGCTGAACACACCAGAACTAGGAGGTAAGGGTTTGGTACTGTTTCGAACAATACATAATAAGATGTTAGAGAAATGGCAAATGTATAGTGACATAAAAAAATAAGATCTCGGTCTTTCCACATAACCCATCCAAAGAGAAGAAATTAATCCCAAATTTATCATGTAAACTTGTTCAAATTAATTGGAGGCGCTTGGGGATCTAAACCTGGTGGGCATAATGTAACACCCAAATAAGGAAGAATCTGATATATACCCGGTACGAGGAACAGGATCCTGACAGGATATGCTAACTAGATCTCAGTATCAGCAGAAGAGAAGACAGAATAAACAAAATTATTGGAGAAAGTTAGGGAAGTATTTTCTACACTCCCAGGGCATACCATCCTGGTAGAGAATGACATTAAAATTGAACTAAGATTAGAGTCAAATCCTACTAAATTCAGGGGGCAGAAGGCTAGGTCCATTCCCTTCCTTGGAGTTACCCGGAAGATCAACGAGGTATCTTCTTTCAGCGCTTATACCATATTGAGGGTAGATGAAGTCACCAGACTTTAACGAACACGCCCATAATCAGTACTTTAGCCCTTAACAAGGGGTGTTGGCCTGCACTGCTGTATCTACATGCCTTTGGCTCCTCTGTATGTCCTATAGGTTGCAGCACAAAGGGGTCATTGTCTGGGTAACTCTGTGCCGAGCCTGTTGCGTAGGTTGCATTGATCCACGGATTTCATAAATCTAATTGTTACTGTGCTTGAGCAGGAGAACTTCTGTGAGCCGCCTGTTGATATTACGTGCCATGATTCTATGAATTGTAATGTTGCCGCTATCACTGTAGCCTGAAGGCTGTTGAAGAGAGTTGGGCTGAGTGATGAGCCTTGTGGTACTCCGGGTATCCGAGCAGTAGGGGGCCAGGCTGACTGATTGGGTGCGACCATTCAGGATGGAGCATATCCAGCGGAGTGCGTATCCTTGGTTGTCAGTTTCATGTAGTCATATTATGAGGATGAGGTGGGAAACAGAGTTGAAAGCTCAGGAGGAATAGTGAAAAAAGCACAGAAAAAGAGCAGATAAGAGCAAAATGTACAAAAAACAAAAGAGTGCCAAAAAGTGCGAGAAGACCTATAGGAGCTTGAGAGCACTGATGAAAAATAAGAGGTAAAAGCGATAAAGATGAGCGTGAGTGGGGCAGGGAGAGGAGTCACAAGCACAGAAAAAGGCCCAGTGAGAGTGGAAAAATGAGCTAGATGCCAGAAAACCAGAGGCAATAAACAAAGGCAAAACCAGAAGCAGGCAAACAGAGATAAAAAATAAACTGCAATGAAAAATACCAGAAGATAGAGTAGAGCACGAATGAGAGAGCGACATTAGAGAGCAGCCGGAGAGCGAGGCACGAAGCCTCACACTCACTAGAGCAGGGTCCGAAGCGCCTTACCTGGTCAGAGGACCAGTCAAAGGTATGTCCTTGGTGGGGCCCAATTGGGATATAAACATGAATGTATTGGTTTTTGTGAATGTGTTAACCAAAGACCCTTAAAACATTTTTATTTTTCTGGCATTGGTTCTTTTGAAAGGAGCAGCTAGTCAATATGTTTATAAAGCTGGCATTCGGTACAGATTCAGCAGTCCCCACACTAGGACTATGTTGGTTAGTCTGGGACGAGGTCGGTTTAAGAACTTGAACATTAAACGTATAGGTGCTGTTAAATGCCAGACTGAGGATTGTGTGTCTATGCAGTTATGTCCATCCTGGCATGTTTGGTGTAGAAGGGTTTGTGGATCAATGACAGTCAAGAGTCTCAGCGTGTGTAACTAAAAAGACAACTTCCTGCCTACTTGCCTTTCTGTCCTGCATGACATTGAGGGAGTTCACTCAGATTTGCTTTGTCCATCCAGACTGAGGGCACTGACAAATTTAAATGGTCAGTTGATCTATAAGGCATCAGTTTCTAGCTATAACAGTAGATGTACAAAATAAGGAGATACAGACAGTTGCTGTGACGTCTAGGTGGGTGGTGTCCTTCACTCGAGGTGGAGGTTGACAAGAGTTGGGGTGTGTATTGAATTGTTTGCCTTTGTCCTTCTCTTCTAAAGTATTGTTATGGGTCTTTAAAGAAGGATAACAGAACAGCACCTGTCCAGCAGTCATGCACTGAGCTACGTTTCACAACGCATTGAGGCCCTTAAAATAAAAATTACGATTTGTTTTTTCTGAAATAAAAAAAAGGCTAGTCTGAGAAACTATAAATATGTGATAACTTTCCTCTAACATCAAATAATCTAATCTGTAGTAATTGGCCAAAAGTATGGAACAAGGTGAAAACTAGGGAGGAATTGTCTAATTCTGTGAGTTTTTGGTCAAAAGTTACTTCATTAGCCTATGAATTCATGCCACCCATAGGTTAGAGGATGCTGCTAGTACATATTTCTACAGGTTTCCTTTAACTGTTGGTTGTTATAAACCATGGAACCCTTTTAGTTTGTCTGTGTTGTTTTGAATGTGTATCAAACATTTAATCATTTGTAGACATTGGATGTATGTTATGCTTTTGATGCTGTAGTTCCGTGTTTCTGTACTTGCGTTTATGAATTGATTAGTTAATGTTCAAATAGATTTTAGCCGTTGATGAATTCTTCTGTACTACTGATGTATAGATTCCGTGGACCATACGTTCATTCTGTAATCATTGATTTATTGACTTACATTCTTTCAGCTCGTCTGTGATTTTCTTATTTATGGACAGAGCGTGCTTGAAATGTATGTCTAGGGTCTTATTCATCGGGGAAGTGTGAGGGGCCCGATGTACCACTGTTGGTCCGTCAAAGCTTAACGTGGAGGGCACAGAGACTCACAGCATGAGGGTTTCAGTCTCAAACCTGTTTGTCAATACTTACTCATCCTCGCTGACTGAAGTAAGTGACTGGACCAGGTTCCCTCCTCCATTGTCCAGATGGACCGCTAGCTGGGTGAGTTCAGCACACATTGGAAAATCAAGATTTGATGATGTAAAAAATAAAGGTAAGACAATCATTTAAGAATTCAAAAGGAGGGATAGGGCCAACACCAAGTCCTGTGTGACACCACTAATCAAGTATTGCAAATAGGAGTGCAAACATTGATCTCTGTCAATCCCAAGCAATGCTACACCCTGTCCAGCAGGACCTATAGACTTCTGGTGTGTGAACACCAGACACGCTCTTACAAACCCAACCTATTCTACACCTCTCCTGTAGCACCTGTAGAAGACTAGTGGGTGAACACTTCAGCCAAAAACAATAAAACTGGACTGCTGATGGGCCCCAAGCCAGAGCGGCTTGTCCTCTAGACCCACTAGGACTGGTTTGGTCCCATGTGTGGGTAGAAACGTCACTGGTTCTTGGCCAGAAATACTTAGGGGCATATTCACAAGGACCTACCGCGAATTTATCTCCACCTTAACGCATCAAAAGTGGAGATAGATTTAACACCCCATTCACAAGCGGGTGCAAACTGCAGACATCGCCAGTATTACAGCGATAACCGCCCCAAAACTTATCCCCAGGGAGGACACCACCAACTAACCCTAATGAGATGCAGAGTAGGCGTTCCCGTGCAAAAACACACGAAAACACCACAACACCACTTCCACAACGAACTGCCAGATCTGCGAGCGAGTCAAAACCACGCGATAAGCCGCGGTAGCAGCAGGTATTTAACACCTGCCTCTTGCTGGTGTTAAGCAGGACGACTACCTGCAGTAGGCAATGGAGCCCCGCACACAGCCACACCCGAAGAACAACCGACGCCATGGAGCTACTCATCATGCAGCTCGGAGCCCCAACAGGGCCACAACACCCACCGCCACCACTCCCAGGACCGCCACCACCCCCAGGACCCGGACCCGCACCCCCCCTGGACCACCACAGAGGCAGCGCAGAGTAAGACAGCGGACCTACCGAAAACGCACCAGTCTCACAGACCTAACGCCTGAGGAAGTCATCGCCCACTACAGGCTCAAAAGGACAACCATCATCCGCATCATGACCCACATCGTTCACAGGTTGACGGTCCCAACCCAGCGGAGAACCAACATCCCTCCGCAGACAAAGCTGCTGGCTGTGCTGCACCTGTTGGCCTCTGGTACCTTCCAACCAACAACTGCCAGAGTCGGAGGAGTCTCACAGCCAGCCCTATCAAAGTTCATCACACCTGTCCTGGATGCCATCATCAGCTTCATACCCCAGTACCTTCACTTCCCCCACACTGTGCAGGAACAGCTGGAGACAAAGCAAGGCTTCTACGCCTTTGCTAGCTTCCCACACGTGTTGGGGGCCATTGACTGCACAAATGTCCCACTTGTGCCCCCTGCGGATACTGCACACCACTACCGCAACAGAAAGCACATGCATTCCATCAATGTGCAGGCAATAGTGGACCACCGGGGAATGTTCACCAATGTCGTCGCAAACTACCCAGGCAGTGTGCACGATTCCTACATCTTCCGACAGTCCATCATCAACCAGCGCTTCCAGGATGGCATCTATGGAACTGGACTGCTCATTGGTAAGTGCCAAATCAACACACCACACACCTCAAAGCCACCATCACACAACGCACAACTGTGGGAATGCACACGTGACCAAACCACATACAACATGTCAATCAACATGCCCACCTACCAGACACGACAACACAACTCCATGGTGATCCTGAGCTTCCTCTGCACACAATACAGCTATATCATGGCACCACAGCCACACAACAGCTGAACGTGTGGAGATGCGGAATGCAGCCATGTGCGAAGGATGCAAGTGACCCGTGAATGGGAATGTACACAACGACAAGTGAGGCGTGGATGTGCTGGACAGACATGGGTATGCAAACCACAGATATGTCCATGCAGACATCAACTGCTGGTGACTGGAGAGTAGTGAACAGTGGACGCAACCATGTCACCCCAGGCCGTGGGTCAGATCGCGGAAATGTCGCTCGCTGCATCCCCCCTGTGTGCGTGAGCGTAGTGGGTGGGCCCAGAGTACGCCAGGCCTGCGCAGGGGTGTGGACAAAAACCCTGTGGCGCAGAGCGTGGTTCTCTCCCGGAAAGGCCAACGTCACTGCCAGGGCGGCGCCTCGCAGTCTGCCACGAGGCCGACGCCGTGAGCAGCGGGGCCTGCGAGCCTGTGCGACTGCTGCACCCCAGGACGCTGATACCGAGGCCTGCCCGCCCCAGCGTTCCAAGGCCGCACTGCTCACCTGCCGACACCGTCGTGTGTGAAAGAGGGCCCACCACGTGCCGGTGCTAGCTCCCAGACCCATGCCCGCGACCCTGGCGGCCTCCTCAGGCCATCGCTGTCCTCCGTGACACAGGCCCCCAGGGGTCCCCATTCGTTGATATACTCCACCGCTGCAGCCGGGCTACACTGCAGTCCAGCATGTCCCACATCTTGAACTGAGTCATCATTAATCAATGGCAGGGTCCATGCCAGTGTATGCAGGGGGAGGACTGAGAGGGAGATGCGTCACAGTCCGGTGGAAACACGGATCACGGTTACGGAGGAGGTCAACCAGTAGCAAGGACTGACCTGGTGCCACTAACCCTGTGCGCCGTGAGTGACCGTCAGCCTCCGGCGGAACATCGTTGGTGTCTGAGCCTGTGGCCTGGGGGTTGTCATCAGTAACGGGCAGGTACGGACTTGGTGTCTGGCATGAGTCTGTGGCATTCATATCCGCCATGTTGCCGGACACAGCTGGCATGTGCCCTCTGCACACCTCCCATTCTCCCCCGAGACACTCCGCGGAAGGCACCTCTGAGACATACGAGACCCTGCTCTGCCCTCATGACCCTACCCCAGTCTCCCGCAGGTCAGCGTCCCGTGGCGGTAGGCCCGTGTCGGCCGCTGTGCATCCGGGGCGACTAACCCTGTGCGACTCAAGTCATGCTCCCTTGTTGTTCTGACATTGCATTTCTGAGTGCCTGATGACTGTTGGAGTTGTTGCCAGCACCAGCTACTCCCTGAGGGCTGGCTTACACTCACCCCACACACAGCCAGCACAGGCGTCACTGGATCAGTGGGCCTGCCATCACATCATGCCGAACCAGGTATTGACTCTTTTCTCTCTGCACTGCCCAGGTGATCAAGGATATGCACTCTGCCCTTGGATGATGACACCCCTCCTAGACCCGAACACACCCGCCCAGAGGCAGTACAATGCGGCCCACATACGCACCAGGGGCATCGTTGAACGCACATATGGCGTGTTGAAGTCACGTTTCAGGTGCCTGGACGGCACAGATGGAAAGCTCCTGTACAGCCCAGACATTGTGTGCAAGATGATCGTTGCATGTTGTGTGTTGCACAACATCTGTGTACGCACCAATGCCCCATGGATCCCAGTTCCAGAAGTACCGGACGATGATGGGGACGATGGGGCAGGTGGCCCACATCCCACTGCAGCTGCGGCAGGAATGGCCCATAGGAACACCATCATTAACAATTTCTTCTCATGAGGACGTCACATTGTGGCCGTCCCTGGCAATCATGGGACAGTACAAAATGTCCACAAGCACAGCATGTGTGAATAAAACATATTTGCAGGTTACAGGTTGTACTTGTACATTGTCATGTCACAGTTTCCTGCTGTGCCAGATGTGATTTGCCATGTTGTGCACATTTGCGGCACCAGTTGTGTCCTGTGTTCTGTTGTGGAGGTGTTGCTGTTTGTACCGGGATGTTGTCAATGTCGAGGTGCACTTATGTTCATGTGCGTATGCTGCACGGTGGGTAATTCGCTCCTGCAGCTCTGATTTGTCTGCCACTGATCCCTTTCATGCGGTGTGCCTGTCAGTTCTGTGCTTCCACGGTGCTGAGATGTTGCAGACTTGGGTAACTTGTGCTCTTTGTCGAGTTGTGACTCTTGGGCATGGTTTGTCCGCAGAAGTGTCGTTGACGTCAGGGGTTGTTTGTGCAGGTAGCTGTGTCCGAGTGTGACCTGCTCCTTTTCGGGTGTTGTCCGCACTCAGCCACCGCAGTGTCGTGCCGTGTACATTGCCATGATGATAGGACTGCAGCCAAGCTACTGGTCATGTGGTGTCTCTTGCATTGTCAGTGTGGCTGACGTATGTGCATGTTCGCATGTTCGCACGTGGGCATGTGTTGGTTGTGTGACTGTTGATATGTTGGGTGGGTGCCCTTTGGGCACAGGGTGTTCGTGGGACTACTTGGTGTTTGTGTGTGTGCTGAAGTGTTCCCATGGGATCAGGGACATGATTCAGAGTCATTGTGGGTGTGCAGTGTGACCTGCTTGATTGTGCATGTGTGCCATTGTGCCCATCTCCCCCGTCCCCCCACTCCCAGGTCGCTACGCACCATGTTGATGTAATGTTGGGTCATGTTGGGCAGTGTCCAGATCACCAACTCATGTCACCGTCTCCAGACTGGTGAATGGGGCCACCATCTTCTCTATGTCATTCAGCTCCTGGTGTTCTGCTGGCCCCCCTCCTCCGAGGTGCGTTGCTGCTTTCGTGTTGGCAGCGAGTTTCTGCTTGGTTTTGCCATTCACATCAGTCCAGCGCCTCTTGTGCTCTTCCATTGTCCTCCTCTGCCATGTGACGGCATTCACATGGTCCGAGGTGGTGTGCCATCTTTGCCTCTTTGTTGCCAATGACACGTTGGAGGTGACATACAGTTGGTGGTGGTGTTCTGTCTCATCCGTGGTGATAATGGGATTTTCCTGTAGACTGTACCCCGTCTTCCTCTTCCTCTTCTCATTGCCCTTCCACGAGCCCTGTATTCCTGGGTGTTCCTCTGTGGGGATTGTGGGGTTCATGTTGTCCTCTGCAGTGGGTCAGGGTGCATCCGTGGTACTCCGCAGTTGATTTAGTTTTTAGTGGCATTTTCCGTATGCTGTTCTTGTGCTTTTTCCCGCATTACGCGTGGGTATTGCTGGCCTCTCGCTGGTTGTCACTGTTTTCTTATCGCGTTTGGGCACATCGCGTCTTTTTACGTGTTGGGGTTTGTGTTTTTATCTCCATCGCGGTGATTGTATCGCAGACATTGGCCGCGTTTTTGGGGGACTATCGCATGGTACCGCCGTGTTGTGAATTCCACGTTAACAGGGGGTTATTTTCCCGCGTTAGGCTGCGATGTGTAAAGTTGCGTTAACATTTTTTGGAGATGTTTAGCACACGTTCTTGTGAATATCCCCCTTAGTGTTAACCAGGACAGGCAGACCTTGTTCTGGAAGGGCATGACCGCTGAGTGCTTCTGGCTGGGGGCTACTAGGCCCCCTTAAAGTAGTTTATTAATAGTCTACAGATCACCAGTACACTGGCTGGGGTCCGACTCTTTAAGGTGGAAGAGCAATCTTCCCATGTTATACGGTTCCTACGCATCTAGTAGGACTGTGTATGTAAACCAACAAAACTTCATAATACAGAGACGGAGTCTTATTGTATAATCAGTAAATGTTGGTTTGGCTAGCTCACAGTACCGCATCTAAACTCCTAACCTTACATAGATGTTGGAGAGGACTGTTCCCTTAGTAGACTACGGAGGAGCCTTGGAGTCTACACTGCAAACTCTCCAGCGAGTGGCTGTGGGACATGCAAGAAGTACTTAAAGATCCAAGAAACACAGTATATCAAAGTGGTCCTGGCTGAATACCCAAGAACTAGGAGGTAAGGGTTTGGTACTGTTTCGAGCAATACATAAGATGTTAGAGAAATGCCATGGTCCATGTATAGTGACATACAAGAATAAGATCTCGGTCTTTCCACATAACCCATCCAAAGAGAAGAAAAGATTCCCAAATTTATCATGTAAACTTGTTAAAATAAATTAGAGGCGCTTGAGGATCTAAACCTGGTGGGCATAATGAAACACCCAAATATGGAAGAATCTGATAGATATCCTGAGATCTGACAGGATATGCCTTCTAGATCTCAGTATCAGCAGAAGGGAAGACAGAATAAACAAAATTATTGTAGAAAGTTAGGGAAGTATTTTCTGCACTCCCAGGGCATACCATCCTGGTAGAGAATGACATTAAAATTAAACTAAGAGTTAAGATTAGAGTCAAATCCTACTAAATTCAGGGGGCAGAAGGGTAGGTCCATTCCCTTCCTTGGAGTTACCCGGAAGATCAACGAGGTATCTTCTTTCAGCGCTTGTACCATATTGAGGGTAGATGAAGTCACCAGACTTTAACGAACACGCCCATAATCAGTACTTTAGCCCTTAACAAGGGGTGTTGGCCTGCACTGCTGTATCTACATGCCTTTGGCTCCTCTGTATGTCCTATAGGTTGCAGTACAAAGGGGTCATTGTCTGGGTAACTCTGTGCCGAGCCTGTTGCGTAGGTTGCATTGATCCACGGATTTCATAAATCTAATTGTTACTGTGCTTGAGCAGGAGAACTTCTGTGAGCCGCCTGTTGATATTACGTGCCATGATTCTATGAATTGTAAAGTTGACGCTATCACTGTAGCCTGAAGGCCTTGTTTTTTTATTGTATGGTGTTAATCAAAACTCAATAATTACCAAAGATTTTGGGGCATTAGCAGGTAAAGACGTTTGAATAGACTTGAAATGGCCGTCTGAACAACCTTTGGGTTATTTCCGTTTAAAGTATTGCTGTGGTGCCACTGCCCCTTTCCAGCGCCTCATGGATGAGTACTGTAGATCTATCACGATCTTGGATGATGCTGTCATCTTTATTCCTAAGTCCCATTCAGAAGGGCTAGAAATAAAGATAAAAGTGAAGTGAAGCCATAACCATGTCACATGCAAAATAGTTGCCACCTCGGTGGAATATTTACGGTTCCCGATTGGAAAAGGGGAGATACATCACCAGGTTTAAACAAAATTGAAGCACTGAAATTGATCCCAAGGCCCAAGGACATGAAATAGGTCTGCAACTTCCTTTGGTTTATAGGATATTATAGGTTTGTCCTACAGTTTTCAACCATCTAGGAATCTAGGAAGCACTTACAGCTTTCTTTCAAAAGTCCTCCCTATAAGGTTTTCTAGGGAAGAGCAGGAGCAGGTATCGTCACCTTAAAGGCAGCATTCGCAGCAGATCTAGTTTTAAGATGTCCACATTTTGTTTTTAAGACAAATTAATCTGGGACTGGGCTTGGGGCTCCTTCTTCAGGAGTTTGAGGATGGGGAACACCCAGTGTTATATGTTAATCGTAAACAATTGGTTCATGAGACTGCATATGCAACCATTGACGAGGAATGTTGGCTAGACCATAGTCTATGGAAGTGTTTCAAAATTATGTGTTTGGGCATCACTTTTAGGTGATAATAACTCATGCTTCGACTTGGTTGTCCCAGAACAGGGACAATAACTATTGAGTATCACAATGGTGTTTGGCCCTACAGTCATACCCCTTTTCTATAACTAGTAAACCAGGGCAATTGATGAATACAGCCAATTATTAACCAGGGTTGTATAGGAATGCCCTTCCCGAACATCAGGGCTGCATGGAGGGTGAATGAAGGGAGTAGCGCAAGGGTTCGTACCCAAAGAACATGAATCCACAACTCTCCTAAGCCCAAACAATACATTATCTATCAAGAGCACTTATCTCATTTTACACACGACTTTATTCATTCAAATTTCATTGATAAACCAATACCTCGATGTTTAAAAAAGCATTTTTAGACATCAATCTAGCAAACAATCAAGCATATATTAATCAACAAAAAATGAAAATCCCAAAGAAAAAGAACTAACACAATCAGACAAGCCCCCAAACCTCCCAGAGTTACTCAATCCAACAATCAAGTCCCACTGTTAAAGCAAGGCCCACACTGTAGACCCAAAGCCCAAATGTCAAGGAAACACAATGAATTCCTTCTCCCTTGTTTGACCTACAGCAGTGAGCAAATTAAAGGATGTTGTTTCAGTGGCTAAACTGTGATGTCAGCACCACCTTCATCGGGACCAAGCACAACAACAGATGTTGCAATATAATGACAACTCTTCAGTCTCTTGGCAGAGTTAAAAGGGGGCAATAGTCCTGATACTGATTAGAAAAAGAAAGAGAGGAGGTTCTCATTATTTCATGCTGGTGTTATACAGGTTCCTCAGATAACGGCATATAAACAGATAAGAAAGAAGCCATGAGGTGCGATTCTCAGGTCTAAAAAGCTCTCCAAACTTAGAGCTGTGCATACCTCAAAGATGGCACTTTTAAGGAATGAAGAGGTCCTACAGGACTGATCCTTAAGGCTGTACCACCCGGAAAAGCGTTAAGGGAGATGAAAGTACCCTGGGAGCAAAAGACTGGGCGGCCATCACCCTGGATCTACCTCCTAAGCCACCCCAACAGCAGGCCCCAAGAAATAAGGTGGAGGCTCCTGTGACAGGTAGAGTGCCTCTAAACAGGTGAAATGGGAATCCCTGCCAGACCGAGGTTTATAGGTGTCCTTAGGAGAAGGAAGGAACCAGTGGCACAATCACAGCACTCCATACAGGGCAGAGAAGGGGAAGGGCAGTGTACCTGCAAGAAAGGCAGATATCTGACCACGAAGCCAGAATAACGGCACACCACACAGAAAACACTGGAAACTCCATGATGCCCCTGTGAGAGGAAGGGAACGTGGGCATGGGTTTTGTTGGGCGTGGAGCCTAAGGTGCAGGAGCCCAGTCGAACAGTGGGGAGGAGACAAAGTGCGGAACGGGGGAGATAGCAACCAATGAGAACCTGGAAAGAGAAGGATGGGCAGCAGAATGATAAACCAATGCCTGTGAAGGCCAGGGAGGCTTCAGTCAGATGAGGATTCTGATTGGGCTCCAGAGCAGTCTTGATCTAGGAAGCCCCCATGTTTAAGGCGCGTGTGGTGATGTAACCCTCACGGACTGGAGTAACGTTTGAGACAGGACTCTATTTTCAATACATGGACATTAGTAGTAAATACCTTTATACTTGTTGTCTAGCTCCGAGCAGAGATTAGGATAAATGCTTGCCTGAATAAAATCATATTCTACTGAAAAATACACTTTATTTTCTGGGCAATTCAAATACCAGATGATAAAAGGAACATAATAGGGAATCAAACTTGAAGAAAACAAGAAAAATACAAATATTTACAGAATTTAAAAGTACAATTTCTCTGTCTAGGAACCTGCATTAATATTCATAAACAATAAACACAGTTATCTAGAATAAATGTTTTATTTAAGTTCAACGTTTGGTTTGAGCTTACCTATATATTTATATTCACGCAGAGTTTTCTCTCACAACATATTTGATTAGATTTTACCACAGCATGGTCCAGATGAATCCGGAGAGGATACAGTACATACATCTGTACAGGAATAAAGCTTTGTGGGGCGGAGCTTGCCCGGCTGGAAAATGGCCGCTCTGATTTAGAGCTCCGCCACACACCGCAGTAATCCGGCAGCCATCCGTTTACTCCTCACCTCTATTTGTTGCAGCTGCGACGGCTTTGCCCTCCTGAGCCCTCGATCCATCCGGGGCTGTGCTTGCGTGCCTGAAATCCCTGCTAGGAGCCACTGAACTGCGGCTTCGCGGGCGCGGCGCAGTGCGGCCTACTGCCCGCGCGCTCGCAGGAGGAGCCGGCGGGGTTTCCTGCTTCCCGGGCCGATTCTGCGGCGTCGGAGCCGGCGGCTGCTTGGGCCTGGCCCGGGACCGCTGGTGACTCCCTCTGACCTGCTGCCGCTCCGTGCTGGGCCCCCCGGAGGTGTGAGGACTGCGGCGCTCCCGCTTTCTGGAGGCGGTCTGGGACGGCCTGGTTGCCGGCCGTCGGTTGAGACTTGGGGAGTGACGGATCTTGGCCGCGCTCCTCTGCGGCTGCTGCGCCTGAGATCACCGCTGGCGGAGGCTCCTGGGAAGGTGAGGCATCCTCGCGCTGAGCTGTAGGGGGCCGACTGGGTGCCTGCTCCCCTGGACGCCGAGTGTCCCCTGCGGCGGCTTGTCTTCGCTCCTGCACCTCGTTCTGAGCCTGGCGCGGAGGTCTGCTTGAGGCGCCGGCTATTTCAACTGTGAGTACAGCCCTGCCCTGCATCTGAAACTCCCTTGTGCCTGTGGCATACGCCATTCTCCTCCATTGGCGCTTTCCTGCTTGGCACTGAGACTGGTGGAGAGTGCTGCATCTTCTGGTTTCGCGTTTGCTGCTCTGTGGTGCTGCCACCCATATAACAATACCTACCTCTACCATTTCTCGGACGCACGCTTTGCACTGCCTTCTCATCCTGGCTGAACTCTTGGATAGTTGGTTGCTGGCTGTCATCTCCTAATTGCGGTGTCCGCGTTGCCCCTACTGGCCTGGCTCTGCAGACTCGGTCTTCATCCGCTCCTGGTCTCCGCTTCGCTGCTGCATCCGGGGTGTGTTCCTTCTGGGTTGCCCATTGTGTGCTGATCTGGTGATGGGGAAGCCTGACAAGTCCCAACCCAAGCTCAATTTTGAGCATCGCAAGTCCCGGCGCTGCGAGGAGGCGGCAGACAATGCGCTTTCCGAGTCGGAGGCCCCTGCGGAAGACCCAGTTGGTGACATCAAGCAGATCATTGCGGCTATGCAGCAGGGGCTCACTGCCATTGACTCCAAGATAGATACGTTGGCCTACAGGATGTCCGAGAGGGTCGATAAACATTCAGAGCGCATAGACATGGCAGAGCGCCGCATAACTGAACTTGAAGAGGCACAAACCGACGCTGGTAGCACACAGAAGCGGGTCGAGCCTACATTGTCTGCACTGCAGGATCGGGCTGAGGACCTGGAGGCCCGGTCGCGTCACAGCAACCTCCGCATTACGGGCCTGGCGGAATCTACAGCGACCGGAAATATGGAGACATTCGTAGAAAAGCTTTTGACCTCTCTTCTAGGTGCGGATACTTTTCCCCAATTTGTTGTTGAGAGAGCACATCGCTCGATTGGACCTCGCCCCCAGCCTGGTGCCCCGCCTCAGCCTATAATAGCGAAACTCCTTAACTACCGGGACAGAGATGCTGCGCAAGGCACGGGAACTGGGAACTTTGCAATATGAAGGCTCTTCCATCTCTCTGTTCCCGGATTTCACTCTCAAGGTACAGGAGGCCAGGCGACAATTTATTCCCTTGAAATGGAAACTGCGTGACCACCATATCGAGTACGCTATGTTATATCCAGCGCGTCTGAAAGTTCTCTTTGATGGTAAACCCAGGATATATTCAGACACGCAGTCCCTGCAGAAAGCATTTCGTGAATGGGAGAAAGTTGGCAGACGTGCGAAGGATCAGAACGACGCCCCTGTACCGACTGTTGCACCTGGCAGTCTAGACGACAATGACTGAGATAATGGTGACATTCCATAAATGCAATAATGCTTTGCTTGTATTTTTTGAAGTAGCTTTGCACGGTCATAGCGTTATATATCCATCGCCGACCTGTCTTGCGGGTGGGCCAATATGTTTCGTTAGCTACGATTTTGTGGGTTTGCCCTGGGTCAGTTTTCTTCCTCACAATATCATCTCCCGCCTCTGGTCCGGTCCCTGGATAGGGAGGTCAGGGCATTATATTATCTCTCAAGGAGGTGTATATTTAGTACGCTAATGTGACCAACATGGCACATCTTCTTTTGCTATTTGTTATTGGTCTCTTGCTCTGTGTCATGCAATTTTGGAGTTTTTGGTATTTTGCATGCGGTGTTGTGGCGGTGGGTTGGTTCAGTTTGTGTTGCTGGGTAACATCTGCCCCACTGCGTTAACCGCTGTATCACTTCCCCGCATTCGAAGAACAACCACCGGCCGCAGATCCTTCTCACACCTCGCCGCCAAGACCTGAAACACCCTTCCACTAAGCCTACGAAAGACCCAAAACCTGCTGACCTTCAGGAGGCTACTCAAGACCTGGCTGTTCGACCAGTAGCAGCATCCCCCCCCCCCTTCCCTCTCCCCAGCGCCTTGAGACCCTCGCGGGTAAGTATTGCGCTCTACAAATTCTGTGATTGATTGATTGATTGGTTATTTTTATGTTATTTTGGGTGTGACTGTATCATGGTCGCCTTTTTTTGGGGTATATGGGTGGGTGTATGCTCGCCTCTGCAAAGTTGGGGAGTGCAAGGCGTGGGTGGGGGGAGGTATGTTTAGTTGGATTGTTCCCTTTTTTCCTTTTATGGATCACATGCTCAATTTCTGTATGCATGGTGGGGGGGTGGGTGGTGGGGCTGCGGGTAGAGATCACACTTTGTGCAATTGTTGTTGCTATGACTGAACCTCAGGCTAGGGAAAGCTTGCCCAAACGAATTACCTTTATGACATGGAACGTCTGTGGTTTAAATGACCATCACAAGGTGCGGAAAATTATTGCATATCTGAAACGTAAAGAGATTGACGTGGCATTGCTTCAGGAGACTCATCTGCCTCCGGGATCTGCGCTCCTCACTGGAAGCAGATTGGCAGTGATTTCACATGCGGCTTGTTTCACTTCCCATTCTAGGGGGGTATTGACATGGCTTAACCCTAAGGCAGGTTTCAAGTTAGAACCATTACTGACAGACTCGGCAGGCAGATATGTAATGTCCCGATGCTATAGCCCAGAGTGGGACTTCCTGGTTGTCAACTCATATGGTCCAAACTATGACGATCCGGGGTTTTATCGCTCACTGCTTGCCTTACTCCAAGATCGCTGTTCCATTCCGATAATCTGGGGGGAGATTTTAATTGTATAATGGACACGAATCTTGATCGCTCTAAGGGCCTTACTCGTCCTCTTTCTGCCTCGGCGAAGGCAGTGGAGGACATTGCTTTACAACTTCAGCTGGCGGATGTCTGGCGGTCTCGTTCGGGAGCCCGTGGGGGGTACACACATTACTCTGCGCAATATGACATTCACACGCTCATTGACTATTGGTTTATTTCACAATCCCTGTTGCCCAGGGTGCTGGATTGCTCTGTCCTGGCCCATTCTTTTTCAGATCACTCTCCAGTCACAGTCAATGTGGCGGTGCCCCCTCGTTCCCCTCCTCCATTTTTGTGGCGCTTTCCACCATGTTCGCTGTTAGATTCTGTTTTCTACTCAGAGCTGAGTGGTGCGATCTCGGAATACTTCGAAATCAATGTGGGATCGGTTGACTCCTTTACCACAGTGTGGGAGGCGTTTAAGGTCTTCATGAGAGGCGTAGCCATTAGTAAACACGCAGGTGTTCTTCGTGCTATTCGCGGTCACCTTGCTTTGCTGGAGACCCGATTATTGGACCTAGAAGCACGCCTATTACTCACTAACGACCCTGAGTTGCGTGAACAACTTAAGGCCACACTGGCTGAATTCCATGAGGAGGCTGACAGTGAGGTCAAGCATGCTTCTGCTAGAGCTTACGGAGAGTCTGATCGGCCTGGCTCAGTGCTGGCGGCAATGGCCCGCCGCCGACTTGATGCTGGAGGTAACGTTGAATTGGAGGGGGTTGATGGGTCGCTCCTGACGCAACGCACTGATATTAATGCGCAGTTCCGCTCTTACTATCAGGAGTTGTATAGCTCTAAACTCGCCCCCAGTGATGATGATATCTCTAATTACCTAGAATACATACAGCTTTCCTGGTTACAAAATTGGCAGCGAGAGTTTTTGATGCGCCCTGTTGAGGCTGCGGAGGTTCGCCTCGCTTTGGGTTCGATGCGTGAGGGACGCGCCCCAGGGCTTGATGGCCTTACGGTCGCATTCTATAAGGGCTTTAGTGAGCTTCTAATTCCACATCTAATATCTCTATTTCATGAGATGGCTGCAGATGGTATAATGCCCCCATCCATGCGAGAGGCGTTGATTATTACTCTGTTAAAGCCCAATAAAGACCCCCGTAAATGCCCCTCTTTGTCAGGATCGGTATGCCGGTTAGACACTATCTGCCTTCCTTGCGCGAACCCAGCTTACAATAGACCATGCCAGAACTACATATACCGGCGTGCAAAGCGAGTCACACAGCACGTGACCTGAATGCGACGCCGGAGACGGAGATAAGAGCGACGGAAGCCTGAGAGCACCGCCGATTATTCGACCAGATTTGCTGAGGTTGGACTTCTCCGACAACCTACTAGCGTTGGGCGGTAAGAGTGCGTTCTGCACAATCCTTCCGTACCGCCATTCCTGTTCAGAAAACGGTGACGGGGTTACCGTTTCCTCGAGTCTCCTCTGTTGGAAGAGACGCGTATTGTCTACGGTCTTTTGCAGAGGAGCTTAGGTGCCTGTTAGGGCGCTTGGGATTGCTCTCTCCCTGTTGGAGAAACCGTAGAACATTTTCCGGTTTCATGCAGGGAGATGTAAAGCACCCGCGAAAGATTCTGGTTACGTTTTGGTAATACCTCTGGAATACCTTGCGAGAAACCTTGCTTCTGTGTGTACTTTGGGGGAAATTACGAAAACTATCAACGGGCCAATACCGGGCTATGTTGAATGAGACATATTCCCATAACGAGACTTGTGCTATTACTTTAGAAGTTGCTGGGGACATTGTGAAGTGTAACAATTTCCTGGCAACTCCCACTTAGGGTTCACGAATAGAATTACCTTATTCCAGGATATTAAGGAAACACTCTCACACACTTTTTGGTTGTTTTTCTTCTATTTTGATTGCAGGAGAGAGGTCGCTTAGAGAGGGTACCTAAGACACTGCCTGGCTCAGCACGGTGTAATAACACATAACCTTGGTAGGTGTTTCCAAATGACATATTGAGTGTTCAGTGAGGGTTAGGGGAAACAAGAAGTCTTCCCTCATATGTTCTTTCTTGTTTTGTATTTCTCGATAGAGTGTTGTTCTGACAGTGCCACCGCCCTCTCCTCTCTTCTGATATCTCCTTTTTACCTTTATTTGTTTCAGGTAGGGGTTGATGTATAGAGGGGCGATATGTGTGGATATATGTTACAGTTATAAGGAAGAATAGACCATAAAGATTTCACGTTGTTCTATTGTATCTTTCGCAGATCTCCCTCCCAGCAGTTCCTATCCTTTCCTTCCCCCGCTCAATTACCCCAATAGTCTGTGTACATATATATTCCAGACTTGGGGCGGTTCAGAGGTGGGCCCCCTTTGAGCATCAGCACGACCCCGAGGATTCAGAACCGAGGAGCCTGACAGAATAATCGGCCCAAGAATTAGACTCTTCCTGGTTGTGCTGGGTTCAGGGATGGCCACCCTAGAGGATGTGATGGCGGCTCTGGCGCTTGTTCAGGCAGAACTGGCTGCCTCGCGCCAGGAGACAGCGGCCTTGCAATCCAGAGTAGACAGGTTACGGAACCCGTTTGATGTAGGGGGAACCCCACCCAACGTCAGTAGTAGTGGAGATGCCGGCTCAGATTCCATTGGCCCCTCCGGAAAGATTCTATGGGGACATTAAGATGGTACAGGTCTTCATAACACAAGTGCTACTTCACTTTACATGCAAACCAAAGATGTTTGCCACCAATCAAGCCAGAGTGGCTTTCCTGATCTCTTACCTGGGCGGAGAGGCAGCTCAATGGGCAGTCCCCATTGTGCAGAGAGACGACCCGCTACTGTATGACTGGGACGAATTCAGAGAGAACTTTGAGAAGACCTTTGATCGGCGGGCCGAGACCTTCTCGGCGGATAGAGACCTACTGGAGCTACGACAGGGGACCTCTGACCTAGTTAGTTACCTAAACAACTTTAGAAGACTGGTGGCTGAAACAGACTGGCCGGAAGCCAAACATTCGGCTATTTTCTATCAGGGGCTCACGGAAGAGCTCAAGGACGTTTTGGCTCAAATTGACCCCCAACCCCGCACCTGTGCAGCTCTCATAGAACTCACCCTCCGATTAGATCATAGAATGCGGGAGCGCAAAGGAGAACACAAGCGGAAAGAGAGAAACGTCCCATACAATGATCGAACCGCTTGTTCCGAGAAAACAGCCCCGAGACCTGAACCAATGGAGATCGGAACGGTGAGAGCATCATTGACTCTAAGTGAAAGAGACCATCGCCGCAAACAGGGTCTATGCCTGTATTGCGGGAAAAAGGGACATTTCCTTCGGGAATGTCCGGTTAAACCGAAGTACGGCCGGTCTCGATCGGGGCAAGTGGCCACGGTGACGGCCGAAAAAGGGAGGAAAACTGCAACGCTTGAGGACTCAGGAAGGGATACCCTCAAGCGGTTGTGCCATCCCTTCGGTGGATACGTTTACCTTCATGGAAGCGAATCTTTTTTATCACACTGATCATAAAAATCAACCAAGAAACCAAACAAATCCGAGCCATGGTAGACTCAGGAGCCACCGGCTGCTTTATGGACCAAGGAGAGGCATTACATTTAGGAGTGCAACTAATCCACAAGACTACCCCAGAAAAGGTATACGCCGTCGATGGCAAGGCACTCGAGTCAGGACCCATCAGACATAGTACTCTGGAGTATGAGCTCATTTATGAAGAATACCATAGGGAGCGGTTATCATTTAACATTATTCAAGCTCCGCAGTATGGGGTTATACTAGGTCTTCCCTGGCTACAGAAACACAAGCCTACCATTCAATGGGCCAACAAAACCTTACAGCTGGACTCCACCTACTGCCAGAATCACTGTAACCTAGGGACAACCCGGCCATCGAGAATCCTAGCAACCAGACACCACATTGCAACTGCAGCAGAAAAGAAAGTGGTCTTGCCTGAGTGTTATACGGAATATGACGACGTTTTCAGCGATACCAAAGCGGAGGTACTGCCACCTCACAGAGACTACGACTGTCGAATAGACCTGGTCCCTGGGTCAGTAGTCCCTTGTGGGAGGATATATGCACTTACGGTACCCGAAAATGAGTATCTACGAAAGTATTTGGATAAACATCTGAAATTGGGATTCATTCGTCCGTCCAGATCCCCGGCAGCCTCTCCCCTCTTTTTTATCCCGAAAGCAAACGGAGATCTGAGATGTTGCATCGACTACAGGGCGTTGAACGCCCTTACTATTAAGAACCAGTATCCGCTGTAGGAAGGTGGAATCTGACTATATGGTTGCCCCCACTTTTTTTATGGTGTTTTGCTGGTTTATGACTTAGTTGGACTGGGATCCTGCTATTCAGGGCCCCAGTCTATCTGCTTTCTCTGTAAAATGGATTCCATGTGCCTTAGGCACATCTCTGATTGGGATCTGGAGTGCCCTTATAAGTCCCTAGTATATGGTATACTATGTACCAAGGGCATAGGTACCTCAGAGGCCTGCCAGGGGCTGCAGCATGTATTATGCCACCCCTGGAAGGCCATCCAAACTGACACCACAGGTCTGCTACTGCAGCCTGGGTAAGGTGGTGCATGCACCCCTTACTGTGATATAGGTTACCTATATCACGAAATACATACACACCTAGAAACCTATAAGTCACTCCTAAGGCAGGCCTTATCAATCCTAAAGGCAGAGTGCATGGTTCCTATGTGAGAGGGTGCCCCTGCATGAGCAGGGCCCCTCTGCAGCGTTCGGAGACCATCTCTGATGCTGTTTGTAGTGCAGCCTGACCATATACTCTTAAGCGCATTATATCCTCGCGGTAAAATGCTAACTTTGGAATGGCTGCACCTAAACATGTCGTGTTTGGTGTCAAACATCTTGGAATACTACCCCCCCGCCAATCCTGGCGGCGGGGGTAGCATTCCACCCTTCTAGAGGGAAAGACATGTTAACTCTGGCTTACCCGGTAACTTCTTTCTGAAGCCCTGGCATCACAAAATGGATGCTGCTGCCACAGACACAAGTCTGGCCTCCTGCTGCTGGACGAAACTCCGGCAGGGGAGGCCTGGACAATAGGTTTCCTGTTGCAGGGAGGTGTGACCACCTCCCCAGACAGGATAATGTGTATTGGGGCTGGGTGGGTGCACTCTTAGAGTGCTTTGAAGTCCTGCACTGGGGGAGCAAAAGGCTCCTCTGTGCATATGCCAGTTCAAACCAGCTCAGGGGCTACCTGCCCCTGCTCTGGCGCGAAACTGGACAAAGGGAAGTGGGTGTAGCCACCCCCTCCCTTGACCCTCCCATAGGTGGGGTCATAGAGTTAGTCCCTCCCTGTTTTACTAGTTAAAATGGGGAACCCTTGCCACAGCAAGATTAGATATACCTGGACGAAACTCTGAAACAGAATCCTGGACCTTCGACGCTCTACTCACGATTAGAGGACTGAAGAATCTCCCTTGGGGTCAAGGAGTGACTCCCCTGCTTGGCAGGCACCAAAGAAGCATCTGTCCGGTTCGCATCACTGAAGCTCCCGTCGGACGCCGAAGTCATCGCATCACCAGAGGTGGATTCTCAGACTTCCCCGAGGCTACCCTGAGTCCCCAGCAAAGCTGAGGCCCGTGGCTATCGTGGGTGACTTGATACTGTGACCCCTGGACACCGAGCACACTTGCAAGTACACCATCTTCTGGGTCTCCCAAGAAGTCGTGCTTTGGGCTCCGAGTAGCCCTAGCCTCCAGCACCACCTGCACCGAAGATCACTGGCCCCCACTCCACGAGTGTCCTGTAAGCCAGCTCCACGTGCGGCGTCACAAGGCTCCTTCACGGTCGCTAGCCCGTTGGCTAGTAGCCCTTAACGAAGGCCAATCTTTTCTTTACTTGGCAGTCTGGTTGCTCCAGGCCTGCCCTCACTTACCCTCGCTGGGTGAGTTCCCCAGACCTTGCTGGTCTGCATCATCGACGATCTACATCTTACTCGAGACTTGCCGTTGCCAAGGCTTGTTGGGTCCAATCTGGTCGCCGACACCTCTGCACTCGACAGACATCGAGCAACAGCCCGAATCCTGCTCATGGTCGCCGACAACGCCTCCCGGACCTCGTGGCTGAAGAGTCAAGACGACCGTCATCGAACCTGAAGCACTCGACATCGGTGGGCATCTGTCCATCACCTCCCTGGTCACTGGCTAGTGACCCAGACTCTGTCCCCTCTGCTTTCAGGTTCTTCAGAACTCCGATCCACTCTTGGATCCACCCGGACACTTTTCTCCTGGTCGCCAGCAGCACTTTGCAGCAGATCGCCATAAGAACCGACGACGAAACCCGACCTCGAAAGGCACCTATGCACCCGGCTTCCCTGGGTGAGGTAACACGAGTACTCCGGTGCTCCCGTGGGTAGAGACTCTTCAAAGTCCTAGATCTCAAAGGGTTTTGTCCTAGTCCTCTTTAAAGTGTCCCTTTCCTCTATTTTCCCGATCCCGACTTTCTCCATAGAAGTTAACGGCGTATCGCGGTTGTGTATTTACACTGCACGCGTCTCCCGTGGGTCCCCTGTGTCACTACCTTGGGTGGTTCCTTGTGGTCCAAGCACTTCTAGAGGCTCTAGGCCTAGTGTCTAGTTCAGTCGTGGTTCGCATACCACTTTATTGGTATATGGTTTGGTACGCCCCTAGGGCCCAAACGTGTATTTGTGCTATTACTGTGATTTAAGATCTTATAACCTATGTACTTCGAACTCTAGCCTCATAAAGAGACTAGAGGGGTGTGTTTAGTAATAAATACATATATTTTGAATATATACCTGGTGTGGTACTCTTTCATTTGGTCACTCAAGAGATTATAGACTGGTAAAACAAGCTGCTTTACATTCCTTCAAGACTTAGCCTGAAGGCTGCTCTCCACAGCTACCACTAGGATAGCTTTCAATAAGGTTGTCTTTAACCTACCTACCATAAGAGTCGATTTGGACTGGTGCAAGGTGCCCACTATAATTAGTGGACAGCATATGCCAGGCCAACTTCTCACATCCGCTTCCCTTGATCCCTGTACTATTGGAGCAGGTACGGGCAGCTGTCATTTACACTAAACTAGACTTAAGAGGGGCATACCATTTGGTCCGAATGTACAAGGGTGATGAATGGAAAACCGCATTTAAAACGCGGTATGGGCTCTTTGAATACCTTGTTATGCCCTTTGGATTATGTAATGCCCCTGCGGCGTTTCAATTTTTTCTCAATGAGGTCCTAAGGGAATGCTTGGATCTCTTCGTTGTTGTCTATATCGACGACATTCTCATATACTCCAAAACAGAGGAAGAACATGTTGTTCATGTGCGCCTGGTTTTGCAAGCACTGCGTAAACACCGATTGTTTTGCAAAATCACGAAATGCGAGTTCCACGTGACCACAGTGGAGTTCCTAGGGGTCATGCTCACCCCCTCTGGTCAAGTCATGGCAGAGAGGAAAGTGAAGGCCATCGTTGCCTTGTCCCCGCAACGTAAAGGAGATCCAGAGTCTACTGGGGTTTGCGAACTTCTACAGAAGATTTATCCAACAGTTTTCGGACATGGTGGCACCCCTAACCAAATTGACAAGGAAAAAGACCCCGTTCCTTTGGACCGAAGAAACGCAGAAGGCGTTCGATCTTCTAAAGCGATCTTTCACGACGGCCCCGGTTCTCACCCATGCCAACCCGGATTTACCGTTTATTGTGGAGGCCGACGCTTCCGAGTAGCGGTTGGGGCGGTGCTCTCTCAACGGCATGAAACCACCGGTTACCTTCACCCCATAGCATTTATGTCCCGGAAGCTGAATACGGCGGAGCGGAATTATACGATCGCAGAAAAGGAGCTCTTAGCAATCAGAGACGCCTTTCTGGAGTGGAGACATTGGCTGATGGGGGCAGTACATCAGGTAACGGTCTACTCGGACCATCGTAATCTCCAGTTTATGCGGGCCGCTCGCCACCTCACACCACGTCAGCTCCGATGGATGTTGTTCTTTGCAGAATATCATTTCGTGGTGACCTTCCGACCTGGCGTGGACAACAAGAAGGCTGACGCTCTCACAAGACAAGACACCATCCCGTTTCGCTCCGTCACTCCAGAACACTCCATCATAGATCCTAGCAGAGTATTGTGTGCTATACAAACCGACAGTTTCTTGCAGAAAATTCAACAAGGGATACAAACGTTTACCTGGAGAAACTGGCTCAAAGGACATCCGGCCTGGCAGATGCGGCAAGGCCTCCCCATGAAAGGCCAACAAGTGCTGGTCCCCACTAACAACTTACGTAGAATTGTATTTTCGTGGTGTCATGACATCCCATGTGCAGGACACCTAGGAGGCACAAAAACCCTGGAGAAAGTGCTGCGGCAGTTCTGGTGGCCGTCAGTTCGCCCGGATGTCTTATCTTGGGTACGGGAATGTTCCACGTGTGCCCAAATGAAAACCGACCATCAACAATCACAGGGACTCCTACAGACCATGCCCACCCCCGAGACCCTGTGGGAACGGTTTTCGGTGGATTTTATCGTAGGTTTACCCAAGGATCAGGGGAACACAGCCATCATAGTGGTCATCGACTATTTATCCAAAATGTGCCATTTTATCGCGTGCAAACAAGCACCCTCGGCAAGTCAGTTGGCCAAACTGCTGTTGGTTAACATTGTCCGGCTCCACGGCCTTCCTAAAGTCATAGTGTCGGACAGAGGAGCCCAATTCACAGCTGGCTTCTGGAGAACCTGGTGCTCTGAGCTACGAATCACTTCTTCTCTTTCTACGAGCTTTCACCCTCAGACCGATGGTCAAACTGAGAGGCTTAATCAGACCCTCAAACAGTTCCTTAGGTGCTATGTCGATACTAATACTGACGCGTGGGTGGACTGGTTGTGGGTGGCAGAGATTGCATACAACAACGCAAAACACTCTTCCACGCTGCACACCCCTTTTTTCAGCACCTATGGTTTTCACCCCCGGTTCACTCCCTTAATCATCCCTAGCACTAACACTAAATTTCCAGTTCTACGCAAAAGACTAATGCTTTTGCGCAAAACACTGTTCACAACACGTAACAATCTACTCAAGGCCAAAGAAAGGTACAAAACCCAGGCTGATAAGCATCGAAGACCTGGCCCTTCGTATAGGAATGGGGATTGGGTTTGGTAATCAACTAAACACATCAGATTCAAGAAATACAGCGTGTTTAATCCCAAATTTATTGGCCCTTACCGGGTGTTTAAACACATTAACCCAGTGGCAGTTAAGTTGAGGCTGCCAGCTCATTTCCGGATACATCCGGTGTTTCATATATCCCTCTTGAAACCCTCTCATGGCCCGGTGAAGAAGAACCCCACTCCTATTTTGGTTCAGGGAGAACAAGAGTATGAGGTTCGGGGTGTTCTGGATGCCAAGAGGGTACGGGGGAAGTTGTGGTACTTGGTGGCCTGGAAAGGCTATGGTCCGGAGGAAAACTCATGGGAACCGGTGGGGGCGGTGCACGCGCCTAGATTGGTGGCCAGGTTCCATCGTTTACACCCTGAGAAACCGTCTGGCAGTTAGCGTTCCCTGGGAAGGGGGATGTGCTGTCAGGATCGGTATGCCGGTTAGACACTATCTGCCTTCCTTGCGCGAACCCAGCTTACAATAGACCATGCCAGAACTACATATACCGGCGTGCAAAGCGAATCACGCAGCACGTGACCCGAACACGACGCCGGAGACGGAGATAAGAGCGACGGAAGCCTGAGAGCACCGCCGATTATTCGACCAGATTTGCTGAGGTTGGACTTCTCCGACAACCTACTAGCGTTGGGAGGTAAGAGTGCGTTCTGCACAATCCTTCCGTACTGCCATTCCTGTTCAGAAAACAGTGACGGGGTTACCGTTTCCTCGAGACTCCTCTGTTGGAAGAGACGCGTATTGTCTACGGTCTTTTGCAGAGGAGCTTAGGTGCCTGTTAGGGCGCTTGGGATTGCTCTCTCCCTGTTGGAGAAACCGTAGAACATTTTCCGGTTTCATGCAGGGAGATGTAAAGCACCCGCGAAAGATTCTGGTTACGTTTTGGTAATACCTCTGGAATACCTTGCGAGAAACCTTGCTTCTGTGTGTACTTTGGGGGAAATTACGAAAACTATCAACGGGCCAATACCGGGCTATGTTGAATGAGACATATTCCCATAACGAGACTTGTGCTATTACTTTAGAAGTTGCTGGGGACATTGTGAAGTGTAACAATTTCCTGGCAACTCCCACTTAGGGTTCACAAATAGAATTACCTTATTCCAGGATATTAAGGAAACACTCTCACACACTTTTTGGTTGTTTTTCTTCTATTTTGATTGCAGGAGAGAGGTCGCTTAGAGAGGGTACCTAAGACACTGCCTGGCTCAGCACGGTGTAATAACACATAACCTTGGTAGGTGTTTCCAAATGACATATTGAGTGTTCAGTGAGGGTTAGGGGAAACAAGAAGTCTTCCCTCATATGTTCTTTCTTGTTTTGTATTTCTCGATAGAGTGTTGTTCTGACAGTGCCACCGCCCTCTCCTCTCTTCTGATATCTCCTTTTACCTTTATTTGTTTCAGGTAGGGGTTGATGTATAGAGGGGCGATATGTGTGGATATATGTTACAGTTATAAGGGAGAATAGACCATAAAGATTTCACGTTGTTCTATTGTATCTTTCGCAGATCTCCCTCCCAGCAGTTCCTATCCTTTCCTTCCCCCGCTCAATTGCCCCAATAGTCTGTGTACATATATATTCCAGACTTGGGGCGGTTCAGAGGTGGGCCCCCTTTGAGCATCAGCACGACCCCGAGGATTCAGAACCGAGGAGCCTGACACTCTTATCGCCCGCTCTCCTTAATTAACGTGGACACTAAGTTGTTCGCGAAAATCTTGGCGAATCGTTTATCGCCGCTTCTCCCTCAGCTTATAGGTCCTGAACAAGCTGGGTTCATCCCGGGGCGCACGCTCTCACATAACCTCCGCACGGTTTTTGGGGCTCTGCAGCATGTCCGCCCGGAGGTTAAGGCCGCCGCGTTTTTTTTAGATGCCGAGAAGGCTTTTGATTCAATCGAATGGAAATTCATGTATGCTGTGTTGCGTCGAATGGGGGTCGGTGAGGTGTATCTGCAACTGGTTTCGGTATTATACAATTCTCCAGTGGCTCGGGTGCGCACGGGGGATGTGGTCTCTGTCCCGTTTCCAATCATGCGGGGCACCAGGCAGGGGTGCCCGCTGTCCCCGTTGTTGTATGCTGTGGCTGCTCAGCCTCTGCTGTGGGCATTGCGTGAATATCACGGGCATAGAGGACTACGTTTTCCTCATTACAATCTCCTTACCTCTGCTTACGCGGATGATACCCGTTTATATATTAGAGATCCCGAGCTCCATCTATCACCAGTGATACGCGAGGTGCTGTGCTTTGGTGGTCTTTCAGGCCTAAGGATAAATTGGGATAAATCCATATTGTTTCCGCTGACACCTGCTACAGAGCAGTTTCCGCTTGATTTCCCACTACAATGGACCACTGAACCGGTGCGTTATCTGGGCATTCAGGTCCACTCCGACGCTGACGAGGTAATTAAAGCTAATTATGGTAAGGTGATCGATAAGCTTGGGGACGATATAGATAGATGGATACGACTCCCATTGTCCTTGGCCGGTAGAGTCTCTTTGATGAAAATGGTTGTACTCCCTCGCCTGCTCTTTCTCTTTACTAATATTCCCATAGTGGTACCTCAACGTCTGTTTCGTGAACTCCGATCCCTGATGATCAAATTAGCATGGGCTGGTAGGTCCCCTAGAGTCGCCTTGGACACCCTCATGCTTCTGTACACTGCCGGCGGACTGAATGCCCCGAATTTTGAACTATATTACAGGGCCGCACAGGCCTCTCATGCATACAGCTGGGTGCATGGGCCCCATGATTTGCCCCATCTTCATATCGAGAGAGTTGCTGCTGCCCCGCACTCCCTGCCTCGCTTTTTAACGCAGACCCCAACAAGGCGCTGCAGCATACTGGACTCGATCAACTCCGTTGTTCACGCGTGGAATGCGTTGCTCAGAATGTACGATGGGGCGCAATTATACTCACCCCGAATGCATGTTGAATGGTGCCAATGGTTCGCCCTTAGTTCGGAGAAAGGGACTCTGGATTCCCTCAAAAAATTACGCATACAGAATATGGGTGACCTCTTCAGACATGGGCGGGTGGGCACGTGGGAGGAGGTGGCGGGTGCAGACAGTGCGCATTCGGCTCTGACTAGATTCCACTTCTTCAGAACCTGGCATGCTCTGCGGGCGATACTGGGGGAAGACTTACAGGAGCCCTTGATCATTCCTCCTGTGACGGTTCTGTTGAGTGCTCAGTCCCCGTGTAAGCTCATTTCCAAGTTATACACCTCAGCTCTGGACACGAAGACTTCCTCCCTTAGCAAGGTTAGGCAAGCCTGGCAATTAGATATAGGCGTTCCCATTACAGATGACATATGGCTCTACTGCTGCGAGGTTACCCGTAAGATTTCTATTAATGGCCGTCATCGTCTCGCCCATTTTAAATTTTTAAATAGAGTTTATTATTCCCCTTTACGTCTATTGGGGTATGGATTGAGGGACACTGATAATTGTGAGCGGTGTTATGCGCCGCAGGCTGGCTTTTTTCATCAGGCATGGCAGTGCCCACAAGTACAACATTATTGGGGATCAATATTTCAGAAGCTGAATGACATACTTGAGCTATCCCTTGCTCCAAATCCCCTACTGGCGCTGCTGGGTTATACTAAACCCCTTAAGAAAAATGTACGTAAACTGGTTGCAATCGGCCTTCTCCTCGCCAAGCGTCGGCTGGCGATGCGTTGGATGAGAGGCCCTGTCCCCACGGTGGCAGAGTGGGAACACGATATGGTCTACTGCAATACCCAGTCCGATGTTTATAACGAAATGCTCCCTCCTTGTAACTGCCCGAAGAGTTTCTGGGGTATGTTTGCTCAATATCAAGTTGCACAACAAGCTGCGGTAGACACTCCTGAAGATTAGAAAATAACTGTTTGCAATTTTTTTTTCTTGTACAATCAATGTCTTAGAATATTTCTGCAGATTAATTGTATTACCCTGTAATGTTCTTCTGTCCATCAGCAATCTTTATAACAGAATTGTCCCCGCCTGAGTATCTCACTGCAGGTTTATTATTTCTTCACTCGTCATGTCACCTGGTCCTCGCCTGCCCTCCCTCTAATTGTTGCCATGCTCTGTTTCGATACTGTTATGTACACAATTGCTTTTGACTTCAGTGATACATATTGGTGTTATTTTGCTTTTCTTTTTTTGCTTATTGTATGTATGTTGAGTTTCACTGTTTTTCCAAAAAGCAATAAAATACAATAATAAAATAAAAATAAAAAAAAGAATAAAGCTTTGTGTCCAGGTTTGGACCATTTTTGACAGCACTGTTGACTGAAGACCAATATACAACATAACAACACGAAACATTGCGCAGTAACTTGAGTTCCCACCTCTCAGCTGCCCCTTGTACATATGAACGTTGGATTATGAAGTGACAAATGAGTCTCGCCCAAACAACGTAATTTCGGCATCTAAATGTTGGTCAATTGTAGAGTGTGTCCGCCCATCTTTGCCATATTTTTTAATGTTTCTGTGGGCAGCCTCGTGCCTTAAAAACGAGTACTTCCAGACCCATACTCAAATCCATCCCCTCTTCCAAACACCGAGAAGGGGCGGGTTCTCTGCCTTCCATTGTCTGGCTATGTCGTGTTTAGCTAACGTCAGGCCGAGAAACAGCAAATGCCGTTTATATCTGTTTCCCCCCACCCCCACGGTGCTGTGTAATAAAAGGAGTTTCGGGGACCTGGAAAGTTCGCATGCCAGTACCTCAGGCAGACTTGCAACTGCCCCCCTCCAGAACCTGGCTAACGCGGTGCAGCACCAAACTGTATGCATGAAAGTACCTCTGGCACACCCAAACCTTAGACACACAGAGGAGGCAATCAGCCCCATCTTCCAAAGTCTATGTCTAGTATAATATGCTCTGTGCAAATATTTAAATTGTATAAGTCGCAGGCGTGATAAGAATTTAAATTGTATAAGTCGCAGGCACGATGAGATCCCAGCCCCCCTTGGAAATTCTAGCGCCTCGGTCCAGTCGTCGTTATCAGTGGGACCTAGATCAACTTCCCAGGCTGCTCTCAGGGCATCTAAAGTGGTCAAACTATTTGTAATCAAGGATTGATAGATCTTTGTAATTTTGTGGTCCCCCACATCGCCCATCAAAAGCTTATCCTCCAATGGATTGAATTCTGGGAGGGGTGTGAGATCCCGGATATATGGGTGTAAGGCGTGTCACAGTTGTAGGTATTTATAGAATTGACTATGGGGCATGGAAAATTCCCCTTGGAGGTCTTGAAACGATTTGAGTGTGTGTCCCCGCATAACATCCCTTATGAAGGATATCCCAATTCGATCCCAACCATCAAAACCCTTGAGATCTGCCACTTGAGGAAGAAGTCTGTTTGCCACAGCGCGGTCATGCATGTAAGGCAGCCCCACCACCCCATCTGGCGGAGGGATTGATGCCACGTCATAATTACCACTCTTGTCGCCGGAGGGAGATCTCATGGATCGGACCTATTGTACAGGAATGAGTGTAAAGATGGATTTCCCATAATCCATCGCTCTACTCTGTATGCCGGGTCGCTCCTGGAGCCATACCACCATTCATTCAGTACCTGCAGATGTGCAGCCGCATGGTAAGACCGAACATCTGCAGCTGCTATTCCTCCGCAATACGTTGCCTGAAAACATGTGCGTAGGGCCAGTCGCAAGGCCCCCCCACATAAAAACTGCCCCAGTGTCACATTTATCTGTCGAAACCATGATGTCGGGATCGGATATGGGTGGCATTGTAACTGGTATAATAAACGGGACAGATACACCATCTTATATATGGCCGACCTCCCATAGAAAGACAGAGGAAGGCCCAACCACGTCAAAATCTCTGCCATTACGCGATCTGTTAAGTTGCCCAATTTGCGCTCCCATGAAACCGACCGGGTATCCGATAAAAAAGACCCCTAAATATGTCAGGCCATCCACAGCTATGGTGAGATCTGCTGTTCAGCGCCCACCACCTAGAGTCCCCCTCAATGTATCGTAAAGTGCTATGCAGTCCGAGAATTCAGGCGTCCACTCAAAACCGCACACCAGCGCGTCTGCCCTAACCCATGCAGCCAAGGGCTCTACGGCGAGAGTGAATAGGAGAGGGGACGGGGGCAACCCTGTCTGGTGCCCTGTCTGATGGGAAATGAGGTAGATACTGAAGGTCAGTATACAATAATCATATGTATGCCAAGAAGCAGGGGCCCATATTAAGGTGTTTCAAGAGTGTAAACATATATGTACAGCTGACCGAATCAAAGAATTTATCTATATCTGCCAAAAGCAGAGCGGCGGGGCGACCCAAGCGATCTACTGCCGCTATCGCTTTGTGGGCTCTGCGGGTATTGTGCGGTGTCGCACGTCGGGGCATGAAGCCCGCCTGGTCCAGGTGTATCAGGTCAGGCATGTGGGCATCAGTCTATTAGCTAAAACCTTCGCCAGCAACTTGACTTCCGTATTTAAAAGAGAAATCGGGCGGTCTGATGCATGATGTTCCGGCGGACGTCCCGGTTTCAGGAATACCACAATTTCTGCATGTCTCCAATCCGGGGGCATGCACGCCTCTGTCAGGGCAGTTTGTACGGTGGCCAAATAATGGGGCCCTAGTAGGGGCATAAACGCTTTAAAGAACTCACTGGAGAATCCGTTAGGGCCTGGAGGATTTCCTGGCTTCATCTCCGATCTGGCCACGGCCAATTCCTCTATAGTAAGGGGGGCCTCAAGGGATTCTCGCTGATAGCACCCTTGGAGGCATGTCTCCAAAGAAGTCTTCAATCTGCTACGCCATCAGGACCTCCCGTCGGGGCTATAGGGTTTGATCAAATTCGGCAAAGCTGTGGGCCACCTCCGCCGGATCCGTAAGCATCACGCTACGCGGTCTTGAATTACGCGTAACTGAGTTGGCTTCAGTGCATGCTGGCATAGTCTATGTAATAATTTCCCTGACTTGTCCCCCCCCAGTGATAAATTCTGCTCCGCGAGGCTAGCCATGTGCTCTTGGCCTCCTCCAATAGTTCCCCTTGATATTGTAGTTGCATTAGGCTCAGTTGTCTGCGAGCACCACCGCCATCATCCCCTCCGTCCAAGCCTCTCCAATTCCAGTATACAGGCCTCCATTTACAATCATTTTCGCCTGTGTTGTTTACGCTCTGCAGCGCAGAAGCTAATGTCAACCCCACGTATAGTAGGTTTCATAGCCTCCCATAAAAGTTCTACAGAGGTGGCCGTCTCTGCGTTGAAGGGAAAGTAATCAAGTAAAGCCTTGTGAATATGCGTTTTATAGGACTGATCGTGCAAGTGCCATGGCGATAGCCGCCAATGAAATGGGGGTCTCCGCGGATCTACAAGGAGCCTCAACCCCACTGGTGAATGATCAGAAAGACCCCTAAGTGTCATTTCTATGTCTGAGACTCTGTGGGCATGCTCCCTGGTGACAAAAAGATAATCTAGCCTGGAGAATGAACCGTGGACGGAGAAAAAGTATGTGTGTCCTGCTTCCATTGGGTGTAGGGCCCTCCATGAGTCAGTCCATCCCAACATCTCTGCAAATGGTCCTAAACGGGATTCCTGCATCACCCCAGGCATTCCAGAGTATCTCCACCTATCCCGCTCGGGATGCAGCACATCGTTCCAGTCCCCTCCTATAACCACTAACACCTCCGGTATAGACCCCCACGTGTCCGCTATGCGCTCTACAAATGCTTGGCTAAGGGGGGGAGGGGCATAAACACTTCCTATCACCATGGGTTCTACACCGATGATACCCCATATAAACACATAACTGCCCTGTGTGTCAGTCCGTGTCGGGTGAGCTGGAAGGGGACCCTCTGATGTATCAATATGGCCACCCCTCTGGAACCTCATGTGAAACCTGCATGAAATACTCTTGCAAAGCTGAAGCGAGCTAGGCAGGTAGTTTTAGTTCCCAGGAGTTGGGTTTCTTGTAATATGAGAAAATCCACCCCCATACGATTCCCCTGTCTGCGTACGGCACCCCACTTCGCCTTATCTAAAACTCCCCTGACATTCCAGTTCACTATGTGCAGCCTACCGGCCGAAACAGCTTTGATTGGTTCTGTCATCTATGTAGACGACATCTAGGGTATGGATCGTTGACGAGCGGGTAGCCACCATGTAGGAACTCAGAGTGCACCATAAAACCAACATACAAGCTAGAAACAGAAAAAAAACCACGTGATTTAGCACCTGGAGGGGCCTCGCAGCCAGGGCTTTAGGAGCTCGTTCTCTGATAAGGCTGGGAGAAAATGCGTCTACCGGGATCCCAGTCTTGAGCCACTGACCTGGAATGTGCCATCTCTGTGCCTTCACAGCTCTCAAGAAAGCACGCGAAACAGAGATTTTTCCTTCGGGCCCTCTCCTCTGCGTCCTCCACACATGTGACCAGGCCTTTAGTAAGCTTCTCGAGGGTGTCCACCTTTCCCTGGAGCATGGAGACAGCTTCTTCCACGCTGGTGACTCTGAATTCAGCCTGAGTAAGGCGCTCTACTGCGTTGCACAGGTCTTGGTGCAGAAACACCACATCAGACCCCACAACCCCAATTCTGGCCTCTAGCATGTCCCGGGATTGAGTTATCACAGCCAGTAGAGTGGAGTTGTCTGGGGGATTGGCCTGGCTGCCCTCAACTGCAGCCGCCACCGCACTAGTCCCCGTAAACCTGTCCATTGCGCTCTGCTTTGATACGGGCCCCGTTGGCTTGTACTTCGTCATGGCGAAATGATAACAGCCCAGGGCAATAGTGGATGCAGTTATCAGTGGAGTGTCCACACCTCGTCAGTCGGTCTCAACAAATGTCTCCAAATGATTACCGAGGCTCAGGCTGCCAAACGATTGGTCCCCTATATGGCGTCCTCCCCAGGGAGTCTCAGCCGCTCGAGCAGAGATGTGGAGCACCTGAGCCAACAGTCTTGCTTGGTGGGCTGCTCAAAGGGGCCTCTCCCGGCCGCAAGCACCACCAGGACCTGGCCCGGCCTCCTCCGCGGACAGGGAAGCGCCCCCACCCCTAACAGGAGCTGTACCACCTCGTGGGATGAAACCTGACTTTATGGCCGTGAGTTCCCCAGTAGCAAATGCAGCTAGGCTGGTGTGTCGCGCAGGCCCCACCTCATTCACTCCGGCTCCACAGAAGGGCCGCCATCCTCTGCTGTCCGCTCCCATGTAGTGTCACCCACACAACACCGTGCACTGCAATGTGGGGCCTCCGCCGTTGTCTGTCGCCAGGTGGGTCTGTCTCGGCTTTTCGATCGGGAGCATCAGGGCCTCAGGATGCCACTGTCTGTTGCTGGGTATCGCATCGTCCTGGAGCAGGTGAGCAGATCCCCTCGTCGGTGGCCAGGCCCTCTCCCTGAGAGCCGTCCAGGACTGGGCCCGTGCTGCACCGGCCCTGAACTCTGTGGCTATCGCCTGGATCTTCGGCCTGCTCGTGATCCACTGTGTCACTAACCTGCACTGCTCCGGTCACCTCCGCAGCTCTGCGATCACCAGCTCCTTCTGCCGCTCTGGGTCGGGAATCCTGTGTCGCTAGTCACCGTCCCTCCAGTAGGCTGTATTCAGTACCGCAGCCCTGCCCGGGGCCGCAGGCCTCACGCACCGGCAATTTCGTTCCAGCCACGTGACCAGCCCCTGGACACCATCTCTCTGGGACAAAGGCTAGGAAGTCAATATCACACTGTCTGTGTCCGAAAGAGCCATTGTGCGGTGCCTAGCGACAGTAAACTGGCAGGATTATGGCGGATGATAGCCAGGGCTGCAGGAGCTTGCCTAAAGCATGTCCACCATATTGGACTGTTAAGCCAAGCCCCCTTCATGCAGTATATCCTGTGTCAAAAGTCTTCTCACTTGTCCATGATGGGAGAAAGTGAAGATTGGGAGTTGTAAGGTTAAAAAGACTTATCATTCCCAGATGACACCTTGAGGAAAACCTAGTGTATGATGGATACTTCTAACCACAGATTCGTCAACTAGGCGCCAGATTGGATCTGGAGAATTTTCTCAGCAATTCCCTTGCATGCCGGTAGGTGGCATCACGTGGCAGCGCATCGGGCCCATGCCACCCTGTATGTGACAGCAGAGCCACTACACATGCATCACCTCCACACGCTGACATCAGTTCTTTTCATTCTGCGCCTTCAGACATGGATCCTGAGCTCGCTCCCTCACATTTTGTCAGATTCTCAAAATTTCCCAGTGTGCTTTTCTGAAAATTTCCCAGTGTGCAAGGGAGATATCCCCTCCAAAAATGCAAAACGGACAGGGTGAAAACCATGTAAAGATTTTCACAAAAAGATGTTGGTGATAGATCCCCATGAGGTCTGTTGCTGGTGTCTGGACTCCAAAGCATGAGTGTGCATCATATGAGAAATGTGCAAGAATGAACCCAAAGGCCATCTGCAACCAGGAAGCACAGCTATACATCTCCAAACACCATCAGAAGGTGGAGAAGGACCTGTGTCAGTCTAAGTCAAGGGTGCCGACTCCCTCTCGCTCCCGAGGCCTCTCGAAGCATAGCTCCTTTTTGTCCCACTATTCCCGACATGCGGAGTCACACGACTCTCCAGGTGCCTTTAAGCCGTGACCTTGGTCTCCGTCTTCAGATTCAATTACAACCATGCTCCCAAATGTGTTCTCACTTCCCTAGCCATCGGCAAGGACGCAACAAATCTGTGAGCTGAAGGAGGCCACAGACAAGATATTTGGTAGCCAACCGAATCTCTCTGGAGCTCCTTTGGGCCCTAAGTATCTGAGGTGGGCTCCAGTTTGGTAATTGATAGAGGATTTGTCCCCGACTCCAACTGTGCCACTGGACCATGCCTCGAGACCAGCGCCAGTCACAGCACTGAACACTGTGCCCTTAACAGCACTACTACCGACACCGCAACCCTGACTGTCAATACCGGCACCCACACTGGAGGGGGATCCGATAGTCCTTTCGGACTCCAAGGTTCAGCCTCCAGGATCTCCACTGGGGTCCCAACAACTGCGAGAATATCCCATTCTGACTCCAAGATATTGCCTCACCTGTATAATACCCCATGTGACTGTGACCAAACTTATCACAATGTTGAGAACTTGCTCTATGACGTGCAAGCCTGGTCACATCTCCTGACACTGTTCTCAATTCCCTAAACATGGCAACAGCTAGTGAAGAATCTGCCTTCTTTGCCACTTTCAAATGGAGAACAGCAGACATTTTGTACCTCACTCTATCAACTACTGAGGTGAAAACAACTCCAATAACAGAGGTCCTTCACCCAGGACAAACATCAAAGGAATCTCTTCTTCCGTTTAATGAAGTTCTATTGGACATACATACTGATGGCACCTGAGCGAAGCCAGGGTCTTGCCCAACAGTCAGTAGGCAGATAGCTAGTCAACATAGGCCTACCCAGGGGACCTTGCCTGTCTCCCGCTCACCCTACTTCAGAAAGTCTAGTGGTGCAGGCCTCCACGAGCCAACAAAACTTAAATGTCTTCCCGACTACCCTACCAGACAGTCAAAGCGCATGGAGACATTTTTTACAGGATGTTTTCCTCCACCAGCCATGGTCTCTGGTCAGTGAGCACTAGCTGTCTCTTAGGGAGATACTCACATGGGTTAAGGGGCATGGTGGGGGCCATCCTGTCAGCTGTCTCACATGACATCAGGCCTAACCTCCAAAGTGTCATCTAGATGGCCAGGATGCAGTAAAGTACTCCATCTGCTCGGGTTCAGAAACCATAGATGGCTTGGATAGGGCAGTCGGAACTAGTGTGATGCTTAGGTGCCATGCTTGGATTCCCTCTTCCGGTTTCTCAAGCGATGTCCCACAGCCCCTTATGGACATGCCATTTGATGCCACCTGTCTCTTCAGTGAAAAGAAAGTAAAGCCACAGCACGCTCCCTTGGGTTGCCGCCACCTGTACAGCAGTTTCTTTTGCAGTGTTGCACCTTTCAAGGATTTGGGAGAGAGTTCCAGCAAATGCAAAGTCAGACCATGCATCAGCAACAACAGGCCTCCCAAACTTTTTGAGGCAGAGGACGGGTCATATGCCAGGAGTCCTTAAGCCTCTGGAAGTGGTTTAATGCTCAGGGCATCTTGCTGGTTGCACAATACCTATCAGGTTCCTTAAATGCCAGGGTGGACAAACTCAGAATGGTGGCTGTGCTAAAGAGGTGGCACAGGGTGTCTTCTGGCAATGGGTAGATCTTTCCACCACTGTAGAGAACGTGCAGTGTCCAAGCTTTTGTGCTTTGGGGTTTTTGGGGTTCCCAAAGCAGTTCTTGGTAGGAGACCCCTTTCACCTGGACCAGGGCCCAGTACTCCTGTATGCCTTTCCTCTCCCACTTCTCCTGCCCAGAGTTCTCAAGAAGATAGAGAGAACCCAGGCCCACGTCATCCTAGTGGCTCCAGACTGGGCACGGAGAGCGTGCTACCCGGAATTTCTGGCCATGAGCATATGTTATTCGATCCAGCTGCCCCTTCAGCAGGACCTCCAGTTGTAGCAGCAGGGCAGGATCCTGTATCCAAGCTTGCACAACCTACTGCTTCATGCGTGGAGATTGAGTGGCGGCAGGTGATGGCTTTTGATCTTATCTTTGTCCCACTGTTAGCTGATATATTGTGTTTTTCAGTAGCCGAGCAGGGCTTTGCTGTGGCAACAGTAAAGGGTTATCTGTGTGCCCTTTCTGCATTTTTATGTTTACCAGATCAGCCGTCACTTTTCAAATCACCTGTAGTGATGCTTTTCTTGAAAGGGCTGATCCACATGTACTTGCCTGCATGTTTTGTGATGCCACAGTGGGTTATCCTCTCATTTCTGATGAGTGCCACATGTGAACCAATGCACAGCTGTTCATTAAGTCTGTTGGCATTGAAAAACACGCTCCTCACTGCAATCACTTCTCCTCATCGCTTGAGCAAACCGCAGGCTCTCTCCTTCCAGCAGCCATACACCATTTGTTTTCCAAACAAACTGGTCCTTTGGCAAAGGCTGCTTTACGTCCAAAAGATTGTCACATGCTTCCATGTAGGACAACCCATCACCTTACTGTCTTTCTTTACCCCTCCTTTTTCCACCAAGAAGGAGGAATGACTCAAGGGCCCTAAGCTTTTATATCGATGGCACCAGATAACACCGGGTGGATGATCAGCTCTTTGTGGGCTTCTCTGGAAACAGTATAGAAAAGAACTATCTCCAAATGTATTGTCTTTGAATAAAGATCTGTTATGGGCCGACCAGGAATTAGCTTCAGAAGGTTTACAAGCTCATTCCACCAGAGCGAAGGCTGGTACCACGGCAGTGGCGCATGGTGTGCCTGTCTTAGACATCTGCCAGGCTGCTATGAAGGCATTCGTCCATAAGTTAACAAAGCACTACTGCCAGGATAACCAGATCCAGTGAGAAGGGCATTTCGCCGGGTCTGTCCTGCAGGATTTCCTGGACTCAGCCATTCCACAGACCCACCATCTGTGGAGGTACTGCTTGGGTATCTGTTCACAAGGTGAGGAATCTGCGGTTAGAAGTATCCAGAAGAAAGTTACTTGCCTTTGGTAATGCTCCGACTGGTGGATATTGCATCTAACCCCAGATTCCTCACCAACCCACCCTCCTCCTTGTTCTGTGGAATGGACTCATATGGTACATACTAATAATCTTCCATTCTAGAAATCTGCATACTAGCATAATCTGATTTCTAATTTCTCTGCATCCGATGGAGCAGAGATCAGAAATAAATTGACATTAGTGCATAGAGGTGGCACATAGTGTAAAAAGGTAGTATCCTTCTGCATGGTTACCCCCACTTTTTGCCTGGTGCTAAGCTGTATTTTGACTAGTCTGACTGGGATCCTGCTAATCAGGACCCCAGTCTATCTGCTTTCTCCCTAAATTGTTGTGTTCAGTACTTAGGCATACCCCAGATTGGATACTGGGGTACCCTTATAAGTCCCTAGTATATGGTACCCATGTACCCAGGGCATAGGTACCCCAGAGGTCTCCCATGGGCTGAAGCATGTATTATGCCACCCATGAGAGACCATTCAAAATGGAACTACAGGCCTGCCATTGCAGCCTGTGTAAGTTGGTGCTTACACCACTTACTAAAGATATAGGTTTTAAGTGCAGTGACCCTAGATATAGGAAACCTATAAGTCACCCCTATAGCAGGCCTTTGCAATCCTGAAGGCAGGGTGCTTAGGTTCTAAGTGAGAGGGTGCCCCTGCATGAGCAGAACACCCCTGCAGCCTATGGAGTCCATTCTCCCGGGTTGTCAGTGAAGCAGCCATATACTATATAGAGGGGCACCGCGTAATTACGCGATGACCATCTCGAAAACGGCTGCAACAAATGCTATCATGTTTGGTATCAAACATGTTGGAATCATACCCCCACTCCATAAACGGTGTGGGAGGTATGATTCCAAGCACTGGAAGAGCCCTCCGTTAGGCTCTCAGTGTTCCCGGTGCCAGCCTTCTAGACCCGCACAGCACAAAATGGTTGCTGCCGACCAGAGATACATTTCCACCCTCCTGCTGCTGAGCCAAGCTCGAGCAGGGGAAGACAGAACAATAGGCATCCTGTCACATGGAGGTGTGACCACCTCCCAGACAGGATTTAGTGTAATGGGACCGGGTGGGTGCGCTTGCCAGCACCACAAAGTCTGCATGAGGGGCACATTTGGTGTCCCTGTGCATAGTTCAGTTCAAACCAGTCCTGGGAGCCATTGGCTCCTGCTCTGGCACGAAACTGTATAAAGGACATGGGAGTAACCTCCCCCCTGTCCAGACCCTCCCCTGGGAGGGTCCCCTGAATCTTTCCAACCCTTTCCCTAGGGTACTTAAGGGCTTACCTGGGTGTACGTCCCTAGATTCGTCATGGGATAAGATTCAGAGCAGACACCACTGCTCTTCTACCGCCTGGGCACTCTGGACTTCGCTGAACTTCATTTGGGCCTGACTTCGTCCCCCTTCCAGTCTGCTGCATTATCTGTGCCTGTGCATCATACAGGAACCTTCCAAGGCCTGTGAAGCATCAAAGACACCTGAAGAAAATCTCCCTTGGAGTGAAGGAGTCACTCCCCTGCATTCGCAGGCACCGCAACTAAGTCGACTGGTCTGCAGATCATTAGATGTCCGTGTCGGAAAGTATATGTTGGCCAGACCAAACAAAAGATTAAAACAAGAATATTACAACATTGTTCTCGTATTCGTTGTAATGTACAAGGTGCCCCAATGGTGGAACACTTTAATGAGATGCATCACTCCTATGACAGTCTTAAATGGTGGGTACTAGAAAAGATTCAACCTAACCCAAGGGGAGGATCTCTGACATCTACCATGAACCTTAGAGAGTGTAAATGGATCCACCTTTTGGACTCTGTTCAGGGTGGATTAAATGAATCAGAGGAGATTTCAAGGCAAATCTCTTTGCTATGTACTGGTTAAATAACTTGTCTGTATAACTGTGCTATGGTACAAATTTTTGACCAATGTTGAATGAACGTTCTGTAATGGGAACAAAATAATTCTTAAGTATATGCATATTGTATGGACACGCACATGCATACATGTATACCACCTCATTCAAGTAATGTTTTTTAATGGTTTTTAATGTTTTTTTATGTATAAGAGTGTACATTTGCCAACATCATATGTAACCTCTGATTATCAATGTAACATTTTTCGATAATCCCTCCAAATTTATGCACTGACCAAAAAATGTTGTATATACTTTATGAAAACGTCATGTGTATATTGCACGTTAAATCTGCAACTGGAACATGGGTAATAGGAAAGTAGGGAAACCTCCTGTCTGGCGAAATAACGTTATTGATACCTCCACACGCTAGTATGAATCAACATATTAATATACAACTATTCCAGTGATGACACATCAATAACATTTTGATGTAATGAGCATTTGGATATAACCCAACAACCTTGGATCAAAAGGGAGGTTGGTTCACCAAGGACTGTCTTTGGAAAAGGTCAGGTTTGCTTTTTCACAATTATCATGCGATACTTTAACAAACATTGTTACACGAGAGATTGTTTAAATTAATTGTCCTGGCTTAGTGTTTTGACCTCCAGTGAGACTTTTTAGCAACACCCTTGCATTTTTTCAATCGTGACAAGTACGTAGGAATTTACATTCGTAGCGTGTCAGCCGTCCGCGAGGACGCCAGCTGCACGCTGCTGATTTGCCTTTAAATCGCTTCATACACAAGCGGTCTTCCACCACAAGAAGACGCGCCTGCTGCTACGCTGTCAGCGAGCATTATTGAAGGTAAAATACACTCCACGGAGGTGGAACTTGTTCTCTCCATTTTTTCAGTTTCTGGCGAAAGGTTCAAGTCGAGCAACATATTACTGTTCTTCTTTCACAGAGCCCACGAAACGATCTTGTTCCGGGACTTAAGTGGTTTCGAGCGCATGGAGGTCAAATGCCCCTGCTGAGGGGCATATTCACAAGGACTCATCGCCGATTTATCGCCACCTTAACGCAACAAAAGTGGAGATAGATTTAACGCCCCATTCACAAGCGTGTGCAAACTGCAGACATCGCCAGTATTCCCGCGATAACTGCCCCAAAATTTATCTCCACGGGTGACACCACCAACTAACCCTAATGAGATGCAGAGTAGGCATTCCCGTGCAAAAACACACGAAAACACCGGTAACTAGTCACAATATCGAAAAAAAAATATCGACTGGACAGAATATTGAGTTTTTTATATAGAATGGACAGAATATCGAATTGCAAAAATATAGTGGTGCAGAATATTGAAATTCAGGTAAGAAATATCGATTTTCATACTATCGAAGTTAGTAATATCGACAGTCATAATATAGTTGTTAAAAATATCGATTTTTTTTATAGTGTTTTAAGTGTTAGTATATGTGTTAAAAGTATGTATTATTTTTGTTATGTATGTTTGAATTTTTTTAAAGTAAAGAATTTTATGTTATTTAAATTTTGCGTAATTTAATTCCGTAGCGGGTTGTGGGTTTATAGGGGAATAGGGTGGGAAGTATTTTAATTATAGTAAATTAAATATTAATTTTTAGGAATTATTAATTATTTTTAATTTAATTTTGCGTTTTAGTTCTGTAGCGGGTTGTGGGTTTATAGGGGAATAGGGTGGGAAGTAATTTCATTGTAATTAAGTAAATATTTATTTTTATTTATTGGTATTGATAATTAATTTATTGTTAATTAATTAATTGGTAATTAATTTTTATTAATTGGTAATTAATTTTTTAATTGATTAATTGATAATTATATTAATTGTATTAATTTATTATTCGGAGCGGGTTGTGGGTCTATAGGGAATAGGGTGGGAAGTAATTTAATTGTAAATATGTAATAATTTATTTTTATTTATTGGTATTGATAAATAATTTATTGTTAATTAATTATTAATTGGTAATTAATTTTTATTAATTGGTAATTAATTTTATTAATTGATTAATTGATAATTATATTAATTGTATTAATTTATTATTCGGAGTGGGTTGTGTGTTTATAGGGGAATAGGGTGGGAAGTAATTTAATTGTAATTACGTAATTATTGAAATTATTTTTGTGTATTGATAATTAATTTACTGTTAATTAATTATTAATTGGCATTATTTTTTATTACTTATTAATTTTTGGTATTGAAAATTAATTTGTTGCTATAATTATTGATAGGTAATTAATTTTTAGTAATTAATATTTATTGGTATTTATAATTAATTAATTATTAAATAATTTGTAAATGGTAATTAATTTTTATTAATTTTTTATTGGTATTGATAATTAATTTATATATATTTAATTATTAAATCATTACTTTCCCTACTGTTGCACTCATTGGAGGGGGAAATAGTAATTTTTACCCCTACGCTATCCAACACTTTCCCTACTGTTGCACTCTCTGGAGTGGGAATAGTAATTTTTACCCTCCCGCTATCCAACGCTTTCCCTACTGTTGCACTCACTGGAGTGGGAATAGTAATTTTTACCCTCCCGCTATCCAACACTTTCCCTACTGTTGCACTCTCTGGAGTGGGAATAGTAATTTTCACCCCTACGCTATCCAACACTTTCCCTACTGTTGTACTCACTGGAGTGGGAATAGTAATTTTTACCTACCCGCTATCCAACGCTTTCCCTACTGTTGCACTCACTGGAGAGGGAATAGTCATTTTTACCCTCCCGCTATCCAACGCTTTCCTTACTGTTGCACTCACTGGAGTGGGAATAGTAATTTTTACCCTCCCGCTATCCAACGCTTTCCCTACTGTTGCACTCACTGGAGTGGGAATAGTAATTTTTACCCTCCCGCTATCCAACGCTTTCCCTACTGTTGCACTCACTGGAGTGGGAATAGTAAATTTTACCCTCCCGCTATCCAACTCTAAAAATATTGAATATTTTTTAATATTATTAAGTTAACATATATATGTATTAAAAAATAAAAATGCATGTTTTTTTTAATTTACATTAATTATTTATTAATTTTAAAGTTATTTAAGTATTTTTGAGTATGTTTTACTTAATTATATTCATTAAATTATCTTACATTACTTTTAAGACATTTAAAAAATTCGATATTTTAACAAACTATATTATTTACAACGATATTTTGGATTCGATATTTTTGTACTTACCTGTTTGTAGATAGGAAGTCGATATTCTGTCATTCTATATTTTTTCATCGATATTTTTGCAGGTCGATATTTTGCTCCTCGATATTCTGTCAGTGATCCGAAAACACCACTACACCACTTTCACAACGAACTGCCAGATCGGCGATGCGAGTCAAAACCACACGATAAGCCGCGGTAGCAGCAGGTATTTAACACCTGCCTCTTGCTGGTGTAAAGCAGGACGACTACCTGCAGTAGGCAACGGAGCCCCGCACACAGCCACACCCGAAGAACAACCAACGCCATGGAGCTACTCATCATGCAGCTCGGAGCCCCAACAGGGCCACAACACCCACCGCCACCACCCCCAGGATCGCCACCACCCCCAGGACCCGGACCCACCCCCCCCCGACCACCACAGAGGCAGCGCAGAGTAAGACAGCGGACCTACAGAAAACGCACCAGTCTCACAGACCTAAGGCCCGAGGAAGTCATTGCCCACTACAGGCTCAAAAGGACAACCATCCTCCGCATCATGACCCACATCGCCCACAGGTTGACGGTCCCAACACAGCGGACCACCAACATCCCTCCGCAGACAAAGCTGCTGGCTGTGCTGCACCTGTTGGCCTCTGGAACCTTCCAACCAACAACTGCCAGAGTCGGAGGAGTCTCACAGCCAGCCCTATCAAAGTTCCTCACACCTGTCCTGGATGCCATCATCAGCTTCATACCCCAGTACCTTCACTTCCCCCACACTGCGCAGGAACAGCTGGAGACCAAGCAAGGCTTCTACGCCATTGCTAGCTTCCCACACGTGTTGGGGGCCATTGACTGCACACATGTCCCACTTGTGCCCCCTGCGGATACTGCACACCTCTACCGCAACAGAAAGCACACGCATTCCATCAATGTGCAGGCAATAATGGACCACCGGGGAATGTTCACCAATGTCGTCGCAAACTACCCAGGCAGTGTGCACGATTCCTACATCTTCCGACAGTCCATCATCAACCAGCGCCTCCAGGATGACACATATGGAACTGGACTGCTCGTTGGTAAGTACCAAATCTATACACCACACACCTCAAAGCCACCATCACACAACGCACAACTGTGGGAATGCACACGAGACCAAACCACATACAACATGTCAATCAACATGCCCACCTACCAGACACAACAACACAACTCCATTGGGATCCTGGGCTTCCCATGTACACAATCCAGCTATATCATGGCACCACAGCCACACAACAGCTGAACGTTTGGAGATGCGGAAAGCAGGCATGTGCGAAGGATGCAAGTGACCCATGAATGGGAATGTACACAACGACAAGTGAGGCGTGAATGTGCTGGACAGACCTGGGTATGCAAACCACAGATATGTCCATGCAGACATTAACTGCTGGTGTCTGGAGAGTAGTGAACAGTGGACGCAACCATGTCACCCCAGGCCGTGGGTCAGATCGCGGAAATGTCGCTCGCTGCGTCCCCCCCTGTGTGCGTGAGCGTAGTGGGTTGGCCCGACTTACCCCAGGCCTGCGCAGGGGTGTGTACAAAAACCCCGCGGCGCAGAGCGTGGTGCTCTCCCGGAAAGGCCAACGTCACTGTCAGGGCGGCGCCTCTCAGTCCGCCACAAGGCCGATGCCGTGAGCATCGGGGCCTGTGAGCCTGTGCACCTGCTGCACCCCAGGCCGCTGATACCCAGACCAGGCCTGCCCGCCCCAGCGCTCCAAGGGCGCACTGCTCACCTGCCGACACCGTCGTGTGTCAAAGGGGGCCGACCACGTGCCGGTGCTAGCTACAAGACCCATGCCCGCGACCATGGCAGCCTCCTCAGGCCATCGCTGTCCTCCGTGAAACAGGCCCCCAGGAGTCCTCATTCGTTGACATACTCCACCACTGCAGCCGACCTACACTGCAGTCCAGTATGTTCCACATCTAGAACTGAGTCATCATTAATGAATGGCAGAGTCCATGCCAGTGAACGCAGGGTGAGGAGTGAGGGGACGATGCGTTTCAGTCCGGTGGAAACACGGTTCACCGTTACGGAGGAGGTCAACCAGTAGCAAGGACTGACCTGGTGCCACTAACCCTGTGCGCCGTGAGTGTCCGTCAGCCTCCGTCCGAACATTGTTGGTGACTGAGCCTGTGGCCTGGGGGTTGTCATCAGCAACGGGCAGGTACGGACTTGGTGTTTGGCATGAGTCTGTGGCATTCATATCCGCCATGTTGCCGGACACAGCTGGTATGTGCCCTCTGCATCATGCCCTGGGGGTACACCTCCCACTCTCCCCCGAGACACTCAGCGAAAACCACCTTTGATACATACGAGACCCTGCTCTGCCCTCATGACCCTACCCCAGTCTCCCGCAAGTCAGCGTCCGGTGGCGGTAGGCCCGTGTCGGCCGCTGTGCATCCGGGGCCACTAACTCTGTGCGACTCAAGTCATGCTCCCTTGCTGTTCGGACATTGCATTTCTGAGTGCCTGATGACTGTTGAAGTTGTTGCCAGCACCAGCTACTCACTGAGGGCTGGCTTGCACTCACCCCACACACAGCCAGCACAGGCGTCACTGGACTAGTGGGCCTGCCATCACATCATGCCGAACCAAGTATTGACTCTTTTCTCTCTGCACTGTCACAGGTGATCAAGGGTATGCACTCTGCCCTTGGATGATGACAACCCTCCGAGACCCGAACATACCCGCCCAGAGGCAGTACAATGCGGCCCACATATGCACCAGGGGCATCGTGGAACGCACATTTGGCGTGTTGAAGTCACGTTTCAGGTACCTGGACGGCACAGGTGGAAAGCTCCTGTACAGCCCAGACATCGTGTGCAAGATGATCGTTGCATGTTGTGTGTTGCACAACATCTGTGTACCCACCAATGCCCCATGGATCCAAGTTCCAGAAGTACCGGACGATGATGAGGACGATGGGGCAGGTGGCCCACATCCCACTGCAGCTGCGGCAGGAATGGCCCGTAGGAACACCCTCATTGCCAATTTCTTCTCATGAGCACGTCACATGGCCGTCCCTGGCAATCATGGGACAGTACAAAATGTCCTCAACCACAGTATGTCTGAATAAAAATTATTTGCAGGTTACAGGTTGTACTTGTACATTGTCATGTCACAGTTTTCTGCTGTGCCAGATGTGATTGGCCATGTTGTGCACATAAGCGGCACCAGTTGTGTCCTGTGTTCTGTTGTGGAGGTGTTGCTGTTTGTACCAGGATGTTGTCAATGTCGAGGTGCACTTATTCTTATGTGCGTATGCTGCACGGTGGGTGAGTCGCTCCTGCGGCTCTGATTTGGCTGCCACTTATCCCTTTCATGCGGTGTGCCTTTCAGTTCTGTGCTTCCACAGTGCTGAGATGTTGCAGACTTGGGTAACTTGTGCTCTTTGTCGAGTTGTGGCTCTTGGGCAATGGTTTGTCCGCAGATGTGTCGTTGACGTCAGGGGTTGTTTGTGCAGGTGGTTGTGTCCGAGTGTGGCCTGCTCCTTTTCGGTTGTGGTCCGCACTCGGCCACCTCAGTGTCGTGCCGTGTACATTGTCATGATGATTGGACTGCAGCCAAGCTACTCGTCATGTGGTGTCTCTTGCATTGTCAGTGTGGCTGACGTATATTCATGTTTGCTGTGTTTCGCACGTGTGCATGTGTTGGTTGTGTGATTGTTGATGTATTGGGTGGGTGCCCCTTTGGGCACATGGTGTACGTGGGACTACTTGGTGTTTGTGTGTGTGCTGAAGTGTTCCCGTGGGATCAGGGACATGGTCCTGAGTCATTGGGGGTGTGCAGTGTGCTCTGCTTGATTGTGCATGTGTGCCATTGTGCCCATCTCCCTCGTCCCCCCACTCCCTGGTCGGTACGAACCCTGTTGATGTAGTGTCGGGTCATGTTGGGCAGTGTCCAGATCCCCAACTCCTGTCACCGTCTCCCGACTGGTGACTGTGGCCACCATCTTCTCCATGTCATTCAGCTCCTGGTGTTCTGCTGGCCCCCTCCTCCGAGGTGCGTTGCTGCTTTCGTGTTGGCAGCAAGTTTCTGCTTGGTTTTGCCATTCACATCAGTCCAGCGCCTCTTGTCCTCTTCCATTGTCCTCCTCGGCGCTACGACGGCATTCACATGGTCCGAGATGGTGTGCCATCTTTGCCTCTTTGTTGCCAATGACACGTTGGAGGTGACGTACAGTTGGTGGTGGTGTTCTATCTCATCCGTGGTGATAATCGGGTTTTCCTGGAGACTGTACCCCGTCTTCCTCTTCCTCTTCTCATTGCCCTTCCACGAGCCCTGGATTCCTGGGTGTTCCTCCATGGGGATTGTGGGGTTCATGTTGTCCTCTGCAGTCGGTCAGGGTGCATACGTGGTACTCCGCAGTTAATTTCCTTTTTAGTGGCATTTTCCGTATGCTGTTCTTGTGCTTTTTTCCGCATTACGCGTGGGTATTGCTGGCCTCTCGCTGGTTATCACTGTTTTCTTATCGCGTTTGGGCACATCGCGTCTTTTTACGCGTGGGGGTTTGTGTTTTCATCGCCGTCGCGGTGGTTGTATCGCGGACTTTGGCCGCGGTTTTGGGAGGCTGTCGCATGGTACCGCCGTGTTGTGAATTCCACGTTAACATGGGGTTATTTTCCCGCGATAGACTGCGATGTGTAAAGTTGCGTTAACATTTTTTGGGGATGTTTAGCGCACGTTCTTGTGAATATCCCCCTGAGTCTTTAATCAAGTCACGACTCCGAGCGCTCCACGCCGGAGATCAGTACCCCTCTATTTAATCTATGTTTTCACCGTTGTATTTGTAAAATATACACCATTAGTGACAGCTTATAAAACATTTATCTTAGACGATTTACGAGAACTTTGTGCCTGTCCTTCACGACAAACTAACCGAACGAGACGGTTTGTAGGCTGATTGCTCTTATTATTTTCTGCAATTCCCTGATGTCTCTGAGCGCATGACGCCAGAGGTTAGTGGGATAATTTTTTATTTTAATTTTGTGTGTAATATAATTACATGGCGTTTAATTAACAAGGGGTCTGTGTATTCATTTAGATGGTTTGAGAGCATGCTGTGCCCGCCCCTGATTATCTATGAGCTACTTACGAGCTCCAGGAGGAAGCAATTCAATAGCCCCCTTTTTCATCCATTGGATTCCTTTTGGGACCAGATTTACAAGGTGAGCAAACTAGATAAGCCTCACCTAGCTTCCATATGGATGGTCTAAACACATGATTTCTCAATAAACATTTCTCTTTTCATGCAGGCTATACACAGGTTATCTTGTTTCTTGTCCCGAGGAAGACCCTAGTTTGATGCTCTCATTTTGCACAATATTATAAGGGTCGAAACGTCGACGCATAACTAGAAGCACTACAATCCAACTATACCATTGAAAATAAAACAGGAATACAATTCCAGGTCATCTTGAGATTAGCACCATGTTTTCATGCTGTGCCTGAATGTAATTGTTGTTCATGTAAATATCCTTTTGTACCTATTGTAATATGCTGTGATTTATGTATATTACACCTCACTTACCTTTATCTCACTTTTACACTATATAACAATGTTTATATGTCCGGTTTCATATTGATACATGATTTTTGACTTCTAAAATCTGAGTATGCTTCAAAATAACACAATCAGTTTGTGCCTTTTTCTGTAAATATGTGTTTAGACAGATGTGTATATAACATTCAATGAAATCCCACGGCAGAAGGGAATAAACATTTTGAAGAAATTTAACTTTGATAAGTGTGTTGTGGCAGTACCACTGTTCGTTTAATTCACTTACATAAGTGGACATCATATACCAAACCAGCTTCTCACACATGGGTAATGGCCCCAACGTTGCATCTGAGGTAGGATGGACCCGATGCTACCTACCGGCATGAAAGGGAATTTCTAAGAAAATTCTCCGGATCCAATTTGGCACCTGAGGGTATTCACAAGGTGAGGAATCTGCGGTTAGATCAAGTATCTTCAAGAAAGAGCATTACAGAAGGTCACTTTTTCTTTTACAATGGTCTATTCTCTTGTGATTTTCATACAACCAGTACACATAGCAATTTAATAGCTTAGAAAAGAAGACAGGTTTTCATATTCCGTTACTGAAATGAATGAAAACAGACATTGGATTCTTTACCCCACCCGCCAGCTCCGCTCCACCAGCCTCGCCCTCGCCACAGTCCCCCGCATCCGGAAAACGACCGCCGGCGGCAGATCCTTCTCCCACCTCGCCGCCAAGACCTGGAACACCCTCCCCACCAACCTTCGGCAGACCCAAGACCTACTGGCCTTCAGAAGACTCCTCAAGACCTGGCTCTTCGATCAGTAGCAGCACCACCCACCTCTTCCCCCAGCGCCTTGAGACCCTCGCGGGTATGTAGTGCGCTTTATAAGTGACATGATTGATTGATTGATTGTTCATGACTACGGAATTGGCTCAGATGTGTGTTAATATTCTGTATGTTTGCACACCTTAGTTGTCTTATTGCCAAAAGGGTGTACTCTGTTAGCTCCCACACTCTACAGCTTTCTCACCATCTGTAAAAAGGGATCAGCTTGCTATTCTTTTGGGTTTTCAGAAATATTAATCACAATCCCTTGACAGAGAATTAATTTTTTTACTTACCTGCAACACTAGCTCTCTGTCATGGGTAGCTTAATGAAATTAATAAACAACACGCCCTTCTCCCGGTGATGTGACGGGAATGGGAGGAAGGGTTTGTTCAAAAGACTTTTCATGTGGAAAAAAGAACTGGGGAACTGTCGTAGTGCGGCATGCTTGGATTGTGGTGGTTCAATGGCAGCCTTGGTGATAGCACAATTCTTAAAATGTTTTATTTTCTTCAGTTTAAAAAGGGGGAAATGGTGAATTTTATGTTTTTTATTGGGTTGTTATGAACTTGCTCAATTTGTTTTTAAAAGTGTATAAATGTAAAGCAAAGGTGGTCTAGTTGCCTATTCATAGGGGGCTTGGATATCTGAAGGGAGACACCTCTCTCCGAAGCCCTTTGTAAAAGGCAAACACTGTACTTACTAAGGCCTTGGCCATCTAATGGGTCTTGTGTGTCTGGAGATGAATGGTTTGTGCTACAGAGCTGTGGCCAGCTAATAAGGCTTAGGTGTTTGTAGGGAGTGTATCTCCATGATGGCTTCTGTACAAACAAGAGTGTGTGTAGTATGAACTTTACTCACTTATGGGGCTTGCAAGTCTGTAAGGACTGTACTTTCTGTCATGAGTTCAGTACATAGTGAAAGGTAGGTGTAGTACCAGCTTGACCACCTACTGCCCGTGCCAGTCTTAAAGAAGTGGGCTATCCTTGAGATCTTTTGTAGAAAACATAGGGTGTCCATAGTAGGGGTGTGGGCACCTAAAGAGACAGTTGTGTAAAACTGTATCTTTTTAATACTCCACATATTCATAATGCTTAACACTTTTGTTGTTCTCAGACTATGCCATTTCACTGAGCAGATTCTTATACCATTCATAAGAAACAAAACGTACTTAACACTTCCAACATTTCCAAGAAATGTTTGTCATCCTTAAACCATGAGGAAAAACCCCTAATAACCGTGTATATCAGACTATAAACTGTAAAGAGCAGATGCTGCACATCACTGTCTACCAGACATAACTTCTTTTATAAGTTTACTAGATTTGTAAGTACCAAAAAGGAGATACCTTCGTAAAAGAACTCTGTACACAGTGTTGTAAAATATTAGTAAACTCTAACTCGGATGTTGCTCAAAAGAAATTGAAGATGTTAAGGTGTTATCAACCTTCAAGTGCAAGGCTGCATAGCAACATACATCTACCATATTTACTTTGGTAAAAGAACCCTATAAACACTTTGAAGTAAAAGAATACTACGCACTAATAGAAAGCTTCCTCCAAAGATATTGAACACACCTTGCTAGGCAACATGATGGCATTGATCCACAACATTTAGAATAACTCTTAGTGTAAAACTACTCCTAAAACTCTACTTACTTATGGCTACTCCTCCTCCTGGGCTATAGGCATCAACAAGGACTCTCCAGCCACCTCTGTCCTGGGCTTTTCTTCCAATTTGACTCGAGAGGCCGTATTATGGAAGTGCCCCGTGGGTGTAATGGGCGTTAGCGCCTGCTTTGCGCGCCAGAGGCACTTTGTTATTACTGAAGGGGCCACAGAAGCTTGTACGAACCCTTCTGTAATACAGATAGCACAGGCGCACATATAGCACCAGTGCTATCACCTGAGGGTGTTCCTTCATTTGCATGGGGGTGTGGCCCAAGCAAATGAAAGAATCCCATTGCCTCTGTGCCCACACCGTATTATAGATGCGGGTGCAGAGGCAAAGAAGCTGTCAGGAGGCGCACTGACAGTGCTCCACCCTGATGGCAGCCTTCTGGAGGAGGAAAAGAGGGTCCAAAGGCCCCCCCAGGACATTCTCTTGCAGGCAGTTGCAGTCACTCACTACACCCGCCTGCAAGGGGATCTCTAATCCCCCTTAAAAGTGCAGGCGGGTTGCCGCTTGCACAGTGGAACACGGAGCGGCTGCTTCAAAGATGCTCCATTTTTATTTGGAATGCGCTGCCCCCAGGGTAGCGCATTCAAAGTAATAGAGCTCACTTTCCCTGTTTGTGCCTGGCGCACCTGTTTTAAGGTGCGCCCTGTTCATAATACAGCACTAGGTGCAACCCATCTCCTTGCAGTCAGCGTCGAGGCCTCGGCTGCAGGTATGTCTTGGCCTTCCTCTTTTTTTATTTTTATTTGAGGGCTCCAGGTGAGGGCTTGTCTGGTGGTGTTTGATGTGGGCTTGCGGAGGGTGTGACCTATCCACCCCCAGCGTCTTTCCATGATTTCTTCATGGGCAGGGACTTGTAAAGTCTGCTGCCATAGGTCGTTGTTGCTGATGGTGTTTGGCCAACGGGTATGGAGGATTTTCCTCAGACAGGTGTTGATGAAGGTCTGTACTTTGTGGTGGTGGTCACTGTTGTCCTCCAAGTTTCTACTCCATACAGTTTTACATTGGTGTTAAAGTCTGATCTTGGTTTGCATTTGTTAGGTCCGTGGAGCTCCAGATCTTCTTTAGTTGATTGAAGGCAGCCCTTGCTTTGCTGATTCTTGCCTTGACGTCGGCATCTGTGCCTTCCTGTTTGTCTGTGTTGCCCTGCTTTTCTGAGACACTGCCCACGTAGGTGAAGGCCTCAACCTCTTCCAGTGCATCGCCTGACAGAGTGACTGTAGTTGTGCTGGCCATGTTAGCCTTCAGGATCTTGGTTTTTCCACTGTGGATGTTGAGTTCAAGTTGTGCTGATGTGGCTGCCATATTATCTGTCTTCTCTTGCATATGGGTATGGGAGAGTAGGGCCAGGTCATCTGCAAGGTCCAGGTCGTCCAAGTTGCCTACTGGATCCCATTTCTTCTCCTTGCTGTAAATGTCTTCATGATCAAGTCAATGGCCAGCAGGAAGACAGAAGGCAAACAAACCTGGTGGACTCCCGTCCTCACCTGGAAGGCTTCAGTCAGTTATCCTCCATGGATTATCTTGCAGATCATTCCCTTGTAAGAGAACCTGATCGTTGTTATGAGTTTATCTGGCACACTGTAGAGGTGGAGGGGTTTCCAAAGGGTCTCTCTGTCCACGTGGTTGAATACCTTCTTATAATCGATGAAGTTGACATAGAAGGGTGAGTTCCATTCCATCGACTGCTCAATGATGATGCACAGTGTTGCAATCTGGTCTGTGCAGGACCTATGTTTGCGGAAGCCAGCTTGCTGGTCTCGCAACTGAGCAACCACTTGTTCTTTCATTCTGTTCAGTATGACTCTGTTGAGCACTTTGCCTAGGGTTGATAGAAGAATTATCCCTCTGTAGTTTGCACTGGTACTCAAGTCACCTTTCTTGGGGATCTTGAGGAGATATTCATCCTAGTCTGATGGCACCCTTTCTCTACCCAGATCTCTCCAAACATGGGGTAGAGCATGTCTACTGATGTTTCAATGTCTACCTTCAATGCCTCTGCAGGAATGTTATCAGGTCCTGCTGCCTTCCCATTTCTCGGATGTTTGATGGCTTGCCATAGTTCTTCCTTGGTTGGTCTGCTGCAGTCGATTGGCAAGTCCTTGGCAGCTGGTTGTATGTCTGGGAGACTGCAGCACGGGCTGGTTCAGCAGTTCTTCAAAGTGCTCCACCAATCTTGGTTGTTGGCCTTCGTTACCCATGATTGTCTTCCCAGCTTTGTCTTTAACAGGTCTTTCTGGCCTCCTGTATCTGCCCAAGAATTTCCTTGTTATGACATAGAGTTCTTTCAAGTTTCTATGGCTTGCTGCTTCCTGGGCTTCTGTGGCAAGACCATCGATGAATCTTTGCTTGTCTACTCTTAGGCTGCTCTTTACTTCCTTGTTGGTTTTAGTATATTTTCCTTGATCTTTTTCTGCTTCTGTTCAGCTGGTGTTGAGTGCAGCTTTCTTTTTCTTTCTCTCTTGGATTTTTTGGAGAGTCTTAGTGGAGATCCATTCGTTATGCTGGCGTTTGTTGAGACCCTGTACCTCCTGGCAGTTTGATGTCACTGTTTATTTGATCTGATCCCGCTGACTTTCTACTGGGTCTCTTTCGTCCTCTAGTTCTTGCAGGAATTGAAACTTGTTACTAAGGGTGACTGAGTATTCACTCTGTTTCTGGGCATCTCTTAGGAGGGTGGTGTTATATCGCTGGCATTGGTTCCATCTATGCTTTCTTCAGCTTTAGCCTAGCCACGACAAGGTGATTGTCTGACGCCATGTCTGCTCCTCTCATCCCTGTCACAACCTGCAGGGACCTCCGGAACGTCTTTGCAGTGCAGACATGATCAATTTGATTCTCTGTTGAATGTCTGGTGACACCCATGTTGCCGTGTGTATTCTTTTGTGTGGGAATACACAACCGTCTATCGCCAGACTGTTCAGGGCACAGAGATCTGCAGGCCTTTCATCATTCTTGTTCATGTCGCCAAGGCCATAGTTGCCCATGACTTCTTTGTACACTTCTAATCAGGCTATTCTATATTTTCTAGAACCGTGTTCAAGAAATAGGAGATATGAGTTTGATATACTCATGACATGGCCAGTGACATCACTGATGACATCTCAAATGCCATCTCTGATGACATCATCCAGTGACTGAGTGTTTTTAAAAAGTTTATGAGTGTTAAATATATATATACCAAGGTGATTCAGTGAGTGCATGACTGACTAAATAAGTGAGTGATTAGGTGTCTCAGTGAATGTATGGGAGAGTGACTAGGTTGTGAGAATGTCTGTACCAATCTGTCACTTGGTATCTAAGTGGCTGTATGGGTTGGTGAGTGGGTACATGAGTGGCTGAATGGGTGTCTGAGAGTGTGTGTGGGTGCATGGATGAGTGAGTGGGTGAGTCAGTGGCTGTATAGGATAGTGAGTGCATAGGTGAGGGGCTGTATAGATGACTGAGTGTGTGTATGGCTGTGTCGGTGAGTGAATGGATATGTCAGTGGTATATGGGTGAGTAAATGCATATGTGAAAGGTAGTATAGGTGAGTGTTGGAGTATATGAGTGACTGAATGTGTGAGGGAGGGACTGTGACAGTGGCTGTATGGATGAGTGTGTGCGTGTGTCAGTGACTGTATAGGTGAGTGAGTACGTGTTAGTATCTGTATGTGAGTGGGGGTGTGCACATCTGTATGGCTGTTAGACTTGGCATCTTTTGGCGTGTTTCCCCTGACTTTTTGCTTTCTGACCTCCCGGTTTTGACTCTGTTTTTGCTGGTGTAATGATTCTGCGCACTTTCCTCACTGCTGTCCAGTGGGAAAGTGCAAGTGCTCCTGTATAAAATGTGTTATGGATAGGCGTTTCCATGATTGGCCTATTTGGTTTATGTGTCAGTCCCTTGTAAAGTGCACTGCGAGTGCCAGGGCCTATAGACCAAATGCTGTTGGTGGGCTGCAGCACTGGATTGTGCCACCCACGCAAACAGCCCATAAAATGTAACTCGGGCCTGCCATTGCAGAGCCTGTGCGCAGCCTGGGGCTGCCATGTCGACTTGGCAAGTGCGCACACTTGCAAGTCCCTAAACCTTCCCTTTTCTACATGTTAGTCACCCCTAAGGTAGGCCCAAGGTACCCCTGTGGGCAGGGTGCGTTGTATGCGAAAGGTAGGACATGCCCTGGTGTGTGTGGCATGTCCTGATAGTGAATTACAGCCTAGTTCATTTGAATTACAGCCTAGTTCGTTTTTCACTATTGCAAGGCTACCTGTTCCCCATAGGCCAGAACGGGCAGTTTTGATTATTACAACTTATAATCCTAACTGACCCCGGGAACATGGTAGAAATTCGAGTTTAGTATGCCTGGACTCAGAATGATAAAATGCATCTTTTAGTGAAGTTGGTTTTAACATTCTGTGTTTGAAAATACCCCTTTTAGAAAGTGGGTATTTTCTTGTCTAACCATCCAAGCCTGCCTCTGCGAGGTTGTGTATTCCTTGTCTGGAGTGTGAGTGACAGGGGCTGGGGGATGCCAGGAGACAGGGTGAGTCAGCACAGGGCTGAATAGCAAGATCTACATGTAGATGGGTGCGAGGAGTTGCACCTGGGCCCTGAATAGGACAGTGCCTTCCCTCCACAATGCTGGCTCCACCTCCTGTGGTGCGTCTGATGTCCCTGGCCTACTCTCTGAAAGAAGGGACGGAGACTTGTCAACAAAGTGCTCCAGAACTGGTTTGGACTAGGCGAAGGCGTCTCTGCCTTCAGAGAACAAAGGAATTTGGGATATAAATATTGGGGCCCTGACCCCATGAATTTAGATCTCGCTGGAATCAAGGAACCTGTCAAGATGGAGAGCTGCTAGGAGGAGTACTGCCCCTTTGCTGAGTTATTGCCTTGTTGGGTTGGCCTGCAGTTGCTGCTTCTGTCTTGGGCAGTGAAAGAACTGGACTGAACTTTCTACAAACTTGTGCTGAGTATCTCCAAGGGCCTGAAACCGAGCTGGCCTCCTGTTAAGAAGTCTCAGGGACTGCAAAGACTTCACAAGCCTCTGGGTACCGCTTCTGGAATGCTGTTTCAGTTGCCACAGAGGAAGGGAACTGCAACCGACTCAGTCAACCGAACCCATCCCTGACCGGTGACCTGTTTGCACCGCAGACCGCATCGCCCCGCTTCGCATCGCAACCCTGGTCTCACCGTAGGCGACGTCCGATGCCGTCAACACCGAGCCGCTGCTTGCACCGTGACCTGTGGGCACCGCAGTTCGCATCGCATCGCTTCACTGAACCAGCCGGACCCGACCGACGCGTCGCTGAAGTGGCTCAACAGTCGTGACCGCATCGCATTTGGGGCACCGCTCGCACGTTTGCGACGCACCGCTCCAACTCGCACCGCTGTCCGACGCCAGCTCCCGCACTCCGGCTTGGTCGCCTGCATCGCAACCTGTCAGCACCGCATCGTACACCGTCTCGCCCTGCACCGCACGCCTTGGACTCACCAACTCCATCTGCACGACGCTCATCGAGCCGCTGCCTGCACCGCATCAAGGGACACCGCACCTTGCATCGCTCCGTCTTGCACCGCAACCGCGACGAACGCCGACCGGCTCGTACACTCCGTACCAGCCACAACGAGAAAGGTACTGTGACCGAGTCTGTTCACGACTCTGCTGGCCTGTAGCGACGCGGTCGGCTGGAACTGTTGGACTCTGTGTAATTCAGCATCGCGGTAGACCCGGACGGGGCTACCGACTCGCACGAACTTTGCTTTTGTGTTATTCCTGCAAAGAAGAAGTTACCTTATCAAGCATTCATATTTAAAGTATAGTATTGTGGATTTTTGTCGTAATTGGTCTTGTCTTGAGTATATAAAAATATTGGTTATTTTTCTAAACTGGTGTGGTGTCCGTTTGTAGTGCTTACACTGTATTACTGTTGGTTATGTGCAAATGCTTTACACACTGCCTCTAGAATAAGCCTGACTGCTCGTGCCAAGCTTACCAAGGGGTGAGCAGGGGTTATTTTAGGAGTGTAACTCACTTACCCTGACTAGGAAGAAGGGTCCCTACTTAGACAAAGGTGCAAACCCTTGCCATCTAGAGATCCCATTTCTAACAATGGCTGAGTAGGTGTGTGAGTAGCTCTGAGTGACTGACAGTGTGTGATTGGCTGTATGAGTGGATGTCAGTGGCTGTATTAGTGAGTGAGTGTATGAGTGGCTGTATGGGTGGGTGAGTGGATATGTGTGTAGACCTATGAATCATTGGGTGGGTGTATAAGTACTCATTTGGGTGTGTCAATGGTTTTGACATTGGTAGTGTGGAAGTTGTAGTGGGTGTATTAATGGTTATATTGGGGTGTGAGTGGGTACATCAAAGAGTCTGTGGATGATGTCATCTGTGATGTCATCATGGATGTTGTTTGAGATGTCATCGGTGATGTTATTTTCTATAAGCCTTTTATGGCCTTGACCGTGTAATAATAAGGCAACTCAATCAACTTCACATATATTGCCTTTTGCCCTCTATATAAAGTAGAGAGAGAGCTTTTTATAATTCCACTCTTAAAGAAATTCTCCCTGCGTAATCCAGTTCTAGCCCTCTCATTTTATCGATTAGAAACCCCATTGCTCTGTTATGCACTTGCCTCCTTTTTATTGACCGCTGTGAGAACTCATAAGGTTTTTAACAATTTATCTATTGAATCCTAAGAACTACGGTTTTAACTGATCGCATTTGTTTTTAATTTATGATTGCTGCTATTCAATCTTTGATTGTAACCTGCACTGTTTTTATCTTATGTTTATCATCTGTAATGAAATGCTTTTTCTATTGGTGTACTTTCATGCATCTTTGAGGTGCGAAATAAAGTTGATGATGATGATGATGTCACTGACCATTTCATGAGTGATGTAATATGTGAGGTCATAAGCAGTGCATTGCGGGGCACGAGTTATAGTTAGCTCAGCTAACTATAACTGCTGAATTTCTCTAGTTTTGTATGAGTAAAATGTCAGCCTAACTGTAACATCCCTGTAACCTTTGGTTTTTTCAGTGAATTTTTAAGGTTTTTAAATGTTATTGGGTTTTTCAGTGAATTTCTAATGTTTTCTTTATTCTGTTTCATAACTGTAACATCCTTGTATTATTTTTCTATAATTAGATATTGATTCGTAACTGTGACCATCGCGAATATGTCACGAAAACGCAAAGCAAAAGATGGAATTCAATTGCCACCACCACACTTAAAAATTATAACTATATAATTCATTCTAACCATCACACTAGATAAAACACTATCTAAATAACTCTATAAAAACATTTATCAGTCTCCCAATATCTCTAGAACAGTGTGTATTAATGATTCACTGGGTTATGCGAGTGGGTGCAAAAGCCTTCGAGTGGGTCTGTGACTGGGTATATAAGTCTGTGAGTAGGTATACAAGTATGTGAGTAGGTATACAAGTATGTGAGTGGGTATGTCAGTAGATTCATGAGTCTTACTGTGAGTGGGTGCATAAGTGTCTCAGTAGGTCTGTGAGTCGGTACGTGAGTGTGTGAGTGGGTCTGTGACTGGGTGCCTGAGTCTCTGAGCGGGTGTGTGAGTGGGTACATCAACCTCTCAGTGAGTGTCAGTGGAAGCATAAGTCTCAGTGGGTCTGTGAGTGGATGTGTAAGTATGTGAGTGGGTCTGTGAGAGTCTCTGAGGGGGTATGTGAATAGGTACAGGACTGTGACTGGATCTATGCGTGGGTGCATACATGTCTGAGTGGAGCCGTCTATCACTGGGTGTTTCAGTGAAAGCAAAAGTCTCTCAGTGGGTCTGTGAGTCAGTGCATCAGTGAGTGGGTCTGTGACTGGGTGCAAGAGTCTCTGCGAAGATCTGTGACTGGGTGCAAGATTCTCTGAGTGGGTCTGTGACTGGGTGCATCAATCTCTCAGTGGGTGTATGAGTGGAAGCATACGTCTTTCAGTGAGTCTGTGAGGCGGTGCATATGTGTCTCGGTGGGTCTGTTTATCACTGGGTGTTTCAGTGGGTCTGTGAGTCAGTGCGTGAGTGTCTGAGTGGGTCTCTGACTGGGTGCAAGAGTCTCTCAGTGGGTCTGTGAGTCGGTGCATCACTCTCACAGTGGGTGTGTGAGTAGAAGCATAAGTCTCTCAGTAGGTCTGTGAGTGGGTGCATCAGTATCTAAGTAGGTCTGTGAGTGGGTGCATCAGTATCTAAGTGGGTCTGTGAGTGGGTTCATGAGTCTTTCAGTGCATCTCAGAGTGGGTACATGAGCCTCTGAATGTTCATGTGAGTACACACATGGGTCTCTGAGTGAGTCTGTTAGTGGGTGCATTAGTGCTTGAGTGGGTTTGTGAATGGGTGTATAAGAGTCTGAGTGAGTTTGTGACTGTGTACATGAGTCTGTAATAGTGACCGGCGATTGTGTACAAATATATATATATATATTTTGTTTTATAATTCCACCAATATTCGCGGTGTCATTGCGATATTCGTGACATCCCTGTGATGGTACACTGGGGGGCAGCAGTGCCGGTTGCGTGGTCATCGCGAATATTGTGCGCAATTAAACAAATCAATTTCGAACACATAACTTGTGTCACTAACACCCCCATTTCCAAAACATGGGGTCAGAGGACCTCCACCCCGACCCCTTATGTTAGCTTTCACAGAAATTTTCAGCCGTGAGAACTGTTTCTGATCGATAAAATGGCAGTTAACTTTCTTTGCAGGTTGCGTCCAGTCAATCACAGCATTCCCGCTGGCGCGCTTTTGCGATTTAGCTCGAACATGTCATGACTTAACCGCGATCAACACAAAACCGCCGCAACTTTCTATTCAGGTTGCATCCAGCCAATCAGAGCATTCCCGCTGGTGTGTGATTTCGCTATTTACCTCAAACTCATTGCGATTTTACCACAATCACAGCAAAACCGTCGCGAAATATCCACGGCCAGAGATATCACTATATTGTTCGGTTTTCATTTCACAAAAACTACTGAACGGATTTGCACCAAATAACAAAAAGCACAATCTGCGTAACAACATCTACTTTTCTGCCAAATTTGGTGTAATTCCATCCAATGGTTCAGACTGTAGGTTTGACAACGCGTTCCTATGGGAATTAACATTACAAACGCACCCTTATTTCGCACCCATATTTCTCGGCCCCCACTGCACGAATGACCTCCAAACTTTCCATGACACACAGAACCTAATTTGACACTTTTTGGGGAAAAATGTTATGAAGATTCGTCAAACGATGCCAAAGTTAAAGGCAAGTCAAAAATGCTTTTCCTATGGAAACTAGGTACTAACTATAATTACCTACTGCCAATAGGTAAAATATATATATATTAACCAAAGGGTACAGGGACATTATAATTAGGGTCAGATTGTACAAGCACAAAACCATAGAAATTCAGCAGTTATAGTTACCTGAGCTAACTATATGTTATGGCCCCGCAATACACTGCTTATGGCCTCATATATTACATCACTCATGACATAGTCAGTGACATCACTGATGACATCATCCAGTGAGTGTTTCATAAACGTTTGAGACTTAAAGATATATACTAAGCTACTGCATAAGTTATATTACTATTCTTTCTGTATCACTGAGGGTTACTATTTCTAACATATTCATCTGAGTGGCTTTATGACTGTCTGTATCACTGTGGGAATGTGAGTGACAGTGGCTGCATGAATCTGTCAGTGGGTGTGTGAGTAGCTGTGTGGGTGTGTGAGTAGCTGTGTAGGTCTGTGAGTAGCTGTGTAGGTCTGTCAGTGGGTTTGTGAGTGGCTGTATGGGTCTGTGATTGGTTTTCTGGGCATGTGAGTGGTTGTAGGAGTATGAGAGGGGTTGTATGGGTGTGTGAGTAGTTGTATGGGTGTGTGAATAGGTATGTGAGTAGGTGCCTGAGTTGTTGTATGGGTGTGTGTGAATGGTTGTATGGGTGTGTGACTGGGTATATGAGAGGTTATATGGGTAGCGTGTGTGAGTGGTTCTGTGGGTGAGGTATTCCGTGATGTCATCAGCGATATCATTTAAGATGTCATCAGTGATATCATCAGTAATGTCACTGAGCATGTCATGAGTGATGTAATATGTAAGGTCATAAGTAATGCATTGTAGGGCGTAAGCTATAGTTAGCTCAGGTAACTATACCTGCTGAATTTCTATGGTTTTGTGTGTACAATCTCAGCCTAACTACAACATCCCTGTAACCTTTGGTTCTTTCAGTTAATTTCTAAGGTTTTTTAATGTTATTTCCTAACTATAAAGTCCCTGTGACCTTTGTTTCTTTTAGTGAATTTCAACGTTTTTTATTTTTTTATTTCCCATCTGTAACCTTTGAGAGTGGGTGTGTGAGTGGTTGTGTGAGTGGTTGTATGGGTGTGTGAGTGGTTGTATGGGTGTGTGAGTGGTTTTGTCGGTGTGTGAGAGGGTATGTCAGTGGCTGTATGGGTAAGTGAGTGGGTGTGTGAGTGGATGTATGGGTATGTAAGTGGGTTTGTGAGTGGTTGTATGGCTGTGAGTGGCTGTGTTGCTGTGCGAGTGATTGTGTGAGTGTATGAGAGGCTGTATGGGTGTGTGAGGCTGTATGGGTGTGTAAGTAGTTCTGTGGATGATTTCATCAGTGATGTCATTTGAGATGTTCTCAGTGATGTCACTGAGCAAGTCATGAGTGATGTAATATGTGAGGTCATAAGCAGTGCATTGCGTAAGTTATAGTTAGCTCAGGTAATTATAACTGCTGAATTTCTGTGGTTTTGTGCATGTACAATCTGAGCCTAACTATAACCTCCCTGTAACTTTTGGTTCTTTTAATGAATTTCTAAGTTTTTTTAAATTCTATTTCCCAACTATAACGTCCTTGTAACCTTTGGTCTTTCCAGTGAATTTCAAAGTTTTTAAAATGTTATTTCCTAACTAGAACGTCCCTGTAACCTTTGAGTGGCTGTATAGGTCTGTGAGGGGGTATGTAAGCGGTTATGTGGCTCTGTTTGTGGGGTGTGAGTGGATGGTTCAGTGCCTGGATGGGTTGGTGAGTGGGTGTGTGGGTCTACGAGTGGGCGTATGAGTGTATGAGTGTATCTGTGGATCTGTGAGTGGGTGGATGGGTCTGTGAGTGAGTCTGTGAGTGCCTGTGTGGGTGTGTAAGTGGGTGTGTGAGTGAGTCTGTGAGTGCCTGCATAGGTGTGTGACTGGATCTGCAAGTGCCTTTGAAAGTCTGTAAGTGGGTGTGTAAGTGGATACGTGGGTCTGTGAATGGGTATGGGAGTGCCTGCATAGGTTTGCGAATGGGTTTGTGAGGTACCTGCATGATCTGCGAGTGGGTCTCTGAGTACCTGTGTGGGTCTCTGAGTAGATTTCTTTGTGCCTGCATGGATATCTGAGTGGATGTATGAGTTCCATGCATGGCTCTCTCAATAGGTCTGTGACTGCCTGTAGGATTCTGTAAGTGGGTATGATAGTGCCTTTGTGGGTCTGTGAGTGGGTATGTGAGTGAGTCTTTGAGTGTTAATGTGAATGTCAGAGTGGGTCATGTGAGTGGGTGTTTGAGTGGGACTGAGTGTGTGTGTCTGAGTGAGTGTGTAAGTGGATGCGTGGGTCTATGAAAAGGTGTGTGAGTACCTGCATGGGTATATGAGTGTCTCCACGAATGCCTGCATAGGTCTGTGAGTGAGTGGGTCTGTGAGTGCCTATGTGGGTCTGTGAGTGGGTGTGTGAGTACTAGCAGACCATTTGAACTGGACATTTTGCTTTGTCAACTCTATCAATGGAGCGCTCACAGTAGCAAAATCACAAATGTACCTTGAGCAATAACTGGCCATGCCTAAGAAAGATCGCAGCATAGTGTCATCTTGTGGGGGGCAAGTAGCTGAAAGGGCTTTCACTTTATCAGATTCAGAAGTCATTCTCTTATCAGAAAATATGTGTCCAAAGAAATTAAGTCTGGTCTTGTGGAACTCACACTTTGCTGTGTTCAGAGTGAGACCTGCATCAGCAAGTGACTGGCAAACTTGTGTAAGAGCCTTGTCCTGCTCCTTTTGCGTTGCTGCAAACACCAGTATGTCAGCACTGTAATTAAAAGCATTCATGACAGGTTGAATTATTCGATGTATAACATCTGGAAATATTTCTGCAGCTGACAACACTCCAAAACTCAACCTTTTGTATCTGAACAAACCAACATGAGTTGAAAAAGTAGTGATATACCTGCAATTTTCTTCCAACTCGAGTTGATGGTATCCCTTATTCAGTTCAAGACAGGAGAAGCCTTTGGCATTGTTCAGTTGAATGATCATGTCTGCTATGTGTGGATCAGGATGTCTTTCTCTCTCGATTGCTTTATTGGCTTAGCGCATATCAACACAGATGCGTACTGCAACCTCACTTTACTTTTTTGGCACCACCTCTTTGGGCGAAACCCAAGGAGTAGGATCAGTGGCGCGCGCAATGGTGTCATGTTTCAACAGAGTTTCTAGTTCTTATCAACAGCTTCTTGCAAGTAGAACGCAACTCTGCGGTGCTGCTGGGCAACAGGGAGAATGTCCTCATTGTTGTGAAGTCACACTTTCATCATCTTGAGCCTGCATAGGCTGTGAAATAACGACAGGAACTGACTCACGTCAGACTCAGTGTGAAGGTTGTAATTGAGAGATATCAGTCCCATGTCAGCAGCCATGGAAAAACTGAGTAAGCAGACACTGGACGAAGCTCCTTGAAGAACGTGAATTGGCACTTGCACCAATACTGTTTTATGTTTAAATGTCGCTGTGAATCATCCTTGACTCGGCAACACGTTTAGAAGTAGCCCACGTGTATACCTTTGTGGTTGATGGGCTGAGGCATGGCACAGGAGTTTGGCTGTTGAACTTTGATGGGCATGATGTTAAGCAACGCACCATTGTCTATAATAAAGGTTATGGGACAACTGTTGACCTTATTGTCCTTTTGGTACACTGGCCAAAAGAATTCTCTTGTTTTGTTTGCTGGTTCGTTTTTGTTGTTTGTTCTTCTGTGCAAACAGCAAAACCTACATGCGCCTGTCATTCCTTGGTTGATGCCATCATCGCGCCTCCATCTTCTTCACTGGCGCTGGATAATTACATTGATGAGCCTCTGTAGGATGAACTTGACAACGATCGACTTTGTCTGGTTTCTACTTGTCATAACTGACGTTGCCTCTTGGCTTTGCTGGTGTGGCGAGAATGCTTCTGAATCTTTCTGGCGTCCATTTTCTCTTCTCACTGTGACGTAGTTAGTTTCTCTTTCGCTTTGCAAACCAATATGAAGTGATTCTCTTAACCACCACCTTTTGAACGTTTGTCTTATGGCTGAATATTTGCCTTCATGTGGAAATGAAAACCTACAACGGAAACTCAAATTGGTCTTCTTTGTGGACATCGACTTGCCTTGTGCTTGCTTTTCATGATCAATGCAGATTAATTTTTCGCTGTTCCAGCTTCCATATCAGTGGCATGTCGATCTGCTCTTTCTTCGGCCCTTGCAGTCTTAGTACTTTCTCTAAGCTGAGCATCTCTCTCAACTTGCGTCTTCTAAAAGAGTCTGAGAGCCGGCCATCGATAACTCAGAGACATATATCCTCTTCATAATTGAATTCACGAAACTTGCAACAAACTCATCCATTGTTTCACCAGCTTGCTATCATGCTTGATTGAAAATGTATCTTTCATAGTTGACATTCGGCATCCGATTGAAATAGGCTTCCTTGATTTGACGGTATGATTCTGCATCAGCTTATGATATTTTCTTCAACACTTCTTTCACTCCATCACCTGCAAGGTTCTTCACATACTTAATGATTTTCTTATCATCTACTTCTTCTAGGGCATCTATGAAATCCTCGGACGTCTCGATCCATGCAGTCCACTTGGCACCAATATTCTGCTTCTTGGTGGTCTTGAACAGCGGTGGTGATTTCAGGAATGCGACTGCACCATACCTCGTGCTGTTTTCTGTTGTCATTGAAAAATGCCACTATTCCGAAGGCCTTTCGGTGCACTGGATGCCACTCTCTGCTGTGCATGCATCGGTGGCTCAACTGGGTAAGGATATCACACCCGAGTTGAGGTCGTGTGGCACTTCACTTACTCTTGCTGGTAAGTACTTTTGTACCTGGTTGTCAATGCCTTTAGCGTTTGCTTTGCCTGTAAACCGGCTCTGCGTTAAGGCCCGATGCAGTATTTCTTCTTTCAGCCTTACCGAGTTCTGGTGGGCTTTTAGAGTACGCTTCTCAGTAGGGCCTTCAACCTCTTTGAGGGCCGTATATGGGCTGGAGTGGGGCTTTGATCCCACACACGCCAACTTCGAGGTGCTTACTGATTTGGGCACACATGGCGCGCACACACAAGCAGTTTGCTCTAATGTTGCTAACTCTCAAAGAGAGCAGTCTTGTTTCTTCGAGGCACAGATCCCTCACTCATCACCAGTTGTCACACACGGAGCTCCGAATTGTACGTCTTTATTCCTCAGCATACAATCACACACTTCTCTGTGATTACGTCATAACTGTTAATAGCCACGCCTTAACACCTACCAGCCAGTTACGCAACTCCTCTGTTGAGTCCACCCATAAGCGCAAGGGTCCTAGCGCATACTGTCTCACAACACTACAGATACTAATGATGTCTGCACACTGGAAATACAGAAAGGATAATGTTACTTACCCAGTAAGCATCTGTTCGTGACATGTAGTGTTGTAGATTCACGTGGTTTACATACTCCTGCCATCTAGTGTTTTGGTGCGGATGTTTGCAAGTTGTTTTTCTTCGAAGAAGTCTTGCCAGTCACCAGGTAGCTGACTCCTCCTTTCGGTGATAGTGCGCATGGGCATCAACTCCATTGTTAGATTGTTTTCCCGCAGAGGGTGAGAATGTAGTTAGTAAGAGTAGAATAGAGATGTCCATGCGCATGTATATAAAGTAAGAGAGAAACTGCAACACGTATAGGTACCCGGGGAGGCGGGTGGGCGCATGTGAATCTACAGCTCTACATGCCAAGAACAGATGCTTACTGGGTAAGTAACATTATCCGTTCGAGGCATGTGAGCTGTAGATCACATGCTTTGCATAGACTATACAGCAGTATTCTCCCAAAGCGGTGGCTAACCTGTAGCTGTTGCAGTTGTCTGAAAGAGTGTTCTAAGTACTGCCTGGCCTACATTAGTTTGTTGTTGTCTTGTTTACACATCTACACAATAGTGCTTGGTGAATGTGTGTGGTGTAGACCATGTTGCAGCCTTACAAATGTCAACTATGGGACTGTTTCTTAAGAAAGCCATAGTAGCCCCTATTTTGCGAGTGGAATGCGCTCTATGGGGTATTGTTAAAGTTCTCTTTGCTTTTGCATAACAAGTCTGAATACATTTAACAATCCACCTGGCAATACCTGATTTGGAAATAGGATTGCCCTTGGGAGGTGGAGCAAAAGCAACAAAAAGTTGTTTAGTCTTACGGAATGACTTTGTTCTTTCTATGTAGTATAAGAGGGCTCTTCTGACATCTAAAGTGTGTAGAGCTCGTTCTGCTACTGAATCCGGTTGAGGAAAGAACACGGGTAACTCAACAGATTGGTTAATATGAAAGGAAGAAACTACGTTAGGTAGAAATTTAGGGTTGGTACGAAGAACCACTTTGTCTTTGTGAAGCTGGAAAAAAGGTTCTTGTATGGTTAGTGCCTGTAGCTCACCAACTCTCCTCAGTGAAGTAATTGCAATGAGAAACGCGACTTTCCAGGAGAGAAATTGCAGTTCACATTTATGCATGGGTTCAAAAGGTGGGCCCATTAATGGTGTGAGGACTATGTTGAGATTCCACACTGGTGCAGGTGAAAGTCTTGGTGGTATAACTCTTTTTAGTCCCTCCATAAAAGCTTTGATAACGGGTACTCTAAAGAGAGATACGTGTTGCCTATTTTGTAAATACGCAGCTATTGCAGCAAGATGTAAGCGGTTGGAAGTATAAGCTAATTCTGACTGGTGCAAGTGTAACAAATACCAAATGATATGGAAGCATCAAGAGGATGGATGTTGTTATTATTACAATAGATAACAAAATGCTTCCATCTAGCTGCATTACAAGCTCTTGTAGTAGGCCTTCTGGCCTCTCTAATAATGTTCATACAGTCTGGCGGAAGATTAAGATAACCAAACTCTATGACTTCAGGAGCCAGATCGCCAGGTTGATTTCTTCGGGATGTGGGTGTCTGTTTCCTCCATGGCTCTGTGTGAGGAGACTGGATGTGAGATGCAGTTTTTGATGCAGGACTACTGATAGCTCCAACAGGGTCGTGAACCAAGGTTGACAGGCCCATGTGGGAGCTACTAGAATCAGTGTGAGGGATGTTTGCCTGAGTTTCCGAACCACTAATGGAATGAGTGTGAGAGGCGGAAAAGCATAGGCATATATCCCTGACCAGTTCATCCATAGTGCATTGCCTTGGGAGAGCGGGTGTGGATACCTGGAGGCGAAGTTTGGGCATTTTGCGTTTTGATGTGTGGTGAAAAGGTCTATTTGAGGAAACCCTCAACTTTGAAAGTATGAGAGGAGAACTTAAGGGTGAAGTTCCCACTCATGAATTTGCTGCCTCTGTCTGCTGAGAAGGTCGGCAATCTGATTGTTTACTCCTGGGAGGTGTTCTGCTAGGAGATAGATGTTGTGGTGAATGGCCAACTTCCAAATGTCTTGAGCCAGGTGTGACAGTTGGGGAGAGTGTGTCCTCCCCTGTTTTTGTATATAATGCATAGCTGTCATGTTGTCGGTGCGAACTAGGACAGCTTTGCCTACAAGGTGAACTTGAAAGGCTTTGAGCGCTAGAAACACTGCTAGCAGCTCTAGATGATTTATGTGGAGAGCTCTTTGCTTTTGACTCCACAAGCATTGAATTGTGTGATTTTGGAGATGAGCCGCCCAACCAGTGAGCGACGCGTCTGCTGTTAGCATTGTCTGTGGAACTGGGTCTATGAAGGGCCGTCCTTTTGATAAATTTTGTGTGTTCCACCACTGCAGAGAGCGATGAGTACGGCTGTTTACCAACACTAGATCAGTTAAGAGACCCTGCGACTGGTTCCACTGATTTGCTAAGCATTCCTGAAGTGGACGCATGTGAAGCCTGGCATGGGGAACAATCATGATGCAAGAGGCCATCATTCCAAGCAGCTGCATAAACACTCGAGCTGGTAGTGAGTGAGAGGGCTGAAACTGAAGAGTCAGCGCCTGAATATTGCGAATTCTGGCTGCACTGGGGAAGGCTAGAGCTCTTTGAGTATCTAAAGTGGCTCCTAGATAGTTTTGAGTGTTGGAAGGTTGAAGATGCGATTTCAACACATTAACTGTGAACCCTAGTTGGTGCAGTAACTGCAGTGTTATGTGAGTGTGCTGGAGACTCTTTGGGTACGTAATGGCTTTGATAAGCCAGTCGTCCAAGTACGGGAAGACATGAATGTGTTGTCTTCATAGGTGAGCAGCGACTACTGCCAGACATTTGGTAAAGACTCTGGGAGCAGTGGTGACTCCGAATGGGAGTACCTTGAACTCGTAATGCTGTCCCGCTACTACAAATCTGAGAAATTTGCGATGAGCGGGATGTATTGGAAAGTGGAACTACGCGTCCTTTAAGTCTAGAGTAGACATAACAGTGGGAGCACTTGTTGCAGCATCACCATGTGAAAGTGATTTGATTGTATGTAAAGGTTTAATTAGGTCTGAGAGAACCGTCCATTTTGGGTATGAGAAAGTACAGGGAGTATACACCCGACCCCTGATATTGTAGTGGTACGGGCTCTAAGGGTCACCTCAAAAGGAGAGATTGAACCTCTTGTTTGAGGAGGTGTAAATGGTCTGGTGACATTTTGTGTGAACATGGAGGAATGTTTGGAGGATTGTTGGTAAGCTCCAGGCAATAACCAGAATAGATAATTCCTAGTACCCATTTGTCTGTAGTTATTGATTGCCAGATGGGTAGGAATTGTGAAAGACGCCCTCCGACAGGTGTTAAATGATCGGGAGGAGTATAGGCAAGTCACTGTTTGGTATTGGAGGGAGAGGTGCGTGTGTTGGAACCTCTTCCTCTACCTTTGCCATTGTTGCCTCTGTGGCCCCCTCTGATGAAACCCTCGGAAGCAGAGGGCTGATTGTTGCCCTTGTATGGTGTAGAGGCAGTGTCTGAGGAGGTATTCTTGCACCCTCCACGATAGGAGCGCCGAAAGGAACCACAGCCAGAAGGGGACTGTAGGGCTCCTTTTTCATCTGTTCTAAGGACGTGTCTACAACAGGACCAAAGAGGTGTTGTTTGTCAAACGGCGTGTTAAGAATAGAAGTTTGAACTTCTAGTTTAAACCCAGAAATTCTTAACCATGCATGCCTTCTTAGTAGCACGTTGGTGTTGACTGCTCTAGACGCAGTGTCAGCCGCATCTAACGCGCACCTAATGGAATTGTTAGAGATGAGCTTTCGCTCTTGCACTAGGTCTCGAGCTTTGGACTTGTGCTCATCAGGCAGGAATTGGAGCAATTGCTCCATTTCGTCCCAATGCACCCTATCGTACCTGGATAAAAGGGCTTGGGTGTTAGAAATGCGCCAGAAATTTATAGCTTGGGATGCTACTCTTTTCCCAGAGGCGTCTATCAACTTATCCTTTGTCCGGAGGTGGAGCAACTCCTGACGTTTGAGAATTAGCCCATTTACGGGCATTAGAAACTACTAACGAATCTAAGGGTAACTGGCCCTTGATGTAAACTGGGTCTGATGGTGCAGATTTATACTTTTTGTCTATCCTGGGGGTGAGAATACGTGCCAGAACAGGATCCTTAAATATGTCATCCACATGTCTTAGCATACCTTTGAGCATGGGGAGTGTGTGAGTGGATCTGTGGGAGCTGCTAAGTGTTTTAAAAAGGAAATCCTCCTCTAGAGATTCTTTGTGTAATTGAACTCCGTGACAATCAGCAGCTCTGCTTAATAGCTCTATATAGCCCACGTTGTCATCTGGTGGAGAAGGTTTAGTAGGGTAGAGATCAGGATCGTTACCTGTTGGAGAATCTGTATTGTAATCCTTCCAGGGGTCTGCAGGTGCAGGATCATTGTCCCCATCCCCGTCATCCTGATCATCAGGTGTGTATGGTGGTGGTGAATTAGTAGGGGTAATTAACAAGTGTTTCTGGGGAAGGAGGTGATGAAGGAGGAGAAGGGTTAGTACCCACATGTTTCCTCTTTAAAGGAATGTGATAGGCTTCCTCTGAGTCAGATTTGTGTTTAAGTGGCAATTTAGTTGCAATATGTCCAGTTTTTGGATTGATGTACAGTTCCTTTTGTTTCAGGTCCTGTTTTGGAGGCGGGACATCGAAACAGGGCTCCTTCGATGGTATCAGAGCATCTTTATGTTTCGGCACCGAAGTTTTCGGTGCCGGTGTCTTGGGTGCCGAGGATTTAGGTTCCGAAGACTATTTCGGCGTCGAAGGAGGTGGGCCTGAGATGGGTTTTGGCTTCGACCCCGAAGGTTTCGGCTCGGCGATAGAGTGTGGACGACTCGATCCCGAGCCGGAAGGCTTTGACGTATGTTTCGGTGCCGAGCCCGAAGGCGAGCGTTGGAAACATGTTCTCGGTGCCGACCATGGCCCGAAGGCAGAGGTGGGACCGGAGCCTTTTTCTTCGGCTGAGTTGGACTTTGGGGCAAAGGAGGATCGGTACTCACGATAAGCTACCTTGCGGGATGTCTTCGTCCACATCGGAGCCAGACTCGGAGACGGAGATATGCTCTTCTTGTTCTTCCTCGGCTCCTATGGCATTGACGGTTTCCTGTTCGGAATCTTGTCCGAAGAGGTCAGGAAAGGAGCCGGTGTTTTGGCTCTGCATGTCGCGACGTCGAGCCAGACGGTCGCGGAGCGTTTTCTTTGAGCGGAAAGATTTACACACGTCGCAGTCTTGTTCGTTGTGCTCTGGAGAGAAGCACAGGTTGCACACTTCGTGCGAGTCAGTGCGCAGTAACTTTGCGTGGCACCGAGGGCAGAATTTGAATGGAGTCCGTTCCATCGACTGCAAGGCAGACCGACGCGGGTAGGCCCAACGGCCTTCCATGAGTTTCCCGATCGAAAATAGTTTTGTATTAAATACAATACGCGGACAAAAGAAATACGCGATCGAAAACAATACCGTCGAGGGTAAGTGGATTGCGCACCGAGGGGAACCCGAGAAACGGTTTCGAACCGGAGCGCAGCAATTCATGTCCGAACCAGATGGTGGAAAAAAAACAATCTAACAATGGAGTCGATGCCCATGCGCTCTATCACCGAAAGTAGGAGTCACCTACCTCGTGACTGGAAAGACGTCTTCGAAAAAAACAACTTGCAAACATCCGGACCAAACACTAGATGGCAGGAGTATGCAAAGCATGTGATCTACAGCTCACATGCCTCGAACATTACAATACATAATAAAAAAACATACAATTTTAGCACAATGTCAATAACACACAGAGAAAACTCCAGGAAAATAAACACAGATCGTGCTATAAGTGAAGAGACATGGAGCCGGGAAGGCGTCTGCAGTTTTGAAGACTGGCAGTGTCTTTTGCTTCCAATATTTAATAAAAGAGTTTCAACAGAAAATCTGACCCCTTCTGGTACACACTAGTGTCTCCGCCCACATGAAGTGTCTTGCAGATGGATGCCTTGACAAGCCAATGATTTTACACCTGTCTCCTTGGGGAGCCAATGAATGGAGGCGGAACCTGGACACTATCATTTGTGTTTGGGGGCAGCAGAGAGCAACACAGATGATCTCAGAGGGATAGGAGTTATAGAGTCCTTTTGTGCAGGTTTTCCTCGATTCTAGGGATTATATGTTGTGAACCCTTGTGACTTCTCCGAGTAGGCCTTGGACTGCTCTGACTCACTGTTCTGACAGCCACCAGCTCAAGGGGTCTACATGGTGGTCAGTTTGAGGTCTAGTAAGGAGCACAGAGGACTCCCAGGATAAATGACTCCAGTTGCCACAGGTGGAGCCCGGTGAACACGGATCACCGTGGGGTCTCCAGAGCCCAGTCTCACAAGTTCAATATAAGGTAATTTAGGTGATACACCCCCAAACACCCTGAACTTAAACACTCTGCGAACTCCTGACTGGTCCATATGAAACTAAGAGTACGACAGCCCAGGAGCCCACAGTCAGACACACTAGTAGGAAAAGGGTGGTGCCACAGATGAGAAGGGCCCCGGGCAGTCCCAGGTCACGTACAAATAGCGACACCTACTGCAGTAGGTTGGGTACAGTTCTTGCCCAGAGGAACCAATGTACTCTGGCAGAAGTCTGAATTAGTCTTGCGTGAAATAATGAGAGGAACTTCGGTGGATGCAGCAGAGCCATTTCATCAGGTTAAAAAAGTACAGAATCTCAAAACAAAAGTCACTGCTCTCACAAAAAAACACATTATCTTTGTCCAATGTGTAAAACTGAAATTCAGTCCAAATCAAAGTGCCCACCACAAGAGCACAGCTACACAACTAGAAGGCTAGATGAGTAGGTGAAAGTAAGAAATCCTGCTCTTGTGGTCAGTGGCTACACATGTGCTGAGCTGAGGCAAGCAAAACAGATGCTGGAGTAACAGACATCATCTCCGACTCCAAGCACAGCAAGGGATTCATCTGCCAAAACAGGCCATGCTACACCTAGGGGAAAGGAACATTTTGACCAACAAAGGTGGTGTTGTATACTACCTGAGGCAGCCAAGTGTCACGTAGGATCAGAGCTCTGTTTCCTCCAATGCCACAGTAATTGAAACGGTCAGCGCTTATTAAATAAGAGCTTGTTCGGTCTTCCACATCTACTATTGTTGTGTGTGGCAGGGCTTTCGTATAATAAACTGCCTGTTACAGAAGAGGCACACCAGAATGTATGAAAACACAACTACAATGCAGTTTACACAGTGTAAGACATAGAAAACGGGTGGTTTGATTCGTAATGCTAACAGATGTGTGCTTGGTCCCCATGTATTCAGTCACTCATAAAACAAGTCAAATAGCAAAACTCTCAGCTTTTCAGGAGCATGTGCTGTAATCGTACCTTGTAGAGATCAGTGTGGGAAGGAAGAAGGGAAAAAGTATGGGTACGAAGGGGCATGTTTTCACAGAGCTGAGCAGGAGTGACCCCTTCCTTGCTCCAGATGGCATTACTAGGGATAAACGGATAGAAGTTAATGGTGCAGGGGCGAGCTTGGACACGAGGACCTTTTGATGAGGGAAGATGCTCAAACCATGAGTTCCAGCTGCTGACCCAAAGTCAACATAAGGTATGCATGGTTTGGACTAACGTAAGTTTAGTAAAATAATACAGCCATATAAGCTACACGGTGGGCAAGACTTAAACAATTTGGGTACGGAATATACTACTAGGTTAGGGATGTGTGATGAAATATGATCGGGACCTTTCTAAAAATGTGCCCTAGTTTGCACATTGCCTGCTGAGTTGTTTACAATAATTATGATCATTCTAATAGAGGAGTTTTAGACAAATATTGTACAATAAATAATCCTATTACTGTTAAACACCAACTATCATGTGTGCAGAGTGATTTGAGGTACAAGGACGGGGCTCCATCTATCATCACCTTCAGATCAGAGATTCGTCGACAGGTTTGTCCGATTCCTGACACTCCTCGTCTAACACAGCATAACTCAAAAGAAATGGAGTGAGACACCGGACACTTCTCCATTTGTCTGAAAAGGCACATTTCCTTCTGGGGCAAAGGGGAATCTACTAGGTGTGACCCCAATATTATTGCAGTCAATATGACAATATACCATTTTTGAAATAGACCAATTCATGAGCTAGATCATTTGTAGCATGGACAGGACAATCCTCTAGTAGTTCCATGAAAACCTATAAATATTGCCTTTATCGCATGCTCGCCACAAATCATAAATCGCCGGTAGCACGAACGATGGGCAGTGTTCGTCGCACATATTCCTTATTTCCAACACAGTATGAGCTTTCTGTTACATTATGCGAGTGCTTTCTGTGTCACATCAGTGGCTTTAGACTCCGGAAAGACTTAGCACACAAAAAGAGGCACAACTGGAACAGTCTATGAAAACATATTTGTATTGTGTCAAACATGCTTTAAAGCAGCAGTGGGCTTGGTACACTTGAAATGAGCCGGGTACTCCCCACTGTACAGGAAGAGGCTGGCCTCTGCAGATGAATCTACCTTTTTAACACACTCTTACGCCATCATCTCTGGGACACACAAGAAACTGAGCACGAAAAATACTCTGCATTGAATGTGGATGGAGATTGACTAAATAATGAAAGTAAAGACTTTGGGGAATTAATATCAGTTATGGCCCTAACACATTCTATCGTTAATTCAGGACTGCCTCTTATGGCATCCGAGATACTCCTACTCCTTGAAGGCGTGATAATACCAGTGTAAGATGAGATGGGAGTGTAATAGGAGTGTAAGATAAGATCTGAGTGTAAGATGAGACAGGAGAGTAGGATGAGAGTTACAAGGGCCAAACCTCAATCAGCAAACATCCACAATGGGAAGAGATTCAGGTGAAAAAGCGTTGCGGTGGATTGGACATGATGTAAGGTATTAATATCCTACAACAGGATTTTAATTAATGGAAAACATTGGTGGTTAACTGCGAGAGGGTTAGGAAAAACCTTCAGCACATTGGCCAGTCCTGCAGCAACAGTCCAGTGTCCAGCCCATCAGAAAAGCCCGGATTTGGCCAACTCCCACAGCACAGTATGTGGCCACTACTTTTGCTCTAATTGATATATCCTTTCGAAATTCACTCATCAGTGGATCTGCAATATATTTCAGTTTGTAAATTGAAACCCCATTTTTCTATGCAGGCTGGTTTGACTGCAGCATTTTCACTCTGCGGTTCGGAGAGGGAGCGGTGGCGGAGGACAAGGCTGATTTACCTGCTGGACGATGATTAGGAGGATTAGGTGGAGGTGTGGGTATGAAAACCAGGCCCAGGTTTTCGGATGCAAGTGTGGCACTTTGCAGTCCCTGGACACCACCAACAGGTGCTAACAGACTTGAGCTAGCTGGCATGACATGGGAGAGCCTGGCTTTCAGGAAAGGAGTTGAGGACACTGTAAGAACTCCCAACTGGCCAGCAGGGACTTGCGTCATGAAGTGCTCTATACTCGGAGGGACCACGGAGTCCACCTTTGAGATGCTGGAAGAACGATGGACTTTGTTTCCAGTCTGTTGATGTGCTAGGTCAGATGTAGCCACCTTTGGTCTTCTCATCTTAGCAGTTCCAGGAGCCGCTATCTTAGGATTCGTCACTCGTGACACATCTCCTGATTCTTGTGTGGTTATAGGAGTCCTTGCAGAGATGCTCAATCTGCGAAATGTCTCACTGTTTGTCCTTGCACCCCGTGGGCATGGAGGAGTTCTGTTGTCGAATGAAGAAACAGCAGATGATGTTGTTGAGGGCCTTGGACACTTGGCTGTCTTTGCCGGTATTCTTCCTGATGATTCCAGTGGCCTATAAATAAATAAAGATGTGGTGAATTGCCAGGTAGTAACATTGTATGCAAGTGCCCCACAGTCAAAGTCCAACAAAGGCCCTTTCTCAGGTTTTTTGTAGGATGTGCAGGAATCATCCATCCATTCATGCTTTTATTAGGCACAAAATAAGACAACAATAATACTCTTATGGCAAAGGCCTTAATAATTGCTGCGGGCAGCAAACATCATAAACCTGGACACTTTTACACAGTAACATGATAATAGGGAAGGGCAGAATACACCACAGAATAACCGCATCAGTTCTCTTTGTTTTTGGAGACACCTTGGTAGATGGAATGTTTTCACAATTCGAAGACTTGCTGTAGGATTATATGTGTTTACAGGGTCAGTGAGAGGGGGAAGAAAAATGTGTAGGAGGAGATGGGAGAGATTTGAGAAGACCAGGGATTGACAACATAACAGCCGACTTAACAGGTGGGTCTTTTTATCTCGAATAAACATTATCTCTTTGAAACACCTCTATTTCCTAGTGACTCATGCTGGTGATTGGGAGCTCTGTGAGGCTGTTGTCCCTCCACACAGGTATCCTGTACTTTTGAAGGAACAAAATACTTCCCAGTATAAGCAATTCTCCATTAATGGACGTTAAATAAATCCATAAACATCACAATATCTATGGACACGTGCGAGAACACATCTTTTTGTAAATCTCTCCAATAATAAACAAGCAATGTTTATGGAAAAACATTTTTTTCACCAAATTAAAACTTTAAAAAAAAAAAAAAAAAAAAAATCAAAGAGGCTTAAAAATATAAAAGAAGCTGAACTACAGTTCATGAAGCTAATGGAGGTGCACCAGGTAAAAAGTCCAATCAGATGTCTTTGTCAAAAGTTCTTCATTTTTCAAAATTCATTTCTTTGTGTTTACACAGATAGCCCAGCCAATGCGTTTCGTTCCACAAAACACTTGGAACTTCATCAGTGCTTAAATGTCTTGATACGATCAAAGATATTTCCGAATTCATGCGACACGAAGGCTCCAGCTCAGATTTGTTGGAGATAGAAAAATTACCAAGGGTGCCCACGTTAAATACCTTGCTAAGTAAGATCACAGTATGTGTTATGCAGTCGGACACAGACCGCATAACACATACTGTGATCATACTTTGCAAGGTATTTAACGTGGGCACCCTGATGCCCTTGGTAAATTTTCTAAATCCAAAGACATCTGATTGGACTTCTTTTACCTGGTGCACCTCCATAAGCTTCATATATCCAGGATCTGTTCAACAGTGGCACTGAACAACGACAGGTACCGGAGGATTTGTGCACAGGCCATTCTACTTTCTAAGATACTAAGGCGTGAGGTGCAGGCTGGACAGTCCGCCGTTGGGCTGCCTTTGTATAGCATGAACTACAGTTCATACCTTTTCAGATTAATATTTTTAAAAAGTGGGGAAAAAAGCAAATCTTTCATAGGCACAAGCAAAAGGTCTGTGGCAGTAACGCACCATTTCAGTTAATGATCAATATTTCAACAGCCGACTCCTCTAGAAACACAAATTAGCCTAAGTGCTATGGAGATGAATTCCATATGTCATCTTTTATCAAGGGGACACCAGTCTTGGGCTACTTGGGCTCAGGGAAGAACTGGCCTCGCAGTTCGGCCTGAACTGTTCCCCCTGGAGCAGGGTCAAGGCTGATTTGCACATGGCTGAGTCCAAACTGAGGTGGCATGCTGTGCAAAATAACAATGGACTAGGATGCGGTCTGAGATTCATTCAAGCTTTCCATCCATCACGTTTTGTAGACATCTGTTATCAGCGGGCACATTTCGCTGATGTTCTTACCTTTATCAGGGATGGCATGAGATGTGTATGGTATTTTTATAGTGCAAACCTAGCCAAAAAGGCAGCAGAGCTCTGTAAAGGGTAAACAGCTATTTTCTCCACTAAGCCAGAATTGTTTTGTTCCCATAGGCATATCCTCCCAAAGGAAACACAGTGCTAAGAGCCTCCACAATCCCAGTTTACATCGAAGTGGCAGTCGTGACCTCTGTTTGATTTGAAGATCTACAGAAAGAGGCTGGCAGCCTTCAAACCGGTTTCTAATCCATTGCCTCTACTGTGTAGATGAGAGGATTGTTCATCATGGGATCCCCTATAACATTCATAGACAGCAGGCGGCAAAATACAACATCACTCCCACGTAGGGGACACATGATGAAGGGATGAGGCAAACACATGTGACTTATCTTTTCAGAGAAAACAGAACTTGTTGCGAGCCAGCTTTGGAGCCCAGATTAAAGACCATGAGCCTGATTTAGAGAGTTTGGTGGTTAGGGAACACTGCCACACTGATGGTCCGCTGCTTTATTTAGAGTCAGGCAGACTGTCATGTTTGCGCTGCTGGTAGGCCGACGGCTCGATGGACCTGGGACAGTCGGTGTATGTACATCAGAGTAGCTGCCCTTTTTTGGGAGGAGGGTCTGATGTACTTTTTTCTGTTTGGGACCTCCAGAAAAAGCCTGGTGGTTGTGGAGAATAAAAAGAAAATGGTTCTCACACCCTGGGAAAAAACTCACTATTTTTTGGTTTTACAAAAACAAATTCCCGCTTTGAAAGTTTGTTTTAGTTCAACCAAAATAGTTTCCTGAGCACCTGCATGAAACATGGCGTTGACTCAGCAAACATTCAATGTGTTCACGCTCCTCTGAAGGCACAGAGATCTGTGCCAGGGATCTCTAAATGTCGTAGGGTGTAGTCTGCCAGGATAGTGCATTACATTCCTTCTGTACCCTGACAGAAAAGAGCACAGTCTACCAGGGTGTAAATGACCAACCAAGAGTGCAGCTCTGTCATGGACAGTTCCTGACTTAAGCCTTCTGCAGACTAGGAATGCTCATTAAGAAAGGTCTATGCTGCCGATTTCTACACTTAAACTCTATGGTATTTGAATTCATCCAGTGAACTTTATTTTTTCTACACATTACTGGAAGGCATAGAGGCGGTCTAACAAGGAGGAACTCCTTCTGCACAGGTACACTTGATGGTAATGAATAACCAATGAGGTACATCAGTAATTTGTGATCAAAAATATTTTCTTAGCCCAAAAGAGAGAAACAATGGTCTGTCAATGGGCGAAAGACTTCGAGAAACGTACTCCAGCACTACAGCCAATATCCAATGTACAACGGGTTAAATCAGAAGTGAGTCAGAGACAGTAGGGAAACCTGGACCACCACAGGGTAAGCTAGAAGTAAAGCAAGAGAAAGAAGAGAAGTCTAGACCAACCCAAAGGATAAGTTGGAAGACTAGAGAAAAGAAGTCAAGCCTGCAACACCCCAAAGATTAAACAGTAACTGAGGCCAAGCAAAGAAGCGAGGTGTAGACCACCCCAAGAATGTTTTTGATAAACAATTTTATTGGGTTTGCAGATAATTAATAAAACAAGGCAATATGAATCAAACAAGACAAGCACCAATCACGTCAGCCATCAGTGTAGGCATGCATATACGTTGTTCCACATAGCTTAGTGGTTCTTTCAAAATGAGTCCGTAGTGTTTGCGTCATTTACCCCAGACCATGGCATGTTTCTGAGGACAGCCCCTAGGATGTATAGAGGGGCTCCTCAAGTTTGGCGCACCAGTCCATTCCGGCACGCCACTTGGACAGGGTGGTGGATCTCCAGTTGCGGGCAGTGCCCGTATTGGCCACGATGGTGGCCTTCCCGATCAGGCAATGATCTCATCGGCTGTCTCCCACCTCATCAAGAACTCCAAGCAATGCCTCTTTCGGTGAGAGATTGATGGGGGCTCCCAGCACCAGGGTGAGGGCGTTCATTATGTAGGAGTAGGAGGCAATGGGTGGGCATTGCCAGACCACATGGTAAAAGTCCACGTCGAGGCATGGGCAGCGGGGACATTCAGGGCTAGGAACGTGCCCTGCATACTATGGTCATAGTGAGGTGTGGTAGGTGATATGTACGTAGTTTAGCTGTATGAGCCAGAGTCTGGGTGACGCCAGGGAGGGAGTTGTCAAATAAGAGTCCCACCAGCTGGTCCAGGCTGAGGAACGAGAGTTCAGCTTGATAGGCCTTGTCCTCCGATCCCTCGTCAAACAGTCATTAATAACTAGAAGGTGTGCCACTCTATAATAGAGCTGAAGGTATGCCAGGCCCTTACCTCTATCGTAGACCAACTTTCTATATTTCTCCTGCATGGGCCGTTTGAACCATAAGAAGGAGCAGATCATGGACAACAGCTTACGAAACCAACTTTTCACAGTAAGGAGAGGGAAGTTTTGAAGAACGTATAGGTAACAGGGCAGAATCATCCATTTAAATAGGGCCATTTTCCCTAACTCCTGTAGCGGCACTGAAGCCTAGCATTGTAGGTCCACTTTCGCGGTCCTCATAAGTGGAGTTAGATTAAGGTTCCAGGTAAGTTTTGGGTCTCTGGATATATGGATTCCTAGGTATTTGAAACTTGTAAGTTCAATGGGTATAGGAGTATGCCATGTCACGGTCAAGATCTCTCCTTCAAGGGGTACCAGAAATGATTTGCTCTGGTTGACCCAGAGGCCCAAAGCCTCCTTATATAAGTCTAGGATTTCAGTACATTGTGGACCCGAGTACCGCAGGTGCTAGAGGAAAAGGAGAATGCCGTCTGCATATAAGGAGATGTGGTCTTTGGTACGGTCTGTCCAATGTCAACCTGATACCCGGGCATCGCACCAGCCGGGCAAGGGGTTCAAACCACCCCAAGATTTAAGCTACAAGTGAGGCATATGAAGGAGGGAAAGCCTAGACCACACGAAGGTTATTGTTATATTGCTCACTAGACCAGTGGTATCAGCGTGCGGTACATTTAAATACCTAAAGCAGAGCATTTTACAATAAACAGGTTAAAATATCTAACCAAATTCTAATAATGGAGGTAAACTTTAAATATTTAAAAGAGGACACTAGACAAATACAGAAAGGTGAGAGACTAGTTTGAGAAATTGAAGTGAGAATAGAATTAATTAAAGAGAAAGAAAGCTAGGAAAGAGATTGCAGCTAGGGAAGGGAAGAGAGAGAAACTTCAACCACCCCCAAGGTTCATGAACATAAATGAAGATCCCATGAATGTGTGGAGAAGGCTATGTTTTGAGGGACGTCCAACAGTGAGGCATCGACAATGTCTAGGTATCTTGAAAGTCGAGGCAGTCCAGTGGAGAGAACCAGGAAATACATTGATACATCTTCAAAAAGCCCATTCATTGAACACCACTATGGGAGGCCACAGTGTTTAAAGGGATAATCGAGCACATTCAGGGCTGCAAGTTCAACCTGAGGTGTGACCATGGCCAAGGATGGAGGATCTCTGCAACTACTGCAGAGTGAGTGTGCTGCAAAGGACAGAAATCAAAAGGAGGACCTGCCTCTCGCTCATGTGGAAGCTGGATTTTCATGCTGACTTAAGTTTCAAACAGAAATCAACCCCCAAAACATCCGATCCATATCAACACCTCATGGTTGATCTACAGTTAATACAGAACTACCTTCAATGCTGTTCACTTCAATGGATCGCCAATGTTTACGGATAAAAATGATTTACCTTGAACTCTCCTCCAAGGGCTTCTGGGATAACGTCTTACTAGTCGGGAAGGCACTGGGCTCGTATTGGCCAAGCTGTAGGTCCCGTTCAAGAGCTCTTCGCTCCTCTTTCAGCTCTGCACAGTGAAAGGCCAAGAATGAGGTTAGGGCATGAGAGGGTGTGGGTAAGGGATTCAGAAAGTGTGAGGCGACTGTAAGAAAGTAAAGAAGAATACATGGGAACTCCTAGAGCAGGAAGAGTAGAATGTAGATATGTGCAGGGGATGATGCTGGAGATCCATGGGTGAGATGCAAGAAAGTACAGAGTAGGGTGTGGGAATACCTTGAGTAACAGGAGTGTGGAATGCAAAACGTAGAATGTGGAAACCTCGCGAGTACGATTAGAGTACAATGTAAGAGAGTGCAAAGTAGGGTGTGGAAACCTCGCGAGTACGATTAGAGTACAATGTAAGAGAGTGCAAAGTAGGGTGTGGAAACCTCGCGAGTATGATTAGAGTACAATGTAAGAGAGTGCAAAGTAGGGTGTGGAAGCCTCGCGAGTACGATTAGAGTACAATGTAAGAGAGTGCAAAGTAGAATGTGGAAACCTCGCGAGTACGATTAGAGTACAATGTAAGAGAGTGCAAAGTAGGGTGTGGAAGCCTCGCGAGTACGATTAGAGTACAATGTAAGAGAGTGCAAAGTAGAATGTGGAAACCTCGCGAGTACGATTAGAGTACAATGTAAGAGAGTGCAAAGTAGGGTGTGGAAGCCTCGCGAGTACGATTAGAGTACAATGTAAGAGAGTGCAAAGTAGAATGTGGAAACCTCGCGAGTACGATTAGAGTACAATGTAAGAGAGTGCAAAGTAGGGTGTGGAAGCCTCATGAGTAAGATTGGCAGTGCTTAATGTGAGCCGATGGGTTCCAGTGCTCAGCACCGGCACTTCATTCTCAACACCAACACTAAAGACAGTCTACAACATAGTGGCGCAGTTTGTCTAATTTTACGATAAGCACAACAACAGTGTTTAATAATTCAATGTACATTAAAAATTAATAAGGCATTCTTATAGCTTTGGAGCCTAAAATAGTCTAAATTGTCACACCTTTAGAAATAAAATGGTTAGTATTCATGTTGGTACTGTCTATGGAAGCTCTGGCAGGGGCAGTGGGTGGTGCAAGCTGCAGTGGCCTCCTGAGAAGGACACTGGCACCTACTATCTTACCAATTAACCTCTGAACACAGGCCTCGAGCTACCAGTGCTCTTCCCCACTGCCAGTACCAAATCTTGTATTAATAAAGCTCTTCTCTCTGTCAGTTCCAGCATTGGTCTATCTACTACTTCTCACCTCACAACCTTCACGGGGGTTGTTCATTATATTCATTTTTCCTTTCATTCATATATGTTTGAATGTTACTCCTGATCCTACTCACCATCCCAGGAAACACCTGCCTGATTGCTCGGCGGTGTGTGCTTAGATAACAGATGCCGGGTGATATACATACTGGCTCCTGCTCTTATTTACATTAGAAGCCATAGACGTGAGCATGAGAAGGAGCCCCAACAGATTTAAAAGGAGCAACAAAGGATGTAAAGCACATCTGTGGCACTCCTCTAGCGGTTGCAGTCATGAATCCCTGGAGCAATCTCTCACACTCCCTGCAGCTGCCCCCTCTGCATGGCAGGTGCAGCAGCAGTCAGCTGGTCTTGGGTCCTGCTGAAGCGGTCAGTCATTTACTGCAGAGAGAAGGGCAGAGAAGGAAGGGCAAGGAAAGCCTGCAGTCTCCCCAGCGCAGGCCAGAGTGCTGGGAATAGAGGACCTTTCTAACAGTTAGTGCCCACAATCTAAGCATTATGATTGGCTGCAGAGACACTGGTGTTCTCTAGAGTTCTAATATAGCACTATGGCCCAAGGCTGAAGGGCTGGAATGCTTTTAGAACTTTCTACTCCCCCCAACGGTAGGATGTTCTAAAGTAAGGAAGGCACAGAAAGACAAACATTGGAAGATCTACACCAGCCAATTAATGGTATGGCTCCATTGTCTCTAGTGGCAGCCTCAACATTCCAATGGCGTAACATAAATTGAGAAACATCAAGGACTCTAGAGAGCACTCCGTTCCCATGAGGGTTTTCTAATCACCTATTCTAGTTTAAACATGTATGCGATACGCGGTCGGTTTTATCTACTTGTAGAGCGAGTAGGGGTGGTTCAAGCAGACAGACAGAAAGGAGTTAGGTTACAGAGAACCGCGCATCTTCTGACAGCGTACAGCAAATGCATAATGATGGGATGTTTTCAGGCCTGGCTCAAGGGAGGCATTTAGATCACCATGAGACATTCCATTCAAGGGGATGAGGTCATTTATGGATTATTTTTATTCTAAATTTGTATTTAGAACAAACCAGGCCTCAGAGGGGATTAGAGTGCTGTTCTATTCCATGCATGGTGACATTGGTGTTGAGGAGGGGGGTTACATAGTGAAGGAACCTATACAACATATTCAGCAAACAGAGGGTAATTACCTAGCACAGTAGATGGTACAAAACTGAACGAAAGGACAATTATCATTAGACACGGCTGATGAAGTAGTTATCAGGCAGTATATAACAGTGTGACAGGCCAATTATCAGATGATTTAGGTGTGATTGTTTATAGTATACTGAAGTAATTATCAGGCTGTATACAACAGTGTGACAGGGCAATTATCAGATTTAGGTGTGAATGTTTATAGTGAAGTAATTACCAGGCAGTTACAACAGTGTGACAGAGCAATTATCAGATGTAAGAGTGAATGTTCACACTGAAGTAATTACCAGGCAGTATACAACAGTGTGACAGGGCAATTATCAGATTTAGGTGTGAATGTTTATACTGAAGTAATTATCAGGCATTGTACAACAGTGTGACAGGGCAATTATCAGATTTAGGTGTGAATGTTTATAGTGAAGTAATTACCAGGCAGTTACAACAGTGTGACAGAGCAATTATCAGATGTAAGAGTGAATGTTCACACTGAAGTAATTACCAGGCAGTATACAACAGTATGACAGGGCAATTATCAGATGTAAGAGTGAATGTTCACACTGAAGTAATTATGAGGCACTATACAACAGTATGACAGGGCAATTATCAGATGTAGGTGTGAATGTTCACACTGAAGTAATTATGAGGCACTATACAACAGTATGACAGGGCAATTATCAGATGTAGGTGTGAATGTTTATACTGAAGTAATAGGCAGTATACAACAGTATGACAGGGCAATTATCAGATGTAGGTGTGAATGTTCACACTGAAGTAATTATGAGGCACTATACAACAGTATGACAGGGCAATTATCAGATGTAGGTGTGAATGTTTATACTGAAGTAATAGGCAGTATACAACAGTATGACAGGGCAATTATCAGACGTAGGTGTGAATGTTTATACTGATGTAATTATCAGGCAGCATACAACAGTGTGACAGGGCAATTAACAGATTTAGGTGTGATTGTTTATAGTATACTGAAGTAATTATCAGGCGGTATACAACAGTATGACAGAGTAATTATCAGATTTAGGTGTGAATGCTTATACTGAAGTAATTATCAGGCAGCGTACAACAGTGTGACAGGGCAATTATCAGATGTAGGTGTGAATGCTTATACTGAAGTAATTATCAGGCAGCATACAACAGTATGACAGAGTAATTATTAGATGTAGGTGCGAATGCTTATACTGAAGTGATTATCAGGCAGTATACAACAGCAAGACGGAGTAATTATCAGATGTAGGTGTGAATGTTTATATTGAAGTAATTACCAGGCAGTATAAAACAGTGTAACAGGGCAATTATCAGATATATGTGTCAATGTTTGTACTGAAGTAATTATCAGGCAGTATACAACAGTGCGACAAGGCATTTATCAGATATAGATGTGAATGTTTATACTGAAGTAATTATCAGGCGGTATACAACAGTGCGACAGGGCATTTATCAGATGTAGGTGTGAATGTTTATACTGAAGTAATTATCATGCAGTATACAATAGTATGCAAAACACACAAGATGATGGACGGAATGCTGCATATTGGCAAACATTCACCCCCAGTCACAGATCTGGGTTTAATCCATCGTTATTTTGCTTCACCACGCCACCCCAGTTCAGACTGAGCCATATGCAAATCAGTCTTGACCCTGTGCCTCATGGGAACAGTCCAGACCGAACTGCCAAGCCATGTCTTCCCTGGACCGGAATCAAGCATCCTGGGACCGGTTTCGGGCTAACAGCCCTCATCAGCCAGGCTAGCTTGAATCCAGTGGCAAAGTGAGCAAGGGACCCACGTCTGGGCATACCCTTCCCACTTAGGGCGAAATGCAAAACACACAAGATGATGGACGGAATGCTGCACATTGGCAAACATTCACCCCCAGTCACAGATCTGGGTTTAATCCATCGTTATTTTGCTTCACCACGCCACCCCAGTTCAGACATAGCCATATGCAAATCAGTCTTGACCCTGTGCCTCATGGGAACAGTCCAGACCGAACTGCCAAGCCATGTCTTCCCTGGACCGGAATCAAGCATCCTAGGACCGGTTTCAGGCTATCAGCCTTCATCAGCCAGGATAGCTTGACTCCAGTGGCGTAGTGAGCACGGGACCCACGTCTGGGCATACCCTTCCCATTTAGGGCAAAATGCAAAACACACAAGATGATGGACGGAATGCTGCACATTGGCAAACATTCACCCCCAGTCACAGATCTGGGTTTAATCCATCGTTATTTTGCTTCACCACGCCACCCCAGTTCGGACATAGCCATATGCAAATCTGCCCAGACGTGGGTCCCGTGCTCACTACGCCACTGGAGTCAAGCTATCCTGGCTGATGAAGGCTGATAGCCTGAAACCGGTCCTAGGATGCTTGATTCCGGTCCAGGGAAGACGTGGCTTGGCAGTTCGGTCTGGACTGTTCCCATGAGGCACAGGGTCAAGACTGATTTGCATATGGCTATGTCTGAACTGGGGTGGCGTGGTGAAGCAAAATAACGATGGATTAAACCCAGATCTGTGACTGGGGGTGAATGTTTGCCAATGTGCAGCATTCCGTCCATCATCTTGTGTGTTTAGTATACAACAGTATGACAGAGTAATTATCAGATGTAGGTGCGAATGCTTATACTGAAGTAATTATCAGGCAGCATACAACATTGTGACAGCGCAATTATCAGATGTAGTTGTGAATGCTTATACTGAAGTAATTATCAGGCAGTGTACAACAGTGTGACAGGGCATTTGTCAGATGTAGGTGTGAATGTTAGTACTGAAGTCATTATCAGGCAGTATACAACAGTATGACAGAGCAATTATCAGATGTAGGTGTGAATGTTTATATTGAAGTAATTACCAGGCAGTATAAAACAGTGTAACAGGGCAATTATCAGATATATGTGTCAATGTTTGTACTGAAGTAATTATCAGGCAGTATACAACAGTGTAACAGGGCATTTATTTATTTATTTTTTGCATCCTTTTCCTTTTAAACTTTATTTTCAGATTTTCTGAAGTACAAAAGAAACATATATGCATATCTGTTCACTTGTGAATTATCATACATTGTCGCAATGCAACAGTACACGTTAGAAAAGCTACTGTCAAGGTCTTATTTCCCAGGTTATGTAAAAGCTGTAGAATTATTATAACATTATCAACATGAGTCTTTTTCAAACCCTCTCCCGCCCTTCTGTAAATCTCAGCAGTCTAGTCATACCTCTAATTACGTTAACACATATCCGGGTAAGCAATGCCTGCCTGCAATGCTACGATTACGATGGGTTATGTAAGTGTAAGTTTACCCCACTCCCTCCGGAACAATGCCCCGATCCAGCTGGGAGCCGGACGCCTGGCGCATGTTCTCCACATATGCACGATACAGGCCCCATACGTCCTTAGGTCGGGATGTACTAGGCATCACACTGGCGTAGACTTCACTATTTATATTGCAATAGGCCAGCAGGGGTGTGGAATTTTTGAAAAAAATTACTTGTCCAAGGGACAAAGTGCTACAGAAATCTTCTTGTCCTGTAATAAAATCCACTTGTCCCCTTTACTACCCAAATCATTTAGCTGCTGCTTTTACTAATCGGTTACACCCTCCTAAGTAAACTTGCCCTCTGCTTCTGCCCATCAGTAGTAAGCAACCACACAAATTCCTTTACAGCAACCTATAAGCTTCCACATTCCTCTCACTATAAAGGCTAAACACATCCCATTTCCTCTCAATTACAGTCCATAACCCTTCCATTGACTCATCATAGGCTCCATCCCATCACCCTTTGCTTCTGTTCCTTCACACTATAAGCTTTCATGTTACCCATTTCTCTCAATACAGACAGAATAGGGTTATCCCTCCTCTCATTACAGGCCACAGGTTCCATGCCCTATTCATCCACTACACAGAATACAGGTTTCATGCTTGGCCCATTTGTCTCCAACTCACTCCATGTTCTATGCCCCTAGGGGAGAGTAGTGCCGTGGCTCGTGAGCATGTAGCTTAAAAGACACTGGTGGCAGATTTACTAGCCAGGAGAAAAGAGACAGATGGTGGTTGCAGTGAGTTCACAGAGTGGAAATATGTGGGACCCGAGTTGGAGATTGGGGGGGGTGAGGGCTACAGTGATGAAGTAGTGTACAAGAATGCAAGGAAGTGTGCAAAGAGGATGCTGGGAAGAGAGGTGGTCAGGGTTGTAGAACAGGAGTTGAGGCGCTAAGCAGAGAGTGAGCGGCAGAAGGAAAGATGAATGTGACGAGAAGGGACTATAGCCACAAGCAACTGAAAGATACAAGACAGACGGGAGGCATCTGTAAGATTATGGGGTTCACTTTTCTTAGCAAGTAGGCAGGGGTTGGTTTATTCCAGGCAGAAAGGGCAATTTGGTTTAACCCCCAATATTCTGGTTTAGAGAAGCATCTTTCACACCTGACGGCAGTAGGCCAACGCCCTGGGAGGCTGAGGAAAGCAGAATAAACAGGAAACACAACAAAAGGGGGCCTCAGAAACATAAAACCCAATAACCTACATATATTTAAGGCAAATAACCTCAAAATCAAGACACAGTCAATACGCACAGTGTAACAGACACGCTCTGAACTTGATTATTCTAGGCGTAAGTACCAAAAATGCAAACTGAAATTGAAAATGCAAAATATCTCCCTGCATATTTTGTGTACACTCACTGTAAATTGCAGATCCTAGCACATGACTATAATATAATACAATGCACACTTTTTGCAGCTTTAATTATAGTTGATTAATCAGCATGCACTATTTTGAAATCATTTCATGTGTCCTGGGGTGGCTCACGATAGACTTGTTGCTAGCCGAATAGTCCCACTTAAGCGCAGAAGCTGCTGGCTTCCTGCTTGGCCCAGTAGTTGATTTCAAATGTTTATCCCCCTTCCAATGGATTAAACGTTTAACCGTGGTGCTCTCATCCTCAGGGGAGCTACTGCTGCTATTCTCTGAGACTGCAGAGCTTGTAACTGCCACTTCATCTTCAGGCCCAGAAGCCTCTGAAACATCAGATAACGAAAATAACCTGTCCCCACAATCAAGAGAATCAACAGGTACCTTAAGCCCACCTGTGGCATCCTTACAGTTAATTTTCCGTGAGCCAGGAATATAATTCCTGTCTGAGCCATTGTCGAGCTGAGCAATATACGTAGAGGGAACAGTAAGACTGACTAGCCAAGCCAGGGACTGCATATAAATATGAGTTTTACCCCTTTACCCCTCCCTCAGAGCCAGAGACTAGAGTCAAACCTAGCTAAAGTGGTTATAATTACGGGGGCGGGGCTGAGCCGACGAGGGGTTTAGTGCAGGCGCCGCTGCAAAATGCAATGTTGAGTCAGGATTAGAAGTAGTAGTAGTAATAACATGAGGGGCCGTCACAACATAATACACACTGACCTGAGACTTGCATGTAGAGTTGGGAAGACAGGGTGACTCACTTTGCAGTGTACCCTCTTTAGTGACGACTTGTGTGCTGCTTTCTGCTCCTCCAGTGTGAATCCCCTCGATGTTCCCAGTGGATGTAACCGCCGCTCCGGGCTGACCCGTAGATTGACCAGCTTGCCGGTTGCAAAAGTCATTGGGGAGAGGCGCGCTCGCAACACCAGCACCAGCTGTAGTCAGTAGTTGGTTCTGGCCACCAGTCACAATAAAGAAATCCTCAATGGAAGGCTGCGGTCCAGAGCCTTAGTACATGCCAGTCAGACCAGTGCTACTCAGTTTCCCCAGATTCTTAGCATTATGCCGCCAGTGGCGTAGCTGGGCACTTTGCCGCCCGTGGCGGTCTCTGCCTTTCCACCCCACGGCCGCGCTGAAAAGGGGGGCTGCTCGCGATGATTTCTCATGTGAGAGCAGGGGCGCAGCCCCGCTATGCCGTTGCATGCCGCAGCTCCATTTTCCTTATGCCGGGTTTCAGTCTCCCCAGGCCCTGGCCGATGCCCTCATGTACTCCTCACGTGTGCAGACAGCAGAGACCCTCCTCCAACCGGTACCGGGTTTTACGCGACGGCTTCGGCGGGATTGTAGAGAGTGGCTCCTTCTGGTCGTCATTTGGTCTGCAGAGCGGAAAACTTCCAAAGTGCTGATAATCAGCATTTGAGCTGCCGGGCCTGCCAAGCCCGCCAGTAACACAGAGTCTGCCATTTAACTCCCACAGCCAATCACTCGCTAGAGCCCAGTCATGGGCTTATAGCCAGTCAGAGACCTCCAAAGGTTCTCTGGCTTTCTGCTAACATTTTTGATTGGGTGTGAGCCCCAGAGTGCTCACAGATCGTTTATTATTTATGTAATTTAATGTCTACTTGTCCGTCGGACAAAATAGACAGTAAATCTTCTTGCCCGTCATAAAAATCAACATGGTTCGGGCGTCGGGCGATATGATTCCCCCACCCCTGGGCCAGGCTGTTCAGCCAGTGCTGGACAGTAGGCACAGACTTACGCCCCCAGTGGATAGCCACCTCTCGCTTCGCTAGAAGGAGTCCCAGGGATGGGAACCGCCTGATATTCTTGGGGAAGTTAACTGTATATCCCAATAGGGCCCACTTCCGGGGTGGGGATTAGAGGAAGATTAATCATTTGCCCTAGCGTGTGATGTATACGTTCCCAGTAGTGCTGCAGTTTCGGACATGTCCAGGTAAGATGTGCGAAGTCGGCATGAGGTGCGGAGCATTTACGGCAGTTGTGTGGTTTGGATGGGTCAATTCTGTGTGCCATAGCAGGGGTGAAATATATACGGCGCAAGAATTTGAAATGTAGGAGCTTGTGCCTGCTATTTAGTGAAACATCTCGTGTGACTGCGCAGCATTTGGCCCACTGCTCATCAGTGATTGAACGCCCCAAGTCAGCCTCCCAAGCGCTGCGGATTTTGTCGTCGTTTACAGGTTTCAGAGCTGCACATGCCTTATATAGTTTTGAAATTAAATGAACGCTATTCGTGTTCTCTATTATCATCGTTCGAGGGGGGAACGAGGCCGGCTCAACTGGGAAAGTTGGCAAGGTGGAACGGAGGGCGGATCTGATGCGGCCTAGGACAAACCTGTCCATGATGCTCCCAAATTGGAAACGAGCGTCCTCCGATAGTGAAAAGATGTGACCCCCAAGGTACAAATCCCCCATCTGTGAGATTTCAAATGTCGTCAGAGTGCGCTGTACCAAACGTTCACCTGTGATTGGAATCCAGCGGGGGTTGGGGATGGGTAGCGCCGTAGAATACAGTGTATTTGTGCCCGTGAGCCTGCATAGTTTATTCCATGCCCAGCTTGTGGTGGATACGGTTTGGATGTCGTGGGGATCTCTGGGAACGCCCGTCAGTAGTACAGTCGAAAGCCGCTCAGGGAAAACGAGATCAGCTTCCGGCCACAAGTATGGTATCCGGGCGTCCGGATGAAACCAGGAGTGAGCATAACTACATTGGGCCACTACGTAATATAACTGTAAATCCGGGACACTATATCCCCCTCCATCATATGGCAACGTTGGATTGGCCACCGGACTCGCGCCTGCTTCCCACCCCAGACCAGGCGAGTTAGAAGAGTACGGAGCGTCCGAAAGAAACTATTAGTGAGGGGAATTGGTATGTTGAAGAGATATAAAAATTTGGTAAGTACTACCATCTTCAGTATCGTAACTCGGCCAGCGAGCGATAGAGGTAGTCTCAGCCATTTCTCTATTTGAGTTTCCAGCGCGTCTACGGCGCGTCCATAGTTCAGACTTATTATTTGGGCAGAGTCCAAATGAATATGGATACCTAAATATTTGACTGAGTCCTTGCACCACTCCAGCGGGAATTCGCATTCCCACGGCTTTGTGCTTGCTGTTAAAGGAAAGATGACTGATTTATGCCAATTGATGCCTAGGCCTGAGAATCCGCCAAATCTGATAATCTCCCTGATCAATGGGTCTAAATTATCTTGGGGATGTCTAACGTATAGGATCGTGTCGTCCGCGTAGAGCGAAACCAGGAGGGGGCCAGTGTTGAATTGTAGGCCTCTTTGTAGGTGTCGTTCCTGAAAATAGCGTATCAATGGATCCATAGCCAGGATAAACAATAAGGGGGACAGGGGACAGCCCTGTCGGGTCCCGCGGGAGAGCCGGAAGGGACGGGAGAGTGTACCGTTAAAGCGAAGTCTCGCTGTAGGCTTATTGTAGAGCAAGGGGGTCGTAGCAATGAATCCCATGGGCATGCCCATACGACGCATGACAGAGAGGAAGAAGGGCCATTCTAACGAATCAAAAGCTTTCTCTGTGTCTAGGAGAATAGCTGCTGCAGGGGTTTCTGGGTTGATCCTATGTATAACTGCGAAGAGTGTTCTGAGATTGAGTGAGGTGGATCGATGGGGCACAAAACCGGATTGAGCCGGGGATATGATAAATTCCATTAACTGGGACAATAGTTACAAATGACTTTGGCTAATATTTTGTAATCTAGGTTTAGGAGGGACAGAGGCCTGTATGAGCCACATTGCGTGGGGTCCTTGCCAGGTTTGGGGAGTAAAATTATGACAGCCTCCCGGAGTGTAGGGGGAAGGAGTTGTGCCTCCAGGGCCTCAGCATAAACCTCAATGAGTTGTGGTGAGAGTAGATCCTTCTATACTTTATAGAAGTCTCCTGTGAAACCATCTAACCCAGGGGCTGAGGAGCCACGAAGAGCGTCTATGGCGCCAATCACATCCGCAACAGAGATGGGTTCCGCCAGGAAGTCCTGCATGTGTTTTTCGAGAAAGACGAGGGCAATCTCGTCTAGGTATTTCTCTTGTGCCTCATAAGAGCTCCCCAACCTGGTGGAATACAGAGTCGAAAAATATTCCAGAAACTCATTCTGAATGTCTGTCGTGGAGGTGAACGTGCGGTTGTCAGAGGTGTGCAGTTCAGTGATGTATGTCTTGTGATAGGGCGGTCTCAGCAGCTGGGCCAGTACTCTGCCGGGCCTCTCGCCCTCGCCATATCGTCTAGCCGTCTGGTATTTCCCCAAGAACAACATTTTCCGGTCCGCTGTTTCCCTGTACTCCGCCAGGAGGGCCAAACGTTGGCCCCCGGAGGTAGGAGGTGTGGAGTGTATGGAAGCACCATCTAGCGCCGTGAGTTCGCGCTCGAGACGTGTCAGTGTGTTACGAAGGTCCCTGGGGACTCCTGAGTGCTTGGCAATGCAGGCACCCCTAATAATGGCTTTAAAGCCTTCCCAGAGAACCGCCCATGAGTCTACCGAGCCAGTATTGTTGGCAAAGTAATCCTCAATGGCCTCGCGTATCTCCGCCTTAAACACTTCGTCATGAAGATCGCGGCTAGGAAAGCGCCATTGTCTTTCGAAGCCCTCAGGGCGGGGGAATTTAAGATGTATCACAACTGGGGAGTGGTCTGAATAAGTCCTAGGGAGAGTCTCAACTGAGGTGCACCAACCGTAACTATCTGGGGAGAGGAGCCAAAAATCTATCCTGGTCCACGTGTTATGTTGGCCTGAGTAATGTGTATGTTCTGTGAGGTTGGGGTTGCGCTTGCGCCAGACATCCAGCAGAGCGAACCGGTCGCAGAGCTCTAGAAGGGCACGGCGGGCACGTGGCTTAGAGTATGGAGCCACGGAGGTGCTATCCATCCCAGGATTGAGCAATAAATTAAAATCCCCACCAATAAGCAAAAACTGCGGTTCTAACCTGGCAAGCTGAGCATGTAGGGCGTGAAAGAAGTCAGGGGAGTCAGTGTTTGGAGCGTAGACGCACACCAGTGCAACGTTCCTGCCCATCAAAGACCCTGAGACGATGAGGTACCTGCCCTCGCCATCTCGGTGGATGGAACCAAAACTAAACGGGACCCTCCTGTGTACTAAAATGGCTGTTCCCCTTGCGTAGTTGCTGTAATTGGCAAAATATCTATGCGCACCCCAGCTGGCTCCAAAGCGCGCCGTGTCCGTTTTGGGAAGATGTGTCTCTTGTAAATAAGCAATGTCCACCTTATGTCGCAATAGATAATGAATTACCTGTCTCCTCTTGCGAGTGTCATTAAGACCCCGTACATTCCATGACACTAGGGAGAGGTCCGAGGGACCTTCTATATTACCAAACCTGGCCATCTACATAATGCAGTATTTTCATCATAGTGGTGTAGTGACAATAAACAGTGATAGTCGGCAGTGAATGTCTCAGCATATATCAATAAACATAGAATGCAAATACAATCATCCCCCCCTCCCCCCACCCAGCCAAACCCCGATCGGGGTAGGGCCAATCCCAAAAGTAATAACGAACATGAAGTACCAAGAAACTTTACGCTGGCATGTCAATCCCAAAAAGCAGTACCCCAGAGTGAACCAAACCAAACTCAAAGGATACACCATGGGGGGCGGCAACACCCAGGCAAGCTACCAGCTACCTGAAATAACAATACAGACTGTATAACGTATTCCCAATTTTGCATTAGTACAATTTAGCATGAGTTAGGGAGCCGAATCATCCCGTGCCAGAGCTGGAAAAGAGATCGGCACTTGCATCTGAGCCACTGTGTGGAGGGGAAGGACCGATCCGACCCTGGCAGAGTGATTGTTATTCTGTTTGTAAACTCGGGAGAACTCCTGTGCCTCCGTGGGGCTCTCGAAAATACGAGACCTGCCGTCCACATCGACCTTCAGTCTGGTAGGGTACAGCATACCGTATCGAAGTCCCAAGTTCCTCAGGGTGGCCTTGACCCCGTTGAATTTGTGTCTTGCATCCTGTACCATGGCCGTGAAGTCTGGATAAAATGACAGCTTAGAGCCCTGCCAGTCTATGTCTCCCCGCTCCCTAGCCAGTCTAAGAGCTGTATCACGGTCCCGGAAGTTCATGATGCGTGCCACGATGGGTCTGGGAGGGAGACCAGGATTCGGGCGAGGCCCCAGTGATCTGTGCGCTCTCTCGATCACAAAGCCAGGAGTAAATGACTCCTTGCCGAATAGTCCAATTAACAAGGTCTCAACGAACAGGTCCATGCGGCCAGTGGGGGTTGTCTCCGGAACACCAAGAATGCGCAAGTTGTTGCGGCGGCCACGTGCTTCGAGATCTTCATTTTTGATGACCTCCTCCTTAAGAATGCGTTCAACACGTTCCAGACGTTTAGCAGACTGTGCAGTCCCATCTTCGATGTCTGATATGCGAGCCTCCGCCACATCGAGCCGTCTGTCATGCACCTGGATCTTGGCACCAAGACTGGAGATGTTCTTGTCAAGCAGGTCAAACCGGCTGTCCAATGCTTTAAAGCCGGCTCTCATCTCCTGGAGTAGAGAGGCCGACACCACCGGGGGGCCGTCTTCGTGTTCTGGGTGCTGTGCAGATTCTGCCATGGTGGGGCCGTGTTGCGGGGCTGTGTCTACCAACTGCTCAAACGGATGCGTTTTCTGCTTGGGGTCTTTGCGGCCCATGCCGCGTCAGAGCAGCGCAGACAAATCTTACGGGGTTTTAGCGGATCTAATAGAGTCGCCAGTTGTTTCGAGCGTAGCCAACACCCCACGCCCTCGTTGGGTGGTCCACTACGCGAAATAGTGATGCCAGGTTATGGCGATGCGCGCCCCCAATCGGTCCGGAGATGGCGCGGGCGTCAACGGGAGCCAGTCGAATACTTGCGACAGGAATGCAGCGCTCCTGCACCGCAGAGGCGCAATCTAGGCCAAGGTTTGCCAACCTGGTTGGCGGTGTTTGCGTAGTGTGGAGAGTCTCTAAGGACACCTGGGACCCAGTGATAACAGGTACGTAGCGCCGGTGCAATGCGCACTCTCCTCACCTGCCAGGAGTGAGCATTCGTGTGGCTTCTGTTTCCATAGCTGAGAGGGCCCCGGAGGGGGTGCAGTTAGGCCACAGCCAAGAAACTGAGTCTGCAGCAGGGGGCCATGTGTGGCACTTATAGGGAGGCCCCGGTGAGTTGGTGTTGAGCTCCGCTGCTGCCTGTGTGCATGAGGATCACTGCAGGGGAAACGCGGGAGCCGCTGCTCATTCTTGTCTGCTGCAGTGGTTCTAGGGGGCCAACATGTTCCCCCTGTGAAGCGATGTTGCTGCTTTGGGGCAGTCTGCTCCTCGTGTGGAAGATTCCCCTCCTGCCGCCCCGCGGTCCATGTAGGCCCGCCGCGTAGCAATGGGTCGGGCAGGCGGTCCGTCTCCGCCCAGGCCACAATGTGGCAGCAGTGCGCGCCACCCCCCAGACGGCAATCACAGCCCATGCACCGCCAGGCAGGGGGAGGAAGGGGGGGGGCAGCGTCTCCTCACCGGCAGTGGAAGCTGGTCGCGGTGACAGGTCCGGCCGCGATTTCAGGCCCTCTTCCTCGCATGCCCCGCTCGCCTAACGGTCCTCTGGTCGCGTAGCTCACCCATGGCGGGCCGCACTGTGGGTCCCGCACCGAGCTGCCGCATGAGTTCTGGGGCACCTCTCAGCTCTGTTCTTCGGTCGGTGGGGTCAGGACACCCTCAGCTCCCTGTTGCGTCGCGTTGTGTGGCGTTATGTCGGCATTAATCACGGGAATACGCCGTGAAGCTGGGTCGCTCGGCGGAGCTTCAGAGCCTGGCGGCCATTTTAGTCGCCGGCTTGGCCACGCCCCCTAACAGGGCATTTATCAGATGTAGATGTGAATGTTTATACTGAAGTAATTATCAGGCAGCATACAACAGTGTAACAGGGCAATTATCAGATTTAGGTGTGAATGTTTACACTGAAGTAAATATCAGGCAGTGTACAACAGTGTAACATGGCAATTATCAGATTTAGGTGTGAATGTTTATACTGAAGTCATTATCAGGCAGTATGCAACAGTGTGACAGGGCAATTATCAGATGTAGGTGTGATTGTTTATAGTATACTGAAGAAATGATCAGGCTGTATACAACAGTGCGACAGGGCATTTATCAGATGTAGGTGTGAATGTTTATACTGAAGTAATTATCAGGCAGTATGCAACAGTGCGACAGAGCATTTATCAGATGTAGGTGTGAATCTTTACACCGAAGTGATTATCAGGCAGTGTACAACAGTGTGACAGGGCATTTATCAGATGTAGGTATTGTGACAGGGCAATTATCAGATGTAGGTGTGATTGTTTATAGTATACTGAAGAAATTATCAGGCAGTGTACAACAGTGCGACAGGGCATTTATCAGATTTAGGTGTGAATGTTTATACTCAAGTAATCATCAGGCAGTATACAACAGTGTGACCGGGCATTTATGAGATGCAGGTATTGTGACAGGACAATTATCAGATTTAGGTGTGAATGTTTATACTGAAGTAATTATCAGACAGTATACAACAGTGTAACAGGGCATTTATCAGATGTAGGTGTAAATGTTTATACTCAAGTAATTATCAGGCAGTATACAACAGTGTGACAGGGCAATTATCAGATTTAGGTGTGAATGTTTATACTCAAGTAATTATCAGGCAGTATACAACAGTGTGACAGGGCAATTATCAGATTTAGGTGTGAATGTTTACACTGAACTAATTGACAGGCAGAGCAGGCAGTATATAACAGAATAATTATGTACGTCAAAGCAAGTAGATATTCTTATACAAGGACTGCTAAGGTATAATTACAAATTTTTCATGCACCATCATAAAATCAGTAATATGAGGCCGGTTCTAAGGTCAGCATTCCTAAGTAGCATAATGCCCAACTATAAATGATTTCTCAGGTGCAGGAACACCAAAGTGGACTGTCGCCTTGCATCCCTCCTCCCCCTGCCTGGAGCAGGTGGTAAATGGAAGCAAATTGGTCCCTGGAGTGGTGCCACCTGTCGGTTTGGACCACGTAGTTCTAGCGCCATTCCGGGGGCAAATAGTTGAAACAGCCTGATTTAAGTGTAGGGACAGAGGTCGGGAACATGTTTGGCCACACAGTCACCATGCACAGAAATTCAGCGACCTCTTATTAGGGCCTATATATGTATGTAGGTATATACGTTTTGGATAGCACGATACATGAGCATGGTACGGGATTAAAGGCACAGACACAGTCACTGTGTGATTGGAGGGGTTGTTGGTTTCTCGTTACTACATCGTGATATTGTGATCTTCAAACAGACGCACAGCCAGGCCTTTCTTACACTGGAGCCGGGTCAGGGCAGTTCTGATGGACAACGGGCAGGTTGTAAAAGATCCTTGGTGGATAGATGGAAAAGGCCTGTAGCTTTATTTTCTTTTTTGCACTTATTTGCCTCCAGTGTCATGGTGTTCTGCCTGCAGGATTGTCGAGTACCTCTGGAGATGATGAGCTGGTCAGTGATGAAGGGAGGGGTTCTGGTCGTATTAGAGAGAAGTGTTCTATATCGATCGGTGTCTAAAGATTAGTGAGAAGAACATTCTTCTGACGAACTGAAGACATTTCCAAATCCCACAGTATCCCCTGCTTTACTTCCACAAAGGCACAGCACTTCCTCAAGCTCGCCACTCACCTGCAAGTGTCGGCTCTGGTGTCGGGGCCATAAGTTCAGCGGCAAAACAGTGCTCATCCTCGAGGCAGCTCTGCAGAGACAAAGAAAGAGTTCACACAGAAAACTGCTGTGCTCGACCATAGATAAGAAAGAAATGGTTACTTACTTGTAGTCCTGGTTCTGCATCGTAGTGGTCTTCATTGAAGTCTTAAACGTTGGAATAATGCCCCGCCGCATGAGGGGGACGTGGAACATGTATTTCCACAATTTAATCCATGCCCAGTGTAGAATGAGACCATCTGCATAGCCTATACAGGCCACATTCTACCAGATTTATATTTCAGAAGATAAAACCAAAACCATCACACATCTACACAACAGCATAATATCACTACACTGCTTCTATAGGTGCTGAAATGAGGGTAAAATGAGGCCTGATAGGCTTAGCAGAGTGAAAGCTCGATCAGTCGGCTGATCTGCTTTTATAGGTGCTGAGATGAGGGTAAAATGAGGCCTGGTAGGCTTAGCAGAATGGAAGCTCATTCAGTGTCCCTAATCTGCATCTATAGGTGCTGAGATGAGAGTAAACTGAGGCCTGGTGCGCTTAGAAGAGTGAAAGCTCATTCAGTGTCCCTGATCTGCCTCTATAGGTGCTGAAATTAGCGTAAAATGAGGCCTGGTAGGCTTAGCAGAGAGAACGCTCATTCAGTGAACGTAATCTGCATCTATTTGCTGAGATTAGGGTATAATAGGGTCTGGTAGACTTAGCAGAGTGACAGCTCATTCAGTGTCTGAAATCTGCTTCTATAGGTGCTGGAATAAGTGTAAAATACAGGCTGATGGGTTTAGCAGAGTGAAAGCTCATTCAGTGTCCCTAATCGGCATCTATAGGTGCTGGAATGAGGGTAAATGAGGCCTGGTAGGCTTTGCTGAGTGAAAACTCATTCAGTGTACCGGATCTGCATCTATAGGTGCTGAGATGAGGGTAAACTGAGGCCTGGTGCACTTAGAAGAGTGAAAGCTCATTCAGTGTCCTTGATCTGCCTCTATAGGTGCTGAAATGAGGGTAAAATGAGGTCTGGTAGGCTTAGCAGAGAGAAAGCTCATTCAGTGTCCGCAATCTGCATCTATAGGTGCTGAGATGAGGGTATAATAAGGTCTGGTAGATTTAGCAGAGTGACAGCTCATTCAGTGTCTGTAATCTGCTTCTATAGGTGCTGGAATGAGGGTAAAATGCAGCCTGATGGGTTTAGCAGAGTGAAAGCTAATTCAGTGTCCCTAATCGGCATCTATAGGTGATGGAATGCTGTTAAATCAGGCCTGGTAGGCTTTGCTGAGTGAAAGCTTACTCTGTCCCTAATCTGCTTCTATAGGTGCTGGAATGAGGGTAAAATGAGGCCTGGTAGGCTTAGCAGAGTGAAAGCTTATTCAATGTCCCTGATCTGCTTCTATAGGTGCTGAAATAAGGTATCAATTCACCGAAATGTAGGGGGAGATTTGTGTTTAACAATGATTGTATTTTACTAGATGTTCTTGCCACCAGCAATTCGAAATCCTCGCGTGCTGAAGTGAGAGCCACCTCCTGTTGAAACAATAACACTGAGTCTGCTTAGCTTGTTGAAATCTGTTTTCAACGTTGGAATGGAAGGCCATAATGAACTATCTACGCTCCCATGTGAGGGGAGGAACAGGGCATTGTTGCAACAAGTAACTAACTGGGAAACATATACCACACACGGGATTCCCGCCCGTAGACCGCAAAAGTCCTGATTATTAAGAACGAGATAGCTTCTGTTCGAAAGCAATGTGAGAGTGGGAATGATTGCGGGAACAGGAGTTCCTTTCAAATAAGCCAGATTTGGGCAGAAACATTACAAGCGCCGCAAATTTTTACTTGTTTAAACACAAGGAAATGACCGGCAGTGGAGTCGCACTCCTCTCCCGTAAGAAAAACTCTCTCAGCTCGTTGACAACGATATGTAAAAGGCAGGGGCGATAACTCATGTATGTAGCTGCTCCCAAGGGGTTCATATCTACCTACAGGGAAGTGTTTCATGCTGGCAGTGAATTGAAAGATCGAAATGGGCAACGAGATAACCCCATGTATTAACCACACCGCAGAATGAGTTTGCACAATAGTGAAGGGGAGTTGTTCAAGCTTTTCAATGTGTAGCATGGTGTAACTTGCGTGTTTCATAGCCATTGATTGTTGTTTGTGGGTCAAATTAAATAGTAACAACAATGCGCTACAATTAAGGTAATGCCAAAGAACGCGTCCACTTTTAAGTGTTTGTAGTGTCCAGCTAAATTGCATAACTAATCTAAGTTGATTCTGTCCATGATACAAGGTAGACACCTCATTTTGTACAATATCAATTACGGATGACACAATATTATCTAAAGTATAAATACGAGATGACAGTGTATTAATATTGTTGTCGACAACAGCAAGCACTTTATCTAAGTTATCTTGGTCAATTTGGTGTAAACGTACTGCAGCTTCCAGTTGCGACAATTTCCAGAGTTCATTATAAGCAGCATAAACAAATCATTTCGAACGTGGGGATTTTGGACCAAAAAGAAAATCAGATATGTTTAAATCTGTGGACAGCAGAGAAAGATGTTGTTTCATGGCAGACAATGTGTAGTGTTCTAACCATTGTTGACATAATTTCCCTACGGAATAAGTAGTAACAGTGTTGGAATGTGAGATGTTTGGATAACGTGGATTAGGTCTATTTAATGTGAACCCAAAAGTAGTTTCACGAAACGAGAATGACAAACATTCATGTCTAGTGAGAGGAGTTGGCCTAACGGCTATGGCGGTCGACCTCGAATCTGGGGAACTGGGTTCGAGTCTCGGCAATGACGCTGAACATCCTGTGATTCTGGGCAAATCACTTAATCTCCCCGTGCCTAACAAAAATGAATGTGTCCTCATGTAATGCAACTGGTGCTATGTAAAGCGCTCTGATACCCGATTCGGGTCAAGTTCGCGCTATATAAAACTCTGTAAAATGAGAAAGAAAAAAAAAAGAAATACTGCCCGCCCAGTTGGCGCTATCATAGAATAATTAAATGTACCATTTTGTATCATACTATCTCGTTGATCTTCAGTATAAGTTGTATAAGACTGCCAATTATCAAAAAGGGCCAAGGATGGAATAGTGGGAGTATTCAATTCCTTAATCTTAGCCAACCCCAGACAAGTAGTCTGTTGCACTGTGTCATTAAGAAAGATAATTTGCGTAGGTATCAAACATGCACAAAATTGTGATTCTGTACCTCGGACTTTCCAGGACTTAGTGTCCCATATCGATTTTAAGTCAATATTATCCTTCCAGTAATCATATCCTTTCAGAGATAGGTGATCAATAAAAAGAGATGCATATATTAACTTGGTCTGAGAGAGCATATATTTTTTCAAGAGAGTTGGGAACCAATTTAAAATAGTATGATACCGGGTCTGAAAGGTTATAAGTGGAAAAATAAGTGTATTTTATCTTTTGTGTATTGGAACTACCCTGAGATGGATTTGGACAATGTTCCCATTGAGTATAATTATATTGGGGACGCTGTCCGTTAGCCCTATGCAAATAAATGATGTCCATAATGTTGATAGCAGAACAAATCAGCATAGTTAGCAGAATTTAAATATAAATTCCCAGTGTCAAAGACAGTGTAATATTGCAATTCAGAAAACATAGAATTCACAGCATCAACGTCCCAATTATCCGAATTCAACCCAGGCACTATTACATCACCCATGGAAACATGGAATACATATGGTATCTGCAGGGTCTCCGTAGGACCGAAGACAGGGCCGAAGACATCGAATGATACTTTATCCCATACAATTCTATCAGTTACTGGGACCGCTGAAATGTTAACAAGGGACTGGTCTCTTTTCATTTTATGCGAGGAGGAATGTGGGGCCAACACCCCGTCGACAAGTTCTGCAGCAGTGCGTTCGGGGAGGTAATGCCCATTAATCAAAAAGAAAAAAACTGTCACGAATCCAATCCACATGAACAAAAATACCATGAAAAACACAATCCAGACATATATCCAAGGTGGTACCAGATACGTGTGTTTTAACCAGGGGATGAAACCACAAACCCGCACTGGTGGTGGGGATAAAACTGAAAACAACGAAGAACTGTCTGAAGGAAAGTTATCTTGATCGATGTAGTAACTAGAAGACCTCAGCTAATAAGGGAGGCTGGGATTCTGGATGTAGACCTGAGGCTTGCACTCCCCGAAGAGGCCTCAAGGGGTGGATTAGAATAAACGATTTCCATTGTAGGGTGTGAAAAAGGTAAAACAGGTACCAAGTCAACTGAAGACTCAACATCCCACTCCGGCAGCTGGGGAGAATCAGAAATAATGGAGCTCACCGGCTGTAAAGGAACATCCCGACTTGGGACACCCCTAGGCATACTATTGAGGATTGGCCAAATGGTGAAACTTGACATGTTCAATTGAAACAAAGGATTGTCTTTGTATCCTGGAAGTGGGGGTAAAATCCCAGTTCGGGTACCCTGAAGACCAAGCACTGGAACAGGAGCACGGTAGGAGGGACCAAATTCTTTCTTGATCGCCACCTTTTCACGAACCAGATCTTCAACTTTAGGAAGCCAGCCAGGATCAGGACCGCTGCATCCGCTGGCAGATCGAGGGCAAATGGGTTTTAGCCAAAGCATCACAACACTTTGTAGATCCTGTTAGACAGCACAGAGGTTATCTACGTCGAAGATTACGGCAGCAGGCATAACATCTAGACCGTCAAGGTCTGGAACATACATCTTGATGCCAAAGAGCATTTTGTACAGGGTCCGCCCACCCAGAGATCTTCTTGGGAGGTTGAGTGCAAGTTGAACCCCATAAAGATGGGATAACCAGCCACGACCCGCACCTAATACATTTGGCTGTTAAGGATTGCTTTAAGTCACAGTTCATCTGCTCCACCTCAGAATTGCCCACTGGCCTATATGGAGAAGAGAAATGCACCTGCACTCCCATTGACGTCATCGAATCACGGTAAGCCTTAGAGGCAAAAGCTGAACCCTGGTCTGAATGGAAAGCGCCACAGGCATAAGTTCCAACAAAGACATGCAAATACTTTATAACAGTTCGGGTGTCAGCCGAGCACTGTGGCCAGACCCAGAGGAACCTAGTGCAAGAATCCACTGCAACCAAAAATTTATTTGAAAACATTATCGGATTTAAGAGGACCGCAATGATCAAGATAAATGCAGCCAAAGGGATGATTGGAAATGAAAAGTTCTGTTTGAGGTAGTCGCAACACAGTAGAACTCTTAATTTGTTGACAAACATCGCAACAAAGGACATATCTGCGAGTCTACTGGTATAAAACGCGCCACGAATAGCGTTGCTGTAAAAGACAAACAGTGGCGGCCCCTCCTGCATGTGCAGAAGCAATACCTTCATGGGCGGCCACAATCAAAGAGTGTCTGCGGTCAAGGTTGGGGGATCAGATGATCACCAACACTAGGAATGGTCACAAAGGGAACTTTATCCGCAGTGAACTGATCAGAGTAGCGAGAAGGAAACCCTTGAAGAAAGGGAGTACCGTCCTGGGTAGCGGCTATGACCGCCAAAAAGTAATCATCAATTTTAGTCATAGAATGCGTAACTGCAGCTACTATATCTGTGGCTACTGCAGATTTGGCTGCTTCATCAGCCATTGAATTTCCAACAGCGTGCACTTCTGCAAGTTGATGGCCCAATGTATGTACAACATGTGTAAGTGGCAGGCATTCTTTAAGAGTGGCCACGCGAACCCAAAGCGCTTTATGCTTTATCGTGCTAACTTTAGAATCTCGAAAATCATTTTGTGTCCCAAAAAATTAACTGTCATTGAAAGACTGTACACAATAAAGAGAATCCCACACAACAAGCGTGAGTAATTCAGGATCAGAATATTCAAGAGCTAAAAGTAAGGTCCTCAACTCAGCCAACTGGGCCGTGCAGTCTACAAGGGACTGCGTATGAATCAAGGTAGAGTGAAAAACTCCATCCTTCATAGTACCTACAACAATAGTGCAAGCCGCAGAGTAAGTCTGCTTAGAACCAATGGCCGGTTGAGCCGAACCATCAGTGTAAATGATAAATTTTGAAGGAAGTGACCCGATTGGGGTCACCCGGGTCACTCGTGACCACCTCTCAGCCTTCCATACAAATGAAGAGTCGGTCAGACAGTAGAGAATACAAACCAAGTTATTTATTAGTATTTCGCTAGAGTGGAGTCCAGTCTGACTAACCTCCTAAGATGCTGCCGGGGGGACTGACCCTCACCAACATTACATCAGATGTTATACATTTCCAATGCCCAGCAGAACCCGCCCAAAACTGGAAATTTCCAGTTGGAGCAGGTTAACAAAGGAGACACAGAAGATGAGCTACACTCCTGGGATCGGGTACATGCTATCTCGGCCTCAAGGTTACTCTGCCCATGCCTGCCACTGTAAGCAGGAGAACAGGCCTATCTAACGAGAAAGGTATGCGAAGGCACATTCATGTATTCATTAGAACAACAAAGCTCAGCCTTGGAGAAATACAAAAAAAATATCGAAGCTGCTTTCTGCTGAGGCAGGCAAAGTGAGACAGAAGTTAGTTTCGATCATCACACAAAATGGCGGCTAAATGCAAAATGGTGCCGCAAATGCCAACTTAAGCATAATGCTAATAGGAGGAGTCGACTGGAAGTATTTTTCTAGTCCAACAGACCCCTTTTTAGCATTTGCTAACTATTATTGCTACTATTGAAAGCTAGAACTCTCTGCATTACGTGATGAACAGATTACAAATCTAGACATATACCATCAATATTCAAAAATGCCCTCATCAATGGACATCAGGTCCTGGATATCCTGCATCATCATGGCCTTTGTCTTAGTCATGTTCTAGGGGTTTGGGGTGAGGGGTCAATATTTGTACACAGCAGGCACAACAGGCAAGAAGGCAGTGTATGCACAGACAACATGTTAAAATGATACCAGCTATGGCGACCAAGAACATGAGAATCTTCCAACCCCAGGACGTGAATAGGCCCCAAAACCATCCAGTGAGAGACCATGTACCACTCTCTTGGTGTATGTCAGATGCAAGCCTATGGAGCTTCTGTACAGCAGCATATACATTTGGAGCGTGGTCCGGTATGTATACACAGCAGCTACTGCCGATGACGTGGCAGGCCCCACCCCTATCAGCAAGGATGACGTCTAACACCATCCGGTTTTGAAGGGCAACGAGTCTCGTAGCCTGAAGCTCAGCTGTAATATTCCAGCTGTTGTATTTATTACTCCTTCCACCACCCTGGTGAGTCTACGAATATTGAGACTATTGGACATAGGGCCCCAAAAGGGAACAATACCTTTCATAGCATCAGTGAACTGCTGCAAAGTGTTGTCTGTCTGATCTATGTCTGCGGTGTTAATAACACGTCTAACACGAAACAGATTGGCACTCCTGCGCTGTAATCGATGATCTCTATGGTAATTGGATGGCGCTATATACACTGGGGGAAGGAGAAAGGAGAGATAACATATTCCAGACCATCCCCGAGGAAGCCAAACATAGGCCTGGGAACCGCAAACATTGTGAGGGGGCAGCAGAGGTGGGCTATTTACAGTGCTCAGTACGTAGGTGTAATTGCAATTACTCACACCCACCCCGACTTTTCCTTACCCTTTAACACAGAAACTCACTGTCGTGTTAACCACTGGCACTGGCATTGCCACATCATGAGTAATATTACGTATTTGGAAAGACAAAATATTCAGTGACACTAAAACCCGGAAAATCCGACATTTCATTTTGAAGCCATGTTACATTTTGTTCTCTTTCATACACATTCATGCGAGCTATTGGGGACAATGTATCCGGGGCCCCTTGTTCCCCTGGGGTAAACCCTTGATGTACACGTATATACTCTAAGACAGTTTCATAATCGGCTAATGTCATATTCATAGTATCAGAATGATAATGAATGTATACCATAGTAAAGAGCTGGAACCATGCTTCGCAGCTCCCGAGGTAGGAAAAGGGCATGGACAGTAATACGTCATTCTTGTGTGTTACAGAAGGGAGCAGTCCGCAAATCCAACAATTTTTGACATTGGACGTACCGTGGGCCTGATGCAACATTTGGAGGAACACGTTATCTACATAGGTCTTTCTGTGTTCACCTTTGTAAGGAGCCAGGGTGACAAATGTGTTCAGGGGGAACAGGCGTTGTACCAATCAAAGAGTGCACAGGGTATTTTTCTTCTAGAAACCACATTATTCCAAATGTTGCTATAAAAAAAAACACAGGACAATCACTATAAAAACTATTTTACCCCTTTTTGACCAACTGGACCAACCAACCCCATCCCTTTCCGAACGTGGTGCTGCAAAAGGCTGTTCCTCCTCAACAATTGGGCGACCAAAAGGATACACGGTTATTAGAGGGGAAGAAATGCATGCAATGGGGCTGGCGACAAGGAAACAAGAGGATGTGCAAAATGTTCCCAGATTCAGTTAAAAGCCTTGCTGGCAGACTACTAATGAAACAAGTGAACGGGCAAATATTCCCAGCGTCCGTCAGAGCCTCGCTGGCAGACTCCTATTGTTCATCCACGGTGGTGCCATTGAGCACTTCGGTGGGGCAGCGTGATCGCAGCCCATTGATGGAATCCCACATCGCTCAGGATAGGGCACCCCCCCCTTCCGGGAAGACACCCTCAGCTTATCCTGTCCAGTGTCTTGAACAATGCACCAATCTCCCTTTCCCTAAGCTATCGTTGGTACCACAGACAGGGTACATGCACCCTAGTCTTCATCCTCGCAGTCCATCCCTACTAATATGACTTCTCCTTTGGTGCACTGTCCCTCCGTCGGGGATGCAAATTGTACCTAGTCACTCCAGGCACAGAGTGATCAGTAAACAGGGGCTCAAATTCAGAGGGGCCAAGGGACCGGGGCTCAAGCACTTGTGGGCCAGTCGAAGGAGAATCCAGGATAGCTTTTATTTCAGGGGGCACTGCCTCATTTAACACTGCGTCGTTCTCCTCCTCTGTTTGCGCCCACGTCAGTCGGGCATCCGAAAAAGGGACAAAGCGTGGCACTTGTTCCGTCTCGTGGTCACCAATGCCATCGATCACCCACCGATCATAAGGGAGAGGCAGCGGCACCTTGAGGCAGTGGTTGGTGTGAATCCAGTTCTTCCGACCGGTCACCTTCACAGCACTCCTGGTGGCGAGGAGCACCTGCAGTGGCCCTTTCCAGCGGGGCTCCAAACTTCCTTTCCTCTGGAAATGCCGCACAAGGATAAAATCACCAGGTTGAATGTCATGCCCGGGCCCCTCTGGCTGCGGTGGCAAGGTGTCCTGGATCTGTTGATGAATAGATCGCAAATCTTTAATCAATTCATAGAGATAGTCTACTAACAGAGGATACTCAATTTCAGAAAAACGTTTTGGTCGCGGGACACCCCAAACATTTGCTGGGCGGCCAAACACGACCTCATACGGTGATAATCCTGTCCTAGTGTGAGCTGTAGCTCTGGTGGACAACAGGCCATTTGGTGGTCTGGCCATTTCAACCCTGTGCTTTCCTGAATTTTTGCCATTTTTAGTTTGAGAGTACCATTGTACTTCTCAACCAAACCTGCTGACTGGGGGTGGTATGCAGCATGGAACTTCTGCCTGATGTGTAGGCCATCACACACCAGCTGGATGACATTTGAATTGAAGTGACTGCCGTTGTCACTCCAGATCAAACGAGGCAAACAGAAGCGAGGAAAAACTCCTTTAGGAGGGCTTTCGCTGTCGCTAAAGCTGTGTTCTTCTTAGTGGGGTATGCCTCAACCCATTTAGTGAATGCACAAACAACCACTAACACATATTTCAAATTCTTGACCCGTTCCATCTCAATGTAGTCCATCTGAAGGACTTCAAAAGGGAAGGAAGGGGGTGCAAAATTACCAGGGGGGTGTAGGAGTGCCTTTTCCGGGATTATACATCATGCATACCATACAATATTTTATCAAGTGAGCACCGGTCTTGGGAATGTTGTCATTCTGCCACACGGGGTCTAGTAGTTTGCATATGCCCTTGGCGCTAATGTGAGCTGGCCTGTGTGCCATAGTGACTACAGGGAGGACATATGCGTCCGGCAGCATCCACCTTTGCTTTCCTGACTTTTCCGTCCAGCACCCATCCTAGTCTAAACGCACAAGTTACTAACTTGTGTAACGATATATCTGTAAGAGACAGTAGTTAGTGACAGATTCCTTACCTTAGAATATCCCCAGGCGTCAGGCTGGATCCGGAAAGTTTTTGCGTAGCAGTACCCTTGCGCGTCGGTAGGCGGCGTCGTGCGGCTCCGCGTCCGTCGTCGGCGTCGTGATCGCCGGGATGACGTCGCGGGCAGTACTTAGACGCCGCCCCTGCGCGCTGACGTCAGTTCTGTACACGACTTTCCGCGCCAGGAACGCAGAGCCATGCAAGAAGCTGACATAGGTGTCTGAAAAATACTAGGGCCCTGAAAGGGATGTCCTTAACCCTAGAAATCAGTTCGCAGAACGGGAGGATGGGTGGGGCGGTAGGAATCTGTCACTAACTACTGTCTCTTACAGATATATCGTTACACAAGTTAGTAACTTGTGCATCTGAAAGAGACACGTTAGTGACAGATTCCTTACCTTAGAATAGATACCCCAGCAATACCAACCCCGGTGGTGGGTCTGCGAACAAAGATCAGACAGGGAAGTCCTGGAGGACAGAACGGCCAAAGAAGCCGTCCCTCCGGACCTGACTGTCAAGGCAGTAATGCTTTGTAAACGTGTGCAGCGAGGCCCACGTAGCTGCCTGACAGATAACCGGCAGCGGAACACCGCGGCCCAAGGCCGTGGTAGCAGCCGTTGCCCTGGTGGAATGGGCACGCAGCCCAACAGGAGGCTCCTTCTTAGCCAAAGAATAGCAGGTCTTGATGCACAAGGTAACCCAGCGGGAGATGGTTCTCTTGTGCACCGCCCGACCTTTTTGGCGCCCACGTAGCCAACAAAGAGCTGGTCATCCACCCGGAAGTGTTTTGTGCGGTCGATATAGAAGGAGAGCGCACGTTTTGGGTCCAGACGGTGGAGCCTCTCTTCCTCTCTGGAAGGATGCGCAGGCGGAAAGAAGGTGGGCAAAGTGATGGTCTGCCCAATGTGGAAAGCAGTAACCACCTTTGGCAAGAAGGACGGACGCGTCCGAAGAACAACCTTGTCTGGATGAACAGACAGAAAGGGAGGTTTGCAAGATAGAGCCTGGAGCTCACTCACCCGCCGAGCGGAGGTGATGGCCACCAGAAAGGCTGTCTTCAGAGTCAGAAGACGAAGAGGACAGTTATGTAGAGGCTCAAAGGGAGCGCACATTAAAAAGGTAAGAACCAAGTTCAAGTCCCACTGAGGCATCACAAACGGAAGAGGTGAGTAATGCCTTTTAAGAACCTGTTAACAACAGGGGACTTGAAAAGGGAGGGCTGATCAGGGAGCCTGAGGAAGGCCGAGATAGCACAAAGATAACCCTTGATGGTACCCAGGGCAGAACCCTGTTGGGCCAGAGAAAGAAGGAACAGAAGAACCTCAGAAAGAGGGGCAGAAAGGGATTCACAGCCTTTGCTGTGCACCATGCCACAAATTTGTTCCACCTGCAGGCGTATACCACCTTAGTGGAGGGACGCCTGGCTGCCAGAATCACATCACAAACTTCGGGAGGCAAGTCGAAAGGAATCAACTGCCGCCGCTCAATCTCCACGCAAGCAGGTGTAGACTGGACAGGTTCGGGTGGAGGACCGTCCCCTGCTGCTGCGACAGAAGATCCTCCCGAAGAGGCAGACGGATCGGGGATCTACGCTCATATTGAGTAGCTCGGGATACCAAACTCTTCGAGCCCAGTCCGGAGCCACAAGAATGACTTGGGCCCGGTCGTGCCGAATCTTCTTCAACACTCTGGGTAGAAGTGGTATAGGCGGAAAGGCGTACAACAGACCGCAACTCCACTTGTGACGAAAAGCGTCGCCGAGCGAGTGCCGCCTTGGAAATTCCAACGCGCAGAACTGATGACATTGCGCGTTCTCTTCGGTGGCGGGTAGATCTAACCAAGGCTCTCCCCACTGTAGAAAGAGTCCTTGCGCCACTTCCGAGTGAAGACGCCATTCGTGATCCATCATGCACCTGCGGCTGAGTTCGTCCGCCCTGGCGTTCAGGGAACCTGCCAGGTGTTGAACCATCAGGAACATGCCCTGATGTTCCAGCCATGTCCAGAGGCGCAGAGCCTCCTGACAAAGGGTCCAAGACCCCACCCCGCCCTGTTTGTTGCAGTACCACATGGCGGTGGTGTTGTCTGTGAACACCTGCACTACCTTCCCTTTGACAGAGGGAAGGAATGCCTTGAGTGCAAGTCGGATCGCCCGGAGCTCCAGAATGTTGATATGGAGCCGGGACTCCGCCGGAGACCAGAGGCCTCTGATCTCCGCCTCTCCCATGTGACCGCCCCATCCCAGAAGGGACGCGTCCGTCACAACTGTGTGCTCTGGCTGGGGAAGGGAGAGGGATCTGCCCATGACCCATTGCCGGTTCGAGAGCCACCACTGCAACTGTTTTGCAGTCCCCGCCGAGATCTGGACGTGATCGGACAGGTTGCCCTGGTGCTGCGCCCACTGGAACTTCAGGTCCCACTGCAGAGCCCGCATATGCCATCTGGCATGATTGACCAGCAGGATGCAGGAGGCCATGAGGCCCAGCAGCCTCAGGGTCATCCGTACCGAAACCCAGGATAAAGGCTGAAAGATCGGAATCAGAGCCTGAATATCCCGGACTCGCCGTTCGGGAGGATAGGCCCGAAACTGCGTCGTGTCCAGAACTGCTCCGATGAAAAGGAGCTGTGGAGAAGGAATCAGATGCGACTTCGGCACATTGATGGAGAACCCCAGCAAGTGCAGGAGTTCGGCCGTAGTCTGGAGGTGGGAGACGACTGCCTGGGACGAGCCCGCCTTCAGCAGCCAGTCGTCGAGGTAGGGGAAGACTGAAACCCCTGCCCGGCGCAGATGAGCTGCGACCACCGCCATCACTTTCGTGAACACCCGAGGGGCACTGGTAAGGCCAAAGGGAAGCACGGTGAACTGAAAATGCTCGGGGCCTACCGTGAACCGAAGGTAACGCCGGTGGGCCGGCAGGACGGGGATGTGGAAATAGGCGTCCTGCAAGTCCAACGCTACCAAAAAGTCTCCAGGGTCGAGGGCAGTCAAGACCTGAGCTAGGGTGAGCATCTTGAACTTCTCCTTCCGGAGGAAGCGATTGACGTTCCGGAGGTCCAAGATAGGACGCATGTCCTCCTTGTCCTTTTTGGGCACCAGAAAGTAGTGGGAGTAGCAACCACGCCCTACTTCTGGGGTCGGAACACGCTCGATGGCCCTCTTGGTCAAGAGGGCCGTGACTTCCTTCTGCAGAAGTACCAAGTGATCCCCTGACATGCGGTGGAATTGAGGCGGCATGGCTGGGGGTGGTCTCGAAGGGGAGGGAGTAGCCCCTTCGGACAATGTCCAAGACCCACCTGTCCGAGGTGATGGTACGCCAGTGGGGAAGGTGATGGCGGACCCTGCCCTCTACTGGCGTGCTGTGCACCTGAAAGGAGGGACTAGGAGGGCTTGGAGGCCGCGGACGGGTTGGAGGTGGTGGCCTGACCCGCACGCTGGTTGCCCGATCCGCCACGGCGGAATCCACGTCCTCGGCCACGCGAAGACGCCTGCTGCGCGGGCCGGTGGCTGGGCTGCTGACGTGACGGGCGCCCCTTCCGTGGCCACGATAGGGGCGAAAAGCAGAAGTCAGCGGAGGGCGTGTAGCAGAAAGGCCCAGGGACTTGGCAGTAGCCCGTGAGTCCTTAAAGCGCTCCAACGCATGGTCTGCTTTGGACCCAAAAAGACCGACTCCATCAAAGGGCATGTCCATGAGAGTATTCTGGACATCCCCTGAAAAACCAGTGGTTCTCAGCCAGGCGTGGCGTCGCAGCGCCACCGTCGTTGCAATAGACCTGCCCAGCGAGTCGGCGGTATCAAGGCCACATCGTATCGTGTATTTGGCCGCATCCCTTCCTTCCGCAATGGCGCGGGAAAGCAGTGTCTGGACCTCCTCAGAACACTGGGGCAAAACAGTCGCCACCGAATCCCACAAGGAGTGGGTATATCGGCCCAAAAGACAAGCGGTGTTGATGGACCGCAAGCCAGCACTGGAGGAAGAAAAACCCTTCTTCCCAAATTGATCCAGGCGTTTGGATTCCCTATCCGGAGGGGCGGTAGGGAAGGCGGTTTGGGAAGCGGAGGCTTGGACAACCAAGCTCTCAGGAGTGGGGTGGACAGAGAGAAACAGGGGGTCGCCCGGAGCTGGGCGATGGCGTCGGGACACGTTCCTATCCACAGGAGCCCCTGTGTTGGGCTTGGACCAGGCGCCCAAAAGAACGTCAGTGAGGGCATCGTTAAACGGCAGCACAGTCTCCGTAGAGGAGGCTGCCGGCTGAAGCACCTCTGTCAAGAGATTAGTCTTGACCGCCACAGTAGGGAGTTGGAGACGTAAGGCCCCAGTCGCCCTACGCAACACCGTTGCAAATTGGCTCCCTCCTCCGTAGCCACGGGAGGAGACAGCATGCCAGTGTCAGGGGAAGTATCCAGACCACTGGCATCCCCTAGACCCTCTGTCCAGTCCTCATCGTACTGACACTGTTGTGCCAGAGGGTCATCAGACCCCTCCCAGTCCTCCTGGTCCTCCTCTGGTTCAAAATAAGGAGGAGGAGGGACATTTGGGACCCAAGGTCCCATCGGCGCCGGAACCGGCGTCGAGCGACGTCGGTCCGGGTCCATGTCTGGAGCCGGAAGGAACTGGGGGACGACGCCGCCCGGAGCCCCAGGCGGCGTCGAGAACGGCACCGGAGACATCGGCGGAGGTGTCGTTAGGTCGACCGGCGTCGATGGGGGTTGCGGAGCCGGGATCGAGGCCGGGGCCGGAGCCGGGATCGAGGCTGGAGGCACGGGCGGGGCCGGAGCCGTCGGTGACGCCGGAGCAACCCCATCAGGGCCCGCGGGGCCCGAAGGCGCACCGGAGGGACCTTGAGGCCCGAAGAGGCGGGCCATGGCCGACAGGAATTCCTGTATCTGGGCCGGATCCGCCCCCGAACCCGGGAAGGACGGGTATTGCGGGGGCGACTCCACAGGCATGTCCGGGGCCGCGGGGACGGTGCCGGGAGGGGCCTCAGCCGAGTCGCGAGGCGAAGTCCTAGAGCGACGATGCTTTTTGGACTTTTTGTGCTTGGACTTACCGGACGAGGAAGACTTCGATGCCGACGACCGGTGAGGACTCCGCGATCGACCCCTGGACCTCTCACGCGACCGGGGCTTGCGCGGAGCCGAATGCCGGGCCTCGAGGAGCTTTCGAGACCGCTCTCGCAAAGCTTTCGGGTTGAGGGCCCGGCAGTCGGAACACGACTCCGTGTCGTGGCCTCGGCCGAGGCAGAAGAGACACTCCCGATGCGGGTCTGTGATGGACATCATCCGAGCACAGGCGCCGCAACGTTTAAAACCGGGCATCCCTACGACACCTTGAAGTCGATTCGAAGAAAACAGTGAAAAAAATTCACCCAAAAAGTTAGTCAAAAAATGACTAGGGCACTGCTCTTCCCGGATCTGCGCTTGCTGGCGCGGAAAAAGAAGAACTGACGTCAGCGCGCAGGGGCGGTGTCTAAGTACTGCCCGCGACGTCATCCCGGCGATCACGACGCCGACGACGGACGCGGAGCCGCACGACGCTGCCTACCGACGCGCAAGGGTACTACTACGCAAAAACTTTCCGGATCCAGCCTGACGCCTGGGGATATTCTAAGGTAAGGAATCGGTCACTAACGTGTCTCTTTCAGATGTGCTGTGCTTTGCTGCCATATTGCTAACTCCTCAATCGTTGCCTCACTCTGTATGTCCTTTACACTGTCCAGTGTATCCTCAAACATAGAAACTTCGGGTACCCATCTAGCACGACCTGCCACAAACATCTTTTTCATCTTCGTTCAAGCCGTCTCCCTAGCTGTTTGATCTGCAAATGCATTTCCCCTTCCCACATCATCAGTAACTGCCTTGTGGGCGATGCACTTCACTATCGCTAACTTCTTGGGGAGTGTCAGAGCTGACAAAAGCCTATGTATCAATGGGCCGTTCTGGATCTTTAACCCGTGTGAAGTCAGGAATCCTCTCTCTTCCCAGAGCCGCCCAAAATTGTGGGCAACTCCAAAGGCGTACTGGCTTTCAGTATAAATATTGACAGTCAGTCCCTCACTTAGCTCACAAGCTCGAAGATGGGCAACTAACTCTGCAGCTTGGGCTGATTGATAGGGAAATCGTGATGTCTCGACTACTGTGTGTAAGGTAGTGATTGCATAAGCCGCAGTTGTTGTGCCATCCGGTAATTTGAAACAAGAGCCATCGACATATAGCTCCCCTTGGGGGTCAGGTGGGGAACATCAGTCAGGTCTACCCGTCCTTTCGTCTCTTCCTCAGTCGAAAAATGCAATCATGTATGTCTATTTCCGTACTTTCAGAAGGGAGGGGTAGTAACGTGGCTGGGTTCAGGGTGGCACATATTTTGATCGTGACGTGTGGTGCAAAGAGGGTCAGCTCATAACCGGCCAGACATGCACTGGTGAGGTGCTGTGTCTTCGTCTTGTTCAAAAGTGTATCCACAGCATGAGGTACCATGACTGTGAGATCGGTATCAAGGACAAGCCCCGCCGATTGTCGTATAGAGACGGCCGCGACCGTTCTTAGACAGCTCGGGAGGGCTCTCACGATGTTGTCAAACAAAGCAGAAAAATAAGCACACGATCTCTGCTTACCTCCAAAGGCCTGTGTTAAGACAGAAAGCTCGCAACCAGCCGTCTCTTGTACATACAGCATGAACAGATTAGCGTAATCTGGCGTACCAAGCACAGGTGCAGAGCAAAGCACAACTTTTAATTGCTCAAAAGCTTGTTGACATTCAAGCGTCCAGGGCAAGGGTTCATGCACATCTTTAGTGGTTAGCTGCAGCAGCGGCTTTGTTAGTAAGGAAAAGTTAGGTATCCAATGCCGACAATACGAAGTAATGCCAATGAAAGCTCGTACATCCCTCTGAGTCTTAGGAATGGGCATTTTAACAATAGCACTAATGCGTTCAGGTGTTAGTCTCCTTCCCTCCTTCGACAGTAGGTGACCTAGGTAGGTGACCTCCTGTCGACAATATTGGAATTTTGAAAGGGACACTTTATGTCCGTGATGTGCCAAATGTAGCAATTTTTAACCGTTGCATCTTTGCAACCTTCTTCAGTGACGGAAGCAATCAAGAGATCGTCCACGTACTGCAGTAATACATTACCTGGGGGAAGTATGAGGGAATCCAATTGGCCTTTTAAAGCTTGACTATATATGCTGGGACTTTCAGTATAGCCCTGAGGAGCTCGACAGAATCTAAAGCTTCTGCCGGCTAGGGCAAACCCAAATAGATGTCTGCTATCTGGATGGATCGGAATGCTAAAGAATGCATTTTTCAAATCGATATCAGAAAAGAATTTGGCAGAGGAAGGAATCATTGTCAGAAGGGCAGTGATGTTGGAGACCACTGGGAACTGAGGGACCACAATCTTATTAACCTCACGCAAATCAATCACAAAACGATAGACATCAGGATGGTCATCAGAGGAACCCGAGGGTTCCCTCTCAAGAATGGGAAGGATAGGGCTATTACACACATTTGCAGTTGTCTCTTCAACAACCCCTGACTTAATCAAGTCCTGTATAATCTGCAATAGAGCTTGCTCCCCTGCTTGCGGTATTTTGTACTGAGGAACACGAGTCAAAACAGCATTGTCTTTGACCTTAATAGAAACTGGAGGTATCTGCAACAGCCCTACGTCTGTATCACCTGTAGCCCACAACGTGGGTGGTACATCTTTAAATTCAGCAGGGAGGGGTGCATCCTTGGACAAACACTGCTTGGTAATAACCACATTAGGACCCATTGTCATATAGACAGCTGCCGGGGAACAATAAATTGAACCATGCAACTTCTTTAATAAATCCAATCCCATCAAATTCTCTCCGCAATTGGACGTCAGCAAAAATGGCGAATCAACAGTAAAAGGACCAACAGTCAGGGCAAGGAGTTTGGATATGGGGCTCACAACCAGCACACCAGAAAAGCCTACCGAAACATTATTATGGCCAGACAGGGCTGCCCCGAGGACCAGTGAATGAGAAACAGAGCTGTTCATCGCACCTGTATCCACCAAGAATTCCTTAGCTGAGCCCTGCAAAACAGCAGTAACATAAGGTCCGCGCTGATCTACAGGTATCTGAACTGGTCCCTCACCCTGTCCCTAGCTGTCCTAACTGTGGGACAACCCCGTCACTTCGTCCAAATCATAGTCATCATGATAATATTGTCTCCCTCGAGGGTCATAAAAATAGTTCTGATCAGAACAACCCTGCAACGTCTCATCTTCCTGAACCCTGTCCTGACCACCTGCTCCACGACCCCGTCCACGAGAACCACGTCCTCTAGGGGCCGCAACTTTCTGCAACAACGCCGGGCACTCACTACGCCAGTGTCTCTCCTCCTTACAATATGCACACTGATTCAGCCCCACAGGCACAGCATTTCTGCTAGTGCGGGCAACTGTCGGGCCGGACCAGTACCACGTCCTCTTCCGTTCCCCCTAGATGCCTGCTGCATCAACACCTTCGTCTTTAACTCCCTATTTTTCTTCTCCACCTTCTCCTTCTCTTCGTTCTCTATGCTCATAATACCGTGCCATACTCAATATCACTGAGGGGGAGGAGGTAGTCCAAGTGCTCTCCGAAGCCTGTAACCGAGTCACGATCTTGGGAAGCAGGTTCGTAACAAATCTGTTAACGAACAATCAGACACCTCCCTCCATCGACAAATCCTGCCCACTGAAATCCAAGATCACACCTTCAAACCGAGTAAAAAAAAATCAGATACACTTTCATCTTTCTTCTGACGACATGCAGTTAACTTGTCCCAATCTACTCTTCTAGGTGGAATAAGAGAGTGCATGTAGGTAATAATTCGACCTGACAAAGCTAGTATCTCAACCTTAGGCTTCTCACCAGGCTTCCTCTCCTTATCCCATGCTCTGATCTCATCCCAAGTGCCACCCAATTCGACAGTGTGGTCCTGTGTATGCACCTGCCGCCAAATATCAACTGGTACCAACAAACCAAAAAACATCTCAATGTCTGCCAACGTCATCACTGTCGACGATGCGGTCTCTGTCAATTCTTTATAATATGCAGTAGGATTTTTTCTAGGATAGGGTAACTGACTCTTGAGGGACAGAACCTCCCTTATCTTCCAAGGGGTATAAATCCATCGCTCCTGAAAACGGCCTTCCACTCCCTGCAGTACAACAACATCTTGCGCATCTCTTACCTCCGGTATTTCGGGGTGATACAAAGGGTGGACTTCCCTCATTGGAAATTGGAGTATTGCCTTTGAACTTTTCTGAATCAACCTACCTCGATAACCGAGTAACACTGCAACATACCAAAAACCTGGTCAGGTGCCATGTCCGCTGCATATACATTGTCCCTAATATCATAAATGACCTGAGGAGCCACTCCACCAAAACACTGCTCCCATAACCCAATCAGGGTAGCCGACATGTGTTTGAGGGCATATTGCTGCACAGACGGCTCGTAGTCCTTTAACACACTCCACACATCCTCTACGCTATAGATGGGGTTACGAGCCCTCTGGGCGGCTTGATTAGCTACCATTTTGTTCTCCTCCTCTCCCACATCCGATCGTATCAATACCCGTCCCAATCGTTCCTTAGCAGCCGCCAAGTCCCCACTTCCAAATCCACGCACTGGCGTTCCAATACTCAATGATGTTGGGGTATGGGAGAGCGGGGAGGCAGTAGCAACGGAAACATCCGGTACTAAAGTTATCAGAGGCTGTGAAGTAGATGCGAGAGCTGGGGAAAGAGATGCCGAAGCAACAGGCGTAGCAGGAAGACTGGTAGTCATAGTAACCGCAGGGAAAGAAGCTGAAAGGGAGATCGGAGAGGCAATGACCAAAGCAGCCTGGTCGCTAGCAGAAGAAGCAGGAGCAGCAAGGACAGGAGGAGCAGATGGCTGGGGCTGTGGGATAGCAGGATATATTCTTTGCGGGGCATATGGAGGTGGAGGTAGAGTCTCCAATAATTCCTCCACAAACAGATCATCTTCCTCCCTAGAAACATAGGACTTGTCGCATTGTAATCGAAACTTCCTATCCGCACACTCTATCCCTTTCTCTATTTTCTGTCTATCATACGCTACAGCTTTCTAAGTTACTGTCTGCGCCTTCCCTTTCCGAGCCCCTTTTTCTGCCTTCATCCGCCTCCTTTTAGCCTCTTTCTGCCAGGTTTGGAGTGAATCAAACATTTACTGCCTACTTCTTTTTGTGAATAACTTATCCTGCAAGAAACTCAATTTATGCTCATCAAAGGTGCCGGTTAACAGGCAATGCAACTCGGCATTGTCCCTCGTATATTTGTGCCATAATGTACTAAACATAATAGGGCCAATGCCATGCTTCACATACATTTCATAATTCGGCGTGCCTTCCGGAGGCGCAGGCTGACTCTCTTCCAATCGAGCATCAGTAGAACAACAACGACATCCCACACAACACAACTTGCTCAGACAAGGCATTCTCTCCCACAGACGCACGTTCACTATGTATACCAAACAAATATTTGCAAATACCTTCACCAAAACTGGGCCACAGACCCCATCAAATACAATTCACAAATGGTACCATGTTCACAAAGAACCCAAACAAAATCAAGCGCTTGTCCAAAAAAAGATTTGCAGACCATATCCAATTCAAACCAATGTGGCGCAACAATCACAAAGAACAAAAACAAACTCACCTGGTGCACACAGGTCAAACAAATTTATTCTCCACTGCAGACTCTTCGGACCAAATGGTCAGATCCAAGGGTTTCGCCTTTCAGGACCCCAGTCGGGATGACCACTGGGCGAGGCGCCGCCCGGTCAGACAGGCGGGGCAGCTGCGAGTACTAGGCTCTATCGTGCAGGGATCCCCGATCCGCCCATCCGACCCGACGAAGGCCCCGTCCTCCTCATCCGTCCGCGGGCAAAGATGGGTCACTCGCCCGATGGGGTCCCTGTTCGGGCGCCAATTGAAGGAAGTGACCCGATTAGGGTCACCCGGGTCACTCGCGACCACCTCTCAGCCTTCCATACAAATGAAGAGTCGGTCAGACAGTAGAGAATACAAACCAAGTTATTTATTAGTATTTTGCTCGAGCGGAGTCCAGTCTGACTAGCCTCCTAAGATGCTACCGAGGGGACTGACCCTCACCAACATTACATCAGATGTTATACATTTCCACTGCCCAGCAGGACCCGTCCAAAACTGGAGATTTCCAGTTGGAGCAGGTTAACAAAGGAGACACAGAAGATGAGCTACACTCCTGGGATCGGGTACATGCTATCTCGGCCTCAAGGTTACTCTGCCCGTGTTCGCCACTGTAAGCAGGAGAACAGGCCTATCTAACGAGAAAAGTATGCAAAGGCACATTCATGTATTCATTAGGACAACAAAGCTCAGCCTTGGAGAAATACAAAAAAAATATCGAAACTGCTTTCTGCTGAGGCAGGCAAAGTGAGACAGAAGTTAGTTTCGATCATCACACAAAATGGCGGCTAAATGCAAAATGGTGCAGCAAATGCTAACTTAAGCATAATACTAATAGGAGGAGTCGACTGGAAGTATTTTTCTAGTCCAACAATTTGTACTGATCAAGAGGAAGAACAGAAGAAGGTAGAGGGTGAAGTAGATGCGAGAAACAAGTGTTTCTTCAGTATGAACACCATACTGAAGAAACACTTGCGTTTGCAAAGAAGGGTCAAAAACAAAGCTGACATCAGCCAATATCAAAGACATAGCCCATTGAATTCAACGAGGATGCAGAGCTTTAGAATTAGGAACACTAGCTTTCGTAACCGCCTCTGCGGGAGTTCTTTTAGAATAGCCATTTGCAAAGCAGTTAAAAAAAAATTCAGTTGAAGAAAAACACAATTCTGCAGGAATATACAGATGTGATTTATAAGCAATTGGAACAGGATCACCCTCATCATATATCACATAGTGAAGCCGGGAATGTAAGTTCTGCCAAAATTTTAAAAACCAAGCAGAGACTGCAATTTTTTAAGGGTAGACGGAGGTTGCAATTGAGCACACTTCTCCAAAAAAGGGGGGGCAAAATCCCCAACCCTCATTCGTCAATTCATAACCAAGAAAAAGAACGGCAAGAAACGCAATATGCGATTTCGCAAAACTGAGTTTGTAGCCGAGAGCAGCGAATCACGTGATGATGCGATCCGCTCTCGCAAGATGGGGATTTAACTCATCATCCTTCAGGTATATGTCATCGACATAAGAGAAAGTGTCAGGATCAATATCATTCAAAAGGGACACTATACGTGCCGCAAAAACCCCAGGGCTATTCTTATACCCCATGGGTAGTCTCGCGTATCGCCTCTGGGAGCCGAGGGCGCTGGACGCGGACAGGTCCCAGTTCTCAGGAGCCAGGTTATGTCTGAAAAATCAATTCAAAATACCTAGTGTAGTTTTGAACTTTTTACGCACAATATTGTTGATCAAAGCTGTACTATGTGTGTTTTGCTTTGCACAAGTAAGAGTAGGACTATTCAAATCTCTATAATCCAAAACTATGCGGTAAGAACTATCAGGTTCCAAAATCGTAAGGAGAGGATTATTCATGGCAGAGACACAGGGTTCAATTACTGCATGGTATTCCAATTGGGAAGAATCTCTTTTACGGACGCCTTGGTGTCATGTTTAATTGGATATTGAGGCTGCAGCTGAAAAGTAGAAGGTATGGGAACAACATGTAAAGGAGAATCCTTATCCCAACCTGCCTGGTTGCGGTATAAGGCAGGGGCCAAAGCAAGAGCCCACTCAGAAGCATTAGCATGCTTAGTCTCATCAGGGAGGAATTGCGAAAAGGAAGGTATAATCACACCTCACCCCGAGGACAAGCTAGAACAAACGGAGGAGGCCAATCGACCTCCGCCAGCAAAATGTCATAAGAAGACATCACAAATAGCATTTATGGTGCGTCTAATGTCACCTTCAATTTGAATGTCTACTTGGTAAAGCCGATCAGGTGGAGCTACGTGGGTGTTCGCAGTTTCAACAGTTAGAAAGGTGTCAGTTGCTTTCGCCTCCAGAAACTGGCGGAGTGTCTGGTGCACTATGGTAACGTCCGCCGAGATGTCAATGAGAGTCACTGCCCAACTCCTGTCCAGGAGGAGGGTTCTCACTGTCTGGGGCATATTTCCCTGTTAAAGCGGCAACTTTCTTCTTCTAGAATGGGGCTCCAAATGGAGGTGGTTCTTCGGTCTTAACTTTCACGTCAAAAGAGCGCTGCGGGTCCCACTTGGGTTGTGCGGACTCTGCGATCTTACCGTCCTCCTCGGTCATACTGTTGATCAGACGATTCCTGAAATGAACAAGGAGAACGAGGATCAGGAACCTGAAACCTCTCAGGAGTTTTAATTTTAGAGCGATCACATAAATCATATCTACGTTCAGAAGCGCCCGGGGGTGGTGACCCACCCCGAGACCTAGCCTTCTGCTTAGACTTGTCCCACGTCTTTTTAGGAAAGACAAGACGACCTTCCTTTTCGGGAGGGGGCTTATCCTGAGAGTAGATGGCCTGACCCCCAAGTTATTACGACTTAAGGATGTAATAACACCGGCAATAATAATTGGCAACTCACGTTCACAGTCAACGTCAGCCACAGCCGACAGGTGTTGACGAACCATTAAGGACGCTGCTTCGCCTTTAATATTAGAAATAATCATTTCAGAGACCACAGGAAAAATACTGAGTAGTTTAATCCTCAAATCCAGGGCAGGACCTGCCCCATGTTTGTTCTGTACTTGTTTGAGAATGCTCGGAAGAGCGCTCATCGAGGTGGTGCCATAATAAGGTGTATACACTGAGGCGAACCCCATCGACCAGGTGTTGCAGTCGGCCAAGGGGGAAATCAGACCACTAGGCAAGCACATATTAAGGATCCTGTGTTTTTCAGCTGAACCTGTGAGAGGGAAAACTGCATCAAACTGATCCATTTTCTGAGCAATCCAAAACGGAAATTCCTCACGATTCTGAGGACGTTTGCCCATCACCGAATTAATAAGAGCGGGACTAATAAGACCTCCTCCATGCGCAGCCTGCACAGAAGGTGCAGCCCCAGGCAGAGCCGCCAGAAAAGCACGGGCAACAAATTGGATCAGGCTTCTATAGAGGAGAACAAACTGAGCATATAACAAACGTACATCTGCCAAATTGGCGTTAATATAATTAGGATATGGAGTAAAACCAGACAAAACAGGCCATGTGGCCTCATCAATACTTAAGGGGCCCATTCGAACAGTTTCAATAGGATGGGGTAGGGCGCCGTTAAACCAAATCTGGTGCTCCCAGGCCGTAAGAGGAACTTCAACAACCGCATAAGGGCAATAAGCTTCCGGAACAGCGGCAGGAGTGTAATGATAAAAAGCATTATCATTCGTATTCACTGCGGGAAACATAACCCAGGAGTCAAAAACTTCTAAATGGTCTGCAGGGTCCGCCTCGACCACACAAACAACGGCAGACCCCAAAATGGGGACTCCATGCTGCAACAAATGTTGAGTAACCGCTGCGCGGCAATGAGCCGGAATCGCAACCGGCTGAGCTATTAATCAGAACAAAGGGATTCAAACGGTCAAAAACCTTTTAAAATTCAAGCTTGAAAAACCTAGAGCAATAGGTATTCCCTACAAACTGAGGAGGCAACGCCCTCCCACCACAGACATCTCCGGGAAACGGCAAGAGGGTATTGTGGACAAGCATAAGCGCTATTCAGGGGTCCCGGGTATACGTACCAGACAAAGCATTGGTGGCGCCATGTTGCAGGGATTCTGTGGAGGCACAGAACTATGCTTGGGATCACAGAATCTTAGTAGCAGGGACTGAATCCTCCTACCACCGTAGTACCCATGTGCCTAAAAATGATTAGCTGTAGTGTCTCACTTGCCCTCCTACTCACTCACAGAGGAACAAGTGACTAGACACCCCAGAACACAACACTCCAGACCCTCTCAGGAATCGCGGTTACAGGACAAACCCTTTCGCTCTCACACTCGTACTAGTCCACAATAAGATCTGAAAGAGACACGAGAAAAGTTTAAAATATTTATTTTAACTATTGTGCTCTAGTATGCAGTATATGTGCCACAATAAGAAAATGCCTAACACAAATACAGTTCGCATAGTTAGTAGTCCATAAATCATAAAAGGAGCTGTCATTACATAAGACAGGGTAGCCTACCCTCCCCTTCTACAGTAACACAATGATTATATATCAGAAGATCTCTGGGTGTTCTCAGCAGACCCCGTGCCTTAGCATACACAGATGAAAGTTCTACATCTCAGGTGCTGTCACGATTTCTTCCCTGGAAAGATCCCATCTGTGCACACCTATATAACAAAAATATGTGTTCCCAAATAACTGCATTTGTGTGTTTTGTCTAGGTGCTAGGCCTGATCAGAACAGAATAACAAGGGGCATTGTTTGACCTTGATGCTCTGTGCTCCCAGACGCTCCCAGACAGTCCTGTCACTGACACTCCGCACTCCCTTCCTGCTCCATGACGCTCCTGCTCCATGACGCTCCTGCTCCATGACGCTCCTGCTCCATGACGCTCCTGCTCCATGACGCTCCTGCTCCATGACGCTCCCAGACACTCCGTGCTCCCTGATGCTTCCAGACACTCCTGCTCCCTGACGCTCCCATACACTCCACGCTCCCTGACGCTCCGTGCTCCCTGACGCTCCCAGATACTTCTACTCCCTGAAGCTCTGTGCTTCCTCCTTGACACTCTGTGCTCCCTGGCGCTCTGTGCTACCCAAAGCTCTGTGCTACTTGAAGCTCCGTGCTCATTGACCCTCCATGACACTCCTGCTCCCCGACGCTCCCAGACACTCCTGCTCCCTGATGCTCCGGGCTCCCTGACGCTCCCAGATACTCCTGCTCCCCGACACTCTGCGCTCCCTCCCTGACACTGTGTGCACCATGACACTCCGTATTCCCTTCCTGACCCTCCTGCTCCATGACACTCCGCACTCCCTGACGCTCCGTGCTCCCTGACGCTTCCAGACACTCCTGCTCCCTGACGCTTCCAGACACTCCTGCTCCCTGGCGCTCCCAGACACTCCTGCTCCCTGGCGCTCCCAGACACTCCTGCTCCCTGGCGCTCCCAGACACTCCTGCTCCCTGGCGCTCCCAGACACTCCTGCTCCCTGATGCTCCCAGACACTCCTGCTCCCTGATGCTCCCAGACACTCCTGCTCCCTGATGCTCCCAGACACTCCTGCTCCCTGATGCTCCATGCTCCCTGACGGTCCCAGATACTCCTGCTCCATGACACTCCATGCTCTCTGACGCTTCCAGACACTCCTGCTCCCTGACGCTCCCAGACACTCCGCGCTCCCTGATGCTCCGTGCTCCCTGACGCTTCCTGACACTCCTGCCCCCCGACGCTCCCAGACAGTCCTGCTCACTGACACTCCACGCTCCCTGACGCTTCGTGCTCCCTGATGATCCCAGATACTCCTGCTCCCTGACACTCTGTGCTCCCTCCCCGACACTCTGTGCTCCATGACACTCCGAGCTCCATCCCTGACACTCTGTGCTCCATGACACTGTGTAACTGGACGCTCCCCGACACTTCGTGCTCACTGAAGCTCTGTGCTGCTCGAAGTTCTGTGCTCCCTAAAGCTATGTGCTCCCTAAAGCTCCGTGCTCCCTGACGCTATGTGCTCCCTGATGCTACGTGCTCCCTGACGCTACGTGCTCCCTGACACTACGTGCTCCTTGACGCTACGTGCTCCTTGACGCTACGTGCTCCTTGACGCTACGTGCTCCTTGATGCTACGTGCTCCCTGATGCTACGTGCTCCCTGATGCTACATGCTCCCCGATGCTACATGCTCCCTGACGCTACATGCTCCCTGACGCTACATGCTCCCTGACGCTACATGCTCCCTGACGCTACATGCTCCCTGATGCTCCCAGACACTCCATGCTCCCTGACGCTCCATGCTCCCTGACGCTCCCTGACACTCCACGCTCCCCGACACTCCACGCTCCCTCCCGGACACTTCACGCTCCCTCCCCGACACTTCACGCTCCCTCCCCGACACTTCACGCTCCCTCCCCGACACTCTCACGCTCCCTCCCCGACACTTCACGCTCCCTCCCCGACACTCCACGCTCCCTCCCGGACACTCCACGCTCCCTCCCGGACACTCCACGCTCCCTCCCGGACACTCCACGCTCCCTCCCGGACACTCCACGCTCCCTCCCGGACACTCCACGCTCCCTCCCGGACACTCCACGCTCCCTCCCGGACACTCCACGCTCCCTCCCGGACACTCCATGCTCCCTCCCTGACACTTCATGCTCCCTCCCTGACACTCTGTGCTGCCGGACACTTGCTGATGTGGCGATTAGTGGCAAACACTGCATTTTACGGCTTACATATAATACCTGGATTAATCACGTATGAGGGCTCAACAGCACCTCTTGTTCTTTGTATAAGATTTCCAATCGTCTCACGGCACTGTCCTATCTACTACTCCCACAAAAGCCGTCATTACTTCCATCCTTTGCTCTGCTATAGGTTTTTGTGACTCCTCCTCTGCTCCTCATTCCATAGGACTGCCCCCTCTGCTATAGGTTTTTTGTGACTCCACCTCTGCTCCGCATTGCGTCGGACCGCCCCGCAATAGGTTTTTTATGACTCCACCTCTGCTCCTCATTGCGTTGGACCGCCCCGCAATAGGTTTTTTATGACTCCTCCTCTGCTCCTCAATCCGTAGCACCGTCCCCTCTGCTATAGGTTTTTTGTGACTCCTCCTGTGCTCCTCATTCCGTAGCACTGCTCCCTCTGCTATAGGTTTTTTGTGACTCCTCCTCTGCTCCTCAATCCGTAGCACCACTCCCTCTGCTATAGGTTTTTTGTGACTCCTCCTCTGCTCCTCATTCTGTAGCACCACTTCCTCTGCTACAGTTTTTTTTGTGACTCCTCCTCTGTTCCTCATTCTGTAGCACCACTCCCTCTGCTACAGGTTCTTTGTGACTCCTCCTCTGCTCCTCAATCCGTAGTACCCCCCCCTCTGATATAGGTTTTTTGTAACTTCTCCTCTGCTTCTCAATCCGTAGCGCCGCTCCCTCTGCTAAAGGGTTTTTTGTGACTCCTCCTGTGCTCCTCAATCTGTAGCAGCGCTCCCTCCGCTATAGGTTTTTTGTGACTCCTCCTGTGCTCCTCAATCTGTACCACCACTCCCTCTGCTATAGGTTTTTTGTGACTCCTCCTCTGCTCCTCATTCTGTAGCACCACTCCCTCTGCTACCGGTTTTTTGTGACTCCTCCTCTGCTCCTCATTCTGTAGCACCACTCCCTCTGCTACAGGTTTTTTGTGACTCCTCCTCTGCTCCTCATTCCGTAGGACCGCCCCCTCTGCTATAGGTTTTTTGTGACTCCGCCTCTGCTCCTCATTGCGTGGACCGCCCCACTCTGCTATAGGTTTTTTGTGACTTCTCCTCTGCTCCTCATTCTGTAGCACCACTCCCTCTGCTATAGGTTTTTTGTGACACCTCCTGTGCTCCTCAATCTGTAGCACCGCTCCCTCCGCTATAGGTTTTTGTGACTCCTCCTCTGCTCCTCATTCCATAGGATCACCCCCTCAGCTATAGGTTTTTGTGACTCCTCCTGTGCTCCTCATTCCATAGGACCGCCCCCTCTGCTATAGGTTTTTTGTGTTTTCTCCTCTGCTCCTCATTCCGTAGCACCGCTCCCTCTGCTATAGGTTTTTGTGACTCCTCCTCTGCTCCTCAATCCGTAGCACCACTCCCTCTGCTATAGGTTTTTGTGACTCCTCCTCTGCTCCTCAATCCGTAGCACCGCTCCCTCTGCTATAGGTTTTTGTGACTCCTCCTCTGCTCCTCAATCCGTAGCACCGCTCCCTCTGCTATAGGTTTTTATGGCTCCTCCTCTGCTCATTCCGTAGCACCGCTCCCTCTGCTATAGGTTTTTATGACTCCTCCTCTGCTCCTCATTCCGTAGGACCGCCCGCTCTGCTATAGGTTTTTTGGGACTCCTCCTCTGCTCCTCAATCCGTAGCACCGCTCCCTCTACTATAGGTTTTTTATGACTCCTCCTCTGCTCTTCTTTCCATAGCACCGCTCCCTCCGCTATAGGTTTTTGTGACTCCTCCTGTGCTCCTCAATCCGTAGCACCGCTCCCTCTGCTATAGGTTTTTTGTGACTCCTCCTCTGCTCCTCATTCCGTAGGACTACCCCCTCTGCTATAGGTTATTTGTGACTCCTCCTCTGCTCATCATTCCGTAGGATCACCCCCTCAACTATAGGTTTTTGTGACTCCTCCTCTGCTCCTCAATCCGTAGCACCGCTCCCTCTGCTATAGGTTTTTGTGCCTCCTCCTCTGCTCCTCATTCCATAGGACCGCCCCTCTGCTATAGGTTTTTGTGTCTTCTCCTCTGCTCCTCATTCCGTAGCACCGCTCCCTCTGCTAAAGGGTTTTTGTGAATCCTCCTGTGCTCCTCAATCTGTAGCAGCGCTCCCTCCGCTATAGGTTTTTTGTGACTCCTCCTGTGCTCCTCAATCTGTAGCACCACTCCCTCTGTTATAGGTTTTTTGTGACTCCTCCTCTGCTCCTCATTCTGTAGCACCACTCCCTCTGCTACCGGTTTTTTGTGACTCCTCCTCTGCTCCTCATTCTGTAGCACCACTCCCTCTGCTACAGGTTTTTTGTGACTCCTCCTCTGCTCCTCATTCCGAAGGACCGCCCCCTCTGCTATAGGTTTTTTGTGACTCCGCCTCTGCTCCTCATTGCGTGGACCGCCCTGCTCTGCTATAGGTTTTTTGTGACTTCTCCTCTGCTCCTCATTCTGTAGCACCACTCCCTCTGCTATAGGTTTTTTGTGACACCTCCTGTGCTCCTCAATCTGTAGCACCGCTCCCTCCGCTATAGGTTTTTGTGACTCCTCCTCTGCTCCTCATTCCATAGGATCACCCCCTCAGCTATAGGTTTTTGTGACTCCTCCTGTGCTCCTCATTCCATAGGACCTCCCCCTCTGCTATAGGTTTTTTGTGTTTTCTCCTCTGCTCCTCATTCCGTAGCACCGCTCCCTCTGCTATAGGTTTTTGTGACTCCTCCTCTGCTCCTCAATCCGTAGCACCACTCCCTCTGCTATAGGTTTTTGTGACTCCTCCTCTGCTCCTCAATCCGTAGCACCGCTCCCTCTGCTATAGGTTTTTTGTGACTCCTCCTCTGCTCCTCAATCCGTAGCACCGCTCCCTCTGCTATAGGTTTTTTATGGCTCCTCCTCTGCTCATTCCGTAGCACCGCTCCCTCTGCTATAGGTTTTTTATGACTCCTCCTCTGCTCCTCATTCCGTAGGACCGCCCGCTCTGCTATAGGTTTTTGGGACTCCTCCTCTGCTCCTCAATCCGTAGCACCGCTCCCTCTGCTATAGGTTTTTGGGACTCCTCCTCTGCTCCTCAATCCGTAGCACCGCTCCCTCTGCTATAGGTTTTTTGTGACTTCTCCTCTGCTCCTCAATCCGTAGCACCGCTCCCTCTACTATAGGTTTTTTATGACTCCTCCTCTGCTCTTCTTTCCATAGCACCGCTCCCTCTGCTATAGGTTTTTTGTGACTCCTCCTGTGCTCCTCAATCTGTAGCACCGCTCCCTCCGCTATAGGTTTTTGTGACTCCTCCTGTGCTCCTCAATCCGTAGCACCGCTCCCTCTGCTATAGGTTTTTTGTGACTCCGCCTCTGCTCCTCATTCCGTAGGACTACCCCCTCTGCTATAGGTTATTTGTGACTCCTCCTCTGCTCATCATTCCGTAGGATCACCCCCTCAGCTATAGGTTTTTGTGACTCCTCCTCTGCTCCTCAATCCGTAGCACCGCTCCCTCTGCTATAGGTTTTTGTGACTCCTCCTCTGCTCCTCAATCCGTAGCACCACTCCCTCTGCTATAGGTTTTTGTGACTCCTCCTCTGCTCCTCAATCCGTAGCACCGCTCCCTCTGCTATAGGTTTTTGTGACTCCTCCTCTGCTCCTCAATCCGTAGCACCGCTCCCTCTGCTATAGGTTTTTATGGCTCCTCCTCTGCTCATTCCGTAGCACCGCTCCCTCTGCTATAGGTTTTTATGACTCCTCCTCTGCTCCTCATTCCGTAGGACCGCCCGCTCTGCTATAGGTTTTTGGGACTCCTCCTCTGCTCCTCAATCCGTAGCACCGCTCCCTCTGCTATAGGTTTTTGGGACTCCTCCTCTGCTCCTCAATCCGTAGCACCGCTCCCTCTGCTATAGGTTTTTGTGACTTCTCCTCTGCTCCTCAATCCGTAGCACCGCTCCCTCTACTATAGGTTTTTATGACTCCTCCTCTGCTCTTCTTTCCATAGCACCGCTCCCTCTGCTATAGGTTTTTGTGACTCCTCCTGTGCTCCTCAATCTGTAGCACCGCTCCCTCCGCTATAGGTTTTTGTGACTCCTCCTGTGCTCCTCAATCCGTAGCACCGCTCCCTCTGCTATAGGTTTTTGTGACTCCGCCTCTGCTCCTCATTCCGTAGGACTACCCCCTCTGCTATAGGTTATTTGTGACTCCTCCTCTGCTCATCATTCCGTAGGATCACCCCCTCAGCTATAGGTTTTTGTGACTCCTCCTCTGCTCCTCAATCCGTAGCACCGCTCCCTCTGCTATAGGTTTTTGTGCCTCCTCCTCTGCTCCTCATTCCATAGGACCGCCCCCTCTGCTATAGGTTTTTTGTGTCTTCTCCTCTGCTCCTCATTCCGTAGCACCGCTCCCTCTGCTATAGGTTTTTGCGACTCCTCCTCTGCTCCTAAATCCGTAGCACCGCTCCCTCTGCTATAGGTTTTTTATGACTCCTCCTCTGCTCCTCATTCCGTAGGACCGCCCCCTCTGCTATAGGTTTTTTGTGACTCCTCCTCTGCTCCTCAATCCGTAGCATCGCTCCCTCTGCTATAGGTTTTTTGTGACTCCTCCTCTGCTCCTCAATCCGTAGCACCGCTCCCTCTGCTATAGGTTTTTTATGACTCCTCCTCTGCTCTTCATTCCGTAGCACCGCTCCCTCTGCTATAGGTTTTTTGTGACTCCTCCTCTGCTCTTCATTCTGTAGGACTGCCCCCCTCTGCTATACGTTTTTTGTGACTCCTCCTCTGCTCCTCATACTGTAGGACCACCCCCTCAGCTATAGGTTTATTGTGATGACTCCTCTGCTCCTCATTACGTAGGACCGCCCCTTCTGCTATGGCTCCGCCCTCTACTTCCCTCTCCCATCTGCTGCGTGGAGGGCCTTCCACCGACTTCCATTGGCGCACTATATCTCTACGGGCTACTACCAGGGCCAGCTCTAGAAATCTTAGAAATCTATTACCAGGGGAGTAGCTTGGTCAGTAAGATTGGGGGGGGAGGGGGGGAGCTTCAGAATTTCCAACAAGCATATAATATTATAATAAATTTTATGACAAGCAGGGCGCATGAGAGGGGCTTAAGGGGCAGTGGATAGGGAGAGGAATGTAGATTGGTAGGGGTCCTATGCGACAGAAACCACAATATTTTGTAAAATAAACATTTTTGAAGACTTTCAAAACAGGGAGAGAGAGTGTGTGTGTGTTTTTGTCTGAATGTATGAAAATATGCCATGTGAAATCCGATAAATGCCTCATCATACCCGATTGAAAGAACCAATACCTAACTATTTACCAGAAAATACATTTATTAGGGGGGTGTAACACCCCAAACACCCCCCTGAAGCTATTCCCCTGTCAATTGCCCACGGTCTCTCCCGGCCTACACGGCCATAACCCCACAGACACACTTCCATTTTAATGAAATAATTGTTCCCTATGGAAAAACATAATCACTGCATTTGGAGCACAGTCAAGTTTCAAGGAAGTTAAGAAAAGAGAATGGTGTTTGCTCTCTCTAGGGGTAGGACACCTGGTCAGATGGTACACAGGGCAGGTCAGCAAGTAAGTAAGGTCCTGTTGTTGTATTCCGCTTTAGGTGTCCGTATATAGGTTTTCCTGAAACATGTCCTTATATAGGCACAATTCGCATTGCCCTTATATAGGCATAGAATCCCAGTCCTTATTTAGGCATTAGCCGTGCACTCCAAATACAGGCATGGTCACCGACATCCGTCCACCCTAACGTCACAACGAGTTCTTAGAAACCAGACCCTTAAGCTCTCGGGAGTTCCCTAGCACAGGATTATTGATTTCTCCAAGAACTCATCTATTATGTATGAACCGTTATACCTTAAGGGTTCATTCCTGACGTCTTCCTCTGTCCGACTTCACGTCAATGCTAACATTCCAAGGCACCTACAAGGTATAAATATACCTTCCCTTGCCCAAGCAAGTTAGAGGGGACCTCGACTTCAGAGGAGCCCGTATCCCGGCCTGACGCACTGAGAAGACGCTGTCATTCCTGCTCACAGAAGAATCCAACTTCCAGTGATCTGACTCCCTTCGCGGGGTGTTAGAGTTCCAGACCCGGCAAGAGATTCCCACCTCTCTCATTCTCAAGGTATGGAGCTGACTAGAACCTAGAGGGACTCTTGGCATACTAGACTTAACATACTCTTAGTATACCATATTAGAGAATACTCCACCTACTTATTACCTTTCCCTACACTACACCTAGAATAGGTTAGGTACATCGGGGTAGAACTAGCTTAGAGACGCATCGTATGAGTACTCGCATTTTTAGCTCATGTTATTTATGTACGTGAATATTTGCTAAAAGATAATGCTAGCGCAGTATTATTTATTTCTACTGCTTACGCTGTACATTATTTATCTTGCATACTGTCTTGTGATCATAACAGCACATATCTCTTACACGAGAAACAAGACTGTTCAATAAAACCTTTTATTGAAACGCCCGTCTTTCCTTTCTGTGTAACTCTGTAGAAACTAAGCATGCACGATTGACTGAGTGAAACTGTTATCTATTGTTTCCACAATTCTGAGACGTGTTCCGATTCTAAAGGGAAACAAAGTAGTCATGTTTATGCAGTTGCCAGAAACTACTCCCTTCTTGTTCTCAAGGAGTTTCTAGTGGCCTCTGAGCTAGCTGGCACAAAAGTAATTAAGTTTAATATACTCGATAGGGACATACCGACCTCAGTCCTATGTCAAGCCTATAGGTTATATTATTCCAATGCGCAGAGCCTATTAGGGAAATAGGAACTACACTACACTGTGCCGAGGGTGTCGAGGCCCCGCCATCTTTGGGAACTTGTCGTGTGTACTTCCGGGATCACACTCTGTAAAATAGGCTTTGTCCAATGGAATTTAAATAGCTCTGGCAACGGATTCTTATATCCTCCGCTTTTAATGAATGTCAAGGGTTCTATGAATGTCACGTCTGTGCTGTCGGCAAACCTGGAGCAAGTAAAAGCAAACTGTTGTGGTTCCCCGGACTCACCAAAGATCTCCCTACAGGAACGGATGAACTGCAGCAGCACACGCTGCATGTCCATGCAATCAAGTGTATAAGGGAGCACTGTGCAACTGCCAAGCTGAACATCAAAGACCTTAATACATCAAAAATGAGAGGCTCCGTTCGGGAGATGATAAAATCACCCCGATGCTGGAGGATCTGGAGGTCAGGAGCCAACGCAGGCACGCCTGCGGCTGCAGGACTTCAGGGTTCAGACATTTACTGCAACGTAACCGTGGAAGAGGACTTTCAGAGGCAGCTGAGACAAAAGAGAAGCAGCTATAAGCCCACTATGCCCCTAAATTGGAGTGGGTTCATGTGTTCCGACCCCTGAGTAAACCCTGTTTGCACAGGATCCGGAAGTACGAGCTGGGTTTTATTTACTGTATTCTGTAATTACCGTGTGTGTTAAACATCTCATATTTTTGTTACATTTTGGCAGGTCAAACCTGACAGAATGTAACAGGGGAAAAGTATATAGTATTTACCATTCCAAGTGGATTTTGGTGAAATAAGCACCAGAATCTGCATGTTATTCCCCAGACCCTAATAATAGTGCTATTTATAGCTCCAGATATCTAACGTACCCTGGATAGCCTCATTTATCTGGTGCAACAAAAAGCACCTGATTCTGGTGAACTCAGAACCAAGGCCTAAGTGCTCTTACTCAAAGATGAGACCCTAGCTCTCAAGTCAGAAGCCTGGACTTTCTTTAGAAGGGTTCATTTGTCGCGAGAGCTCTGTTGGACGAGTTTATGAAGATTTGTTGTTTTTTTTTGTACCTTAGCTGACTGCCAAGAGTGACGAACAAGATTTTAAAAACCAAATGCACAGCTACTTACATGGAGCCAATTGTTAAGGCTCATTCTAGTAATGTCCTCTGCTTGGCCATACCAAAGAGGTTGATTGTGCAACTTCAACAAGCACAGAGTATTCAAAGCCACTGTTTCTTCAGTCTGAGAAAGTTCACTGGCTTCTCGTAAGGTCAGCATTTGCTTTAAGTTACTCTTGAGTAGAATTACATATAAGCAAGGATTGGACTCCAAATACTTACAAGAGTTTGTTACATCTAATTGCTAATTTATGAAGGGTGTGAGATATGTTTGGGAGTCCTAGGCGCCACTACCAGGAATGGACTCCTGTCGTACTTACGAGACGTACCTTACATCTATCCAGTGGAGCTGGAATAACTTTTAGAGTGGAGGAGTGGGCCGTTAACATCACCTAAATAAAAGCATAGGGGACATTGGGCAGGCTGTCTCTGAAAACAAATGCTACCAGAGGAAAAACATTTATTGTTAATTCTCCATCTAAAGTCTTCAAGTTTTATTGAGGGGCTGCGGCACCTCCTGCATCCCTTGTTCCAGCGTCACTGCCTCAATGGCACCCCTTGTTCTAGCACCACTGCCTCAATGGCACCCCTTGTTCCAGCGCCACTGCCTCGATGGCACCCCTTGTTCCAGCACCACTGCCTCGATGGCACCCCTTGTTCCAGCACCACTACCTCAATGCCACCCCTTGTTCCAGTGCCGCTGCCTCAATGCCACCGCTTGTTCCAGTGCCGCTGCCTCGAAGGCACCCCTTGTTCCAGCGCCACTGCCTCAATGGCACCTCTAGTTCTAGAGCCACTGCCTCGATGGCACCCCTTGTTCCGGCGTCACAGCCTCGATGGCACCCCTTGTTCCTGCGCCATTGCCCCGATGGCACCCCTTTTTCCAGCGCCACTGCCTCGATGGCACCTTTAGTTCTAGAGCCACTGCCTCAATGGCACCCCTTGTTCCAGCGCCGCTGCCTCAATGGCACCCCTTGTTCCAGCGCCGCTGCCTCGATGGCACCCCTTGTTCCAGCTCCGCTGCCTCGATGGACCCCTTGTTCTAGCGTCAATGCCTTGATGGCACCACTTGTTCCAGAGCCATTGCCTTGATGGCACCCCTTGTTCCAGCACCACTGCCTCGATGGCACCGGTGGTTCCAGTGCTACTGCTTCGGAGGCACCCCTTGTTCCAATGCCACGGTCTCAATGGCACCCCTTGTTCCTGGTCCACTGCCTCGATAGCATCCCTGGTTCCAGCTCCACTGCTTCAATGGCACCCCTTGTTCCAGCGCCTCTGCCTCAATGGCACCCCTTGTTCCAGCGCAACTGCCTTGATGGCACCCCTTGTTCCAGCGCAACTGCCTTGATGGCACCCCTTGTTCCAGCACCGTTTCCTTGATGGCACCCCTTGTTCCAGCACCGTTGCCTCAATGGCATCCCTTGTTTCAGCACCACTGCCTCAATGGCACCCCTTGTTCCTGTGCCATTGCCTCAATGGCACCCCTTGTTCCAGCACCACTGCCTCGATGACACTCCTTGTTCCAGCGCCGCTGCCTCTATGGCACCCCTGGTTCCAGCGCCACTGCCTCAATGGCACCCCTTGTTCCAGCGCAACTGCCTTGATGGCACTTCTTGTTCCAGCACCACTGCCTCGATGGCACCCCTTGTTCCAGCGCTGCTGCCTCAATGGCACCCCTTGTTCCAGCGCCACTGCCTCGATGGCACCCCTTGTTCCAGCATCGCTGCCTCGATGGCACCCCTTCTCCAGCGCCACTGCCGCCATGGCACCTCTTGTTCTAGAGTCATTGCCTCGATGGCACCCCTTGTTCCAGCGCCGCTGCCTCAATGGCACCCCTTGTTCCAGCGCCACTACCTCCATGGCACCCCTTGTTCCAGCGTCATTGCCTCGATGGCACCCCTTGTTCAAGCGCCACTGCCTCGATGGCACCCCTTGTTCCAGCTCCGCTGCCTCAATGGCACCACTTGTTCCAGCGCCGCTGCCTCAATGGCACCACTTGTTCCAGCGCCGCTGCCTCGATGGCACCCCTTGTTCCAGCACCACTGCCTCGATGGCACCCCTTGTTCCAGCACCACTGCCTCGATGGCACCCTTGTTCCAGCACCACTGCCTCGATGGCACCTCTTGTTCCAGTGCCTCGATGGCACTCCTTGTTCCAGCACCACTGCCTCAATGGCACCCCTTATTCCAGCATCATTGCCTCGATGGCACCCCTTGTTCCAGTGCCTCGATGGCACTCCTTGTTCCAGCACCACTGCCTCAATGGCACCCCTTATTCCAGCATCATTGCCTCAATGGCACCCCTTGTTCCACTGCCTCGATGGCACCACTTGTTCCAGTGCCGCTGCCTCGATGGCACCCCTTGTTCCGGTGTCGCTGCCTCAATGGCACCCCTTGTTCCAGCACCGTTGCCTCGATGTTGCTTGAAATGCAAACTAAACCTGTCTGGTTTAACTTGTCCTTGTCCACAAGGCACAGCTCAGCACCTAGAACTCATTTCATTTAGGTAGATGAAACATTTGTACAGTGCACATTACAGCCTAAGTGTGAGTGAAACACCTTGCTAAGCAACTAGTTACACAGCGCTGGAAATCTCGCACGGCGCCCCGGGAGGGCAAATTGAGGGAGGAGGTAATTAGATGGGCCGTGGCTGAGGGGGAAGCGCTTCGGTGTGAGGAATATAGGGGATTGAGAAAGAAGCTGATCTATCTCGAATGGGCTCAGTTATTAGAACAGTTTAAAGCAGAAATAGGTGAGGACACAGTAGGTCCCCAGGATATGCTGAATGACCAATCAAGCAGTGCCTGATTCTCAAATGTGCTGTGGTTTGGACATGCATGTTTGTCCTCTTCCCCCCTTTCTCCCCGTTTCTGGTCCTTCCTCCCCCCCTGTCCCTCCCTTTCCTGAGCCCTCTCTTCCAGTATGAGAATATTTGCCCTGATGGGCACCCAGCCCGGACGGGGGCGATTGAGTAATGGCGGCAAAGTTTTCTGTAAAAGTTTGGTTTTTGGGTGGGATCACAGGGGTTTGTTATTGGGGAGGATAAAAGACTACACTGTACCACGCAGATTGGTTTATAGGTTCATCAGGAACCTAGCTGAGGACAAATACGACGGGTTTGATTGCTCAATTACTGTATCTGTATGGTAACATATGAACCGATGTACACTGGGTTTGCAAACCGTTTTAACGACAAAAGTAATGTTGAAATGTATACTTTGATTGCATACCCATGAATTCAATAAAAAATTGTTTAAAAAAAAAGTGAGAGTGAAACACTAAGATCTAGAAATTAAAAACAAGCAGAGCGGACATTGGTGCCATGTAAAGAGAAAAGAGGGTAGTAAAATATAGAAAGTTAAAGAGTACTTGGGACAGACTGCCCACAGAAGTTAGCACAGGTTTAAGGACCTCTTTGGGCTAAAATGGACCTTCCTCTCGACCGGAACCGGGACCTCTGGGTCTGCCAGGCCACAAGCAGCTTTAGGGACCGCTCCCTCAAAGCCTTCGGAGCCATGACCTGGCAGTCAGAGCACGACTGAGCCGTGGTCACGCTCCAGACACCAGAGACAAACCAAATGCAGGTCGGTCACCGAGATGGCGCGGTGACATGGGCCGCATGGCTTAAACCCTGAAGTCTTTCTAGACATGGTACCTATACACCAGAAATGGGGGTTGACAAAAAGTAGAAAAAAGCCTGTCAAAAAGTGACAGAGGGTAGCTCTCTTCACCGATAAGCTCTTGACTGGTGTGGAAAGAAAAGAACTGATGCTGGTGCGCCGAGGGGGCACCTATATAGGGAACGCAGACGTCACTTCCGGCGCGGACGATGTCACGCGGAGCCGACCGACGCCACCTGCCGGCGTGCAGGGGTATTGCTCAAAGAAAAATCTTCCAGATCCAGTCTGACGCCTGGGAAATTCAAAGGTAAGGAATCTGCGGCTAGATGTCTCTATCAGATAGAAAAACTCAGGTGGACTCTGTTAGTTCAAGGAGTAGCTGCTTTTTTCCCCACGCACCGCCCCTGCTTTGCAAGACCACCCCTGAAGGCTCTCTACTGGCTCCTACTGAAGCAGAGGATCACATTTAAACCTCTTTGCAGCATCCACAAGGCTGCTGTACCAAGGCCTTGGCTACTAGCAAACATCAGCTCATCAGTCAACCCTCAGTCAGAGAACTAGCCTTCAAAAAAACGACTTGAAGACATATCGCTAGCGTTTCGTGGCCTAGACTCTACCCAACCTCGAGAGCAGAACCCAACCTTCTCAGCTTCAAGAAATGCATCAAAACAGAACAATTAAAACGGGCTTTCTGAGGAAGGCCTATGACTACAGGGTCTATTTTAGGTCCTTGCAGTGACCAAAATGTGAAAAGGGCCCTTTAAACAAACAAAAAAAAAAAAAGTATCCAAATAAATAATACAGCACGAGCCTCAAACACACACACCTTACAAGACTCTGAAGTCAACAGTTTACCTGCATGATGGCGATATCCTTCTCGAGCGCCCGGCATTCCTCCTCCAAGATGGATCTGGGGAGAGAAGGAGAGCTTGTAACTGTGCTGGCATTTGGCTCCATCATCTTTACACCAATATATAGAAAGGAAAAGACTAGCATAATGTGTTGTGTCTAACAGTCATAGCCAATGGAGGGAAGCAAACTTTTCAACAGGGCTGTTCTGGAAAAATGGAGGAGGAAGGAGAGAGGTTTGTTTAAATGATGGAATAACCTAACTCCTGACAAGGAGGCAATAGCCAACTGGGACAAAATCTCTTTCCAGCGACACTGTACAAACAATAGCCTCAAAACCTGAGGAACCATCAACATTGAACAAATAATACCTCAAAACCTGAGGAAACGTTACCTTTATGGTAATTCCATTAGTAGCAGTCATTGTTTCGCCCTCCTTCACGGCCGTCTCAGAACAGCCAGGAAAACATGAAACAAGCTTCTAAACAGAATGCAGCCACATAAAAAAAATGCTGTGTGTGTGCGTGTGTGTGCGTGTGTGCGCGTCAGTGTCACTCTTGTACGGATTCACCAACCAGAACACCCTGTTCTTGATTGTATAATTCTGCTGGCCTGAGGACTAAAGTCAGGAGGGGTATAGTAGATTGTATACAATCATTTAAAATGAAGCAGTCTATGTCTGCCATTGAAGGAGACTGCTGTGGTGAACACACAGCATTTCTCCAGTTGTTCAGACAGTGGAAAACCTTCTGGTTGGCAGTTTCTCTACCGCTTGCGCCTTCGTCGTCGTGTTATAGATCTGCGTTAGCTAACATACATCCTTTGCAGTTACTTTTACATACGCTCAGGCTAAAGATCTGGGATAGCGGACGTACAGCCTTTGCAGTTCCTTTTACATATGGTCGAGCTATAATCTGCGATAGCTGGAGTACGACCTTTGCAGTTCCTTTTATTACTTGAACATGAAATACCTTGAAACAACAAGAGACAAGAGGCTTTTGGCAAAACAGGAACAGTTTGTTTAATTAGACATAGAGGCCAGAGGTACAGTTACAGGCACACAGTCTAAGGACTGTCTCAATTTTCAATTGATCTGCAACTTTCTTATATACAGTTCATCGTAGTTAATAAAGATTTCCGGCGATCCTTGTGTGGTGAGGAATGTAAGTTGCAGCCTTTGGTGTCCTAACTTGCCTAATGGATAATACAGGTGGGCCTCGACCTTGCATGGACACAATGTGTCCAGTGGGTAAAGTGTCCGGATGTCCGGCATGGGGAGCGCATGATCACTGCATGTGCTGTGTCCTGATTGGATATATGTTCCTAACTCATGTGGCATCTGATTTTAGTGTTTTAGGAGTGTGTGTACTACCCCTCGGTCATGTGTGCTTTATTTGGGCCAATCTCGCTTGACCACTGTAGTGTTGCTGCGCCTATCTGTGGGATTGATCTAAGGTTTCCTGTCTGTGCGTTTGTCTGACGGCTTTGTGCCACCCCATCAATCAATAACCTCGGGCCTAGGTCTCATTGCTTGCCTGACTACATATTTGCAAGTCGGAGTTGGCGTGGAGTTCACAACGGGCAAATTTGTTAATAAAGACGTTGTTTTGTTCAACATAAATGAGTGTATCGTTTTTCATATCAGCATCAACTTTTTCCATATTAGCACTTTTGCATACGGCCGGCTATAGATCTGCGATAGCTGGCATACGGCCTTTGCAGTTCCTTTTACATACGGTCAGGTTGTAGATCTGTGATAGCTGGCGTACAGCCTTGGGAGTTCATTTTACATACGCTCAGGCTATAGATCTATGATGGCTGACGTACAGCCTTGGGAGTTCATTTTACATACGCTCAGGCTATAGATCTATGATGGCTGACGTACAACCTTGGGAGTTCATTTTACATACGCTCAGGCTATAGATCTGCTATAGCTGGAGTACGACCTTTGCAGTTACTTTTACATACGCTCAGGCTATAGATCTGTGATAACTGACGTACAGCCTTGGGAGTTCATTTTACATACGCTCAGGCTATAGATCTATGATGGCTGACGTACAGCCTTGGGAGTTCATTTTACATACGCTCAGGCTATAGATCTGCTATAGCTGGAGTACGACCTTTGCAGTTACTTTTACATACGCTCAGGCTATAGATCTGTGATAGCTGACGTACAGCCTTGGGAGTTCATTTTACATACGCTCAGGCTATAGATCTATGATGGCTGACGTACAGCCTTGGGAGTTCATTTTACATACGTCCAGGCTATAGATCTGCTATAGCTGGAGTACGACCTTTGCAGTTACTTTTACATACGCTCAGGCTATAGATCTGTGATAGCTGGCGTAAGGCCTTGGGAGTTCATTTTACATACGCTCAGGCTATAGATCTGCTATAGCTGGAGTACGACCTTTGCAGTTCCTTTTACATACGCTCAGGCTATAGATCTGTGATAGCTGACGTACAGCCTTGGGAGTTCATTTTACATACGCTCAGGCTATAGATCTGTGATAGCTGACGTACAGCCTTGGGAGTTCATTTTACATATGGCCAAACTATAGATCTGTGATGGCTGGCGTACGGCCTTTGCAGTTCCTTTTACAAATGGCTGTCCTATAGATCTGTGATAGTTGGCGTGCGGCTTTTGTAGTTCCTTTCACATACGCTCAGGCTATAGATCTGTGATAGCTGGTGTACGGCCTTTGCAGTTCCTTTTACATACGGTCGGGCTATAGATCTGCGATAGCTGGAGTACAGCCTTTGCAGTTACTTTTACATACGCTCAGGCTATAGATCTGTGATAGCTGACGTACAGCCTTGGGAGTTCATTTTACATATGGCCAAACTATAGATCTGTGATGGCTGGCATGCGGCCTTTGCAGTTCCTTTTACATACGGTCGGGCTATAGATCTGCGATAGCTGGTGTACGGCCTTTGCAGTTACTTTTACATATGGCAGTGCTATAGATCTGCTATAGCTGGAGTACGACCTTTGTAGTTCCTTTTACATACAGTCAGGCTATAGATCTGTGATAGCTGGAGAACGACCTTTGCAGTTCCTTTTACATATGGTCGGGCTATAGATCTGTGATAGTGGCATACAGCCTTTGTAGTTCCTTTTACATATGGTCGGGCTATAGATCTGTGATAGTGGCATACAGCCTTTGTAGTTCCTTTTACATATGGTCGGGCTATAGATCTGTGATAGTGGCATACAGCCTTTGTAGTTCCTTTTACATATGGTCGGGCTATAGATCTGTGATAGCTGGCGTACAGCCTTGGGAGTTCATTTTACATACGCTCAGGCTATAGATCTATGATGGCTGACGTACAGCCTTGGGAGTTCATTTTACATACGCTCAGGCTATAGATCTATGATGGCTGACGTACAGCCTTGGGAGTTCATTTTACATACGCTCAGGCTATAGATCTGCTATAGCTGGAGTACGACCTTTGCAGTTACTTTTACATACGCTCAGGCTATAGATCTGTGATAGCTGACGTACAGCCTTGGGAGTTCATTTTACATACGCTCAGGCTATAGATCTATGATGGCTGACGTACAGCCTTGGGAGTTCATTTTACATACGTCCAGGCTATAGATCTGCTATAGCTGGAGTACGACCTTTGCAGTTACTTTTACATACGCTCAGGCTATAGATCTGTGATAGCTGGCGTAAGGCCTTGGGAGTTCATTTTACATACGCTCAGGCTATAGATCTGCTATAGCTGGAGTACGACCTTTGCAGTTACTTTTACATACGCTCAGGCTATAGATCTGCGATAGCTGGCGTAAGGCCTTGGGAGTTCATTTTACATACGCTCAGGCTATAGATCTGCTATAGCTGGAGTACGACCTTTGCAGTTCCTTTTACAAATGGCTGTGCTATACATCTGTGATAGTTGGCGTACAGCCTTTGCAGTTCCTTTTACATACGCTCAGGCTATAGATCTGTGATAGCTGACGTACAGCCTTGGGAGTTCATTTTACATACGCTCAGGCTATAGATCTGTGATAGCTGACGTACAGCCTTGGGAGTTCATTTTACATATGGCCAAACTATAGATCTGTGATGGCTGGCGTACGGCCTTTGCAGTTCCTTTTACAAATGGCTGTGCTATAGATCTGTGATAGTTGGCGTGCGGCTTTTGTAGTTCCTTTCACATACGCTCAGGCTATAGATCTGTGATAGCTGGTGTACGGCCTTTGCAGTTCCTTTTACATACGGTCGGGCTATAGATCTGCGATAGCTGGCATACGGCCTTTGTAGTTCCTTTTACATATGGCAGTGCTATAGATCTGCTATAGCTGGAGTACGACCTTTGTAGTTCCTTTTACATACAGTCAGGCTATAGATCTGTGATTGCTGGAGAACGACCTTTGCAGTTCCTTTTACATACAGTCAGGCTATAGATCTGTGATAGCTGGAGAACGACCTTTGCAGTTCCTTTTACATATGGTCGGGCTATAGATCTGTGATAGCTGGCATACAGCCTTTGCAGTTCCTTTTAAATATGGTCGGGCTATAGATCTGTGATAGTGTCATACAGCCTTTGTAGTTCCTTTTACATATGGTCGGGCTATAGATCTGTGATAGTGGCATACAGCCTTTGTAGTTCCTTTTACATATGGTCGGGCTATAGATCTGTGATAGTGGCATACAGCCTTTGTAGTTCCTTTTACATATGGTCGGGCTATAGATCTGTGATAGTGGCATACAGCCTTTGTAGTTCCTTTTACATATGGTCGGGCTATAGACCTGTGATAGTGGCATACAGCCTTTGCAGTTCCTTTTAAATATGGTCGGGCTATAGATCTGTGATAGTGGCATACAGCCTTTGTAGTTCCTTTTACATATGGTCGGGCTATAGATCTGTGATAGTGGCATACAGCCTTTGTAGTTCCTTTTACATATGGTCGGGCTATAGATCTGTGATAGTGGCATACAGCCTTTGTAGTTCCTTTTACATATGGTCGGGCTATAGATCTGTGATAGTGGCATACAGCCTTTGTAGTTCCTTTTACATATGGTCGGGCTATAGATCTGTGATAGTGGCATACAGCCTTTGTAGTTCCTTTTACATATGGTCGGGCTATAGATCTGTGATAGTGGCATACAGCCTTTGCAGTTCCTTTTAAATATGGTCGGGCTATAGTTCTGTGATAGTGGCATACAGCCTTTGCAGTTCCTTTTAAATATGGTCGGGCTATAGATCTGTGATAGCTGGCATACAGCCTTTGCAGTTCCTTTTAAATTTGGTCAAGCTATAGATCTGTGATAGTGGCATACAGCCTTTGTAGTTCCTTTTACATATGGCAGTGCCATAGATCTGCGATAGCTGGTGTACCACCTTTGTAGTTCCTTTTACATATGGTCGGGCTATAGATCTGTGATAGTGGCATACAGCCTTTGTAGTTCCTTTTACATATGGTCGGGCTATAGATCTGTGATAGCTGGCATACAGCCTTTGCAGTTCCTTTTAAATATGGTCGGGCTATAGATCTGTGATAGTGGCATACAGCCTTTGCAGTTCCTTTTAAATATGGTCGGGCTATAGATCTGTGATAGTGGCATACAGCCTTTGTAGTTCCTTTTACATATGGTCGGGCTATAGATCTGTGATAGTGGCATACAGCCTTTGTAGTTCCTTTTACATATGGCAGTGCCATAGATCTGCGATAGCTGGTGTACCACCTTTGTAGTTCCTTTTACATATGGTCGGGCTATAGATCTGTGATAGTGGCATACAGCCTTTGTAGTTCCTTTTACATATGGTCGGGCTATAGATCTGTGATAGTGGCATACAGCCTTTGCAGTTCCTTTTAAATATGGTCGGGCTATAGATCTGTGATAGTGGCATACAGCCTTTGTAGTTCCTTTTACATATGGTCGGGCTATAGATCTGTGATAGTGGCATACAGCCTTTGTAGATCCTTTTACATATGGCAGTGCCATAGATCTGCGATAGCTGGTGTACCACCTTTGTAGTTCCTTTTACATACAGTCAGGCTATAGATTTGTGATAGCTGACGTACAGCCTTGGGAGTTCATTTTACATATGGCCGTGCTATAGATCTGCGATAGCTGGCGTAAGGCCTTTGCAGTTCCTTTTACATACAGCAGGGCTATAGATCTGCAATAGCTGGCGTACGGCCTCTCCAGTTCCCTTTATATATGGCCTAGCTATAGATCTGCGATAGCTGGCGTAAGGCCTTTGCAGTTGTTTTTACATACGGTCTGGCTATAGATCTGCAATAGCTGGCGTACGGCCTTTGCAGTTCCTTTTACATATGGTCGGGCTATAAATCTGAGATAGCTGGCACACAGCCTTTGCAGTTACTATTGGATACGCTCAGGCTAAAAGATCTGCGATAGCTGGCGTACTGCCTTTGCAGTTACTTTTACATACGCGCAGGCTATAGATCTGCGATAGCTGGTGTACAGCCTTGGGAGTTCATTTTACATACGCTCAGGCTATAGATCTGCAATAGCTGGTGTACGGCATTTGCAGTGCCTTTTACATACAGTCAGGCTATAGATCTACGATAGCTGGCATACGGCCTTTGCAATTCCTTTTACATACAGTCAGGCTATAGATCTGCGATAGCTGGCATACGGCCTTTGCCGTTCCTCCTACAGAATGTCAGGCTATAGATCTGCAATAGCTGACGTACAGCCTTGGGAGTTCCTTTTACAAACAATCAGGCTACAGATCTGCGATAGCAGCGTACAGCCTTTGAAGTTCCCTTTACATAGAGCCATGCTATAGATATGGGATAGCTGGCATACATCCTTTGCAGTTCCTTTTACATATGGTCGGGCTATAGATCTGCGATAGCTGGTATGCGTTTGGGCTATAGATCTGCGATAGCTGGCATATGTTCGGGCTATAGATCTGCGATAGCTGGCATACGTTCGGGCTATAGATCTGCGAAAGCTGGCGTACGTTCGGGCTATAGATCTGCGATAGCTGGTGTACGGCCTTTGCAGTTCCTTTTAAATATGGTCAGGCTATAGATCTGCAATAGCTGGCGTACAGCCTTGGGAGTTCCTTTTACCTTAGTGAGGATGACACTCGCCCAGGACTCCAAGGATAAGATGGGTAAGTCCCTGCACAGATTCCCACAGGCAAAAATATATGAAAACATCCAGGAATATGGTACTTACCTTGCCTTTAATTGCATCAGCGAGATAAAAGTGTGTTTTTCAAGCTGTCATCAAGACTGTGTCGTTAGCTATCTGCATATCAGATATCTGGAGTTGGCCTAACGGCTAGGGCGGTCAACCTCGAATCTGGGGAACTGGGTTCGAGTCTCGGCAATGACGCTGAACATCCTGTGATTCTGGGCAAATCACTTAATCTCCCCGTCCCTAACAAAAATGAATGTGTCCTCATGTAATGCAACTGGTGCTATGTAAAGCACTCAGATACCCGATTCGGGTCAAGTTCGCGCTATATAAAACTCTGTAAAATAAAAAATAAAAAATAAAAAGAATACCCACAAATTAGATATCTCCATGACTAGCATAAGAGGCCATTTTCTGCCACGTCCAGCCTGTGCAGGCCACCAGTTCTACCAAGATGGAGGTTCTGGGCATCAAGCACACCAAGACCATATTTAGTGGAACAGGAAATGCTATGTTTACTTCAGCTATCAAATGCGGTACCCAGGGAATTGGGTGGTACCCGAAATACATGAACTGAGCTTGTACAGAATGAAAATACAATTCTAAGTCCATGACTGAGAATCCCCATCCGCCCGCCCCCCTACAATCAAACGGGAGAACCAACGTTTTCCATCTAATGCAGGCTGGGCTAGGTCAGCCCGTTTAACATAGATTTAAGGTTGTGAAGTAATAAGCATGATAGAAGGAGTCGGGATGTTCACAAAAAGGTAGAAGGATACCAAGGGCAACTCACCCCTCCATGGACAATCGAAAGGAGTTCCAGTGGTCAACCATTTATTCCATCTCAGTACCATCGTTCTCACGTAGCAGAACAGGATTGTCATGGTGGACTCTAATGTAAAGTGTGAGGAAAGCGGTTTATTGTATGCCAACTTGTCTATCGGAACAAATAAGCAGACTCTCACGTATGTGTCCACCATGACCCTCGGTCAGAGATCTGCTCTTCCCCAGCATCTCCGCTGTGCCGTGCTCTGCCTCTGGTCCCACCCAGGCAGGGTTCGAGACCGCACCTGGCTGGTGCCCATTGCTGCGTTGCCCCTTGCTTGCCGGTATTTCTTTTGCTCTCCCTGCATTGTCCCCCCTACTATTGTCACTTTTTTTAACCCGGTTCCCCCTGATATTTTAATTCCTTCCCTTTTTGTTTTGTAATTTCTGTAAACTCTGTAATTCTGTTGCTGTTTAATTTCTGTAATTCTGTTGCTGTTTTGTTTTAATCTCCGACTCTCTGTCTCCCCGCGCCCTTCTATTTTCCTGTTGTGTTCCCTCCGAAACCTCTCCCCCCCTATCTGCCCCAGCTCCCGCCTCCCAGCTGCAAGTCCCTCCCATCTCCCCTACTTAATGGCGGCCGCTGCGTGGTCGCGCCGCTGGTGCGCCGAAGGCAAGCCCGTCTGCGCCCGTCCGCGACCAGCGCCAGGAACCCTGGATCTCCAACCATCCATCGCTACGACACCAACACCCTCCTCGCACTCAACCCCCGAAGACAAACAGACTGCCAGCAGGCCTCGCCGAACACGACTCACGGCCAGTTCTCCTGCCTACGATGCCACCGGACCTTCACCACCACCACCACCCGACCCTCAACACCACCAACACCAGCACCGACGACACCCTCAGCTGCATCCTCCTCAACGTGCGCTCCATACACAAACACGCCATTGAAATGTGGAACCTACTCGACTCTCTCTCGCCCGACGTCGCCTTCTTCACAGAGACCTGGACCAACGCCACCTCCGCCCCCGACATCAACACCGCCATCCCGGACGGCTACAAGTTCCAGAGGAAGGACCGCCCCAACCACCCGGGAGGAGGCCTCGCCATAGTCCACAAAAGCACCCTCCGCCTCTCCACCTCCAGCGAAACCTTCACCTCCGCCGAACACCTGCATTTCCAGATCAAGACCAGCCCTAAGACCACACTCCGTGGGACACTCATCTACAGACCCCCCGGCCTCCTGACACCCTTCGCCACCGCCATCACCGAATTCATCGCACGCCACGCGATCGCATCAACGAACTACATACTCATTGGAGACCTCAACTTCCACCTCGACAACCCCAGCGACCCCAACTCCACCATCCTTCGTGACAACCTCGCCAACATCAGGCTCAACCAACTCGTCAACACACCAGCACACAGGGCAGGGCACACCCTCGACCCCATCTTCGCTGCAGGAAACAGCATCCACTTCAGCCACACAACGCAACCACCTTGGACCGACCACCACTGCGTCCACTTCACCGTTGATAAACCCAAAGCACCTAAACCAGCCCCACGCCCGCCTCGAAGGAACTGGAGCAAGGTCACAGATGAGCAACTCAACTCCACCCTCACCAGAGACAACCACACCCCTGCATCCGACGCCAACGCCGCAGCCAGAGAACTCCACACCTGGATCTCCAACTGCGCAGACGAGCTCACCTCGCTAGGCAACCCCGGCAAACAACGCCCCAGAAAAGCCGCCTGGTTCACCACTGACCTTCAAGAAGCCAGGCGCACCTGCAGACGCCTGGAAAAGAACTGGAGGAATACCAAGACAACCGACAGCTACTTCACCTACAAGGATGCCATGACGGACTACCACAACCAAATCAGAACGACCAAAATAAACTTCATCCACAACAAAATCCTCCCCAACTCCACCAACTCCAAGGAACTCTTCAATGTCATCCAGGAATTCACCAACCCACGCAGCGAAGCCGCAGACATCACCCCGTCCCAAGCCCTCTGCGACAAGCTCGGAACCTACTTCCACCTCAAGATCAGAACACTCTATGACAACTTCACCGACCACCCACAAGACACCTCAGCCAGCCCCCCGCCTAGCCCCCAAGACACCAGCCAGCCCACCATCTCCGAATGGACACCAATGACGACCATGGACACCGCCGCGGCCATGAAAGGCATCCACTTGGGGGCCCCCACCGACCCCTGCCCCCCACACATCTACCACAGAGCCGCAGACACCATCGCGCCCCAACTGCAACACACCATCAACACCACCTTCAAAACAGGCACCTTCCCAGACGACTGGAAGCGCGCCGAAGTCAGGCCCCTGCTTAAGAAGCCCACGGCTGACCCCACCGACCTCAAAAACTACCGGCCCATCTCGCTTCTCCCTTTCGCAGCCAAAGTGGCAGAGGAAACAGTCAACAGGAAACTGACACGATTCATCGAAGAGCACGCCGTCCTCGACCCGTCCCAATCCGGATTCCGAGCCAACCACAGCACCGAGACTGCCCTACTCGCCGCCACAGACGACATCCGCACCCTCCTGGACCAGGGCCACTCTGCGGCCCTCATCCTCCTCGACCGGTCTGCAGCCTTCGACACCGTCTCTCACTGCACACTAATCACCAGACTACACGACGCCGGCATACAAGGAACTGCCCTAGACTGGATCCGCTCGTTCCTCACCGGAAGAAGCCAAAGGATCAGACTGCCACCCTTCCTATCTGCCCCCACGGACATCACCTGCGGAGTCCCACCGGGGTCATCTCTGAGCCCGACCCTCTTCAACATCTACATGGCCCCCCTCGCAGACATCGTCCGACAACACGGCCTCAACATCGTATCCTACGCTGACGACACCCTGCTCATCCTCTCCCTCACCAAAGACCCAACCACCGCAAAACTCAACTTCCAGAGTGAAATGCAAGAAGTGGCAGTCTGGATGACCAACAACTGCCTAAAACTCAACGCCGAGAAGACAGAAGTCCTCATCCTTGGACCCACCCCTTCAGCATGGGACAACACCTGGTGGCCCACCGCCCTCGGAAGCCCACCGATCCCTGCAGACCACGCCAAGAACCTCGGCATCGTACTCGATTCATCACTCTCCATGAACCGACAGGTCAACGCCGTCACCTCCAGCTGCTTCAACACCCTCCGCATCCTCCGAAAGACCTTCAAATGGATCCCCCCCGAATCGAGGAAAACAGTCACCCACGCACTCATCACCAGCAAACTCGACTATGGCAACGCACTCTACGTCGGCATCAACAAGTCCCTACTCCGCAAACTGCAAACAATACAGAACACCGCGGCCAGACTCGTCCTCGGCATCCCCCGGCACGAACACATCAGCCAACACCTGCGGCGACTCCACTGGCTCCCCGTGGAGAAGAGAGTCACCTTCAAAATCCTCACTCATGCCTACAAATGCCTGCACAACAACGGACCCAAATACCTCAACCACAGAATAAACTTCCACGCACCCAAAAAAAACCTGCGATCATCCAACCTCGCACTGGCTGAAACCCCGCGCATCCACAGAGCCAGATCAGGCGGAAGATCGTTCTCCCACATCGCAGCCAAGACCTGTAACGAGCTACCGGCAGACATCAGACGCGCCCCTCCCTGAACACCTTCAGGAAGACCCTCAAGACCTGGCTTTTCGGCTGAACGAAGCGGCACATCTCCCCCCCTCAGCGCCTTGAGACCCTCATGGGTGAGTATCGCGCTTACAATTCCCTGATTGATTGATTTGCCCTTCAAAAGTGGGTTCCATTTGAAGCTCCCCTTTTCGGCTGACACCCTGTTTGGCCTTCCTGCCAGGGAGAGACAACACCTCTTCCAATGGCAGACCCTTTGTCTTCATTCCTGAGAGTCATTCACACCTCCCTACAGGAGGGAAGAAGGCTGTCTTGTGGGCAGGAACAGCAAACGGTCACTGAAAAACTTTAGGCAACTGAGTGGCAACTTTCTAAAGTTTCCATTTACTTAAAAGTTACAGTAAATTTGACTTGAGCATCAGGTCGGGTTCAATGCAACAATTCTCTTGATACCTTGAAGTACCAACTTTAGTAGTTCAATTCAGAAGTTAGCACAACTAAGTGGTCAGCATGTAACCCTGTATTCGCTAATGGGGCTACTAGCCTTTCTACAGTAAAAACAACAATTTTGGGGTTTTACTGCTGGAACATATAAAAACATGTTCCACTTTTTAATATACAGCATCTTCCCTTAGGATTTGAAAGCTAGGGGTGATATATATTAGCAGATCGAAAACTGCTCTACCTGCAGTGGCAACCTGGGAAGTCATGCTTTGCTTTATCACACTCGTAGAGGCACAATAATTGCTGCTGTCCACAAGGGGCACTTTAATTCACATCCCCGGGTTACCCTTGGTACCATATACTAGGGACTTATAAGTAAGTAAACTTATGCCAATTGTGGGTGAACCAATCCGACATATATGTTTTAAGGGTAAGAGCACTGGCACTGGGGCCTGTGTGGCAAGACTCAGTGAACCTTCAGAGTTGAAAAATGGTTGGGATGCTTCCCCTCAGTATGGAAAGAGGCCCTGGTCTTGCCAATTCTTAAAAAGGAAGATGCAGACCCTAGTATACTCAAGAATTTCAGGCCCATTTCGCTTCTTCCGGCCCCTGCTAAAATCTTGGAGAAGGAGGTTCAAAGACAACTCTGTAATCACCTGGAGTCTAACAATCTCCTTCACGACTCCCAATCGGGCTTTAGGAAGGGTTACAGTACAGAGACGGCCCTGTTGGAAGTGGCGGAAACCATCCGAGAATCATTAGACCATGGCAGCTGTGCTATGCTTGTGCTGTTAGATTTATCTGCAGCCTTTGATACGGTCTCTCACTCGATTCTTTTAGACCGACTGACACAGCTGGGTATCTCGGGTACCATCTTAAATTGGTTCCAATCCTTCCTGGAGGGGCGATCCCAGCAGGTCTTCCTCCGTCCTTATGTCTCTTCCTCTTGCGCCATGGGCTGTGGAGTACCTCAGGGTTCTGGTTAAGCCCGACCCTATTTAATATCTATCTTGCCCCTCTGACAGCATTAGTTGAGCAGTGTGGCGTGCGTATAATTTCATACGCTGATGATACGCAGCTGGTGTTCTCATTTAAAGATTCCAAGATGGCTGCATTTGACAGCTTTAGGCAATGCCTAATTAAGATTGTTTCTTGGATGACAGATAATTGTCTTAAACTGAATACCGATAAAACTGAGGTGATGTTCTTCAACCAACCATCACCTCCACCGGCTGATTTATGGTGGCCACTGCAGTTGAATCCCCCTCCCACCCCAGTTTTATCTGTTAGAAATTTGGGATTTAGATTTGACTCAGAATTGTCGGTGAAGGCCCAGATTGGCCGAGTCTCTAGAGCGTGTTTTTGGAAGCTCAAAAGTCTGCGCAGATTTCTTTATTTACTACCGATGAACTGTCGGGCCACTATAGTCCATGCCTTGATTACGTCCCAGCTGGACTATGCCAATAGCTTGTATCTTGGCCTTCCTGCCCATCTCATTCAAAGGCTCCAGACAGTTCAAAATGCTGCTGCTAGGTTTCTTAGAAACGTGCCTCTCCGGCATCACATTTCCCCCCACCTGCGCAGTCTTCACTGGCTTCCAGTGAAGAGAAGATTCGAATTTAAGGCCCTGTTACTTGCTTTTAGAGCCACTAGAGAAAGTGGACCGGGTTATCTGAGGCTCAGACTTCGGAAATACCACCAAAATAGGACCATGCGCTCGAACTCTGTTTCTTCTTTGCTCTCCTTCCTACCGCAAAGCCAGGATGGGAGGGCGCGCCTTTGCAGTTAGAACGGCCGCTCTTTGGAATGCGATGCCGCTCTACTTGCGCAAAGCAGAATCTGAAACTACTTTTAGGAGTGCTCTGAAAACCTGGCTTTTTGATCTCCCTTAGCCTGCCTTTCTTCTCTTTTTCATCTTCCTTTGTCTCTGTGTAGCGCCGGGACACCGCCGTTGGTGGTAGCCGAGCGCTTTATAAATGTCTTGGTATGGTATGGTATGGTAAAACCAGCAGCATCAGTACACAACCTTGGGGGGGGGGGGGGGGTGATCATGCAAAAAGAGACACTTCCTTACACAAAGATATCGGACCAAAGAATTTTGCCACTGCAATGGAAATTCTAGAGAGCATTGGGCCATGCCTACTGTCAAGTGGGAACATCTCAGATTTGCTCCAATATACCAGACAGTCGCTAGATGGCTGTAAATAATGAATTTCCAAACTTAGGGCAAATATTGAAATATGGGTCCTACACATGCAATACCATTGCATGATTTCGAGTTTGGTGAACAAGTTACTCCATTCCAAACATGATGGATATCCCGTCTGCCTTATTACAAGTGCAGTATATCCATGGGCACTAAGCAAATAGGATATATGTCAAGTTTGTGGCGGAGTAACCCATCCGGCAAACTCTAAATCAGGCCGTATGTCATCAGCATAGAGGTACAAAAGGATACTTTTGTTGGTGCTATGGACTTCGTGATATGCCAGTATAACCGTCATGCTGCACCATTTCCTGGCGAGATCGGCTGCAATAGCAGCCACTCTCTAGTCATCTAGCCAATCCATGGATTTGGAGGAGCACACGTCCAAATAGTTTACCCCTTGAATCAAATATCATCTTTCCTGAATCCTCCAAATGAAAGTGACAGCCGAAGATGCCCAGCACGGGCAGGTCATTGATGCTCAGCAGCAGATCATTGGACCTAAAGTGCTACCCGAGCATTCTCTCTCACTGTACCTCCTGCCCATGGCATATTTGCCCAGGTGGTGTACCTAGCGATCAGCAGTCTTCCTAAAAAACACTTTTCTAGAGACCTGTTCGTCTGTAGTTTCCACATATATTTTTGTTCAAGAGCCCGAATGTCAGATTCAAGGTGATTGGGGTGGTCCTGATGTGACCAGAGCACTCACAAGTGCTTATCAATGCAGACACCTCTGATAAAGATCTAAGAACCTCCTACAGAGTGCTAAATTTAGTCTGAACTAGTTTGCTTTGGGAGTTATCAACTCCGACCTGAAAACAGTGTCAAAGAGAGCCTCTGAATAGAAGCAAAATATCATATGCCTGAGAGAGAGATGGGTTTTATCAATGGGAACACAACAGAGATGTGGTCATTAAGATGCTTGACAATATCTCAATGTCAGTAGTCCAGGTGCTACCTCATTTGTAGCTAGCCAGCAGTCAGTTCTTAACAGCATGTCATGCATTGAAGAATAGAACGTGAACTCTACAGGGAATCTCTGCCACCAAAGATCCATCAGCCCATGATGGCCCATAACATGCAGTATCGTTTGTGCTGCAGGTGACATCGGCCTCATCGCCGTGCTACATCTATCCACCGTAGGACTGAGGATTGTATCTACGTTCCCACAATTGGGCCTGTTTCCAACTGGAAGAAATGGTCCCAAAAGAACTGCCAGGCATCCACCACTGGCATCACAAGTGTTAACAAGGGTGACGAGCCTCTCACCCAGGCATCCACCACTGGCGTCACAAGTGTTAACAAGTGTGATGAGCCTCTTACACAGGCATTCACCATCTGGGCCACAAGTGTGAACAAGGGTGAGGAGCCTCTCACCCAGGCATCCGCCACTGGGGCCACAAGTGTTAACAAGGGTAATGAGCCTCTCACCCAGGCATCCACCATTGGGCCACAAGAATTAACAGAGTGAATAGCCTCTCACCCAGGCATCCATCATCGGGGCCACAAGTGTTAAGAAGGGTGATGGACTTCTCACCCAGGCATCCACCATATGGGCCACTCACCCAGGCATCCGACACTGGGGCCACAAGTGTTAACAAGGGTAATGAGCCTCTCACCCAGGCATCCACCATTGGGCCACAAGAATTAACAGAGTGAATAGCCTCTCACCCAGGCATCCATCATCGGGGCCACAAGTGTTAAGAAGGGTGATGGACTTCTCACCCAGGCATCCACCACTGGCGTCACAAGTGTTAACAAGTGTGATGAGCCTCTTACACAGGCATTCACCATCTGGGCCACAAGTGTTAACAAGAGTGAATTGCCTCTCACCCAGGCATCCACCATTGGGACCACAAGTGTTAACAAAAGGTGATGAGCTTCTCACCCAGGCATCCACCATCAGGGCGACAAGTTTAGGAAGAAATTAAAGACCTGGCTCTATCCTAAGGGTGCTGTCTAGGTCCCCATTATCTTTGATGAGTGCGATTTCACTGCAACATATGTAAATGGTCGAGTTAGGGTAGGTCAGCGCCAGGATGCCCGTGCAGTGATAATGTTAAACAGACTTATAAAGCGCACTAACATTAACAAGTGTTAACAAGGGTGATGAGCCTCTCACCCAGGCATCCATCATCGGGGCCACAAGAGTTAACAAGGGTGATGAGCCTCGCACCATCAGGGCCACAAGTGTTAAGAAGGGTGGTGGGCTTCTCATCCAGGCATCCACTACTGAGGCCACAAGTGTTAACAAGGGTAATGAGCCTCTCACCCAGGCATCGGCCATCGGTGCCACAAGTGTTAACAAGGGTGATGAGCCTCTCACTCAGGCATTCACTACTGAGGCCACACCCAGGCTATTGAGGCTCACCCAGGCATCCGCTAGTGAGGCTTCAGTTTTAATAAAGGTGATGAGCCAGGCATCCACCATTAGGGGCCCCAAGTGTTAACAAGGGTGATAAGCCTCTCACCCAGGCATCCTCCATCAGGGCGACAAGTTTTAACATGGGTGATGAGCCTCTCACCCCGACATCCACCACTGGGGGCCATAAGTGTTAAAAAGTGTAATGAGCCTCTCACCGAGGTATCCACCATCGCGCCACAAGTGTCACCAAGGGTAATGAGCCTCTCACCCAGGCATCCACCAAAGGGACCACAAGTGTTAACAAGGGTGATGAGCCTCTCATCCAGGCATCCACTATTGAGGCCACACCCATGCTATTGAGGCTCACCTAGGCATCAGCTAGTGAGGCTTGAAGTGTTAATAAGGGTGATGAGCCTCTAACCCAGGCATCAACCATCAGGGCCATAGCATCCACCATCAGGGCCATACGTGCTACCAGGATAGTGAGCCTCTCACCCAGGCATCCACTATTGAGGCAACGCCCAAACGATTGAGGTTCACCCAGGCACACGCTAGTGAGGCTTCAAGTGTTAATAAGGGTGATGAGCCTCTCACCAAGGCATCCGCCATCGGGGCCACAAGTGTTAAGAAGGGTGATTGGCTTCTCATCCAGGCATCCACCACTGGGGCCACAAGTGTTAACAAGGGTGATGAGCCTCTCATCCAGGCATCCACGAAAGGGACCATAAGTGTTAATGAGGGTGATGAGCCTCTCACCCAGGCATCCACTATTGAGGCCACACCCATGCTATTGAGGCTCACCTAGGCATCAGCTAGTGAGGCTTGAAGTGTTAATAAGGGTGATGAGCCTCTAACCCGGGCATCAACCATCAGGGCCATAGCATCCACCATCACCCAGACATCCAACACTGGGGCCACAAGTGTTAACAAGGGTGACGAGCCTCTTACCCAGGCATCCACTATTGAGCCCACAAGTGTTAACAAGGGTGACGAGCCTCTCACCATCAGGGCCACAAGTGTTAACAAGGGTGATGCACCTCTCACCCAGGCATCCACCACTGGGGCCACAAATCTTAACAATGGTGATGAGCCCGTCACCCAGGCATCCACCATCGGGGCCACAAGTGTTAACAATGGTGATGAGCCTCTTATCCATGCATCCACCAATGGGGTCATAAGTGTTAAAAAGATGGACGACCAAATGCGGCTAAGGTGAGGAACGTTCCTTTGCTAGTAAAGAACAGTATGAAAGCTGATCTTGATTAATTGATCAGGTGTGGTGTAATAGAAGAAGTGGAGGGTACAGAGTGGCTTGCTCTAGTTGTTATGCCCAGGAAATCAATGGTGAATCCAGACTTTGTGTTGACCTGAGAGAACTCAATAAAGCGGTGGTGGTTGATCACTATCCTCTACCACACATTAATGAAATATTGTGCTCTCTAAATGAAGCCAAACATTTCTCCTCTCTTGATCTAACACCAACTTATCATCAAATAAGATTGCATCCTTCATCTCAAGAGCGGACTATTTTTATTACGTCCTTTGGCACCTTTAAGTTTTTGAGGATGCATTTTGGCTTAATCTCAGCTGCCTCGGGTTTCCAAAGAGCAATAGAGAGAATCCTTGAGGGCATTGATGGTGTCAAAGTCTACCAAGACGACGTGTTGATGTATGGGTCTCATTTGGATGAACATAACAGCAGGTTACGCAAAGCGTAGTAAAAGTTGCAAAATAGTGGACTCAGTTTGAAATTAGAAAAATGCAAGTTCAATGTCACTGAAATCAAATATATGGGTCATATATTAACATCATCTGGTATTAAGCCAAAAACTGGATTGGTGGAGGCAATCAAGAACATGTACTCACCTAAGAATAAGGAGGAACTGGTAAAGTTTGTTGGTATGGCTGAGTTTTATAATAAGTTTGTGCCACAATTTACTGAGAAGACCATGTTTACGAGAAGTTTGCTGAAAAAAGGGAAGGAGTCTCTCTGGTGCCACTTGTGTGAGAAAGAATTTGAACATGTTAAAGCTTGTCTACATAAAGCATTGAGTTTAGGAAGTTTTGAATGCAGAGATGAGACTTATGTGATGACTGATGCAAGCTGAAAAGGTCTCGGAGCTGTTTTGATGCAGAAATCCAAGGGGCAAGACAGGACCATGTTGTTTATATCAAGGGGACTGAGAGGAGCGGAACTTAATTACTCTGTAATTGAGAAAGAGACTTTAGGAGTCTTTAGGGCAATAAGAAAGTTGAAAAAGTTTCTTTGGGGGTGCACATTTGTGATGAAGACAGATCATAAACCCCTTAGGGAGATATTTACCAAAAAAGGTGTGGATTTTGTATCTCATAGGATTCACAAATGGCTGGTTGCCCTTCCCGAGTTCGAATTTAACATCTCATATGTGCCGATGCCAATAATTTACTGGCAGATTATTGCTCAAGGTTAGGGGACACTGATGAGATTTCAGAACAAAATGATTTCTTTGGAGGGGAAGAATTTGAAGAAGAGGTGAATGTTTATCTGATCACTGATGGTATTCTGCAAGAAAGAACAGTGGCGGAAGGAATTAGTGGATGATGCAGTACTGTAGAAAATAATGAATATGATTTCTGATGGTTGGGGTGACAAGAACAAATGTGAGGAAAACAGAGGGTTTTGGCAGGGAAAAGATGAATTAAATATTGTAAATTGTTTGTTGATGAGAGGAAGTAAACTTATAACTCCACACAATTTGAGAAAGAGGTTTGTAGTGAATGCTTATGCCAGTCATATGGGCATAGCCAAATCCAAGGAAAAAGTCCGAGAAGGATACTGGTGGCCGGCAATGGACGTGATGATTGAAAGGGAGGTGACGAAGTATATAGAGTGTTTACGCAGTGATAAGGTGTGAAAATGCAGGACGCAACCCATGGTATTGAAAAAAAAAAAAAAAGGAGGCTTTGAGTCCTTGGGCAGACATAGCGTTATACATTTTGTGTCCTGTGAAAATCAAAACCTGTGACAGATATGTCATCGTCTGTATTGATATGTTCTCTCGCTGGTCAGAGATCAAAGTAGTGAACTCGGTGGAGTCTGGTGTGATAATAATTTTTTTTGAGGAATGATTGGAGGGGGAATGTTTTCCTTCAACCCTCCCTACAAACAATAGGGTGCAGTTCACATATGGTGTAGTGGAGGAGTTTCTAAAGTCAAGAGGCATAAAGCATAAAAAGGCAGCGCTTCATCATCCTGAAAGTAATGGTGTTATATTCCATATAGGTACCCCAATATAGGCTCAGGTAACATCGTAACCTTTCACCTATATTCTTCCCTACATTACATACATAACAGTTCTTAGGGACTGACCTTTTACCTAGATACAACACTGCACACAGAAGGCAGGATTTTCCCTGGTAAAGGCCTCATACATTATGCATGAAGATTCTTGAAAACTCAGCAGGACTACCATCTTCTGTATAATATCCATGTATAAAGTTCATTCCCGACGTCATCCTAAGTCCGACAAGTGGCACAGCAAGGTAGAACCCCCGGGGAGACCTTTGGGTATATAAACATCACATCTTGCTGAGACAAACAGAGGAGATCAGGATTTCCCTGCCGACACACACTGACGTGAGACACTGAGGTTCCTGCATGCAGATACTCCAGCTCGCAGTGGTCTAACATCCCTTGCAGGGTGTCCAACTCGAGACCAAGACGGGGTCCCACAGTCTCTCACTTCAGGTAATGGGGTTGACTTTATCCTAGAGGGATTCTTGGCTTCACACCAACATACATGCTAAGTACACTTAGGTACATCTAGTTAGGGTAGCATCGTAGGAGTACGCATTTTATTGACATGTATTTTATATACTTGCCTGTATTCATGGTTATAGCAAAATGGTAGAAATCGACCATCCTTTTACTTTCTTAGGGCTTCTAATTATTTATATCTGTTACTGTCTAGTGGTTGTTTCAGCACACCTATTTGACACCAGAATAACGACTGTTCAATAAATGCTTATTGAAAAACATCCATACCGTTTATTCTGTGTATCTCTCTGGGACTAAGTGAGCACGAGTGACTGAGCGAAAAGTAGTACACGGTTTCCACGGTCCTGAGGGATCAGGGTTGTCATGCACGATAGTTGCCAAGAACTATTCTCTCCTTGATAAGAGGAGTTTCTAGTGGCACTGTGAGCTAGCTGGTACACAGGCCAACATACCCGGTGGGGGTGTTTAGAATCAGTCTGACACCAATCCTATAGTGTATGTTGTCTAAATGCGCAGATCCTATATAGGTTTTAAGGGAACTACACGACATGGCGCCGCCAACGTTGGTTGGGTACTTATTTAACAGTCAAATCTGAGTAGTTCAGTTGTGCTATTCTCAGAGACCCCTTCTCACATTTCCCCAGAGACGTCTGGAGTGGGAGGGTACAAACTCCGCCACAGCTGAGTAGGCAAAATCCTATTTATTGGCTGTTGGTTAATCAAGCTTGAAGGACACATTGTTCCTATTTGTGTATAACACCTTATCTTGGTTCCCTTGTAAAACTCTTCTTACTCAAAACAATGACTGAACTAGTGGATAATGCTGTACATGAGCTAAATCTCTCAGCTGAAGAAGAAGATGCAGATGCAATACAAATTACAGAAAATGTTAGAAATGCCATCACCCTAAAACTAGCTGCATATGGTTTAACAGCTAGGGGTGGGCCAATAACCTTAGTGATTGAGGCACACGAATCATTTAGAACAGAGGTATTCTATTCATGGGTTACATTCCCACAGGCAAATGCACTAACAAAGACATTTCATTACTACACAGAAGACATACCGAACGAACATTCTCCGTATGAGGACATTGAAGTTCCGCTCACTTACCAGGAGCATTTATACTGGTTTAAAGGTGCCCTCCCCCATACTAGAAATAAAGTAAGGCTCGGTCGGCTCGAAAGACGGAGCAACATGGCCAGTACTAGCGGCCTATACACCACATCCTGACATTGAAACGATGCCAGCAGGAGACTTACTTACACTTCATAAAGAATTAATAAAACTTTACAGAAACATGACAGTTCGTGATGAGTACATTCACAGTTCAGCCAGCAACGGCTACACCAACAGGTCCGACTCAAACATCAGCAACTAAACTTACACCACAAACATTACATGCAGTGATGGGTAAAATGTCAACTAAAGGTGAACAAATGCCATTCTGGGTGGCTCAAAAAATAACATAGCTAGAGGCGGTATTTCCAAACACCAGCCCACATGAAAAACACAGAATGTTAACTATTTGCTTGCCCATGGGAATAACCTCCCAGATAGAGGATTGTACCTCTTGGGGTACAGTCTTCGCTGCCATATATACCAGAACTCATGGTATTCCGTCATTAGCAGTAATACCAGATGTATTAAGACAAACACAGAACGTGTTGGTATTGCCGTGTATGGAGCGAACCTGCTCTGAAATTAGGGATGAAATTGCTGGGTAATTTTGCCCAGGTATCAGCTATAATATTGGCAAATATTAAAGAAGAGGCAGCATCGGTGGCAACACGCCATAGCCTGAGGGAGTTCACTCCTCTACAACAGGAACATGAATTACCTAAAATAATTGAAACTGCTTATGCAGAATTAGGTAGAGACAGTTTGGGAGCTAGAGCAATAAAACCTCAGCTGATGGGTAGTCCCGAAAAGGATACTTTTAAGCAAGCACCTGCTTCTTCAAAGAAGAAATGGGATAATAAGAAAAAACAAAAGAATAAAGACAATAGAGCTCAATCCGGAGGTAGGTCTCCTCAACAGGAGCCCTCGGAAAGGGGCCCTTAGGAATAGGGACAACATTAGAAAAGCTGACAGGTATCAGGACACTGATACACGTTCCTCTCGTTTCTTTCAGGGTTCATCGAAAAACTCAGAGAGGGAAGGACGGTCAGAACACAGACAAGAAGAGCGTACAAAGTCCAGAGACGTACAACGCACTTCGGACTACACTTCCAAAAAAGAAGAAAAGCCTAAATCAAAACCTCAATTCAAAAAGAAGAAAGTAGCAGGTCTCAAAGTTAGACATGCCCAGAATTCTGAGGACTCAACTACTGAACGGGGAATAGGCTCTGACGATGCTAGACAGCGCAGCAGAAGTAACAATAGCTCGCCAGAACCTGATGGAATTTCTGGTGACAGCGGAGTTGAGTGAACATATCACGGTGGAAACGCCTGATACTAGGGTAAGGTCCCACATAGGTTACATGAAATAACACTCCAAATGGAGGGGGACAAGCCAAGAAAAATTAAAGTTCTCTTTTGGGAGAACTTGACTTTTGGCTATGACATTCTTTTAGCTGAAAGGGATTGGCCGCCTACTATTGTTATGGATTACCCAAAGGGAGAAACGGTAAATATGCCAACTTTTTCCGACCTTGTTCCCCAATACTTAAAACACACATACGCGCGGGAGTGGGCGGTAACCCTTGCCCCTGCATTATATCGCAACCATGTTGGATGGGATGAAGATTCAACTCACCACGTGATACCGGTAAAATCTACTCCAAATCCACAGAGACAGTATCCAATTAAGCAAGAAGCTAAAAAACAGGTCAGGGAGATCTTAGATCAACTTGAATATCAGGGGTGATTGAAACTTGCACCTCATCAATGAATAATCCTTTATTTCCCGTAATGAAACCTGACAACTCATATCGTCTAGTTTTAGATTACAGACATCTAAACTCATGCACAAAAACATTTGCAGTTCAAAACGCACATAGTGCCGCATTGATGAATAACATTGTGCGGAAAAAATACAAAACAACGCTAGCTATCTCAAATGAATTTTTTTGCCAAAATATAGCGCCGGATAGCAGATATTTGACAGCATTCTCGGCGTTGGGTCCCAGCGTCAATTTTGTCGACTTCCCCAGGGGTTGTTCTCAGCCAGGGTAACTGAGTTACTTCAGAATCTGGATGAGGAGGCATTGTCCTATGTAGATGATATTTATCTGACGGATGATGACCTGGAGGAATACTTGACCAGGGTAAGCACCATAATTTTGGGATTCGCTTCTGAGGGCTACAAATTCAACTTCAAAAAATCAAAAATAGCCCACTTCAATGTCTTATTTTCGGGATATGAGCTTTCAAGTGAAGGAAAAAGCTTGGCAGTCAACTTTTTAGAAAAGTGCGCGCTGCTTCCACCTCCAAAATCATTGAAAAATTTACAATCCATACTGGGATTCCTGAACTTTGGTAGAACATACATTTTGGATTACGCAGAAAGGGTTAAACCCTTCTACAACCTCATAAGACCGGATTTTTCAGTTAGGCAAGGGACACACAGACACCCTTCGTTCCCTACAAGCTGACAGGATAGCTTCAAAACACTTACAGATACGCGTAAATGTACGCAACCTTGTAATCCGTATAGTTGCGGGTCAATCTGGATACACCTACCTAACATACATTGAAGGCGAAACAGTACCCATAGCATACAAATCACACTTATATACGAACGCCGAGATGCGTTTTGCAAGCACAGAAAAAATTCTGACAGCAGTACAGACTGCTGTAGTGAGAGAAAGAGCACTGGCTCAGGGGAAGCGAATAATTGTCATAACCCCAGTACCGGCCTTAGAGGCTGCTACAAAGGCAAGCGTTCCAAATGCTAAAGCCTTACATCCGAGATGGATACAATGGGCTAATTCTCTCACTGCATCAGATGTAGAATACAAATATGACTCAAGTCTAAAAACACAAGCATTTTTGCAATATGAACAAGAATATCCTCTACCGAATTAAATAATGCCTCTAGATCAGTATGAATATTTTATTTTCACTGACGGATCTGCTCAGCCGGCCATTGGAAGTACACAACAATACAGCGCCACATGTGCGATTGTAAAAGGTCGTATGCAGGAAGGAAAGTTCCATCCAAGCTGTACAAAAACACAGTCTCTAGGAGACTGCACGGCTCAGCTGGCAGAATTAAAAGCTCTAATACTGGTCATATAATGAATATCTTCATTACTGGGGTCAGAATGTGTTTAAGGACTCAAAAGGTGGCACAATTAAGCACAAAATGCTATGGGAACAGGTAGCTGAGTTGAAAAACGAACTACCAAGAGCTCACATGATACACACACCGAGTCATCAACGTGATGGCGTTCATGTTGAAGGGAATTCATTGGCTGATGAAGCCACAAAAGGGGCTGTACGTACGGCTTCCGTAGCTGCAATCACTCGTTCAAAAACGAGAATAGACGGAGACATTATGGTTGCTGTCATTGCTACACGCAATAACTCAGCGGTACCGAAATAATTTCCACTCAAGTACTCCTACAAGTTAGATGCAAACAACGTTCCATTGGCTTAGATTCCCGGAGTGGGGGATAGAGTAATACCAAACATGGATCGCAGATTAGGCTTAATATTAGCTGCCCACGAGGGTCTGGGTTCTGCACACGCAGGGGTTACGGCGACAGTTTCTTTACTGAAACAACGCTACTGGTGGCCAGGGCTAACAAAGCAGACAAAAGATTATGTCTTAAAATGCGACATCTGTCAACAAATGAAGGGCTCAACCATAACACGTCCAGCGCAGACACCTTTGCTAATATCAGACAGACCACTCGCGTGTGTCTATTTGGACCACTGCGGCCCCTTACAATCTGATGGTACTTACAGGTATATCATGGTTGCAGTGGATTTCTGCTCGAGATTCCTATGGGTATGGCCTCAGTGCTCGGCTGACGCTCGAACTGTTATCAAAGATTTGCGAGTCTTTATAGGGACATACGCAGTTGACATTCTGACCGTGGCCCTGCGTTTAGCTCTAGGGCTTACAAGGAAGCCATAGGAAGTTTGGGTGTTGCACTGCGGTACTCCTCTCCGTACCATCCCGAGGGAAATTCGGTTGTGGAGAGGAAAAATCGGGACTTAAAGCAATCAATAACAGCTAGAGTATTAGGGTTGACAGTTGGGTCAATCATTTATAAGGGGTACAGCGGGCACTGAACAACATGCCAAGAAGTTCTCTAGGGGGTGTCACTCCTTATGAGGTCCTTTTTGGGACGAGAATGTGGGTACCTGATCTCGTTTGTGAAGGTACAGTGGCGGATGAAAAACCTTTTGACATCAATAAATGTTTGGCTGTTTTACAGGATCTGAATGAATCCAGGGCACTACAGAGCAATGTGCAAGTAAAGCGGACCGCTACTGGGGAAGTCAAGCCAGTAACAGCAAGACATGTCTGGGTCCCTAAAATCGGGGATCTGGTCAGAGAAAAGATAGTGGACAAAAAAGAATTTGGGCCATCATACAGAAAGCCTGTACCTGTCCTGGCAGTCGAAGGAACAAAAACTGTACTTCTGCCACCTCTTGCCGGAAAAAAGATTTGTCTCCATTGATCTGATAAAACCACACTATGTGGCCGATACTGAATAGTAGGCCTCGTGGGATCCTGGGTAGCAGACGCCCTCCTCTCGCTACCATACAGGAAGTTCAAAACAGAAAGGCTCATCACGTTTGAAAAGTCACCTATACGGAATGATAGACTATGCAACAATGCCATGGAACTCGTTCCTCTTGAAACGGACATTCAAAATTAAAATGAAAGACAAATTTCAATTCGACCTAACACTGATGTCTACATAAATATGCCTCAACAAGAGCCATCTACAAGTTCAACACAACCTGCTGAGCTGCCTAAAATAGAACAAACTGCATCTGGCTATTTCATCGACTTTGATACCTTTTCGTTGGATCCAAGTGAACCTGAAACAATGCCAGCCCCAATATCTCGTCAACAACAAATCAAAGACTTCTTCATTTTTCTTAAAAAGACATACCTGGTGTCACCTTGGCTAGAACTTTGGATAATCACCGGTATACTGTTCTTTCTTTTCTGGATAGGCTTAGTAACTGTTTTCTGCTTACTTATTATTGGAACTTACCTTTGCCAAATCTCTGCAGCATCAAAAGTGAATTTGATTCTGAAACGTCATGTTTCGTCACATCGTGAACAAAGAGACTTGTCATCAGTGAACATTACAGCAGTTCCTATACCTGATGGTATAGTATGGGACAAGGTTGATTATGATATATTTGGTCCGACCGAACTTTTAAAAATACCTCATTTATTTAAAATGTCCTTAAATTATATAATTATCTCCAGTACATTTTCCGATGATTGGGATTTTGAAACTGTGAATAATATGTTGTCTGATTTAGAACAATCTGCCGCATTTTCTAATAATGAAATGTTAGACGACACATCAGATTTTAACACAATGTATTGTTATCAACATTATGGTCATCATTTTCTTCACAAATCTAGTACGGTTTGTTACTCTGAACAGAATGAAAGCCATGCTTCTACAGAAAACCGTGCCCTTATCCTCCGCCCGGGAGACTTTTGATCTCCAGATCGCAAGGTCCTCGGCTGAGATACAGGCACTCATACGTACGAACTGCCCCTTCCATTTCACAGAAATGGTAAATCGTATCTTTAACATGTCTGATACAACGGGTATAGTCCACCTATTTAAGACCATAGGTTCGGGACTGTTTACCTTTCAGACGGTCCTCGGAGTTATACCAAATTTTATACACTCTGTATTCTGAAGCATTTTTGGAGGACTTCCGCTAATCCTGTTTCTAATAGCAGGTATCCTGATTGCAATTTTTCTGCTACGCAATGGACGTCCCAGTCACCAAGGAGATGGAAAAAGCGCTCCTGGAGCGTAAATATCGTGATCGCATGGTACAACATCTGGGCACACCTCGCCTACGGGAAACTAAGCGCCTCTTGGTTCCTGTCATTTACACCAGTCTGGATGGACTGCATCCTACCTGTTCTCCGATGCCTGTTCTGCGGAGAAGAATGCGTATTGGATCTCTGTCTGACACTTCCACCAGTTGCGCAACCGGACGTTGATGTTTTACTGGACCCGATAATGGCCCATGTTCTGCAGTGTCCCCAGCGTATTCCTATGTTGAGGGCGACATTCTTAGAGCCTCCACAGGAAGTCTCTGCTCCTGTTGGAATGGATACCGGCTCCTCCACGGACACACAGGCCTTGGATGGCGCACAGGCTGCCCCAGCATCGGCTGCAGGCAGTACGGAAGATCATCTGTGCTCAATTGACGTGATCTGCGAGGTGTTACAAAGGTTGTCGTCTGCGAAGGAAGGCAACAGCGATGTTGCGTCTACCAGCCAGGACACAAACATTTGGCTCATCGTATGCTGGGAAAAATTCGTTTTTTTGTTTTTTTTTAAACCTCAAATTAGAACTCCAAAAACAAATTTACCCTTTTTATGACCTGCATGGGTTTCCAATGCTTGTAGTTGTTTGAACTATATATACAGACAGATTAGAGCTATTGCTTGAGTGACAATTTTTTCCTTTTTGCCATGTTTTATGAAATTTTTAACATTTTTTAACAACAATAGTTTTACTGCAGTTGTTTACGTACCAGTGCCTAGACAGCCTAGTAGTACATTAGACTTTAATTATGTCGTCCAGTCGGATGAGGAGTGGGTGTTATATTCCATATAGGTACACCAATATAGGCTCAAGTAACATCGTAACCTTTCACCTATATTCTTCCCTACATTACATACATAACAGTTCTTAGGGACTGACCTTTTACCTACATATGACACTGCACACAGAACGCGGGATTTCCCCTGGTAAAGGCCTCATACATTATGCATGAGGATTCTTGGAAACTCAGCAGGACGACCATCTCCTGTATAATATCTATGTATAAAGTTCATTCCCGACGTCATCCTAAGTCCAACAAGTTGCACAGCAAGGTAGAACCCCGGGGAGACCTTTGGGTATATAAACATCACATCTTGCTGAGACAAACAGAGGAGATCAGGATTTCCCTGCCGACACACACGGACGCGAGACGCTGAGGTTCCTGCATGCAGATACTCCAGCTCGCAGTGGCCTAACATCCCTTGCGGGGTGTCCAACTCGAGACCAAGACGGGGTCCCACAGTCTCTCACTTCAGGTAATGGGGTTGACTTTATCCTAGAGGGATTCTTGGCTTCACACCAACATACATGCTAAGTACACTTAGGTACATCTAGTTAGGGTAGCATCGTAGGAGTACGCATTTTATTGTCATGTATTTTATATACTTGCCTGTATTCATGGTTATAGCAAGATGGTAGAAATCGACCATCCTTTTACTTTCTTAGGGCTTCTAATCATTTATATCTGTTACTGTCTAATGGTCGTTACAGCACACCTATTTTACACCAGAATAACGACTGTTCAATAAATGCTTATTGAAAAACGTCCATACCATTTATTCTGGGTATCTCTCTGAGACTAAGTGAGCACGAGTGAGTGAGCGAAAAGTATTGCACTGTTTCCACGGTCCTGAGGGATCAGGGTTGTCATGTTCGATAGTTGCCAAGAACTATTCTCTCCCTGATAAGAGGAGTTTCTAGTGGCACTGTGAGCTAACTGGTACACAGGCCAAGATACCCGGTGGGGGTGTTTAGAATCAGTCTGACACCAATCCTGCAGTGTATGTTGTCTAAATGCGCAGATCCTATATAGGTTTTATAGGAACTACACGACAGTGGAATGGTTTGCAAAAGTACTAAAGGAGAGTTTGCAACAAGCTGTTGTGAGTGGAGTGAATTGGGAGTGTGAGCTTAGGAAGAAAGTGTGTGACTATAGTCTAACCCCACACTCATCAATGAGAGTCACGCTGTTTCAACTTTTTAGTGGTAGGCTTCCCAATAGTGGTGTGGGTGAATGAGAAAAGAATGTTGGAGGATGATGTTAAGTAGGCAATGGAGAAGGAGAAAAGAATGTTGGAGGATGATGTTAAGGAGGAGAAAGAGAAGGAGGAGAAAGAGAAGGAGGAGAAAGAAAAGGAGGAGAAAGAAAAGGAGGAGAAAGAAAAGGAGGAGAAAGAAGAAAGAGAAGGAGGAAGAAGAAAGAGAAGGAGGAGAAAGAAGAAAGAGAAGGAGAAGGAGGAGAAAGAAGAAAGAGAAGGAGGAGAAAGAGGAGGCGAAAGAGGAGGCGGGAGAGAGGGAGAGAGAGAGAGAGAGGGAGAGAGAGAGAGAGAGAGAGGGAGAGAGAGAGAGAGGGAGAGAGAATATAGTGTGGAGGAAAGTTTGTATGATGTGCGGAAAGCGGTAAAGAGAACTATAGTGTTGGTTGGGGACTGGGTTAAAATAAAATCTCCAAGAAAGGGGAATAAAGTTTCTAAATTTAGTCACATGTTTGAAAATTATCAAACTGTTTAAAAATGCTGTGGAAACGAGTGATCATAAAATATGGAATTGGAACAGAGTGGCCAAATATCATCCAGTAGAGGGTGAGTCTGAGTCTCCAGGTCCAGGTGGAACTGCTTTGGGTAATGCTCAATTAAAGGAATATTCTGTGTTGAGATCACAACGAATCAAGAGCGCTCCTCTGCGTCTGAAAGACTATGTTTAAAGCCAAGGCTTAGGTTTAAATAGGTTGTTCTTTTATACACCATTTTGTTCCATTTTGTGTACATATGTTTTGTTATTTCTTATTTACACTATTTGGAAATCCACTTCCTTATGTTGGACAATATTGGGAAGGGAGGTGTCTGGTATTCTGTATACTAGTAATGACCTCATGTTGGAATGTCCAGCTGGGTACTAGGATGTATCTGTGCAGCTGAGGATTCTATCTCAGTTGGCTGCTGAAGGTGGCTGTGGCTGGCTGGTGTCTCCGTTACTTGTAACCTATTAAAGAAGCTAATCTCATCACATCAAGTCTCCACTATTTTCTACCCTGTAATATTATGCAACTCTCCTCTGCCTGCTAACATCAGTCGCCAAAGGATCAGCAGCCAGAGAAAACATGTCACTAAGATTGTAGCATATTAACATTTAGCAAGCGTCCGGTTCCACCCATTCACTAGTCAGCAAGTCTCTACTAGATGTCACCTTTCAGCCCCACTAAAGTCAACAATTCCCTGCTAAGAGACAGAATTGAAGAAGTATCATAACAGGGAGCACACCTGTGCCTTCAAGGAAGGTAAACAAAGTAATTGATGTTGCTCGCGGCAGAAGTTAATTAAGTCAGATTGATCTGTTTGTGGTGGGATTTGTGGGGGAATACCCCACAGAGGCAGGTTTAACAATGAGGGATAATGCCACACCACCAGCCCATCCCCTGCGTTCAGATCAAGGGATCCACCAGCCATTCCAAGGGTAGCACAATGAGGCGGCTCTCCAGCAGGAGGCCCAGAATCTCTCAGGTTTGCCCAAAGAGGTCTCCTACGGGCCTACTAGTGTAAAAACAACAATTGATGGACAGAATGCAGAACAATGTCATACATTCACCCTAGTACAGAGATCTGGGCCTAAATCCATCGTTTTTTTGCTCACCATGCCATTCCAGTTTGAAACCAGCCATATGCAAATCAGTCTTGACCCTGTACCTCATGGGAACAGTCCAGCCCGAACTGCCAAGCCAGGTCCTCCCTGGACTGGAAACAAGCATACTAGGACCGGTTTCGGGGTTTCACCCCTCTTCAGCCAGGATAGCTTGATTCCAGTGGCATGGAGAGCACGGGACCCACGTCTGGGCATACCCGTCCCACTCGGGGTGACAAATGCAAAAACAACAATTGATGGACAGAATGCAGAACAATGTCATACATTCACCCCAGTACAGAGATCTGGGCCTAAATCCATCGTTTTTTGCTCACCATGCCATGCCAGTTTGAACCCAGCCATATGCAAATCAGTCTTGACCCTGTGCCTCATGGGAACAGTCCAGCCCGAACTGCCAAGCCAGGTCCTCCCTGGACTGGAAACAAGCAGAGATGAGCCATTTTCTCAGGAGGCACTTCACTCCGATGCAGGAAGGCCAATTCCAAAACTGTGCAGGGAGGGCAATCCTTGCTGCAGGATAACATGCATAAGTGGCTTCCGCTGCCTCACAACAGCCCCCCTGAGCCAGCAGACCTTCCTGCGGATCCACTTGAACTGCGAGGGTCAGCTTCTAGTGCTCCCCAAGTCAGCAAGGTTCTCCTGTGCCATACGTACCATTGTGGCCCCGGGTCTCCTGCAAGCCTGCCAAACACCAGTGTTGCCTGCAAACTCCAGTGCATCTACAGGCAGGCCATGCTGGCCCTCTCCTGCAGAGGCATAATCCACTGCCTTGTGCGGACTATCAGGCAGTCCAGTCCACTCGGGTAGGCATGCGGCCCACAGGCTCACCACCATTCTCAGTCACTGCCGGGGAGATTCAAGTGTCTCCTGCTACATAGAGCTTATATCTGGGTGATAGTTGGGTATTTCAACTGAACACGAATTCATTCACCTCTTTGTTTAGAGCAAAAGAAGCGATGGGGCATTTGCCAAGAGCTACAGAAACGCCTGCAGATTGAGCTGAAAAACCTACCATTAGCACAAATGGCTAATTTTTGGGAGTTTTGTACTTCTAAAACGTTTGACAGAGTCCTCAGAATACTGTTTATTCTGGAAAAAAATAGATTGTATCATAATGGAAAATTCCATACCCCACACCGGATAAGTGTGAATCGAAATGAGTCAGCCTGGAAAATAAACCTGAAAGAAACCGGCCAATCAGGTGGCTGTACATTGACAGCACCCACAGCCTTTGACACCACAGAAGGGAACTGTTTAGAAGGGTGTGAGGGCTACTGTGGACTTTCAATCTGCAAAGCCTGTATATCTTTAGATGGAAAAAGCTGATCAGCAAGAGGGGGCTCTACCTCAACAGAAACCTCTTTTTCCTAGCATCAGGAATGGGAAAATAGGAAGCTTGTGTTTCTGCCTTAAAGCCACCAAGGAATGCATCAGAAAAACAGCCTGCATTACTGTCCCAGTGACAATCTTTGTTAAGGCCTCCAAGAATCCAGGCCTCATAATATCATGTCTGGTGGAAGACATCCGAAGTAGCAGAATCCTGACACGCAAAGGGTTGTACCACAGGCAGAGAAAGGAGTAGGTCTAATGTGATGTAGGCTACAGGTCTACAGGTCTACAGGGCTACAGGCCCGGCACATAAGTCCAATCTGGAGGGGTCTAACCAACGTTCAGAGGCGGAGGGTGAAAAGGAGGCTGTCCTTGTCCTTGAAAAGTAAGAGTACCCCTCAATGACAAAAGCTAGAGTGAGACAGAAAATGTTGTATCTCTCTAAAAGGGAACCAAATAACTGTTCTAGTTGAATAGAAAGATATCTGGTCTCCAACTCCTCCCGAGGCAACGTGCGTGACCTCATTTGAGCTTCAGAAAGTGATTGGGCTCAGATTCCAGCGGGTCTGGTTAGAGCTTCCCCAGCCTTTAGTGCTGATCCCTGTAACAGCCCATTTCTCTTGTCCCTTTCACTCTTCTTGGACTTCTTTTTCTTGTTCTTCCGTCCTTAAAGAGGCTGGAAGGTAGGGGTCCTGGAGCAGGTTCAGTCTCCATAGGAGGGGCAATTTGGATGAGAAGCCTTGATCTCTAGACAACCAAGGTATTTTGGGGTACCGAAGCACTATTCCTGGGTCCCCATGGTACTGCTGAAATTGCACCAAGGACCTATTGCAACCAGAAACTTAGAGTGAATCTGGCCCAATCCAGTTTCAGAGGTTGAGCCAAAAGACTACGATCAGACTTTGGAGGATTCTGCTTATGTAAGCATAGATCCAGAAAGAAGCATCCGTCTGTGGTACCATTCAGACATGGTGAGATTTAAATAGGTTGCCTCGTATCACAGGAGCCCAAAGTGCTTGCTCTCCAAGAGGTACTACTAGGAGCACGTGCCCAGAGGCTCTGGCTCTTAAATTGTAGTACAATATCCCAGAAGAGGGGTGGAAGCCTTCTGACAAGTACTGACAGGCACTGAAGACTCAAAAACGATGTTCTGTACAAAAATCCACTCACTCGGGTGAGGTAGCGTCCATTCTGTGACCTTTTCTCAGTGATTTCAGATGAGTTTCAGCAAAGAATTCAACAGATGCCACAGCCCCAGACATGAAATGCAAGCATAGAGACTTAGTTGTTGAGGTTGGAGATGGTAATATAATACAGAGCTCAAACACAGCAATGCTTGTTCACGCTCCAAGCGCTCTAAACTTCTTTTAAAGTTACAGAATATTTCTTTGAAGCTTTTTGTCTCTCTTGCATGCAACACTGGCATTTCCCAGCCAGCTGGGAAGGAGCGAATGCAGGACAATGTAGTATGCGGTGATTCTGATTTCTGTTTTGCACTACACAGCACTCCGTCCATCATCTTCTTGTGTTTCCTTTGCACTACACTATTTCACACCATATCCAGTTTATGATCTTTCCTCTGATGACGTCATTTCATGGTCAGCTGGCCATGTGTAGAGACAGCAGTGATTGGGGTCCTGCCTCTAGTAAAGCCTATTTCTCCGCTGATACATTAGTCCAGACTTCAAGGGGAGACTGACTGTGTTTTACTGGCATGAGGGGCCAATGTTCTTCCAGTGGCACTGGCAGAAGAAGGGGCCAACCTAAGCATAAGATTTCTTTAAAATGGGGAAGTAATACAGGCTGAACGAAATGCATCTTATTGCTTTGTCCCCTTCTTTTCCAGGGTTTTTCCTACGTAGGCAGAGGTCTCAACAAGTCAAGGTGTTTTGGGCCAAGATAACCTTGGTCAAGTTCTCCAGTTGCTAGGTAACAGCCAGCACAGAAAAGAAAGGAGAAGCAGGTGGCACCAGGTGCAGTGAAGAAACCACCATTGACTGGCATGAGGAGACACTTGCCGCAATGAAAGGAAGTACACTCTGTGTGCAGCCAGTAAACAGAGCCAGGCTCTTCTGTCCAACGTAAAGCAAAATCACAGAGTGGACTTGCAGATTGGATAGTCCACAGGGATCAAACGTGAGGCATGCCAAAACAAAAAACAAATGAGCCCAGCAAAAGCCAATAGGGCAGGGTGGCATAGCTCTTGAAAGCGTTAAGATTTCTGCCCTTACAACATCTCACAGGTCAGGGTGTGATCTGCTCCTGGTACCAGCACCTCAGAACTTGGGGGCCTGGAAGACAGCAGGAGTATAAGTTGCTGACAGATGTTTGGAGGCAGAGCAAAGGACACATGCAAGCAGTGAAGGTGGGCTGGACCCATGTCTTGATTAGTACAGCTGTATATGCTCAATTTTCTGCCTCTTACCCCAACATTCCAAGGGTCACTTAGCAGCTGGGACACAATTAAGAACACTCAACTAGAACTCCATACACTCAAAACAAATTGCGATACTCCACTCTCAGAGAACCAGCTCTCAAGAATATATGTCGTGAAGGTAGACCCAAAACCAGGCAGGCTTGAGTGCACCCCTCCAATTAACTAATTTAATATAGTATTAAAGTGCCAATAAGCAGAGGGAAACCCAAGTATGAGACTGGAATGGCTTTGAATGTTCCTTAAGGAGGCCTTTTGAAGGCTTATAAGGAGATAAAATGACAATCCTGGACGTGTTTTACCTTTGACGCAGTAGCCATTCCAGCACCTTTCAGCAAGGTGGCGCACGTGGTAGGGGACCCAAGAAACACGTTCAGATTGTGCCAGGACATTATTAAATGCAAAAGTGTAATCCCTCTCAGAGTCTCAACATCAGTGATGAGGAAGTTTCAGATCCTGTGTGGCACCAAACGGCATTGCAGGATTTGCCAGAAATAGACTAGGATGCAGAGAATGTTATTCAATTTGAGGGAGAAGGGAAAGTCCCCGCTCATACTGGAGAAACATTTAAATCACAGCTATGTAACAAATGTTATTTTGCACAAAACGTTCTTGTTAGGTTATCCGTATTTATTGAGCGCGCTTACGGAACGCTTTGTGGCATTGAAAATAACATAACGCCTGGCTAAAGTTTAAAACAGAATAAAGACCTAACCCGAATCACAAAAGCAGATACTAAAATGGGGGTATAACAGAGCATACAAATCTACACAATCAATCAATCATTCCTGATAGAATCGGGGTAGAAAGAACAAAGGTGCATACTGCTTAAAAAACTATTCGAACTTAATAAATCAGCTCCTTACCGTAGATGCGCCACAACCTCATCAATGCCTGATATGTTGAACTTTTCCTTCAGATCTTCCAGGTCACCTGCCAGACTGGAGTCGGTAGAGAAGGAGGACACAGACCTGGAAGAGCACAAAGAGCAGAAGAGCTTTCATTGCTGCCACCTAGGAGATCACAGGGGGCCTCGAGAAGTGGAACTGGACTGTGATGGTGACATTGGTGAGCCCTTATGTTCTAATGCGCAAGGCATAGTCTATTTATATACTTCTTTATGGTATGACTTTTGTATTTGTGAAAACTAGTCCCTAATCGACATCAGACACCAGGCATCCCACGGGTTCATGCAACAACTTCAATACAGAGCAAATACAACAGCAGCAAAATAACTCCAAAGGACCCCTTCAGGCGACCCCTTGCCTTTAGAATAATAAGATTTGGGGGGGGGGAAAGGGGGAGGGGGGATTTATCACCAGACCCCTTGCCTTTAGAATAATAAGATTTGGGGGGGGGGAGAAGGGGGGGGGGTTGATCACAAGACCCCTTCCGGCGACCCCTTGCCTTTAGAATAATAAGATTGGGGGGAGGGGGGGAGGGGTGGGTTGATCACAAGACCCCTTCCGGCGACCCCTTGCCTTTAGAATAATAAGATTGGGGGGAGGGGTGGGTTGATCACAAGACCCCTTCGCTTTAGAATGAGAAGACGTACAGGGGATCACTGGACCCCTTCCGGCGACCCCTTCTCTTTAGAATAATAAGATTGGGGGGGGGAGGGGTGGGTTGATCACAAGACCCCTTCCGGCGACCCCTTCGCTTTAGAATGAGAAGATGTACAGGGGATCACTGGACCCCTTCCGGCGACCCCTTCGCTTTAGAATGAGAAGACGTACAGGGATCACTGGACCCCTTCCGGCGACCCCTTCTCTTTAGAATGATAAGATGTACAGGGGATCACTGGACCCCTTCCGGCGACCCCTTCTCTTTAGAATGATAAGATGTACAGGGGATCACTGGACCCCTTCCGGCGACCCCTTCTCTTTAGAATGATAAGATGTACAGGGGATCACTGGACCCCTTCCGGCGACCCCTTCCCTTTAGAATGAGAAGACGTACAGGGGATCACTGGACCCCTTCCGGCGACCCCTTCACTTTAGAATGATAAGATGTACAGGGGATCACTGGACCCCTTCTGGCGACCCCTTCTCTTTAGAATGATAAGATGTACAGGGGATCACTGGACCCCTTCTGGCGACCCCTTCTCTTTAGAATGAGAAGACGTACAGGGGATCACTGGACCCCTTCAGGCGACCCCTTCTCTTTAGAATGAGAAGACGTACAGGGGATCACTGGACCCCTTCCGGCGACCCCTTCTCTTTAGAATAATAAGATTGGGGGGAGGGGTGATCACAAGACCCCTTCCGGCGACCCCTTCGCTTTAGAATGATAAGATGTACAGGGGATCACTGGACCCCTTCAGGCGACCCCTTCTCTTTAGAATGAGAAGACGTACAGGGGATCACTGGACCCCTTCCGGCGACCCCTTCTCTTTAGAATAATAAGATTGGGGGGGGAGGGGTGGGTTGATCACAAGACCCCTTCCGGCGACCCCTTCGCTTTAGAATGATATGATGTACAGGGGATCACTGGACCCCTTCCGGCGACCCCTTCACTTTAGAATGATATGATGTACAGGGGATCACTGGACCCCTTCCGGCGACCCCTTCACTTTAGAATGATATGATGTACAGGGGATCACTGGACCCCTTCCGGCGACCCCTTCACTTTAGAATGATATGATGTACAGGGGATCACTGGACCCCTTCCGGCGACCCCTTCTCTTTAGAATGATAAGATGTACAGGGGATCACTGGACCCCTTCCGGCGACGCCTTCTCTTTAGAATGATAAGATGTACAGGGGATCATTAGACCCCTTCCGGCGACCCCTTCTCTTTAGAATGATGAGATGTACAGGGGATCACTGGACCCCTTCTGGCGACCCCTTCTCTTTAGAATGATATGATGTACAGGGGATCACTGGACCCCTTCCGGCGACCCCTTCTCTTTAGAATGAGAAGACGTACAGGGGATCACTGGACCCCTTCTGGCGACCCCTTCCCTTTAGAATGAGAAGACGTACAGGGGATCACTGGACCCCTTCCGGCGACGCCTTCCCTTTAGAATGAGAAGACGTACAGGGAATCACTGGACCCCTTCCGGCGACCCCTTCACTTTAGAATGATAAGATGTACAGGGGATCACTGGACCCCTTCCGGCGACCCCTTCTCTTTAGAATGATAAGATGTACAGGGGATCACTGGACCCCTTCCGGCGACCCCTTCTCTTTAGAATGATAAGATGTACAGGGGATCACTGGACCCCTTCCGGCGACCCCTTCTCTTTAGAATGAGAAGACGTACAGGGGATCACTGGACCCCTTCCGGCGACCCCTTCTCTTTAGAATGATAAGATGTACAGGGGATCACTGGACCCCTTCCGGCGACCCCTTCCCTTTAGAATGAGAAGACGTACAGGGGATCACTGGACCCCTTCCGGCGACCCCTTCACTTTAGAATGATAAGATGTACAGGGGATCACTGGACCCCTTCCGGCGACCCCTTCTCTTTAGACTGAGAAGACGTACAGGGGATCACTGGACCCCTTCCGGCGACCCCTTCTCTTTAGAATGATAAGATGTACAGGGGATCACTGGACCCCTTCCGGCGACCCCTTCACTTTAGAATGATAAGATGTACAGGGGATCACTGGACCCCTTCCGGCGACCCCTTCACTTTAGAATGATAAGATGTACAGGGGATCACTGGACCCCTTCGGGCGACCCCTTCTCTTTAGACTGAGAAGACGTACAGGGGATCACTGGACCCCTTCCGGCGACCCCTTCTCTTTAGAATGATAAGATGTACAGGGGATCACTGGACCCCTTCCGGCGACCCCTTCACTTTAGAATGATAAGATGTACAGGGGATCACTGGACCCCTTCCGGCGACCCCTTCACTTTAGAATGATAAGATGTACAGGGGATCACTGGACCCCTTCCGGCGACCCCTTCACTTTAGAATGATAAGATGTACAGGGGATCACTGGACCCCTTCCGGCGACCCCTTCATTTTAGAATGATAAGATGTACAGGGGATCACTGGACCCCTTCTGGCGACCCCTTCACTTTAGAATGATAAGATGTACAGGGGATCACTGGACCCCTTCCGGCGACCCCTTCACTTTAGAATGATAAGATGTACAGGGGATCACTGGACCCCTTCGGGCGACCCCTTCTCTTTAGAATGAGAAGACGTACAGGGGATCACTGGACCCCTTCCGGCGACCCCTTCTCTTTAGAATGATAAGACGTACAGGGGATCACTGGACCCCTTCCGGCGACCCCTTCACTTTAGAATGATAAGATGTACAGGGGATCACTGGACCCCTTCCGGCGACCCCTTCACTTTAGAATGAGAAGATGTACAGGGGATCACTGGACCCCTTCGGGCGACCCCTTCTCTTTAGAATGAGAAGACGTACAGGGGATCACTGGACCCCTTCCGGCGACCCCTTCTCTTTAGAATGAGAAGACGTACAGGGGATCACTGGACCCCTTCCGGCGACCCCTTCTCTTTAGAATGAGAAGACGTACAGGGGATCACTGGACCCCTTCCGGCGACCCCTTCTCTTTAGAATGATAAGATGTACAGGGGATCACTGGACCCCTTCCGGCGACCCCTTCACTTTAGAATGATAAGATGTACAGGGGATCACTGGACCCCTTCGGGCGACCCCTTCTCTTTAGAATGAGAAGACGTACAGGGGATCACTGGACCCCTTCCGGCGACCCCTTCTCTTTAGAATGAGAAGACGTACAGGGGATCACTGGACCCCTTCCGGCGACCCCTTCTCTTTAGAATGAGAAGACGTACAGGGGATCACTGGACCCCTTCCGGCGACCCCTTCTCTTTAGAATGATAAGATGTACAAGGGATCACTGGACCCCTTCCGGCGACCCCTTCTCTTTAGAATGATAAGATGTACAGGGGATCACTGGACCCCTTCCGGCGACCCCTTGCCTTTAGAATAATAAGATTTGGGGGGGGGGCAGGGGGGGAGGGGTGGGTTGATCACAAGACCCCTTCAGGCGACCCCTTGCCTTTAGATTAATAAGATTTGGGGGGGGGGAGGAGGGGGGGATTGATGACAAGACCCCTTCCGGCGACCCCTTGCCTTTAGAATAATAAGATTGGGGGGAGGGGTGGGTTGATCACAAGACCCCTTCAGGCGACCCCTTGCCTTTAGAATAATAAGATTTGGGGAGGGGGAGGAAGGGGGGTTGATCACAAGACCCCTTCCGGCGACCCCTTCGCTTTAGAATGATAAGATGTACAGGGGATCACTGGACCCCTTCTGGCGACCCCTTCTCTTTAGAATGAGAAGACGTACAGGGGATCACTGGACCCCTTCCGGCGACCCCTTCTCTTTAGAATGATAAGATGTACAGGGGATCACTGGACCCCTTCCGGCGACCCCTTCACTTTAGAATGATATGATGTACAGGGGATCACTGGACACCTTCGGGCGACCCCTTCACTTTAGAATGATATGATGTACAGGGGATCACTGGACCCCTTCCGGCGACCCCTTCTCTTTAGAATGAGAAGACGTACAGGGGATCACTGGACCCCTTCCGGCGACCCCTTCGCTTTAGAATGATAAGATGTACAGGGGATCACTGGACCCCTTCCGGCGACGCCTTCTCTTTAGAAGGAGAAGACGTACAGGGGATCACTGGACCCCTTCCGGCGACACCTTCCCTTTAGAATGAGAAGACGTACAGGGGATCACTGGACCCCTTCCGGCGACCCCTTCTCTTTAGAATGATAAGATGTACAGGGGATCACTGGACCCCTTCCTGCGACGCCTTCTCTTTAGAAGGAGAAGACGTACAGGGGATCACTGGACCCCTTCCGGCGACCCCTTCCCTTTAGAATGAGAAGACGTACAGGGGATCACTGGACCCCTTCCGGCGACGCCTTCTCTTTAGAATGATAAGACGTACAGGGGATCACTGGACCCCTTCCGGCGACCCCTTCTCTTTAGAATGAGAAGACGTACAGGGGATCACTGGACCCCTTCCGGCGACCCCTTCTCTTTAGAATGAGAAGACGTACAGGGGATCACTGGACCCCTTCCGGCGACCCCTTCTCTTTAGAATGAGAAGACGTACAGGGGATCACTGGACCCCTTCCGGCGACCCCTTCTCTTTAGAATGATAAGATGTACAAGGGATCACTGGACCCCTTCCGGCGACCCCTTCATTTTAGAATGATAAGATGTACAGGGGATCACTGGACCACTTCCGGCGACCCCTTCTCTTTAGAATGATATGATGTACAGGGGATCACTGGACCCCTTCCGGCGACCCCTTCTCTTTAGAATGAGAAGACGTACAGGGGATCACTGGACCCCTTCCGGCGACCCCTTCGCTTTAGAATGATAAGATGTACAGGGGATCACTGGACCCCTTCCGGCGACGCCTTCTCTTTAGAAGGAGAAGACGTACAGGGGATCACTGGACCCCTTCCGGCGACGCCTTCCCTTTAGAATGAGAAGACGTACAGGGGATCACTGGACCCCTTCCGGCGACCCCTTCTCTTTAGAATGATAAGATGTACAAGGGATCACTGGACCCCTTCCGGCGACCCCTTCATTTTAGAATGATAAGATGTACAGGGGATCACTGGACCCCTTCCGGCGACCCCTTCCCTTTAGAATGATAAGACGTACAGGGGATCACTGGACCCCTTCCGGCGACCCCTTCTCTTTAGAATGATAAGATGTACAAGGGATCACTGGACCCCTTCCGGCGACCCCTTCATTTTAGAATGATAAGATGTACAGGGGATCACTGGACCCCTTCCGGCGACCCCTTCCCTTTAGAATGATAAGACGTACAGGGGATCACTGGACACCTTCCGGCGACCCCTTCTCTTTAGAATGAGAAGACTTACAGGGGATCATTAGACCCCTTCCGGCGACCCCTTCTCTTTAGAATGAGAAGATGTACAGGGGATCACTGGACCCCTTCAGGCGACCTCTTCACTTTATAATGATAAGATGTACAGGGGATCACTGGACTCCTTCCGGCGACAACTTCTCTTTAGAATGATAAGATAAAAAGGGGATCCCTGGACCCCTTTAGGCGACCTCTTCAATATTTCAGGATCCACCTAAATCCAGCCAACAGGACGCTGCACAATAAAACCTGTATTAAAAGGCGTGTCGAAGGATCTTCTGGTCTGTGATTTTTACTAAGCTCTTCGAGAACACGGTATTCCAACATGACAGAAACCAACCTCCCTAAGTTCTCTGCCTCAATATACATCCCATAAACCCTAACAAACATCCCTCGTCAGCATACCATTGCTCTTCAGCTTGGATCATGCTATAGAAATATGACTGCATGCATAGCTACAAAGTATAACAAATATAAGAACGCCTAATCTCACAGTCGTTGTGTATGTACGTATGTATGTATAAAAGTGAGTACGTTCACTGGGCTGCAAACGTCTGCCACATAAAACCCCACAGGCCTGTACAGGGTATTGACAACTGTCTTTTAAAGCCACAGTACATGAGATAATGCCCCATAAGAGCTCAAAAGGCAATGATCCCCCTTGCTTGCTGAAAGTACTTTTAGTGAAAAACATGGTTTAATTAGGTGTTAAACTTGCGTTCTGGAAGCTCAACAGAAATTGTGCCCTCATTTTTCCTTAGTGACGCGACATTTACTTCACTGGTACTACATCAAGGGTCATTACTTCAGGGGAGATATATCAGCAGTCTTTAAATCACAGGTAAGTTTTAAGTCTTATTTTGCAGGTCTTCACTTTGCAGGTAAATTAGTTTAATTGTTCTAAGCTTAACAATATATGTGCGTATCATAAAACATAGTAAATTATCTAGGATAATGGCCAATCCCATTGAAGACTTTCTCCAATGGAGCCTGGTCAACTCATACATCATAGATCTAATAGAGACTCCTAGCTGCATATTCCTTACTTTAGAATTATCCCCAGGCATCAGAATGGATCCGGAAATTCGTGAGCAGTAGCCTTGCCCGCCAGTAGGTGGCATCGATTGGCTCTGCGTGGCGTTGTCCCCACCAGAAGGGATGTGTGTGTGGTGCCTATATAGGCACCACCTCAGCGCGCTGACGTCAGTTCTTTTCTTTCCAAGCCAGTCAGCGCAGATCTGGAGAGAGCTACCCCTTAATCACTTTATGACTAACCTTTTTTTTTTTTTTTTTTACTTTTGTTGAAATCTTTTTGGAAGAATCTTCTCCCCGGTGTGGCAGGGATGTCAGTGATGGACCCGCACTTTGTTTGCCTATGGTGCCTCAAGCACAACCACGTCGTGAAGACCTGCGTCGATTGTTGCACGAAGAACCCGAAGACCTTGATGAAGCAGTTCCTCTAGCTCCTGGCAGCTCAACATGTAATGCCGCGACTGTCTCGATCCCGGTCAAGAGGAAAGTCCCTGGATCGGTCAAGGAGCCCAAGTTCTTCATCGTACTCGAAGTCATCGGGTCACTCGGGTAAGTCGCACCGCAAGCAGAAGAGCAAGAAATCAAAGAGGTCTTTGACTACACCTTGTCCGTCAGTTGAGCCAGAGCCTGGACAGGCTCCGTGCCTCACTGGGTTTCTGGGAGCCAGAGTGACCCCTGCCCAACTTCAGGAGTTCTAGGAGGCCATGCACATCATATATGAGCAGCCTGCTCCTGCACCTTCTGACCCTGTAGGTTCGGGAGGAGACCCTACTGGATCCACGCAGGCAGTTCCGGGCCCGGTGCCAGTCGGGTCCCTTGAATCCACAGATGGATCTTGACCGGCGCCGGTTGTATCACCTTGACCTTCCCCGGTGCTGGTCCCGATGCAGACGCTCCTGGAGCCGCTTGTGCCCCCTCGGCAGCGTTGTCCCCATTCTAATTGTTAGCCCCAACACGGAGCAGGAGAGGCATCACCTAATGCAGACTCCAGTGCCTAATGTAGCCAAGCCTTCCAGGCCAGAGTTTGAGCCCTATATGGGCTAGGACTGGGCCACTGGACCCTGAAGAATACCAGCCTTTTGACACAAAAAAGGACTGTTGTGAGGATTTGGCGGAAGCCAGCAAACTGGACACTACTCCACATACTGGCATGCTTTCCCCCCTACCATGGCTACAGAGGAGGAAGTGTCATTTGCAATGGTGGTGAGAAGGGCAGCCGAGGTCCTGGACATTAGTCTGCCCTCTGTGGCAGTCAAGATGACGTCTTGACAGAGGGGCTTCAGGCGGGAATGATCCCCTCAGAACTGCTTCTTCCATTTAATGAAGCCCTTCCAGAAGTCCTGCTTGGGACATGGTCCAAGCCCAGCACAGGGGCTTCTGTGAACAGGATGATTGCCTGCCGCCACCACCCTGCTCCGGGGAACCCCAACTTCCTCATCCAACACCATACCCTGGAAAGCTTGGTGATCCAAGCCTCTACTTCCAATAGACATCCTGGTGCATTCCCTAACACACGACCGGAAAGGGAATCGAAGATGTTGGACATCTTAGGGAAGAAGATTTCTTCCACCAGCCTGGCACTGCGGTCCGTGAACACTGCACCGTATGCCTTTTGGGTCGTTACTAACGTGCTCTGGGATTTGGTTGTGAAGCTGCTGCCCATCGTCCCGGAGGATGCCCGAGCTATACTATCCCAGGCTGTTGCTGATGGGAGAAGCTAAGTTCACCATCAGATGTGGACTGGATACCACCGACTCGCTGGATAGAAGGGTTTCATGGACATTGGCCGTACGGCGCCACGTCTGGCTGGGGACAACTAGCTTTTCTTGGGATCTCCAAGCATCGCTTATGGACATGCCCTTTGAAGGCTCCAGTCTCTTCAGAGACAAGGCGGATTCAGCGCTGGAGCGCTTTAAGGACAGCAGGGCTATAGTCAGGTCCTTGGGCCTTTCCATAGTCCCTCACCACCACCAATCTGCCTTTGCTCCTATCGTGGCCACGGAAGAGGTTTCCAGACGCGTCTATACCCTCCCAGCTACCGTGGCATGCAAGCTTCCCAGCCTCTGTGTGGCCGAGGATGTGGTATCCACAGAGGGAAATAGTCGGAACACCGTGGTCTAAACCACGAGTGTTCCGACTCTGCAAGCCTTACCACGCATGCCTTAACCACGCATGAATTAACGTCTGTGGTTAAGGCATATGCACGGTCTAGCTGCAGAACCGACGGACAGAAGCAGGAAGATGTGAGGTAAGTGGGGCAGAGGGGTGGGTTGTGGTACGTTTGTGGGGTGGGTCGGGAATGTTTTGTGGGCTGGGGGTGGGTTACTTTTGTGTGGTGGGGGGTGGGTCGGGAATGTTTTGTGGGCTGCAGGCCACATTGGACGGAAGCAGGAAGAGATCCGTGGTGGGATAAGTGGGGGTGGGTCGGGAATGTTTTGTGGGCTGGAGTAGTTTTGTGGGTTGGGGGTGGGTCGGGGTAGTTTTGTGGGTTGGGGGTGGGTCGGGGGTAGTTTTGTAGGCTGGTGGGGTCGGGTAGTTTTCTGGGCTGGGGTGTGGGTCGTGGTGGGCCTTGAGCACTTTCAGTTCTCCATGCTTCCTTTAGGCCTTACCAGCTCCCCTCGGGTCTTCACCAAGGTGATGGCAGTGGTTGCAGCTCATCTGCAGAGATCAAGGGTGCCAGTCTTCTCCTATTGCGATGACTGGCTGTTAAAGTCGGGCACGTCCCAGGCTGTCGTCTCCCACCTCCAGACTACGACGGACTTCCTGCATTCCCTGGGGTTCACTATCAATGTGCCAAAGTCACACCTGAGTCCCTTTCAGATGCTCCCTTTCATCAGAGCTGTTCTGGACACAAGGCTGTTTCAGGCTTATACTCCCGAATGGACAGTCCAGGATATTCAGGCTAGGATACCGATGTTTCAGCCTCTATCCTGGATTTCCGTGAGACGGACTCTGAGGCTGCTGGGCCTCATGGCCTCCTGCATCCTGCTTGTGACACATATCCACTGGCATATGCAGGCTCTGCAGTGAGACCTGAAGTTCCAGTGGGCGCAGCATCAGGGGAATCTCTCCGACATGGTCCAGATCTCAGAGGGAGCTGCAAAAAATCTGCAGTGGTGGTTAAGGAACCGCGATTGGGTCAGCCGCAGACCCCTCTCCCTTCCCCAACCAGATCTGACAGTAGTCACATATGCGTCACTCCTGGGATGGGGTGGCCATCTGGGGGAGGTAGAGATCAGAGGCCTCTGGTCTCCAGAGGAATCTGGATTTCACATTGACCTTCCGGTGATCCGGCTGGCATTAAAAGCCTTTCTACCCTCCATGAAGGAATGGCTGGCGCAGGTGTTCATGGGCAACACCACGTGGTACTGCAACAAACAGGGCAGGTTGGGGTTGTGGCCCTTTGTCAACAGGCCCTGTGTCTCTGGACATGGCTGGAAAGTCAGGACATAGCCGATCAACACCGCTTACTGGCATACAGGGGTACTGCTCACGAAAAAGTTCTGGATCCAGTCTGACACCTGGAGATAATTCTAAGGTAAGGAATCTGCATCTAGATGGAGTCTCTACCATATAAGGCATTACCAAAGCTTAGTAACTTGATCTTCTTAAAATCCCCTATCTGAGGGTCCGGGTCTCCAATCACCTTCCATGAAGAACAGCGTACAAACTCAAAAAAGAGATGATTTTTTGAAGTATAATAAAAAACATGTGTATGGAATCTTCTCAAGTTGTTGGTCTAGGATTGGACTAAGTATGAATAAATTGGGGAAGTTTTCCAGTATTTCAAAGTAAGAAGGGGCTGACAGGTTCTGTGTCTGCTTTATGTGTGATTTCCCTGTTCAGCGTCCCAACATCAGTCAGTGCAGGGAAATTTTGGCTGTTCCCTTTTGGGAGATCAAAGGCAGTTAGCTGTTGCTGCTCAACCTCCAAACATGGAGGTTTAAGTTGTGTAGGCTCGGGTACAAGACTTTTCCCTGCTGCTGTTACTGGAGGCACTCGAGATGGGGCAGCTGGACCGGAGGACAAATGCTAATAGCCAGAAGTTCTGGATACCATACTCTCCTCACCCAACCCGGAGCCATCAGGATGATAGGGGCCATTTGCTCCTGATCTTCTTCAGACTTTTAGGCAGGAGAGAGAGGCACAAAGGCGTAAAGGAGTTGTGATCGCCAGTCTAGGCAAAAAGGAGTCTACGAGCAAGGACTGACGTGGGTACTTGGCGTGTTTCTGCAGTGGTGAAAAGATCAAGGCAGAGTCCTCCCCATTGCTGAAAGATGCCCCTTGCCACTTCTGAGTGCAGCCACTATTCATGATACGCTAGGCAACACCGGCTGAGTTCATCCACCCTGGCGTTTAAAGATCCTGCCACATGCTGCATGACCAAAGAGATGCCCTGAAGCTTCAGCCTGACCAGAAGCGCAAGCCTCCTGGCACACTACCCATGATCCCAACTCCATCCTGCTTGTTGCAGTATCACATGGGAGTGGTGTTGTTCATGAGAACCTGCACCTGTTCCACCTTGATGGAAGGGAGGAAGGCTTTCGGGGCCAAGTGTATTGCCCGCAACTCTAACAGGTTGATGTTTAGGCAGGTTTCCACCAAAGGTCACAGACCCCAGATCTCCACCTCTCCCAGATGACCTCCCCAACCCAGTGACACGGCATCCATCACAACCATAAGCTCCGGCGGGTGGAGTATAGAGATAGGTCAGCCTCCGATCCCCTTGTGGTCCAACAGGTACCACTGCAGGTCTTTTGCAGTCTTCTTCAATGCCTGGGTAGAATCCGAAAGGTTCCTTTGGTGCTAAGCCCACTGATTCTTCAGATCATAATGCGGAGCCTACATGTGCCACCTGGCATGGTCCACAAGGAGGATGAAGGAGGCCAAGAAGCCTCAAAGTTCCTCTCACTGAGACCCAAGTAAAAGGCTGAAAGATCAGGATCATAGCCTAAATGCCCTGGACTCGTTGAGATGGGGGGAAGGCTCAGAAGAGCACGGTGTCAAATATGGCTCCAAAAAAGGATCGGCTCTGTGAAGGAGTCAGCTGTCACTTCGGCATGTTGATGGAAAATTCCCACAGTATAAACAGGTTGGCCATTGTCTGGAGGTGATGCATGACCATATGAGATGAGCCAGCCTTCAGCAACCAGTCATCGAGGTATGGGAAGACTGGTATTCCCAACCTCCTAAATAGGCAGCGACTGCGACCATCACTTTTGTGCACACCTGAAGTGCACTGATATGGTAGAAGAGCACTGAGAACTAAAAGTGATCATGTCCAACCTGAAACCAAAGGTAGCGCCTGTGGGACTGCAGGACCGGGATGTGGAAATGGGAGTTCCTACAGATCCAGTGCCACCATCCAGTCTCCTGGATCCAGGGCAGAGAGTACTTGGGCCACGGACAGCATTTCGAACTTGCCTTTCCTCAGGAAGAAGTTTAGAGGATGAAGATCGCGGATGATGGAGGCCTCCACCCTTTGGCACCAGAAAGTAAGAGGAGTAACAGCCAGTCCCAGTTTTGGATGCTGGCACCCTCTCTTTGCCTCCCTTGTCCAAGTAGCCTGAACCTCCCTTCAAAGAATGGACAAGGGTTCCTCCGAAAGTCACTGTGGTGTAGGAGGCATGTTTGGAGGGGTGGAGAGGAAAGGGATTAGTATCTAATTTAGAGCGCTCATCTCTCCGATGTGATGCTCTGCCACCAGTGGAGGTCATGGGTGATCCAGCCTCTTACCGGGTGACTGTGCACTGCTGTAAGCAACTTAAAGTGGTTTCGCAGCAGCTGTGGAGGGTGTGTAGGGGATTGGGTAGTCTGTTGCTCCAGATGCCTGACCTCAGCCTGGATGGTCTGCTGTTGCTGAAGCAAAGCTTGTTGTGGCCTCTGCTGAAACACTCTTCCAAAGCCTCAAAAGAGGTGAATTTGTTGGGAGAACTGCTGGGTAGGTAATAGCAGTACGAAGGATCATTGAGTTGCTTTGCTCTCCATAAAGCGCTCCAGGACGGAGTCCACCTTGTCTCCGAAGAGAGAGATGCCATCAAATGGCACGTCCATTAAGGATTAATGGATATGGCTGGAGAAACCAGTGGAGTAGATCCAAGAAGGTTGGAAAAGCACCCTGCTAGTGCCAACTATCCGACCCAAGCAGTAGGTGGTTTCCAGGCAGACCGAATAACGTATTTCACTGCATCCTGACCCTCTTAGATGCTTTGTTGCAGGTTGGCCCATAGATCATCAGAGACCGCTGGCAAGATGTCGGCCACTATGTTCCATAACACATACGGTTAACGCCCTAGGAGGCAACTGAAATTAACAGACCTGAGGGAGAGGCTGGCTGAGGAGAACATGTATTTGGCAAATGCCTCCATGTGAGGGGGGTGGTCAGAAACGTGTTAGGATTGAGCCTACTGGCAAAGGCCTGGACTACCAGGCTCTCATGTGTTGAATGCTGCAGGAGAAAAGCTGGGTCTACCGGGGCAGGCCTGTGCCTCTTGGCCATTTGCATCTTTACTGGTGGGCAAGATCCTGGCTTTGCCCAGGTTCCCAGCAGCGTGTCCGCTAAAGCCTAATTAAAAGGCAGGAGGGGTTCCTGTGAGGTCTGCCCTGGGCACATTTGTCTTGACTTCCATAGTAGGTAGGTGCAGGTCTAAAACCTATGCTGTTCTCCTTATGACCATCGCATAGGAGGCAAACTCTTTAGTGGAAGAGCCAGGGGTAGGAGTGTGGAGGCCAGTGTCTGGAGAAGTGTCAAGACCACTGGCCTCCTGTCGGTCCAAAAAGAGATTTTGTTGCTGTATAGTTGAGAGCCGTCCTCGGAATTATCATCTTGGTCAGGGAACCTATAACTGAGAGGATGTATCTTTGAATAAGATAAGGGTCGTGGGGAGGGTATGACTTTGATCAAGGTAGTACAGATTTCCATCCGAGTTCAAAAGGGCTATTGGGTCCTCCTCCTGCGCGGGCAGCGCTGCTGCCTGCATCAACGTACATAGTCCCGGCATCATTCATTGTGAGGTATGGGTCGTTGTGGTAGGCGTCATCACCCCCACAGTTGGGGCGGACACTGGAATGGGGTAGAGAGGCACAGTCGGCACCGGGGACGGATCAACCAACTGGAGGCCTGCTCACATTTATAGGACCGAAGGCGCTCCAAAGGGATTACGTGGGGTACCAAAGATCCTCAGCATGGCCTCTGGATCTGCTGCAGTATGAGCGGTGGCCCCAGGAACTTAGGGGGAATCCAGATCAAAGGTGGGGTTTGCTCTGAAGTGGGAAACTGAGATCCCAACTTGGAGGTACCTGGGGGCTGTGTGACTCCTCATGGTTTTCCACTAATCGACCCAGTGCTTAATTTGTAAAAAGTAAGTGCCAGGGCCCTTCTTGGAAGGCCACTGCAGCATGCACTGCCCTTTGCCCCCGTCAGCGCTGCTAGTGACAGTACCAACACAACTACTAACCATCTCGTTCCTACAAGTGTGACAATTCAGACTATTCCATGCCACACAAAACTGGAAGAATAACATGGGTGCCAGGTATTATTAATTTGGAATGTATATTGACATATTAAACACTGTTTTGGGCTCTTCTCAAAATTAGACAGACATTTTTACCATGTGGTGGACTGTTCTTAGTGCTTGTGCCGAGCACCGGATTAAGCACTGAGTCGACCCTCGGGCATACAGTTATAAAATTACAAGTATGTACAATACGGCCCTTCTACGAGGGCCAAATACAGATGATCACACTACAAATCTTTTGCCCCCAAAGTTTATCAGCATGTGTCATCAATACCAAAAAGCTTGTCTACTACGGTAATCTGTATGTAGGAAAGTTTATGTAGGTATATTGGATTTCTATAGAACAAACTTAGTCAAAAGGCAGCACAGCGCTGTACATGGTCAAGGCAAGCTAAAGTCAGTAATAGGAGAGGAAGCTGAATTGTAGCCATTTAATGCATTGTGATGTAGTGTTCTTTAAAGAGGGGAGTCTTGAAGTCTTTCCTAAACTGGAGCAGCACTGGGCCGGTCCTGATGGATACAGGGATGATGTTCCAGATCCTGCGTGCACAGATGCTGGGCCGGTCCTGATGGATACAGGGATGATGTTCCAGATCCTGCGTGCACAGATGCTGGGCCGGTCCTGATGGATACAGGTATGATGTTCCAGATCCTGCGTGCACAGATGCTGGGCCGGTCCTGATGGATACAGGGATGATGTTCCAGATCCTGCGTGCACAGATGCTGGGCCGGTCCCGATGGATACAGGGATGTTGTTCCAGATCCTGCGTGCACAGATGCTGGGCCGGTCCTGATGGATACAGGGATGATGTTCCAGATCCTGCGTGCACAGATGCTGGGCCGGTCCTGGTGGATACAGGGATGTTGTTCCAGTTCCTGCGTGCACAGATGCTGGGCCGGTCCTGATGGATACAGGGATGATGTTCCAGATCCTGCGTGCACAGATGCTGGGCCGGTCCTGGTGGATACAGGGATGATGTTCCAGATCCTGCGTGCACAGATGCTGGGCCGGTCCTGATGGATACAGGGATGTTGTTCCACATCCTGGGTGCACAGATGCTGAGGCGGTCCTGATGGATACAGGGATGATGTTCCAGATCCTGGGTGTACAGATGCTGGGCCGGTCCTGATGGATACAGGGATGCTGTTCCAGATCCTGGGTGCACAGATGCTGGGCCGGTCCTGATGGATACAGGGATGTTGTTCCAGATCCTGGGTGCACAGATGCTGGGCCGGTCCTGATGGATACAGGGATGTTGTTCCAGATCCTGGGTGCACAGATGCTGGGCCGGTCCTGATGGATACAGGGATGTTGTTCCACATCCTGGGTGCACAGATGCTGAGGCGGTCCTGATGGATACAGGGATGATGTTCCAGATCCTGGGTGCACAGATGCTGGGCCGGTCCTGATGGATACAGGGATGCTGTTCCAGATCCTGGGTGCACAGATGCTGGGCCGGTCCTGATGGATACAGGGATGTTGTTCCAGATCCTGGGTGCACAGATGCTGGGCCGGTCCTGATGGATACAGGGATGTTGTTCCAGATCCTGTGTGCACAGATGCTGGGTCGTTCCTGATGGATACAGGGATGATGTTCCAGATCCTGCGTGCACAGATGCTGGGCCGGTCCTGATGGATACAGGGATGTTGTTCTAGACCCTGGGTGCACAGATGCTGGGCCGTTCCTGATGGATACAGGGATGATGTTCCAGATCCTGCGTGCACAGATGCTGGGCCGGTCCTGATGGATACAGGGATGTTGTTCCAGATCCTGGGTGCACAGATGCTGGGCCGGTCCTGATGGATACAGGGATGATGTTCCAGATTCTGCGTGCACAGATGCTGGGCCGGTCCTGATGGATACAGGGATGATGTTCCAGATCCTGCGTGCACAGATGCTGGGCCGGTCCTGATGGATACAGGGATGTTGTTCCAGACCCTGGGTGCACAGATGCTGGGACGGTCCTGATGGATACAGGGATGTTGTTCCAGACCCTGGGTGCACAGATGCTGGGCCGGTCCTGATGGATACAGGGATGATGTTCCAGATCCTGCGTGCACAGATGCTGGGACGGTCCTGATGGATACAGGGATGTTGTTCCAGATCCTGCGTGCACAGATGCTGGGCCGGTCCTGATGGATACAGGGATGTTGTTCCAGATCCTGCGTGCACAGATGCTGGGCCGGTCCTGATGGATACAGGGATGATGTTCCAGATCCTGCGTGCACAGATGCTGGGCCGGTCCTGATGGATACAGGGATGATGTTCCAGATCCTGCGTGCACAGATGCTGGGCCGGTCCTGATGGATACAGGGATGATGTTCCAGATCCTGCGTGCACAGATGCTGGGCCGGTCCTGATGGATACAGGGATGATGTTCCAGATCCTGCGTGCACAGATGCTGGGCCGGTCCTGATGGATACAGGGATGATGTTCCAGATCCTGCGTGCACAGATGCTGGGCCGGTCCTGATGGATACAGGGATGATGTTCCAGATCCTGCGTGCACAGATGCTGGGCCGGTCCTGATGGATACAGGGATGTTGTTCCAGATCCTGCGTGCACAGATGCTGGGCCGGTCCTGATGGATACAGGGATGATGTTCCAGATCCTGCGTGCACAGATGCTGGGCCGGTCCTGATGGATACAGGGATGATGTTCCAGATCCTGCGTGAACAGATGCTGGGCCGGTCCTGATGGATACAGGGATGATGTTCCAGATCCTGCGTGCACAGATGCTGGGACGGTCCTGATGGATACAGGGATGTTGTTCCAGATCCTGCGTGCACAGATGCTGGGCCGGTCCTGATTGATACAGGGATGTTGTTCCAGATCCTGCGTGCACAGATGCTGGGCCGGTCCTGATGGATACAGGGATGATGTTCCAGATCCTGCGTGCACAGATGCTGGGCCGGTCCTGATGGATACAGGGATGATGTTCCAGATCCTGCGTGCACAGATGCTGTGGCGGTCCTGATGGATACAGAGATGCTGTTCCACATCCTGCGTGCACAGATGCTGGGCCGGTCCTGATGGATACAGGGATGTTGTTCCAGATCCTGCGTGCACAGATGCTGGGCCGGTCCTGATGGATACAGGGATGTTGTTCCAGATCCTGCGTGCACAGATGCTGGGCCGGTCCTGATGAATACAGGGATGTTGTTCCAGATCCTGCGTGCACAGATGCTGGGCCGGTCCTGATGGATACAGGGATGTTGTTCCAGATCAAGGGTGAAAAGACGAAACAGGTCTCTTCTTTTTTACACTTCTTAGTCTGCAGTCTGATGGTGTCCTGGCTGTGGCTGTGCCGAGAACCACTTGAGACAGTGAGCTTGTCTGCAAGATAAGCGGGTGCTGCTCATGATGGCATTGTAAATGATGCTGCTGGCCGGCAAGGAGAGCCAGTCGACTTTCACCAGTAAAGGGATGATGTGATCATATTCCTTTAGGCCCAGGATGGAACTTGCGGTGGCATGTAGAATGCACTAAGGGGTGCCAGTGTGGAGTTTAGGGGGGGGGGGGGCATGGAGTAGGGCATTACCACCATCCAGATGTGAAAACAGCAGTTCTGAAGTTGTTTTATAGAAGAAATGGTCTGACTTTCTTTGGATGAGAGTGCTGGTACTAGGCAGTCAATTTTTTTTGGCAAGGTGTTCCTTGAGGGAGAGGTTTGTGTCCATGGTGAATCCAATTGATTTGGCATTCAGTGAAAGTTGGGGTTCGAAGCCGTTAACGTTCATCTCATTGAGCCAGGTTCGTACTGTATCTTGTCTGTTGTTCTTGTCAAAGAATAGGAATTCTGTCTTGATTAGGTCGAGCTTCAGGTAGGCACCAAACATCCAGGTCTGGATTTCGTGCAAGCAGCGTTCGAGGCGTTGGATGTCTGAAGCAGAGAAGACTTTTAAGTAGAGTTGAGTATCATCGACATATTGGCAAACCTTGAAAATGTTGTCTGAGTTGAGCACCAAGCGGCTCGGCTCCAGGTAAAGAGTGAAGATGGCAAGAATCAGTAGAGGTCCCTGGGGGCCTCCACATGTGATAGGGACCTTTTGTGACCTGGACGTGCTCATGTGAACAAACTGGTGTCGGTTGGAAAGGTAGGAGGAGAACCAGTGAAGGACATTGATGGTGAATCCCATTTGAGACTCGTGGGCATGATGAGAGTGGGAGGGTTGACTGTGTTGAAGGCAGCTAGGAGGTCCAGCTATATCAGAAGGCAGGAGTCATCTTCATCTGTGGTCAAGAGGTCATAGTCTACGATGGATAAGGTAGTATAAGGTGGTGGTCCTGTGCTGCAGCATGATCAGAAGCCAGACTGGTAGTCGTGCAAGAGATGGTTAGAACTGAAGTGATCTTTGAGTTGAATATAGACTACTTTTTCAAAAATTGTTCCGATGAATGGTAGGTCAGTAATGGGCCAGTAGTTTGTGAGGTCATCAGGGCCTAGAGTAGGTTTCCTTAGGAGTGGTGGGATCTGGCAAGTCCGGAGAGCTTCTTGGAAGGTACCTGGAGTGAGGAAGCATTGACAATGGTAAGAAATTAGTTACTTACCTGTCACTCCAGTTCTCCAACATTGGTATCTTTGAGATATTCACATGCTTGAATCATTCACAGTCGTCAGACTGGGAATCCCCAGTACAGCAAAATAGCAGTATACAGTGTACAAATATATAGCATATAGTATATAATGTAAAATGGGCATAGCCTAAACAACATAGTATGTTTAGTAACACATCCACCTCATTTGAAAGTACCCAAACTTCAGCCAATGAGGTGGATGCTTAAGCATTCCTACTCCCCCAAGAGGCAACATTAGCTCAGATTTCAAACCACAAGTATGAGAATAAAATACAATGATCCTCGGACCAGGGAGGAGGGAGGGTCACATGTGAATACATAAAAGATACCAATGTTGGAGAGCTGGAGTTACAGGTAAGTAACTAATTCCTTCTCCAACATTGGATCTTTTATATATTCACATGCCTGAATCTGAATAGCAAGCAGTACACATTATGAAATACAACAAAGTGGGAAGCAAGCTCACCTTTAGTGAAACAGGTTTCTCAGAACTGCTTGTCCCACTACTGCAGCAGCTTCTGTGTCCACGTCTAGGCAGTAGTGCTTTGTGAACGTATGTCTGCTCCTCCCGGTGGCTGCATGGCAGATGTCTCTCAAAGGCACCCTAGCATAGAGTGCTGCTGTTGAAGCCATGCCTTTGGTGGAATGCGCCCTCGCTCTTCCCTGGAGAGAATGATTGGCTTTGGTATGACAGAAAGCAATACAGGTGGAGAGCCAACGTGCTGTCCCCCGTTTGGACAGAGCTTGACCTTTCTGTGGTTGTGCAAGTGATACAAATAGCTGGTCTGATGTGAGATATCCTTTGTTCGGTCTATATAGAATTTGACAAAAGAACGAGTTCACTACCTACTCAATCACAATTGGAAGGATGGATTTCTCATAATTTTTAAGGCTAAAGTGCCTTGGAACCCACAGGGTGTTATTAAAGAACCCTCACTCACCAACCTAGTTGGTGACATGCTTCATTATTGGGTTCCCACCCTGGTCGCCGAATGCTTCCAGGGTGTGCTACGACACCCGATTACAGCAGAGCTGGTTTTTGTTTTGATTGTGACAGTGCGTGCGATGGTGAACGGTGATATTAACATTGGCTCAGGTACTCCTTCCACAACTAGTGATTTTAATGAGAAACGAGAAAAGGTTCTCTGATGGCAAATGCCTGAATCTCTCCCACTCCTAGAGGATGTCTGAGCCATGAGTAGTGTGATCTTCCATGAAATTTTTTTTAAGTCCACTCTATGTATGGGCTCAAAAGGAGGTAACATCAGCTGACTGAAGGCTAGATTACATTCCCATAGAACTGGAGGATGACAAAAAGGTAGAATGCTCTGAAAAGCCCTTTCATGAACTGCTTAATGAACCTATGGAAAAAAAGAGTAGAAGATGAACCACCAGTCCTTCTAAATGTCGAGATTGCAGCTAGATGGACTCCGACGGCAGCCAGATGGACCCCGACGGCAGCCCGATGGACCCCGACGGCAGCCTAATGATACCAGACGGCAGCCCGATGGACCCCGACGGCAGCCTAAAAATACCAGACGGCAGCCCGATGGACCCTGACTGAAAAATATTTGAGACCACTTTTTACTAAACGCTACAAATAGGCCATGCCGGGGCAACGAGGATCAGAGTGCAATGCACTACCTTCTTCAACACCCTGGGGATCAGGGGAAAAAGGTGGAAGGCGTAGGCAAATATCTTGGACCAACTAATGGAAAGAGAATTGCCCATCGCCCCTGGATACCAAAACCTGCTTGCGAAGCACAGGGATTTCTTCTTGTTCAAAGTGGCAAACAGATCAATAGTGGGGTGACTTCACTGATTGAAGATGCAATCCACCTGTTTTTGTTGTATTTCACACTTGTGACAATCTGTCATTTGCTGGCTGAGCGCATCTGCCTGATCGTTCTGGTAGCCTGGCAGATGGTCCACAGCAACGTCTAGCCTGTGAAAAATGACCCAGGTCCACAGCAGCTGAGCTTCTTCTGAAAGGATGCTGGACCGTGTTTGTGAGAAGCCGGGTCAGTATATGGTGCTCACTCATGTAAGTGTAGCACCCTGCACTAACCTGGGCGACCCTTATGGTGATTTTAGGGGTTTAGATAACCATAGAAAGCTCTCTAAGTGGTAGCTGTGGAGAGCAGCCTTCAGGCTGAATCTAGGAGGAGTGCAAAGCAGCTCGGTTTACCAGTATCTAATCGTTTAGTGTAGGCGAAATCAAATAGACCAAAACACGTTTACTTATAAAAACAGATATTTATTACAAATCACTCACTAACACGTCACAATATCTCCTACCCGGAGATATAATCACAATGCACACAATACTTTGGACATAGAATAGCAAGTAGTACCAATAGACAGTGGTCCCCAGGGGGAGACCAGACCATATATTAAAATAGTGGGATGTGAACCAAGACCTAAGTCGAGACTGGACCCAGGAGACGTAGAAGAGTCGGGGACCCAAGGAACCACCCCAGGTGAGAGTCTAGGAACCCCACGACAGTCGTGTGTAAAGGGGATACATGACTGCGTACTCAATACTACTCAATGGGTAAGTCGGGTTTGCAGTCTTACCACCGGAAGATGAAAAGAGTTGGTTGGAACCCACACAGGAGTTCGAGTTGAAGAGTACCTGAAAGCAGAGGGGACAGAGACTGTGCCACTCAGGGGTGACCAGGAGGCACGGAAGACGAAGGCCACTCGAGTTCAAGGATGCAGGTAAAAAGTTGATGAGGGGCTTCTAGCACTGTTGCACCGAGTCGGTAGCTCTGCCCGAGCTACTGTGTCGTTGAAGACGACAGAATCCGTCCATTCCAACCAACCTCGTCGGCGCTGATCAGTTATAGTGGGGGACAGACTCGTCGGTAGAACCTTTCGATGCGCCTGACTGTTGATACAATTCAGCTGGGACAACCGATGCGGTTGCCGTGCAGGGAAGCAATGCAATGAAGCGGTGCACAGGGGTTCGGTTGTAGAGACCCCGACGAGGGATACTGGCCTCAACTGGAAAGAGGACAGCTCAGGCCTCGAGGGAGAACAGAACCACTACCTGTGTACCGCATTGTTGCATCGCTTCCCTGCACGGCAACCACATCGGTTGTCCCGACCGGCTTGGATCAACAGAGTCAGGTGCATCGAAAGGTTCTACCAACGAGTCCTAGTCTCCGAAAGAGATTGATGCAAGCATTCATGGAAGCTTTTTCTTTTTCTCTGAATGGCGATTTGATTAACCAGTCGTCCAGGTATGGGAACACCTAATTACCTTCTCTCCTGAGAAAAGGGGAAATTGGAGCGAGACATTTGGTCAATATTCTCTGCGCCGATCTGAGGCAAAAGGTAGCGCCTTGAACTAGTAGTGCTGACCCGCTACTGAGAATCGAAGGTACTTCCTGTGTTTTCTGTGAATGGGTATGTGGAAGTAAGCATCCCGAAGGTCTAGGGAGGTAAAAGACATCCCCTTATGCATCATCAGGATGACTTCTTGCAGAGTAAGCATCTGGAATGACTTTCTTTAGAAACTTGCTCAGCTCTCTGAGGTCCAGTATTGGCCTCCATTGAACCTGCAATAGAAGCCTTGATTCCTTTGCAATTTGGGGACAATTTCCATGGCTCCCTTTCCATTTGCAGCTCCTTCAAATGAAGAGGATGTTCCTTTCTTGGTGGACAAACTGGAGGTCTCTGGATGAACTCCAAGGTATGGCCTGACTGGACAATTTGTAACACCCATTTTTCTGATGTTATATTCTTCCATGCGGGAGCAAAAAGGGGAAATTCTCCCCCCCCAAACTTCTGAGGACCAGACAGAAAAAGGGGGGGTGGAACAAGCTGGGAGTCGGGCTCTCTTCTGATTATCATTGGTTCGTACTTGTGAGGATCCCCCCCTCCTTCCTGCAGACCTCCCGTAGGTTTGCCTTTGGTTTCCATTAAAGGAGTATCCTTGAACATATCCCGACTGTCTTTGAGGATAATAAGGGCGTCCTTGACCTCCATACTGGCTGAATCCTGCAGATCACAAAATGATATTTATTTGAAGCATCCATCATCGCATCAATAATGAAAGAAGAGGTTAGTTCTCCTTCCTTTAGGATAGCTCTCGCCGTTTCCCTCTTATCCACAAGAATAAGATCCAGTAATGGAGCTATGTCATGCCACATCTGGCGATCAGAACGACCTCGAATCACCAGGGCATTGGCTGTCTTAATTGAGGTTGCTGCCATAGAGGAAATTCTCCGACCCAGATTGTCAATGCATTTGTTATCCTTGTCTGGCGGACTAGATGATGGAGACATTGGGGTCTTTGTTCTTCTCTGAGCTGCTGAAGCAATTACTGAATCTGGCCTAGTATGACCAGTGAGGCAAGATGGAGCTGAATCCAGGCAAGGTATCACAGCTGGAACGGTAGCAGGTGTCTTCATTAATTTCAGACCTTCTGAACAGACATATTCAAGAATAGATATGGATTTAACGTATTTCCTAAGGTGCTCTTTAAAGTCATATAGAAAACATGGTTGATCTACAGAGGTCATTGGCAGGTTACATTTCTTGGCAGCCCTCTCAATCAACGAATGACATTTAGAGACATCTGAAGCATCTTGTGGAATTGGTCCATCGTTTCCACTTGGGACAATACAATCTCAGTCATTATCATGCCTTCCATCACAGGCTGGTGGTAGCTCACATTCCTCTCCTTCTACATCAGAATAAGTAGGGCCATTAGAGCAAACATCATCGAGGTCTTCTTCATGGACTGATCCCCTTCGTTTTGGAGGAGGACGTAGCGGTAAAAGCTGCCTTGGAGGTGAAACTGGTAAAGGAGCAGGTTAAAGAGTTGGAAGGATGGAAGCAGCAGTTAACCCCATGTTAGGATTATTAGTTGTTTGCAGTAATACCTTAGTAAAAGTATCCATCATTTGTTGCAACGTTGATAGGAAGGCCATTGGCACATGGATCACATCTGACTCTCTATAATATCTAGGTGGTTTCGGTTTTAAATCCATTTGAGTACTTCCAGACTTGCACTCCGGCTGACACATATATTCACTATAGGACCCTTCATCGTCCATTGCATCCTCTGGAACATATCTCACATCCAATTGCGTTGGACGTTAAGCTATCAGTGAGGCATAATCACTACCCTCTTCACTTTATCTGACCCCAATAATTGTACTGGAGGTGCATCCGTCACCCTTAAATGTAAAAAGAAATCTCCTCCTATGTATTTCATTGACTGCGTGGGTCCCAACGGTGATGCCGTTGATGGTAAGGTCATCGACATCGATGGTATGATCCTGGTCGACGACGGTATGGTTGTTGACGGTAGTATTGCCGTTGATGGTAAGGTAGTCGTTGACGGTATGGTCTTTGCCATCGACAGCATTGTTGTCATTGATGGTATGGTCTTCGACTGCATGCTCAATGTTGACGGTGTCACCATCGACAGAATGCTTGACGTCGACGGTGGTGTCATTGGCGTCTTCAATGTAGACGGTGGAGCTAAAGACTTTGACGTCAACGATCAACGATCAATGAGGTTTCCTTTGAAGATTTCTTCTTCGTCACAGGTGAGTCTCTGTAGTGCTTAGACTCAGGTTGGTCAGCAAAGGAGGTGGCACCAAGCGCTGGACCAAATAGATCATGCTCAGGAAACTGTAAAAGTCTCCTCTTGTGTGCTGCCTTCATTGAAGTGCTTGGGAGGAACTTCTCACTGAATATTTCCCTGAAGAGGAGAGATCTCGTTTAGAAAGAGGAATATTGACTTTTTTCATAAGAAATAATGCCAACCTCCTTTCTCTTTCCTTAAGAGTCTTAGTGGACAAAGACGACCAGATCTTGTATTCCACTGACTTATGGTTAGGATAAAGACAATAAATACACTGAGAGTGTGGCGATCAGTGTACATTTTCTTGCTGCCACAAGACGAACAGGTTTTAAAAGAGATCTCTCCAGAGATCTCTTCTCTTTGCCAGCCATGGTGACAGTTGCTTGTCAGACCAAAATATCTCCCTGGTCCATAAATTGTAACAATCTTCCCTAAAATCAACTCGCAGTACAGTACTGCTGAAAATAGGGCTGGTTCAAATTCAGGGCTGAGCAAATTGGAAACAATTTCAAGTTCACTGAAAGGTTAGAGCACAGCTCTGACAGGGGACTATCTCACACAAACCTGCGGGTGAAATCTGAGCTATGGCAACCTCTAGTGGGAGTAGGAGTGCTTAAGCTTCCACCTCATTGGCTGAAGTTTGGGTTCTTTCAAATGAGGTGGAGGAGTATACTGCTATTTTAGGTTTGCAGAGATTCCCATCCGGACGAAAAATGATTCAAGAATGTGAATATATAAAAGATCCAATGTTGGAGAAGTAGGGGTAAGAGAGCTTTGACGAAGGACAATGGTGAGTAACATAAGAAGTGGCTTTGAGGGAGTTGAATAGGTCAGCCTGATCGGGGAGAGAGAGGGCTTTGAAGGGAGGCTTGGTATGGTCGATGTGCTGTCAGTTCTTCTGTATTTTTTTTACTGAAGAAGAGGTTGACAGCATCGCACTTTTCTGTGAAGTGAGGAATAACTGGGTCCGGCAGGGGGGGGGGGGGGGTTGATGCAGTGCGTGATTGTCTTGAACAGCGTTCTGCTTCTGTTGGTGGCTTGATTGATGGTGTTGGTATAGTACTTTAACTTGGCTGATGTGATGACCATCGCATCCAGGCCCCCAGGGCTGAAATGTATGGATTTACTTAAAGAGGGCCATATACTCTTTGTGTTCATTGGATCCAGAGAGAGAAAAAAAATTACTTTACTGTCAGAAAAGTGCACCAGTCTTTTCTTCCAAATGGAGCTCTTCATGGAGGGATCCTCATGGCCACTGTAAATATCAGAGTCCAATGCTGGGTCTCTTCTCCCCTTTACACCCCCGTAGGTGCCCCGTATGTACCAACTACCACTGCAGAGCAGAGTTCAATTTGTTGTCTCTGAACACTATATTTCTTGACTACAAGTGTGGATCAGGAGTTTACTCTAAGCACGGTGCAGGAGTACATTTCACTAGCACTTGCTATTTATATTTAAAATGTTTTAAAGACAAACTTGTTTTACCTAGAGAGATGTGAACTACTTTTACTTACGTTAGGCTTGCATTATGTGATAAAACACAAAATCAGGTCTAAATTTTATAGACTTATATAAGTTGTTCTGACAAGGTCACAACTCATCCATGTAGCTTAGAGAAAACATATCTATTATTTTTACACAATCCATGGTCATAGGGGGTCTTCTTGTTTGTGTTTTTTGTGATGTGAGCTACGATAAGCCCTGTTCAGAGATAATACCACCAGAGATGGAACAACAGACTGAGCTCAGTTCACCGTTGAACAATTTAACTGCTCTACATGGACTAATGTGACACGTTCTTTCCCACAGAGAGGATCCTTAGCAAACACGGCCCCACGCTAAACCCGAAGACAATGACTTAAATAGTGCTGCTCTAAAGTAATAAATAACACAGAAACGGCAGCTCAATCTGATTTCATTTGAGGTTATGCAGAGACCAGTTCCCCTGCCAGTGTACGTGTAGAACATCAGGGATTAGTCAAAAAGTGACACCAATTTTTCTTCTTACTAACCTCTCATCATCACCAGCAACACTACTGCGACCTGCAATCCAAGGCCTGTTGGGCATTTCTTGTCCACCATTTCGTCCTCGAGTACTGGTGGCCCGGCTAACTCCACTGCCAGCACAGCCTGTACCCATCACAAAGCTTACAACATGGGAGTTATATTTGGCAAGAGCCTGGTTTTCATCCCTAAAAAAGAAACCCAAGATGTTTAAAAAAAGAGATCTACATTTCTTTTCTTATATCACTTGGTTGATCTGTTTTTATTTCTTTATGTTTAGAACAGGGATCGGAAGTGATGTACTTAGTTTATAACACAGGACATAAGTCAATCATGTAGGTGTGGGGCTAGGACATTACAGTCTGTGTCCACATCTTCAACATATACACTTTATACAACAATGCTCTGGTAGTACTCAATGCCCTGGACAGTGTGCTCATGTGAGGTAGTGTACAGCTACACCTTATTTTCTTGTTCTATTAGGTGTTTTTGTGAGCACATTGGAAGATCTTGAGGGAGGAGGAAACCATATGTTCGGCAGGAAGACTTTTCCACAGAAGGTGTCATAATGACGCAAAGCTCAGGACCTCGAGGCAGCAGCATGCAGCTCAAGGACCTCAAGGCTGCAGAGGGCAGCTTTGGGAACCCGAGGCGGCAGAGGGCAGCTTTGGGAACCCGAGGCGGCAGAGAGCAGCCCAGGGACCTCGAAGCAGCACAAGATAGTGCAGGGTGGAACAGGGCAGCACAGGGACCATGATGCGGCACAGGGCACCGCAGGGACCCCTAAGTGGAACAAGGCAGCCCAGGGAACACAACGCGACACAGGGCAGTGACCCCGGACGAGGCACAGGGCAACGCTTGGATCTCCGACCCGGCACAGGGCCACGCAGGGACCCCCGACGCGGCACAGGGTGATGGTGGGACTACCCCCGATGCGCAACAGGCCCACGCAGGGACCCCCCCGATGCGGAACGGGCCCACGCAGGGACCCCCGGTGCGGCACAGGGCCCCGCAGGGACCCCCGACTAGGCACGGAGCAGGGACCCCCGACTCGGCGTGGAGCAGGGCCCCCCGGCGCGGAGCAGGGCCCCCCGACGTGGCGCGGAGCAGGGACCCCCGACGCGGAGCAGGGACCCCCGACGCGGCGCAGGGCAGGGACACCCAACGCGGCGCAGGGACACGCGGCGCAGGGCAGGGACCCCCCTCCCGACGCGGAGCAGGGCAGGGACCCCCCGACGTGGCGCAGGGACCCCCCGATGCGGCGCAGGGCAGGGACCCCCCCGATGCGGCGCAGGGCAGGGACACCCCCGATGCGGCGCAGGGCAGGGACACCCCCGATGCGGCGCAGGGCAGGGACCCCCCGATGCGGCGCAGGGCAGGGACCCCCCGACGCGGCGCAGGGACCCCCACACCCCCGACGTGGCGCAGGGCAGGGACCCCCCCGATGCGGCGCAGGGCAGGGACCGCCCCCCCCGACGCGGCGCAGGGCAGGGACCGCCCCCCCCGACGCGGCGCAGGGCAGGGACCGCCCCCCCCGACGCGGCGCAGGGCAGGGACCCCACCCGACGCGGAGCAGGGCAGGGACCCCCCCGACGCAGGGCAGGGACCCCCCCCGACGCGGCGCAGGGCAGGGACCCCCCCGACGTGGCGCAGGGCAGCGCAGGGACTCCCCCCCCCGACCTGGCGAAGGGCAGCGCAGGGACCCCCCTGACACGGCGCAGGGCAGCGCAGGGACCCCCCCCCGACACGGCGCAGGGCAGCGCAAGGACCCCCGACACCCGACACGGCGCAGGGCAGCGCAAGGACCCCCGACACAGCGCAGGGCAGCACAGGGACCCCCGACATGGCGCAGGGCTGCGCTGGGACCCCCAACGTGGCGCACGGCTGCGCAGGGACACCCGCAACACTTTGTATGTTGAAAAACACCAAAAGTTTTAATTCTGTTAGCTGAATCCAGAAGCACACCAAGAAGCTGGTATTGAAAGAAACATGAGAGGGCTTCACAGAAGGGCCACTCATACCTGCCTTCTTTGCGTGCCTTCTGCCGTATGCTGAACAAAAGCATGCGGATCTCCTGCCTCACCATGTCTTTGATGGCTGGCGGGTCAGCCAGGACAGGACAGCTGCTGACTGGAAGGCGCTGTATTGGAGAGAATCCAGTGGAGCACACTTCCATCCACAGCTCCAGGAGGGTCTCCACCTGAAAGTAAAAATGTTAATGTGAGAGTCCAGTTTTATACAATCCTTAATACCAGGGTCACATGGCTTCCAAGAGTTACCAAATGTTGATACATTAGGAAACTATGAAATAAACTCATATGATCGGGTGCACCAGAGTTAGGTCAAGCAGTTTACTTCTGCTCTCTACAGGTCACCGCCATGAATGCAGCCCCAAATACATCTTAAGTTCCCATCGCTTGTGCGCCAAAATAGGGGGCTATGAATGGAAAAAAAGGAAATAAACTTTCAGGATTGCAACAAATTAGAGATTTTGCAGTATTACAGTTTTGAAAAATTAAGATTTTATTGGAGGCAGAGGATGGGATTACATGCAATCATCACTGTCCTGATTTCTATCCTTGTTGTTCCAATTGTCCTGGAGAGATCAGCAAGTGGGAAAAAACAAGGCTGGACAGAAAGAGGACAGAGATGTTTGTTTGGCCCCAATTCCCTCATGCTCATCTTAGAGTTCCTTCCCCCTGCAGCCCCCCGCAACCAGTCCAAGTACCATAAGCATAAATCAGGGAGTCTAAAGTTAGGGCAAAATGCTTTAAGTCTGGAATTTGCAGCCCATGGCTCAAACAGTGAAATAATTAGAGAACAACATCACTTGCACTGTGCAATAGGACATACAACAGCAGTGGGCACTGCTGGCAATACTGGCTTCTCGGGGACCTTCTGAAAACCCATAGGTTAGCGAGGAAATCAATTGTTTCCCTTGCTACAGTAGAGTACTTCCACAATGTCACAAGCGAGATCGATGGGTACCATAAAGAGTGGAAGGTCTAGAGCCCACAAATGTCCCCTGAAGGAGGAGAAGACATATCAGGCAAGGCTGGGATCACTGGAGTGGTTGAAATGGTCTGGTCCACAATCGCCTGAGCTAAGTGGTGTGCCCTTACAGGCCGAATCTCAGGCAATGTCGGTGGTGGACAGAGGCAAGCACAGGGGCGGCTGTCCTGTCTACATTCCCCCGGTTAGGAAAAAGGGTGGCCATAAGAGGACTGACAAACTCTTCGGGTATCAGAGAAATTAGATCAATCAGCAGAGACCTCCAAATGGGAGAAGTTCTATTGCTTCATTTTGCAAACCATACGATAGACCCGAGACGGGCTTCCCATACAAGTAGCACTGAATACCCCTTCAGTGGCCTTGCTCACGACACTCCAATAGAGAGGTCTGAATCAGCTGTGGGGGGTGGCGAACATACCCTCTTTTTTACCCTTGACAAAGCAGATAGTGCCGCACTCATGATAGATGGGACTTTCCAAAGAATATGGGGAAAGTAGTGGGAATATCACTTTGAGGCAAGTGGCAAAAACGATGATCGTAATCAAAAGAAGAGACTGTAGTGGAGGAAGCAAGCAGACCTCTCTCAGTCGTCCGCTCTCCTGTCAGCTAAGCGACCAAGTAATAACAGCAAGAAAAGCTAAAGAAAGCCTCCATCATGGCTTCACAGGTTCATTAATGTTTATCGCATGATCGTCACAGACCTCTCAAGTGAGAATAAACAGCACAATATTATGTTAGCCGTTAAAGAGGCAGAATCTCCAGACAAATCATCATTCTAAACGGATGCAAACTCTGGGATCCTTCCATTTCCACTGATTGAGGGCACACTGTCTGAGGTACTGCTTGGAAGTTCCATTACGCTGCAGCATTATTGGGGATAAATAAACGTGGATTACAAACTACACGTTGATACAGGAGATAAAGAAAAAAGCCAAAAAATACATATAATGGGTAGCAGACCAAGCAAAACCTGGCTCCTAAAATTTCAGTACCACATGATGAGCGGAAACGGCCTCCTTTTGCAAACATGTTACAGGAATTGCAGGAAAACCACTGATAATCTCTCCAGCCTGCCCTTGGAGAAAGAGAAAGTCACAAACATCACATTCCTGGTCTGGCAGCGGTCAATGGAAGGAAACTATCTTAGATGGAAGCAGCCAAAGTTAGCGAGAAATGGCCACCCTCTTATTCATCCATGAGCCAATATAGGTCATCGAACACGTTTGTGAAATGACAAGCAGGATTTGGAAAGTTGAAGATTCAGCTATAGCCTGGAAGAGACGGATACCGTCAACAAACTGTACCAATAAGGAATCCACACTCCTCCAATACTGTGGACTGCTTATGTCAAGAAAGGGCTCTTCCCACCTAGAAGTGGGCAAAGGAGGCCTCACCCCCTCAGCAGTCTAGAAGCCACTAACCAAACTAGTAAGAGGGTAGGGGCCACCCAACCAAAGCCTAGAGTAACAGCATCCATCAGTGACAAACTTATGGAAGGAGACAACTTTCTAATCTTTGAGTCCCTTAGGGAGGTTGACTGGGGGTCAGGGAGATGAAGACTCAAAGATCCGATAAAAGAGGATGAAGTGGAAGTATCCTTAGCTGAACAAATGAAACTAAAGAAATTCTACAATAGCAGAAACTTCCTAATTACAAATTGTGCAGTACCATCTTACCCAGAGCCACTGGTCCCCACAAAAAAATAAGGTGTTCTACTGTTTACAGGAGCAGGTTCAGAAACAACTGGTTGCTGGAACATTTATGCAAAAAGACCCAGGAAACAAACCTGAAAGAAAGGCATATGGCCGAGATACTATTACAAAAATGTTATTCAGAAAAGAAGCACAGTGGTTTTTCCTTCAGAGGAACTGAGATTTGTCTTGTGACTAGCATAACCAGCCATGCTGTTGGTAATAAAGATGTACCACTCTCCATCAAAAGTAGGCTCATAAAATCACACTGTGTTACCACAGAAGAAACAAATAAAATTGTTGTCCTCACATGGAAAGCCGATCTGACCTGGAGTCAAGAATACAATTTAGGAAATGCTATGCAGAAAATAGAATGAGTGACCGGTAAAAGAGATCAGGTAAATACAAATCTTGTGGAAGTCCAGAGCCCCAGCAACTTGTAGAAAACAACCGACAACTTGTAAAGATGGAATTCCAATTAACACTATTCAGAGACAAATATGGCACATCCAGAGAATGGAGGCAACAAATGCCAGTTCTTACTACAAGAAACTAGGATGGCCTGCCAGAATATCCATACCATTCACTACGAGCAGCATGCTACAAGAAACTAGGATGGCCTGCCAGCATATCCATACCATTCACTACGAGCAGCATGCTACAAGAAACTAGGATGGCCTGCCAGCATATCCATACCATTCACTACGAGCAGCATGCTACAAGAAACTAGGATGGCCTGCCAGCATATCCATACCATTCACTACGAGCAGCATGCTACAAGAAACTAGGATGGCCTGCCAGAATATCCATACCATTCACTACGAGCAGCATGCTACAAGAAACTAGGATGGCCTGCCAGCATATCCATACCATTCACTACGAGCAGCATGCTACAAGAAACTAGGATGGCCTGCCAGCATATCCATACCATTCACTACGAGCAGCATGCTACAAGAAACTAGGATGGCCTGCCAGCATATCCATACCATTCACTACGAGCAGCATGCTACAAGAAACTAGGATGGCCTGCCAGAATATCCATACCATTCACTACGAGCAGCATGCTACAAGAAACTAGGATGGCCTGCCAGAATATCCATACAATTCACTACGAGCAGCATGCTACAAGAAACTAGGATGGCCTGCCAGCATATCCATACCATTCACTACGAGCAGCATGCTACAAGAAACTAGGATGGCCTGCCAGAATATCCATATCATTCACTACGAGCAGCATGCTACAAGAAACTAGGATGGCCTGCCAGCATATCCATACCATTCACTACGAGCAGCATGCTACAAGAAACTAGGATGGCCTGCCAGCATATCCATACCATTCACTACGAGCAGCATGCTACAAGAAACTAGGATGGCCTGCCAGAATATCCATACCATTCACTACGAGCAGCATGCTACAAGAAACTAGGATGGCCTGCCAGAATATCCATACCATTCACTACGAGCAGCATGCTACAAGAAACTAGGATGGCCTGCCAGAATATCCATACCATTCACTACGAGCAGCATGCTACAAGAAACTAGGATGGCCTGCCAGCATATCCATACCATTCACTACGAGCAGCATGCTACAAGAAACTAGGATGGCCTGCCAGCATATCCATACCATTCACTACGAGCAGCATGCTACAAGAAACTAGGATGGCCTGCCAGAATATCCATACCATTCACTACGAGCAGCATGCTACAAGAAACTAGGATGGCCTGCCAGCATATCCATACAATTCACTACGAGCAGCATGCTACAAGAAACTAGGATGGCCTGCCAGCATATCCATACCATTCACTACGAGCAGCATGCTACAAGAAACTAGGATGGCCTGCCAGCATATCCATACCATTCACTACGAGCAGCATGCTACAAGAAACTAGGATGGCCTGCCAGAATATCCATACCATTCACTACGAGCAGCATGCTACAAGAAACTAGGATGGCCTGCCAGCATATCCATACCATTCACTACGAGCAGCATGCTACAAGAAACTAGGATGGCCTGCCAGCATATCCATACCATTCACTACGAGCAGCATGCTACAAGAAACTAGGATGGCCTGCCAGCATATCCATACCATTCACTACGAGCAGCATGCTACAAGAAACTAGGATGGCCTGCCAGCATATCCATACCATTCACTACGAGCAGCATGCTACAAGAAACTAGGATGGCCAGCATATCCATACAATTCACTACGAGCAGCATGCTACAAGAAACTAGGATGGCCTGCCAGAATATCCATACCATTCACTACGAGCAGCATGCTACAAGAAACTAGGATGGCCTGCCAGCATATCCATACAATTCACTACGAGCAGCATGCTACAAGAAACTAGGATGGCCGGCCAGAATATCCATACCATTCACTACGAGCAGCATGCTACAAGAAACTAGGATGGCCTGCCAGAATATCCATACCATTCACTACGAGCAGCATGCTACAAGAAACTAGGATGGCCTGCCAGAATATCCATACCATTCACTACGAGCAGCATGCTACAAGAAACTAGGATGGCCTGCCAGAATATCCATACAATTCACTATGAGCAGCATGCCTATATACAAAAAAAACAGATTAGCACCAGTAGTCCAATCCTAATTAGATCTTAATCAAATCTATAATTTAAAAAAATAGTATCTTGGTATATATCAGGTCTTGTGAAGAAGTTCTTCATGACCCAGAGTTAAAAATAATGTCAATGAAAGTGACACACTATTACAGAAAACATGGTGGCTACACCCCTCACACCCAAATGGTATGAAAACATACGTCTTCCCGCAAAGCAGGGGGGAACTCTAGAGGCATTCCTGTATAGGTCACAGAACACACTTTTAAAGGCTGACCTTCCATTGTGGATAGATCACGTTCTAATCTAAACAGGAGTGACGGTTTCAAACTCAAAGGGAATGGACTCATGGGTCTCAAATTCCCTCTATACAATGATTCCCCTCAAAACATAAAACCAAAAAAACCATCCTTTCGCACCACGGTTTAATTCAAAATTGAAAGTCATGGCACATTATTGTAAAGTGCAGAAAAGAAAATGGAGGAAAAAATATCTAGCAATGGATAAATCACTATATAAAATCAAACTTCAAGTCTATCATAGAGTAATTAAAACTACTAAAGCAGAATATGCGCAGGAAAGGATTCTGGGCTCCAAAAACTAGACAAGGGAGGTGTTTAAGCTGTATAAAAGCATGGCATGCCCGATAGAGGAGGAAGGATTACACAATCAGTCCTTCTCAAGAGTTGTGAAAGAATATAGGATATTTCCACAATAAAATCACTAAGCTTGTGAAGACATTCCCCCAAAACTCTGATGGACTACCCTTGATGTAAAGATATCTCCCATCGCTTTCTGGGCTTTGTTTACTCTTGTGACCACCAAAGAAATATTTAACACTTTCATAGCATTGACATCCCCAGTGAATGTTTGTCCCATCCAACAACTGGAGAAGGTCTCAGAGATTGTTGTGCCGTCCCTGACAATACTCTTGAACTCCTGCTTGCCCTCTGGAGTGGATCCCAAAAAGTGGAACACTGCTATTGTCATGCCACTGCTAACGAAACCATCTCTAGACCCTAAACCTCTCAAGTTACTGCCCAGTTTGGTTTCTACCTCTGTATGCCAGATTGACAGAGACCTTAGTGAACAAGCAGCTAGCTCATTTTGTAGACTCTCATCAACTCGTACACAAGACGCAGACAGATTTTCAGAAAGGTCTGTACAGTGCTTAATTTGTAAAAAACAAAAACAAATGTCAGGGCCCTTGTCAGGAGACTACTGCAGCTTGCACCAAACATTGCCCCTGCCAGCACTGCCAACGACAGTACTGACAACTACTAACCATCACACTCCGAGACGTGTGACAGTTCAGATCATCTCAGTTCCCCAAAGCAATAAGAGTGACTTGTGTTGCATGTATTAGTCATTTCTAATGTACACTGAATTATTAAACGACTGTTGTTGTGTTATCTCTAAATTAGACAAACAGCACCACCATGTGGCAGGCAGCAATAAGTGCCGGTGTTGATAATTAAATGCCAACCACCGGAAACCACTGGCTCAAATTAAGCACTGGGTCTATTCACAAAAACAGCTCCGTCAAAGTACCAACTGAAAACAAAATGTATAGGGGTTATAGGGAACCTCCATGCTGGGTCCGACTTGACTGGCCCAGAGCCTCCTGATCCTCGAGACACGGAAGTCACGCAACTCTTGTTTAGGTACCTAACCACAGCTGATCGTGGGAATTGTTTTATCCCACTTTCCGGATCCTACCAGTCATGGTCTGAAAGCCCAGGATCCACATGACCCATGGCCACGGTCCTTTTCTCCCTCTACCCCCTCAGGGGCACCTGGAGGTTCCCGCCACCTTCAACAAGGGACTGACAGTACTTCGTTTTTCATTCGTCCTGAAGAGGCCATCAGTTTCAAGGCTAAAACGCGTCGACATTTTCAATAGGAGTCGTCTATCCAAACCTTGATCTTGTTTGAAAGACATTTTCTGATACACACCAAGTATACAGAGGGCAAAACTGCCCCTCACGTGTGTACATTCCACAGACTATCTCCTATATGGACTGTGTAAGAAGCAAAGAACACAGCCACATCTGTTTAAAACAACTAGAAGACTAAAGAAAGACATTTTCTAGTTGGCACATTTATTGTTTGGCATTTGATATATGTTTTATGTATGTGCAACTCGATGCAATTATTGTCCTTGTTATATGTTTTCTTATTTGTTTTATTTATGTATGCTTAATGTGTTTTACACCCCAGGTACCTACTCCAGGAGTGAACGATTGTAGGATCAGATTAAAAGGCTAAAATACATTTGTATACATTTTGAATATATCTTCAATGACTAATTCATGTAATCACTGAAATCTCTACTACGATGAAATAATTAATTCCCATATTATACAATTTTTTGTTTACAAAGTACCAAATGACATCAGACAGTTTAGGGGTGACGGTGGAGTGTTTTATTAAACCTATCTGCTGCCTTTGATACCATCTCCCAAACCATCCTTCTCAATCAGATAACTAAAGAGCGGATTTCTGGCAAAGTTCATGATTGGTTTTCATCATTTTTGCAGGATGGAACCCAGATGGAGACACCGGTCGAGTATAGTTCCACTGCCAAGCCCATTACTGCCAGAGTTCTTACGGGCTCTATTTTGAGCCTGGGGCTTTTCAATCGGTATGTGACCCCGCGCCTAGTTGACTGAATCATTCCACATCTCATTTTTCAACTATGCCCACAACACCCAGATGATCATCTGCATTGACAGTGGAACAACTGAGGTGGCGCGCTAGCTCAGGAAAGATCTCCAGGAAGTAGCCAGCTGTATCGACTCACTCCGTATCCCTCAATAAGCAGAAGATGGAAATCATAGTTTTTGGGCTAGATACAGCAAGGACCAGTGATTGGTAGCCAGAAAATGTAGAAACTGCGCCCTCTCCCTCACCCCACTCACTAAAGCTGGGTGTAATTACTTCTAATGAATTGACCTTCTCAGAACATGCCAAAACCATCTGCACCACTGGCTTCTGTTTTCTATATTTAAACAAGAAAAGTGTCTCCTTTGATTCCTGTGACAGCCAGAAAAGATTTGGTACAGCACTCATAACTAGAATGGACTCTTGTAACTCCCTACTGGATGGTCTACTAAACGTCTCATGCAGTTACTTCAGAACACAGATGCAAGGGTGATCCTGGGTTTTAGGAGAGGTTCTAACATCTCACAGCATTGACATAACCGTCACCGGCTAGCAGTACATAAAAGATGCTACTTCAAGGTAAGCGCCTGTGCCATAAAACAAGACAGGTCATCTATTAGGCATCCCTTTTTCCTGGTATATACCACCTAGGGATTTAAGAATGAAACATCAATTTTTGGTTAAAACTCCTAGATTCAGGTAATCCAGACACGGTGGGAACTCACTGGCACTGGTTACATCAAGGGTTTGGAACTCTCTCCTCCTAGCACTCCGTTCCCAACCCAGTCTATTTATGTTCAAGAAACAGATCAAAACTTTGCTGTTTATTGATAACTTTTAGTATCGGACTAATTTCACAAAATGCATCTATTGTAGGATCATTCTATATTCTGGGAGATGTTGGAGGGTTTCCTATTGTTAGTGTCCACATAAGCATAGGGACACTTCGTTTGAAGTGGCTGTTTGCGCTTTATAAATGGATTCATTCAGATCAGCAGCAGGCTGAACAAGATGAAACGGATAACCCAGGAGACAACTTCTAGTCAAGCATTGCTTATTACATATATCCTTCTCCTGGACAACTCAGTGGTCAGGACAATGAACATAAGTGTGCGGTGTGCAAAACGTAAGGGATTCAAAGAACTGTGGCACTTACTCATGATCTATATAGAGCAGCAAACCACTGCTGCAGAACAACTGTGGATACAAAAGTCCTACTTTTCCACAGGATATCAGTGTCCAGCGGATATCAAAATTACTCAGGAGGAGCCAACCATAAAGGCAGAAGCAAAGCTGCAGCCCAGCCCTAGCAATAACCATAAAGGCACTAGCAAAGCTGCAGCCCAGCCCTAGCAATAACCATAAAGGAAGATTCAAAGCCGCAGCCCAGCCCTGGCAAAAACCATAAAGGCAGAATCAAAGCTGCAGAACACCCCTGGCAAAAACTATAAAGGCAGAATCAAAGCTGCAGCCCAGCCCTGTTAATAACCATAAAGGAAGAAGCAAAGCTGCAGACCAGCCCTGGCAATAACCATAAAGGAAGAAGCAAAGCTGCAGCCCAGCCCTGGCAATAACCATAAAGGAAGAAGCAAAGCTGCAGCCCAGCCCTGGCAATAACCATAAAGGAAGAAGCAAAGCTGCAGCCCAGCCCTAGCAATAACCATAAAGGAAGAAGCAAAGCTGCAGACCAGCCCTGTTAATAACCATAAAGGAAGAAGCAAAGCTGCAGACCAGCCCTGGCAATAACCATAAAGGCAGAATCAAAGCTGCAGCCCAGCCCTAGCAATAACCATAAAGGAAGAAGCAAAGCTGCAGCCCAGCCCTAGCAATAACCATAAAGGAAGAAGCAAAGCTGCAGACCAGCCCTGTTAATAACCATAAAGGAAGAAGCAAAGCTGCAGACCAGCCCTGGCAATAACCATAAAGGCAGAATCAAAGCTGCAGCCCAGCCCTAGCAATAACCATAAAGGAAGAAGCAAAGCTGCAGCCCAGCCCTGGCAATAACCATAAAGGAAGAAGCAAAGCTGCAGCTCAGGCCTGGCAATACCCATGAAGGTAGAAGAAAAGCTGCAGCCCAGCCCTGGCAATAACCATAAAGGAAGAAGCAAAGCTGCAGACCAGCCCTGTTAATAACCATAAAGGAAGAAGCAAAGCTGCAGACCAGCCCTGGCAATAACCATAAAGGCAGAATCAAAGCTGCAGAACACCCCTGGCAAAAACTATAAAGGAAGAAGCAAAGCTGCAGACCAGCCCTGGCAATAACCATAAAGGCAGAAGCAAAGCTGCAGCCCAGCCCTAGCAATAACCATAAAGGAAGAAGCAAAGCTGCAGCCCAGCCCTAGCAATAACCATAAATGTAGAAGCAAAGCTGCAGCCCAGCCCTGGCAATAACCATAAAGGAAGAAGCAAAGCTGCAGCCCAGCCCTAGCAATAACCATAAAGGAAGAAGCAAAGCTGCAGCCCAGCCGTAGCAATAACCATAAAGGCAGAAGCAAAGCTGCAGCCCAGCCCTGTTAATAACCATAAAGGAAGAAGCAAAGCTGCAGCCCAGCCCTGGCAATAACCATAAAGGAAGAAGCAAAGCTGCAGACCAGCCCTGGCAATAACCATAAAGGAAGAAGCAAAGCTGCAGCCCAGCCCTGTTAAAAACCATAAAGGAAGAAGCAAAGCTGCAGCCCAGCCCTGGCAAAAACCATAAAGGCAGAATCAAAGCTGCAGACCACCCCTGGCAATAACCATAAAGGCAGAATCAAAGCTGCAGCCAGCCCTGGCAATAACCATAAAGGCAGAAGCAAAGCTGCAGCCCAGCCCTAGCAATAACCATAAAGGAAGAAGCAAAGCTGCAGCCCAGCCCTGGCAATAACCATAAAGGAAGAAGCAAAGCTGCAGACCAGCCCTGGCAATAACCATAAAGGCAGAATCAAAGCTGCAGCCCAGCCCTGGCAATAACCATAAAGGAAGAAGCAAAGCTGCAGACCAGCCCTGGCAATAACCATAAAGGAAGAAGCAAAGCTGCAGCCCAGCCCTGGCAAAAACTATAAAGGCAGAATCAAAGCTGCAGCCCAGCCCTGGCAATAACCATAAAGGAAGAAGCAAAGCTGCAGACCAGCCCTGGCAATAACCATAAAGGAAGAAGCAAAGCTGCAGACCAGCCCTGGCAATAACCATAAAGGAAGAAGCAAAGCTGCAGACCAGCCCTATCAATAACCATAAAGGCAGAATCAAAGCTGCAGAACACCCCTGGCAAAAACTATAAAGGCAGAATCAAAGCTGCAGCCCAGCCCTGGCAAAAACCATAAAGGCAGAATCAAAGCTGCAGAACACCCCTGGCAAAAACTATAAAGGCAGAATCAAAGCTGCAGCCCAGCCCTAGCAATAACCATAAAGGCACCAGCTAAGCTGCAGACCAGCCCTGGGAATAACCATAAATGTAGAAGCAAAGCTGCAGCCCAGCCGTAGCAATAACCATAAATGTAGAAGCAAAGCTGCAGCCCAGCCGTAGCAATAACCATAAAGGAAGAAGCAAAGCTGCAGCCCAGCCCTAGCAATAACCATAAAGGAAGAAGCAAAGCTGCAGCCCAGCCCTAGCAATAACCATAAAGGAAGAAGCAAAGCTGCAGCCCAGTCCTAGCAATAACCATAAAGGAAGAAGCAAAGCTGCAGCCCAGCCCTTGCAATAACCATAAAGGAAGAAGCAAAGCTGCAGCCCAGCCCTGGCAATAACCATAAAGGCAGAATCAAAGCTGCAGCCAGCCCTAGCAATAACCATAAAGGAAGAAGCAAAGCTGCAGCCCAGCCGTAGCAATAACCATAAAGGAAGAAGCAAAGCTGCAGCCCAGCCCTGTTAATAACCATAAAGGAAGAAGCAAAGCTGCAGACCAGCCCTGGCAATAACCATAAAGGAAGAAGCAAAGCTGCAGCCCAGCCCTAGCAATAACCATAAAGGCACTAGCAAAGCTGCAGCCCAGCCCTAGCAATAACCATAAATGTAGAAGCAAAGCTGCAGCCCAGCCGTAGCAATAACCATAAAGGCAGAAGCAAAGCTGCAGCCCAGCCCTAGCAATAACCATAAATGTAGAAGCAAAGCTGCAGCCCAGCCCTAGCAATAACCATAAAGGAAGAAGCAAAGCTGCAGCCCAGCCCTGTTAATAACCATAAATGTAGAAGCAAAGCTGCAGCCCAGCCCTAGCAATAACCATAAAGGAAGAAGCAAAGCTGCAGCCCAGCCCTGTTAATAACCATAAAGGAAGAAGCAAAGCTGCAGACCAGCCCTGGCAATAACCATAAAGGAAGAAGCAAAGCTGCAGCCCAGCCCTAGCAATAACCATAAAGGCACTAGCAAAGCTGCAGCCCAGCCCTAGCAATAACCATAAATGTAGAAGCAAAGCTGCAGCCCAGCCGTAGCAATAACCATAAAGGAAGAAGCAAAGCTGCAGCCCAGCCCTGGCAATAACCATAAAGGCAGAAGCAAAGCTGCAGCCCAGCCCTAGCAATAACCATAAAGGAAGAAGCAAAGCTGCAGCCCAGCCCTGGCAATAACCATAAAGGAAGAAGCAAAGCTGCAGCCCAGCCCTGGCAATAACCATAAATGTAGAAGCAAAGCTGCAGCCCAGCCCTGGCAATAACCATAAATGTAGAAGCAAAGCTGCAGCCAGCCCTGGCAATAACCATAAATGTAGAAGCAAAGCTGCAGCCCAGCCCTGGCAATAACCATAAATGTAGAAGCAAAGCTGCAGACTAGCCCTAGCAATAACCATAAAGGCAGAAGCAAAGCTGCAGCCCAGCCGTAGCAATAACCATAAAGGCACTAGCAAAGCTGCAGCCAGCCCTGGCAATAACCATAAATGTAGAAGCAAAGCTGCAGCCAGCCCTGTTAATAACCATAAAGGTAGAAGAAAAGCTGCAGCCAGCCCTGGCAATAACCATAAATGTAGAAGCAAAGCTGCAGCCAGCCCTGGCAATAACCATAAATGTAGAAGCAAAGCTGCAGCCCAGCCCTGGCAATACCCATGAAGGCACGAGCAAAGCCGCAGCCCAGCCCTGGCAATACCCATGAAGGCACGAGCAAAGCCGCAGCCCAGCCCTGGCAATACCCATGAAGGCACGAGCAAAGCCGCAGCCCAGCCCTGGCAATACCCATGAAGGCACGAGCAAAGCCGCAGCCCAGCCCTGGCAATAACCATAAATGTAGAAGCAAAGCTGCAGCCCAGCCCTGGCAATAACCATAAATGTAGAAGCAAAGCTGCAGCCCAGCCCTAGCAATAACCATAAATGTAGAAGCAAAGCTGCAGCCAGCCCTGGCAATAACCATAAAGGAAGAAGCAAAGCTGCAGCCAGCCCTGGCAATAACCATAAAGGCAGTATCAAAGCTGCAGAACACCCCTGGCAAAAACTATAAAGGCAGAAGCAAAGCTGCAGACCAGCCCTGGCAATAACCATAAAGGCACCAGCTAAGCTGCAGACCAGCCCTGGCAATAACCATAAATGTAGAAGCAAAGCTGCAGACCAGCCCTGGCAATAACCATAAAGGAAGAAGCAAAGCTGCAGCCCAGCCCTAGCAATAACCATAAAGGAAGAAGCAAAGCTGCAGCCCAGCCCTAGCAATAACCATAAAGGCAGAAGCAAAGCTGCAGCCCAGCCATAGCAATAACCATAAATGTAGAAGCAAAGCTGCAGCCCAGCCCTGGCAATAACCATAAAGGAAGAAGCAAAGCTGCAGCCCAGCCCTAGCAATAACCATAAAGGAAGAAGCAAAGCTGCAGCCCAGCCCTGGCAATAACCATAAAGGAAGAAGCAAAGCTGCAGACCAGCCCTGGCAATAACCATAAAGGCAGAATCAAAGCTGCAGCCCAGCCCTAGCAATAACCATAAAGGAAGAAGCAAAGCTGCAGCCCAGCCCTGGCAATACCCATGAAGGCACGAGCAAAGCCGCAGCCCAGCCCTGGCAATACCCATGAAGGCACGAGCAAAGCCGCAGCCCAGCCCTGGCAATACCCATGAAGGCACGAGCAAAGCTGCAGCCAGCCCTGGCAATAACCATAAATGTAGAAGCAAAGCTGCAGCCCAGCCCTAGCAATAACCACAAAGGAAGAAGCAAAGCTGCAGACCAGCCCTGGCAATAACCATAAAGGCAGAAGCAAAGCTGCAGCCCAGCCCTAGCAATAACCATAAAGGAAGAAGCAAAGCTGCAGACCAGCCCTGGCAATAACCATAAAGGCAGAATCAAAGCTGCAGCCCAGCCCTAGCAATAACCATAAAGGAAGAAGCAAAGCTGCAGACCAGCCCTGGCAATAACCATAAAGGAAGAAGCAAAGCTGCAGCCCAGCCCTAGCAATAACCATAAAGGAAGAAGCAAAGCTGCAGACCAGCCCTGGCAATAACCATAAAGGAAGAAGCGAAGCTGCAGACCAGCCCTGGCAATAACCATAAAGGAAGAAGCAAAGCTGAAGCCCAGCCCTAGCAATAACCATAAAGGAAGAAGCAAAGCTGCAGCCCAGCCCTGGCAATAACCATAAAGGAAGAAGCAAAGCTGCAGCCCAGCCCTGGCAATAACCATAAAGGCAGAATCAAAGCTGCAGCCCAGCCCTAGCAATAACCATAAAGGAAGAAGCAAAGCTGCAGCCCAGCCCTGGCAATAACCATAAAGGAAGAAGCAAAGCTGCAGCCCAGCCCTAGCAATAACCATAAAGGAAGAAGCAAAGCTGCAGACCAGCCCTGGCAATAACCATAAAGGCAGAATCAAAGCTGCAGACCAGCCCTGGCAATAACCATAAAGGCAGAATCAAAGCTGCAGCCCAGCCCTGGCAATAACCATAAATGTAGAAGCAAAGCTGCAGCCAGCCCTGGCAATAACCATAAATGTAGAAGCAAAGCTGCAGAACACCCCTGGCAAAAACTATAAAGGCAGAAGCAAAGCTGCAGCCCAGCCCTGGCAATAACCATAAAGGCAGAATCAAAGCTGCAGCCCAGCCCTGGCAATAACCATAAAGGCAGAATCAAAGCTGCAGCCCAGCCCTAGCAATAACCATAAATGTAGAAGCAAAGCTGCAGCCCAGCCGTAGCAATAACCATAAAGGAAGAATCAAAGCTGCAGCCCAGCCCTAGCAATAACTATAAAGGAAGAAGCAAAGCTGCAGCCCAGCCCTGGCAATAACCATAAATGTAGAAGCAAAGCTGCAGCCCAGCCGTAGCAATAACCATAAAGGAAGAAGCAAAGCTGCAGCCCAGCCCTTGCAATAACCATAAAGGAAGAAGCAAAGCTGCAGCCCAGCCCTGGCAATAACCATAAAGGCACCAGCTAAGCTGCAGACCAGCCCTGGCAATAACCATAAATGTAGAAGCAAAGCTGCAGCCCAGCCCTGGCAATAACCATAAAGGCACCAGCTAAGCTGCAGACCAGCCCTGGCAATAACCATAAAGGCAGAATCAAAGCTGCAGACCAGCCCTGGCAATAACCATAAATGTAGAAGCAAAGCTGCAGCCAGCCCTGGCAATAACCATAAATGTAGAAGCAAAGCTGCAGAACACTCCTGGCAATAACCATAAATGTAGAAGCAAAGCTGCAGAACACCCCTGGCAATAACCATAAAGGCACCAGCTAAGCTGCAGCTCAGGCCTGGCAATAACCATAAAGGAAGAAGCAAAGCTGCAGCCAACCCTGGCAATAACCATAAAGGAAGAAGCAAAGCTGCAGACCAGCCCTGGCAAAAACTATAAAGGCAGAAGCAAAGCTGCAGCCCAGCCCTGGCAATAACCATAAAGGCAGAATCAAAGCTGCAGACCAGCCCTGGCAATAACCATAAAGGCAGAATCAAAGCTGCAGCCCAGCCCTGGCAATAACCATAAATGTAGAAGCAAAGCTGCAGCCAGCCCTGGCAATAACCATAAATGTAGAAGCAAAGCTGCAGAACACCCCTGGCAAAAACTATAAAGGCAGAAGCAAAGCTGCAGCCCAGCCCTGGCAATAACCATAAAGGCAGAATCAAAGCTGCAGCCCAGCCCTAGCAATAACCATAAATGTAGAAGCAAAGCTGCAGCCCAGCCCTAGCAATAACCATAAAGGAAGAATCAAAGCTGCAGCCCAGCCCTAGCAATAAATATAAAGGAAGAAGCAAAGCTGCAGCCCAGCCCTGGCAATAACCATAAATGTAGAAGCAAAGCTGCAGCCCAGACCTAGCAATAACCATAAAGGAAGAAGCAAAGCTGCAGCCCAGCCCTTGCAATAACCATAAAGGAAGAAGCAAAGCTGCAGCCCAGCCCTTGCAATAACCATACAGGAAGAAGCAAAGCTGCAGCCCAGCCCTGGCAATAACCATAAAGGCACCAGCTAAGCTGCAGACCAGCCCTGGCAATAACCATAAATGTAGAAGCAAAGCTGCAGCCCAGCCCTGGCAATAACCATAAAGGCAGAATCAAAGCTGCAGACCAGCCCTGGCAATAACCATAAATGTAGAAGCAAAGCTGCAGCCCAGCCCTAGCAATAACCATAAAGGAAGAAGCAAAGCTGCAGCCCAGCCCTGGCAATAATAACCATAAAGGCAGAATCAAAGCTGCAGACCAGCCCTGGCAATAACCATAAATGTAGAAGCAAAGCTGCAGCCCAGCCCTAGCAATAACCATAAAGGAAGAAGCAAAGCTGCAGCCCAGCCCTAGCAATAACCATAAAGGAAGAAGCAAAGCTGCAGCCCAGCCCTAGCAATAACCATAAAGGCAGAATCAAAGCTGCAGACCAGCCCTGGCAATAACCATAAAGGCAGAATCAAAGCTGCAGCCCAGCCCTAGCAATAACCATAAAGGCAGAATCAAAGCTGCAGCCCAGCCCTAGCAATAACCATAAAGGAAGAAGCAAAGCTGCAGCCCAGCCCTGGCAATAATAACCATAAAGGCAGAAGCAAAGCTGCAGAACACCCCTGGCAAAAACCATAAAGGAAGAAGCAAAGCTGCAGCCCAGCCCTAGCAATAACCATAAAGGAAGAAGCAAAGCTGCAGACCAGCCCTGGCAAAAACTATAAAGGCAGAAGCAAAGCTGCAGCCCAGCCCTGGCAATAACCATAAATGTAGAAGCAAAGCTGCAGCCCAGCCGTAGCAATAACCATAAAGGAAGAAGCAAAGCTGCAGCCCAGCCCTAGCAATAACCATAAAGGAAGAAGCAAAGCTGCAGCCCAGCCGTAGCAATAACCATAAAGGAAGAAGCAAAGCTGCAGCCCAGCCCTAGCAATAACCATAAAGGAAGAAGCAAAGCTGCAGCCCAGCCCTGGCAATAACCATAAGGGCAGAATCAAAGCTGCAGCCCAGCCCTGGCAATAACCATAAAGGAAGAAGCAAAGCTGCAGACCAGCCCTGGCAATAACCATAAAGGCAGAAGCAAAGCTGCAGCCCAGCCCTAGCAATAACCATAAAGGCAGAATCAAAGCTGCAGCCCAGCCCTAGCAATAACCATAAAGGAAGAAGCAAAGCTGCAGCCCAGCCCTGGCAATAACCATAAATGTAGAAGCAAAGCTGCAGCCCAGCCGTAGCAATAACCATAAAGGAAGAAGCAAAGCTGCAGCCCAGCCCTGGCAATAACCATAAAGGAAGAAGCAAAGCTGCAGCCCAGTCCTGGCAATAACCATAAAGGCAGAATCAAAGCTGCAGCCCTGCCCTAGCAATAACCATAAAGGAAGAAGCAAAGCTGCAGACCAGCCCTGGCAAAAACTACAAAGGCAGAAGCAAAGCTGCAGCCCAGCCCTAGCAATAACCATAAATGTAGAAGCAAAGCTGCAGCCCAGCCCTAGCAATAACCATAAAGGAAGAAGCAAAGCTGCAGACCAGCCCTGGCAAAAACTATAAAGGCACCAGCTAAGCTGCAGCTCAGGCCTGGCAATAACCATAAATGTAGAAGCAAAGCTGCAGCCCAGCCCTGGCAATAACCATAAATGTAGAAGCAAAGCTGCAGCCCAGCCCTGGCAATAACCATAAATGTAGAAGCAAAGCTGCAGCTCAGGCCTGGCAATAACACGGTCTTGACAACAAGTCTCCCTTGTAGAAAAAAAAGCTGATGTTTCACCCACAAACAGGCGTGAACCCTCAATGATAAGAAACTCAAGGAAAGAATATTAGACCCCAGGAGAAAGAAAATGGAATTATTTCACAGCATGTAAAGAATTCCAAGAGGTGGCACAGAATGTTTACACCAAATGTTTCTGTACAATGGTTTCTTGAGGCACATTAGAAAGAATGGCCATCCTCCAGTCCAATATTTCTCAGGTCAGCTGGGTACCTCGTTTTCAGAATGAGGCCCAGAAGGAAGAAAAGTGGGTTTGATAACATTAGTCTTAGAGACCTTGAGAACCAATGCAGAGGACAGGCATGCTATGGAAATCAAAACTGCTTCTCAGCAAAGGAGGTGGCAAAATCCCTTGGAAATAACCTCCCTTTCCACAAACAATACAGACTGCTGGGTGAAAACCTTGCAGAAGCTTTTCCAAGCTGTGCATTAATAGAAACAGGGCACACGTGCTTTTCAAAAGCAGCTGGTGTAATTCTGAAGCTTTAATGCAGGCGGGGCAGGCACATGCAGAACACTGTAGCAGCAGCAACACTTGCTTTTGTTTACAAGTGAAAAGAATGACCAGTTGCCTGGCTCTCTGCACTGCTGTTCTGTGTTAATCCAAGACTTGCTTCTAGGGGTCTGGTGGGCACAGCAGTGGTACCCTCGGCAGAGGGACAAACAATAAGGCACACAAATCAACCATCCCCAGGAAAGAAGCAGAAAAATGTTATCTATGATACATAGCTACCTGGAAATGTAACGCTAAGGTATGTGGTATAGTGACTATAAAGTACAGGTGGAAGAAATTAGTTTCCTAGACTGCGCAGGGCAGAAACTCAATCTCCTAATATTACAACAGCTGCACTTCACGCATTAACAATAAGTCGCACAGCTTACCTCTGCATGCAGTTCAAGGCTGAAGTCCACGGCTGCCTCTCCAAGAATCTTCTTGATCTCAGGCCGCTCGCTCTGCGGCACATACTCTTCCACAAGTCGCCAGAGGGAGGGTGGTGGCTCCAGAACCTCCCCAAAACCACTGTCTCGGTCATCGGCATGTCGAATCATGGCGAGGGATCATCTATGCTTTCACCACGACACAGGGCCTCAGCCCTAAACATCTGAATGAATACCTTGGACTGCAGTCTGCCAATAGGAAATCACAGTACAAGGAAAGTTAAAGAAAGAGTAGCTTAAATAGTAAAAAAAACCTGCCCCTTAAAAGAGGAGCATAAAAACATGCACAGAAGAGCGACTATTTCCAGATTCAAGTGCTAAAGCTCTGCCCTGTAATGGATTCTACAAACGTATAGCAATGCACAGGTTAATCTCTAAACACCTGAGAGTGAGACGCGTTACATACAGTAGCCTAAAACAACCGATGAATGAATAATGCTGGCCACAATCAGCATGGGAAACAGGACTGGTGACCTCCACCAAAAAATCCTACCCTGGCACCACCCTAAACAAGCTCACCACCTGCGTAAAACAGCCAAAAATATGTTCAAAGTTTAGCTTTCGGAGAGATGCAGGCTCAGCCCTCTTTTCAAGTAACGAAAGGCTAACGGGGCTGCAAACTCCCCTACTGCCATTATAACCAGTGGGGACTACTAGTGCAGCTGAAGCTACTGTGGGTCAACTCTCCCTGCCTTCAAACCTTGTCCTACAGCCTAAACATTCTGCCAACATACCAAAAAAACTGCCTAGTAGGGAGCCCAGGACCATTTGGCCATCTGTCTACTCCAGAGGTAAATGGGCTTAATCTCGACAGTTTCTGCGGCCTCAGTGGAGAGATTTATGGGAGCACTCCCCGCGCTCAAGTCCACTGCAAGCCTACTAAGCTACAAAGTCTGTCTGATGAGGCCCCTGGGTCAGGTGTGGTCCATCACATCAAAGCAGACAACACAGAAGAAACTCACAACCCCTCTTGCCCTCACAGGGACTAGGCCCACAGCGGCCGCAGCGGAATCAGAATACTTTGAGGAAAAGAATCACGGGGCGCTCTTATATTTAAAAACACCAGAATGGGAAGAAATGCTGACAACTTACTCGTAGGACCCGAACAATCATTCCGGGCCTCCTGGCTGCCCAGCACTCAAGGCAGAGAGCCAGAGTCATGCAGGGAAAAATAACCAACAGACAGTGTCTGGATATCCCTTTTGAACACGGTACAACTTTCTGTGGAGCCACTACAGTATCAGTCAAACAAGATGGACACCCAGCTCTCACTCCTTAACACCCTGGCCATCTTCGTAGCCGGGATAGATGACAAACTAGGGGAGCTAAACTCTTTGATCAAACGAGTACAGATGGAGTCTACATTTGTACAAACTGTTCCTGTATCATTAACAAGCTATCAACTCTCCCCATGATGCTTAACAATCTCATTACCGACCTTAAACAAAATCCAACCCCACTGGGTCGAAATCATCTGCTCCAAGCTAACAACATGTTTGGGCTATGCATGCCCTCCTCCTACAAAGGAAGGGCCCAGTGAAAACACAATGCCTGCCTCCACAGTAGGGGTGTGTGCCGCAACCTCAGTGGACTTGATCAGGCCAAATGCAAATTCTCACATCATTGGTAACAGTGGCAACAGAGTCACTGCATCGAATGCTGTCACATACAGACGGCAGGCACAGCTGACCGGCACGGACACGACTTCGAAGACAAGAAACAATGCCAAGCATAGGCGGGCACAAAGAAAGAAGGCATGGAACAAAAAACTTGTTACTCAAGCTGGACAATACCCCCCTTTCAGCACAGCAGCAAGTCAAAAATCGGTTGGGCCTTCAAGCGATCCACGAGGAAGGGCAAGATAAGAATTCAGACTCACAATATGAAAAGAGAACGTGTTCCATAACCTAGCTGCAGTCAGCGTATTCGAGTGGCCACCCCATCTAACCTTTCGGAACCTGGAGATGATCACCTTTCTCATTGCTGCGGTTCTGAGCTCTCTATTTGGCAAATACCAGTGGAAGGAGGCTCTCAGATACCCAGGGTCCTGCTGGTGGAGAGCATTGTAGATCATACATGACGCCTCGAAAGTCACCACTTCTTAACAGGGAGCCAGTTGAGTGATGGCAACCCCTCCCTGACCGAATGATGTTTCAGAACTTCCAGGATCAGCTGGGTGGCTCCATTTTGGATGTTCTGAAGTTAATTAAGAGAGAACTGGTTAGCATTTAGATATAGAACATTACAGTAATCAAGACGAGATGTAATAAGAACGATGACCACTGAAACTCTTAATTCTGTGGGCTGGAAAGGAAAAATCTTCTTCAGAATCTTATCAAAGATCACTCCAAGATTTTTAGCGGCTACCACACGAGTGGGCAATGGGCCACATGTCTTAAGCTGCCAACGTTCAGATCACACCGAGTAATCCACCCCAAAAACCACAATCTTGGCCTTCTCAGCATTTATTTGAAGCCAGTTGTCTTTCATCCAGCTACTGACTTCAGACATACACAACCTGAACTCATGGGAACATAATGGCCCCAGTCCCCGCAAATAACATCATGATGTGGGGTGCACAGCAACAGCACATGGGCACTGATCCCAACATACCTAGGAGACTCAGCGAGCCCACAGTAGAACTAAGCATGGGAGAGGAACCTCCCCTTACCACCTGCACAGCCCAAGCGGCTGATCCTGGAACCAACGCTACTGAGCCTCTTCAACAAGAACACGCACTAACAACCCACCAAGGTATGGGGAGCATGAAAACTCCACTACTGAAAGGCCACACCACCAAGTTAGCACCAAGTCGTGATCTTCATCCCAGAATATGCCTGGGAAATCATGATGTCCTGAACAGGGGAAACATCCTCAGGATTCCAAAGTTAGCTGATCTGAAATCAAGGGACCTTGCGGCAATTTAGTTTATTCAAACAGAAGAGGCACTGGGAGGGGAAGAGACCATGGCCACTTGGAGTTTGAAAGAAATAGCACACAGAGTCCTCTCGGAAAGGCCCACCTGTGGGAGGTGGGGTATAAGAGTCTCTCCATGTTATGACCCAGGATAGCCTCTCCATTTCCTCTCCCTCGGTCAATCAAGAGGGCAAGCCCGGGTGCAAAAGCCAACTCCCTCTGTGCTTAAGAGTGCGAGGGGAACAATGGGAACTGGCAAGAGACATGAGCAAGGCAGTGAATGAGGGCGCATGGTGGGCCTCAAGAACAATCATCTGCTCGCCTAGGAGGAGATGACAGTACTCGGCCGAGCGGTCGCCTGACAAAGTTAATCACTGCCCCATGCGCTTGTGCTCCTGGAACATCAGCGGTTTCTCCGCTAAGCTAAAGTATCTAGATTTTCACATGTACATGGGATCATTTGACATCATCTTCTTACAGGAGACCTAGCTTGCAGAACCAGGTCACATCCTAGGTATTATGAACTTCTCTGCTCCAGCTGTGAAAAGGGCCAAATATGGTAATCTCTTGGGCGGCCAGACAACAAATATTTCAACAGCGAACATAGCATGTGCCACAGCTTTGAATGTCAATGCCTTTGGTATAAACGCAACCAACTGCGTCCTCCAGCTTAACAACGCAGAACTCAAAGTGGTTTTAGTCAATGCTTACATCCACCTAAAAAGCAAGTCAAAGGACTCTAGGAAACTGGTGCAGGAACTCATGAGAATCACAGAGGAGGAGGGCTCCTCAAATCTAGTTGTATTCGGGGACTTCAATTTGTACCTACTGGTCTCCTCTTCAAGTGACATCGCTATAGCCCAATCCTCAAATTGGGAGATTCCCACACAAGGCAAAAACACCTTTGGAGCTCCAATGAAAACAGGAAGCCGCTTGCTGGATGACCTCGACCATCTCAGCTTGAGGGCACTAAATGGCAGGTTTTTAGGAGACAATCCACCAGCCACCACTCACCACTCCAACAGATCATGCTCAACTCTGGGTTACACCTTTGTCACTCTTCCGCTATTTCATCAAGTCTCCACAAATCAAGTCAGCGACAGGTAGTGATCACCTCCCGCAGGATGTGACTTAATCTTCCGGTGTATCTGCCTCAAGGTACAACAGGGTGGAGCTGGAATCCAGCTTATACCATCAACTACAAGCGAATCAAGACTTCACCAGCCACTCTCAGATATTTGCCCCAGGCTGTAGCGAATATACTACAAAGATCTACGGCACTGAAATGTGATGCCCTGTCCATGCAGGAGTCTTTCACCAGAACACTCCAGGCCACATTTATGACATCGGTCAAGGCCAGGTCCAACTGCACAGACCACCCCAGCAATAGATTCATGCCACAAGTCTCACAGCTCAAGAAGGCGGCAAACCAATCCCTTAGATTATTGCGGAAAAGACCAGGTGAAGAAAGTGTCCAGGCGGCACTAAGATAGCAGAAAACAAAACTGAAGCGGGCCATGAAAAGAGCACAGGACGACAACCTATGCCCTAAACTACACTCAGACCTAAAACATAACGACAGTGCCAGGTTCTGGGCCTCCATCAACAATCTTCTCTGGCCAGAACATGGAGGCATTGCTTCTCACATCTCTGAAGCCAATTGGGCAGTTTCTAACAGATTACTTTAACTGCCCAGCGACTGACAGCACCCCACAGGGCACCCAGGAAGCCATATATTTTGGCCATCTCACAGGGCCAAACAAGGTCGACGTTGATGCAATTATAAGGCAGATAGCCAAAGGGCGTAGGGAAGACACTCTGGGCCCAAATGGCATTCCTCCAGTGGTCTTCAAACAGAATGCCGCACTTTGGGTGGTGACATTAGCACCAGGATTCTCACAGATCAGGAGCCTGGGCACCTTGCCTGTCTACGTGGAGGGGCTCGATAATTTCACCAATTTTCTAAGGTGACGACAGAACTTTGCCAACAAGCTATCATTTAATAGCCCTGATCGACAACAAAGCTAAGTATTTTGCCGGGGCTCTACTCTAAGAACTAGCACCCTGGGCCTCTAGCAACTCCATCATCCTGTTCAACCAGACAGGCTTCTCGAAGACATCAGGAACAACAACAAACATTTTGGCACTCTCACTTTTAATGGACACCGCAAAAGGTGCCATAAAGGCATTGCACTTCAGCTTCATCGAATTTAAAGCAGCCTTTGACCACGTCGACCGGGGAAAGCTGGCAAACTGGAAAATACCTCAAGCTCTGCTGAACACGATTATCCAGTTCCACAAGGACAGCTGGGTATGGATTAAGATGGGCATGGGAGAGCATCTCTCTAGGTAAAGTCCAACGGTCTGAAGCAGTGGTGTGTCCTGGCACCAACGCTTTTCAACCTCTTTTTAGCAAACCTGCCTCTACAGTTGCAATCTTGTAACTCCCATGCTCCAAAACTAGGGGGTGAGGTAATTTCCAGCTTTCTCTATGCCGATGATGTGGTCTTGGTCAGCTGAACTCAGGTGGGGCTTCAATGGCTGCTAAATGTCATAAGGGCCTATTCAACGGCCAACAGCATGACTTTCAATCTCGGAAAAACCAAGACCATGAAGTACAACAACAAAAAACGAGTGTCAAAATGAACCTGGGGAGACACCCAGATTGAAAGTACGAATGAGTACAAATATATTGATGTTATTATTGATAATAAAGGCTCCTTCACCTCTCAGAAAGAAGCAATAAAGAGGAAAGGATTAGCTCTGGCCGTAACCCTTACAAGCCTAAAAAGAAAATTGGCAGTGCCCTCGCTGGCTCCCCTCCTCAAGTAACACCGGCCAAACTCATACCGACGATTGCATACGAGTGTGAACCACTCAGTTCTGTACCCAATATAATATCATCTTGGCCGAGTTGCTTCGGCCCTCCCCCATCCCCCAAAGATTATATCAAGAGTTTGGGGGTTTGGTTAGATCGTAACCTTGATTTTGGGGAGCAAGCAAGGAAGGTTGTTGGTAGCTGCTTTGGGCTGATGAGGATGACACGGAAAATCATTCCTCTCCTCCCTTTCTCTGCAAGGAAAGTGGTGGTCCAGTCCCTTATTCTTTCTAGGCTCGACTACGCCAATGCCCTATACTTAGGAGCACCTTGCTCCACGGTTAAGAAACTGCAAATTGTACAGAACTGTGCGGCACGACAACTTTTGAATATTCCCAGCCGACAGTCAGCAGGGGCTGCTCTGGCTGCCCTTCACTGGCTGCCCATTCAGCAGAGAGTGCAGTTCAAGGCTCTCTGCATTTCACACAAGGTACTCTTAGGTTCTGGCCCACCTATCACACGCTCCCTCATTTCCTCTTACCATCCTGAGAGAACCCTGCGATCATGCAATAAACAGTTGGCAGCTGTACCTAGAATTAGGAAAGCACGTACAGGGGGTCGCCTTTTTTCATATAACGCAGCAAGGCTATGGAACTCCCTCCCCCTTGCCATTCGGTGTGAAACTAACCATCTGGTCTTCTGGAAACGTATAAAAACCTTCCCGTTTCCATAAACTGATATGTAGTTCATGAACTTCGGCCTCTAGCGCTGGGATGCCTTTGGTAACCATGCGCTTTACAAATGTTTTACAATTACAATTAAGAGGCAGAGATGCTAGAGTTCTGGATAATGTAATAGCATGCTCGCACAGAATTATCTTCTCACTCCCCCTCTTCACTGCCACGGCACAGATTTGTTTGGAGTTTGGCTTGCTAAAACAGTCCTTGGCCAGGCGAGGAGCTTATCTAATAAACTGGCACAAAATCAGGAATGCAGAGCCGAATACACTGCACCACCTGCTATAGAAGGAGCTGCAGGAGCGAGGAAGGGCCTATCTTCAGGAATACCTAGAAGTCACTGGGTTGGCACAGCTCTGGGATTTGCCAACTAGCCATCAGGTAGTCAAGAGGCAGGTCTGGAAAACATAAAAAAACATGCTCGCTTGCGGAAGATAAGGCCTCATTGACTCACAGAGCGCACAGATGAATGATACTGAACAATTACAAAAACCTAGCACCACAAAAATATTTCAGCATCGGCTACTCAGCCTTTCTCAAGGTGCAGCTCCTAAGATATCGGCTAGGGATACTGCCTTCAAAATTCCACCTCACTCCCTCTGGTTGAGGGAGAGCCTCCCTGACACCTGAAGTTGGAGCTAGACCTTATCCAACATTACAGTATCCGTAGCTTATTATATGTTGAGACCAACCCCCACCCTCCCCCCATTCAGGTTAAGGCTATTATCGTCCCTACTTCACCCTTCCAGCACAAGTTGAGGTGAGAGCCCAACCAGAGCTTCACTTTAACATCCATCTAACTTGTGCATTATTTCGATAAACAGACCACTGGTCAATGGTGAAACTAACAGAGGGGAAGGGAGTGTAAGCAGTTGCATCCTGGGTGCTGACAGCTTAGTTCTTAGAAGAATAAAATTATGTTTTTTAAACTCTGCATGTGATTTTAATTTTGCTCAATTGATAAAGATATGAAATACTTAATAAATCCTGGCCTGAAGGACAACAACTCTACATCTCAAAGACCTTAATTTGTGTACAGTAATCAAGAGAAAGGAACAAAATAGTAAGGAAAATACATGTTTCACACTTATAAATAGGAGCAGCCAGCATTAATGGTAGATTTGTTCCATTTTTACGACCTGCGTAAGTGCAATGGGGATGATGCTGTCTGACACAATGTTCACAAGGGTGGCAGTGGTGAGGAGATATAGGAACCACGCAACAATATGGTTTACACTTACATTACACAATCATCTTCCAAAGGATTATGAGATGGGGCGGAACCTAGGGAAATCATACCGCTGTTGTCATATAGAGGATATATGGCCATAACCAGTCCCAAAATATATATATATTTTTTAAATAGTATTTTTATTAAAGATAACGTCTAATCCTCACAAAACAGTAGTATGCATACAGTTCGACCTTATGACAGCTGGTGCATATTATGGAGCAGCGAACATGTACTCAGTCAATCATTTCATGTGAACAAACATTATTCCTAGACAATTCCATTCCAAAATATTAATTTGTGTCTTCTGGATCATAGGAGGCTAGTTCCTGGTCCTAGGCCAGTAACTCTGGGGGCCTGGATACCCTTTTGTCTCTTTTGACATAAGTATGAAATGGGTCCATAACTTGTCAAAGTAGGATAGTGTAGCTCTAAGTGTGGTGGTAAGACACCACATTGCTTGGACATTTCACACTTTAGTGCACCACAAACCCATTGTCGACGAAGCCGGGCCTCGCCATCTCTGGGCAACTACTAGCTGAACCCGCAGCAATAAAGGAGTCAATTATTATTATTATTGTATTATTATTATTGTATTTTATACTTATATTTATTGTGTACTTTTATGGTTTTAATATCTGAAACCGAATAAAGATTATTATTTATTGATTCAATAATGTATTTGTGGCCGAATAGAGATGACACAGTAGGTAGTGTCCAATTCCAAAAACATATCTTCCACCCTGTGGATTCCCTTGCCCAGATTTCGCACACTGTGGGCTGCCGAGCCCAATGTAGGAGTTGTTACCCAATATAAATCTTTGGGCCATAGTAAAAAAATCATTGGCACATTGATTCCTGGTCTTGTGGACAACATTCTCATACAGTTGGCCCAGGAACAAAGTATCTCCTCCTGCCCATTATAAATATCCTGTATCAGCCATGCCCGGGGGAGGAAGTCCAGGTTTAGGAGTGAGGGGTAAGTGGCCACTTCACTCATCCGAACAGCCTTATTCTAGTGTTGCAGGGTTACTACAGAGGCCCATAACAAGGTACACAGAGAGCGGCGGGCCTTAGGGGATATCCAGAATAATTGGTGAAGGAGCCTACTATATTCCTGCGCCCGAAGGCACCAGGGCTGTCAGCATCCAGAGAACACCACAACAAAGCCGGGCACACCTGGGTGGCTAGTAGATAACTTTCAAGAGCAGGGAATCCAATGCCACCCAAATCAAGGCTCCTCGTCAAAAAGGATATAGCTATGTGTGTGGATTTATTATTCCATATAAAAGCCCACATTTTATATAGAGCCTACAGGCGGCACACAGGTGGTTTTTAGCCCACCCATTTCTTACGCTTCATTGGCATCATTATCACTCTTCCTAACTGCCTTCCAATTCGGCAGCACACCCCAGGCATCAGTTTCTGCATCACTTCCGTTCTTCGTGTGGCGCATGGACAAAGTACAAATCGATTTCCCTTAATTGCTGTCGGTGATGGAGGTACTATTTCTTCTTTTTTATAGCGCAAACTCGACTCAACAAGAACAGAAGGTATTGGAGCGCTTGACATGAGCACAAGTTACATTACACAAGGACACATTCATTTTTTTTAGCATGTGCTTTTTGGGGGCAGAGTTCCGGGACAGCAATTGTGCAAGGACGACTCCTTGTGTGTATGTCCTTGTCTCCACTCCACTCCGCTACATGGCACTCTACGCCACTAACTTTTAGCCATGCTGAACAGCAGCCATACTGGTGTACAATGCGGCTAAAACACATTGCCAAAGACTGTAAAGACTGTAGCTCGCATAGGCCAGACCTATCGACTTTGGGAGTGCTTGTTTGTTTGAGAGATTTCAAAACATCCGGAGGGACCCTCACTCGTAGTGAACGGAAGTGGCAGGGCAGTCTCGGCATAAAATTAATCTTAATGCAGTTTATTCTACCCACCCATGAAATCTGCAGTCTGCCCCATCTGTACAGATCTTTAAACAGTGTATCAAGGAGCGGACGCTATCGGAAGATATCACTCATCTCAGGAGGGGTATTCTTGTCCAAGTAATCAACCCCAGTGTAGGCCAACTGCAACGCATGGCTAGCAGACCCTGACTTGTTGCCTTCTTGATAGTTTCCCAGCCCTGTTGCTTTAGATTTCCGGTGGTTAACCTCAAATCTTGCTCAAGCTCTCTCATCAATCCTGGGAGGAAGCTAGAGGGGTTGGCTAGAAAACACAGAGCGTCAACCTGTCCATATTTTGTTTCCAGACCTGTGATCTGTGGATTCGTTATCACTTATTGGATCAATGATTCCATAGTCAGAGCAAAAAGTGAAGGTGTGAAGGGGAACCCCCCCCCCCCCCATACCCAGTGTTACTCGTATGGGTTCCGAAAGGCATGAGCATATCTGGAGCAGTTGGACCCACAGCATTTGCCAAGATGAAAGATTTTAGGTGGGGGTCCAGATTTGTCTTATCAAGTGTGTTGGTCAGAAATGGTTAATCAATGCGGTCAAATGCCTTTTCCGCATCCAGAGAGAGAAGGAAGGCCTGAGTTACTGTAATGGAGGCTTTATCAACTACATTGTAAGCCAACCTAATATTGTCGCCAACATGTCTAAAATTGTTCACAATTAGATTTTCAGCCTTCCTCTTGGCTCTTCTCCACATATGGAACAATAGGATATAATCGTAAAAGGAGAAAGGATTACACTGCCTGGCATTGGGAGCACACAATTAGCCCTGATGCATTGTGGTAACTGCAGTCCATGATAACACTCACTTCGGTTGAAAGGCTTCAGTATTCACCATTGTTGCTGCAGCCAGTGCTGGGTATCTCTACATATGTTTCAGGATTGTTATCCTTCTTCAGTAGAGAGTAACAAGAGAAATGTAGGGGTGCTGGCAATGCAGCCGACAGTCTTCTCAGGTTTAGTACCACTCCCAGAGCACAGGTGCATCCCCGAGCTCGTCAACGGGATGTAATAATTGGGGGTGGGAGCCAGCCCGAATCACATTAATCCACAACTGCCTGGACAGCTTCTGAGTCCACAGTTGGGACAAAGCACAATATCTGTGCCCATTTTTAATTTATCCTTTGACGTTTTTGGGTTGCATTCCTGTCAGATATTTACTGTTGTTTTCCAATATAGGCCTTTTTCTAATTTGCTTTTTTCTCTTCCCCTAAAAATTTGGGTAAACAGCAACTTCAGGCCCGGATGAATTTTTAAAGTCGTCTTTTTAACGAGAATATCTTGGATGCCTCAGGCTTGACCTTGCTCTCTTTTCCATGTTTTAATAGGGTTCACCAGTTTGTGATCCGAAATCTCTAAACAATGATTGAAATTTTGGCGCATTCTCTTGCTCAGGTTGCTCCTGTTTCTCCGCCTCCTTTTGCAAAATTGGGGCTAGAGCGTCGAATATATGATCCGCGTTATTTGTCGATTTTCCCAATCAACTTAATATAGAGGATAGAATTCTTTCCAAGCAACACAAAAATTCTGAGTACTGGGGAAAGTTGCCAGAAGGATTATTCAAGAAACAACACTTAATAGCAGGGGCACCAGACAGTTCAGATCCACCAACAGATTGCATACCAGGAGCACTACAAAATAATTTCATAGATTTTTTTTTGCTGAGTTGGAGGAATTTCATCTACCTGTTCTTGACTCTGATCTAGCTCAATCTTATTATTAAAAACTTCAATGTCCGGGAGGGAAAAATCTTCCATAAGGGTGTTGCAGTCCCACCACCAGCAGCAACAGATGACACGTCTTTAGCATTTGAGCAGGTCAGAATTTGCATATCTTGAGGGGCTTGTAGAAGTGATTGATTGCAGAGGTGAGACCTGCTGAGATAGTATTGACATTAGAGTGGCCCCGGAACTAGCCTCCACTTTTAAAAACTACGATGGAATAGGCACAATTCCTTTAAGGGTGTTTATAAGAGAGGATCCATATCATAGTGGATTTGACTTTGTCTTTCTACAAGATCTAATAGAGATTATTCTGCCTGAACAGAACCTTCTGGCCGTCATTATAGACTCAATTGAGCTCAATTAAACTGATCAAAAGACCCAACTTCCACAGCTACACAAGGCTGTCCTAATCACAGCCACAGCTCAGCAAACATTTATGTAGACCTTAGATTACAACTATAAGACCGGTGGAATCACTTCTGTGCTTTGTCCAAGATACAACTCTCTCACCAAGATCTAAATTAGGACTCACCAAATATCCACTGTAGCCAACAAATCTAATTGTCCGTACTTAAATTATAACTCAAGACAGGACAAGCTGAATTTTCAATGGCGCAGGATATTCTATTACTGAAGTGTCTAATAGACTTTCTTCTTACTCCCCAAACTCCTTTGGTTAGACCGGGAGAAGGAAATTGTGATTAAGCAACCATACAAGTTAGCAAGCTGAAGGGTTCAAAATGGTCAACTCCCCTACTCCTCCTTCAGCTTCTGTCTGCCTGCTGTCGCCTTCACCGACTGGCTAGCTGTCATGATGTCTGGGGCCTTTCGGTGATTATAGGCAACACCTCCACCCCCTTTCTCCCCCACAGCACCGCCGCACTTTCAGACAGTTAAGATCTTTACCGAGATCTTGACTATCAGGTTGAAGGGAGTCTGGCCTACCTTAGTGTCTCCTTACAAGTTGGGCTTTAGCAGGCAACTCACCGAACCAACGCTAATTACTTTTTCAACAGCAGCAATTAAGGAGCAGGTAATACTAAGGTCTGATCAATTTAACAAATGGAGCATCAAAATAGTTCCTCAAACCGAACCACGGTATCCATCGGTTCTTGCAAAATCGCCGGCCCCATCAGACAAATCCGGACCACCATCCTTTTCAATATTAAGATCAGCTAAAGGTCGATCCCCCAGAAGGGCTATCCACCCCGAAATAGAGGAGTCTAAAACCACGGCGAATGATTGGGCATGGTTACCAGCGGCCCTGAACGGGGGAAACCACGATTGAACTGGCGCCCAACTGGGCCTTTCAGTATGTTCGTGGAACATTAACGGCCTAACCTCGAAATTTCAATCTCCAGACGTGATAACGTTTTTAAAAAAAACACGAGGTTATACTATTGCAGGAAACATGGTCTTTGTCTAGTCTTCCAATAGAAGGATATTTGGAATATAGAACTCCGGCCCAGAAGCTGCATAAGTCCGGCCGACCCAGTGGCGGCCTTTCAATCTAAGTTGCAGCTAAGTTAAACGCTAATATAGTTCAACTGACATTCGAGGAAGATTGGATTTCTGGTATAAGGATTGGCAACTCTAAACAGACTGAACAACTGCTCTTGATTAATGTTTACATTTCACCAAGCGCCAGGGAAAAAAAATCCAAATTCGACCACCTAATCCAGATTTTGTGTAATCTACAAAGTAATCATGGAAGAACAGCCTGTTTAATATCCGGCGACTACAATACAAATCTTTTTCAAGAACTTCCTGAAGAGTATGATGCACCATGGCCAGACATTTTGGAACAAACAAAGCCTACCGGTAACAAATATAGTAAACTTGGCGAATACATGGTGCTACAACTCAGTATTCTGGGCTAAACAATTCTGAATGGTCGCTTCCCCATGGACAGTCCACCAAATTGGACAAGAACTAATGGTTGTACTCATTCCTTTCTAGATTACAGCATTTGCAACAAGGAAATTCTCCCTCTGATTGAGAACTACACTATAGCTGCACGAGGAGACAGCGATCATCGACCTCAAGTGATCACTATGTCATTCCACGTAGCACGGCACGCTGCGACAAGCCAGACAACAAGAGGAATTCGCACAGAGAACCTCAAAAGGTTGAAATGGTCTGATCCTATTATACCAACAATAATGATTAAATGCAGAGCACTACAAGGTTTAAGGAGTGTCGACGAAATCCCACCCATTACATCATGGGAACTCTTCTCTCGGGAATTGCTTAAAAACTTCCCATGTAACACACGAAAAATCAAAAAAGGCAATTCAACAATAACAACTGCTGAAATTAAGAAATTAAAATCACTGCACAACTGTGCGCTAAGACAAGTACGTAGGCACCCAGGGGAAGATCATTTATTCAATATATACAAGCAAGCTCAAAAAGCACTGTGACAAGCAATATTCCTAGAGAATAATAAGCGCTCCGAGCAGTTCTGGCAAAAACTGATACATGCAAGTAAACACCATAACCCAAAATCTTTTTGGTCGCTTGTTAACTCAAAAACACATAACCAAGATGGACAAAGTAGTGCGAACATCCCTGAAGTCGAATGGGTATCCTTTTTAATGACCCATTTTGGAAAAACAGAAAAGGAAGAAGTTTCACCGGCCAAACCTCTAACTTTGGCCCCTCAACTTAACTTACGCCAATTGCTAGGCACAATACATGTTGGGACACCTGAGAAACCCGCTGAATTGAACATAAGGATGCCATCGGTAACCAATACCAAATTACTGCTCCAGCATGAAGAATCGCCTCAACGGCTATCCACAACACTAGAAACCCTAATGAAAAGAATAACACAAATTATAACTGAGGGCTGTTCAGACGGAGCTCCTGGGCCAAATGGTCTACCGCAGGCTTTGTACAAACAGGACACTGACTTTTGGGCTAAACAATTGGCACCCTTATTTACTTACTGCTGGACTAACCAGGTATTACCGGAATCTTGGCGTGGCGCCATTATACATCCAATTTACAAAGGTGGCAAGAGATCAGATCCGAAAAATTACAGGATGATTACTTTATTGGATGTGGAATCCAAATATTACGCCAAGTTGCTCCTTCAAGACCTGGCGTCTTGGGCCACAAAAAAACATCTTATACCCTTTAACTAGACAGGATTTGTGCCGAAATCAGGTACCATAACCAATCTGCTTGCAATATCTGTCCTGTTGGATAAAGCTGCAGCGTCAGGAATGCTAATGCATGGCTGTTTTGTCGACTTCAAGGCCGCTTTTGACCGCGTGCCCAGACGCCAACTATGGCTCAAACTGCGGAAATGGGGGATTCCATCAGCTCTTTTACAAGCCATAATCGAGCTTCACACTAACACATGGATCGGTATAAAACTTGGTGACGGATCCCATATCTCCAGAAAAATACAAACATCACGTGGAGTAAAACAAGGTTGTGTGCTGGCACCTCTTCTTTTTTTTTTTTTATTAAAACATTTTATTGATTTTACATAACTGGTACATGTGACATTTCATCAATGAATTTACGGTACATTTACAATCAATCAAAAGGGGTATTTGTCTGATTTATTGGTGGTGGCAGTCTGCCAGGGACTACCTAGCAGTGGCGTGGGCTGTCGGCTAGCTAGTGTCGTATGGCATAACCTTCGTACGTCCTCCGAGGCAAAGCTCCATCATTCACTAAGATCGGACATTGTGTTCTCCTGTGGAGGCTCACATATGCCACCCCGGTATGTATTCCATCCCCCCCCAAATCAGTGTCCATTTTTTGGGCACCCTCTATGTATATATACTGATTTCTCTATAATCATGGTACTGTCCATGTCTTTGCACCATTGCTGTAGGGTGGGCAGCTGTCGAGTTCCCCAGTGCTGTGCGATATTTCGTTTCGCTAGAGTTATTCCCAGTGTCACCCAATCTCGGGCCCTATGGGGGAGGTCTGTGGGTTCCCATATATTAAGCAGACACATCCTTGGTTCTGGGAGGATCGTGATAGTCGTTACTTGCGAGAGTGTGCGCATAACTGCCCTCCAGTATCGCATTATCGCAGGACATGCCCATAGCGTGTGAAAAAAGGTTCCTAACTCGTTGCAATTTCGAAGGCAGAGTGGTGTATCTGCTCAGGCAATTTTGTGCATAAGGGTCCGTGTGTAATAAGTACGGTGTAGTATTTTTAATTGTACTAGCTTGAGCCTGGATGGTATCGCTATTTCCTTAGGGGACGATAGGGCCTCCTGCCACTCTGTGTCGTCTAATTCACCTACGTCCGCTTCCCATTTTTCTTTAAGGGCTGCAGTTCGATCAGGCTGGTTATTTATTATTTTTCGGTAGATTTGGGAGATGGCTTTTTTGATTAGGTGCTCAGTCAGGAGTCTGTCCTCCAACGGCGAGGACTCTGGAAGCTGCGTACCCTGTGGGATAGCTGCCCTCAATGCGTGTCGTATCTGGTGGTAACGAAACTCCTCCGACTGCACCAGACCATATGTGTCTTGCAGTAGGGCGAACGTGACCATTTCCCCCTTTTTCCATAGGTCTCCTACCGTCGAGATCCCTATTAGGTCCCACTGTTGGAAGCCCTTGGAGTTGCGTAAGGCACCCAATTGTTTGGAATCCCAGAGTGGCATGGCCTGCGTTATTACCCCTTCCCATCCCAATGCCCTCCGCGCCTCGCCCCAGACGTGAATGGTATGGGCCGTCGGGCCAGTGAGCGCACCTCTTCTGGTCTTATTGTATAGCGATCCCATAATTCCGGCGGTACCAAGGAGATGCCTGTCCAGCCGAAACGCCGGGTCGGCCTGGGACACGTGGAGCCATTGGTTTATAACAGCCAATTGCGCAGCCCAATAATAAACTTTTATGTCAGGGAGGGCGATGCCTCCGTCGTACCAACAGCGCGCAAGCTTCTGTCTCGCTATGCGGGGTGCCTTCCCATCCCAGAGTAGAGTGGACACTTCGGAGTCTATAGCTGCTAAATATGCAGGGGCTACGGGAAACGGTGTGTTCTGCAACGCATAAAGGAACCTGGGGAGTGCCATCATTTTAAAGAGGGCTGCTCTCCCCAGCAATGTTAGTGGCAGCGAGCGCCAATGCTTGACGTTGTGTCGAAATTTCGTCAAAGGTTGTGTGAGGTTTTCGGCCATGAATTCCGTGGTGTTATGCGTGATGTATATTCCCAGATATTTAAATCTGATGTGTGTTATCTGGAGGTCACATCCCCGGGGGAGCCGTGGTGGGGTACCATGCAGTACATACAGTATGGATTTTGCCCAATTGATGGTATAACCGGAGGCCCGGCCGTAGGACGCACAAATGTCCAATAGACAGTTAATGGAGCGTGCCGGAGATGCCAGATAGAGCAGGATATCATCCGCATAAAGCGAGATGCGGTCCTCCCATCCCACGGCCCACTTCAGTCCCCGGATCACCGGGCTCTGGCGCACCCAGGCGGCCAACGGCACCAGTACCAGCGCAAAAAGGAGTGGCGACAGCGGGCACCCCTGCCGTGTCCCTCTGCCCAGCAAGAACTCTTCTGAGATGCAGCCATTCACCGTGACCTGCGCCAGCGGTCGGGTGTATAGCAGCTGGATCCAGGCACAGAATTTAGGACCAAATCCCAGGTGTCGGAGTACCGCGAAAAGGAAAGGCCACTCGACGAGGTCGAATGCCATTAGGGCGTCAAGGGAAAGGATGACTGTAGTAGATCTGCGTGCTATGACCCCATGCAGTCGCCGAAGATTTAGGGTGGTGTTACGATTCGGCATGAACCCAGACTGATCTGGATGGATTATGGTAGGTAGGTGCTGTTGTAGTCTCATGGCCAATGTCTTTGCAAGAATTTTAGCTTCCGCGTTGAGCAAGGAGATGGGACGGTAAGATGTGCACTCATGCGGGGGTTTGCCAGGTTTGTGGATCGCGACTATAGTGGCTAGGCGCTGATCTCTGGGCAAGACACCCTTCTCTAGGCTATCTGTATACATGTTTAGCAGGCACCTCTTCTTTTTAATCTCTTCATTTCTGATCTGTCGGAGTCACTTGACGAAGTCAACTCTCATCCTCCAAAACTTGCTGGGGTAAGAGTCAGCAATCTATTGTATGCGGATGACCTTGTCCTGCTCAGCCACACCAGGGTCGGCTTGCAGAGACTACTCGATCGGCTGTCTCCTTACACCATCGAAAATGAATTGGAATTGAACTTATCAAAGACAAGGGCAATCACCTTCGGGTTAAGGAAATACCAAGGTGGTGGTTGGCAGTTCAAGGGTAAAAGTATTGATAGGGCCGTTTCATATAAATATCTGGGGGTCCACATGGACAGAAGGGGTTCATTCTCAAAACACAGAGACGAGGTAGAAGCCAAAGCTTTGACAATCCAGGTGGCATTTAAGAACCTCGCAAGGCAGTTGTCCGGTCCAAGCCTGACCCCTCTCATAAGTGTCATGAAGGCAAAAACTCTCAATTACCTTACTTACAGCCAGGAGAGCATGCAAGGGAAAGACAACAGCCTCGTGAATAAAATAATAACAAGAATCTTCAAACAAGTGCTGAGTCTTCCAAAAACCTCATCCCCCCCTCAAATACGACTTGAGTTTGGTCTCCAAGATCACCGAGCGGTAGGGGCTGGAGCATTCATCAGGTTGTGTAACAAGTTACGCACTTCCAGAGAAGGAAGCTTGGAGGCTTTTTTGTGGCAGGAAATTTCAGTCGGTCAGCTTGGGAGATCGTACCGGCGTTATTTACAAGACTCTTTAAAACTCCTGGACGCAGAGGAAATCTGGAGTTCCGATCCATCGCAGCAGGCACTCAAAATTTACATCAAAAGAAACATCCGCTCCTGGTCTTTCCATTCGGACAGAGCCCAACTGGCACAACGTAACCATGCCTGGTCAATCATATCAGGGTTTAAGCCAGGGATTGTGGCGCCTCATATGTCATGCACCTACTCAGTGATGTGGAAAAAAAGATTTTTGGCCCTCAGAATGGGTGAATGGCCATTCCTGTATCACTTGCCAGGTTGGCGTCGCACAAATACCAACATAATGTGTCGGGGGTGTGGGAGCAGCAAGGAAACAATCGAGCACGTGGTATGCCTTTGCCCTGCACTTCTTAATGATCGAAAGATTTTGCTAAAGGGCGAATGGAACAAACTTGGCATTCGCACCTGTCGACAAGCTATCCTTGCATCTATGAATCCGGACAATCCACGGCTTAATATCCGATTCACTAAGTTTGTCACAAGAGCAGTAAAAAGACTTATAATCTGCGAGAGCCTGCAAGCTAACAACTGTTAATCCATAACGGGGAGACCCAAGCTCGATGTTGCTTTATTTACTCTATTGCACTATTTGACTGTGGTCGAATATGGCATTTTGCACGTTGTTTACTTACTGTCTTCTGTCATGTGCGATCCTGGGACATTTAATTACTATATGTAGGGGCTCTACTTATTTATAAATAGAATTACACTGTCAGCTTTTTAATAATGACTAATGTCTTGCTTCGTGGCCTTAGTCGATGTCAAAACTAGAACGGATCACCACGGCTCTTGATTGTCTTTTAACCGTTTTCTAAAAAAAGGGCCAATTGTCTAGATGAAGTTTACATTTGAATAGCATGAATAAATACAGATTATTAGGTTTTTTAAACAATTATTTATTGTTAACTTCACACCTACCATTTGTTTGTGACGGTATTAATGTATTAAATGGCCGCATTTAGGCGGATTCTAAAAAAGCAGAGATACAGGAGTTTAGTTAACGCTTGTTTACTACCCTATGTGTAAATATTTTAGCAACTGTCCGATATGTTTTTTCTTTTTTTTATTGATTGATGCACGTCCACTATTGTAATGATTTTTATTAATCAAACAATAAAGTATTTACGACATACAGGGGACAATGTTAAGGTGGCTCTCAATGTAGTGGATAAAGCCTCCATTTCAGTAACTCAGGTCCTCCTTCTCTCGCTGGATGCGGGAAAGGCTTTTGACCACATTGATAGGCCATTTCTGACTAGAGATGAGATCATGTTATTCCAGCAAATTATACATATACTTCGATCAGGGGTCCTTCTCTTATAGGCGACCTGTTTCTTCTTTTACCTTTTCTTTCGGATTTGAATATAATTTACTATTCTTACAGTGACCATAAGGTACTCTCATTACATTTAGATTTTCAGTTAGGTGGAGTGAACTCTTGGAACACGAAAGGGGATTTATCGAGTCCTTATTAGAAAAATGGAAGGACACACTGGAACCCCTCAAAGTTAGCAGATTTAAAGAATAGGCTAAAGGAAATTACATTCAATTCACGAGTATTGAGCTTAGATCCACTCGTGCAATTTAAGAGTCATATGAAGTCTCTTTTGGGTAAATCTGAGCCTCAAGATGTTAACAGACAACGGAGGAAACTTCCCCCATACTTTCTTTCAATAAGATAATTAAAAGATTTGTTCAAAGTCAGTATCTTGTCATTTCTACTGAAAAGAATAGAAAAATCAATCTTTTAAAAAGAAGAAGAGCGAGAATGAAGGATTCCCAGAAGAAACGACAATGTGACCATAAATGGACTGAATTGCGTGAGGCAGTGATAGCAAAGGATCCGAAGAAATTTTGGACAATTATCGTAGGTGGATGTGGTAATAGAGTGAGAGCAATGCTATTTAAAGAAGGGGATTTGATTAACTATATATCAGACTTATATGCTCCAAATCTTACACCGGGAGCATTATCGATCCACCCTATAAAAAGGGACCTTGAACCACCCCAATTAATTATAGGCAGATAGTCTTACTTGATTCTGTAGGGATGATCTTGCAGAGTATCTTAGAACATCTACAGGATTGGGTGACTAATGAAAATAGAATCTCGATAGAACAAGCTGGTTTCAGAATTGTTTTTTTTGTACATTAGACAATACAGCCATGTTATAACTAATACCCGAAAAATATGTTATTACTTGCAGCCAATTTGTTTAGACAGATATTATAGATGTTAGTACAGCGTTCGATAGGGTGGACAGAAAATGTTATGGATAAAATTACAGAGTCTAGAAATTCCTGCAAACCTCCTAAGATTAATTGTAGCCTTACACTTACCTGGTGTCAGATATTGCAAGGGGGTGAGCAAGACCTTTCGACTAAGATACCTATATTTAATGGCCTAAAACAGGGTTGCCTTTTGGCTACCCTAGTGTTTTCACTTTATATTCCCTGCAGCACGTGCCCTGGGTCTGCAGCCCCAGTTTAAAAAGCCAGTTTAAATAAAAAGAAAAACCTCGAGTGAGAGGTTTAGAGGCAGTTCTCTGCAGACCTGGAGCAAGGACAGAAGGGGTCCACCAGCAGCAGACCTAGGGCCAGGACAGAAGGGGTCCACCAGCAGCAGATCTTGGGCAAGGACAGAAGGGAGTCCAAGGGCAGCAGATCTGGGGCAATGACAAAGGGGTCCACCAGCAGCAGACCTAGGGCCAGCACAGAAGGGGTCCACCAGCAGCAGACCTAGGACAGAAGGGAGTCCACCAGCAGCAGATCTAGGGCCAGCACAGAAGGGGTCCACCAGCAGCAGACCTTGGGCAAGGTCAGAAGGGAGTCCAAGGGCAGCAGATCTGGGGCAAGGATAGAAAGGGTCCATCAGCAGAGGGACCTGGATCACCAGGATGACTAGAACCACCAAGAGGACCAGGATTACTATTACTCAGAGTGGGGGGGGGGGGGGGAAGAGAACAAATAGATCCAGGAGTATCAGGAACAGAAGAAGTAGAATCAAGAGTCCAGGGAAACTAGGAGAACCACAAGGGTGATCAGGAAAAACAGGTGCCTGTGGACCAGGAACTGGACCAGAAGGATGGAGCCCTTGGTTTGCAAGATGACAAAAACCAGAAGGACCAGGACTGACAAAGTGAGGGGAACCAGAACCTAGAAGACCAGGACAGCTAGCAATTCTAGAGTTCAGACAAGGAGAAGAAGGAGCACCAAGACAATGACCACCAGTTCAGGACGAGAAGAAGGAGGACCAGGAGGCCGAGGAACTCGAGCTGACGATGGAGGACAATAGGGAGTATCAGAAGGAGAAAGACCGAGAAGCAGTCCAGGACAATGAGGAGGAGGCCACTAACCAGCGGGAAGAGGATTAGGAGGAGGGGATGACTAAGGCAACGGTAGGACCAAGAGGATGTAGATTAGAGCTAGGAGGATCAAGACCTGGGTGCAGCAGAGGACGAGGCATATGACGAAGGCCAGGAGAAAAGTCAACAGGCGGAAGGGAGGAACAGGAGAAGAAGGACCAGGAATATAAGAAAGAGGTGTGCAGGAACAACAGGAGGAGGAAAACCAGGAACATGATGAGGAGACAGAAAGTTGAAGAGCAGCAGGAAAGGAGGAGGAGGAGGAGGAAAAGCAGAAGAGCCAGGAAGAGAATGAGGACCAGGAGGAGAAGGACAAGGATGAAGAGGAAGCTAATACTTTAGGCCACATATATAGTGTCATGTCCTTAACTACAAACGCCACTCCTGTTATAAATGACTCTTCTTTGCTTCTGTTATGTCTCAGTCTCTACAATCCTACATCTTTTTCTGCCCTCTGAAAGCAGTGCTTAACCCCTCACCCATTATCTTAAAATTCATTTTGTTTGTGAATGATTAAGTAACCCAGAAAAGATTTACCAAAAATAATGTACAGATTGCCCGTCATTGACTCAGCTTCTCGTGACTCCGCCCCCTTTTTGTTGCACCCAGTTTATGAGATGCAAAAGTAAAACTTTTTCAATTTCCGTTCGGTTACCAGCCCGGATCAATGGCCAGATACTTACATCTGTAGTGGATGAAATACAAAAACTGTGACTATAAGAGCATTTAAACCTTACCAGTGAGGTTAGTGGCATTTGAGTGGGGCAAAGCACAAGTGGCCGACCTGCAGTGCAAAGGCTGCAGAGTGACATCACAGTTCTCATACTTGTTGTCAAAAAACAACCGTTCTTGTATCGGCAATGCTAGCCCTGCTGGATCTCTTGGAGACTCCTCCAATGGGAGTGGGGGGAGAAGGGGCTTACAGCTAAAGAAGTAGCCTTCACTCCAGGACACTTGCCTGCAACCTCGAAAAAATCTGATGACTGCTTGGAAGTCATTCTGGGCTTTCATTGATAGAATCATTTAAAACCCTGTGGTACTGTTAGGCTATTGCCAGTGGCGGAGTACCTCCTTTAAACTGAAACAAGTAAAAAAAAGGTTAGCACTAGGTACAGGCCGGTGCTGTATTAGGAACATTTACATTTTTGCAGTTATGTTATACTGTGTGCAGCCTATTTTTTAATCTACAGCAGGCTATTCTGCACAGGGTGTAATATGTTTCACCCGATGGGCAGGAGTGCCTCTCCCCCCCCCCAGCACTGCAGGATGCAGAGGATGGGGGTACCCTAGCTCCAGGTGACCCCCCGGCAGTGCTTGGACCCTTTAGACCCGTTACTGTGAGAACTATAGCAGTGCCGAAAGCAAACAGGCCCCCAAATCAGTTAACTCAAGGTGACCTTGGCAGTGCTGAGAGCAGCCCCACCCCCGTCACTTAGCTCCAGGTGACCCCCAGCAGTACACCGAGCACCACCCCTCCCCCACATCACATAGCTCCAGGTGACACCCAGTAGTGCTCAGAGCAGGCCCCCTCCCCCTAGGTCACATAGCTCCAGGTGACCCCCAGTAGTGCTCAGAGCAGCCCCCCTCCCCCAGGTCACATAGTCCCAGGTGACCCCCAGTAGTGCTCAGAGCAGCCCCCCTTCCAGGTCACATAGCTCCAGGTTACCCCAGCAGTGCTCAGAGCACCCCCCCCGGTCACATAGCTCCAGGTGACCACCAGCAGTGCTCAGAGCAGCCCCCCTCCCAGGTCACATAGCTCCAGGTGACCCCAGTAGAGCTCAGAGCCCACCCCCACCCCCGGTCACTTAGATACAGGTGACCCCCGCAGGGCTCAGAGCAGCCCCCTCCCCAGGTCACTTAGATCCAGGTGACCCCAGCAGTGCTCGGAGCAGCCCCCCTCCCAGGTCACATAGCTCTGGGTGACCCCAGCAGTGCTCAGAGCAGCCCCCCCTCCCAGGTCACATAGCTCCAGGTGACCCCCAGCAGTGCTCAGAGCAGCCCCCCCCTTCCCAGGTCACATAGCTCCAGGTGACCCCAGCAGTGCTCAGAGCAGCACCCCCTCCCAGGTCACATAGCTCCAGGTTACCCCAGCAGTGCTCAGAGCACCCCCCCCCCCGGTCACATAGCTCCAGGTGACCACCAGCAGTGCTCAGAGCAGCCCCCCCTCCCAGGTCACATAGCTCCAGGTGACCCCAGTAGAGCTCAGAGCCCACCCCCACCCCCGGTCACTTAGATACAGGTGACCCCCGCAGGGCTCAGAGCAGCCCCCTCCCCAGGTCACTTAGATCCAGGTGACCCCAGCAGTGCTCGGAGCAGCCCCCCTCCCAGGTCACATAGCTCTGGGTGACCCCAGCAGTGCTCAGAGCAGCCCCCCTCCCAGGTCACATAGCTCCAGGTGACCCCCAGCAGTGCTCAGAGCAGCCCCCCCCAGGTCACTTAGATCCAGGTGACCCCAGCAGTGCTCAGAGCAGCACCCCCTCCCAGGTCACATAGCTCCAGGTGACCCCAATAGTGCTCAGAGCCCCCCCCCCCAGGTCACTTAGATCCAGGTGACCCCAGCAGTGCTCAGAGCAAGCCCCCCCACCCCCTCCCAGGTCACATAGCTCCAGGTTACCCCAGCAGTGCTCAGAGCAGCCTGAAGTGATCACATCACAGCATCAATAGTAGATAAATGGTTATTTATTGATAACCTCGTCCAGCTACAGAGTACACAGCCCCTCCCCCTCCCAGGTCACATAGCTCCAGGTGACCCCAGTAGTGCTCACAGCGCCCCCCCCCAGGTCACTTAGATCCAGGTGACCCCAGCAGTGCTCAGAGCAGCCCCCTCCCAGGTCACATAGCTCCAGGTGACCCCAGTAGTGCTCAGAGCAGCCCCTCCCCTCCCAGGTCACATAGCTCCAGGTGACCCCAGTAGTGCTCAGAGCAGCCCCTCCCCTCCCAGGTCACATAGCTCCAGGTGACCCCAGTAGTGCTCAGAGCAGCCCCTCCCCCTCCCAGATCACTTAGATCCAGGTGACCCCAGCAGTGCTCAGAGCAAGCCCCCCCACCCCCTCCCAGGTCACATTGCTCCAGGTTACCCCAGCAGTGCTCAGAGCAGCCCCCCCCCCGTCACATAGCCAAAGCTGAGCACTGACCATAGCTAGCCCATGGTGACCCCAGCAGCGCTGAGATCAGACCCCCCCTCCTCTCCCGGAGACCCCAGCTGCTGTCGCCGCAGACCACCACGTTACACATCTCGCCCCCCGCAGTAGTACCCGCCACGAGCAATCAGCCCTGCCCGGCCGCCCCTCTCACCTCCAGTCGGGACCCACGGGGGCTGCCAAAGCAAGAGACCTTCTTCCTGTTTGCTGTGGTCTCATAGCAACGGAGTCGTGACGCCATCACGCAGAGCGTCGCCCAGAGTCATCGCGTACCATGGGTTGGATTCGGAAAGCGCAGGGTGACGTCACCGGCGTGTCGGCCACGTCCCCGTCCCCTCTGTACGTCAGCTGTGCACTCACTTGTGCAATCATTTTGAGTACTCGAGACCCGTTCCGCAGTCACGCGCACAGCTGGTCTGCGCGTGACACTCTGCGCTCCTCTGCGCGTGACACTGCGCTCCTCTGCGCGTGACACTCTGCGCTTGCCCCAACCAGAGACTCCGGTGGAGCGGGCACAGCCACTACTCTTGCTCAGAACCAATGCTGCATTATTAAATAACGTCCGATCGGTTTCTGCAAACTGTTCCTGTCTCGGGGATTTGTGAGGGACGGGGCCAGAGGGGTGGGCTGGGGGCCAGAGAAGGCTGGGGGCCAGAGGGGTGGGCCGAGGGTGGGACGAGAGCAGGGGTGGGACGGGGCCAGAGGGGTGGGCCGCGGGCCCGAGGGTGGGACGAGAGCAGGGGTGGGCCGCGGGCCCGAGGGTGGGACGAGAGCAGGGGTGGGACGGGGCCAGAGGGGTGGGCCGCGGGCCCGAGGGTAGGACGAGAGCAGGGGTGGGACGGGGCCAGAGGGGTGGGCCGCGGGCCCGAGGGTGGGACGAGAGCAGGGGTGGGACGGGGCCAGAGAGGTGGGCCGCGGGCCCGAGGGTGGGACGAGAGCAGGGGTGGGACGGGGCCAGAGGGGTGGGCTGGGGGCCAGAGAAGGCTGAGGGTCAGAGGGGTGGGCCGCGGGCCCGAGGGTGGGACGAGAGCAGGGGTGGGACGGGGCCAGAGGGGTGGGCCGCGGGCCCGAGGGTGGGGCGAGAGCAGGGGTGGGATGGGGCCAGAGGGGTGGGCCGCGGGCCCGAGGGTGGGACGAGAGCAGGGGTGGGACGGGGCCAGAGGGGTGGGCTGGGGGCCAGAGAAGGCTGAGGGCCAGAGGGGTGGGCTGGGGGCCAGAGAAGGCTGCGGGCCAGAGGGGTGGGCCGCAGGCCCGAGGGTGGGACGAGAGCAGGGGTGGGACGGGGCCAGAGGGGTGGGCCGCAGGCCCGAGGGTGGGACGAGAGCAGGGGTGGGACGGGGCCAGAGGGGTGGGCCGTGGGACGAGAGCAGGGGTGGGCCGCGGGCCCGAGGGTGGGACGAGAGCAGGGGTGGGACGGGGCCAGAGGGGTGGGCCGCGGGCCCGAGGGTGGGACGGGGCCAGAGGGGTGGGCCGCGGGCCCGAGGGTGGGACGAGAGCAGGGGTGGGACGGGGCCAGAGGGGTGGGCTGGGGGCCAGAGAAGGCTGAGGGTCAGAGCGGTGGGCCGCGGGCCCGAGGGTGGGACGAGAGCAGGGGTGGGACGGGGCCAGAGGGGTGGGCCGCGGGCCCGAGGGTGGGACGAGAGCAGGGGTGGGATGGGGCCAGAGCGGTGGGCCGCGGGCCCGAGGGTGGGACGAGAGCAGGGGTGGGACGGGGCCAGGGGGGTGGGCTGGGGGCCAGAGAAGGCTGAGGGTCAGAGGGGTGGGCCGCGGGCCCGAGGGTGGGACGAGAGCAGGGGTGGGACGGGGCCAGAGGGGTGGGCCGCGGGCCCGAGGGTGGGACGAGAGCAGGGGTGGGATGGGGCCAGAGGGGTGGGCCGCGGGCCCGAGGGTGGGACGAGAGCAGGGGTGGGACGGGGCCAGAGGGGTGGGCTGGGGGCCAGAGAAGGCTGAGGGCCAGAGGGGTGGGCTGGGGGCCAGAGAAGGCTGCGGGCCAGAGGGGTGGGCCGCAGGCCCGAGGGTGGGACGAGAGCAGGGGTGGGACGGGGCCAGAGGGGTGGGCCGCAGGCCCGAGGGTGGGACGAGAGCAGGGGTGGGACGGGGCCAGAGGGGTGGGCCGCGGGCCCGAGGGTGGGACGAGAGCAGGGGTGGGACGGGGCCAGAGGGGTGGGCCGCGGGCCCGAGGGTGGGACGAGAGCAGGGGTGGGGCGGGGCCAGAGGGGTGGGCTGGGGGCTCTGCGCGGAAAGGAGCTCTGCAGACCATTGCATTTATTCACGGTCAGAGCTGCTGATTTATTAACTACCGGGGAACACGATCCGGTCCCCAGCGGTGGCTTCACATCCTGTGATGATGGGCAAATCACTGAAAGCAACTTCGAGTTTACACTGTATTAAAAAAACAACTGAAAAATATGAGTTGGGATTTCCCAGCAGGTCCGGCTCCAGGAAGTTTTATTTGGGTGGGCCAAGGATGCATTTGGGTGGGCCACTGCGGGCCCGATTGTTACTTATATACCATGCCTGCTTTAGGGCCCTCCTTTATCTCTCCTTAGTCTTACAAGGGCCCAGTAAAACACATTATTTTCTTTCCAAATCTCTTTCTAAATGTTATCACTCTCAAAAAGTGTTTTTTTCCATGTAATGTCCCTTTGATGGGGAGAGGAGGATTCTGAGGTGGGAGTATCAGGCAAGTGACACTTCTCGGGCTCTCCCTCATGAACTCCTCCTCGGATTCCCTCACTGCTACCCTCCACCAGTGCCCCTCATCTCTCCGTAGCCCCCCCCATTGACCACCTCCTCGGATTCCCTTACTGCCACCCTCCACCAGTGCCCCTCATCTCTCCGTAGCCCCCCCATTGACCTCCTCCTCGGACTCCCTCACTACCACCCTCCACCAGTGCCCCTTATCTCTCCGTAGCCCCCGCCTATTGACCTCCTCCCCGGATTCCCTTACTGCCACCCTCCTCCAGTGCCCCTTATCTCTCCTTAGCCCCCCCATTGACCTCCTTCTCGGACTCTCTCACTACCACCCTCCTCCAGTGCCCCTCATCTCTCCGTAGACCCCCCCATTGACCTCCTTCTCGGACTCTCTCACTACCACCCTCCACCAGCGCCCCTCATCTCTCCGTAGCCCCCCCATTGACCTCCTTCTCGGACTCTCTCACTACCACCCTCCACCAGCGCCCCTCATCTCTCCGTAGCTCCCCCATTGACCTCCTTCTCGGACTCCCTCACTACCACCCTCCTCCAGTGCCCCTCATCTCTCCATAGCCCCCCCCCTATTAACCTCCTCCTCGGACTCTCTCACTGCCACCCTCCACCAGCGCCCCTCATCTCTCCGTAGCCCCCCCATTGACCTCCTCCTCGGATTCCCTTACTGCCACCCTCCTCCAGTGCCCCTCATCTCTCCTTAGCCCCCCATTGACCTCCTTCTCGGACTCTCTCACTACCACCATCCACCAGCGCCCCTCATCTCTCCGTAGCCCCCCCATTGACCTCCTTCTCGGACTCCCTCACTACCACCCTCCTGCAGTGCCCCTCATCTCTCCATAGCCCCCCCCCCCCCCTATTGACTTCCTCCTCGGACTCTCTCACTGCTGTGAGAAGTTGGCCTGGTATATGCTGTCCACTAATTATAGTGGGCACCTTGCACCAGTCCAAACAACCCCTTATTGGAGATAGGTTAAAGACAACCTTTATTGAAAGCTATCCTAGTGGTAGCTATGGAGAGCAGCCTTCAGGCTAAGTCTTGAAGGAATGTAAAGCAGCTTGTTTTACCAGTTTATAATCTCTTGAGTGACCAAATGAAAGAGGACCACACCAGGTATATATATAAAATATATGTATTTAGTCTTAAACATACCCCTCTAGTCTCTTTATGAGGCTAGAGTTCGAAGTACATAAGTTACAAGTCAGTTATCAACAGTAATAGCACAAATACACGTTTGAGCCCTAGGGCGTACCAAACCATATACCAATAAAGTGGTATAAGAACCACGACTGAGCTAGACACAAGGCCTAGAGCCTGTAGAAGTGCTTGGCCCTCAAGGAACCACCCAAGGTAGTGACACAGGGGACCCACGGGGGACGCGTGCAGTGTGAGAACACAGCCGCGAGCCGCCGTTGACTTCTATGGGGAATGTCGCGGTTGGAGTTTTAAAGAAAAAGGACACTTAGAGGAGGACTTGGAGCAAACCCCTTTAGAACTAGGTTGTTCTAGAGTCTATACCCACGGGAGCACCGGAGTACTCGAGTTACCTCACCCAGGGAAGCCGGGTGCATAGGTGTCTTTCGGGGTCGGGTTTCGTCGTCGTTTTCAATGGCGATCTGCTGCAAAGTGCTGCTGGCGACCAAGTCGAAAGTGTTCGGGTAGATCCAAGGGTGGATCGAAGATCTGAAGAACCTGAAAGCAGAGGGGACAGAGTCTGGGTCACTAGCCAGTGACCAGGAAGGCGATGAGCAGATGCCCACCGATGTCGGGTGCTTCAGGTAGGTTGACGGTCGTCTTGACTCTTCAGCCACGAGGTCCAGGAGGCGTCGACGACAACCAGGAGCTGGATTCGAGCTGTCCCACGACGTCTGTCGATTGCAGGGGTGTCGGCGACCGGATTGGACCCAACAAGCCTTGGCAACGGCAAGTCTCGTAGAAACAAAGAAAGGACGTTGATGCAGACCAGCAAGGTCTGGGGGACTCACCCAGCGAGGGTAAGTCAGGGCACGTCTGGAGCAACCAGGAAAGCCCAAGCAGAAGAAGAGTTGCCTTCGGGAGGGCCCACTAGCCAACGGACTAGCGACCGCGAAGGAGCCTCGAGTGGACACACTTGGAGCTGGCTCACAGGACACTCGTGGAGTGGAGGCCAGTGATCTTCGGTGCAGTCGGTGCTGGAGGCGGGGGCTACTCGGAGCCCAAAGATCAACTTCGTGGGAGACCCAGAAGAGGATGCACTTGCAAAAATACTCGGTGTCCAGGGGTCACGGTTCCACATTACCCACGACAGCTACGGGCCTCAGCTTTGCTGGGAACTCAGGGCAGCCTCGGGGAAGTCTGGAAATCCACCTCTGGTGATGCAAAGACTTCGGCGTCCGGCGGGAGCTTCAGCGATGCAGACCGGACAATTGCTTCTTAGGTGCCTGCCAAGCAGGGGAGTCACTCCTTGACCCCAAGGGAGATTCTTCAGTCCTCTAATCTTCAGGTAGAGCGTCGAAGGTCCAGGATTCAGTGTCAGAGTTTCGTCCAGGGTAATCTAAAGTCCTAAGGACTGGGGTCCCATACTTATACTAAGTTAGGGGTTGGACATACTCTGGGGACCCACCTATGGGAGGGTCAGGGAAGAGGGGTGGTTACACCCATTCCCTTCTTCCAGTTTCGCGCCAGAGCAGGGGCAGGTAGCCCCTGCAACCGGTTTGAACTGGCATATGCACAGGGACACCAAGTGTGCCCCCAGTGCAGGACTTCTGAGCACCAGAGAGTGCTCCCGCCCAGCCCCAATACACATTATCCTGTCTGGGGAGGTGGTTACACCTCCCTGCGACAGGAAACCTATTGTCCAGGCCTCCCCTGCCGGAGTTTCAGTCAGCAGCAGGAGGCCAGACCCGTGTCTGTGGCAGCGGCATCCATTTTGTGAAGCCAGGGCTCTGGAAAGAAGTTACCGGGTAGCCCGGTGTGTACATGTCTCTCCCTCTAGAAGGGTGGAATGCTACCCCCGCCGCCAGGACTGGCGGGGGGGGAGGGGTAGTATTCCAAGATGTTTGACACCAAACACGACATGTTTTGGTGCAGCCAGTCCAAAGTTAGCATTGTACCGCGAGGATATAATGCACTTAAGAGTATATGGTCAGGCTGTACCACAAACAGCATCAGAGGAGGGACTCCGAACGCTGCAGAGGGGCTCTGCTCATGCAGGGGCACCCTCTCACATAAAAACCAAGCACTCTGCCTTCAGGATTGGTAAGGCCTGCCATAGGAGTGACTTATAAGTTTATATGTGTGTGCAATTGTACTGATATAGGTAGCCTATATCATAGTAAGGGGTGCATGCACCACCTTACCCAGGCTGCAGTAGCAGACCTGTGGTGTCATTTTGGCTGGTCTTCCAGGGGTGGCATAATACATGCTTCAGCCCCTGGCAGGCCCCTGGGGTACCTATGCCCTGGGTACATAGTATACCATATACTAGGAACTTATAAGGGCACTCCAGATTCCAATCAAAGATGTACCTAAGGTACATGGAAACCATTTTATAGAGGAAGCAGATAGACTGGGGCCCTGAATAGCAGGATCCCAGTCCAACTAAGTCATAAACCAGCAAAACACCAGGAAAAAAGTGGGGGCAACCATATAGTCAGATTCCACCTTCCTACATAACCCCCCCCCCAAACGAAAGGAGATAAGGCTAACCTTGGCTAGTTGAGCCTTTATTGACTAAGTGTCCATATAAGGAAGCACCTGCACTAGCATGGTTGCCCCCTGTCTTATGGTCCACTAAGCAATCCTCACAATATTTTGGGGCGACATTCCGCCCCAAATCCAATGGCACAGCGTAATGCTGCTTGCGCAATTTATTTTCTGCAAGTACTCAAATGTATTTAAAGTTCTCCTGATTTTCATCATATTTCACTTCAATCCTCTTTTAGTTCCACACGTAGGGTAACATGCCAATTTTCAAAGATTTCTCGTATTCAAGATTGTCCATCCGGACCTTTTTGCAAAAACACGTACAAATGCAGCAATTCATCCAAGGCAGTGTTTTATTTTGTTAAACCCAATGCATTTCGGGCATTTCGAGCCCTTCGTCAGGGGTCACTACAAGTAACAATCAAACAAACATTATTAGTAAAAACATCAATATATATTCATAACAAAACCACAATAATCCGTACGAAAATAAATGTACCCCTATTACAATTAAAACATCACTTTTCGCTTTTGCTAATATCCCAATGCGTGTTCAATCAAGTCACATTCCCTTGTTTTTTTGTTTTTTATACCAGGCTGGTTCCAACCCTCTTCCCCCATATATATCTCTCCCTTTATTAAATCGGTGGTTCCCTCTGTCTGACGGCTTGACCTTGAACCAAACTCCTCAACTGTGTGTGCACACTTTTTTACAAACTATCCCATATCTCCCCTTCCATCCATGCAACCATTCATTCTCCCTACTCAACAATTATTCTTTTCCTTACTCAACCATCTCCCACCCTGGGAGGCAATAGTGGGGAGTATGAGGAGGGGGAGATGGTTGAGTAAGGAAAAGAATAAAAAAGTGTGCACACACAGTTGAGGAGTTTGGTTCAAGGTCAAGTGCGCAAGCAGCATTACGCTGTGCCATTGGATTTGGGGCGGAATGTCGCCCCAAAATATTGTGATGTAGTACCCGGGTGCCATTTGGGCAAGGCACCACAAACCTGTGAGCACGCAACGTTGAATGAATGGAGTGGAAAAACATGATGAACTATGATTAAAGAGGGTGTGCATTCCCTACTATTTAAAATTGTTTCCACTAAGCAATCCCTCACCCTAAGGGTATGAGAGGGTCTCCACCATGGGGAAGTACTACTTGTGGTGTGCTTTGGTAAAGTACAAGGCTGGTGAGGTGTCTGAGTAGGGAAGTGAGGCCCTAGGAAGGTTGGTCTTAGCTTCCTCAGATCACTGGTCACCATGTATGCCTGTCTTTCCATGTCTGAGTTGCACTTTGCTCTAAGGGTCAACCTTTGGCAGCCTACAGCTGGGGGTTGGGTCCCTTTGGATGGACCACTGGAGGGACATGGCAGGTTTGGAACCTTTTGGTCCCAGGTTTGCCCTTGCCTAACAGAGTCCTTCTGGGGGAGGTCCCTACACAAAGGTATGGGGGATCCCTCAGTGTGTTGAGGAATTTTCACCTGGCTAGGGCTACTAGACTGGGTGCCCCTAATCTGCTGATGGGGGGGTTCCTCTGGACAGGGGGCCCTGGGGGGTCCACTGACCTCCCTGACCTCTGCAGCCCTGGGCTGGCTGAGGCAGGGTAGAGAGGGGCAGGTTACCTGCTCCAGACTGGGTCCTCTGCCATCAGGGGTGTGGCCAGGCCAGGCCTGACTACCTCTGGGGCAGTTCCTTCACTAGGGGTAGGGTCAGTTCCCTGAGGAGGCTGACCCTTACCTACTGTCTGGAGGGAAGAAGACTTTTCTTCAACCCTTGTGCTCTCTTTTGGGGGAGAGTGGGCCATTCTTCCAGGCTCCATCTCTCCAAAATTTCCCTGGGCTTGGGCTGTGGCCATCACAACCCCACTAACCTTTACAGGGACGCCCAGCATTCTCAGATGGGTTTGGTGTTCAACTTCAGCCCAGGCTGAAATTTCCAGATCATTGCCCATCAGGCAATCTACAGGCAAGGTTGGGGACACTGCCACTCTTTTTGGGCCTGTGACCCCTTCCCAGCTGAGATTGACTATGGCCATGGGGTGATCTGTTCTGACACCATTAATGTTGGTTACCTGGTATTTAAACTCAGGTAAAAGCTGGTGAGGGGGGACTAGTTTCCCTGCCACCATGGTGACACTAGCCCCTGTGTCCCTAAATGCCACAGCTTTCTGACCATTAATTATTGGCTCCAGTCTGTACCTGCCCAATGCATTGGGACCCATGGTAAAGGTGGCAAATCCTATACCACCATCAGAGTCAGAGGAGTCTGTTGAGGGGGTCCTGTCTAAACTAGGGCCCACCTCTGTTCCTCTTGCAAAAGCACCTAACTTTTTGGGTGCACTACTCCCAACTGGAGGATTACTACTGGTAGTACCAGGAGGGGTGGTGGTAGTTGTTGGAGGAACATTTTCTTTATTGCCAATCCTGGGGCAACTGAGATCTGTTTTCCAGTGTCCAGGCTTTTTACAGACATGGCAATAGGGTTTCTTTTCAGGAGAGGAAGGAGTTTGGGACCCACCCCCAGAAGAGGACTTTTGGGGCCCTGTAGTGGATTTATCCTTAGATTTATCCCCACCTTTCTCTTGGGACTTGGTAGAATCTTTCTTCTGGTCACCACCCTGATTCTTAGGCCTTACCCTGGTTCTGACCCATTTGTCTGCCTTCTTTCCCAATTCTTGGGGAGAGGTCAGATCAGAGTCCACCAGGTACTGGTGTAAAAGCTGGTTTTGACAATTATTTAGGATCTGCTCCCTCATAATCAAATTGTACAATCCTATAAAGTCATGCACCTTGCTGCCATGTATCCAACCTTCCAGAGCCTTAGCAGAACAATCAACAAAGTCCACCCAGTCTTGAGTCTGTGCTTTTTGGGTATCTCTGAACTTTAACCTGTATTGTTCAGTTGTTAGGCCAAACCCATCAATCAGAGCACTCTTCAAGACTTTGTAATTGTCAGCATCCTCTTCTCTAACAGTGAGGAGCTTATCTCTACCTTTGTCTGCAAAGGAGAGCCACAAGATTGCTGCCCACTGCTCCTGAGGGACCTTCTGTACTCTACAGGCCCTCTCCAGTGCAGTTATCCATTTGTGGATGTCATCCCCACTCTGGTAGGGAGGGACAATCTTGCTCAGGTTTCTATGGTCATAAGACCTTTCCCTATCTCTGGGGAAATTGCTGCCACCATGGGACTCTAGTCCCATCTTTTTTCTCTGTCTATAGAGATCTAGGGACTCCCTGTCTATAGCCAACTGCTGTTTTCTGAGCTCAAGCTGGGCTTGCTCATACTGAATCAGTCTCTTTCTCCTCTCATGAGAGGATTCCCTCCCATGAGAGGAGACAGAGGTCCCTACTGAGGTGTCAGACTGGGTAGACTCCTGAGAAGGAGATCTAGTCCTTCTGGGCACACTCACAACTCTTCCTGAGGGGACAAAGGGGAGGTCATTCTGGGCCTCCTCCTCTTCCTCAGGAGTAGCTGCACTTTCCAGGTCAGGATCATTGTCATCCCCCTGGCCAGTTTCAGAGGTTGGGTCCTGGGTATTTTCATCCCTGGTCTCTCCCTCTTCTTCTGACCCACCCTCTCTGCCTACCCTTTCAGACTTTATGGGTCTTCTAAGATCATCTAGCAGAAGCATCTCTAGGAGACGTTGGGTGTTGGCACTTTTGCCTGTCTTCAACTTCCTAACTTTGCACAACTCTCTCAATTCCAAGAATGTGAGGTTGTCATATCTGGATGGCAGGAGCTCACTGGTTCCTGGCAGTGAAGACATTACTAGTGTGGTGTATGCACAACCTACTCTAGTGTGGCCTACTAAACTCTCTTGAGTTGTAGAAAGGGTGTGCTATCCCTTAACACACAACTCTAAGTTCAGTAGAACTTACTGATATTTTAAGCTTAAATTATATGTACCTTAGGTACCTTTAGTGGTTTTCAGTTGATCAATTCAATTGAGATTATCTGGTAAAACAATAGCAGGCTGGAATCCCACACGCTGCACACCAATGTGAGAAGTTGGCCTGGTATATGCTGTCCACTAATTATAGTGGGCACCTTGCACCAGTCCAAACAACCCCTTATTGGAGATAGGTTAAAGACAACCTTTATTGAAAGCTATCCTAGTGGTAGCTATGGAGAGCAGCCTTCAGGCTAAGTCTTGAAGGATTGTAAAGCAGCTTGTTTTACCAGTTTATAATCTCTTGAGTGACCAAATGAAAGAGGACCACACCAGGTATATATATAAAATATATGTATTTAGTCTTAAACACACCCCTCTAGTCTCTTTATGAGGCTAAAGTTCGAAGTACATAAGTTACAAGTCAGTTATCAACAGTAATAGCACAAATACACGTTTGAGCCCTAGGGGCGTACCAAACCATATACCAATAAAGTGGTATAAGAACCACGACTGAGCTAGACACAAGGCCTAGAGCCTGTAGAAGTGCTTGGCCCTCAAGGAACCACCCAAGCTAGTGACACAGGGGACCCACGGGGGACGCGTGCAGTGTGAGAACACAGCCGCGAGCCGCCGTTGACTTCTATGGGGAATGTCGCGGTTGGAGTTTTAAAGAAAAAGGACACTTAGAGGAGGACTTGGAGCAAACCCCTTTAGAACTAGGTTGTTCTAGAGTTTATTCCCACGGGAGCACCGGAGTACTCGAGTTACCTCACCCAGGGAAGCCGGGTGCATAGGTGTCTTTCGGGGTCGGGTTTCGTCGTCGTTTTCAATGGCGATCTGCTGCAAAGTGCTGCTGGCGACCAAGTCGAAAGTGTTCGGGTGGATCCAAGGGTGGATCGAAGATCTGAAGAACCTGAAAGCAGAGGGGACAGAGTCTGGGTCACTAGCCAGGGACCAGGAAGGCGATGAGCAGATGCCCACCGATGTCGGGTGCTTCAGGTAGGTTGACGGTCGTCTTGACTCTTCAGCCACGAGGTCCAGGAGGCGTCGACGACAACCAGGAGCTGGATTCGAGCTGTCCCACGACGTCTGTCGATTGCAGGGGTGTCGGTGACCGGATTGGACCCAACAAGCCTTGGCAACGGCAAGTCTCGTAGAAACAAAGAAAGGACGTTGATGCAGACCAGCAAGGTCTGGGGGACTCACCCAGCGAGGGTAAGTCAGGGCACGTCTGGAGCAACCAGGAAAGCCCAAGCAGAAGAAGAGTTGCCTTCGGGAGGGCCCACTAGCCAATGGACTAGCGACCGCGAAGGAGCCTCGAGTGGACGCACTTGGAGCTGGCTCACAGAACACTCGTGGAGTGGAGGCCAGTGATCTTCGGTGCAGTCGGTGCTGGAGGCGGGGGCTACTCGGAGCCCAAAGCACAACTTCGTGGGAGACCCAGAAGAGGATGCACTTGCAAAAATATTCGGTGTCCAGGGGTCACGGTTCCACGTTACCCACGACAGCTACGGGCCTCAGCTTTGCTGGGGACTCAGGGCAGCCTCGGGGAAGTCTGGAAATCCACCTCTGGTGATGCAAAGACTTCGGCGTCCGGCGGGAGCTTCAGCGATGCAGACTGGACAATTGCTTCTTAGGTGCCTGCCAAGCAGGGGAGTCACTCCTTGACCCCAAGGGAGATTCTTCAGTCCTCTAATCTTCAGGTAGAGCGTCGAAGGTCCAGGATTCAGTGTCAGAGTTTCGTCCAGGGTAATCTAAAGTCCTAAGGACTGGGGTCCCATACTTATGCTAAGTTAGGGGGTTGGACATACTCTGGGGACCCACCTATGGGAGGGTCAGGGAAGAGGGGTGGTTACTGTAGGAGAGTAGGATCTGCTTCACAGGGGTACCCCCACTTTTTGCTGATACTTCACTGGTTTTCGACATTAGTCTGGCTGGGGCCCTGCTATTCAGAACCCCAGCCTAGCTGTTTCCTCTTTAAAAGGGTCTCCATGTGCCTTAGGCACATCACTGATTGGGATCTGGAGTGCCCTTGTAAGTCCCTAGTATATGGTATACTATGTACCAAGGGCATAGGTACCTCAGAGGCCTGCCAGGGGCTGCAGCATGTATTATGCCACCCCTGGTAGGCCATCCAAACTGGCACCACAGGTCTGCTACTGCAGCCTGGGTAAGGTGGTGCATGCACCCCTTGCTGTGGTATAGGTTACCTATATCACTAAATGCATACACACATATAAACCTATAAGTCACTCCTAAGGCAGGCCTTATCAATCCTAAAGGCAGAGTGCATGGTTCCTATGTGAGAGGGTGCCCCTGCATGAGCAGGGCCCCTCTGCAGCGTTCGGAGACCATCTCTGATGCTGTTTGTAGTGCAGCCTGACCATATACTCTTAAACGCATTATATCCTCGCGGTAAAATGCTAACTATGGAATGGCTGCACCTAAACATGTCGTGTTTGGTGTCAAACATCTTGGAATACTACCCCCCGCCAATCCTGGCGGCGGGGGTAGCATTCCACCCTTCTAGAGGGAAAGGCATGTTAACTCTGACGAGTCCGGTAACTTCTTTCCAGAGCCTGGCATCACAAAATGGATGCTGCTGCCACAGACACGAGTCTGGCCTCCTGCTGCTGGACGAAACTCCGGCAGGGGAGGCCTGGACAATAGGTTTCCTGTCCCAGGGAGGTGTGACCACCTCCCCAGACAGGACAATGTGTATTGGGGCTGGGCGGGAGCACTTTCGGGTGATTTGAAGTCCTGCACTGGGGGCACATTTGGTGTCCCTGTGCATACCCCAGTTCAAACCGGATCAGGGGCTTGCAGCCCCTGCTTTGGCGCGAACTGGACAAAGGGAAAGGGGTGTAGCCACCCCTCTGCCCTGACCCACCCATAGGTGGGGCCACAGAGTAGTCCATCCCCTATTTTTAGAATAAAGGTAGGAACCCAGTCCCTAGGACTTTAGATTATACCTGGACGAAACTCTGAAACAGAATCCTGGACCTTCGACGCTCTACTCACGATTAGAGGACTGAAGAATCTCCCTTGGGGTCAAGGAGTGACTCCCCTGCTTGGCAGGCACCAAAGAAGCATCTGTCCGGTTCGCATCACTGAAGCTCCCGTCGGACGCCGAAGTCATCGCATCACCAGAGGTGGATTCTCAGACTTCCCCGAGGCTACCCTGAGTCCCCAGCAAAGCTGAGGCCCGTGGCTATCGTGGGTGACTTGAGACCGTGACCCCTGGACACCGAGCACATTTGCAAGTGCACCATCTTCTGGGTCTCCCAAGAAGTCGTGCTTTGGGCTCCGAGTAGCCCTAGCCTCCAGCACCACCTGCACCGAAGATCACTGGCCCCCACTCCACGAGTGTCCTGTAAGCCAGCTCCACGTGCGGCGTCACGAGGCTCCTTCGCGGTCGCTAGCCCGTTGGCTAGTAGCCCTTAACGAAGGCCAATCTTTTCTTTACTTGGCAGTCTGGTTGCTCAAGGCCTGCCCTCACTTACCCTCGCTGGGTGAGTTCCCCAGACCTTGCTGGTCTGCATCATCGACGATCTACATCTTACTCGAGACTTGCCGTTGCCAAGGCTTGTTGGGTCCAATCTGGTCGCCGACACCTCTGCACTCGACAGACATCGAGCAACAGCCCGAATCCTGCTCCTGGTCGCCGACAACGCCTCCCGGACCTCGTGGCTGAAGAGTCAAGACGACCGTCATCGAATCTGAAGCACTCGACATCGGTGGGCATCTGTCCATCGCCTCCCTGGTCACTGGCTAGTGACCCAGACTCTGTCCCCTCTGCTTTCAGGTTCTTCAGAACTCCGATCCACTCTTGGATCCACCCGGACACTTTCCTCCTGGTCGCCAGCAGCACTTTGCAGCAGATCGCCATAAGAACCGACGACGAAACCCGACCCCGAAAGGCACCTATGCACCCGGCTTCCCTGGGTGAGGTAACACGAGTACTCCGGTGCTCCCGTGGGTAGAGACTCTTCAAAGTCCTAGATCTCAAAGGGTTTTGTCCTAGTCCTCTTCTAAGTGTCCCTTTCCTCTATTTTCCCGATCCCGACTTTCTTCATAGAAGTTAACGGCGTATCGCGGTTGTGTATTTACACTGCACGCGTCTCCCGTGGGTCCCCTGTGTCACTACCTTGGGTGGTTCCTTGTGGTCCAAGCACTTCTAGAGGCTCTAGGCCTAGTGTCTAGTTCAGTCGTGGTTCGCATACCACTTTATTGGTATATGGTTTGGTACGCCCCTAGGGCCCAAACGTGTATTTGTGCTATTACTGTGATTTAAGATCTTATAACCTATGTACTTCGAACTCTAGCCTCATAAAGAGACTAGAGGGGTGTGTTTAGTAATAAATACATATATTTTGAATATATACCTGGTGTGGTGCTCTTTCATTTGGTCACTCAAGAGATTATAGACTGGTAAAACAAGCTGCTTTACATTCCTTCAAGACTTAGCCTGAAGGCTGCTCTCCACAGCTACCACTAGGATAGCTTTCAATAAGGTTGTCTTTAACCTACCTACCATAAGAGTCGATTTGGACTGGTGCAAGGTGCCCACTATAATTAGTGGACAGCATATGCCAGGCCAACTTCTCACAGTTCTGCCAAGGCTCTGGAAGGCTGGTTGATGGGCAGTAAGGTGTGTGACTTCTCAGGATTGTACAATCTGATAATGAGGGAGCAGATTCTTAATAACTGTCAAAATCAGCTGTTGCATCAATACCTGGTAGACTCTGATCTGACCTCTCCCCAAGAATTGGGAAAGAAGGCAGACAAATGGGTCAGAACCAGGGTGAAGCAGAAAGTACAGAACCAAGGTGGGGACACTAAGAAGCAAGATTCTAAGAACTCTGAAAAGGGTGGGGAGAAGGGTAAAGATCAAAAGTCTTCATCAGGCCCCCAAAAATCTTCTTCGGGTGGGGATTCACAGTCTACAAAAGGGAAAGGCCAAAGAAAACCATGGTGCAAGGTCTGTAAGCAAAAGACCCACTGGACCAGTGATTGCACCAAGTCCAAAGACTCAAGTCCAGCACCCACCAATGCCCCTAAGGCACCTGTTCCCCCTAGTACAGTTACAGTTGGTGGGAGTGCTACAGCCAAGGGTTTAGTAGGGTTCACCCTGGGTACTGAGTTGGGCTCTGACCTAGTCAGAGAACTAACTCAGGCTGTTTTAGTCTGTGATGGAGGAATGGATGTGACCTCCTCTGTGAGTCCCAGTAATCTGGGCAAGTACAGACAACAGCCTTTAATCAATGGACGAGAGGCTTTGGCATTTAGGGACACAGGGGCAAGTGTCACAATGGTGACACAAGACCTTGTGCATCCTGGGCAAGTTATAATTGGTGAGATGTACCAAGTGACCAATGCTAGCAATGTCAGAACAGACCATACTCTGGCAGTTGTTAACTTCTCCTGGGGAGGGGTAACTGGCCTTAAGAAGGTTGTGGTGAGTGCAAACCTACCAGTCGAATGCTTGCTTGGCAATGACTTAGAGACTTCTGCTTGGGCAGAAGTGGAGCTCAGGACCCATGCAGAAATGCTGGGGATCCCTGCAGATGTGTTTGCTGTGACCAGGTCACAAGCCAAAATGTCTAGCACTGAACAGGCCTTGGATTCTGGAATAATGGACCAAGTGCCTTCCAAGAGGAGGAGTAGTAGGGTTAAGGCAGTGCCTTCCCCCTTGGCTCAGGAAGAAGATCAGTCCCTTGAGGGGGATGATCTCAGTCCTGAAGAAGGAACTGTCCCAGAGGAACTTGAACCTGACCAGGTTGAGTTCTTGGGGACAGGGGGACCTTCTAGGGCAGATCTGAGCCAGAAGCAGCAGAGCTGCCCCTCCCTTGAAACCCTCAGACAGCAAGCTGCTGCTGAGGCTGCTGGGAAAGCTAGTGGTCCCCATACAGTGTATTGGGATGATGGACTCCTGTACTCAGAGAGTAGAGACCCCAAGCCTGGTGCTACCAGGAGGTTGGTTATACCTCTGAAGTTGAGGGGCTTCCTATTGACCCTAGCCCATGATATTCCCTTGGCAGGTCACCTGGGCCAGAACAAGACTTGGGACAGAATTGTCCCTCACTTTCACTGGCCCCACATGTCTGAAGACACCAAGGAGTTTTGTCGCTCCTGTGTAACCTGCCAGGCCAGTGGCAAGGCAGGTGGCACTACAAAGGCCCCCTGATACCACTACCTGTGGTGGGGGTGCCCTTTGAAAGGGTAGGGATTGACATTGTTGGTCCCATGGATCCCCAAACAGCATCTGGGCACAGGTTTATCCTGGTGGTAGTGGATCATGCCACCAGGTACCCAGAAGCTATTCCCCTCAGGACCACTACAGCACCTGTGGTGGCAAGGGCCCTCCTGGGAATTTTCTCAAGAGTGGGCTTTCCTAAGGAGGTAGTATCAGACAGGGGTGCTAACTTCATGTCTGGGTACTTAAAAGCAATGTGGAAGGAGTGTGGAGTGACTTATAAGTTCACCACACCCTATCACCCACAATGCAATGGTTTAGTTGAGAGATTCAACAAAACCTTGAAGGGCATGATTAAAGGGCTCCCAGAAAAGCTTAGGCGAAGATGGGACATACTCTTGCCCTGCCTTTTATTTGCATATAGGGAGGTGCCTCAGAAGGGGTTGGTTACAGCCCTTTTGAACTTCTGTTTGGCCACCCTGTCAGGGGTCCACTGTGCTTGGTGAAGGAAGGATGGGAGTTACCTCTCAAGCCCCCAAAGCAAGACATAGTGGACTATGTACTTGGTCTCCGCTCCCGGATGGCTGAGTATATGAAAAAGGCAACCAAAAACCTTGAGGCTAGCCAGGAACTTCAAAAGGCCTGGCATGACCAAAAGGCTGTTCTGACTGTTTACCAGCCAGGACAGAAGGTGTTGGAGCCAGTGGCCCCAGCAGCTCTCCAAGACAAATGGAGTGGACCCCACACTATTGTTGAGCAGAAGGGTGAGGTTACCTACTTAGTAGACCTAGGAACACCCAGGAGTCCCCACAGGGTTCTCCATGTCAACAGGTTAAAACCATATGTTCAGGGCAGACATGGGCTTGCTCATGGCTACTGATGAAGGGCAGGAGGAAGAGAGTGACCCACTCCCTGACCTGCTCTCACAGAACCCTGACGATGGGTCAGTAGATGGTGTAGCCTTGGCAGGCAGCCTCACTACCCAGCAACAAACTGATTGTAGACAGGTGCTCAATCAGTTTAGACACATGTTTTCACTGACACCCAGTCAGACCACCTGGTGCACTCATGAAGTGGACACTGGGGACAGTCTGCCTATTAAAAATAAGATTTATAGGCAACCTGACCATGTCAGGGACTGTATCAGGACTGAAGTCCAGAAAATGTTGGAGTTGGGAGTTATTGAACCCTCAGATAGCCCTTGGGCTAGTCCAGTGGTCCTTGTGCCAAAACCTCACACCAGTGGTGGAAAAAGAGAGATGAGGTTTTGTGTGGACTACAGGGGTCTCAATGCAGTCACTAGGACTGATGCCCATCCAATACCAAGGGCAGATGAGCTCATAGATACTTTGGCCTCAGCCAAATATCTCAGCACATTTGACTTGACAGCTGGCTACTGGCAGATCAGACTAGCTGATACTGCAAAGCCCAAAACAGCATTCTCAACCCCTAGTGGGCATTATCAATTTGTGGTGATGCCCTTTGGTCTGAAGAATGCACCTGTCACTTTCCAGAGGTTGGTGAATACAGTTCTCACAGGTCTGGAAGCCTATAGTGCAGCATATCTAGATGATATTGCTGTCTTTAGCTCCACCTGGGAGGATCACCTGGTCCACCTCAGGAATGTTTTACAGGCCCTGCAAAAGGCAGGCCTGACTATCAAGGCCACTAAGTGCCAGATAGGGCAGAGTCAGGTTGTGTACCTGGGCCACCTTGTGGGTGGAGGCCAGGTTCAACCTTTGCAGAGCAAGATCCAGACCATCATGGACTGGACTGCTCCCACTACCCAGACTCAGGTGAGAGCCTTCTTAGGCCTGACTGGGTACTATAGGAGATTTGTCAAGGGGTATGGATCAATAGTGACACCCCTGAATGACTTAACTTCTAAGAAAATGCCCAAAAAGGTTCAGTGGACAGTTAGCTGTCAAAAGGCATTTGATGACCTGAAGCAGACCATGTGCACTGCTCCCATTCTACAGAGTCCTGATTACTCCAAGAAGTTCATTGTTCAAACTGATGCATCTGAATTGGGGGTAGGGGCTGTTCTGTCACAATTGAATGAAGAAGGTCAGGATCAGTGTAAGAAATCAAACAGGCGATCTGGTAGTTTGACTGGTTTAATGTTAGGAGTGCAGCACAGCAACAGATAACCACTGCCCAGCAAGCAGGACAGTGCAACTGACCCGGTGCTTAGCAGCAACCCCCAAAGTTCTGAGTAGAACTGGAATGTACAGGGTGAGGATGTAATAGCATTAAAGGGGAAGGGAACACATGGACACAATGAAATGCAAATGTAACATACCTCCTTTTTTCCACAAGAAAGAAACAACGAATACATCATGTGTGATTAAGTAATGTAATCAGAAAATCTCTTGGGAGGACATCTTGAACGGAAAGAAGCTTTGACCCTAGAGGCCACCGCATCTTTGGATAACGTGGGTACCTCAGGTGTGATCTTGTTGGAAACCCATGGACACTTGGCAACGCGTCTTATGTTCCACAACTTGCCATCTTGGGTGATGACAGAGTTGTCAAAGACTTTTACAATTTTCATGGGCTTACCAAATTTATCAGAACATTTACTGATAAAACCAGGTCTTTTAATTCTGACCAAGTCGCCAACTTCCAAGCTGGGGTTTTTGGTATTCCATTTGCAATCATACCATTCTTTGGTTTTCGCCTGTTTGGTCTCCACCCTTTGAGCCACATCACTTATCGTCTCATTGGAAAAGGATTTATTTTTACATTTATCTTTGAACCACCAGGGACATATTTTTGACGCAGGGTCACGCCCTTTAAGAAGGCGAAAAGGGCTGACCTCTGTAGTGGAGTGTGGTGTAATGCGATATAACCAAAGTTTCTCTCTCAACAAATTTCTCCAATTACCTCCCAGCTTGACTACCTCAGATACGAACCCTTTCAAAACCCTATTAAATCGCTCAACCAAACCATTTTCGTGGGGTTCATAAATAGACACAGTGCGATGTATGATATTTTGACCTTTCAAAAACTTTTCCATTTCAGAAGACGTAAGTTGCACCCCATTGTCAGTCACCAAAAGTGAAGGACAACCCTCTCTAGAAAAAACTTCCTTGAAAAATTCTATAACCATATTGGTAGAGGAACTGGACGCAAATTTTACTTCTGGCCACTTTGAGTGATAATCCACCAGAACGAAAGCATAGCGAGAATCATGAGGTAGACACATGAAAGGACCTGATATGTCAAACGCCACTTTTTTCCACGGCTCAAGTGGCCAATCTGAGTTCTTCAACGGGGGCACATTGAGTTTCATCATTTTCTCACTACCCATGCAAACCTCACACTCTCTAACCGTGCGATCGACCATTCGATCTAAACCTAGCCACCAAAAATAGTTCCTGACCAAGCGTTTCATAGCAGACATGCCAGGGTGAGATTTGTGTGCTAAATCCAAAATAACCTTTTGAATACCAAAAGGTGGCACACATTTTCCACATTTATATATCAACTCTCCTTCCAACTCTAATTCATCAGATACTTTAAACATGGGCATAAATTCCTCTGCCAAATTTCTCCTGTCCGGCCAACCCTCTAAAATGTAACTCTTTATAGCCTGCCAAGTGAGATCTTGTTCTTCTGATTGTTTCCAAGCTTCCTCAGTGATACCTTCAAATGACCCCATTACCACATCCTGTATGGTGGTAACAATGTCGGAGTCCTCAAACAGATTATTACTGGTGACCTGACAGGGAGGCGAGACATGAAATCGGCGATGACATTTTTCTTACCTGGAACAAACTCAGGTTTAAAACAATACTCCTGCAACCTAGAGGTGAGTCTAGCTATGCGAGCTGTGGAGTTCCACCCACCACCCGGAGAAAGAATGTTGACTAAGGGTTTGTGGTCCGTCCTCAAAATGAATTTGCTACCCCAAATGTAATTTCTAAAATGTTCAATCGCCCACACACAGGCTAGCAGTTCTTTTTCAATGACTGCGTACCTACGCTCTGTCTCATTAAGAGTACGGGAAGCAAAGCACACATTCCACTCTTCTTTACCACACTTCTGTGACAAAACACCACCAATGCCGTATAAACTGGCATCCACAGTAATAATACACTCCTTGTTCATACAAAAGGGTTTAAGTGTGGGAGCTTTAAGGATGTCAGTTTTGATAGACTCAAACGCTTGCTGTTGCTCTTGTTTCCATTCAAAACTGTTATTATGTCTTAGGAGTTTCCTAAGGGGCTCCATTTTGGATGCAAAATTATTAACAAATTTACTGTAGTATTCGCACATGCCTGCAAATGAAAGTAATTGTTCTTTGTTCGTGGGAGAAGGTGCATTAGTGATACCTAGGACATTAGATTTCTTTGGCACAACACCATCTCCAGAAAGGGTGTGACCCAGATATTCCACAGAGGTTTTGAACATTTTACATTTGCTGGATTTAAGGGTCAAACCACTCCTCCTCAACCTCTCACAAACATCTTTTAAATGTTTCACATGTTCCTCTACTGTACTGGAAAAAATTAAAATATCGTCCTGAAAACATTTGACATATTTATCAACATCCCTGAATATGTTGAACATAACTCTTTGAAACACCGATGCCGCAGAGGCCAAGCCAAACGGCATCCTGGTGTATTGGTATAAACCCTGCGGGGTGATAAAAGCTGTGAGACTTTTAGATTCATCAGTAAGGGGAATTTGGTGGTATGCCGACCTAAGATCCAGTGTGGAGAAAACTTTGGCACCTTCCAACATTGAAACAACCTCATTAATGTTGGGAAGAGGATGACAGTCTACGATGATGCACGCATTGAGTGCTCTGAGGTCAACACATACTCTTAAATTCTTGTCAGGTTTCCTCACCAAAACAATGGGAGAAACCCATTCAGCTGAGTCAATAGGCTCAATGATAGCTTCGGATACCAAATCATCCAACATTTTTTTAAGTTCTTCTCTGACGTTAATGGGAACACCCCTCAATTTTTGTTTCACAGGAATTGCCCCAGTTTTAAGTTTAATTTTATGAGAATAATTTTTTATCTTACCTAAGACATCGGAAAATACATCTTTAAATTCTTCTTTAATCATTCTCTCCTTCTCCTCAAAAGTAACAACAGCAATACTATCTAAAGATAAGCTCTCATCCAACATCACTGGTTCCTTCGCACGGGGATTAAGCATGATCCCTAATTTCCATTGATCTTTCCAACCTAACACATTTACTCCCTTGACTGCAATATACAATTTGACAATGGAACACCTAGTTTTAAAACGCAGGTCTACCTCCAAATAACCCATAACATCAATTCTGGATCCATCAAAACTCTCAGCAATGATGTCGGATGGTAACATTTTGGTGAGATCCAGAACTTGATTCAATCTACTGACAAAATAATCCTTTGAAATAATGGTCCAGGGAGAACCTGAATCAGCCATTAGTTCAAGATTTACACCAGCCACCTCAACTTCACACATAGGACGCTTTTTGCACCGATTAGATTCAGGATCATTCACATTAGAAATTCCTTCAGAAAGGTAAACTATAAAACATTTGTTGTCGTCAGTGCATCCACCACATTCACACTTACACCCAGTGGAATTTCTCTCCGAAATACAAGACACTTTACCACGTGTAGTGGAAGAAAATCTCCTAACATCTCTACAAACAGAAGAAAAATGCCCCAATCTGCCACACTTTCTACACTCTTTGTTAATAGCAGGACATCCTCCATACGAGGCCATGTGTGTTCTGCTACCACATTTGTAACACATGAAAGATCTATCATTTCTGTCGAACTTCCTGAAATTCCCATAATTGCTAGGCCGAGTGGAACTCAACCCAGCAGATGAGTTGTCATTTCTCTGTGTTTCCATTCGTTTGATTGCACAAACTTCATCACTAGAATCGGATTTGGTTCCATTGGTGTTCTTGACGGTGAGCATCCATTTCTCGGATTGCTCCAACGCTTTGGCAATGGAAATAGCCTCAGATAACTTGGGATCTCCTAATTCCCATAGACGTTCCTGAGTCTTCTTATTTTTGACATGCACAATTATTTGATCCCTCAGCATTTCATCGCACATATCCCCAAAGTTACAGTGCAAGGATAAGGATCTCAACGCAGTTAGAAACTCATCAAAAGATTCCGCATCGTTTTGTATCCTTGTATAAAATTTATATCTGTTAAGAGCTATATTTGTGACAGGTTTAAATCTTTTTTCCATTCTAAGTAATGCTTCCTTATATACGTTGGCACCTTCACCTTCGCCTTCAGTGGGTGGAACTTGGGGTAAAGCTCTAAAAACCACTTGGCCTTCCGATCCCAAACAATGCAAGAAAATGCTTTTTTTTCTTTCAGCTCCCATGCGTTCCCCATCAATTGCCCTCATGTAATTAATGAATTCTTCCTTCCATCGTGTCCACGGAATGGGGGGGTCTCCTTTGTTTTGCAGAAATTTGTCAGGGGGATCAAACTGCATGGTTCTGCTGTGAGGAAGAAGCGTACACAGGGTGGTATTCCAAGTAACCAGTTGTTTTAGAGAGGCTATGTGGGTGCTAACCGTTGCCTTGAATCCATATATTTAAGAAAAAAAAAAAAAGTAAGTCTTTTTTTTTTTTACAAAAAAATAGAGAAGAAAAATAAATAATAATAATGTTTGGCAATTTTTATCAATATCCCCACAATGCCAGGGTTATAAATCATCAGCGAATGGTGAAATTACATGTATGATTGCCACTTGAGGAATGCACATGGGGAGAAAGAACTGGCAATAACTTGTAAAAATGAGATATAACATGAAGGTTGTACCTCAACACTTCTTAGCGCTCCAAGCTGTTTCTTAAAGTTTCTTTACAGAACTTGGTGGCAAGACTGCATCAAAATGCGTCCGTTAAACAAACACTTACTACAAAATACTTTCCAAGTATTGAAATCTTGACACGACGCTTCTCTCTTCCGTAAATGCGTTGCTATGGAAACGAGCATCAACAAAATGGCCGTCACGTTGCGTGTTACGTAAACACGCATATGACGACGTGCCTGCGCCTGATTGTAGATTCTGAGCGTTGCGATGGTGATCTGGAATCCCGCGTCAGATCAATCGCAGCTCACCTGGCTCGCTCCTCCAGCATGGTGCCTGTTGTTTTTCGAATACGGTGAGCGCGAGCGTTTTCCGCTATACTTTCTGCTTAGATTCGCGCCGAAGTCCGTAAAAACGCTGTAATTAGGTTTCGGAGGGCTGGAACACTTCCTTAAAATCGGAATTCCGGCAGCAGCCTTCTTCACATTCAGGCAGCGTCGTCTGCTCATCGGCGATTCCAGATTTAAGTAAAACGGTGCTGTCGGGTTTCAGGAACACTCCACGCCTGTGCTGCATTCAATGTTGGTAGGGGTGTTCCTCTCCTCTTCTCGTCGCCACTTTGTAAGAAATCAAACAGGCGATCTGGTAGTTTGACTGGTTTAATGTTAGGAGTGCAGCACAGCAACAGATAACCACTGCCCAGCAAGCAGGACAGTGCAACTGACCCGGTGCTTAGCAGCAACCCCCAAAGTTCTGAGTAGAACTGGAATGTACAGGGTGAGGATGTAATAGCATTAAAGGGGAAGGGAACACATGGACACAATGAAATGCAAATGTAACAATCAGCCAGTAGCTTTCATTAGCAGAAGGCTGACCCCTAGAGAGAAACGTTGGTCAGCCATAGAGAGGGAGGCCTTTGCTGTGGTCTGGGCTCTGAAGAAGTTGAGGCCATACTTGTTTGGTACCCACTTCCTGGTTCAGACAGACCATAAGCCCCTCTTATGGCTAAAACAAATGAAGGGTGAAAACCCCAAACTGCTTAGGTGGTCCATTTCCCTACAGGGGATGGACTTTACAGTGGAACATAGACCTGGGAGTAACCATGCCAATGCAGATGGACTCTCTAGGTACTTCCACTTAGAACATGAAGACTTAACTGGGCAAGGTTAGTTTAATGTCCCTACGTTTGGGGGGGGGTGTGTAGGAGAGTAGGATCTGCTTCACATGGGTACCCCCACTTTTTGCTGATGCTTCACTGTTTTTCGACATTAGTCTGGCTGGGGCCCTGCTAATCAGAACCCCAGCCTAGCTGCTTCCTCTCTAAAATGGTTTCCATGTGCCTTAGGCACATCACTGATTGGAATCTGGAGTGCCCTTATAAGTCCCTAGTATATGGTATACTATGTACCAAGGGCATAGGTACCTCAGAGGCCTACCAGGGGCTGCAGCATGTATTATGCCACCCCTGGAAGGCCATCCAAACTGACACCACAGGTCTGCTACTGCAGCCTGGGTAAGGTGGTGCATGCACCCCTTACTGTGATATAGGTTACCTATATCACTAAATACATACACACATATAAACCTATAAGTCACTCCTAAGGCAGGCCTTATCAATCCTGAAGGCAGAGTGCATGGTTCCTATGTGAGAGGGTGCCCCTGCATGAGCAGGGCCCCTCTGCAGCGTTCGGAGACCCTTCTCTGATGCTGTTTGTAGTGCAGCCGGACCATATACTCTTAAGCGCATTATAACCTCGCGTTAAATGCTAACTTTGGAATGGCTGCACCTAAACATGTCGTGTTTGGTGTCAAACATCTTGGAATACTACCCCCCGCCAATTCTGGCGGCGGGGGTAGCATTCCACCCTTCTAGAGGGAAAGACATGTTAACTCTGGCTAGCCCGGTAACTTCTTTCTAAAGCCCTGGCATCACAAAATGGATGCTGCTGCCACAGACACGAGTCTGGCCTCCTGCTGCTGGACGAAACTCCGGCAGGGGAGGCCTGGACAATAGGTTTCCTGTCCCAGGGAGGTGTGACCACCTCCCCAGACAGGATAATGTGTATTGGGGCTGGGCGGGAGCACTTTCGGGTGCTTTGAAGTCCTGCACTGGGGGCACATTTGGTGTCCCTGTGCATACCCCAGTTCAAACCGGATCAGGGGCTTGCAGCCCCTGCTTTGGCGCGAACTGGACAAAGGGAAAGGGTGTAGCCACCCCTCTGCCCTGACCCACCCATAGGTGGGGCCACAGAGTAGTCCAACCCCTAAACTTGGTATAAGTATAGGAACCCAGTCCTTAGGACTTTAGATTATCCCTGGACGAAACTCTGAAACAGAATCCTGGACCTTCGACGCTCTACTCAAGATTAGAGGACAGAAGAATCTCCCTTGGGGTCAAGGAGTGACTCCCCTGCTTGGCAGGCACCAAAGACGCATCTGTCCGGTCTGCATTTCTGAAGCTCCCGTCGGACGCCGAAGTCTTCGCATCACCAGAGGTGGATTCTCAGACTTCCCCGAGGCTACCCTGAGTCCCCAGCAAAGCTGAGGCCCGTAGCTATCGTGGGTAACGTGAGACCATGACCCCTGGACCCCGAGCACATTTGCAAGTGCATCCTCTTCTGGGTCTCCCACGAAGTCGTGCTTTGGGCTCCGAGTAGCCCTAGCCTCCAGCACCAACTGCACCGAAGATCACTGGCCTCCACTCCACGAGTGTCCTGTGAGCCAGATCCACGTGCGACGTCTCGAGGCTCCTTCGCGGTCGCTAGCCCGTTGGCTAGTAGCCCTTCACGAAGGCCAATCTTTTTCTTCTTGGGCTCCCTGGTTGCTCCAGGCTTGCCCTCACTTACCCTTGCTGGGTGAGTTCCCCAGACCTTGCTGGTCTGCACCATCGACGATCTTCATCTTCATCGAGACTTGCCGTTGCCAAGGCTTGTTGGGTCCAATCCGGTCGCCGACACCTCAGCATTCGACAGACATCGTGTACCAGCCCGAATCCTGCTCCTGGTCGCCGACAACGCCTCCTGGACCTTGTGGCTGAAGAGTCAAGACGACCGTCAACGCACCTGAAGCACTCGACATCGGTGAGCATCTGTCCATCGCCTTCCTGGTCACTGGCTAGTGACCCAGACTCTGTCCCCTCTGCTTTCAGGTTCTTCAGATCTGCGATCCACTCTTGGATCCACCCGGACACTTTCCACTTGGTCGCCAGCAGCACTTTGCAGCAGATCGCCATTCAAATCGACGACGAAACCCGACCCCGAAAGGCACCTATGCACCCGGCTTCCCTGGGTGAGGTAACACGAGTACTCCGGTGCTCCCGTGGGTAGAGACTCTAGAACGACCTAGTTCTCAAAGGGTTTGCTCCAAGTCCTCCTTTAAGTGTCCCTTTTCTTTAATTTCCTGATCGCGACTTTCTCCATAGAAGTTAACGGCGTATCGCGGTTGTGTATTTACACTGCACGCGTCCCCCGTGGGTCCCCTGTGTCACTACCTTGGGTGGTTCCTTGTGGTCCAAGCACTTCTAGAGGCTCTAGGCCTAGTGTCTAGTTCAGTCGTGGTTCTTATACCACTTTATTGGTATATGGTTTGGTACGCCCCTAGGGCCCAAACGTGTATTTGTGCTATTACTGTGTTTAAATAACTTATAACTTGTGTACTTGAACTCTAGCCTCATAAAGAGACTAGAGGGGTATGTTTAGCAATAAATACATATATTTTGAATATATACCTGGTGTGGTGCTCTTTCATTTGATCACTCAAGAGATTATAGGCTGGTAAAACAAGCTGCTTTACATTCCTTCAAGACTTAGCCTGAAGGCTGCTCTCCATAGCTACCACTAGGATAGCTTTAAATAAGGTTGTCTTTAACCTATCTCCAATAAGGGGTTGTTTGGACTGGTGCAAGGTGCCCACTATAATTAGTGGACAGCATATGCCAGGCCAACTTCTCACAACTTGTTTGGTACTCACTTCCTTGTTCAAACAGACCATAAGCCCCTCTTATGGCTAAAACAAATGAAGGGTGAAAACCCCAAACTGCTTAGGTGGTCCATTTCCCTACAGGGGATGGACTTTACAGTGGAACATAGACCTGGGAGTAACCATGCCAATGCAGATGGACTCTCTAGGTATTTCCACTTAGAACATGAAGACTCAACTGGTCAAGGTTAGTGACTCCAGGTGTTTCTTTTTCGTCCCTCTGTTGTCCATCTCCTGCTGCTATCGCCTAATATCAACGAAAGACCCCTGGTGGGACAAGGGTCCCAGGGGCTACAGCGTTGCCATCCATCGCTCCTGAAACCCATCATCATTCCTGGGGGAGGACTTCAACCTCCAGAGTGCACCGCTCCACCACGCAGCTGCCGCGAGTGAGGGGGAGGCGTGTCCAACGCGCTTATAGCGCAGCCTCTACCCCCGTGGCGTGGGTGACTCCAGGTGTTTCTTTTTCGTCCCTCTGTTGTCCATCTCCTGCTGCTATCGCCTAATATCAACGAAAGACCCCTGGTGGGACAAGGGTCCCAGGGGCTACAGCGTTGCCATCCATCGCTCCTGAAACCCATCATCATTCCTGGGGGAGGACTTCAACCTCCAGAGTGCACCGCTCCACCACGCAGCTGCCGCGAGTGAGGGGGAGGCGTGTCCAACGCGCTTATAGCGCAGCCTCTACCCCGCGGCGTGGGTGTCTCCAGGTGTTTCTTTTTCGTCCCTCTGTTGTCCATCTCCTGCTGCTATCGCCTAATATCAACGAAAGACCCCTGGTGGGACAATGGTCCCAGGGGCTACAGCGTTGCCATCCATCGCTCCTGAAACCCATCATCATTCCTGGGGGAGGACTTCAACCTCCAGAGTGCACCGCTCCACCACGCAGCTGCCGCGAGTGAGGGGGAGGCGTGTCCAACGCGCTTATAGCGCAGCCTCTACCCCCGCGGCGTGGGTGACTCCAGGTGTTTCTTTTTCGTCCCTCTGTTGTCCATCTCCTGCTGCTATCGCCTAATATCAACGAAAGACCCCTGGTGGGACAAGGGTCCCAGGGGCTACAGCGTTGCCATCCATCGCTCCTGAAACCCATCATCATTCCTGGGGAGGACTTCAACCTCCAGAGTGCACCGCTCCACCACGCAGCTGCCGCGAGTGAGGGGAGGCGTGTCCAAAGCGCTTATAGCGCAGCCTCTACCCCGCGGCGTGGGTGACTCCAGGTGTTTCTTTTTCGTCCCTCTGTTGTCCATCTCCTGCTGCTATCGCCTAATATCAACGAAAGACCCCTGGTGGGACAAGGGTCCCAGGGGCTACAGCGTTGCCATCCATCGCTCCTGAAACCCATCATCATTCCTGGGGGAGGACTTCAACCTCCAGAGTGCACCGCTCCACCACGCAGCTGCTGGGAGTGAGGGGGAGGCGTGTCCAACGCGCTTATAGCGCAGCCTCTACCCCCGCGGCGTGGGTGACTCCAGGTGTTTCTTTTTCGTCCCTCTGTTGTCCATCTCCTGCTGCTATCGCCTAATATCAACGAAAGACCCCTGGTGGGACAAGGGTCCCAGGGGCTACAGCGTTGCCATCCATCGCTCCTGAAACCCATCATCATTCCTGGGGGAGGACTTCAACCTCCAGAGTGCACCGCTCCACCACGCAGCTGCCGCGAGTGAGGGGAGGCGTGTCCAACGCGCTTATAGCGCAGCCTCTACCACCGCGACGCGGGACGCGCGCGGGACGAAGCCCGGTCCAAGGGCGGGCCCGTCTGAGCCAGTCCGAGACCGATTGAGGCCGGGTCGAGCCACCCCTCTGTTACCTATCCCTATACGTGTGAATAGTCTTTGTGTATCCATGTTTGCCATCTAAGTGATTCATTGCTTTTGTCTGGGCTTACAGGTTTACTGATAGAAAAGTAAGGATAAGTTTTAATCATTGTTTTAAATTGTGGTTTATACTAAACTCATTTATTTGTCCTTAACTGCTTATTTACAAATTGGATTAGGGTTTTCCCCTTAAGCGAAATTGACATGGGAAAGGTCACCGCCCCTCAAACAAAGCCAAATACTAGGCAGAAAACCCAAATTCGCCCATTATCACCTAAACCCACAGCGATAGATAAAATGCTGCAACAAGTGATAGGTGTTGTTTCTAGTGAAATTGATCGCACCGAAAGACGCCTCTCTTTAACACCGACTCTTCCAAGGTTCTCTGCCCTCTCGGAGCCTATTGTCCCAAATCCCCACCAACCACTAGATTCCCTGCCTATTATAGAATCAGCGCCTGCACAAGCAGACATAGTTAGGGTATCTCTTAAGAAAACACCTATAAGGGAGGTTGTAAAAAAAAAAGGGCCCACACCGAAAAAATAAAAATCAAAAGGGAGGGAAACAAGGGAACTTACTACCTGAGGTGGCGCTTACTCAAACGTCCAACAATAATGCACGCTGCGATAGGAGCAAAGTTTCTATGGAGGCACCATTATGGGCCCAAAATTTGATTGAAGAGCTCAAAATCCATTTTGAACTACTTATTAAACATGAGCTTGAAGTAGCATTGACACGTATTGATAGGCTGTCTTCCTTGGTTACGTTATGGGGTAACAAAGTTGAGGCTATCTGGCATGCCACTAAGCTATCTGAAACCCAGATCCCTGAAAGATCTCTCCAACTTCATCCAAATTTAGAAACTCCATCAGTAACAACCGTGCTCCCTCCTCTCGTAGGTCAAGTACCATTGGTACCTTTAGCCCAATCATCTGCCCGTGTAGAGTCTATCTCTCCATTCCAACAACATCAGGGCTCTGATCCACCCCAGCACAGGATGCAAAATATAATTGATGGAACGCGAGGTACCAAGGTGGCGACAACTAAACAAGGTCCATTAATTGACCATGCAGTCAGAAATACTAAGGGTAATAATAAAGATAATTCATTCCAATCAAATCGAAGGGAATCAAATTCATTATTGCCATTTATTGATCTACCTCCTGCTTCTTCCCCATATGTCGTCGTACTAGCAGGCGTACCAAGGCTAGACCCAGGATATGTGAAGACTTATTCAGACCTAAAAAATAAAGTCACTCATTGGCTTAATGGAAATAGACCCCTTCCCCTTCATATACATAGTGAAATTTTATTTACACGTAGGGTTAGCTGGGTGGGGCAGAGGCAGAAAGACATCAAGGGAGACTGTGTGTTGGTCAATTTTAGAGACAGTCGGGTGACCCAGCACATTTTGGAATGGTGCCAACCCGGGACGAGCAGTGACATCCAAACCCTTTCTTTGGGCTATTTTTACCCCCCTAGTCCATTGCCAGAGAGAATGGGAAGTGTATACAAGAAATGGGAACTAAGGGCCCAGCCAGGTAGTGCACAAAACAGGGGATGGATTTCTAATTCAACACCTTTTTTCCCATCCCTGTTAGTAATAGGTACAGTCCCCTAGATTTGGTTGACTGACTAACTTTGCACCCCACACGACATTCCTGCACAGGCACTCGTAGAGATAAGCCCCAATTCCAAGAGAGAATAGAGCACTTAAGTAATGATATGCCCGTCCCTATTGATTATGCAACGGGTAGCCATTGGGCTCCCCCGGGTCATCTTATGGGAATACATCAAGTAAACACCTCAAGGTCCAGCATCCTATGCGCACCCTCTAGCCCACTTAGGGCTTTTGGTAATAGCTTATTGGGTCAGGAGGCGACTCAATATCAAGAATTGTTATCAGAGAGGGATCTTTTGATTACATCCACAGGACCTGTAGATAATGTGCAGAGTCTCAAAATTCTGTCTTGGAACATAGCGGGTTTAGCCGCCAAAATGGACCTCCCGGACTGGGGAGAATTTGTAGAATCCAATGGGCTATGTCTCTTCCAAGAAACATGGGCTACAACAGCACTGCATAGGGTAGGGTATGCTACCTACTCCATTCCAGCTGTTCGGGGGCCCAGGGGGAGACCATCTGGAGGCCTATGCACTTGGGTTGGTACCCATCTTGGTTGTACGATTAAGTTGATAGACACGTTCTCACCAGATATTCTGTGTGTCCTTCTTTCAATTGAAAATCTCCCTAAGTTGGCTATTATTAACATCTATTCTCGTCCGGTGAGGCATGGGCTCACTTCACCTACTCTAGATTCCCTTCTTTTATTTCTTCCCACTTTACCCAACTTTACTAAAGTAATAATTGGAGGTGACTTTAACTGTCATTTCGAGCCTCTTTCCGGCATGGCTTCCAACACCACTAGTGAGGAAGACTCCGTTTGGTCAATTCCGGACTGTAACACCTATCAGATAAGAGGGTGGACCCCTCTTGTCCTCCAAATGAATACCTTGACACTTAGTCATTCACTCAGGGAATGCAATGGTCGCTTTCCCTGCGATAGTCCGGGTAATTTCACTTTTGAGAAACCCGGACAGGGCTCCATAATTGATTATATCCTAGTTGATGTCGAGTTATGGCATAGAATTCGCAGTTTTTCGGTCTTATCTAGATGTGAGAGCGATCATAACCCATTGGTCCTAACTTTAGATCATCCACAAATCAAAGGGGCCCATGGTGTGAGAGATCATTCTCCTTCGAATTTAACAGCAATTGAAGGGGGCAGAAGAATACGCTGGGCAACAATTGTGCAAGCACCGGAAAAAATGGCTGCTATGTACAATTGTATTATTCCACACCTAGTTGCTGCTTTCTCAGCTTTTGAAAACGATGATGCTCCAGAATTTCTCTTGGCATTGGGCAAGAATCATCAAGATCTGGTATTAACCCTTGCTGAGTTCTTTTACAATGGTAGGAGCCCTGCCAGTTCTGTATTGAAAGCTAGAAATCCTTGGTACACCAAGGCGTGTAGGGCAGCTAAACGCGCCCTGACACTAAAGATCAGGGAAGGTAACAGTCTGGGTATCAAGGAGTCTAGAGCGCACTATAAAAATATTCTTGCGGCAGCAAAAGCAGAATGGGAAATCGATAGATGGGACGCGATTAAGAAGACGTTAGAATCAAGGGACATGAGATCCTTCTGGACCCTAGTTAAAACAGGGAAATTGGAAGGCAATACGGCTTTGGAACCAAACTTGGGGTAGGAAGTTTAGAGATCTCATTTTAAAGTTTTATACTCAAAAACCAAAGATAGTGATAAAGATAGAGATAAAGATGGCAGGGTCCTTGATTCCAATGAAATTGCCACTAAACAGCATCCCCCACCCCTGTGCACTCTGGTAGAAGTCTTATTGGTATTGTCAAAACTACTACCCAATAAGGCTCCAGGGTTGGACAGGATCCCTGGTGATCTTTTTAGGAATGAACAAGTGGTTTGGGCCCCTTATTTACAAACTTTATTTAATGCCATCTTTTGTGGTATGGCTATTCCATCAACATGGGCAGGGGCAGAAATTATCCCCATTTTTAAAAAAGGCTCTCCGTTAGACCCAGCAAATTATAGACCAATAAGTCTCATTGATGTCAGCCAAAAGTTATTTGCTCGTGTTCTTTTGGGTCGACTGCAATCCTGGATGGATGAGACGGCAGTTTTAACACCACTACAAGCCGGATTTAGGTCTAAAATATCAACAATGGATCAGTTATTCAGGTTGCAGTTGATCCACTGGAAAACTGTTATTTTGGGCGGTGGTTCCCTTTACTTAACCTTTGTGGATCTTAAATCTGCGTTTGATATGGTGCCCCGCGATCAACTATGGGCCCTTCTTCGCGATATGGGAGCCCCAGTATATTTATGTCATCTCCTGAAGCGCTTACATGAAGGCACCTATGCTAGGATTAGATACGGCAAGCATGGGGAACTGTCAGCTCCATTCCCGGTTGAGAAGGGGGTGAGACAGGGTTGTGTCTTGGCACCGACCCTGTTCTCCCTCTTCTTGAACGGTCTAGTGAAATCCTTGCTTTCAGCTAAAGAGATTGATTCCCCTAGGCTAGCCAACCGCAAAATGCCAGCCCTAATGTTTGCAGATGACACGTTGCTTTTATCAAAGTCGCCAATGGGTATGCAGCGGGTATTGGACGAATTTAGTCTTTTCTGTAAGAGAAGAGACTTGGAGATTAACCTCAGAAGACCAAATACATGGTATTTGGAGCCAATTCTAGAAATCGCCTGCACCCTCGTCTGGATGGTAGATCACTCGAGCGAGTATCTATTTTTGACTACCTGGGCCTCACACTCAACGATAAGATGGACTGGGGACCCAAGTTAAGAGAGCTATTCTTAAATTGACCCAGTCAATAGGGGAATCTTAAAAGTATTCAAAAATTGCACTCATAAAGTATTAGCCTCCCCAGTAGAAATTTATAAAATCCAAGCGAGGGAGCCTCACTATATGGTGCTGAACTCTGGGGCCACTGTTCAACTAATTTACTGACAAAAACCGAGAACACCTTCATTAGGCAGTTGACAGGGCTCCCCATGAGTACCCCGTTAACTCCACTAAGGATGGACTTGGGTATCAATCCAATAGCCGACCAAATTGCCTCTCGTCCTCTCCACTACTGGCGACGTCTTTGGAGTACGCCTGAGCTACAAACATACAGGGAGGAACTACAGGATGTTATGTCTATCTTGGGAGCAGGTAATTTACCGTGGTTGACCTACATTAGGAACACGTGCCACCAAATGGGCTGGGCTAATATGTGGACAACTCCTGAAGTGACCTGCCCAGCCACCCCAAAAAAATCTCTTACAATTGCTTTTAAAAATTTTAAGTTAGCCTTAATTTTTCATTGTTCAGCTTCTTCTTCTTTGACGTCCAGGTTTTTGGACATAAAACACCAATACATCCTTGAGTCTGTCCTGGATAGTATCCAATTTCCCATGGCTAGGAAACTATATTTACAATTTAGGCATGGGACGCTTCCGTTGCGTGCACTTAACAATAAATGGAAGGGTGCTAGAATCCAAGAATGCCCGGGGTGTACTCATAATGAAGAAACTGAGCTTCATGTCATCCTCTTTTGCCCCGCATATAGGAAGGTGAGGTCTAAGTGGGTACTACAGCTTTGTAGGAATTTAGGGATCAGACATTATGTTGAAGTGTTCAGGCTTTTAAAATATGACCTGCAGCCACTATTTGTAACTGTCACTTCAAGATTCCTCTTTGCAATGTGGAACATACGCAGAAATATTATTAAGACGCAAGAGACTGGAAATAATTTATTTTCGCTCTCCAATCAGACAAATTAGCACATTTGCACAAAAAATTTTAATGAGAAATTCTGCTTCCTCTCCCATTTAGGACAGCTTGTTTTAATTGTTTTTTTAAATTATTATAAGAATAGACATTATCTAGCCTTTTTATTGTTTTTAACTTACATTAAATACCTTTTGATATCAGTTGATTAATAGTCTAGCTATAACCTAGGCGATGATCTGGACTTTGGGGATGATGATTATTTTCTTATTGATGAGGTGTAATGATGTCTATTTGTTATATATTTGTTTTATAAATGTTCTCCTTCTTCCCATTATGCCGATTATATTTGTAAAACAATTCTAAATTTCCCTAAAAGCTTGTTTTTTAAATCTTTTATTGTACTTTTATGGCTGTTTAGCCGAAATAAAGATCTTTTGATTGATTGATTGAGTTTCATGTCCCTGCGTTTGGGAGGGGGGGGGTTGTGTAGGAGAGTAGGATCTGCTTCACATGGGTACCCCCACTTTTTGCTGATGCTTCACTGTTTTTGACTTTAGTCTGGCTGGGGCCCTGCTAATCAGAACCCCAGCCTAGCTGCTTCCTCTCTAAAATGGTTTCCATGTACCTTAGGTACATCTTTGATTGGATTCTGGAGTGCCCTTATAAGTCCCTAGTATATGGTATACTATGTACCCAGGGCATAGGTACCCCAGAGGCCTACCAGGGGCTGAAGCATATATTATGCCACCCCTGGGAAGCCCTCCAAAATGACACCACAGGTCTGCTACTGCAGCCTGGGTAAGGTGGTGCATGCACCCCTTACTGTGGTATAGGCTACCTATATCACTACCATTGCACACACATATAAACCTATAAGTCACTCCTATGGCAGGCCTTAACAATCCTGAAGGCAGAGTGCTTGGTTTTTATGTGAGAGGGTGCCCCTGCATGAGCAGAGCCCCTCTGCAGCGTTCGGAGTCAATCCTCTGGTGCGGTTTGTGGTGCAGCCTGACCATATACTCTTAAGTGCATTATAACCTCGCGTTAAATGCTAACTTTGGGATGGCTGCACGGAAACATGTCGTGTTTGGTGTCAAACACCTTGGAATACTACCCCCCCACCAGTTCTGGCGGCGGGGGTAGCATTCCACCCTTCTAGAGGGAGAGACATGTGCACACCGGCATACCCGGTATTAACTTTTCAGAGCCATGGCAACACAAAATGGATGCCGCTGCCACAGACACGGGTCTGGCCTCCTGCTGCTGACCGAAACTCCGGCAGGGGAGGCCTGGACAATAGGTTGCCTGTCGCAGGGAGGTGTAACCACCTCCCCAGACAGGATAGTGTGTATTGGGGCTGGGCGGGAGCACTCTCTGGTGCTTTGAAGTCCTGCACTGGGGGCACATTTGGTGTCCCTGTGCATAGTCCAGTTCAAACCGGTTGCAGGGGCTACCTGCCCTTGCTCTGGCGCGAAACTGGACAAAGGGAATGGGTGTAACCACCCGTCTTCCCTGACCCTCCCATAGGTGGGTCCCCAGAGTATGTCCAACCCCCTAACTTAGTATAAGTATGGGACCCCAGTCCTTAGGACTTTAGATTATCCCTGGACGACACTCTGAACGTGAATCCTGGACCTTCGACGCTCTACTTGAAGATTAGAGGACTGAAGAATCTCCCTTGGGGTCAAGGAGTGACTCCCCTGCTTGGCAGGCACCAAAGAAGCAACTGTCCGGTCTGCATCGCTGAAGCTCCCCCCGGACGCCGAAGTCTTTGCATCACCAGAGGTGGATTTCCAGACTTCCCCGAGGCTGCCCTGAGACCCCAGCGAAGCTGAGGCACGTAGCTGTCGTGGGTAACGTGGAACCGTGACCCCTGGACACCGAGAACTTTTTCAAGTGTATCCTCTTCCTGGTCTCCCTCGAAGTTGTGCTTTGGGCTCCGAGTAGCCACCGCCACGAGCACCGACTGCATCGAAGATCACTGGCCTCCACTCCCCGAGTGTCCTGTGAGCCAGATCCAAGTGCATCCACTCGAGGCACCTTCGCGATCGCTAGTCCGTTGGCTAGTGGGTCCTCCCGAAGGCAACTCTTCCTCTGCTTGGGCTTTCCTGGTTGCTCCAGACGTGCCCGGACTTACCCTCGCTGGGTGAGTCCCTCAGACCTTGCTGGTCTGCACCAACGTCCTTTCTCTGTTTCTACGTGACTTGCCGTTGGCAAGGGTTGTTGGGTCCAATCCGGTCGCCGACACCCCAGCACTCGACAGACGTCGTGGGACAGCTCGAATCCAGCTCCTGGTCGTCGTCGACACCTCCTGGACCTCGTGGCTGAAGAGTCAAGACACCCGTCAACCTACCTGAAGCACCTGACATCGGTGGGCATCTGCTCATCGCCTTCCTGGCCACTGGCTAGTGACCCAGACTCTGTCCCCTCTGCTTTCAGGTTCTTCAGATCTCCGATCCATCCTCGGATCCATCCGGATACTTTCGACTTGGTCGCCAGCAGCACTTTGCAGCAGATCGCCATTGAAATCGACGACGAAACCCTACTTCAAAAGACACCTATGCACCCGGCTTCCCTGGGTGAGGTAACTCGAGTACTCCGGTGCTCCTGTGGGTATTGACTCTAGAACTGCCTAGTTCTAAAGGGGTTTGCTCCAAGTCCTCTTCTAAGTGTCCTTTTCTTTTAAAACCCTAACCGCGACTTTCCCCATAGAAGTTAACGGTGATTCGCGGCTGTGTTCCCACACTGCACGCGTCCCCCGTGGGTCCCCTGTGTCACTACCTTGGGTGGTTCCTTGTGGTCCAAGCACTTCCACAGGCTCTAGGCCTTGTGTCTAGCTCAGTCGAGGTTCTTATACCACTTTTTTGGTATATGGTTTGGTACGCCCCTAGGGCCCAAACGTGTATTTGTGCTATTACTGTGATTTAAGATCTTATAACCTATGTACTTCGAACTCTAGCCTCATAAAGAGACTAGAGGGGTGTGTTTAAGACTAAATACATATATTTTATATATATACCTGGTGTGGTCCTCTTTCATTTGGTCACTCAAGAGATTATAGACTGGTAAAACAAGCTGCTTTACATTCCTTCATGACTTAGCCTGAAGGCTGCTCTCCATAGCTACCACTAGGATAGCTTTCAATAAAGGTTGTCTTTAACCTATCTCCATAAGGGGTTGTTTGGACTGGTACAAGGTGCCCACTTTAATTAGTGAACAGCATATACCAGGCCAACTTCTCACAACGGTCACCACGAGGGATACTGGTCTCAGGATTGCTGAGAGAGCAGATCGACCTCAGGGACGCTCGGGAACCCACCTCCTGTGTTGCAGAAATCTTCAGAGTCCTCAGGAGCTCGGGAGATGCAAACCGGTCAGATGCGTCTAGGTGCCTGCTGCTGCAGGGGAGTAACTCCTTTACTCCAAGGGAGATTCTTCAGTCGTCCCGCGAAGTGTAGACCGTCGAAGTACTTGGTTTCTGTTGCAGAGTTTAGTCCAGGTAAAATCCAAAGTCCTGTAATCAGGTTTCCCACTTTATACCCAGGGAAGGGGTTGGACTGACTCTGGGGACCCTCCTAGGGGAGGGGCAGGACAGAGGGGTGGCTACACCCATGTCCTTTGTCCAGTTTCGCGCCAGAGCAGGAGCCAATGGCTCCCAGAACTGGTTTGAGCTGGACTATGCATGGGGACACCAAATGTGCCCCCAGTGCAGACTTTCTTGCACTCTCAGAGTGCACCCACCCAGACCCAATACACTAAACCCTGTCTGGGAGGTGGTCACACCTCCCTGTGACAGGAAACCTATTGTCAGGCCTTCCTCTGCTCGAGCTTGGCTCAGCAGCAGGAGGGCAGACTCGTGTCTGTGGCTGGCAGCATCCATTTTGTGCTGCCCAGGTCGAGAAAGCTGGTACCGGGTAGACCGGTGACCCAGAGTAGTGGTTCTACAAGGGTGGAATCATACCTCCCACACCACGGTGTGGAGGTATGGTTCCAAGGTGTTTGACACCAAACACAACATGTTTCTAAGCAGCCGTTTTAAAGTTAGCATTTACCGCGAGGTTATAATGCACTTAAATATATATGGTTGGCTGCATCACAGACAACCCTGGAGAATAGGTTACGAAGGCTGCAGAGGGGCTCTGCTCATGCAGGGGCACCCTCTCACACAAAACCCAGCACCCTGCCTTCAGGATTGTTAAGGCCTGCCATAGGGGTGACTGATAGGTTTATATGTGCAGTGATTTAGAATAGATATAGGTAACCTATATCTAAGTAAGTAGCAGACCTGTGGTGTCATTTTGAATGGCCTCTCAGGGGTGGCACAATACATGCTTCAGCCCCTGGGAGGCCTCTGGGGTACCTATGTCCTGGGTACATGGTGTACCATATACTAGGGACTTATAAGGGTACCCCAGTATCCAATCTGGAGTGTACCTAAAGTACATGCAATCAATTTACAGGAGAAAGCAGATAGACTGGGGTCCTGAATAGCAGGATCCCAGTCAGTCTAAGTCAAAAACAGTGATACATCAGCAAAAAGTGGGGGTAACCATAAGAGGCAGATCCTACTCTCCTACACAGGGAGTCTCATGGGTGCAGGGAGTCTCCTGGGTGCAGAGAGTCAGGAGGGCAGGCCGCAGGGAGTCTCATGGGTGCAGGGAGTATCATGGGTGCAGGGAGTCAGGAGGGCAGGACTAAGGGAGTCTCATGGGTGCAGGGAGTCAGGAGGGCAGGCCGCAGTGAGCCTCCTGGGTGTAGGGAGTCTCATTGGTGCAGGAAGTCTCATGGGTGCAGGGAGTCAGGTGGGCAGGCCGCAGGGAGACTCATGGGTGCAGGGTCTCGGGAGGGCCGGCCGCAGGGGGTCTTATGGGTGCGGGGAGTCAGGAGGGAGGCCTCAGAGAGTCTCATGGGTGTAGAAAGTCAGAAGGGCAGGCCGCCGGGGGTTTAATGGGTGCAGGGAGACTGGAGGGCAGGACTCAGGAAGTCTCATATGTGCAGGGAGTCAGGAGGGAAGGCTGCAGGATGTCTCATGGGAGCAGGGAGTCAGGAGGGCAGGCCGCAGGGAGCCTCATGGGTGCAGGGAGTCACGAGAGCAGGCTGAAAGGAGTCTCATGGATGTAGGGAATCAGGAGGGCAGGCTTCAAGAAGTTTCATGGGTGCAGAGTCAGGAGGGTCGGCCTCAGGACGCCTCATATGTGCAGTGAGTCAGGAGGGAAGGCCGCAGGGTGTCTCATGGGTGCGGGGAGTCAGGAGAGCAGGCTGAAAGGAGTCTCATGGGTGTAGGGAGTCTGATGGGTGTAAGGAGTCAGGAGGGCGGCCGCAGGGAGTCAGGAGGGTAGACTGCAGGGAGTGCTGGGTTCCAGGAGTCAGGAGAGCATGCCATAGGGAGTCTCATGGGTGCATGGAGTCAGGAGGGCAGGCTGCAGGTGGTCTCATGGGTGCAGGGAGTCTACTGGGTGCAGGGAGTCAGGATGGCAGGCCGAAGGGAGTTCCGTGGGTGCAGTGAGTCTCATAGGTGCAAGAAGTCAGGAGGGTAGGCTGCAGGGTGTCTCATGGGTGCAGGGAGTCTCATAGGTGCAGGGAGTCTCCTGGGTGCAGAGAGTCAGGAGGGCAGGCCGCAGGAAGTCTAATGTGTGTAGGGACTTGGGAGGGCAGGCCGCAGGGAGTCTCATAGGTGTAGGGAGACTCATGGGTGCAGGAGTCAGGAGGGCAGGACGCAGGAAGTCTCATGGGTGCAGGAATCACGAGGGCAGGCCGCAGGGAGCCTCCTTACACCAGGGGGGTCAGGGCAGGCAGCAGGGAGCCTCATGAGGGCAGTGACTAGGGAGGGCAGGCCGCAAGGAGTCTCAAGGGTGCAGAGAGTCAGGCAGCCAGGCCACAGTGAGCCTCATGGGTGCAGGGAGTCAGGAGAGCAGGCTGAAAGGAGTCTCATGGGTGTAGGGAGTCTCATGGGTGTAGGGAGTCAGGAGGGCGGCCGCAGGGAGTCAGGAGGGTAGGCCGCAGGGAGTGCTGGGTTCCAGGAGTCAGGAGGGCATGCCGTAGGGTGTCTCATGGGTGCATGAAGTCAGGAGGGCAGGCTGCAGGTTGTCTCATGGGTGCAGGGAGTCGAGAAGGCAGGCCGCAGGGAGTCTCATGGGTGCAGGTAGTCAGGAGGACAGGCCGCAGGGCGTCCTATGGGTGCAGGAAGTCTCATGGGTGCAGGGAGTCAAGAGGGCAGGCCGCAGGGAGTCCCATGGGTGCAGGGAGATACGAGGGCAGTCCTCAGGGAGTATGATGGGTGCAGGGAGTCAGGCGGGCAGGCGACAGGGAGTCTCATGGGTGCAGGAACTCAGGAGAGCAGGCCGCAGGGAGTAAGGAGGGTAGGCCGCAGGGAGTCAGGAGGGTAGGCCACAGGGAGTCTCGTGGTTGCAAGGACGCAGGAGGGTAGGCCGCAGGGAGTCTCATGGGTGTAGGGAGTCTGATGGGTGTAGGGAGTCAGGAGGGCAGGCCGCAGAGAGTCTCATGGGTACAGGGAGTCTCATGGGTGCAGGGAGTCACTCATGAGTTTCAGAGAGTCAGTAAGGCAGGAGCAGAGCGTCCTATGGGTGCAGGGAGTTTCCTGGACTCAGGGAGTCTGGACGGGCTGGCCGCAGGATGTCAGGATGGCAGGCTGCAGGTAGACTCATGGGTGCTGGAAGTCAAGAGGGCAGGCCGCAGGGAGTCTCATGGGTGCAGGGAGTCAGGCCGCAGGAAGTCTAATGTGTGCAGGGACTTGGGAGGGCAGGCCGCAGGGAGTCTCATGGGTGTAGGGAGACACATGGGTGCAGGAGTCAGGAGGGCAGGGAGTCAGGAGGGCAGGACGCACGAAGTCTCATGGGTGCAGGAATTGCGAGGGCAGGCCGCAGGGAGCCTCATGGGTGTAGGGGGGTCAGGGCAGGCAGCAGGGAGCCTCATGAGGGCAGTGACTAGGGAGGGCAGGCCGCAAGGAGTCTCATGGGTGCAGAGAGTCAGGCGGGCAGGCCACAGTGAGCCTTATGGGAGCAGGATGCAGGAAGGCAGGCCACAGTGAGTCTCCTGGGTGCAGGGAGTCTCATTGGTGCAGGAAGTCTCATGGGTGCAGGGAGTGAGGTGGGCAGGCCGCAGGGAGTCTCATTGGTGCAGGATGTCTCATGGGTGGAGGGACTTGGGAGGGCAGGCTGCAGGGGGTCTTATGGGTGCAGGGAGTCAAAAGGGCAGGCCTCTGGGAGTCTCATGGGTGCAAAGAGTCAGAAGGGCAGGCCGCAGGGAGCCTCATGGGTGTGGGGAGTCTCATAGGTGCAGTGAGTCAAGAGGCAGGACGCAGGGAGTCTAACTGGTGCAGGTAGTCAGGAGGGCAGTCCTCCAGGAGTCACTAATGAGTTTCGGGTAGTCGGGAGGGTATGCCGCAGGGAGTCTCCTGGGTGCAGGGACTCAGGAAGGCAGGCCGCAGGGAGTTTCATGGGTGCAGGGAGTCAGGAGGGCAGGCCGCAGGGAGTCTCATGGGTGCAGTGAGTCAGGAGGGCAGGCTGCAGGGAGTCTCATGGGAGCAGGGACTCAGGAAGGCAGGCCGCAGGGAGTGTCACGAGTGCAGGGAGTCAGGCGGCCAGGCCGCAGGCAGTCTCATGGGTGCAGGGAGTCAGGAGGGCAGGCCGCAGGGAGTCTCATGGGTGCAGTGAGTCAGGAGGGCAGGCTGCAGGGAGTCTCATGGGAGCAGGGACTCAGGAGGACAGGCTGCAGGGAGTTTCATGGGTATATAGAGTGTCATGGGTGCAGGGAGTCAGGAGGGCAGGCAGCAGGGATCTCATGGGTGCAGGGAGTCAGGTGGCCAGGCCACAGGGATCCTTATGGGTGCAGGGTTTCAAGGAGTCGGGAGGGCAGGCCGCAGGGAGTGTCATGGGTGTAGGAAATCAGGAGGGCAGGCAACAGGGAGTCAGAAGGGCAGGCCGCAGGGAGTCTCATGGGTGTAGGGAGTCAGGAGGGGAGTCCGCAGGGAGTCAAGAGTGCAGTGGCGTAATTGATGTGAGGAGACGCCCGGCTTTCGGTGGAGGGGGTTTGGAAGATAGGATCTCCCTCTATGTAGACGATAAGCTTCTCTATGTCTATCAACCTCATAGCACAGTCCCGCACCTAATGGAACTTCTCTGCATTTACGGAGATGCCACAGGGCGGAATATAAATTGGGACAAATCCACTCTGGTTCCAATCCGAGGCGATGTTGCGACGTGGCCGCAGGGCTGGGCCTCCAGGTGGCAGGGGATAGTTTCTATTACCTGGGAATGACTGTTGCTCTCTCCCAGCAAAGGTTCTAAGAAACTTAACATACTGCCTCTGCTGGCCAAAACCAAAAATCACTTTAAAGTGCAGGTGTTAATGCCACTCTCCCCGGTGGGCTGTGGGCACTCTTCAAAATGTTGACCCTTACGTGCTTTTTCTATATCCAAAAGCAATAACCCTACTAGCTGCCACATTAATTCTTTCCAAGACTATAGGTGCAGATTAGCTTGTTCCTGTGGGCAGGAAAGGTCCTGCGGGTATCTTTTGAAAAATGCTCTCGGTGGGCCTGGAATGGGCTGATGTTCAGCTGTATCACTGGGCATCCCAGATTGCACCAATCAACGACTGGTTTTACGCAGACAGATGACCCTGCTCTGCAGTTAGAGCTAGACCTTATCCAACATCATGGTATCCTTAGCTTATTATATGTTAAGACCCCCCTATTCAGGTTAAGGCTATTATCGTCCCTACTTCACCCTTCCAGCAAAAGTTGAAGTGAGAGCCCAACCAAAGCTTCACTTTAACATCTATCTAACTTGTGCATTATTTCAAAAACAGACCACTGGTCAATGGTGTCCCTAACAGAGAGGAAGGGAGTGTAAGCAGTTGCATCCTGGGTGCTGACAGCTTAGTTCTTAGAAGAATAAAATTATGTTTTTTAAACTCTGCATGTGATTTTAATTTTGATCAATTGATAAAGATATGAAATACCTAATAAATCCTGGCCAGAAGGACAACAACTCTACATCTCAAAGACCTTAATTTGTGTACAGTTGTGAGAAGTTGGCCTGGTATATGCTGTCCACTAGTTAAAGTGGACACCTTGCACCAGTTCAATTCGACTCTTATGGTAGATAGGTTTAAGACAACCTTCATAGAAAGCTATCCTAGTGGTAGCTGTGGAGAGCAGCCTTCAGGCTAAGTCTTGGAGGAATGTAAAGCAGCTTGTTTTACCACACAATCTCTTGAATCACCAAATGAAAAGACACCACACAGGTATATATATCAAATATATATGTATTTATTACTAAACAACTCTCTACTAATCTCTTGTGAGATTAGAAGTCAGGAACATATGCACAAATCAACGTTTCACAACAAATTGAGCACAAATATGGCTGGTGCCCTAGGGGCGTACCAGACCATATACTAAAAAAGAGACTTAAGAACAACGACTTGCAAAGGGACAAGGCCCAGGGGCTTCAGAAGTGCTGGGGCCTAACGAAACCACCCAAGGCAGGTAAGTAAAGGACCCACGGGGGACGCGTGCAGTGAGGGAACACAGGCGCGGATCGCCGTAGCCTTCAATGGGGCAAGTCACGGTTGGAAATTAAGAGTTTAAGGGCACTTCGGGAGTAGCTACAAGCAAGTCACTTACAGGGTAAGTAGTTCTAGGGCCGACACCCACAGGAGCACCGTAGTGCTGGAGTTACCTCACCCAGGGAAGCCGGGTGCATAGGTGTCCTTTGGTGTCGGGTCGCGGCGTCGTTTTCAATGGAAGCCAATGAAGACTTGCTGCTTGTGAAGCCAGAAGAAGTGTCCGGTGGAATCCAAGCCTGGATTCGGAAGGAGGAAGACCTGAAAGCAGAGGGGACTGTGTTCAAAGTCACTTGGCAGTGACCCGGGGCAAGGAAGATGAATGCCCACCGTCGTCAACAGATTCAGGTCGTTCACGGGTGTCTTGACTCTTCGGCCATGAGGTCCAGGAGGCGTCGAGGACGACCAGGAGCTGGATTCAGCGTGTCCCACGAAGTCTGCAGCTGACTGCGGTGTCGGCGACCCGATTGGAGCCAACAAGCCTTGGTAGCAGCAAGTCTCGTGGAAAGAACAAAAAGTCAATGGTGTAGACCAGCAAGGTCTGGGGGACTCACCCAGCGAGGGTAAGTCAGGGCAGGCCTGGAGCAACTAGGGGAGCCCTTTGGATTTGTAGAAAAGTCTTCAGGGGACCCACAAGCCGGCTGGCAAGGGATCGCGAAGACGCCTCGGGAGGATTCCTTCAACAGGGGCCCACGGTCACTCGGGACGGGGTAGGCCTCTGATCTTGGGAGGGATCTCTGCTAGAGGCTGGGACCACACGTGGTCCAAAGCACAGGTTCGTAGAACGTCATGAAGGGGTTGCACTCGAAATTAGTGCACGGTACCCAGGGACTGCGGTTCCTCGTCACTCGGGGGGTCCACTTGCCTCAGCTTCGCTGGGGACTCACGATGGCCTTGGAGAATTCAGGAAATCCTCTTCCTGGGCTGCAGGGACTTCGGGCTCCGGCAGGAGCGGCGTAGTTTGCGACCGTCGTTGCAGTTTTTGGTGCCTGCCAAGCAGGGGAGTCACTCCTTGACTCCAAGGGAGATTCTTCAGTCTTCCAGAGGTAGTGGAACGTCGAAGGTCCGGGATTCTTCTTCAGAGCGTCGTCCAGGGATTTCTAGTTTGCAATGTTAAGGGTTCCCTATCTTATACTGAAAAGAAGGGAGGGACTAGCTCTATGACCCCACCTATGGGAGGGTCAGGGCAGTGGGTGGCTACACCCACTTCCCTTTGTCCAGTTTCGCGCCAGAGCAGGGGCAGGTAGCCCCTGAGCCGGTTTGAACTGGTGTATGCACAGAGGAGCCTCCTGCTCCCCCAGTGCAGGACTTCAAAGCACTCTAGGAGTGCACCCACCCAGCCCCAATACACTAAACCCTGTCTGGGAGGTGGTCACACCTCCCTGTGACAGGATACCTATTGTTGGGCCTCCTCCACTGCGAGTTTCGGTCATCAGCAGGAGGGCAGCCCAGTGTCTGTGACTGGTGGCATCCATTTTGTGATGCCAGGGCTCTTCAGGATTCTACTGCGTTTCCACAGTAGGTACATGTCTATCCCTCTAGAAGGGTGGGATCATACTCCCACACCAGTTACTGGTGTGGGGGTATGATTCCAAAGTGTTTGACACCAAACACAACATGTTTTGATGCAGCCATTCCCAAGTTAGCATTAACCGCGAGGTTATAATGCACTTAAGAGTATATGGTTTGACCGCATTCACAAACAGCCCCAGAGAATGGACTCTGAGAGCTGCAGAGGGGCCCTGCTCAGGCAGAGGCACCCTCTCACATAGAAACTAAGCACCCTGCCCTCAGCATTGATAGGGCCTGCCTTAGGGGTGACTGATAGGTTTAAATGTGTGTGCAGGGGAGATATAGGGAACCTATATCTCAGTGAGGGGGCTAGCACCTCCTCACCCAGGCTGCAGTAGCAGGCCTGTGGTGTCAGATTTAGTCTGCTTCCCAGGGGTGGCATAATACATGCTTCAGCCCCTGGTAGGCCTGTGAAGTACCTATGCCCTTGGTACCTAAGGTACCATATACTAGGGACTCATAAGGTACCACAGTATCCAATCACTAGTGCACCTAGAGTGCACTCCAAGTCGTTTAGAGAGAACAGAGAGGCTGGGGCCCTGATTGGCAGGGTCCCAGCCAGACTATAGCCAGAAACCAGTGTAAACATCAGAAAAAAGTGGGGGCAACATAAGAGGCAGATCCTACTCTCCTACACAACCCCCCCCAAACGCAGGGACACTAAACTAACCTTGACCAGTTGAGTCTTCGTGCTCTAAGTGGAAATACCTTGAGAGTCCATCTGCATTGGCATGTTGGGTCCCAGGCCTATGTTCCACTGTATAGTCCATCCCCTGTAGGGAAATGGACCACCTTAAAAGTTTTGGGTTTTCACCTTTCATCTGTTTAAGCCATAGGAGGGGCTTGTGGTCAGTCTGAACTATGAAGTGAGTGCCAAACAAGTATGGCCTCAGCTTCTTCAGGGCCCACACCACAGCAAAGGCCTCCCTCTCTATAGCTGACCAACGTTTCTCTCTAGGGGTCAGCCTCCTGCTAATAAAAGCTACTGGCTGGTCTTGACCTTCATCATTCAGTTGAGACAGTACAGCTCCCACACCCAGCTCAGAAGCATCTGTTTGGACAATGAACTGCTTTAGGTCTTCAAATGCCTTCTGACAGCTAGCTGTCCACTGAACCTTTTTTTGCTTTTTCTTTGAGGTCAGATCATTCAAGGGGGTCACTATAGATCCATATCCCTTCACAAACCTCCTATAGTACCCAGTCTGGCCTAAGAAGGCTCTCACCTGTGTCTGGGTGGTTGGAGCAACCCATTCCATTATGGTTTGGATTTTGCTCTGTAAAGGCGGAACCTGGCCCCCACCCACATGGTGGCCCAGGTACACAACCTGACTCTGCCCTATCTGGCACTTAGTGGCCTTGATAGTGAGGCCTGCTTTCTGCAGAGCCTCCAAAACATTCCTGAGGTGGACCAGGTGATCCTGCCAGGAGGAACTAAAGACAGCAATATCATCTAGATAAGCTGAGCAATAAGTCTCCATCCCTGCCAGAACTTTGTTCACCAACCTCTGAAAAGTGGCAGGTGCATTTTTCAATCCAAAGGGCATCACCACAAAGTGGTAGTGCCCACTAGGGGTCGAAAATGCTGTTTTGGCTTTTGCACCATCAGCTAACCTGATCTGCCGGTAGCCAGCTGTTAGGTCAAATGTACTCAGATACTTGGCTGAGGCCAAAGTATCAATCAGCTCATCTGCCCTTGGTATGGGATAGGCATCAGTCCTGGTGACTGCATTGAGGCCTCTGTAGTCTACACAAAACCTCATTTCTTTCTTACCACCCTGGGTATGAGGCTTGGGTACTAGGACTACTGGGCTAGTCCAAGGGCTATCTGAAGGAACATTTTCTGGACTTCAGTCCTGATACAGTCCCTGACATGGTCAGGTTGCCTGTAGATCTTACTCTTGACAGGCAGACTGTCCCCAGTGTCCACCTCATGGGTGCACCAGGTAGTCTGACTAGGGGTCAGGCTAAACATATGTCTGTACTGCTGCAGAACCTGTCTGCACTCAGTTTGCTGATGGTCAGTGAGGCTGCTTGCCAAAGCAACACCATCGACTGACCCATCATCAGGGTTCTGTGAGAGCAGGTCAGGGAGAGGGTCACTCTCCTCCTCCTGTTCCTCATCAGTTGCCATGAGCAAGCCCATGTCAGCCCTGTCAACATATGGTTTCAATCTGTTGACATGGAGCACCCTCAGGGGGCTCCTGGGAGTTCCAAGATTCACCAGATAGGTGACTTCTCCCTTTTGCTCAACTATTGTATGGGGGCTACTCCATTTGTCTTGGAGGGCTGCTGGGGCCACAGGCTCCAACACCCACATTTTCTGTCCTGGCTGGTACACAGTCAGCACAGCCTTTTGGTCATGCCAAGCTTTTTGTAATTCTTGGCTGGCCTCCAGGTTTTTGGTTGCCTTCTTCATGTATTCGGCCATCCTGGAGCGGAGACCAAGTACATAGTCCATCACATCCTGTTTGGGGGTTTGAGAGGTAACTCCCAGCCCTCTTTTACCAAACATAATGGACCTCTTACAGGATGCCCAAACAGAAGCTCAAATGGGCTGTAACCAACCCCCTTCTGTGGGACCTCTCTGTATGCAAACAACAGGCAGGGAAGAAGAAGGTCCCATTTCCGCCTAAGCTTCTCTGGGGGTCCTTTAATCATTCCCTTAAGGGTTTTGTTGAAGCGTTCAACCAACCCATTGCATTGTGGGTGATAGGGGGTGGTGAACTTATAAGTTACACCACACTCCTTCCACATTGCTTTCAAATATCCTGACATGAAGTTGGTACCTCTGTCAGAGATTACCTCCTTTGGGAAACCCACTCTGGAGAAAACTCCAATGAGGGCTCTTGCCACCACAGGGGCTGTGGTGGTCCTCAGGGAATTGCCTCTGGGTACCTGGTGGCATGATCCACTACCACCAGGATAAATCTGTGCCCAGATGCAGTTTGAGGGTCAAGGGGACCAACAATGTCAATCCCTACCCTTTCAAAGGGTACCCCCACCACAGGTAGTGGTATCAGGGGGGCCTTTGTTGTGCCACCTGCCTTGCCACTGGCTTGGCATGTGACACAGGAATGACAAAACTCCTTTGTGTCCTCTGACATATGTGGCCAATGAAAATGTGGAACAAGCCTGTCCCAGGTTGGCCCAAGTGACCTGCTAAAGGGATATCATGTGCTAGGGTCAAGAGGAACCCCCTAAACTTCTGAGGTATTACCAACCTCCTGGTGGCTCCAGGGGCTGGATCTCTACCCTCAGAATATAGGAGTCCCTCATCCCAATAAACTTTATGGGACCCACTAGCACTCCCAGCAGCCTCAGCAGCAGCCTGCTGTCTGAGGGGTTCAAGAGAGGGGCAGCACTGTTGCTCCTTACTCAGATCTTCCCTAGAAGGGCCCCCTGCCCCCAAGAACTCAACCTGATCAGGCTCAAGTCCCCCTGGGGCAGTTCCTTCTTCAGGATCTGCTCCTCCTCCCTCAAGAGGGGAATCAGTGATCTGAGACAAAGGGGAAGGCACTACCTTACCCCTACTGCTCCTCTTCTTGGGAAGCATCTGGTCCATGGTTCCAGGATCCAGAGCTGGTTCAGTGTTATGCATTTTGGCCTGTGACCTGATCACAGCAAATACCTCTGCAGGGATGCCCAACATCTCAGCATGAGTCCATAACTCTACTTCAGACCAGGCTGAAGTTTCTAGATCATTGCCCAATAGACACTCTACAGGGAGGTCTGCACTGACTACAACCTTCTTGAGGCCAGTTACCCCTCCCCAGGAGAAATTCACAACTGCCAGACTATGGTTGGTCCTGACATTGCTTGCATTGGTCGCCTGGTACATTTCGCCCAGGATGATCTGTCCAGGGTCCACAAGATCCTCTGCCACCATGGTGACACTAGCACCTGTGTCCCTAAATGCCAAAGCCTGTTTGCCATTTATTACAGGCTGCTGTTTGTATTTGAGGACATGTCAATGTCTCCATCACAAATCAGCATTGCCTGAGTGGGTACTCTGACTAGGCCAGAGTCCACTTCAGAACCCAGGGTCAACCCTACTACACCCTTATTCTGAGTACCACCTCCACCAGTAGCTGAACTAGGGGGAACAGTTGCCTTAGGGGCAGGAGTGGTGGTGGTTTGGTCTTTGGACTTGTTACAATCAGAAGTCCAGTGCCCTTTCTGGTTACAGAATTTGCACCATGGCTTCTTTTGGCCTTTTCCCTTGTTGGATTGTGACTCCCCACCAGACGCAGATTTTTGGGGCCCTTGTGAAGACTTCTGGTCTTTTGACTTATCCCCACTTTTCTCAGAGCCCTTAGAATCCTGCTTCTTTGTGTCACCCCCTTGGTTCTGGGTTTTCTGCCTCACCCTGGTTCTGACCCACTTGTCTGCCTTCTTTCCCAATTCTTGGGGAGAGGTCAGATCTGAGTCCACCAGGTATTGATGCAACAACTGGTTCTGGCAATTATTAAGGATCTGTTCTCTCATCATTAGATTATACAATCCCTTGAAATCAGTAACCCTACTGCCAACCAGCCAACCCTCCAGAGCCTTGGTTGCACAATCTACAAAGTCAGTCCAGTCCTGAGTCTGTGCCTTCTGGGTGTCTCTGAACTTCAACCTGTACTGCTCAGTGGTTAAGCCAAACCCATCTATCAGTGCACTCTTCAGGACTTCATAGTCATCAGCATCCTCTTCTCTAACAGTGAGGAGCTTGTCTCTACCTTTATCTGAAAAGGAGAGCCACAAGATTGCTGCCCACTGCTTTTGGGGGACCTGTTGTACTCTACAGGCCCTTTCCATAGCAGTTATCCACTTATGGATATCATCCCCACTCTGGTAGGGAGGAACAACCTTGCTCAGGTTCCTATGGTCTGGAATATTTCCCCTGCCTCTAGGGACACTGTTGCTGCCACCAGGGGGTTCTAACCCCTCTCTTCTAGAAGCTCTCTGGAGCTCAAGGGCTTCTCTATCTAATGCCAACTGTTTGGTTTTGAGGGAAAATCTTGCTTCCTCATACTGCAGCAGTTTGTACATTCTGTCAGAGGAGGTCTCTCTTCTTGGGAAGTAGGAGTTCCTCTGGTAGACAGATTCTCTGCCAGAGTGATAGGAGTGGTCAGATTCCCTAGAAAGGGACCTAGGCCTCACCTCCACTATGTCAGTTCTCTTAGGGAGAATTCATCTGTCCTGTTCAGACCCCTTGGGACCTGGCCCTACAACCACAGAGTCTTGGTCATCCTGATGTTCATCATCTGACCCAGACACTGTAATTGACCCACTCACTGATTCAGACCCATTAGCTCCTAGAGCTAATCTAAGATCATCTGCTGTCAGCAGATCTATCAGGTGTAGTGTGGAGGGACTCTGTCCTATCTTCAGGTGCCTTGCAGCACACATGGCTTTCAAGTCAAAGAAAGTCATGTCCTTATACTGAGGCTGAGTGGATCCACTGGGTCCAACCCTTAAGGACATTCTAGTGTTGTGCAGTGTTGTACTACCTACACTAGTTTGTGGCCTACTGATACTAGCTTGAGCTGTAGAAAGGGTGTGCTATCCCTTGGCACACAGCTCTAAGTTCAGTAAAACTTATTGATACTAAGCTTGACTTTATATGTACCTTGAGTACCTATAGTGGTTTTCAGTTAGTAATTCAAAATAGAGATTTTCTGGTAAAACAATAGCAAGCTGGAATCCCACACGCTGCCACCAATGTGAGAAGTTGGCCTGGTATATGCTGTTCACTAATTAAAGTGGACACCTTGCACCAGTTCAATTCGACTCTTATGGTAGGTAGGTTTAAGACAACCTTTACAGAAAGCTATCCTAGTGGTAGCTGTGGAGAGCAGCCTTCAGGCTAAGTCTTGGAGGAATGTAAAGCAGCTTGTTTTACCACACAATCTCTTGAATCACCAAATGAAAAAACACCACACAGGTATATATATCAAATATATATGTATTTATTACTAAACAACTCTCTACTAATCTCTTGTGAGATTAGAAGGCAGGAACATATGCACAAATCAACGTTTCACAACAAATTGAGCACAAATATGGCTGGTGCCCTAGGGGCGTACCAGACCATATACTAAAAAAGAGACTTAAGAACAACGACTTGCAAAGGGACAAGGCCCAGGGCCTTCAGACGTGCTGGGGCCTCACGAAACCACCAAAGGCAGGTAAGTAAAGGACCCACGGGGGACGCGTGCAGTGAGGGAACACAGGCGCGGATCGCCGTAGCCTTCAATGGGGCAAGTCGCGGTTGGAAATTAAGAGTTTAAGGGCACTTCGGGAGTAGCTACAAGCAAGTCACTTACAGGGTAAGTAGTTCTAGGGCCGACACACACAGGAGCACCGTAGTGCTGGAGTTACCTCACCCAGGGAAGCCGGGTGCATAGGTGTCCTTTGGTGTCGGGTCGCGGCGTCGTTTTCAATGGGAGCCAATGAAGACTTGCTGCTTGTGAAGCCAGAAGAAGTGTCCGGTGGAATCCAAGCCTGGATTCGGAAGGAGGAAGACCTGAAAGCAGAGGGGACAGTGTTCAAAGTCACTTGGCAGTGACCCGGGGCAAGGAAGATGAATGCCCACCGTCGTCGACTCATTCAGGTCGTTCACGGGTGTCTTGACTCTTCGGCCACGAGGTCCAGGAGGCGTCGAGGACGACCAGGAGCTGGATTCAGCGTGTCCCACGAAGTTTGCAGCTGACTGCGGTGTCGGCGACCCGATTGGAGCCAACAAGCCTTGGTAGCAGCAAGTCTCGTGGAAAGAACAAAAAGTCAATGGTGCAGACCAGCAAGGTCTGGGGGACTCACCCAGCGAGGGTAAGTCAGGGCAGGCCTGGAGCAACTAGGGGAGCCCTTTGGATTTGTAGAAAAGTCTTCAGGGGACCCACAAGCCGGCTGGGAAGGGATCGCGAAGACGCCTCGGGAGGATTCCTTCAACAGGGGCCCACGGTCACTCGGGACGGGGTAGGCCTCTGATCTTGGGAGGGATCTCTGCTAGAGGCTGGGACCACACGTGGTCCAAAGCACAGGTTCGTAGAACGTCGTGAAGGGGTTGCACTCGAAATTAGTGCACGGTACCCAGGGACTGCGGTTCCTCGTCACTCGGGGGGTCCACTCGCCTCAGCTTCGCTGGGGACTCACGATGGCCTTGGAGAAGTCAGGAAATCCTCTCCCTGGGCTGCAGGGACTTCGGGCTCCGGCGGGAGCGGCGTAGTTTGCGACCGTCGTTGCAGTTTTTGGTGCCTGCCAAGCAGGGGAGTCACTCCTTGACTCCAAGGGAGATTCTTCAGTTTTCCAGAGGTAGTGGAACGTCGAAGGTCCGGGATTCTTCTTCAGAGCGTCGTCCAGGGAGATCTAGTTTGCAATGTTAAGGGTTCCCTATCTTATACTGAAAAGAAGGGAGGGACTAGCTCTATGACCCCACCTATGGGAGGGTCAGGGGAGTGGGTGGCTACACCCACTTCCCTTTGTCCAGTTTCGCGCCAGAGCAGAGGCAGGTAGCCCCTGAGCCGGTTTGAACTGGTGTATGCACAGAGGAGCCTCCTGCTCCCCCAGTGCAGGACTTCAAAGCACTCTAGGAGTGCACCCACCCAGCCCCAATACACTAAACCCTGTCTGGGAGGTGGTCACACCTCCCTGTGACAGGATACCTATTGTTGGGCCTCCTCCACTGCGAGTTTTGGTCATCAGCAGGAGGGCAGCCCAGTGTCTGTGACTGGTGGCATCCATTTTGTGATGCCAGGGCTCTTCAGGATTCTACCGCGTTTCCACAGTAGGTACATGTCTATCCCTCTAGAAGGGTGGGATCATACTCCCACACCAGTTACTGGTGTGGGGGTATGATTCCAAAGTGTTTGACACCAAACACAACATGTTTTGATGCAGCCATTCCCAAGTTAGCATTAACCGCGAGGTTATAATGCACTTAAGAGTATATGGTTTGACCGCATTCACAAACAGCCCCAGAGAATGGACTCTGAGAGCTGCAGAGGGGCCCTGCTCAGGCAGAGGCACCCTCTCACATAGAAACTAAGCACCCTGCCCTCAGGATTGATAGGGCCTGCCTTAGGGGTGACTGATAGGTTTAAATGTGTGTGCAGGGGAGATATAGTGAACCTATATCTCAGTGAGGGGGGCTAGCACCTCCTCACCCAGGCTGCAGTAGCAGGCCTGTGGTGTCAGATTTAGTCTGCTTCCCAGGGGTGGCATAATACATGCTTCAGCCCCTGGTAGCCCTGTGATGTACCTATGCCCTTGGTACCTAAGGTACCATATACTAGGGACTCATAAGGTACCACAGTATCCAATCACTAGTGCACCTAGAGTGCACTCCAAGTCGTTTAGAGAGAACAGAGAGGCTGGGGCCCTGATTGGCAGGGTCCCAGCCAGACTATAGCCAGAAACCAGTGTAAACATCAGAAAAAAAGTGGGGGCAACATATGAGGCAGATCCTACTCTCCTACAACAGTAATCAAGAGAAAGGAAGAAAATAGTAAGGAAAATACATGTTTCACACTTATAAATAGGAGCAGCCAGCATTAATGGTAGATTTGGCCCATTTTTACGACCTGCGTAAGTGCAATGGGGATGATGCTGTCTGACACAATGTTCACAAGGGTGGCAGTGGTGAGGAGATATAGGAACCGCGCAAGCAGATTAGCCCTCCCATAATGAAGCTTATCTTAAGGCAATTCTTTTTAACAACTTTATTTAACCATTTTCCATGGCCTGAACAGGCAGTTGTAACACTGAATATCATACAGGTGCAAGCAGTGACAAGAGAGCCACAACAATATGGTTTACACTTACATTACACAATCATCTTCCAAAGGATTATGAGAAGGGGCGGAACCTAGGGAAATCATACCGCTGTTGTCATATAGAGGATATAGGGCCATAACCAGTCCCAAAATATTAATTTGTGTCTTCTGGATCATAGGGGGTCATTTCCTGGTCCTAGGCCAGTAACTCTGGGGGCCTGGATACCCTTGTGTCTCTTTTGACATAAGTATGAAATGGGTCCATAACTTGTCAAAGTAGGATAGTGTAGCTCTAAGTGTGGTGGTAAGACACTCCATTACTTGGACAGTTCACACTTTAGGGCACCACAAACCCATTGTCGACGAAGCCGGGCCTCGCCATCTCTGGGCAACTACTAGCTGAACCAGCAGCAATAAATGAGTCAATAATTTATTTGTGGTCAAAGAGAGATGACACAGTAGGTAGTGTCCTATTCCAAAAATATATCTTCCACCCTGTGGATTCCCTTGCCTATATTTCGCACACTGTGGGCTGCCGAGCCCAATGTAGGAGTTGTTACCCAATATAAATCTTTGGGCCATAGTAAAAAAAACATTGGCACATTGATTCCTGGTCTTGTGGACAACATTCTCATACAGTTGGCCCAGGAACAAAGTATCTCCTCCTGCCCATTATAAATATCCTGTATCAGCCATGCCCGGGGGAGGAAGTCCAGGTTTCCGAAAACCAGGTTTAGGAGTGAGGGGTAAGTGGCCACTTCACTCATCCGAACAGCCTTATTCTAATATTGCAGGGTTACTACAGAGGCCCATATCAAGGTACACAGAGAACGGCCGGACTTAGGGGATATCCATGACAATTGATGAAGAGGGAGCCTAAAATTGTTCACAATTAGATTTTCAGCCTTCCTCTTGGCTCTTCTCCACATATGGAACAATAGGATATAATTGTAAAAGGAGGAAGGAGCACACTGCCTGGCATTGGGAGCCCACAATTAGCCCTGATGCATTGTGGTAACTGCAGTCCATGATAACACTCACTTCGGTTGAAAGGCTTCAGTATTCACCACTGTTGCTGCAGCCAGTGCTGGGTATCTCTACATGTGTTTCAGGATTGTTATCCTTCTTCAGTAGAGAGTAAAAAGAGAAATGTGGGGGTGCTGGTAATGCAGCCGACAGTCTTCTCAGGTTTAGTACCACTCCCAGAGCACAGGTGCATCCCAGAGCTCGTCAACGGGATGTAATAATTGGGGGTGGGGGCCAGCCCGAATCACATTAATCCACAACTGCCTGGACAGCTTCTGAGTCCACAGTTGGGACAAAGCACAATTCCCGTGCCCATTTATAATTTATCCTTTGTCGTTTTTTGGTTGCATTCCTGTCAAATATTTACTGTTGTTTTCCAATATAGACCTTTTTTTCTATTTTGCTTTTTCCCCTTCCCCAACAAATTTGGGTAAAAAGCAACTTCAGGCCTGGATGAATTTTTAAAGTCATCTTTTATAGGAATTTCAACCATGGCTTCAGCAAATATTTCTTTTAACGAGAATATCTTGGATGCCTCAGGCTTGACCTTGCTCTCGTTTCCATGTTTTAATAGGGTTCACCGGGTTGTGATCTGAAATCTCTAAACTATGATTGAAATCTTGGCGCATTCTCTCACTCAGGCTGCTACTGTTTCTCCGCCACCTTTTGCAAAATTAGGGATAGAGCGTCGAATATATGATCCGCGTTGTTTGTCGATTTTCCCAATCAACTTAATATAGAGGATAGAATTCTTTCCAAGCAACACAAAAATTCTGAGTATTGGGGAAAGTTGCCAGAAGGATTATTCAAGAAACAACACTCAATAGCAGGGGCACCAGACAGCTCAGATCCACCCACAGATTGCATACCAGGAGCACTACAAAATAATTTCATAGATTTTTTTTTTTGCAGTGTTGGAGGAATTTCATCTAACTGTTCTTGACTCTGATCTAGTTCAATCTTATTATTAAAAACTTCAATGTCCGGTCGGAAAAAATCTTCCATAAGGGTGTTGCGGTCCCACCACCAGCAGCAACTTATGGCACGTTTTTAGCATTTGAGCAGGTCAGAATTTGCATATCTTGAGGGGCTTGTAGAAGTGATTGATTGCAGAGGTGAGACCTGCTGAGATAGTATTGACATTAGAGTGGCCCCGGAACTAGCCTCCACTTTTAAAAACTACGATGGAATAGGCACAATTCCTTTAAGGGTGTTTATAAGAGAGGATCCATATCATAGTGGATTTGACTTTGTCTTTCTACAAGATCTGGTAGAGATTATTCTGCCCGAACAGAACTTTCTGGCTGTCATTATAGACTCAATTGAGCTCAATTAAACTGATCAAAAGACCCAATTTCCACAGCTACACAAGGCCGTCCTAATCACAGCCACAGCTCAGCAAACATTTATGTAGACCTTAGTTTACAACTATAAGACCAGTTGAATGACTTCTGTGCTTGGTCCAAGATACAACTCTCTCGCCAAGATCTAAATTAGGACTCACCAAATATCCACTGTAGCCAACAAATCTAATTGTCCGTACTTAAATTATAACTCAAGACAGGACAAGCTGAATTTTCAATGGCGCAGGATATTCTATTACTGAAGTGTCTAATAGACTTTCTTCTTACTCCCCAAACTCCTTTGGTTAGACCGGGAGAAGGAAATTGTGATTAAGCAACCATACAAGTTAGCAAGCTGAAGGGTTCAAAATGGTCAACTCCTCTCCTCCTCCTTCAGCTTCTGTCTGCCTGCTGACGCCTTCACCGACTGGCTAGCTGTCATGATGTCTGGGGCCTTTCGGTGATTATAGGCAACACCCCCACCCCCTTTCTCCCCCACAGCACCGCCGCGCTTTCAGCCGGTTAAGATCTTTACCGAGATCTTGACTATCAGGTTGAAGGGAGTCTGGCCTACCTTAGTGTCTCCTTACAAGTTGGACTTTAGCAGGGATAGACAATGTTAAGGTGGCTCTCAATGTAGTGGATAAAGCCTCTATTTCAGTAACTCAGGTCCTCCTTCTCTCGCTGGATGCGGGAAAGGCTTTTGACCACATTGATAGGCCATTTCTGACTAGAGATGAGATAATGTTATTCTAGCAAATTATACATATACTTCGATCAGGGGTCCTTCTCTTATAGGCGACCTGTTTCTTCTTTTTACCTTTTCTTTCGGATTTGAATATAATTTACTATTCTCACAGTGACCATAAGGTACTCGTATTACATTTAGATTTTCAGTTGGGTGGAGTGAACTCTTGGAACACGAAAGGGGATTTATCGAGTCCTTATTAGAAAAATGGAAGGACACACTGGAACCCCTCAAAGTTAGCAGATTTAAAGAATAGGCTAAAGGAAATTACATTCAATTCACGAGTTTTGAGCTTAGATCCACTCGTGCAATTTAAGTCATATGAAGTCTCTTTTGGGTAAATCTGAGCCTCAAGATGTTAACAGACAATGGAGGAAACTTCCCCTATACTTTCTTTCAATAAGATAATTAATAGATTCGTTCAAAGTCAGTATCTTGTCATTTCTACTGAAAAGAATAGAAAAATCAATCTTTTAAAAAGAAGAAGAGCGAGAATGAAGGATTCCCAGAAGAAACGACAGTGTGACCATAAATGGACTGAATTGCGTGAGGCAGTGATAGCAAAGGATCCGAAGACATTTTGGACAATTATTGTAGGTGGATGCGGTAATAGGGTGAGAGCAATGCTATTTAAAGAAGGGGATTTGATTAACTATATATCAGACTTATATGCTCCAAATCTTACACCGGGAGCATTATCGATCCACCCTATAAAAAGGGACCTTGAACCACCCCAATTAATTATAGGCAGATAGTCGTACTTGATTCTGTAGGGATGATCTTGCAGAGTATCTTAGAACATCTACAGGATTGGGTGACTAATGAAAATAGAATCCCTATAGAACAAGCTGGGTTCGGAATTTTCTTTGTATACTAGACAATACAGCCATGTTATAACTAATACCCGTAAAATATAGGTATCTCAGGTGAATGCTAAGGGTGCCAACCATGTGCTAGAGGCAGTCACCACATTTCAGGGAAGCCCTCATGCCAGGATATCCATCAGAAGCCAGGAGTGCCATATGGCAGGGATAGTATAATGCACACATACGTAATGTGATGTGGATTTGTAGAGCGCTGCTTGTCACCCCTGGGGGTATCCAGGCGCTGAGTATGTGAGTGTAGGTGTGTGCTGAGGCTGGGCTTGAGTACAGGCAGTCATGATGGCCCCGCAAGAAGATTGAGTGAAAAGCCCTGCTTCAGCTTCTTGCGGAATTCAAGAAGTGAGGAGGAGGCCCTGATGTGTTGGGGGAGGTCATTCCAGGATTTGTGGGCTTGGTAGGAGAACGATCGACCTCCCGTTCTGCTTCTGTGGATGCAGGGTGTGTGCTAGTGAGAGGGAGGCTGAGCGATGTTGTCTGGTGGCTTGGTGGAAGTGTAGCCTTGATTGAGATATGAGGACCATGTCCTGTGTAGTGATTTGAATGAGTGTGTGAGAAGTTTAAACTGCCAGTATTTTTGGATGGGGAGACAGTGGACTGAGGAGTGGTGTGGGATCGGCGCGGGAGGTCGAGGTTGCGTCTGGCGGAGGCAACATAATGTTCGTGATAAACAAAGGCATCATGATTAGAATACCCACATGAAACGGAATGCCATCGTAAGCCACTACCACCGTAAGACATGCATGTGTACAGAAGTTATTTTATGCTTGGGCCAGCATACACACCGATAAAGGGTCCAACACCTTCTGCCTGTCGTATAGAATTTCCAATTTATGGCAGGTGTTCACTCCAACAGGGTATAGACCCTTGACTCCCTCATTGTATGTCTGTTCATAATCATGTCCGTTTGTATGTGGCTCCAATAGTAGTTCAATGTCCAATGGAATTAAAGGACTGCTGTCCTTTAATTCCATTGGACATCGAACTATCGTTTTGGAAATAAAAATGGAGCCACATACAAACGGACATGATTATGACTGATTATTAAATGGGAAGACACTCCTACACTTTCTTGGGCCAGCATAATGTCAGGATTGTCCATAAGATGCCATGGATGGCCTCCTTAGGTCATAGACTGCATACATGCTAGGAACGCTACCTTGTACCGTGCACATTAGCAAAGCTCAATGCTTGCATCACACCAACAAAAATGATTCTTTATGCAAATACCACCATAGTCCACTGCAAATGGGACGCGGCTTATGCCACGGCCACTATAATGCAGGGATGCTGATAGTTCTTAAATTGTTCTTAAAAGTGCAGGTGCCCCAAGATTTCCTTAGCAGCCCAGTTCCACTGCTGCAATCCCCCAGTACTTGTTCCTGTTGATTGCACCTCATGTCTCTTTCTTCCATCACCCTGAACTTCCTATGTCTCTTACAGGTTCTTTTCATCCCTACTTTCTTCCTATGTGATTAATGTCCTTCTCTTTCATCAATTCTTTATGACCAAGATGTCTGTGCAGGGGCATGCCAAAGCAAAACAAGATGAGCTGCTTGTCTTTATAATGTCACCTAAATAACTAGGTCAGACGTTTTTGTTTTCATTCTCCAAGACAAAGCAATTACCAAGAAATGCTGGCAAAGCCAATAGGTCTCACCTACGCAAGAGTTATTGGCTTTGTCCATGTTATTTTAGCCATCTTGTACGTCAGCATGGCTGAAAGTTAAAAAAAAAAGTGCCATGACAGCGCTGGCCACCACCTAATAGGGTTTTATTGTGTTTTTTTTTTTACTTTCAGCCATGCTGTACAGCAGCAGTGCTAGAGTACAGCATGGTTAAAAACACTGACAAGCCAATGGCTCTTGCATAGGCGAAACCTATTAGTTTTGCAATGCTTATTTTTCTCATTGCTGTGAGAGGGAGGGAGGGAGGGAGGGAGGGAGAAAGACAATACGGTAGGCGGATGGGGCAGGTGAAAAAGCATTATAACCAGGACAGTGGTGCCTGTGTCATATTCCTTTTTTATGGAGGGTCCTGGGGGCAACATGGATGGGCAGGAGCAAAGCAACACGAAGGGAGGGCAGGGAGAGTGGGGGCAAAGCAACACTGACAGCAGGTAGCAAGTGGGGGGGGTAAATCAACACGGATGGCAGGAAGGTAGGGTGGGGTAAAGCAATACGGAAGGCGAGGTGGAAGGTGGGAGCAAGGTAACGATTGGTGGGCAGAGAGGGTTGAGGCAAAGCAAAACATCACGGGCAGGTGAATGGGGGAACAATGTGCGGGAGGCAAGCAAAGTAGCAGGATGGGAGCGGGCCTGCAAACATATGTACTCCTATGGAGCGCTGTAACTAAAACAGCATGGGAATGCCAATACGTTTCGCCTATAGGAGACCTAGGGGCCTTGCCAATGCTTTTTTAGCCATATTGCACAGCAGCAATGCAACATGGCTGAAAGTAAAGAAAAAGCGATATGACGCGGTTGGCATTGACCACATCATAGCGCTTTATTTTCTTTACTTTCAACTGTGTTGAAAGTAAAGAAAATAAAAGCGCTCTGATGTGGCCATAGTGCTATTTTTTGTGGCCTGGGCAGGGGGAAGCAATAACGGGAGTTGGGGAAATGTGAAAGCAACGACGGGTGAGGGGGTGGGCTACAGTTAAAGCTAAGAAAAGAGGAATGGGGAAGGAAACAATGATGGGGTTGAGCAGCAACGAGGGCCAAGGGGAAGTGGTCGGTGGATGGGCAAACAATGGGGGGGAAGGAGCAAGCAGCAACAGGAGGGTGATGGTGGGAGGGACGGGGCAAGCAACCAAGGAATGCGGGTGGGGTAGGAGGGGCAGGTAGAGTCGGCCTGCAAAACGATGCACTCTTATGGAGTGTAAAACACAAGCACAGGTGCACCACACATTAGTTACAAAATATGAAAGTACAAAAACATAATCTATATACAATACAAATATTATTCAAAATTTCTTTTTATTCAAAATTTTCTTTTTTAAAACGTAGTCATATGCATCAAATTTTCACAGTGATACAGCCACAGCCGACACGTTTCGTCATACTAGAGGACTTCTTCAGGGCGTTGATGACTTTAAAGAGGTCAATCACCACAAAGAGGAAGGGTCAAAGGGATAACCAGAGAAAATGCCTATCTCTCGTTCCCCATCTAAGTCACGGTTATCCAGAATACTTCATATCAGAAGTTTAAGCAATGTTCCTCGGTGGTGGCCAGGTGGGTGGGTGGTCGGTACTCGGTACGGTAGTTGCCTTTTGTGAACGTGCTCTCTGCTGCGACTACCATACCGAGTACCGACCACCCACCCACCTGGCCACCACCGACCGTCCGACCACCTTCACCCCTGTTGCCACGTGTGCCGGCATTCCACTTACAGCTTGCCCTGCACGCAGCTGTTCGTCCCGGTCTCAGCCCCTCATCTCGTCTAGAGTGAACTGACTCCGCAGACTGCGCCGGCCCCCAGCCACTAAAAGGTGACTGAACCGGGCGATCATCAATTGACGTACAAGGTCTTTACCTAAATGCACGCCTTGCCCCTTCATCTACTCTATTCGACACCCTTACTTTTCATATTTTTTTAACATCGATAGCTCTGAGGAACATTGCTTAAACTGCTGATATGAAGTATTCTGGATAACCGTGACTTAGATGGGGAACGAGAGATAGGCATTTTCTCTGGTTATCCCTTTGACCCTTCCTCTTTGTGGTGATTGACCTCTTTAAAGTCATCAACGCCCTGAAGAAGTCCTCTAGTAGGACGAAACGCGTCGGCTGTGGCTGTATCACTGTGAAAATTTGATGCATATGACTACGTTTAAAAAAAGAAAATTTGGAATAAAAAGAAATTTTGAATAATATTTGTATTGTATAAAGATTATATTTTTGTACTTTCATATTTTGTAACTAATGTGTGGTGCACCTGTGCTTGTGTTTTACATTGTTATGATCCCATGAGGATTTGCATTGTGACGGTGGGTGCGTTTCAGTGTGCACACAAACCTCAAGAAGAACAGAGGGGTAATGATACTAGAGGGATAGCAGCTCAGGTGCTGTAGTTTTTGAGGGTTCCACTGTCAGATTTTGGTTCAACTCTTATGGAGTGTATCAGTAAAAAATGTAAAGAAGTCTCCTGCAAGCGTGCACCCAATGGAAGGACACGGGCTGCGGACAGGAAGCTGTACTTCGTCCAAGTTCCACAAAATCTGATATACACAGGAAGAAAACGGGAAAATTGGACGCACTAACCTATAACACCAGTGCCAGCCAATGGCAAGTAACGATAAGTAATGTTTCTTTTTTGTTTACAAAATATTTTGCCGACAGCGCATGCATGTTTCAGGCGAAAACTAAAAAATAGCTTTGAAAATGCGAGCACTGGAAGGACACTGGGCACTGCAAGGAAGCTATACTTGGGCCGAGCTCCAGGGGAGGGACAGACAGGAAACAGGGAAGCTAACACATGCAAGGAAGCAAGGAAATTAGAGTGACAGTGAAGCCAACCAATGGTGAGCAATGGGTGGGCTCTAAGCCCCCCTGTAAGTAAACAGCGACAGCCATCTCAGGTGAGATTTAAAAGGGGCCAAAGATCGAACTACACACAAAGTACAAAGTATACCCGGGGCAGTCAGAGTGCGTCAGCGGGTGAAGAAAGGCTCAAGGAAGGGTGCATGATCCGGGGTAGTGAGTAAGAGTACAAGTTTCATCAAAGGTTTGTTGATAATCTGGGGTTGGGGGGGAACTATTGAAAAGGCACATTTATTACTCATTTTATAGAGCATAAGACGGAGTTAAAACAGATTATAATTGTTTAGTATTATTGTTATTGCTGTATAACAAAAGTCAACACTCAGATAAAATGATAATATAAAAAAGGACGGGACCACACTGCAACTTTGCTGCAATGCTATAAGACGGGTGTCCATAGGCCTACTCCAAACGTCCCACAGGTATTAGCCCCAGACATACATTGTCTTTGGACCTGGCAGACTTGAATAACCAGTAGCTTTGGTGTCTAACACACGAGAGAGAGAGCCGCCCTTGCAGCATCCTAACATTGTCCCTCAGTAGCCTCGGTGTTAAACTCACGCGAGAGAGCCAGCACTTGCAGCATCCTAAAATTGTCCCTCACGTGTCTCGGTGTTTAACACACGAGAGAGAGGCGCCCCTTGCAGCACCCTAAAATTGCCCCATAGTTGTCTTGGTGTTTAACACATGAGTGACAGTCCTTGCAACATCCTAACATTGCCCCTCAGTAGCCTCGGTGTTTAACACACGAGAGAGAGCCGCCCTTGCCGCATCCTAACATTGTCCCTCAGGTGTCTCGGTGTTTAACACACGAGAGAGCCGCCCCTTGCAGCATCCTAACATTGTCCCTCAGGTGTCTCGGTGTTTAACACACTAGATAGCCGCCCCTTGCAGCATCCTAACATTGTCCCTCAGGTGTCTCGGTGTTTAACACACGACAGAGAGCCGCCCTTGCAGCATCCTAACATTGTCCCTCAGGTGTCTCGGTGTTTAACACACGAGAGAGCCGCCCCTTGCAGCATCCTAACATTGTCCCTCAGGTGTCTCGGTGTTTAACACACTAGAGAGCCGCCCCTTGCAGCATCCTAACATTGTCCCTCAGGTGTCTCGGTGTTTAACACACGACAGAGAGCCGCCCCTTAAAGCATCCCAACATTGTCCCTCAGTAGCCTCGGTGTTTAACACACACAAGAGCCGCCCCTTGCAGCATCCAAACATTGTCCCTCAAGTGTCTCGGTGTTTAACACGAGAGAGAGAGCCCTTGCAGCATCCTAACATTGTCCCTCAGGTGTCTCGGTGTTTAACACGAGAGAGAGAGAGCCCTTGCAGTATCCTAACATTGTCCCTCAGGTGTCTCGGTGTTTAACACACTAGAGAGCCGCCCCTTGCAGTATCCTAACATTGTCCCTCAGGTGTCTCGGTGTTTAACACACTAGAGAGCCGCCCCTCGCAGCATCCTAACATTGTCCCTCAGGTGTCTCGGTCTTTAACACACTAGAGAGCCGCCCCTTGCAGCATCCTAACATTGTCCCTCAGGTGTCTCGGTGTTTAACACACTAGAGAGCCGCCCCTTGCAGCTTCCTAACATTGTCCCTCAGGAGCCTCAGTGTTTAACACACCAGAGAGCCGCCCCTTGCAGCATCCTAACATTGTCCCTCAGGTGTCTCGGTGTTTAACACACTAGAGAGACGCCCCTTGCAGCTTCCTAACATTGTCCCTCAGCAGCCTCGGTGTCTAACACACTAGAGCCGCCACGTGCAGCTTCCTAACATTGTCCCTCAGCAGCCACGGTGTCTAACACACGAGAGAGCCAGCCCTTGCAGCTTCCTAACATTGTCCCTCAGTAGCCTCGGTGTTTAACACACGAGAGAGCCCCCCCTTGCAGCATCCTAACATTGTCCCTCAGGTGTCTCGGTGTCTAACACACGAGAGAGCCGCCCCTTGCAGCATCCTAACATTGTCCCTCAGCAGCCTCGGTGTTTAACACACTAGAGAGCCGCCCCTTGCAGCATCCTAACATTGTCCATCAGGTGTCTCGGTGTTTAACACACTAGAGAGCCGCCCCTTGCAGCATCCTAACATTGTCCCTCAGGTGTCTCGGTGTCTAATACACGAGAGAGCCGCCCCTTGCAGCATCCTAACATTGTCCCTCAGGTGTCTCGGTGTTTAACACACGAGAGAGAACCAGCGCTTGCAGCATCCTAACACTGTCCCTCAGGTGTCTCGGTGTTTCACACACGAGACAGCCGCCCCTTGCAGCATCCTAACATTGTCCCTCAGGTGTCTCGGTGTTTAACACACTAGAGAGCCGCCCCTTGCAGCATCCTAACATTGTCCCTCAGCAGCCTCGGTGTTTAACACACGAGAGAGCCGCCCCTTGCAGCATCCTAACATTGTCCCTCAGGTGTCTCGGTGTTTAACACACTAGAGAGCAGCCCCTTGCAGCATCCTAACATTGTCCCTCAGGTGTCTCAGTGTTTAACACATTAGAGAGCCGCCCCTTGCAGCATCCTAACATTGTCCCTCAGGTGTCTCGGTGTTTAACACACTAGAGAGCCGCCCCTTGCAGCATCCTAACATTGTCCCTCAGGTGTCTCGGTGTTTAACACACTAGAGAGCCACCCTTGCAGCATCCTAACATTGTCCCTCAGGTGTCTCAGTGTTTAACACATGAGAGAGAACCAGCGTTTGCAGCATCCTCACATTGTCCCTCAGCAGCCTCGGTGTTTAACACACTAGAGAGCCGCCCTTGCAGCATCCTAACATTGTCTCTCAGGTGTCTCGGTGTTTAACACACTAGAGAGCCGCCCCTTGCAGCATCCTAACATTGTCCCTCAGGTGTCTCGGTGTTTAACACACTAGAGAGCCGCCCCTTGCAGCTTCCTAACATTGTCCCTCCGCCTCGGTGTTTAACACACTAGAGAGCCGCCCCTTGCAGCATCCTAACATTGTCCCTCAGGTGTCTCGGTGTCTAACACACGAGAGAGCCGCCCTTGCAGCATCCTAACATTGTCCCTCAGGTGTCTCGGTGTTTAACACACTAGAGAGCCGCCCCTGCAGCATCCTAACATTGTCCCTCAGGTGTCTCGGTGTCTAACACACGAGAGAGCCAGCCCTTGCAGCTTCCTAACATTGTCCCTCAGGTGTCTCGGTGTTTAACACACTAGAGAGCCGCCCCTTGCAGCATCCTAACATTGTCCCTCAGGTGTCTCGGTGTTTAACACATGAGAGCCGCCCTTGCAGCATCCTATCATTGTCCCTCAAGTGTCTCGGTGTTTAACACACTAGAGAGCCGCCCCTTGCAGCATCCTAACATTGTCCCTCAGGTGTCTCGGTGTTTAACACACTAGACAGCCGCCCCTTGCAGCATCCTAACATTGTCCCTCAAGTGTCTCGGTGTTTAACACCCGAGAGAGCCGCCCCTTGCAGCATCCTAACATTGTCCCTCAGGTGTCTCGGTGTTTAACACACGAGAGAGCCGCCCCTTGCAGCATCCTAACATTGTCCCTCAGGTGTCTCGGTGTTTAACACACTAGAGAGCAGCCCCTTGCAGCATCCTAACATTGTCCCTCAGGTGTCTCAGTGTTTAACACATTAGAGAGCCGCCCCTTGCAGCATCCTAACATTGTCCCTCAGGTGTCTCGGTGTTTAACACACTAGAGAGCCGCCCCTTGCAGCATCCTAACATTGTCCCTCAGGTGTCTCGGTGTTTAACACACTAGAGAGCCACCCTTGCAGCATCCTAACATTGTCCCTCAGGTGTCTCAGTGTTTAACACATGAGAGAGAACCAGCGCTTGCAGCATCCTCACATTGTCCCTCAGCAGCCTCGGTGTTTAACACACTAGAGAGCCGCCCTTGCAGCATCCTAACATTGTCCCTCAGGTGTCTCGGTGTTTAACACACTAGAGAGCCGCCCCTTGCAGCATCCTAACATTGTCCCTCAGGTGTCTCGGTGTTTAACACACTAGAGAGCCGCCCCTTGCAGCTTCCTAACATTGTCCCTCCGCCTCGGTGTTTAACACACGAGAGAGCCGCCCCTTGCAGCATCCTAACATTGTCCCTCAGGTGTCTCGGTGTTTAACACACTAGAGAGCCGCCCCTGCAGCATCCTAACATTGTCCCTCAGGTGTCTCGGTGTCTAACACACGAGAGAGCCAGCCCTTGCAGCTTCCTAACATTGTCCCTCAGGTGTCTCGGTGTTTAACACACTAGAGAGCCGCCCCTTGCAGCATCCTAACATTGTCCCTCAGGTGTCTCGGTGTTTAACACATGAGAGCCGCCCTTGCAGCATCCTATCATTGTCCCTCAAGTGTCTCGGTGTTTAACACACTAGAGAGCCGCCCTTGCAGCATCCTAACATTGTCCCTCAGGTGTCTCGGTGTTTAACACACTAGACAGCCGCCCCTTGCAGCATCCTAACATTGTCCCTCAAGTGTCTCGGTGTTTAACACCCGAGAGAGCCGCCCCTTGCAGCATCCTAACATTGTCCCTCAGGTGTCTCGGTGTTTAACACACGAGAGAGCCGCCCCTTGCAGCATCCTAACATTGTCCCTCAGGTGTCTCAGTATTTAACACACGAAAGCCGCCCTTGCAGCTTCCTAACATTGTCCCTCAGGTGTCTTGGTGTTTAACACACTAGAGAGAGAGCCGCCCCTTGCAGCATCCTAACATTGTCCCTCAGGTGTCTCGGTGTCTAACACACGAGAGGGCTGCCCCTTGCAGCATCCTAGCATTGTCCCTTAGGTGTCTCGGTGTCTAACACACGAGAGAGCCGCCCCTTGCACCATCCTAACATTGTCCCTCAGGTGTCTCGGTGTTTAACACACGAGAGAGCCGCCCCTTGCAGCATCCTAACATTGTCCCTCAGGTGTCTCGGTGTCTAACACACGAGAGAGCCGCCCCTTGCAGCATCCTAACATTGTCCCTCAGGTGTCTCAGTGTTTAACACACTAGAGAGCCGCCCCCTGCAGCATCCTAACATTGTCCCTCAGGTGTCTCGGTGTCTAACACACGAGAGAGCCAGCCCTTGCAGCTTCCTAACATTGTCCCTCAGGTGTCTCGGTGTTTAACACACTAGAGAGCCGCCCCTTGCAGCATCCTAACATTGTCCCTCAGGTGTCTCGGTGTTTAACACATGAGAGCCGCCCTTGCAGCATCCTATCATTGTCCCTCAAGTGTCTCGGTGTTTAACACACTAGAGAGCCGCCCCTTGCAGCATCCTAACATTGTCCCTCAGGTGTCTCGGTGTTTAACACACTAGAGAGAGAGCCGCCCCTTGCAGCATCCTAACATTGTCCCTCAAGTGTCTCGGTGTTTAACACACGAGAGAGCCGCCCCTTGCAGCATCCTAACATTGTCCCTCAGGTGTCTCAGTGTTTAACACACGAAAGCCGCCCCTGCAGCTTCCTAACATTGTCCCTCAGGTGTCTCGGTGTTTAACACACTAGAGAGCAGCCCCTTGCAGCATCCTAACATTGTCCCTCAGGTGTCTCAGTGTTTAACACATTAGAGAGCCGCCCCTTGCAGCATCCTAACATTGTCCCTCAGGTGTCTCGGTGTTTAACACACCAGAGAGCCGCCCCTTGCAGCATCCTAACATTGTCCCTCAGGTGTCTCGGTGTTTAACACACTAGAGAGCCACCCTTGCAGCATCCTAACATTGTCCCTCAGGTGTCTGTGTTTAACACATGAGAGAGAACCAGCGCTTGCAGCATCCTCACATTGTCCCTCAGCAGCCTCGGTGTTTAACACACTAGAGAGCCGCCCTTGCAGCATCCTAACATTGTCCCTCAGGTGTCTCGGTGTTTAACACACTAGAGAGCCGCCCCTTGCAGCATCCTAACATTGTCCCTCAGGTGTCTCGGTGTTTAACACACTAGAGAGCCGCCCCTTGCAGCTTCCTAACATTGTCCCTCCGCCTCGGTGTTTAACACACTAGAGAGCCGCCCCTTGCAGCATCCTAACATTGTCCCTCAGGTGTCTCGGTGTCTAACACACGAGAGAGCCGCCCTTGCAGCATCCTAACATTGTCCCTCAGGTGTCTCGGTGTTTAACACACTAGAGAGCCGCCCCTGCAGCATCCTAACATTGTCCCTCAGGTGTCTCGGTGTCTAACACACGAGAGAGCCAGCCCTTGCAGCTTCCTAACATTGTCCCTCAGGTGTCTCGGTGTTTAACACACTAGAGAGCCGCCCCTTGCAGCATCCTAACATTGTCCCTCAGCAGCCTCGGTGGTTAACACACTAGAGAGCCGCCCCTTGCAGCATCCTAACATTGTCCATCAGGTGTCTCGGTGTTTAACACACTAGAGAGCCGCCCCTTGCAGCATCCTAACATTGTCCCTCAGGTGTCTCGGTGTCTAATACACGAGAGAGCCGCCCCTTGCAGCATCCTAACATTGTCCCTCAGGTGTCTCGGTGTTTAACACACGAGAGAGAACCAGCGCTTGCAGCATCCTAACACTGTCCCTCAGGTGTCTCGGTGTTTAACACACGAGAGAGCCGCCCCTTGCAGCATCCTAACATTGTCCCTCAGGTGTCTCGGTGTTTAACACACTAGAGAGCCGCCCCTTGCAGCATCCTAACATTGTCCCTCAGCAGCCTCGGTGTTTAACACACGAGAGAGCCGCCCCTTGCAGCATCCTAACATTGTCCCTCAGGTGTCTCGGTGTTTAACACACTAGAGAGCAGCCCCTTGCAGCATCCTAACATTGTCCCTCAGGTGTCTCGGTGTTTAACACACTAGAGAGCCTCCCTTGCAGCATCCTAACATTGTCCCTCAGGTGTCTCAGTGTTTAACACATGAGAGAGAACCAGCGCTTGCAGCATCCTCACATTGTCCCTCAGCAGCCTCGGTGTTTAACACACTAGAGAGCCGCCCTTGCAGCATCCTAACATTGTCCCTCAGGTGTCTCGGTGTTTAACACACTAGAGAGCCGCCCCTTGCAGCATCCTAACATTGTCCCTCAGGTGTCTCGGTGTTTAACACACTAGAGAGCCGCCCCTTGCAGCTTCCTAACATTGTCCCTCCGCCTCGGTGTAAAACACTAGAGAGCCGCCCCTTGCAGCATCCTAACATTGTCCCTCAGGTGTCTCGGTGTCTAACACACGAGAGAGCCGCCCCTTGCAGCATCCTAACATTGTCCCTCAGGTGTCTCGGTGTTTAACACACTAGAGAGCCGCCCCCTGCAGCATCCTAACATTGTCCCTCAGGTGTCTCGGTGTCTAACACATGAGAGAGCCAGCCCTTGCAGCTTCCTAACATTGTCCCTCAGGTGTCTCGGTGTTTAACACACTAGAGAGCCGCCCCTTGCAGCATCCTAACATTGTCCCTCAGGTGTCTCGGTGTTTAACACATGAGAGCCGCCCTTGCAGCATCCTATCATTGTCCCTCAAGTGTCTCGGTGTTTAACACACTAGAGAGCCGCCCCTTGCAGCATCCTAACATTGTCCCTCAGGTGTCTCGGTGTTTAACACACTAGAGAGCCGCCCCCTGCAGCATCCTAACATTGTCCCTCAGGTGTCTCGGTGTCTAACACACGAGAGAGCCAGCCCTTGCAGCTTCCTAACATTGTCCCTCAGGTGTCTCGGTGTTTAACACACTAGAGAGCCGCCCCTTGCAGCATCCTAACATTGTCCCTCTGGTGTCTCGGTGTTTAACACATGAGAGCCGCCCTTGCAGCATCCTATCATTGTCCCTCAAGTGTCTCGGTGTTTAACACACTAGAGAGCCGCCCCTTGCAGCATCCTAACATTGTCCCTCAGGTGTCTCGGTGTTTAACACACTAGAGAGAGAGCCGCCCCTTGCAGCATCCTAACATTGTCCCTCAAGTGTCTCGGTGTTTAACACACGAGAGAGCCGCCCCTTGCAGCATCCTAACATTGTCCCTCCGCCTCGGTGTCTAACACATGAGAGACAGCCAGCCCTTGCAGCTTCCTAACATTGTCCCTCAAGTGTCTCGGTGTTTAACACACGAGAGAGCCGCCCTTGCAGCATCCTAACATTGTCCCTCAGGTGTCTCAGTGTTTAACACACGAAAGCCGCACCTGCAGCTTCCTAACATTGTCCCTCAGGTGTCTCGGTGTTTAACACACTAGAGAGCAGCCCCTTGCAGCATCCTAACATTGTCCCTCAGGTGTCTCAGTGTTTAACACATTAGAGAGCCGCCCCTTGCAGCATCCTAACATTGTCCCTCAGCAGCCTCGGTGTTTAACACACTAGAGAGCCGCCCTTGCAGCATCCTAACATTTTCCCTCAGGTGTCTCGGTGTTTAACACACGAGAGAGAACCAGCGCTTGCAGCATCCTAACATTGTCCCTCAGGTGTCTCGGTGTTTAACACACGAGAGAGCCGCCCCTTGCAGCATCCTAACATTGTCCCTCAGGTGTCTCAGTGTTTAACACACGAGAGAGAGCCTCCCCTTGCAGCATCCTAACATTGTCCCTCAGGTGTCTCGGTGTTTAACACACGAGAGAGCCGCCCCTTGCAGCATCCTAACATTGTCCCTCAGGTGTCTCGGTGTTTAACACACGAGAGAGAGCCTCCCCTTGCAGCATCCTAACATTGTCCCTCAGGTGTCTCGGTGTTTAACACACTAGAGAGCCGCCCCTTGCAGCATCCTAACATTGTCCCATAGGTGTCTCGGTGTTTAACACACGACAGAGAGCCGCCCCTTGCAGCATCCTAACATTGTCCCTCAGGTGTCTCGTTGTTTAACACACTAGAGAGCCGCCCTTGCAGCATCCTAACATTGTCCCTCAGGTGTCTCGGTGTTTAACACACTAGAGAGCCGCCCCTTGCAGCATCCTAACATTGTCCCTCAGGTGTCTCGGTGTTTAACACACTAGAGAGCCGCCCCTTGCAGCATCCTAACATTGTCCCTCAGGTGTCTCGGTGTTTAACACACGAGAGAGCCAGCCCTTGCAGCATCCTAACATTGTCCCTCAGGTGTCTCGGTGTTTAACACACTAGAGAGCCGCCCTTGCAGCATCCTAACATTGTCCCTCAGGTGTCTCGGTGTTTAACACACGAGAGAGCCAGCCCTTGCAGTATCTAACATTGTCCCTCAGGTGTCTCGGTGTCTAACACACGAGAGAGCCAGCCCTTGCAGCATCCTAACATTGTCCCTCAGGTGTCTCAGTTTTTAACACACTAGAGAGCCGCCCCTTGCAGCATACTAACATTGTCCCTCAGGTGTCTCGGTGTTTAACACACTAGAGAGGCGCCCCTTGCAGCATCCTAACATTGTCCATCAGGTGTCTCGGTGTTTAACACACTAGAGAGCCGCCCCTTGCAGCATCCTAACATTGTCCCTCAGGTGTCTCAGTGTTTAACACATGAGAGCCGCCCTTGCAGCATCCTATCATTGTCCCTCAAGTGTCTCGGTGTTTAACACACTAGAGAGCCGCCCCTTGCAGCATCCTAACATTGTCCCTCAGGTGTCTCGGTGTTTAACACACTAGACAGCCGCCCCTTGCAGCATCCTAACATTGTCCCTCAAGTGTCTCGGTGTTTAACACACGAGAGAGCCGCCCCTTGCAGCATCCTAACATTGTCCCTCAGGTGTCTCGGTGTTTAACACACGAGAGAGCCGCCCCTTGCAGCATCCTAACATTGTCCCTCAGGTGTCTCAGTGTTTAACACACGAAAGCCGCCCTTGCAGCTTCCTAACATTGTCCCTCAGGTGTCTCGGTGTTTAACACACTAGAGAGAGAGCCGCCCCTTGCAGCATCCTAACATTGTCCCTCAGGTGTCTCGGTGTCTAACACACGAGAGGGCCGCCCCTTGCAGCATCCTAGCATTGTCCCTCAGGTGTCTCGGTGTCTAACACACTAGAGAGCCGCACCTTGCAGCATCCTAGCATTGTCCCTCAGGTGTCTCGGTGTTTAACACGAGAGAGAGAGCCCTTGCAGCATCCTAACATTGTCCCTCAGGTGTCTCGGTGTTTAACACGAGAGAGAGAGAGCCCTTGCAGCATCCTAACATTGTCCCTCAGGTGTCTCGGTGTTTAACACACTAGACAGCCGCCCCTTGCAGCATCCTAACATTGTCCCTCAAGTGTCTCGGTGTTTAACACACGAGAGAGCCGCCCCTTGCAGCATCCTAACATTGTCCCTCCACCTCGGTGTCTAACACACGAGAGACAGCCAGCCCTTGCAGCTTCCTAACATTGTCCCTCAAGTGTCTCGGTGTTTAACACATGAGAGAGCCGCCCCTTGCAGCATTCTAACATTGTCCCTCAGGTTTCTCTGTGTTTAACACACGAGAGCCGCCCCTTGCAGCATCCTAACATTGTCCCTCAGGTGTCTCAGTGTTTAACACACGAAAGCCGCCCTTGCAGCTTCCTAACATTGTCCCTCAGGTGTCTCGGTGTTTAACACACTAGAGAGAGAGCCGCCCCTTGCAGCATCCTAACATTGTCCCTCAGGTGTCTCGGTGTCTAACACACGAGAGGGCCGCCCCTTGCAGCATCCTAGCATTGTCCCTCAGGTGTCTCGGTGTTTAACACACGAAAGCCGCCCTTGCAGCTTCCTAACATTGTCCCTCAGGTGTCTCGGTGTTTAACACACTAGAGAGAGAGCCGCCCCTTGCAGCATCCTAACATTGTCCCGCAGTAGCCTCAGTGTCTAACACACTAGAGAGCCGCCCCTTGCAGCATCCTAACATTGTCCCTCAGGTGTCTCGGTGTTTAACACACGAGAGAGCTGCCCCTTGCAGCATCCTAACATTGTCCCTCAGGTGTCTCGGTGTTTAACACACGAGAGAGAACCAGCGCTTGCAGCATCCTAACATTGCCCCTCAGGTGTCTCGGTGTTTAACACACGAGAGAGCCGCCCCTTGCAGCATCCTAACATTGTCCCTCAGTAGCCTCGGTATTTAACACACGAGAGAGAGCCGCCCCTTGCAGCATCCTAACATTGTCCCTCAGGTATCTCGGTGTTTAACACACGAGAGAGAACCAGCGCTTGCAGCATCCTAACATTGCCCCTCAGGTGTCTCGGTGTTTAACACACTAGAGAGCCGCCCTTGCAGCATCCCAACATTGTCCCTCAGCAGCCTCGGTGTTTAACACACTAGAGAGCCGCCCCTTGCAGTATCCTAACATTGTCCCTCAGGTGTCTCAGTGTTTAACACACTAGAGAGCCGCCCTTGCAGCATCCCAACATTGTCCCTCAGCAGCCTCGGTGTTTAACACACTAGAGAGCCGCCCTTGCAGCATCCTAACATTTTCCCTCAGGTGTCTCGGTGTTTAACACACGAGAGAGAACCAGCGCTTGCAGCATCCTAACATTGTCCCTCAGGTGTCTCGGTGTTTAACACACGAGAGAGCCGCCCCTTGCAGCATCCTAACATTGTCCCTCAGGTGTCTCAGTGTTTAACACACGAGAGAGAGCCTCCCTTGCAGCATCCTAACATTGTCCCTCAGGTGTCTCGGTGTTTAACACACGAGAGAGCCGCCCTTGCAGCATCCTAACATTGTCCCTCAGGTGTCTCGGTGTTTAACACACGAGAGAGAGCCTCCCTTGCAGCATCCTAACATTGTCCCTCAGGTGTCTCGGTGTTTAACACACTAGAGAGCCGCCCCTTGCAGCATCCTAACATTGTCCCTCAGGTGTCTCGGTGTTTAACACACTAGAGAGAGAGCCGCCCCTTGCAGCATCCTAACATTGTCCCTCAAGTGTCTCGGTGTTTAACACACGAGAGAGCCGCCCCTTGCAGCATCCTAACATTGTCCCTCCGCCTCGGTGTCTAACACATGAGAGACAGCCAGCCCTTGCAGCTTCCTAACATTGTCCCTCAAGTGTCTCGGTGTTTAACACACGAGAGAGCCGCCCCTTGCAGCATCCTAACATTGTCCCTCAGGTGTCTCAGTGTTTAACACACGAAAGCCGCACCTGCAGCTTCCTAACATTGTCCCTCAGGTGTCTCGGTGTTTAACACACTAGAGAGCAGCCCCTTGCAGCATCCTAACATTGTCCCTCAGGTGTCTCAGTGTTTAACACATTAGAGAGCCGCCCCTTGCAGCATCCTAACATTGTCCCTCAGGTGTCTCAGTGTTTAACACATTAGAGAGCCGCCCCTTGCAGCATCCTAACATTGTCCCTCAGGTGTCTCGGTGTCTAACACACGAGAGAGCCGCCCCTTGCAGCATCCTAACATTGTCCCTCAGGTGTCTCGGTGTTTAACACACTAGAGAGCCGCCCCCTGCAGCATCCTAACATTGTCCCTCAGGTGTCTCGGTGTCTAACACACGAGAGAGCCAGCCCTTGCAGCTTCCTAACATTGTCCCTCAGGTGTCTCGGTGTTTAACACACTAGAGAGCCGCCCTTGCAGCATCCTAACATTGTCCCTCAGGTGTCTCAGTGTTTAACACATGAGAGCCGCCCTTGCAGCATCCTATCATTGTCCCTCAAGTGTCTCGGTGTTTAACACACTAGAGAGCCGCCCCTTGCAGCATCCTAACATTGTCCCTCAGGTGTCTCGGTGTTTAACACACTAGACAGCCGCCCCTTGCAGCATCCTAACATTGTCCCTCAAGTGTCTCGGTGTTTAACACACGAGAGAGCCGCACCTTGCAGCATCCTAACATTGTCCCTCAGGTGTCTCGGTGTTTAACACACGAGAGAGCCGCCCTTGCAGCATCCTAACATTGTCCCTCAGGTGTCTCAGTGTTTAACACACGAAAGCCGCCCTTGCAGCTTCCTAACATTGTCCCTCAGGTGTCTCGGTGTTTAACACACTAGAGAGAGAGCCGCCCCTTGCAGCATCCTAACATTGTCCCTCAGGTGTCTCGGTGTCAAACACACGAGAGGGCCGCCCCTTGCAGCATCCTAGCATTGTCCCTCAGGTGTCTCGGTGTCTAACACACTAGAGAGCCGCACCTTGCAGCATCCTAGCATTGTCCCTCAGGTGTCTCGGTGTTTAACACGAGAGAGAGAGCCCTTGCAGCATCCTAACATTGTCCCTCAGGTGTCTCGGTGTTTAACACGAGAGAGAGAGAGCCCTTGAGGCATCCTAACATTGTCCCTCAGGTGTCTCGGTGTTTAACACACTAGACAGCCGCCCCTTGCAGCATCCTAACATTGTCCCTCAAGTGTCTCGGTGTTTAACACACGAGAGAGCCGCCCCTTGCAGCATCCTAACATTGTCCCTCCACCTCGGTGTCTAACACACGAGAGACAGCCAGCCCTTGCAGCTTCCTAACATTGTCCCTCAAGTGTCTCGGTGTTTAACACATGAGAGAGCCGCCCCTTGCAGCATTCTAACATTGTCCCTCAGGTTTCTCGGTGTTTAACACACGAGAGCCGCCCCTTGCAGCATCCTAACATTGTCCCTCAGGTGTCTCAGTGTTTAACACACGAAAGCCGCCCTTGCAGCTTCCTAACATTGTCCCTCAGGTGTCTCGGTGTTTAACACACTAGAGAGAGAGCCGCCCTTGCAGCATCCTAACATTGTCCCTCAGGTGTCTCGGTGTCTAACACACGAGAGGGCCGCCCCTTGCAGCATCCTAGCATTGTCCCTCAGGTGTCTCGGTGTTTAACACACGAAAGCCGCCCTTGCAGCTTCCTAACATTGTCCCTCAGGTGTCTCGGTGTTTAACACACTAGAGAGAGAGCCGCCCTGCAGCATCCTAACATTGTCCCGCAGTAGCCTCAGTGTCTAACACACTAGAGAGCCGCCCCTTGCAGCATCCTAACATTGTCCCTCAGGTGTCTCGGTGTTTAACACACGAGAGAGCTGCCCTTGCAGCATCCTAACATTGTCCTCAGGTGTCTCGGTGTTTAACACACGAGAGAGAACCAGCGCTTGCAGCATCCTAACATTGCCCCTCAGGTGTCTCGGTGTTTAACACACGAGAGAGCCGCCCTTGCAGCATCCTAACATTGTCCCTCAGTAGCCTCGGTATTTAACACACGAGAGAGAGCCGCCCTTGCAGCATCCTAACATTGTCCCTCAGGTATCTCGGTGTTTAACACACGAGAGAGAACCAGCGCTTGCAGCATCCTAACATTGCCCCTCAGGTGTCTCGGTGTTTAACACACTAGAGAGCCGCCCTTGCAGCATCCCAACATTGTCCCTCAGCAGCCTCGGTGTTTAACACACTAGAGAGCCGCCCCTTGCAGTATCCTAACATTGTCCCTCAGGTGTCTCAGTGTTTAACACACTAGAGAGCCGCCCTTGCAGCATCCCAACATTGTCCCTCAGCAGCCTCGGTGTTTAACACACTAGAGAGCCGCCCTTGCAGCATCCTAACATTTTCCCTCAGGTGTCTCGGTGTTTAACACACGAGAGAGAACCAGCGCTTGCAGCATCCTAACATTGTCCCTCAGGTGTCTCGGTGTTTAACACACGAGAGAGCCGCCCTTGCAGCATCCTAACATTGTCCCTCAGGTGTCTCAGTGTTTAACACACGAGAGAGAGCCTCCTTGCAGCATCCTAACATTGTCCCTCAGGTGTCTCGGTGTTTAACACACGAGAGAGCCGCCTTGCAGCATCCTAACATTGTCCCTCAGGTGTCTCGGTGTTTAACACACAGAGAGAGCCTCCCCTTGCAGCATCCTAACATTGTCCCTCAGGTGTCTCGGTGTTTAACACACTAGAGAGCCGCCCCTTGCAGCATCCTAACATTGTCCCATAGGTGTCTCGGTGTTTAACACACGACAGAGAGCCGCCCCTTGCAGCATCCTAACATTGTCCCTCAGGTGTCTCGTTGTTTAACACACTAGAGAGCCGCCCTTGCAGCATCCTAACATTGTCCCTCAGGTGTCTCGGTGTTTAACACACTAGAGAGCCGCCCCTTGCAGCATCCTAACATTGTCCCTCAGGTGTCTCGGTGTTTAACACACTAGAGAGCCGCCCCTTGCAGCATCCTAACATTGTCCCTCAGGTGTCTCGGTGTTTAACACACGAGAGAGCCAGCCCTTGCAGCATCCTAACATTGTCCCTCAGGTGTCTCGGTGTTTAACACACTAGAGAGCCGCCCTTGCAGCATCCTAACATTGTCCCTCAGGTGTCTCGGTGTTTAACACACGAGAGAGCCAGCCCTTGCAGTATCTAACATTGTCCCTCAGGTGTCTCGGTGTCTAACACACGAGAGAGCCAGCCCTTGCAGCATCCTAACATTGTCCCTCAGGTGTCTCAGTTTTTAACACACTAGAGAGCCGCCCCTTGCAGCATACTAACATTGTCCCTCAGGTGTCTCGGTGTTTAACACACTAGAGAGGCGCCCCTTGCAGCATCCTAACATTGTCCATCAGGTGTCTCGGTGTTTAACACACTAGAGAGCCACCCCTTGCAGCATCCTAACATTGTCCCTCAGGTGTCTCAGTTTTTAACACACTAGAGAGCCGCCCCTTGCAGCATACTAACATTGTCCCTCAGGTGTCTCGGTGTTTAACACACTAGAGAGGCGCCCCTTGCAGCATCCTAACATTGTCCATCAGGTGTCTCGGTGTTTAACACACTAGAGAGCCGCCCCTTGCAGCATACTAACATTGTCCCTCATGTGTCTCGGTGTTTAACACACTAGAGAGGCGCCCCTTGCAGCATCCTAACATTGTCCCTCAGGTGTCTCGGTGTTTAACACACGAGAGAGCCAGCCCTTGCAGCATCCTAACATTGTCCCTCAGGTGTCTCGGTGTCTAACACACGAGAGAGCCAGCCCTTGCAGCATCCTAACATTGTCCCTCAGGTGTCTCAGTTTTTAACACACTAGAGAGCCGCCCCTTGCAGCATACTAACATTGTCCCTCAGGTGTCTCGGTGTTTAACACACTAGAGAGGCGCCCCTTGCAGCATACTAACATTGTCCCTCAGGTGTCTCAGTGTTTAACACATGAGAGAGAACCAGCGCTTGCAGCATCCTAACACTGCCCCTCAGTTGTCGTTGGAACCGTATCAAAGACAGTCCTTTGGACGAAATGACAGGCGTCTAAAGCCATTGCCATCTATCGGCCAGTCATTGCTCATGCGAAACCTTGCACCTAAAGAGTTTATACTGTGATATGCACCAGCTGCCAAATAATGCTCTGTCTTGTGAAGCAGAGTCAAAGAGATGTAGCATGTACTCGTGCCACTGGTGGCGTGCAACAGGAAAATACTTGTCCACACAACATCCCACCTAATGCAGTAGACTAGTTGGCAGTTTTTAATAATCCAAGCAGAGCACTCATGTTTAGACATAAAAACGAGTCACTTGTGCTTTTAACAGGAGGGGGCACTACAAAGTATTCCTGCAGACAATGAGTAATGCATGATTCCTGCAGACACTGAGTAAAGCATGATGAACGAGTTACTTACCTTCGGTAACGATGTATCTGGTAGAGACACAGTCTAGCCGCAGATTCCTTAACTTAGAATATCCCCCAGGCGCCAGCCTGTATCCGGAGATTCCTCAGCAGCACCTCTGCGCGTCGGGGGACGGCGTCGCATGGCTCCGCCCTGACGTCGTCCACGGATATGACATCAGTGGAGCCATAAAAGTCCCTCCCGGCACGCTGACGTCAGTTTTCTACTGCGAAACTTTTCCGTGCCAGAACGCGGAGCCACTACTAAAACTGTGAGAGTGTGGGAACGGTGTGCCAAAAAAGATCAAAAATCGTTGCAGCAACCTTGACAATAAGAATAAAGTGATGAGAAAACATCATGATTCATGTCAAAGAAAAACAGCACATACTGAAAGGGACTGAGGGGCGAGAGCAGAGTACTCGCCCCTAGAAACAGTCTTCGCACAAGCGAAGAACCATACCCTCCCATGAGGCAAAACAGCAATGGAAATGGATGCAATGGTAAATGACAAGCAGTCTGCAACCACATGAATGTCATGGTAATGGACAAGAAGACTTTAACAACATGACTGGCATGGCAATTGACAACATTTTCTGGGACAACAGAGAATGTGCAACCATACATACTACAGAGAGACATGATCAATTGACTCGTAGCACAGTCAAATAGATCCCAGCCCAATGGAGAAAAACATCCAGGGGGGAGGAAGGGAAAAAAGGGCATGACCAATCTCCATACTGGAAGAACCAGGTGGCAAAAGCGTGGATGGATAAGAGGGTCCACCACCCAAAGCAAGAATGGGTGGAGGAGCAACAAGTAAAACAGAACAAGACATCCTGATCTGAGAGGGATGTGATGTAGACGAACACTCATATAGACAGAAACCACTGGTAGAAGACCAATGGGTAATACCCCATCCTGTAAAGGAGGATGGGTGGGCGTTAAGGAATCTGCAGCTAGACTGTCTCTACCAGATACATCATTACAAAGGTAACTCATTCATCTGATAGAGACATCTAGCCGCAGATTCCTTAACTTAGAATAGATACCAAAGCCATACCCCATCGGAGGAGGGTCTGCGACTGAACCCCACAAAGTTCCCCAGGGAACTAATACGTCAATAAAGATTGACTAAACACGTGGAGACAGTAAGTGCCAGCATGGCTGACACTAGACCCCTAAGCTCAGAATGGGGGCATGAACAAGGAAGGCAATGGCACCACAGTCCGTCAGAGGACGGCACAAGACTTTCACCGTCCAGGAAGGGATGAAGGGAAATCACAGAAACCAGAATTGTCAGTGCATAATGGAAGAAAGCCACAGCTTTTGTAAGAAGTATTAGAAACAGAGCTGTGCGCAGAATCCCATGGACCTGCAAAAAGTAAAAGTCCTAGGGGAGGGACAAATGTATCTGACAGTCAGAGCGTACCAAATGAGCAGCACAACAGTGGATGCCAAGAGTGACAAGCGTAGAGAGACAGAGATCACTCATGTAGAGGTATACAACACCACGACTACCAGGAGATACATGGATGTGGACAATAGATATACAAATATGCAAACAGTGTGGACCGTGGAAGCCACACCGCCACCTGCAAAAGTCCATGAAATGGAGCAGTGACAACACACGTGCGGCAGCAGAAAGACACCAAAAGTATTACCAGGTAGTCATACTGACCAGCCATACACCAGGGTACACTGGTCAAAGGATACCGGGAGAAGCCGGACACAAACAGAGTGCTCGCTCTCAAGAAACGGCGAGAGAGAGAGAGAGAAAGAGAGAGAGAAAGAGAGAGAGAAAGAGAGAAAGAGAGAGAGAAAGAGAGAAAGAGAGAGAGCGAGAGCGTGTGTGTGTATGTGTGTGTGTGTGTGTCTGGGGCAAGGAACCCAAGCAACTGGTAAAAACCCCGTACATGTACTCTCTCGTAGGTAGGATACATATATGATATGTATACCTACACATACCAACATACATACCGACAAGCATAGATATGCTCATATACATATATTACAATCGAAACACAACCAAATACATACATACATACATATATATATATATACACATATATATTGTATGGTGTTCCCGTTTTCTTTTTTTTTTTTTAAACAAGGGAAACCCGACGGGAAGCCGGCACAAGAGGCACCTACGGACCGATATGAACTACAGTAGGACATAACATATGCCACGCATAGTAAGTACGTACATATACAGTCAGAAACATGTATATATAGACATATACAAATACTGTATAATTCACCATGAGCATCTCGAAACCGAGAGGCGTCCAAGAAGAACCTCGGCAGAGGCCAGGAGCAGAGGAACTTGATCCCCTGCTTGGCAAAAGCAGAGGGAAGTCCAAGGACAGAAGGGCTTCCCAACACCAGAGATTGAATAGCAAACAATACCACAAATAGTAGAACGCAGCCAATGCTGTGGCGCAAGATGGACCAGCAGGCACGCAGTGCCTGTGAACGTACCCAGTGTGTACCCACATACCGTGCCAGGACTGAAAGCAGAGAGAAACTGTCCGGAAGTGGAACAGAAAAACACACCAATATGTGCCACCGGCTGAAGGCTGAGACAGCTGGCATAAGCAACAGAGGGCAGAAACACAGCGAACGCTGGAAAATCAGCCAAGCCAAGCAAAGAGGAGGTAAACATGCCGGGACGAGCCTGTCGTGGGGTAACCCCAACAATACTCAGACCAACCGTAACAGACTAGGATGTGGTGTAACCCCAACAATACGCTGGAGAAGTCCGCCTCTACAGAGGCAGGAGAGATGGAAGTATCAAGGTAGAGCTACGCCACCATGTAGCTCCAAAGAGACTACGTTACCCGTGTGGGACGTACCACAACAAGAAGGAGAGCGCACAGCATGAAGTAGAGGAAAAAATACCCCAGCGGGAAATAAGACACAGTCCTATAAGGGCCCCGCAGGAACCTCAGGAAGGATCCAAACCATCAGGAAGAACCGTGCCTGGACAGTATACACACACACCACCCAGGGAGAGCACTATCCGTGGGAAGGTAGAATGGCTATACAATAACCAACAAATACCCCACATAGGGTATGTCACGTCCCTATAAAAAGCAAGGGAGCACCTCTTGAGACTAGTACATAGGCAGAGGAGACAAAAACAATGGCAGAAACAGCTGTATAGCTGTATCGTCCGTCCGGGAAATAACATGAACCCGGAGACGAAAACAAAAGAAAAGCAGTGACAATACTGCAACCAATGCAAACAAGACCGCAACAATGGTCGTAAAACAAGTTAAATTACGGAAAGCTAGACATGAGACGCTGGACCGCTGAATCCGCGTGACTGTCAAAAAGATGGGCCCCATCAAAGGGCGAATCTCGGAGACGCTCCTGAAAATTTTTAGGAAAACTGCCATCACGCAGCCAGGCATGGCGACGCAGAGCGACTGACCTGGCCATAGCCCAGCCCACCGAGTCAGTGGTGTCCATGGCTGATCGAATAGTAAATTTGGCCAAGTCACAACCATCTTGGAGTATTTGAGTCAGGTCAGCCCGAGGGCCTTCCAGTAGGGAGGGAAGGAGACGCTCAACTGAGTCCCAGAGGGTGAAAGTTGCCCGAGCAAACACGCAGGAGTTGTTTAAGGACCGAAGGCCTGAACTCGCGGACGCAAACAGTTGTCGACCGCATGTCTCCAACCAATGAGACTCCCTAGTAGGTGGAAGTAGAAGAGGAGAGCTCAACGGCAGCGAGGCTGAGGCTGCCTGGACAACCGGCCCTTGAGCTCTAGGGTGTAGGGACAGACAGACAGGGTCATCTGGAGCCCGGCGATGACGGTGCGCTATCGCACGTTCCACAGGGTCCCCTGAGGAGGGCCTCGCCCAGGTACCCAAAAGAATGTCGTATAACGACGCGCCAAATGGCAGCAATAGCTCAACATCCGCGTTGCCCTGGTGGAGCAGATCCAAAAAGGGATAGGAAGGCAGAGAGACAGAGGGAGGCTGGAACTGTAAAATGTACACAGGTTTGCGAACAACTCGTGCAAACGCTGCACTAGCCTCCATGGCCATTGGAGGTGGCGACAGCAGGTCATAATTAGGGGACGGTTGCAGGCTAACACGTCCGCCAAGAGCCAAAGGCTCCCTAGCTGGAGGATGCTCAAGGGCCTGCAGATGCTCCACATCAACATGTTCCGGGGAACACGTAGGCAACAGTGGGGGGGGGGGGGGAATGCCCAGGAGCCTCATCCACCATCAGCGAAGGGGGAAGAAAAACTGGCTCCGGTGATGAACGAAGGCGTCGCATCGAAATAGACGATATAGACGATCGCCGAAGGAGACTCCGTTGACCGGCGTCGAGCCGGTGCCGACCGGACATCCACCGTGATGGAAGACTGCGGTGGGGAACGGCGTCGTCATAGGCGCGGAAAAAAAGGAAAACTGACGTCAGCACACAGGGAGGGACTTATATGGCTCCACTGACGTCATATCTGTGGACGACGTCAGGGCGGAACCATGCAACGCCGTCCCCCGGCGCGCAGAGGTACTGCTGAGGAATCTCCAGATCCAGACTGGCGCCTGGGGGATATTCTGAGTTAAGGAATCTGCGGCTAGACGTCTCTATCAGATGAGGGGGCATTGCATAGTCTTCCTGCATACACGGAGTAAGGCATGATGAGGAACATTGCATAGTATTCCTGCAGACACTGAGTAAGGCATGACGAGGGGGCACTGCATAGTATTCCTGCAGACACTGAATGAGGCATGATTTTTCCTGTAATCGCACAGCAGCAAGAGATTCCCAGAGCACTGCTGTGGCGGGCTTGTGTTGATGCCTTAATTTATCAAGCACAAGTTCGGCCTAGTTCAGCAGTTATTTCAGTACTCAATCACTCTAATGGCCCTCTGAGAGGCTTCCCGCCTCCCCTAGTGCAACAACGACGGCCACACAGCTATCAACAACAAGCATTCGCAAAGTCAACAGGTCTCTGCTTAAGGACCTATTAACTTTGCTCATGAAAACTAAATGGAAAGTGGATCTGGAGGGTCTAATCAATGAACAGGGAGGAGAGAAACATATGGATGGGATGAGGAATACACAGAGCGGTGGGGGAGGTGCAGTTGATGTCACCTTACAGCCAGAACTGCTCACTTTGGAACTGGGGAGCCAGGTTCAAGTCCCGGTGTTGGCGCAACATCGTGTGATTCTGGGCACATTACTTATTCTCCCTGTGCCTCAAAATTGGTGTACCTTGTGTAATGTAAGTGGTACTTAATGCAAAGACCTGCCTAATATAAAGCGCTCCAATGCCTCTGCAGTTGAGTTTACGCTATATAAAAAAATAAAACAGAAAGCACACAACAGAGAAGTACAGGCGTGGGTCGTGGCACAGCCGAACACAGGCGGGACTGTATTGGAGTGTGGCAGTTGCAAAGAAGTACACTCCTTAAAAAAGCAACATGGAGTGCAGGGGGTGGGGGTAGAAAAAGCACAAAAGGGAGGCAGCTTGATAAAACATGCACTCTCATGGAGTGCTTCAGGAAAGAGAAAAAGGAAAATGCTACTTACCCAGTATGCATCTGTTCTTGGCATGTAGAGCTGTAGATTCATATGCTTTGCATAAGCCTGCCATCTAGTGTTGGGTCCGGATGTTTGTACTTTGTTTTTCTTCGAAGAAGTCTTTTCCAGTCACGAGGTAGGTGACTCCTCCTTTCGGTGATAGTGTGCATGGGCATCGACTCCATTGTTAGATTGCTTTCCCGCAGAGGGTGAGAATGGAGTTAGTAAGAGTAGAATAGAGATGTCCATGTGTATGTATCCAAGTAAGATATTACTGCAACAGGTATAGGTACCCGGGGAGGCGGGCTGGCGCATGTGAATCTACTGCTCTACATGCCAAGAACAGATGCATACTGGGTAAGTAGCATTTTCCATTCGAGGCATGTGAGCTGTAGATCACATGCTTTGCATAGACTATACAGCAGTAATCTCCCAAAGCGGTGGCTAACCTGTAGCTGTTGCAGTGGTTTGAAAGAGTGTACGAAGAACTGCCTGGCCTACATTAGCTTGTTGTCTTGCTAACACATCTACACAATAGTGTTTTGTGAATGTGTGAGGTGTAGACCATGTTGCAGCTTTACAGATGTCAGCTATGGGAATGTTTCCTAAGAAAGCCATAGAAGCCCCCAGTTTGCGAGTGGAATGCGCTCTAGGGGGAATTGTTAAAGTCATTTTTGCTTTTGTATAGCATGTCTGAATGCATTTGACTATCCACCGTGCAATACCTGATTTAGAAATGGGATTGCCTTTGTGAGGTGGAGCAAAAGCAACAAAGAGTTGTTTAGTTTTACGAAAAGGCTTTGTCCTGTAATAGAGTAATGCTCGGTTAACATCTAAGGTGTGTAGAGCACGTTCTGCCACAGAATCTGGTTGAGGAAAGAACACAGGCAACTCAACAGATTGGTTGATGTGGAAGGCAGAAATTACTTTGGGTAGAAATTTAGGGTTAGTACGAAGAACCACTTTGTTTTGGTGTACTTGTAAAAATGGTTTTTCTATGGTTAGTGCCTGAAGCTCACCAACTCTCCTCAGTGATGTGATAGCAATGAGGAAAGCAACTTTCCAAGTGAGAAATTGCAGTTCACATTTATGCAATGGCTCAAAGGTGGGCCCATTAGTCTGGTAAGAACAATATTAAGATTCCACACTGGGGCAGGTGGAAGTCTTGGGGAATAACTCTTTGAGTCCTTCCATAAAGGCCTTAATAGCAGACACTCTGAAAAGACACATATGTTGTCTATTCTGAAGGTATGCGGCTATTGCAGCGAGATATAAGCGTATAGATGTGTACGCTAAATTTGACCGTTGTAAATGCAGCAAATAGCAAATGATATTTTGAACTGAAGCATCAAGCGGGTTGATATGGTTGTTATTGCAATAAATAACAAACCGCTTCCATTTTGCTGCATAGCAAGCTCTTGTAGTAGGTCGTCTAGCTTCTTTAATAATGTTCATACAGTCTGGCGGAAGATTGAGATAGTCAAACTCTATGACTTCAGGTGCCAGATCGCTAGGTTGAGATGTCTGGGATCTGGGTGTCTTATCGCTCCATGGCTCTGCGTGAGGAGATTGGATGTGACATGTAGTTTCTGATGAGGAACTACTAAGAGGTCCAACAGGGTGGTGAACCAAGGTTGACGGGCCCATGTGGGAGCTTCTAGGATTAGTGTGAGTGACGTTTGCCTTAGCTTCCGAACCACTAGTGGAATGAGTGGGAGAGGCAGAAAAGCGTAGGAAAATATTCCTGACCAGTTCATCCCTAGTGCATTGCCTTTGGACAATGGGTGTGGATACCTGGAGGCGAAGTTTGGGCATTTTGCATTTTGGTGTGTGGCGAACAGATCTATGTCTGGGAAGCCCCACATCTGAAAGAACGGGAGGAGAACTTGAGGGGGAGTTCCTACTTGTGAATCTGTTATCTCTGCCTGCTGAGCAGATCTGCAATCTGATTGTCTACTCCTGGAAGGTGTTCTGCTGGGAGATAGATTTTGTGATGTATGGCCCACCTCCAAATGGCCTTTGCAAGGTGTGACAGTTGGAGAGAGTGTGTCCCTCCCTGTTTCTGTATATTGTATTGTATTGAATTGTAATTGCATTTGTATAGCGCTTACTACCCCATACGAGGCGTCAAAGCGCTTTTTCGGCGAGTAGCACGCTACTCCGGGACCCATAGAGGATTAGTGTTGAATTAGTATAGTGAAACATGCAAGTAAATTTTAAGTGTGGGATAGGTTAGTCAGTTATTTGGATTCGGAAGGATAGCAGAAGGATAGAAGAGGAAAAAAGGTTTGTATTTATATAGCGCTTGTAACCCTGATGGGGTGTTGAAGCACGCTACTCCGGAAACCCATAAAGGATTAGTGGTGAATTAGTATGGTGAAATATGAAAGCAATTTCAGTGGTGGATATTAGTCAGTTATTTGGAGTGAGAAGGATAGCGGAGGGATAGAAGGGGAAGAAAGGTTTGCATTCATATAGCACCTGTTACCCCTGATGGGTGTTGAAGCGCTTTTCTGGTGAGTAGCACACTACTCTGGAACCCATATAGGATTAGTGTTGAAAATTAGTATAGTGAAATATGAAGTAATTTGAGTGATGGATATGTTATTCAGTTATTTGGATAGAGAAGGGTAGGTGGCGGGATAGAAGAGGGAAAGAGGTTTGTATTTATACAGTGCTTGCTACCCCTGATAGGGTTTTGAAGTGCTTTTTTGGCGAGTAGCACGCTACTCTGGAACCCATAAGGATTAGTGTTGAATTAGTATGGTGAAACATGAAATTAATTTGAGTGGTGGATATGTTAGTCAGTTATTTGGATTGAGAAGCGTTGGGGAGGGGTAGAAAAGGGAAAAAGGTTTGCATTTATATAGCGCTTGTAACCCTGATGGGGTGTTGAAACGCTTTATTGGCGAGTAGCACGCTACTCTGGAACCCATAAAGGATTAGTGGTGAATTAGTATAGTGGAATATGGAATTTGAGAAGTGAACATGTTAGTCTGTTATTTTGATTGAAAAGGATAGTGGAGGGATAGATGAGTGAAGGATTTCTTTTTTTTATATATAATACATGGCTGTCATGTTGTCGGTGCGTATGAGGACAGCTTTGCCTACAAGGTGAGTTTGAGAGGCTTTGAGCGCTAGAAATACTGCTAGGAGCTCTAGATGATTTATGTGAAGTTTCTTTTGGTGCTGACTCCACATGCCCTGAATTGAATGAGCTTGGAGATGAGCTCCTCAACCAGTGAGCGATGCGTCTGCTGTTAGCACTGTCTGTGGAACTGGGTCGATGAAGGGCCGCCCTTTGGAAAGGTTTTGTGGATTCCACCACTGCAGAGAGCGATAAGTGCGGCCATCCACCAACACTAGATTTGATCATTGACCCTGAGACTGATTCCACTCACGTGCTAAGCATTCCTGAAGGGGACGCACTTGAAGTCTTGCATAGGGAACTATTAAGATGCAAGACGCCATCATTCCTAGTAACTGCATGAATACTCGAGCTGGTAATGAGTGGTGGGGTTGGAACTGGGAAATTAGAGCCTGAATGTTGCGGACTCTGACTGGATTGGGACAGGATAAAGCTTTTTGTGTATCGAGAGTGGCTCCCAAGTACGTTTGCGTGTTGGAGGGTCGGAGGTGGGACTTGGACAGATTTACTGTGAATCCGAGATCGTGGCGCAGCTGTACTGTTTTGTGAGTGTGTTGTAGACACTTTGCTTGTGAACTGGCTTTGATGAGCCAGTCGTCTAAGTATGGGAAGACGTGAATATGTTGTCTTCGCAGATGAGCTGCGACTACTGCCAGGCATTTGGTGAATACTCTGGGAGCAGTGGTGACTCCGAATGGAAGCACTTTGAACTGGTAATGTTGTCCCGCTACCACAAACCTGAGATATTTGCGATGAGCGGTATGTATTGGAATAAGGAAGTACGTGTCCTTTAAGTCTAAAGTAGACAGAAAGTCGCCTTGCTGAAGGAGTGGGAGCACTTGTTGGAGTGTTACCATGTGAAAATGGTCTGATTGGATATACAGATTCAGGTCTCTGAGGTCTAGTATAGGCCTGAGAGAGCCGTCCTTTTTGGGTATGAGAAAGTATAGTGAGTATACGCTGGTCCCTTGATACTGTAATGGGACTGGCTCTATAGCTTCTTTTTGCAATAGAGAGAGAACTTCTTGTTTGAGTAGGTTCAAGTGCTCTGGTGACATTTTGTGTGATTTTGGAGAAATGTTTGGGGGATTGTCGGTAAGCTCCAGGCAATAACCAGATCGGATAATTTCTAGAACCCATCTGTCTGAGGTTATTGTATTCCAGACGGGTAGAAAGTGAGAAAGACGTCCCCCTACAGGTTTGGAATGATCGGGGTGGAGGAGGCAAGTCACTGTTTGTTGGCTGCAGGAGAAGTACGTGTTGTGTTACCTTTATCTCTTCCCTTGCCATTATTGCCTCGGAATCCTCCTCTAAAGTAACCTCGGGAAGAGGGTGAGTGATTGTTGCCTCTGTAGGCGGCAGAGGTATTGTCCGAGGATATGTTCTTTGAGCCCCCTCTGTAAAAGGAGCGGCAAAAGGAGCCCCGATTGGAAGTGGACTGCAGAGCCCCCACGGATTTTGCAACCTCTGTGTCCTTCTTCATTTTTTCTAAAGAAGTATCTACTACAGGTCCGAAGAGGTGTTCCTTATCGAAGGGTAGATTTAAAATGGAAGTTTGAACGTCGGGTTTAAACCCTGAAATTCTGAGCCAGGCGTGTCTTCTTAACAGAACGCTAGTGTTAATTGCGCGAGCTGTAGTATCAGCTGCATCCAAAGCACATCTAATGCATGTATTAGATAAGCTTTCCTTCCTGAGTTAAATCATTAGCTTTATTTTTATGTTCGTCTGGCAAGAATTGGAGCAATTTTTCCAACTCGTCGTAATGAGCCCTGTCATAACGCGCTAAAAGAGCCTGGGTGTTGACAATACGCCAGTGATTGGCTGCCTGTGCAGCTACTCTTTTGCCAGAGGCATCTATAAGTTTAGATTCTGTATCAGGAGGAGGGACATCTCCTGTGGTTACCGAAATTTGCTCTTTGCAAGCGTTAGAGCCCACTAGGGAGTCTAAGGGAATTTGACCTTTGATATAGATTGGGTCTGTAGGTGCCGACTTATATTTTTTGTCTACTCTAGGTGTGACAATTCTCGCACGCACCGGGTCTTTAAAAATTTCGTCTGCGTGTTTGAGCATACCATTGAGCATGGGCAGTGTGTGTGTTACTCTTTTAGAGGAACTTACGGTCTCGAAGAGAAAATCCTCTTCAAGGGGCTCTTTGTGAAGTTGGACCCCATGATATTCAGCAGTCCTATTCAGTAGCTCTATGTACCCTACATTGGTGGAGAGGGTTTTGAAGGGTATAGATCAGGATCATTGTCTGTATTAGGATCTGTATTTTAGTCAGTCCATGGATCAGGACTAATGTCCCCTGGTACATCCCCATCTCCATCCCCGTCATCTTGGTGGTCAGGTGACTGTGGTTTTGGTGAATTTGTAGGAGTAATTAACAAATTTGGGTCAAGTGGGGAAGGAGGTGTAAGAGGAGGGGGAGAAGGATTAGCACCAACATTTTTCTTCTTAAGTGGAATGTGGTAAGCTTCCTCCATTTCTGGCTTCCGTTTAACTGGTAGTTTTACGTGAATATGTCCAGCTTTTGGATTAATTACTAGTTGTTTCTGTTTCGGGTCCGTATTGGAAGGCGGGACGTCGAAAAGAGGTTCCTTGGATGGGGGAGGAGTTGTTTTGTCTTTTGGCGCCAGAAGTTTCGGTGCCGAAGGTTTCAGCGCCGAGTGTTTCGGATCCGAAGATTTAGGTTTGGATGCCGAAGGGATGCGCACGATGGCGTGCTTGGATTTCGGTGCCGAAGTTTTCGGTTCGGTGCCGGAATGGGGCCGACTCGATCCCGAGCTGGAAGGCTTTGATGTGTGCTTCGGTGCCGAGCCTGAGGCGTCCGAAACCTGTTCTCGGTGCTGACCTTGGCCTGAAGGCAGAGGAGGGACCGTAGCCTTTTTGTTTGGCATCTTTTGGGGCAGGGGAGTATCAGTACTCACGGTACGCTGACCCTGCGGAACGTCCTCTTCCATGTCGGAGTCTTCGGACACGGAAATTGGTTCCTCCTCTTCTTCGGCTCCTTGTGCGTCGAAGGCTTCATGATCGGAATCTTCTCCCAAGAGATACGTTGCAGAGCCGCTTTGTTGGTGCATTTCATGACGTCGAGCCCGACGATCACGGAGCGTCTTCTTGGATCGAAAAGATCGGCACGCGTCGCAGTCCAGTTCGTTGTGTTCGGGGGATAGACACAAGTTGCACACTTCGTGCAAGTCGGTGCACGGATACTTAGCACGACCCCCGGGACAGAATTTGAATGGAGTCCGTTCCATCTATTGCGAGCTGACCCGGCGTGGTTAGGCCCACGTATTTTCCGATCGAAGACTTTGAACTGATACGATACGCGGAGAATGGGAAACGCAATAGAGAAACAATACCATTGAGGGTAGTGGATTGCGCACCGAGGGGAACCCGAGAAACGGTGTCGAACCGGAGCGCAGCAATTCACGTCTGAACCCGATGGCGGAAAAAACACAATCTAACAATGGAGTCGATGCCCATGCCCACTATCACCGAAAGGAGGAGTCACCTACCTTTTGACTGGAAAAGACTTCTTCGAAGAAAAACAAAGTGCAAACATCCGGACCCAACACTAGATGGCAGAATTATGCAAAGCATGTGCTCTACAGCTCACATGCCTCCAACAAGGAGTTTCCGAAAGAGGAAAGCACTTTGGAAAAATAGAAGGAGCCAGTTAGTGATAAACAGGTTATGCTCCCCTGGAGGGACAAATACATACTAAACGGGCTAAAGCAAATAGAGCCAGCGAATAGAAAGAAAGCAACCGTGAGAAACAAAACAAAAAGCCAACAGTATGCAATATGCAGACTGCATACCTAGGTAAGCTTTCAGCATGTCCTCAGTATGTCTTTGCAACAAGAAAGCTGTGATGTCGGGTAGGCTTTGACCTAAAAAGGGGAATGAAGTGCATACAAATGGACACCATGCTCACTCTAGTCACCCAGGACTGAGCAAATGTAAGCGATGAAGCAACAGCTAAAGAGAATTTTACACAGCTCTCATACTAGGAAGCTGGGATGTATAGTACTGTCTTTTCTGGTGTATTGTGTTTTATAAGTGCATACTCAATCAAAATCTACTCCTGTAGGAAAGTATTATCTGCTTTCATGGTTACCCCCACGTTTTGCTGGTGTCATACTGTTCTTCTGACTAGTCTGACTGGGATCCTGCTAATCAGGACCCCAGTCACTTAGCTTCCTCCCCAAATTGGCTATGCTGAGTACCTTAGTACATTCCTAATTGGCTGCTGGTGTACCCTAGTATATGGTACTAAGGTACCTAGGGCCTAGGTACACCAGGTGTCCCACATGGGCTGCAACATGTGTTATGCCACCCATAAGGGACCCGCCAAACCCTGATTACAGGCCTGCCATTGCAGCATTTGTGAGTTGGTGCTTTCACCTCTCACGAAAGATATGTTTACTTATATCTAACATCAGTGCACTTAAAACCTCTAAGTCACCCCTTTTGATAGGCCTTTCAGTCCTAAAAGGAAGGATGCTCGCTTCTAAGTGTGAGGGTGTACCTGCATGAGCAGGACACCCCTACAACCTTAGGAGTCCATTCTCGTGAGTTGTCAGTGCATGAACCATTGTAATATATAGAGTGGCCATGCATCATTACGCAATGATCATCTCTAAACTGGCTGTAATGAACCCTGTCATGTGTGGTATCAAACATGTTGGAATCATACCTCCCACACTGCAAACGGTGTGGGAGGTATGATTCCATGCACTGGTAATCTCCTTCGGGAGGCCCTCAGTGCTCCCGGTACATGTCTTCCAGAACCTGACAACAAGCTAGGGCTGTTGCCGCCCTGAGACATGATTCTGCCCTCCTGCTGCTAAGCCAAGCTCGAGCAGGGGAAGGCAGAGCAATAGATATCCTGTCACAGGAAGGTGTGACCACCTCCCAGACAGGGTCTAGTGTATTGGGACAGGGTAGGGGTGCTTGCCAGCGCCACTCAGACTGCTTGAGGGGCACCTTTGGTGCCCTCCTTGCATACTACAGCTCAAACCAGTTCAGGGAGCCATTGGCTCCCGCTCTGGCGCGAAACTGGACAAAGGACATAGGAGTATCCTCCCCAATGTCCAGCCCCTCCTCTGGGAGGGACCCCAGAATCATCTCAACCCTTTCCTTAGGGTATTTAAGGGCTTACCTGAGGGTGGGTCCCTAGATTCGTTGTGGGATTCGATTCAGATCAAACTTCGCGTCTTCTTCAACCGTCTGGACATTCTAACCGCGTCGGACTGACCGCATCAGACTTCGCCTTTGGAACGGAGACTGCAACCGGGAAGACTCAGTCGGCTCCTGATCTCTTTGTTCTGCAAGCCTGCTGCACTGCCAGTGTCCGTGCTCCATACAGGTCTCTTCCACATACAGGTCCCTTCCAGGTCCTGTGGACATCCAAAGACACCGAAGGAATCTCCCTTGGAGTGAAGGAGTCACTCCCCTGCATCCCCAGGCACCCCAACACAGCTGACCGATTGCTGATCCTGGTCTCCAACCGGGTCAGTAACACAGGTGATTGTTCTACAACTTCCCCGAGGCCTGCACTGTCTTCAAACCGAGTCTGAGGCCAGGATCCCTCGTCGACACCGCCGGAACTGAGTCCCTGTATCAGCTGGCTGTTGCTAAGGCTGGGCGACTCTTGTCTCCAGAGATCTTCGGGCCCGTCAAGGCACTTCCTTGATTCCAGTAGGTTCCCCTGCTTGCTCGGGGCCTACCCTGACTTACTTGAATGTGGTGTGTCTCTTGGACCTTGCTGGTCCCGATACTGTACCTTTTCGTCTTCTTCCACGTGTTGCTGTTGCCAAGGCCTGTTGGTGCTCCCGCCGGACACCGACCCCCTGGATATCGACATCCGATGTGGGACTGCTCGTACACCGTTCCTGGTCGTCCTCTGCGTCACCTGGTCCACGAAGCTGCAGAGACAAGGGCACCGTCAACTCTCCTGCAACAACAGACACTGGTGGTCACTCGACTCCCATGCCCCCTGGTCACGCCTGAGTGACATAGACTCTGTCCCCTCTGCTTGCAGGTACTCCTCTTCTTGAATCCACCCTTGGATTCCTCCGGACTCTTCCAGCTTCTTCGCCAGATGCATCTAGCTTGAAGTCCTCCATTGAGGTCTACGGCAGTTCCCAACGTCATTTCGTACCTATGCACCTGGCTTCCCTGGGGCAGGTAACCCGGTCTCCTTGGTATCCACGGGTGGGGCGACTCTCGAACCGTCCATCTTCCATGGGGTGTCTTCCAAGTCCTCTGGGAAGGGTCCTTTTTCATAAGAATTGCAACCGCAACTTCCCCATTGACTTACCTTGAGCAAGCAGTCGTGTATCCACTTAGCACATGGCCTCCGTGGGGTTCCTGGGTCCTTACCTCAGGTTGTTCCTTGGTCTCCCAGCACTCCTAAGTCTTCTAGGTCCACTCCCCACTTTGGTTGTTAGTCGCATTCCACTATTTTTATATATGGTGTGGTCTCCCCCTGGAGCCCACTGTATTTTCGTGCTACTTACCTGTCGTATACTCAAAGTATTGTGTGTATTGTAATTCTATCTCCGGGTAGACACTGTCTTAACCCGAGTTGTGGTTCTTATACCACTTTCTTAGTATATGGTTTGGTCCCCCCCCTGGGGACACTGTGTATTTCATGCTATTTACTGTGTTTCTTTGCTAAAGTATTGTGTGCATTGTGCATATCTCCAGGTAGGAGATATTTCTATGTGTTAGAGAGTATTATTTAATAAATATATATTTTTATAAATACTTTGTGTGGTACTTTTTCACTTAATCTATACTATAAGATTGCATTCTGGTGAAACAAGCTGCTTTACACTCTTCCTAGACTAATCCTGAAGGCTGCCCTCCACAGGTACCACTTGAAGAGCTTTCTAAGGTTGTCTAAACCACTAAAAACACCATCAGGGTTGTCTGGATTGGTGCAAGGTGCTACACTTGAATACGTGTGCACCATATACCAAGCCAGCCTCCTACAACTCCTCTTCTGATAATGATCACCATGTAGATTAAATGCAGCACACTAGCGCTTTAAATCTGCTGAGCCAGTGACTGCATATTTGTGCATTTTCCCATAAGAACTTAATTGCCTGAAAGAAAAGACATTGTTGGGTCTGAATAGGAAGTTCTTCAAGCCTACAATGGCAAATAAAGATTGAAGAAGGTTTTTGAAATGTACGCTGCCTGTTTTAATAAAGATATGGTGGTTCTTTGAGCACACAGAAAGAGTAAAGTTGATTTCGATTTTAGATTGTCTGATGGGTTTACTTCTGTGGTACAGAGGAGAATGAGATGGTTACTTCTAGTTCTTGCTATGGTTCAGGACTAAAATCCCGCTCATAAAAAGCACACACAAACTATAAAGAATGACTTCGTTAAAGTTACCAGGTCTCGAACCGCTGATAGCAGAATCTGAGTACAAGGGTTCTCCATCAGACAGGCGAAGCAACAAATTAAATCCACTAGAGAAATAATTTTGAGACGCCAGACCCTCTATATCAGAATATAAAATAATTTATTAAGCTATTGAACTTAGATATCAAAAGCATATCAATCTGCAATAGAATAATATTGCACTCCATAAAGTATGCTAAATGACTTGACAAGTCACAAGAATCTATGAAAGTGTTTATAGTTTAAAAAAATGTGGAAGTGAAGCTGAGCAAAGTTGGCCGGTGAGTCTACCTGAACCTCTGTGTATGGATTCCTGCTACTGAAGAGCGACCTCTTCCAGTGAACGAGAGATGCTAACACACTTTGTTAATGTTAACACAATTTTCTCATGTTGGGGACTAAGTGTTTTATTTAACCACCTCTGCAGGATCTTTGCATAACAAATCAGTATATTACATTTTCAAAGTACAGCTTAAATGCGTACAACCCGGAGGCTGACGTGGACTTGTCATCAATAACTGGCTTTTGTCAAACAATAAAAGAAGATCTTTCCTCCTCCCCTTGTTTCTAACCCGAATAACACCCACTCTTCTGTCCCCCCCACCTGTCGAATTACTCTCTCACATTTTAATTGCATCTCCTGGTTTCCTCTCTATGCCTTCATGTTCTCAGAGCTCACTGTAGCTAGTCCGTGCCTCTCACCCGTAGAGTTTGAGTGAATTGTGTTGGGATGATTCTAAGCACTCTGAGATATCAGGGGGTGTAAGTTCCCTGAACTCTGTGGCGAGATAACCTAGAAATGGGACCCATAATGTGCCAAACCTCAGAGGATTCGCTGTTAGCAAGAAAGCAATCTTTTCCACTTCAGAATATTCCATTATCTACATGTACAGTTGGTGTCCTTGTTACCTCCCATAGGGCTGTTACAGCTTTTCTGCTGATCGTCCGAAGGCTGCTACATTTTAAGCCATATAGATGATTGACATGGTCTGGGTCTGACCTGCCCATTTATTGCTCGCATTTGTGATTATTCATTTACATTTCACTCATGCTATTTTCTTTTTCTATATGATTTAGGGCTTGGCAGGTTGGCCACTGGAGCCAAGACCAAGTTTGGGTCCCGTGAGTCTTAACAAGTGATTTGGGGAAGGGTGAATCAAACCATTTATAAAACGCATCACAACCAGTGAATTAACGATGGTTGGTCAAGTGAACACAGAAAGGGTAAAAGAGCAGACAGACAATCTTTCACTGTGCCCACCTCATGGCCTTGCTGGACTAACGAACGAACAAGCAAGAGAACACCCACCAGTTTAGTAAGGGGTCAATGTTTCAGGCACCGCACCAAGCAACTCTTTCTTCCAGCGCACAGAATAGATCGACTTTGTAGAATGGCATTTGGCCGCAAGAATGACATCATCTACCTCGGTTGGCAGATCAAACGCAATTCGCTACCGGAGCTCAATCTCCGGAGGGGCCAGTCGTGAAGAGACTGTGATGCAGGACCCTGTCCTGCCGCTGAGACAGGAGGTCCTCAGAGGACAAATACTCAGACTCAGGAGCTCTGGGTACCACACTCTCCTATCCCAGTCTAGGGCGATGAGAGTGACTTGGGCCGGGTCTGTCTTGATCTTCCTCAGAATTTGAGGCAAGAGCAGTAGAGCTGTAAATACATCCAGATGCCCTTTTTTTTCGACTCGCTAAATACGATTAGGAAGGGGCGTTACAAGGGCGTCCCTTCCTAATAGCAAGTCAGAGCCCTATGTAAGACTGTTTTGCGACCGCAATTGCGGTCGCAATACAGTCGCAGTTTACCACCCTTCTCAGAAGGGTGGTAAAGCACTATGTACACCCCTTCCCCTTTGTGAATGCAGGAGAAAATATTTTTTAGGGGCAGGCAGTGGTCCCAGGGACCACTGCCTGCCCTTAAAAAGAAACGAAAATGTTTCATTTTTCTTTTTTTAATTGCAGCCCGTTTTCCTTTAAGGAAAACGGGCCGCATTTAAAAAAAAAAACTGCTTTATTTAAAAGAAGTCCCAGACATGGAGGTCTGCTGAGCCCAGCAGGCCACCATACCTGGGAGGGCCAGACATTCCTAATGGGGTCGCAAATTGTGAGTGCCTCATTAATATGCATGAGGCATGCAATTTGCAACCCCATTAGGAATCGCTAACAGTGTCTCAGACACTGTTGTACATTGTGATTTGCGACTCGCACATTGCGAATCGCAATTTGTTGCAATTTGCGAGTCGCCAATTACAAGGGTAGTACATCTGGTCCCAGATCTTTCATTGGAATCAGGAAGTAACAGTATTCTTCTCTCCTCTTCGAGTCCGCTACCCACTCGATGGCATTCTTAGACAACGGAAGATTGACTTCCTGAATCAGGACTGTGGCATGCTCTTCCAAACGTTGCTCTGGTGTTGAAAGAAGATGGAGTCGGAGGAAATGAAAGGCAGGGCTCAGCCTCAGTGAACAATTTGTAAGACCCACCTGTCTGACATGATGGGGTTCCAGTCAGGGAGGAAATGATGTATTCTGCCTTCTGCTGGTCAGCTACGCAGGAGCCTGTGAGGACAAACTAATGCAGCTTGGTAGCCGCCTCAGCAAGCAAAGAAGAACTAGAGGATTGCTGTCCCTCCTGGTTTGAGTGGTTTTTGCCAGGTCCACGCCCATGGCATGGACAGGGCTGGGGCGGTTGTTGCAGTGCAGACTGGGAGGTCTGGCATTATCTGTAAGCTAGCCACCCAGGCATAGCATCTGAATTTTCACTGTTGGTAGGGGACTGCTTAGCTGGTATCAATAACCCCAGGGATTGTGCTGCTGCACAACTGACTTTGAATCACACCAGCGCAAAATAAGCCCAGTCTCTGAAAAGTCTGGAGCTATCGAAGAACATGTCAATTAGGGAAGCTGTAGGTCTCCAGAAACCTCGTTGTGGCGTGCCTTCTGGGCATGGTGCTAGTTCAAATGGCTCAGCCATTGCGCTCTCTAGTGTCCAGGTGAGATCAGACGCATACTTGCCAGCGTTCTGACCATCATCGATCATTTGGGCTATCAAGGCCCGAGGTCCTCTGGGACAGCCACCAAGATTTCACTAGCCATGTCCCATAAGGCTTGGGTGTACTTACCAAGATAGCAAACTAGATTGATAAAGCTGGGTGCTAGAATAGCTGAAGAAAATATTCTCTTTCTGAATGCATCAATGTTTTTGGATTACCTATCGGGACGATTGGTTGGAAAGGAATTTTAATTAACCTTGTCTTTTAAAGCTTGAACAATCAAGCTTTCTGGTTTAAGGTGCTTGGTTAGGTCAAACGACTGGCAGGCATGAGGATGGCTTAGAACATGTAGCAAGACGAGCATCTGTAAGGGCTTCAAGAACGGCTCAGATGAAGCTGGCCCTGGCTGAAGGATCTCAGTCAATACATTCATCTACATCCATCAGGCCCGTGATTTGCAGTGGAAGCAGGATCCAATGCATTAACCCAACCTCTTCTTATTGTTTCGCTTCAGTTTCCGAATCACCTTTGAGTGCATAAAGGTACACTTGTCAAGTGACTTAATGTCATGAACGGAGCCCAAGCACCACAGACGTAGCTTGTGCAGGTCCATGTCAGACATCTGCTTCCTGCAGTCTATGTGTTCAGTGGGGACTTTGTTCCCTTGCTCACTGTGACTGCCAGAAGACTGTCTGGAGTGGAGCTCCAGATCTGTGCCAAAGGGTGCAGAATGAAAGGAACTAACATCCATGCGCAGGAGTGGCGCATATATGCTGTTTCGCTCTGTCAGTTATAGGGCGGTATAGAGTCACCACAGTGCCACACTGCGCCACCTACTGATGCACAGGAGCATTGCTGGAAGAATTCTCCAGATCCAGTCTGGTGCTTGGATGTATTCCAGAGGCGAGGAATCTGCAGCTAAAAGTATCCATCAGAAATTTGTATTTTGTTTTACATAAAGAACCCTAGAAAATGGGGAGTTATTTATGTAAAACAATTAACAAAAAGCCCGAGGCACAGGAGTTTCCTCTTAGCACAGGGGGACACTTACCCATATTTCTTATTCATGACCTTCATGGCTTGCACATACACAACTGGCAGGAGTTCCACTCGACGAACAGTGGATCTTCAGACGCGGTTGAGCTGCCTATTCTGGGGAGGAAGGACTACAAGCAAAGAGATTCCAAAGGTGGAGCTGGACGAGGCCCCACAGCAGAAACGCAGCGATTCTCCCACCCTTTGAAATAAGGTGCGAGAACCAAGATGAGGCTATGGCCCCCCAAGGGTTAAGGGCTCCCTGCTGAACTTAGAAATGCATTTTCTACCAGAAGGTTATCCTAAGGGCCCTTGATCTGCAAATGAGTTTGTTAATTTATGAATGGAAATTAGGCATTTGGTATCTAAACAGATCCTTTAATGAATTGATGTTAAAACTAAATATCAATGGTGACCTGAGTGAACCCTCGCGGATTCCATGACTGATGGGTAGCAGTGAAGATCAAAAATATACGAACTAAACTCACCGCTTTATATCCACCACAAGAAACAACAAAACCAGACCAGGCTCAACTTGTAGAGCCGGGCCAAAATGGCAGACATGATCAGGGCAGTCAAAGGCCCAGAGAGATGAAATCTAGCCTGCATGGACAGCCCTCCATTTGCTTGGACATGGGAGTGATCACAAGCACAGACCAACAATATCTTTGCCTCAGTATTGATGGACTCCAGATGTCTGGTTCTTCAATCGGTCCTAGGGTTTCACCAATGGTGCCTTGTTACAACATTCTATAAGACTGTGGCGCCTCCTGGTAAGCTATCCTTATTTACATCATGGGCTCTAAACTGGATCTCTTTAAGAGGAGGTGGTCATTGCAGGTCTGTAAAGAGCTGAGGGACAGCATCTCACTTCAGGGAGGTGATAATTACTGTACTGTCTGTTCAGTCGTTTTTGCAGCAATATTGGATTGAATGTTGAGGTTTTTGGAGATAAAAAATGTATTCAAGGTTTTGTGCACAGCGCCTCTCCTCTCAAAGACAACTTGAGGTCACATAATCTGCCCTGCTTCATACACTGTCCGTTGTATGTTCCCTGCCACATCAATTCTACTTCACAAACAATTCCTTTTTGACTCCCACATGCTCTTTAAGGCATCACTTAGTTCCTGGACCACATCTGCGGACTTTGTCCTCTGCCAAGTGATCACCAGATGAGAAGACTTTCTCCTAAAACCAAGATCTTCATTAAACTACAGGCCTATTGAATGGAGTTTACCTTCCTGTTTGGGGAAGATTGTGCCCCTGACATCTCTCAGCAGCAGGCCACTAGACTCCATCAACCTGATTTCAAATCCAGCTTCAAGATAGCAATGGAAGGCAACGCCAACTGCTATCTTCCACTGTCCTCGTTTTACGACAAGTTGGTTAACGTGGCTGTAGGAGCTGCCTCAGTTGAATTGGTGGCTCCGGCTAGGTCGAGCAGCTGGACAGAAGCTCTGTTTCCCTGCTCTACTGCCCCAAAACAATGCACATTGCCTAAACCCTAGAGGTTTACAAGGGGCAGAAGTAAAGCAGTAAGTGTTTAACCATCTAGGACCACCACATAAGGCTTGGACACATGTGAGTGGGCAGGGCAACTGCCGTAGCTATTAGCTTTGTTTCCAGGAGTTTCTAGTGCTATAAGGAGTGGCAGGCGGCCATTTTTAATGTCTACACTTTAGCCAGCGGTCGTGGCAGTCTGTGGATAGATTGAGCCCTGTAGAACAGCTGCCGACAGACCCCTTAATAACCATGCTAAGAGTGTGGTCTGGCTATTGCGTGGAGATGGATTGCTCTAGTGGGTTAAAAGATATCTGGCACTTTGTTTGATACTGGAATAAAAGAGCCACAACCTCCCAGGACTGAGTCAAGTAGACGTCTTTTCCAGGTTTTTAAGTGGTGTGGCACACTGCCCGTTCTTTTTACTCAATGCTGTAAAATTGACTGAGCATTTCGCTCTTTGATGCGTAAAAGCCTGTTCCCAAACCTACGATCATGGACCTATACTCACTGTGTTTTTGTATATGAAATGATATATATCTGCTTTTTTGGTTTTTAGGTATACCTATAATATTCCACCCACCTCCTTCCTCTCATTTCTCTGACGTTTTTCTGGTGATGTTCATCTAACACACACCGTAGTCTTGTAATGGCAACTCTACACTCAGCTTCTTTCGTTTGTATACCAGGTCAGGACCTTCATCAAGAGACAGGGGTGGTTACTATTCTCTCAAACTAATTCTAGGTTATTGTTAACACTGTCAAACTTAGCTTCTTTATGGGGTCCATACCCAGTCCCTTTCCTAGACTCAATTTCTAGGTTCAGTCACAAAATCAACGTAATGTGCCACAACACATCTAGAACGATTTACACACTTCACGGTTTAGACCAGATGCTGCAATCATCACTGTCCATCCTTATTCCTCTCACTCTTTGTGGGGAAGACTTGACAATCAGTTGCAATAAAATGTCTTCTTCTGAGCCATATGTGTGTAGTTGTCTTTAATTCTATGTGGATGTCTCTTGTAACTCTCTTTTTTATGCATTGGTAAAAGGACAATAACAACTCCATGTGCTCTTTACTCTAATCAGCTTTGGTATTTACATAATTTCCACTAGATGGAACTCACACTCGTCTCCCATTTTGGAGTGTATTTTCTGGTGGACCTGCAGATGGTCCTTTCGGTTGAATCCTTTTCCGCATACAGTGCACCGATGCAGTCTTTCCCCTGTGTGCATTTTTTGGTGCCTATGGAAAGCTCCTATTTGATTGAAGCTTTTTCCACACACGGTACAATGATAAGGTCTCTCCCCTGTGTGTATTCTCCTATGTATGAGCAAATTTGACATCGCACCAAAGCTTTTGCCACAATCAGTACATGCATATCTTCCTTTTAAGTTGTGTGCTTGATGATATTGTACGTAGCTGCTCTTCTGGCTGGTTTGCCCACTGTCAGCATGCATGTCTGGTTTGCTACTTTGCGGTGTGGTTGATTCACAGAGAATACTGTTGTTTTTCACTGTACCCTCACAGCTCTTGTTCAATCTCCACTCGTAGGGTGTCGACCTCTGCAGAGCACTGCAAACTCTTTGCCAATCTGCACTTTTCTCTCCTCCTTGTTCTTGAGTACTTGCTGGTGGCATCTGCCTATTAGACTGTGTTCTCTCATAAACGCTCTGGACCGTGTTTACTTTCCTCTTTTGTGCTACAGATTTGAAAATTGTTGGTTTTTCGTGATATTGAAAAGAGTTACTCATGTTCCTCTTCATCGATCCATTTCCTGTAAGATTGAAATAAATGAATGTTAGCTTTCTAGAAGTGCAATGGTGCATAGATCATTTCCACAGCAGGAGTGTATCGAAAGGCTGTAAGAGCACAAGCTCTGAATGCACAACAAAGCACTTGGTGGCTGGACTATGGATACCATGTGGTAGAATCGCAACTGACTGACCGATCAAAGAGAGTTGCAAGGGTAAGCAGTGAAGACTTTAGGCATCCTTTACGTTGAGACAATAACGGCATGGCTCCTGAGAGAGGACAATACTTTGTCTGGAGGCCGCCATAGACTGTGAAAAGAAGCTGGGAAATGGGTAAGAGTTCAGCCCTCAATGAAGCCACCCACGAAAGCCACAGAATGAACCACTGCTACAGTCTAACATGTGCAGACAGAACAAACTACTCAGACAGGCTATTTGGAGCGAACCATCACCACCTTCTCACATGTGCGAACTTGCAGAAGGAACCACTGAGACAGATCAGCCAGAGAACCACTACCACCTTGTAACGTGGAGAGACAGAAAGCCAGTCAGACAAGCCATCCAGAAAGAGCTATTGACATCTTCTAACATGTGCAGACCCGCAGAACTAAGCACCTAGATAGGATACTTGTGAGTACATTTACACTTTTGAATAAGCTTACTGCTTTTCAGTATTCACACTTTTATAGTAACTTACAACACTTGTGAGTAAGTTTACACTTTTGAATAAGCTTACTACTTTTCAGTGTTCACACTTTTGTAGTAGCTTACAGTTTTGTGGAAAGTCCAGCACTACACATATCCAACCACCGGAACTGCAACACCCTCCCATAGAAAATAAAAGAGGTAGAGACTTAGTACAAAAGTGTAAGTTACTACAAAAGTGCAGTTTGTGAATAGCACTTTGTAGTAAGATTACTAAAACTACTGTAGTGCTACAAAAGTTAACACAAAGTGCAGTTTTGAATAAAAGGCCCAAAATGTCTGTCGAATCTGACACTTAGAATGGCCTTTGTTACTCACTGAATACAGCACATTTTTCCCATGAGTGTCTTACATTTTCCACATACCTAGGTATCCCTCACCACTGCCCTGAGTTTGGGCACCTTTGGGATTGGCTCCCCCATTGCTGTGGAATTTGTTTTTTCACAGCATGTGACTCGTGAGGCAGAGCTGACTCACGAGTTTCAAGGTGGCCGAAAAAGAAATGTTTTCAGACCTAATCCAGCCAATTATATTGTGTTACATATTCAAAAAGATGTCACTGGCTGGATTCAAGAATTGTAACTGCTAAGTTTTAGCTAATATATACAAAAGTGGTGACACTTTGAAACCCGGCTACCACCTTTTAAAAATGCAAATATCTCAAAAACTACTGGGCGGATTGACACCAAATTAACAAAGCACACTTTTGGTGCAAAGTTCTACTTACATGTCAAGTTTGGTGTAAATCTGTTCAGGGGCTTTTGCTCTACCTTTCACTCCCTCTCCCCCGTCACTTTTTTCCCCAGAAACGAATTTCCACTAAACTTGGCACTCCAAAACGCAGTTGACTTACTAGGTAGATTGCCCCATTTAGTGCACATTTGTCCACAGGGTATTTTCAATGGAAAGCATGGCTGAAGTAATACATATGTGTGTGTGTGGTGTGTGGTATATGGTGTGTGTGTGTGTGTGTGTGTATATAGCAGTATAGACTGACATTGAATCTATTTTTCCTTCTGACCCATTAGGATGTGATTAAAATACGTTTCGCCTACAGAAGTGGCAGTAGACTGGGCACACTGGGGCACGATAGGAGTCATCGCTTTACTCAACAAGGCAATATATTAATGCTGTGACTGATTTTGCAGCAGTGCTCTCTTTAACCAAAATTAGTATGCAGTGGAAATGTATGGGAACATGCACGCTGATCACTCCCAGATGGAGAAGTAATCTGACTCCAAGATGGTGCCCTGGTCGCTAGTGTGATGGACACATAGTCTGTTTCTAATGTTTTACATTGGTGTCAATATATTTGGTGACGTATTGTTTGCCAGTATCATCCATGACCAAGGCCATAGTGCCAAACGCATCACCAAACCGGAAAGTGGATGAGCACTAATAAATTAATTGAGCACCTTGGAGTGAGCGCTGTTGTTGTCAAAGGATCCTAGCTTTGTGCATATATTGATGTTCATTGAAAAAAACACAGTTAAAAGGTAAGTTGTGTTTGAGGCTCAAACCACTGGAATTCTCAGTCATGTTTAATAACGCACACAACACATGTCAAAACTCACTTATTATGGGTAAGCAAATAAAACCACACCTCATAGGCGTCACTGTCATCATGAACAACCCTCCTGCAGAAGTATCCATGTGAGGATGGACAAAGTAGGAAATCATCTCTTCTAACTAGAACGCATCAAACACCTCTCTTTGTAGCAGTGACCTTCACCTGTAGCTAAAGGAGGGGCGTGCAGCATTGATCCGCGAGGGCTGAATCCATGCCAGATTTCCGTAATATCCTCATTATGATTTTAAATTTACGATAGGTCTGGCCCTCGCAGATCAACATTGGACAGCTCGATCTAGTACAGCACCTAGGCAGATTTAATGCCTGCTTTTTAACAGAAACAGATTAACCACCAATTGCTTTCATGTTAAAGTGCTCTGAACTATCAGGGTGCACACACCACACTTCTGCACAAACTACTGATGTCACATCCAGGAGACTGGAACGTCTCCAATTGTTCTTCCTGTATGAGGTATCCAGACAATTGTAAACCTACCTGCTATCTGTTGGAATTATAAGCTGGCCCCTAACTCCTTTGTCACTTAACTAAACCTCTCATACATTGTAGCACTGGTACTAATAATTGATTCGTTCCTAATGGCTGACGTATGAGAATCAGAACCAGTCACCTTAAAAAAGTATGAACTAAAAAGGGTAGTCCAATTGAACACCTTGGTTCTCGCTCACTATACGAGATTTAAAGCACTTCCAAAGTGTCTTCTGCACAGATTATTGAATCAATACTAAACAGCACAATGTCTGCACCTGAAGGACTGCTCCAGCTTTCTCTTCTTCGATAGGCCTGGATAGCATTGGAGTGCGTCTCTTCATCAGCATTAACACCAGCCGGTGCACGTCCAGTGGCGACTCCAAGCTCTGAAATGAGAAAACAGTTCTAAGTGTAGGCAGGTATTCCAGTTAGGCATAAACACCACAACTGCTCATCATGCGACAGAAACCCTTCCATGTGCTGGTTATACAATGGTTTGAAGAGTAGGTGAACATCCCACAGACGCACAAACACGAGCACTCCTGCTTATCACTGCTGATTATAAAGCAGATTAAAGTGTGTGTGTGTGCACGTGCATGCTTGCGAGAGTGGGACTATTGCAGTCATAAAACCCCTTACTTCTGATTATAAAACAGATCAGTGTGTGTGTTTGCATGTGTGAATATTGCAGAGTCATAATGCCAATCACTGCTGATTATAAAAAAGGATACAGGTATATGTGAATATCCCAGTGAGGCATAAACCCAATCACTGCTGATTATAAAAAAGGATACAGGTATATGTGAATATCCCAGTGAGGCATAAACCCAATCACTGCTGATTATCATTATAGCAAGGGCTCCCAATTTTCTGTTTGTTCTCATTTTTATACATAAATATAGACAGAAAACCATACATTTTCCTTTCTGTATTTATTTTTAAACATGGGTAACATACAGAAAGGAAAATGCAACTTACCCTGTAAGCATGTGTTCGCTGCATGTAGAGCTGTAGATTCACATGCTGGACATATTCCTGCGATTTAGTGTTGGGGTCGGACGTTACAAGTTGTTTTTTGTGGGTGAAGGCTTTTGAGTCCTGAGGTTTCAGTAACTCATCCTCTGGCGGTAGATGCACCTCTCAACGACATGTCACTGACTCCATTGTTAAATTATTTTTCGCCCAGCAGGTGAGAGTAAGTATGGAGTAGTGCGTATAGAAGTTAAGTGACCATGGAAGTAGAAAAGAAAGAAATTAAAAGTAAAAGATATCTGCAGCACCCACTGGCCTCCGGGAAGGAGGGTGGGCGCATGTGAATCTAAAGCACTACAAGCATCGAACAGATGCTTACAGGGTAAGCACATATTCTATTCATTGCATGAGTGGTTGTAGAAACACATGCTGTGCAAAGACTCTAAAGCAGTACTCCCTTAAGCGGTGGCTAGACAGTGGATGCTGCAAAGGTCTGAAACAAAGTCTTGAGGACAGCTTGGCCAACTCTGGCCTGCTCTCTTGCCTGAAGGTCCACAGTGTTTTGTAAATGTGTGTGGATTGGACTGTGGAAATCTGAAATAATTTCTGTTAGCATAGGCTGAAGCCATCTTGTTTGTGGCATCCATTTTGTTAGCTATGTAATTCTTCCGTCTTCACTGTTGCTTGCCCTTCTATTCTGCTTGTGTCATCAACTCTAGTTAACTCCTTCTGTACTGAGCTAAAAGCAATGTGCTGAGCAAAGGCCTGTAGCTGCTAGAATGCACCTGGCTAAAGATATAACTGTCAACTGTTTTTTGCTGATGTAAACAGTTCTGTTCCCCCTCCCACTCTGCTGACTAAGTGATCACCCATCTGCCCATGTTTGTTGGTAGTTATTCCTGTGTATGCTTGTACCTTCTATTTGTAACTACATGCTTACTCTGCAACAAACTCTGTATATAAGCATCTTGGTCTGTGACTTCAGTGTACTACCTCAGGCAGCACTTGAGAGTGCTGTGTGGACGTAGTCCCACTCATGAGTGATTAATAAACTTGTTATTTGAATTCCAGCTTCAGTGCCAATCTCTATTTTGTTGGTCTATGGACCCGTGGACAAGAGAAGGGTGACCCCTGCACCGGTGTGCTCATTAAAAAGCACATTTCCACAGTTGGCGCCCGATACGTGGGGCCTCATCGAGGACGCGGCCGTCTGAAGGAGTGGTCTTGACGGAAGAGTGGAATATTACTGAGGAGACGTCCTGCATGAGGAGACCCTTGTCTTTGCAGCCAAAGTGACTTTTCCGGTTTTTCGATTTGACCCTCCAGGTGGCGGCCGGTCCTGACTGAGGTATCCTTTGGCGTTATTTTTGCAGTGACCATTAGGTCGATCAAGAGATTGGCAGTTGGAGGTTGGAGACTTTTGTTTGGTAAGGTCGCTGGAGCGGCACTCTTGTTTGCTTGGCCAAGATTCTGGTTTTGTTTGTTTGATTTATTTTTGCAGAAAATAAAGGCAGGTAATGTGGAGATTTTTCTCTACTTTTGAACAATTTGGAAACGTAATATTTTACAAAAACTTGGTAGCATGCCTGTTTCCAGCACACTCCGTAGGCTGTGTTGCTGTCTTGGTGGTACCAAAATGGATTTAGAAAGAAGTCAGCCGGCTCCCTTAGAGGGAACACCTAATAGATATATGTATATTAAATACGGTATTTCTTCCATAATGTATAGTACACTGTGGAACAAATATACGAAAAAGGATCCTGATCTCCAATGGCCTGTGAATGGGTCATTTGACTTTAAAAAGATTCAATATGTAGAACAGTGTTTGTTTAACAAAAAAAGTCGACAAGATATGTTTGATTGTGTACGAATGTGGGAGAAAGAAGTGAATGAAAGAGCGAAGAGAGAAGCAGCTATAGCAGAGAAAGAACAACGAAAAACGATATATCAAAAAGCTCTTGAATTAAAAAATAAGGACATGACGGAAATAAAAGAAAAAGAAGAGAGGGAGCGTCGTTTAGAGGTGACTGGCCAGTACCCTATTAGGCGCCCCCTTTATCCCATGCTTAATAAACCTCAAGATGATTCTATCTTATTAGATCGACCTCCGCCCCCGTATAAATTTCCCTCTGCCCCTGAGGAGGATCCTTCCGATGAAAAACATCATTCTTCCGACGATAAAGATATAGTTGAGCAAGATGGGCGACAGACTCTCTCTACTTTAACTACTGATGAAAAAGCCACCATTAGATCCACTGTTCGTTCAGAAGCCCGTAAGAAAACTTCAGATCTTGTAGCAATGGTTCAGCAGTGGAAAGATTTAGAACAGTTATATTTTGCAGAGAAGTTTGCTTGGGAAGTTATACTTAATTTTAGAGACCTTTCTAAAAACTTAGGGCCCACTGATATAAATTCTGATTATAAACAATTGAGTGATGGAACTTTCCTTTGTTCAAACATACCTGATTTAATTAGGCGAGTGGTTAAATTACGAGATGAAACATTTACGCTTAAAAGCGGAGAAAAAGAAGCTAGTAAAACTAAAACTGTACAAGTAGCCCAAACCCCAGCGCAGATAGTAGAAACTTCAGAGACAAATAATGGATCTAGTAGTGCTGAAGTTGGTATACGACCAATGCGCGAGCTGCGCCTTTGTATGTTCCTCCAAAGGGTACGGGAACAAATGAAGATAAGACTTCAGATGATGCGAAAGGGTATTTTATTTATAATTGGGTTTATACCCCTTGGAGGAGAGCAGATGTTATGGCTCTTAAAGCCGCTTTGCCCGATCCGCGGAAAAATCCTGACGCTTTCTATGAGGAAGTAGAAGGAGCCATTAGCTCCTGTACTATGACTCTGCCAGATATTGATATGTTTTTTGGACTTATTTTGCCCCCTGATATGTGGAGAACAATTCGGAAAATAGATGATAATGTAGCATATGGTGATACTTGGGTGCATTTAGAAGAAATAGATGCGGCTAGAGAGCCTGCTCAGAAACCACAACAGGAGATATTAGATCTTCCCAAAGCTATTGTGACTAAGTTGAAAACTCTTATACCCCCTAAGAAAATAGATTGGACTACGTTAGCGTCTTGTAAACAGAAAGCGGATGAGTCAGTTTCTGATTTCTTTACAGGATTTGAAGAGACATTCCATGACTTTAGTGGGCAGTCCTTGACAGATGACACGGATAAGCATCTGTTCGTCGACAAATTTGTCGCTAACATATTGTAGCGATCGCACAGCACAGACATGCTCCTACACACCAGGCTTCTAGCAATAGTGTGCATAACGCCCGAATTGAGGGGAACAGACACCCAAGGCACTACATATCCCAGAATACCCTGGGTCGCCACACGAGGATCAGGCATCTTTCTGCACTCCGCCCCCATAAAACACCTCCTCCCGGAAGAGGAGGCGCTTGACAATCTCGCCAGTTTGTGCATTTCTTGTGGGCGGATGGTATTCCCCGCCGGATTGCGTGATACTAATTGCAGTCTCCGGAATTCTTGCTACGCTGCTTCTGGATCCTGACAAGCTGCTGACGTGAAGTTCGGAGTACGGTGTGCTCCCTTTAACCGCTATTTTCGTCACCCTTTTGTTTTTCCCTCCGACACCCGGCGCTGGATGCTTCAGGTATTTAGATAGGAGAGAGAGACGCCGGATTCACGTCTCCTTCCTTCCGAGACTTTGTTTAACCTTTTCGTGCTGGGGATCCCCCAGCGTTTCTTTTTCCTAGCGTTTCCTAATGTTAGCACTTTTGCTGTGGAAATAACAGCGTACAGGAGTGCTTTTCCTCACGATTACGGAACTGGGTCAATGTGCCCCTTCACGCTGTGAGTCTGAAACAAGCGGCTGGGTACAACCCCCATGTGCAGGACTGTAGTGTCCCCGCTGTGGCTAGTTAAAACAGCGTTGTAGATACACCTCGTATGCTTTGCATGACTTACTCCATTTAAGTTTCCTTTTTTGTTAAACAAGCGTAGTGCCTGCTTCTGAAGTCATAATTAAGACTGCCTTGTATTATAGAAAAGTTCTCTCGAGCTGTGGAGCACTTCTGGTCCTGTTGTCTTACGAGAGTCCCAAGGCATAAGACTCCCGTTTTCGCTATCAGTGCTCTCTGCTCAATATGTACTGAATGCTGCCATTTACACAGTGAGTGTTTAGAAGGTTTTAAAGTGGCTGTGTTTGTCTGGTCTTTATCGTATATGCTCTACATTCTATTCCTTCTCTTATGCGCAGTATTCCCAAGAAGAGGGTGTTGATGACTTCCAAGACCCCAGTTCAAACATAGAGAGGCGAGGACCAGATCGTGCAGCATTGTCTTTGTTTATTATTTTCTCCACTTCCCTTTTCCCCGGGGTGCTTCCTTACGCAGTAGCGTTTGTTGCTCTGTGGGAGGTTGGGCTCAGGGGACTTGGGGGGAGCTCCTCGCCGGTCATCGTCCCCGCTGGCCGATCCTCGAGGTTAGTGGCATTTTTCTTATCTTGTGCGACTGACATATCCTGACACATATTGCCAGAAATAGCTAGTCACCTTAAGGCCAGCGAGAGTTCGTGGACTACGTCTTCCCCAGTCTCCCTTTTGACTATGGCCCAGTATTATGAGCGTCAGGAATTGGAAGCAAAGGGCAAAGAGGATAAGAAGGTTAAGGATTTAAAAACAAAAGTTATGTTGGCTCAAGTATATGGTCCACCATTCAGAGGTGGTGGTAGAGGTGGACGTGCAGTATATACACCTGGTGTACCCCCTTTCTCTCAATCAACTTTGTCTTCTGATCAGTGTGCTTATTGTAAAGAGATTGGACATTAGCGTTCTGAGTGCCCCCTTTTGCGAGGTTAGCAGTATCAACGGGGTAGAGGAAGTATGAGAGGACGCCCAGGGAATTCAGGAAATAGGGGAGGAATAGGAACCCATCCCAGGTTTGAGGCAGTTGAACACGGACCAAATTATTCTAATACCTTTGATAGACGAAATCAATATCAAATGTCTGATTATTCGGCTGATGGTCTTGCGGATTCTGATTATGCATAGGAATGCCTAGGATGGGGTAAGGAACCGGTTGAGGTCCCAGTAGATCAGAAGGGTCCTTATGTTGATGCAAATGTCTTGGGTTCTACTGATCGGTTTCTGGTTGATACAGGAGCTACTCGTAGTGCTCTGTCTAAAAAATTGGTTCCTAGGGCTCCCCTGTCTGGCGCAATGCTAACATCGATAGGATTCGATGGGACACCTACATCTAGCCCACTGTCACAGCCACTTGCATTTAGTCTTGATAAATTTCCTGCAGCATGTCCATTTCTGCTTTCCCCTAACACGCCGGATAATATTGTGGGCATTGATATGCTTAAACATTTTCGTGCTACAATACGTTGTTCCCCAGAAAGTGCGCATTTTATCTTAAATGATAACTAGCCAATGGTTGAGAGGTCTTGTCTCATCAAAGAAGATATCGGTTTGGCATCTTTACCTAGTACTTTGTGGGCTACATCAGATAGCGATGTGGGACACATGGTTATTCCACCAGTGCATATTCAAGTGAAGGAAGGTGCTTCATTGCCTCGATTGCCCCAATATAAAATATCTCGGGAAGGCGAAGAAGCATTAACACTCATTGTTCAGGATTTGATCAAGGTGGGGGTTGTGGAAGAAGTCCCTTATAACATTTGTAATAGTCCTATCCTTCCTATTTTGAAAAAGACACTGATACTAAAATTTACAGATTTATTATAGATTTACGAGAGGTTAATAAAATCGTGGTGCCCCAATACCCGGTAGTCTCTGATATCACGACACTTCTCACCATGGTTCCTCCTACTGCCACTACATTTAATGTAATTTATTTAAAGAATGCATTTTTCTCAATACCTATTCACCCTGACAGCCGTTATTTGTTTGGCTTCACTTTGAATAATAGATCATTCAGGTTCTGTAGAGCTCCACAAGGGTATACAGAGAGTCCTAGCATTTATAGTCAGGCGTTGAAAAGGCAGCTTGATTTTTTTCCTGTACCGAAAGGGGTGGCTCTTATTCAATATGTCGACAACATCTTGTTGGCTGCTGATACCCCTGAACAATGTAAAGAAGGAACACTGTCATTATTGTTATTTCTTGCCTCTCATCATCACAAAGTCTCTAGGAAGAAACTGCAATTTTGTAGACAGCAGGTTACCTATTTAGGTCACCTCCTGTCTAAGGAGGGACGTGCACTCACACCAGATCGCATTCAAACTATTTTAGACACTCCCGTGCCCCGTACTCAGAAGGATGTCCGTGCACTGATTGGCCTTACTTCTTTCTGTAGGCAGTGGATCCCTAGCTTTTCGTACATTATTAAACCCTTGTTGGCCCTTTTGACTAAAGACACTCCGATGCCACTCCCATGGACTACTGAGTGCCAGGATGCCTTCAAACAGTTACGTCAAGCTCTTTGTTCTGCACCAGTATTAGGAACTCCAGACTACACTAAGACCTTCACATTCTATGTACACGAGAGGGAAGGTTGCGCTCTCTCAGTTTTAACACAAACACACGGTGATAAACAACGTCCTTGTGCATATTTCTCAGCTGTCCTTGATCCAGTTGCCCACGCACTGCCTGGTTGTTTTCGAGCGGTGGCGGCAACGGCTGTGTCCATACGTCAGAGCGAGGGAATAGTCTTGTCACATAGATTGCTTGTGTTAGTACCCCATTCAGTTGATGCCTTGTTAAATCAAACAAAAACACAGCATCTGACTAGTGCTCGCTTGACAGGATATGAATTGACACTTTTGGCCCCTCATATCACGTTAAAAAGATGTTTGACTCTCCTCATATCACGTTAAAAAGATGTTTGACTCTGAACCCTGCTACATTATTGCCATTTCCAGCTACTCAGTCTCAGTCACAAGAGTTACATGACTGTATATCCCTTACTGAAGAACGAACAAAGGGTCGTGTTGACCTACAAGATACACCTCTTTCTAGTGTTGATGGGGAATTGTGGGTTGATGGATCCTGCCTGAAATTGCCTGATGGCACTACATCTGCTGCTTATGCAATTACAACACTTCAGACAGTAGTTGAGACAGCTCGTATCCCACAGAAGTCAGCTGAAGCAGCCGAGTTGATAGCACTGACAAGAGCATGTGAGCTTAGTACAGAGTTGCTTGTTAACATTTACACTGATAGCCAATACGCCTTCGGCGTGGCTCATAACTTCGGGCAACTTTGGAAAGAAAGAGGCTTTCTCACTTCACATGGGACACAAATAGTGCATGGGGAATTAGTACATAATCTCCTTACTGCCTTGACCTATCCTAAGAAAGTGGCAATTGTTAAATGTAGTGCACACAAGAAAGTGACTGATAAAATAGGAGCAGGCAATGCCTTTGCGGATTGCACAGCTCGTGAGACTGCAATGCAGCGAAGTGCCACATCTATGTAAGTAGTTAAGTCACAGGCTGAACGTTGGCATGATGCCAGGCAAGAGGTGCTGGACATGCAGCAATCTGCTCTGTTGATGAATTAGACCAATGGTCCAAGGAGGGAACATTGGATGACGAGGGCTGTTGGAGGAATAAAGAAATGACAAAATGGAAGTTACCCGCAGCCTATTTACATCCTATGATTCATATGGCACATGGGCCGGCACATGTTGGAGCATCCTCAATAGCAAAGCAACTTATGCAAGTTTGGGATCATCCAGAGATTGCCGGTACGGCTAAGAAAATAGTCCAGTCCTGTCTGATCTGTCTCCAGTATAATCCTGGAAAGGGAACACGAACTCCAACAGGAGGGTTTGCAATACCAACTGCACCTTTTGAGGTCCTGCAAATGGATTACATCCAGCTTGAGCTCTGTAACAACCTAAAGTATGGTTTGCGCCTTCAGTAAATGGGTAGAAGCATACGCTACGAAGGATAATACAGCTCTTACGACAGCAAAGGTGCTCCTAAAGGAGTTCTTTCCCCGATTTGGCATTTGCCGAGTTTTGTGGAGTGACAACGGACCCCATTTTAATGGGCAAGTTGTTGAGTATCTCATGAAAGTATTGGGAATTAAGCAGAAGTTTCATGCTGCTTTCCACCCACAATCAGCAGGATTAGTGGAACGTTACAACTCCACTCTGAAATTAAAATTGGCTAAGATACAGGCTTCCACATCTTTGAAATGGCCTGATGCACTGCCTTTGGCATTGCTATCCATTAGATCGATACCACATACATGATCTGGCCTCACACCATATGAGGTGGTTTTTGGAAGGCCAATGAATATTTGGGGGATTCCTAAGCCACGCCCTATACATGATGTACCCTATGTATTGATGAATGACTATTTGTCTCAGTTGACTGACAGTTTGTCTTCTGTTTATCAACAGGTTCGGGAGACTCTTCCAGACAGGTCGCAAGGTGAGGGCCATTGTTTACGGCCTGGTGACTTTGTGGTCGTAAAGTCATTCCAGAGGACCAGCTCCCTAGCACCGAGGTGGCGAGGACCGGAGCAGGTACTACTGGCTACCAGGACTGCAGTTCGAGTGACGAACCGGAAGAACTGGGTCCAAGCAACACACTGTCGAAAAGTGTTGCAAGACCTAGTGAGCCCAGCTGTGTTGGCAGATCACCGCGATATCCTGGTCACCGAGAAAGGACAAGCTGTGTCACCTGAAGGACCTGAGGAAGTCTTTACGGACCACACGATTCCTGGTACATCTCGATATCAGCTTCGACCCAGGAAGAAAGACATTTCATTGAAAGAGACTGTTTGAGCCACTGTCCTGGGTGGTTAAAGACTGACTTCAAAGGGGGGGTCTTCTATTAGTGATTACTCGTCTCAACGTTAGTGAAGAAATCAACGCCTGCCCAGGACCTTAGGGCACCATCTGCTTTGTTGTTTGTCGACGAAATGAATATGTCTAAGGAGAAGAAACCAACTGCTGCAAGAGTTTGTAGCAAAAGAACAATAATTGCTACTGGACTTACTTTGACTATTGTTATTGTTGCTATAATAACATGGATTGTAGAGGAAGTAGCTCCTGTCCGAAATCTACTGACTACTACTACTCCTGTCCCAATTGAACATCATTATTTTACTCTACCGTATCATGAGAAAAAGCATAGAATGTCCTACCTCATTAACACTTTCATTCAAATGTTGCATCATACCCACAATGCCACAAACGTTACCAAATGCTGGGTATGTGGAATGATGCCAGCTCATCAGAAAAAGGGAGGAACGCCTTTTATTCCCTTGCCGTTTTCACATAATGGCTCCTGCAGAGCCTGGTTTGCATTGTTGTGGGCTTCTGAAGTTGCTAATATTACTTATGCTGATGTAGGTGGACTAAACGCTCAGTTGAATAAAGTATGTTACCCCGATGAGGAAGGAGATCCACAAGCTAAAGGAACTGTGTGGGAAATGGAGGAGTATCGCCGAGGAAATTCCTCCATACACTATGTTTTCCCTAACGCTGTTACTAGAGCTCGAGCGGATCTCTGTGTGAGCAGTATTGGCAGTATTCCTGTGGGAAAAAGTGACTGTACTTTACTGTTGAACATTATTGGAATGAAGAATAGCAGCTTTTTGTCCTCACACAACACCTATTTTATTTGCGGAAGTAAAGGTTATTACCATCTACCTATTGGTTGGTCGGGAAGCTGCTACGTGTCCTTTTTGCTTCCACCTGTGTTTTTGGCACCTACATCCTACCATAAAGACTATAAACTGTATAATGACATTTCCAAGAACAGATTCAAAAGGACAATAAACAATGATGAGGTGGATCAAACTGATACTGCACTACAGCAGTATATTGACTTTAATTTGGGACTATTCTTCTTTGTTGGTGCGGCCTTAAACAGTAGAAAAATAAGGCGCTTGACACGTGTTGGAGAGGCTGTAACCAATCAGACAGCAATGGCGCTTGGAAATATCACAGAAGAACTACAAATTGCGAGAATTGTGGCGCTCCAAAATAGGATGGTCCTTGATGTCATCTTGGCCGACCGTGGTGGAGCATGTCGCATCATCGGGAGTAGCTGCTGTGTCTATATCCCTGACCACGCCCCTTCTGTTTTTGACGCAATTTCCAAGTTGCACAAAATAGCCACTGAAATCCATCAGGATTCAGGAACTTGGACTTTGACTGGATGGCTATGGAACATGTTTACTGTATGGGGCTGGAAGCTATTGTCAGCCTTATGTATATTTCTTGCTATTCTTTTCACTTGTTGCCTATGTATTCAACATGGCTTGGCAGTTCGGGCTGGACTGTTCCCATGAGGCACAGGGTCAGACTGATTTGCATATGGCCATGTCTGAACTGGGGTGGTGAAGTGAGCTAAAGAATGATGATGGATTAAACCCAGATCATTTGACTGGGGGTGAGTGTTTGATTTGCTCTAATGCTCCGTCCATCATCCCCTTTGGTATCGCTTTGTTCGCCCTAAGTTGGCAGGGTATGCCCAGACGTGGGTCCCTTGCTCACTTTGCCACTGGATTCAAGATAGCCTGGCTGATGAGGGTTTTGAACCCGAAACCGGTCCCAGGATGCTTGTTTCCGGTCCAGGGAAGACATGGCTTGGCAGTTCGTGCTGGACTGTTCCCATGAGGCACAGGGTCAGACTGATTTGCATATGGCCATGTCTGAACTGGGGTGGTGGAGTGAGCTAAAGAATGATGATGGATTAAACCCAGATCATTTGACTGGGGGTGAGTGTTTGATTTGCTCTAATGCTCCGTCCATCATCCCCTTTGGTATCGCTTTGTTCGCCCTAAGTTGGCAGGGTATGCCCAGACGTGGGTCCCTTGCTCACTTTGCCACTGGATTCAAGATAGCCTGGCTGATGAGGGTTTTGAACCCGAAACCGGTCCCAGGATGCTTGTTTCCGGTCCAGGGAAGACATGGCTTGGCAGTTCGGGCTGGACTGTTCCCATGAGGCACAGGGTCAGACTGATTTGCATATGGCCATGTCTGAACTGCGGTGGTGGAGTGAGCTAAAGAATGATGATGGATTAAACCCAGATCATTTGACTGGGGGTGAGTGTTTGATTTGCTCTAATGCTCCGTCCTTCATCCCCTTTGGTATCGCTTTGTTCGCCTTAAGTTGGCAGGGTATGCCCAGACGTGGGTCCCTTGCTCACTTTGCCACTGGATTCAAGATAGCCTGGCTGATGAGGGTTTTGAACCCGAAACCGGTCCCAGGATGCTTGTTTCCGGTCCAGGGAAGACATGGCTTGGCAGTTCGGGCTGGACTGTTCCCATGAGGCACAGGGTCAGACTGATTTGCATATGGCCATGTCTGAACTGCGGTGGTGGAGTGAGCTAAAGAATGATGATGGATTAAACCCAGATCATTTGACTGGGGGTGAGTGTTTGATTTGCTCTAATGCTCCGTCCTTCATCCCCTTTGGTATCGCTTTGTTCGCCTTAAGTTGGCAGGGTATGCCCAGACGTGGGTCCCTTGCTCACTTTGCCACTGGATTCAATATAGCCTGGCTGATGAGGGTTTTGAACCCGAAACCGGTCCCAGGATGCTTGTTTCCGGTCCAGGGAAGACATGGCTTGGCAGTTCGGGCTGGACTGTTCCCATGAGGCACAGGGTCAGACTGATTTGCATATGGCCATGTCTGAACTGGGGTGGTGGAGTGAGCTAAAGAATGATGATGGATTAAACCCAGATCATTTGACTGGGGGTGAGTGTTTGATTTGCTCTAATGCTCCGTCCATCATCCCCTTTGGTATCGCTTTGTTCGCCCTAAGTTGGCAGGGTATGCCCAGACGTGGGTCCCTTGCTCACTTTGCCACTGGATTCAAGATAACCTGGCTGATGAGGGTTTTGAACCCGAAACCGGTCCTAGGATGCTTGTTTCCGGTCCGGGGAAGACATGGCTTGGCAGTTCGGGCTAGACTGTTCCCATGAGGCACAGGGTCAGACTGATTTGCATATGGCCATGTCTGAACTGGGGTGGTGGAGTGAGCTAAAGAATGATGATGGATTAAACCCAGATCATTTGACTGGGGGTGAGTGTTTGATTTGCTCTAATGCTCCGTCCATCATCCCCTTTGGTATCGCTATGTATTCAATGCGGCCCAATGCTTTGTTCCCTTTGTGTTTCTACTTGCACCTCGTGTATACCGACTAAACAAAATATTAAGAATGTAAATGCCCGATTAGCAAGTGATCAAGAAATTAATGAATTAAGGCAGATAGATGTACATGATATTTTCCATACTCCTTATAAAGCCTAGAAGATGTCTTCAGCATATGCTAAAAGGGTCATCTGTGGAAATCTGAAATAATTTCTGTTAGCATAGGCTGAAGCCATCTTGTTTGTGGCATCCATTTTGTTAGCTATGTAATTCTTCCGTCTTCACTGTTGCTTGCCCTTCTATTCTGCTTGTGTCATCAACTCTAGTTAACTCCTTCTGTACTGAGCTAAATGCAATGTGCTGAGCAAAGGCCTGTAGCTGCTAGAATGCACCTGGCTAAAGATATAACTGTCAACTGTTTTTTGCTGATGTAAACAGTTCTGTTCCCCCTCCCACTCTGCTGACTAAGTGATCACCCATCTGCCCATGTTTGTTGGTAGTTATTCCTGTGTATGCTTGTACCTTCTATTTGTAACTGCATGCTTACTCTGCAACAAACTCTGTATATAAGCACCATGGTCTGTGACTTCAGTGTACTACCTCAGGCAGCACTTGAGAGTGCTGTGTGGACGTAGTCCCACTCATGAGTGATTAATAAGTGTGGCCTGGGGCGGGAAGGTAGGGCGCTTTTAGCGTCAGCATAGCAGGTCTGGATGAATTTGATGATCCACCTGGCAATCACTGCCTTTGAAATGGGATGGAATTATGAGGCTGGGAAAAACATACAAACAGCGATTTGGTCCTGTCTATGCAATACAAAAGAGCACGCTTAACGTCAAGCGTGTGGAGCGCCCTTTCAGCTACAGAGTCAGGCTGAGGGAAAAACACTGGGTGTAATATAGACTAATTAAAGTGGATAGGGAAGACCACTTTGAACAAAACCTTATGATTGGTTCTAAGAACCACTTTGTCTTTATGGAGTTGGAAAAAAGATTCTTGAAGAATGAGGGCCTGCAACTCACTGGCATACCTAGGTGATGTGATTGATATGAGAAAGGCAATCTTCCAGGAGAGGAACTGCAGGGGGCAAGTATGCAGTGGCTCGGAAGGGAGTCCCAGGAGTCTAGTAAGAACAATATTAAGGTTTCAAACCAGGACAAGGGAGACCCAGCGATGGCATTACACACTTAAGGCCCTCCATGAATGCTTTCATAGCAGGGATTTTGAAGAGGGAAGAATATTTCCTGTTCTGCATATATCAGCAATGGCACCTAGATGTAGCCTGATGGATGTTCAAGCCAAATCCGACCTTTGAAGATGTAGTCGGTAACAAATAATGTCACTGGAGGGGTTGGCAGATTGATGTTGTTTCGTGTATAGTAGTGCACAAAACACTTCCACTTCGCAGTGTAGCAAATGTGTGGTGAGCCTACGGGCCTCTCTGAGAATGGTCATGCACTCCTGCAGCAGAACAAGGTAACCGAACTCTAGGACTTCAGGAGTAAAATCACTAGATTGAGGCGCATGGGGTCTGGGTGCCGGATTTTGCCTTGGTCTTGAGGAAGTAGGTCTGGCCTGTTGGGGAGCTCCTCAGGTGGGACAATGGATATCTCTTGCAGGGTTCAGAATCACGGTTGTCTTCCTCACCACAAACTGAATAAGAGGAGATGAGGGAAAGCATAGGCAAAGATCCCTTACCAGTTCGTCCACAGCGCACTGCCCATGGACTGGGAGTTTGGAAACCTATTGGCGAAGTTTTAGCATTTATTGTTTTCTGCTGAGGCAAAAAGGTCTATGTCTGGGGAGCTCCACGTGTGGAAGTAATGAAGCAGGACTTGAGGGTGCAGCTTCCACTTGTGGGATTGTTGCTGTGTCCTCATGAGCAGGCCTGCAAAATTGTTGTCCACTCCTGGAAGGTACTGTGCCAGGAGGTGAATTGTAGATGGTGCAAATCTGTTGCGCTAAGGATGACAGGTGAGGTGCGTATGTGTCTCCTTGTTTATGAAGGTAGAACATGGCGGTTGTGTAGTCTGTATGCACCACAACTACCTTGCCTTGAATCTGTAGGAGAAAAGCTTGGAGTGCTAGATGAATGGCTAACAGTTCCAAGTGGTTGATGTGGAGACCCCTGCGATGAGGTGGCCAAAGACATTGGAATCTCATGTTGCTGCGATGGGCCACCAAGCCAGCTAGGGATGTGTCCATTGTAATGGTCACCTGTGAAATTGGGTGTGCAAAGCGACTGCCTTGCAAAAGGTTTTTGCTGTTCCACCACTGCAGGGAGTGATGGGTGCTGGCCCTTACCAACACCAGATCTTCCCTCTGACCCTTCGCTTGTGACCACTTGCTTGAGAGGCACTCTTGAAGCCACGCATATGAAGCCTGCATGGGGCACTATTGCAATGCATGAGGCCACCATTCCTAGCAAATGCAAAACCATGCAAACAAAAGGAGACTGAGTGGCTGACAAAGAGGCAGAAGCTGCTGAACACCTGTACTCTGTGAGGTCTGTGGAAGACTTTGCCCACGACTCAGGTGAGAACTGCCCCTAGAAAAGCCTGGATTTAGAGGCTCCTAGTGGGATTCTGTGGCATGCACAGTGAACCCTAGACTGTGTAGGAGGGATCTGGGTACGAGCCAAGCATTCTTGTCTACTTGTGCTCTTGATCAGCCAGTCATCTAGGTAGGGGAATATGTGAATTCTCCTCCTTCGGAGATAAGCACCTACTAACGCTAAATGTTTGGTAAAGACTCAGGCAGTAGTGACTCCGAAGGGTAGTTCTGGTAGTGCTGGCCACTTACTGTGAAGTGGAGGTAGCACCGATGAGCTGGAGGAATCTAGATATGGAATTAGGCGTCCTTCAAGTCAAGAATGGCCATTAACTCACCTTGCGCTTGTGAAAGTATTCTGACAGGATGTATCTATGGAGAGGATTGGCCTGAGGGATCCGTCTTTTTTGGGAATGGGGAAGTATATGGAGTAGACGCCTTTGCCCTGGTGGTGATGGGGCACTAGCTACATGGCTCCTTTGAACAGGAGTGCCTGAACCTCCTGATGTAGCAGTGTAAGGTTTGCTGCCTGGGGGTGTAGGTGCGAGGGGGAATGTTTGGTGGGGTGGCAACGAGCTCCAGGCAGTAACCGTGTTCTAGTATGGGCAAGAGTCACTGGTCCGGGGTGACCTCCCTGCAAGGAAGAAACCCCTGCAGCCTGCCACCGACAGGTGTTGTGTGATCAGGGGATATAGGGTAAGCTTCCTTACTCGGGTGCCTCTGCCCTTAGAGCTAATCCCCCCTAAAGGAGCCTCTTGTGAAACCCCTACCACCCTGCTGGCAATAGCCCTGTTGCTGCCTTTGGTAGGATTGGGCAGGTTCTGGGGAAGTGGCTTTGAGCTACCTTTAGACTGTTGTCTCTATAAGGAGTCCTTGCCAGAAGGGACCTCCAAGGCACCAATCGCCTTGGAGGTCTCTGTGCCTTTCTAGATTTTCTCAAGCATCATGTCAACCTGTGGTCCAAAGAAGTGTGCCCCATGGAACGGCAGGTTGAAGCCAGACATGCAGAGCCAGGAGTGGCACCACAGGATAACCAAGGTGATCACCCCTCTTGCGGCAATATCAGCCACATCTAAAGCACACTAAATATTGGCATTAGAGATGGTCTTGCCTTCCTAAACCAGCTCTCCCCCGTCTTACGGTACTGATCAGGGAGGTGCTGCAAGAGCCCCTCCAAGTGGGCTCTGTCGTAACTGGAGTGGAGGCCTACTGAGTTGGCGATGCGCCAATGGGTGGTAAAACCAATGGTCACTCTTTTTTCAGCAGCACTGACCTGCTTAATCTCCTTGTAATGGAGGCAGAGCGTCCCCGGTGGACTGGGCTGCTGCTCTTTTCTTAAGGGTGCTTCTCTGCTCCACTTATGGGGAAGGGTGAGAGCTGTGTTGTCAACAGAAGTCATGCATGGCGTGGTCCTCATGCGCAGTCCAGAGATGACCACAGTGGTTACATCGTCTCCTGGAGCCTCTTCCCAGAGAAAAGCTCCTCGCCTAGCTCCGAGATGTCGGAGCTGATGTATTTGGGGGCTGGTAGATCTAGCGACTCATCCAATGTCACATCCTCTTCTTCGGCGCCCAGGGGATGTCAGCCTTGTGGGAAATGTACGGGGTTTCTTAAGAACACTGGGCCATCCTGCTATGTACCCACCAACCTTCTTGATGCTGCCATAACATCTTTTTACTGCAAAACTCCAAGCAGCAGTCACAGTTGCTCTTGTCATGCTCTGGTGAGAGGCACTGGTTACAAATGGCATGGAGACCAGCCCAGGGATATTTAGAGTGACATTGGGTGCATCTCTTGCACCATGTCTGTTCCATCACTTGAGGGGTGTCTTCATTCTCCGAGCAGATCCAGAGCAAGCAGTGGGCCCAAGGGCCCTGAGGGCAAGAGCCCCGACCGCACATTGTCTATGTGTTTGAAGGGTAGAACCAGCGTCACACATCGAAAACCACTTTGAAGAGGCTTCTCCCGATGGGGTGGAGGACAGCAGACTCAAGGCCATGACGGGAACCGTCGAACTTGAGACCGGGAACACACTGAAACATATTTGAACCCGATGGCTGAGAAAAAAAATCTAACAATGGAGTTGGTGACCATGCGCATCTACCACCAGAGGAGGAGTCATCAAGACCTCCTGACTCAAAAGACTTCTTTGAAAAGAACAACTCGCAAAACTCAGACCCAACACGAGATGGCAGGAGTTTGCACAACATGTGAATCTTCAGCCACACTTGTTACGAACATAGGTCTTCTTTTAGATGATCCTCACTGTCAATCATCTGCGCAGGATCGATAGCTGTGCAGAGTGACAGGGAGGGAAGTTATTAAAAACGTAAACAGCTGAATTACACGTCTTTAAGCTGTTTTACAATCCAAATGATTTCAAATGACTGTATTCTACTATAAATGGGTAAAAACCATTGGATATTAAAACATGAGCAAACTTTTGTTGGTTAAATAAATGTGGAAATATACCCATTGCAGCTTCATTTTTCAAATTAAGCAAAATATAAATATGGATGAATGTAAAAAAAAATCAAATATCATGAAACCGGGAGCCCTAATTATAAAACAGTTTCAGGTATACAAGAATATCCCACAGAGGCATCCCCCCTTGCTGCTGATTATAAAGCCCTTTCTAAGTATAGGCGGTTATCCCAGAAAGTCAGAAACCCACTCCTGCTGATTATGAAGCAGTTCCAAGTACAGGAAATATCCCTAGGAGGCATAAACCCAATCACTGCTGATTACAAATCAGTTCCAAATAAGTGTATAAATATCCCAGAGAGGCATAAACCCAATCACTGCTGATTACAAATCAGTTCCAAATAAGTGTATAAATATCCCAGAGAGGCATAAACCCAATCACTGCTGATTACAAATCAGTTCCAAATAAGTGTATAAATATCCCAGAGGGGGCGTGACCAAGATGGCGGCTCGGTAGGACGCGAGTTACTGCTCCTCCGGCCCCGTCACTCTACTAGCGTTGTAATTGCCCCATTCCCCGCACAGCAACGAGCGGGAAACGGCACGACATCTGCTTCTGCTCACTCCGGTGTGCCGGTGAGCCGGAATCCAGGCTGCCTAAGCTCTCTGGCAGGACTTCACAGCGGACCGCGTTGGGGCTCCCGCGGGGGGGACGGAGGTTGTGGGAGCGCTGCCTAGCAGACCTTTGCCCCAGCACCGCGGCGCGAGTCCGGAGGGCGCAGGCGCGTCCGCATCGCCTCGGCAGCTGTCAGCACCGCAGGCGGGGGGTCCCGGAGGCGGGGGCCTTCCGCCGCGAAGAGCAAGACGACGGGCTTTGAGCGGGGCCCGACCGGAGACCGCCATTTTGTGGTGCACGGAGCAGCGGCACTGCTAGTCCCCCTCATCTCTGCGGCGATCGGCCCCACCCAGCGATACAACCAGAGGTGACCGAGCCCGGCAGGGGACCGCCGCAGACACGGCTACACCGGGCCCCTGCGGCCCAGGGACCCGACACAGGTGGAGAGTGGGCCCTGGGACGGCCATCTTGACTCGTGCAGCCCGCAGCGCGACCCACGGGGAAGGAGTTGACTGCCTTGGCTGCCACACCACCTCGTCGTGCATCCATATCCAACAGCGACCGGCGCCTTGAGGACACCCGGTGAGTGGCGCGCTTCCCCTGGCGTTCGGCCCTTCTGCCTCTACAGCATCCACGCAGCACCTCCCTAAGCAACCCCGGGGCTGCTAGCCTTGCTGGACACTTACGCGGCAGATCATCGCTGCCCTATTGCCCGGGAGCGGCGGCTGGCTGAGCGGCCTGGAGGCCTCTTAAGTGACTGGTCTCTCATCCTGACTGGCGGCGGGCGGCCAGGCGCCTTGATCGACGGCGGGGGAGCCCCTGGGGCGGACACTCCTGGTAGCTGTGCGGAGACTTCCTACAGGGTGCACCAAACTAGACGGCTCCACGCACCCATTGCGCCACACTAACTAGGGGCTGCACACGGGCCGGGGCGGACATTGGCTGGCACCACCAAGACAACTGCAGCATTCGCCTGGAACAACCAGAGGCTCGGCACCCCAGCAGACTGGCCCTGACCGCGCCGGATTGGCTGCAATACCGCGGCAGTAGCCCCCATCCCTGACTCATCGTCCTGGGGGCCAAGAAACCCCCACATCTAGTGGATGTGGTCTGGTGGGGTCCACGCTCCTGACTAGCTGCTGCACCGGCCTCCCCCGCCGCGTCTGCGGGCCCGGGCGACACGGCGGCTGGGCTCCACCATCCTTCCGGGCACTGTGGGCCCGGACTGCCTGACCCGTGTCGGGGGGCCCACCGATGAGGGACACCGCTGTTCACTGCACTACGGCCTCCTACTGGACCTTCCAGCCTTGACGGGCTCTCCACGGTTGGCGCCCTCTGGGCTTCCGCTTCGATCCGGAGCGTGGGCATAGCCTTATAGCAGGAGCAGTTGTATGACTCCCGCCTTGCGCTTAACCCTCTGCCTGTCTTCTACCTTACCAGGGGCAAGGATGGCCTCGGCCCGAGCCCGGAGAGAGAAGTCCTTCAAAGAAATCTTGCTCAAACAACCCGGGGGTTCCGAGACGTCCCAAGGAGCGTCCAAAGACCTAAGGCACACAGAACCCAGTGACGAGGCGGACGGCCCGGCTACAAAAGCTTTCATGCGGGAACTGTTTTCTGCCATAAAGGAGGACATCTTGGAACTGAAGGGGCAACTCGCATCGGATCTCAAGGACGTACGCCGCGATGTCGACGAGGTGGGGGAAAGAGTAGCTGTATTAGAAGAACATGACCTAGCGAGAGAAGAGGATCTTCACCAACTGCAACAAGAGGTCCTCCGACTGCGGGACCAAAATCTAGACCTCCAGGCACACTCGGAGGACCTGGAAAATCGATCCAGAAGGAATAACATCCGCATCCGTGCGGTGCCCTGGAAGGCGGAAGGAGAAGACCTGAGAGGCTACGCCCTGTCCCTCTTCCAGCAAATCCTGGGTGACAACTGTCCGCAACAGATTCGGATGGATTGCGTCCACCGTGTGGGCCTCCCCAGAGGCGGAAAGGCCCCCCCGCCCGATGTGCTGGTCTGTGTACATGACTTTCAGCTGAAAGAACAAATCCTACGCCTGGCGAGAGTGGCCCAACCGATCCAATTCAGAGGACACACACCGGTCCTCTTTCAAGACCTGGCAGCGTCGACCCTAGCCAAACGGAGAGAATTCCGCGGCGTTACGTCTCATCTTCGGGACAAGGGGATTCCGTACTCATGGGGCCATCCATTTCGAATTATTTTCAAGCACCAAGGGAAGTTGAGACAGATACGCTCTCTCTCTGAAGCTATGGACCTCTTAGGAATCTCTGCTGACACGCATTTGACGCCAAGGAACAGTCCCTCAAAGCCCGACCAGAAAACACTCCCCCGCTGGCAAACGGTTGGCAAGCCTCTGACCTCCACCAGGCCCGGCCCGGAAGAGATAGCGAAGGAGCGCGATGCAGTCCTCTCCACACTCTCGCAGTCCCAGGACCACCCACGCACGCCGTGAGCCACCCTCACTTATACCACGGGAATGGGAGCACAGTTGCAGAGCCGGGGGAGCCCTGGAGTAGTCCACCCCTTCAGACTTCCCGGACTTCCCCAGCTTCCTGATACCGAGTTCGGAATTCTCTATCGAGGCTCCATCCCCTCCGGAGATTTTCCACCAGACAAACTTTAGTCTCTTGCTTCTCCTCATTGTCCCAAGCCTTAGTCACACGACGTCTGGTCTTCTTGTTGGCCACCATATGATCATACTCCTCTGGGACTGTGCCCCCGTGGGCCGTACAGTTGTGTACTGTTCATGTTGGGGTTCTTTCTTCTCTTTCGCTCTCCTTTCTTGCTTTCATGGGGTTTTTTTTCTTTTGGGGACTTACCATCTTAAGTGTAGCACCTGTTGCTCCTCCGCCCGTGCCCTCGCCTGCCCCGGTCCACTTCCTCTACAGCGCTCCCTATGTCCCCCCTGCACAGCAATTATGCACTTAACCGTTGCCTATGCCTAGAGCCCTGAAAATTGTTAGCCTAAATGTCCGTGGCCTAAATCACCCTGCGAAGCGCACTGCGATTCTCTCACTCCTCGAGCAGTCTGAGGGTGATATTTGTATGCTCCAGGAGACCCATTTACTTGCTAAAGACACTCCACGTATGCGTTCCCGCCGCTTTCCGCGCCAATTGTGGTCCTCTGGAGCGGCGAAAAAGAATGGGGTGGCCATTTTACTGGGGGCTAAATTTGAGGGCAAAGTCTTGTCTACCTTCTATGAGTCTAAGGGGAGGGTTTTGGCTCTTAGGATTCAATGGGGCTCGACAGTCTTCACCTTACTCAACATATACGCTCCCAATTCACAACAAGAAGCATTCCTTCGCAGACACTTGACGGAAGGGTTGGCGTCGCCGGACTCAGCGCTAGTAGTAGGTGGGGACTTCAACCTGGTGATGGATAACGACTGGGACAGATCAGGGCAGCGCTACACGCAGATAGGAGCCCTCTCTCCCGAGGGGAAACATTGGTTAGCGGAAAATGGCCTCCATGATGTCTGGCGCCTGCGACACGCCGACATGCGCGACTACACGCACTACTCGGCAGCACACAAAACCTATGCGCGACTAGACATGCTACTGGTTTCCGATGCACTCCTCCCCAGGGTTCAAGACACGTCAATAGCGGTACGCTCCCTTTCGGATCATGCACATGTATCCCTCTCCCTACGGCCCGAGGGAATTGGTTATACACCTGCCCGTTGGCGGCTCCGAGTGGGTCTCCTACACTCCCCCGAGGTGGTCAACGAGGTGCGCTCCAAAATTAAGGAGTATATATCCTTTAACGACATCGGCGAATCCTCCCTTGCCGTGGTTTGGGACGCACTTAAAGCGGTTCTGCGCGGGACATTCATGGCCATCTCCTCGGCTGAGACACGTAGACGGAAGGAGGCCCGCCTAGCTCTTGAGCAGGAAGTGACAGAACTAGAGGCGATACACAAACGCACCGGGGCACCTCGGGTGTGGCGCGCGATGGAGAAGAAACGAACCCTCCTTAAACGCCTCGATTTAGATAGGGCCGACTACGCCCTAATCCGCCTACGACATAAGTTCTACTTGGGAGGGGACAAGTGCGGGAAGGTGCTGGCGCAGAAATTACGTGCGCAGGCGGTGGCGGGGGCCATCTCATTCCTCAAAAGCGCTAGCGGAGAGGAGCTCCATTTAGATTCCCAGATCGTCGAAGAATTTCACGATTTTTATCACACCCTTTATAGCCCCGATCACCAGAATGTACCTGACGCCCGGGATTACCTGACGGCGAGCCAATTCACCCGCCTTCCGCAGGCAGAAGCGGATCCTCTCGAGAATCCTATTCGACTGGAGGAAGTTATTTCCGCCATTGCTAAATTGAAGTTAGACAAATCGCCCGGCCCTGACGGGTACCCGGCTCTTTTTTACAAAACGTTCTGTCATGAACTGGCCCCCCTCCTCACTCGCCTATTCAATTCCTTTCAGGACAGTGGGGCAATGACGGACTCAATGGGTGAGGCAGCGATGTCTGTGCCCCTGAAACCTAATAAGGATCCGAGCCAATGCATCTCTTACCGCCCGATTTCGCTGCTCAACATAGACGCGAAATTGTTTACTGGCATACTGGCCTTATCGACCCGGACCAAGCAGGATTCATCCCCACGCGGCAAGGCAGCGATAACACCAAGCGCCTTCTGCACCTCATTGACAGTGTTCATCGCTCTCAGGTCGGCGCAGTACTCTTCTCAGTCGACGCGGAGAAGGCGTTCGACAGGGTGTGCTGGCCATTCCTGTTTGACGTCCTCCGTAGTTTCGGTTTCGGCCCCCGCTTTATCACTTGGATACAGTGCATATATCAGTCCCCTCGGGCGTTCGTGCGGGCTAATGGGGTCTCCTCAGCTTCCTTTAAGATTGGGCGGGGCACCAGGCAGGGGTGCCCCCTCTCGCCCCTTTTATTCGCCCTCTACCTAGAACCCCTTGCACAGAAAATCCGAGACCATCCCGATATTCAAGGCCTCAAGTTCGGGGGTGAGTACCATAAGGTAAGTCTATATGCCGATGATATCATCCTTTCCCTCGCGCAGCCACTTGCGTCACTTCCGGCACTAATGGACGAACTCGAGGCCTTCGGCCGAATTTCGGGCTTTAAAGTGAATCCCACCAAATCCCAGGTACTTAACCTGTCCCTACCACAGGCACAGCTAGAGGCACTCCAACGATCTCTCCCTTTACACTGGTCACATGATCCTGTCCCATATCTGGGCATCCTTCTGACCCCCTCGATTCCACGCATGCTGGAAGTGAACTACACGGCCCAAGTGGCACAGACGCGGAAAACTCTAGACGGATGGGCTAAACACACACTCTCGTGGTTCGGTCGCATTGCAGCGGTCAAAATGACGCTCTTGCCGCGTATTTTGTACCTATTCCAGATCCTTCCATTAACTCCGCCTCCTGGTACGGTGAGGACACTTCAACTCGCTTTAAATAACTTCATCTGGGGCAAGAAGAAGGCGCGCCTTTCCCTAGCGCAACTCTCACGCTCCAGAGACGACGGAGGGGTAAGGTTACCTCTCATTCATAGATATTTACAGGCGGCACTGTTGCGCTATGTCTTGGAATGGAATCGTCCTCTGTCGGAGAAACACTGGACCTTCATGGACCAAGCGGTAGCTGGCGCAAATGTCTGGCGGGAAATTTGGCTTTTCCGTCGCCTCCGCGCTTGGGGCCTTTACTCCTCCCCGGTCACTGCAGCCACCATGAAAGTGTGGGATACAGTAGCAACTGCGAAAGGCCTCACAACTTTTCCCTCTCCTATGACGCCCCTAGTGGATAACCCAGATTTTCCTCCGGGTTTGAAGTCCGGGGTCGCGCAGAGGTGGAGAGAGGCGGGCTTTAAGAGACTAGGACACCTTTTTGATCCTCAAGGCATCATTCCGTTTAGCCGGGTACGCTCCGACCTTGACCTCCCCGCGCCGATGAATACTATGATTTACAACTACGACACTGGGCTACCTCTAGGGCGTGCCTCTCACAGGCCTCACGTAGGCTTACTCCTTTCGAACAATGGGTAGCAAAGAAAAAGGATGATAAACACCTCATAACTGACCTCTATGTGCTCCTTACTCCAGGTCAGAAAGGGGTTCGCACTCGTGGACAGCTTCGGTGGGAGTCAGAGTTGGGCAGGGCTCTCACAGATAAGGAATGGGATAGCATACACTATAGAGCGCACCACACAGCATATAATACAGCTGGGACGGAATCGGCATTTAAGGTCGCGACCTATTGGTATCTCACCCCTGCCCGGATTCATCAGTGGAATAAAACCACACGGAGGAGTGTTGGCGGGGTTGTGGGATAACGGGCTCACTAGCGCACCTCCTCTGGCACTGCCCGCGACTAGAGCGATTCTGGGACTCGGTTCTCAATGATATTGATGCGGCTTTTGACACGGAGATACCTCGCTTCCCAGCGTACATCCTCTTAGGGCTCCCCAACCCTCTTACCTTTCCTCTGCGGTCGCTTCGCGGCAGGCAAATGGCATTGGCTCTCCTCGCGGCGCGTCAGGCGGTCCTACTACACTGGGGCACTACAACGGTGTCAGAACACCCTACATGGTTACATCGGTTGTGGATGACATTGGCAATGGAACGGCTCTCCCTACTTCAAACACAGAAGGGCGAGAAATACACTGAACTCTGGGCCCCATTCATAGCTTTACTATCGAGGGATCTCCGCGAGGTCACCTGCCCCAAACTCCTGCAGGTCCTGCGCTTGATACCCTCCCCATCAGCTGCACACACCGCTGCCATAGCGTAAAAGGGAGCGGCTGGGTCACTGGAGCGCGGCTCCCCAATAGCACATGTCACCCGGATACGGAGTCCCCCATTAATTTCTCCTTTCTTTTGGCTTCTTGGTATGGGAGGGGTGGGCGGGTGGGAGGGGGCTTCCTTTTTCTCTGTATGGTTGTTTCCACCTTTAGTTGACTCTTGCCACGGGCCACACTGATGTCGAAGTTACAGGCCACACATTGGCTGTTGCACTGACTATTTGATGTCTACCTCCGAGAGGTTGGCCCGACTACAGCGCCTCCGGTTCGCCCTTGATAGCACTGTTGGTAGCCGCCGGCCCACGTGGTTGTAGGCAGAAGGCTGTGTATAACTTCTGAGTCACCTTTCAAATGTTTAATAAAACAGATTTGTTCCATAAATATCCCAGAAAGGCATAAACCCAATCACGGCTGATAAGTGATCCTTTCTGAGAGGTATAAACCCAATTACTGATGATTATAAAGCAGTTCCAAGTAAGGGTATAAATATCCTAGAAAGGCATAAACCCAATCACAGCTGATTATAAAGCAGTCCTAAATATAGGTGATTATCTCAGAGAGGCATAAGCCCGATCACTGCTGATTATAAAATAGTTCCAGGTTTGTGTGTGAATATCCTAGAGAGACATAAACCCAATCAAGGCTGATAAGTGATTATTTCTGAGAGGCATAAACCCGATCACTGCTGATTATGAAGCAGTCCAATCGACGTACAGGCAAATATCACAGAGGCGTTATCCATATCATTGCAGATTCACAGCAATCTGTCGCACTAACTAACTAGTGCTACTAGGCATCAAGCCCCAAATAAATGCCATGTGCCATATGATAAATTAAGGGGGAGCTCGCTCTCACTTTAACCCCAGCAGCATATCACAGTAGAAGCATTATATACCATGTGAGGGTAGAAGGACTCGCTCACTCTCCAAACCAGGGAAAATAAACCTGGAACGGATCTTGTAAAAAGGAGAGTAGCAGTGAGAAACAAAACCTGAGCCAACATCATTTTACACCTCACATAACTGTGGGGGCCAGAGATTCACACTTAACATTCAGATTTATGGCTATGAGACACTCTCAAGAAAGGAAATCTTCCAATAAAATCAACAACGATATCACCATTTGAGGTATGTTTTAATTATGTTTTTTACTTTTATTTTTTATTTCCATCTCTTTCTTACTAGTCCTGGTACACTCTACTCCACATATCCTGAAGTACCCTTTCTCTTACTTCCACTCACCTTTGCTCTAGCAGCACTTTCCTCTATCCATAACCTTACATTTTTCATAGCTTTCTCAGTGTTTTGGTAGAAAACTGAACAAACAACAGTGCATGCTACTCTGTTTTCAGCTGCGATGTTTGCGACTAATGTAAAATGAGCTTTCCAACCCCAGAATGCAGCAACATCTGCAATCCTCAACATCTCTTCCCTGTAATGTGTTTATTTGGATTCTCTGCAGCTTTTAAGGGACATGCAGCTCTGTTCTCTTTTAGTGTAGTTACAATCCATCAGATTTACACCAGCCTCATGATTGTGACATAGGATTCCCACAGCACAAGATAACATTTAGTTTATTGCAAAGCCATGTTACAGCATCTGCGCATTAAATCAGATCAGAAACTGAAAATCTTCTCTGATGGTATGTCAAACCATCTCGATCACCTCCGTCTGACTGCAGGTGCTGGATAAACCAAACAGGTGTACTTTTACGTCTGATGTATGAAATGCCCATCTTTTGCCTGGTGTACCCCCAGACCTCTGCCTTGACCGTTTTTGTTGGCTGTACATCTCTGCACTTTACCCCTCCTAATGAGTAGTAACGTGCCTGTGCCCCTCCTTTACACATGGTTGTATGGCTTATTCCTGACTGGTCTATTTAACTTGCCTACAAGTCTCTAGTGTGTGGAACAATGTGTTCTCAAGGACTGTAAGTACATGATGCTAGTGGGCTGCATCACCCATTGTGCCACCAGTACAGTGACATTGAAAACCAGACTGCAGGCCTACAATTGTAACTTGGCAACTGCAGGTTTAAACTGCAAAGTTTACCTGTCATAATAACCCCATTTGACAGGCTTAAACCTTCTTTTTACATATTCATTTGTTGCCCCTGAGTAGGCCTTTCCGCCCATAAGGCAGGGCACATGGTATTTAAAAGTAGGACATGACAAAGTTTAATGTCAGACATGTCCTTAGAGTGACAAAGCCCAAAAACGATTTCTACTGTAGCAAGGATGGCTGTTCCATAGGAAGGCTCAGAATTCTTTTAGAATATTTTTTATTGCCATTTTAATATTTACATAGACATTGTACAGGCTAAAGAAGCATCTAGTTCCGCACAAACAGTGCGGTTATATTAACTCGCTACTAAACAATGCAGCCAATTAAACGGTTCCAGATTATAAAGAAGTAAAACGAGTATAACCTGCAGACAAGGTTGGGGGCACATAAATGAGTGCACGTAGGCATAGGCGACATTAACTGATGCAAGAGATACAACAGAATAGAACTAATTGCACCTGCAATGAACGCAATGATCTTGCACTCAGTATACGTGACAGAGGTAGTAATACGAAGATTGTGAACAAACAAGGATGTACCCGGGGATTCGTAGAGAAAATGATGCGGTCAGACAGAGGCCCTACCAACGGCAGAAGGCATTGTGCAATAGGGGAACAGCCCAGAGGGACTGCTAAGAGGGCTGTTCTGCAATTTGCCCAGAGTTTCTCCAGGAGTTTATCCCAGCTATCAGAGATGGGGTATTTGCAGAGGCCTCTTCTTTCCTCTCTATGCAAGGCTTTACTCTCAGTCTGCGCCCATGGAGAGTGCCCAGGCAGAGGAAGGAGGGGAGTTTGACGCCTTCAACTTCTGGGTGAGCAGGCATTTTGCTACGATGAGGGCCACGTCCATGAAGTGTGTAACTGCCCTGTTTTTCTTGGTGTGGCATATTAGACCCAGTAAACACACTTCCCGGGTATATGCTATGGTGAGGCCCGTGCATCGCGCCAGGTGTGTCATAACATCCAGTCTATATCCTGCCAGTGACAGACAGGACCAAAACATATGTAGGAAATCCACGTCTGGGGTAAGGCAATGGGGGCAAGTAGCATCCATGCAGTTATAATATCAATTGATTAAGTGGAGAATTAAATATGCTGTGTGCAATATATAAACTTGTAATAATTTGAAGCAGGCATTTCGGGACACTAGGGTAGGGTAAGCTAGTATCGTCTGCCATTCCCTATCTGAACAACTGCGGACCAGGTCTGTGTCCCAATGTTGCCGCAGTGCAGTAGGGAAATGGCCATGTGGATGCACAGGGAGCAGGTCAAGTGTCGACCCTTCCCCATTACGTGTACGTATTGTATTGTAAGGTGTTGCAGAGGTTCCTGTTGTATGCATCTCCAATACTATCCCAGTGATCAGATAAAGGAAGCGTATAGTAGGAATTGCCCCGGTGGAAGACCAGAGTCCACAAGGAGCTCCTCTGTGGGTATGAGGATCCCTTTCTGGTATAAATCACCTACACTCTGTAGACGCGCCGTGTGTCAGTTCCCTGCTGGAGGTCGCCATGGCTCCCCACGGCATGCCAAGCAGTGGAAGGACGGGGTGTAAGGTGTCACCAATCGGATAAGAAAGAAGGTCCTATGGAAGTAACAACATGCAACCTGAAGCAGGAGTGCATGTGGTAGTGGCGCCCAAGTCAAAGGGTGAAAAGTGTAAAACAAGCGTTCCAGGTCCTACTGGGGGAGGATGGTCACAGTGTCCTCCAATTGGCTTCCAACAAACCAGCATGCCACCCACTGCAGTTGCGAGGCCAGGAAATAGTGTTCAAAATTGGGCACACCCAGGCCACCGCATTCTGGAGGATAGAGCTTAGGGAAGGCCACCCTACGGAGTGTGTTATGCTATATAAAAACGTCAATTAAGAGTTCTATGGACCGAAAGAAGGGTGTGTGGATATATAAGGACAGCATAACCATCTTCGTGAGGGCCACTCTGCCCGCCACCGAAAGTGGCAGGGCCTGCCAGAACCTAATTTGCACATGTGAAGTAGACACTGCGCGGACCAAGCTACAATCTAAAAGGCTGGCTGATGCACGATAAATATGTATGCCCAAGTATTGGAACATGGACGGATGCCAGTCAAGACGGACACAGCCGATGTAGAATGCCGGGTCAGGCGTGTTAGCCTTGAGTGGGAAAAAGCAAGACTTGGCCCAATTGGCCAGAAACTGCAGCATATCAGGTGAGCAGCTGTTCAATGGTGGGTGGTATTGCATGTATGTTGTGAGGGTAAAGGAGCATGTCCTCTGCGTAGATCATGACGGATCGTGTGCCATCCCGAGGGGTATACCCCATTCTTGGCCCTGCGCATGCAGAAGGTGGGCTAAATGCTCCATCACCAGGGAGAACAGGACAGGGGACAATGGCCAACTCTGTCAAGTGCCTCTATGTATCTTTATTGGGTCTGATATATGGCAACCTCTCTTAACCCTTGCCATAGGGTTGTTGTACAGTAATTTGACTAGTTGGAGAAAACGGGTTCCCAGACTATATTGAGAGAATACTTCGAATAAATGGGACCATTCTAGGGAGTCAAATGCCTTTTGCAGATCAAGTACCAGGTATTCCAACTGCGGATTCTTCTGCAGGGCTTTTTCCAGTATCCGAAAGAAACGGCATAGATTCAGAGAGGTGCTCCTGGCCGGCACAAAGCCATTCTGGTCAGGGTGACCAGCTGTGGGACCAAGGAGCCCAGCCTGTCAGCTTGAATCTTCGCCAGAATTTGTAGTCTGTATTTAGAAGCGCAAGGTGTCTGTAGGTTTCCAGCTCGGTTGAGTCCCTCCCCGGTTTGGGCCGCGAGATGAGTAAGGTATCGTTCAATGTGGGTGGTAAACAGCCACTGACAAGGATTCATCGTATATCGTTTTTAGGTCTCGCCTGCACAGCGCTTGCGAAATCTGTTGTAAACCAAAACAGAAAAAGACCTAGTACTTACCATTGGTTGGCTCCCACAGGGCTTTTGTTTCCTTGAGTCTAATTGGTCAGGCCATCCTGTTTCTTCCTACTTCCTCCCGGGGCTGCTTCAGCGTGTTTGCCGTGGAGCTTGGATCAAGTATAGTTTCCTGCCTGTGTCCAGTCTCCTTCCACTGGCCACAGGCTTCTTCTAGGTAGTTTTTCTTTTATTTTGGGCATGCCCTCTTCGACAGTGCATGTCTCTGCAGTCGTGTCCCACTCACTTGTCTTGCTTTCACCACCCCACCCCCCCCCCTCCCACTGACCATTGTCGGTGCTCCCGACCACCTCTCCCCTCCCGCTGCTGCTTCCCACACGTCCTCGTGTTTGAGGGACTTGGGTTTCAATTTTCAGTACAATTTGTGTGGGTCCTCACCAAATACTCACCCAATTGCTGAAACCATTTCATGTAGTAAGCAAAGATAACGCTACAGCCGCACTAGCGATGCCGGTACGCAAGGTAATCAGTTAATTAAGATTTACCTGCCCCACTTCGGTGCATCACATGCGCAAGAGCCCCAGTATCACACCACGAAACCGTATTTGTTAGGCAATGAGGAATCCACTCCAGCTACGCACATCGTTTGCTAGGTGTTCAAAGCACGCTTATGTATCAGAGGCGTATTTGCTAAGCCTGCTAATTTCTAAAGAACGTGTTTTTTAAAACTGTAATGTAGTTTAGTAGTATTGCTCTGTTAGACCTGGCATCTTTGGTGTGTTTTTCCCCTGTCTTTTTTGTTTCTGACCTCCTGTTTTTGACTGTGTGCTGCATTTAGTTTTTGTTGGTTTTAGAACTCTGGATACTCTACCACTGCTAATCAGTGCTCACATGCAAGTGCTCCCTGTGTAAATTGTGATTGGTGATCCATGATTGGCATATGTGATTTACTGGTAAGTCTGTAGTAAAGTGAAATCTGTGTGCCCAGTGCCTGTAATACAAATGCTATTGGGCCTGCAGCACTGATTGTGCCACCCACATGAGTAGCCCTGCAACCATGTCTCAGACCTGCCACTGCAGTGTCTGTGTGGGCAGTTTTAAACTGCCATGTCGACCTGGGAACTGCACCCACTAGCCAGGCCCAAACCTTCCCTTTTTCTACATGTAAGGCATCCCTAAGGTAGGCCCAAGGTAGCCCCTATGGGCAGGGTTCAGTGTATTTAAAAGACAGGACATGTACTGGTGTGTTTTACATGTCCTGATAGTGAAATAATTTCGTTTTTCACTATTGCAAGGACTATCTCTACCATAGGTTATCATTGGAACTGCTTTGTAACCTCTTACAAGTGTAACGTCCAATTGGGAAGAGATAGAAATTTGGAGTCTGGTGTCCCTGAACTCACAATTTAAAAATACATCTTTCAATGAAGTTGTTTTTCAAATTGCGTGTTTGAAAATGGCACTTTTAGAAAGTAGGCATTTTCTTGCTTTACCATTCTGTGCCTCTGCCTGTGGAAACCACGTCTGGTTTAGACTGACAGTTAGGGTGTTTGTGCATTCACTCTAGACAGTCACACAAAGAGAGCTGATGTGTGCCCTGCATATCCTGACGGCTTCCTGAGCTAGAGTGGAGAGAGGAGTTGGCATTGACACCTGAATAGGGCTGTGCCTGTCCTCACACAAAGCTGTCTCCACCTCCCTGTAGTGTGTCTGGAGCCAGGGCGGGGAAAGGCAGGGTCTTGGGCACTACAAAGACTTTCCTTTGAAGTTTGCCTACTTCAAAGGCAGAAACTAGTATAAGTACTGGAGCTGTGACACCAATCAATCAATCAGGGGTTTGTACAGCGCATCTACTTACCCTTGAGGGTCTCAAGTGGAGAGGTGTGGTGCAGCGGCCAGGGCAGCTGACTTCGGAGCACAGGGCTCACGATTCGATCCCCGGCTCCGGCGGCAGCTCAGCTCAGCACCATGTGACTCTGGGCAATAGCTCACTTAATTTCCATGACGGCCCCCAGCGCCTTGAGACCCGTAAGGGTGAGTAGTTCGCGCTTTACAAATACGGATTTATATTTTATTTTATTTCAAGGCGCTAGGGGGACGGGTGGCGGGGACCATAACTTCAGAACACTTCTGGACTAAGATGAGATTTTGCTGAGAAGAAGAGCTGGAAAAGCAGTAGGAAGGGAACTGCCACTCTGCTTGTTGCTGTGTTGGGCAGTGAAAGGTCTGGACTTTGTTTTCACCATCCTGCTTGTCAAGGTTCTCCAAGGGCTTGTGTGTGCTTGCGTCCTGTTGGAAGTCTCAGGGCCATCAAAGACTTCATCTACAGCCCCTGAACTCCTCTGCTGGGAGTTCTGACCTGCCACGTGGTGCCAATTCGAGTTCTGGGCCCTTGGAGGTGGCTTCTGCTGCAAGAAGAGAAGAAAATCCATGCACCAACCTTCAGCACCTGTTTTTCCAGCTGCAGTCTTGCTGTGTGGTTGTAAAAACAACGCATCACTGCAGCGCAGCCGAATAATCAACGAGGCACATGCCGTAGATTGCAGCAGACCAAGCACCGTGTCTTCAACATCCGAGACACCCGTTCCAACTCTGACGAAGGCCATGCTGTGTGGCTGAAGCATCACTTGCATCGCGGCTGGGAAATCGATGCAGCGCCTGCTTCGCAGCCGCATCGACCCAGCGCGACCAGATTTTTCACGCATCGCACGTGTGCGCTAAGTCTTTATCGACATTGCCCAGCAGTAAGGAACCGAGGCCGAGTGTCCAAGACTCAACGCATCACCTCCCCTTGCAGAAGGGAATTGACGCATCACCTCCCCTGACAACAAGGAATCGATGCATCACCTCCTCTGCATCTTAGCAAGGAATCGACTCATCACCTCCTCTGGCAGTAAGGAATCGACGCATCACCTTCTCTGAGAGTAAGGAATCAACGCATTGCTTTGTTTTCAACGCCTCATCTCCCCTGCGCCTGTTTTCATCTTTTAATTTTGATTCATCCCAGGTACTTTGCACTAAAAAGTGAAGCATCCACAGTTTACCATGAACCGAACTGTTGGAAACTTCTACAAGTGATAACTTTGCTTATGTATGTTGGATTTTTGTCGTTTTGGTCGTGTTTTATTTAGATAAAGATTGGTTATTTTTCTAAACTGGTGTGGTGTCCATTTGTAGCGTTTTCACTGTGTTACTGGGTGTTTATGTACAAATACTTTAAACATTGCCCCTGAGATAAGCCTGACTGGTAGTGCCAAGCTACCAAGTGGGTGAGCCGGGGACATCTTAGCTGTGTAATCCCCTTACCCTGGCTAGAGCAAGGGTCCCTACCTGGACAAGGTGCAAGCCACTGCCAATTAGAGACCCCCATTTCTAACATTGGTGGTCAGCGGTAAGTGACATACAGTGATTGGTGTACACTACTATCAGATAGCATACCATTACGCAACCACACACTGTTTTTTCTTTTTACCTTCTTGAGTTTGGATACTTTTTGAGCTTTCTGCTACAACCATGTCTAATTCTAGAGAATCATCAATTGCCCCTGCAGATTTCATTTTTGAGGAGGACAGATTGGAGTCCTACAATGTGCTGCAACTTAAGCAAATCTGCAGGGACCGCAAGGTTCAGTTCAAACGCCTCACCAAAAAGGAGGAGCTACAAAAGGCGCTGAGGGCCTGGGTAGCTGCCAGGAATGCCAGTGGTCACTCTGAAGAACGGTTGAGGGGATTGAGGAACAAAATTTGCATGAGGATATACTGATGGTTCATGATCTGCCTGAAGGGAAGGTGCCCTCCAGGGCAGGAAGAAGTGTCTCATCTAAGGGTCTGTCCCCAGAGGAGCTGGAGAACATGTGTGGACAGGAGGCATGAGTTGGAAATCGAAAAGCTCAAAAAAGATAGGGAGCTCCAGGTGGAGCTGACCAGGCTCAAAATAGAGGACAAAAAGATGATTTTGGATCAAGAACTGAATTTAAGGGAGCTGGATTTGAAGTCCAAGTCCAGCCTAGATGGTGGCAGTGTTAATTCCGTCCAGTTGGAGCAAAAAGTGTACATCCCTAAGAGCTTGACACAGGATTACAGCAAGGAGATAGACATAGATCTGTGGTTTAAGGGTTATGAGGCAGCCTTACAGATGCACCGGGTCCCTAAGAGAGATTTGAGGGTGGGTCTGTGAAAGCATTTTTCAAAAGAGGATCAGAGTTCTTTGTTGGCACTCGGGTCACCAGAGGCCCTTATCTACCCAGAGATTAAAGAAGTCCTGATCAAGAGGTATTGCCTTACTCCTGAGAGGTACGGGGTCACGCTTAGGGAGAATAAGAAGCTGGAGTCCCAGACCTGGTTGGAGTGTACTGGTACATTTTGCAGAGCACTGGATGGTTGAATGAAGGGCAGCAGAGTGACAGATTTTCAAGTGCGTTATAATTTGATTGCATAGGAGCACTTGTCTAGTCTGTGTTTTCCAGAGCTGCGCCAGTACTTGACTGATAGTAAACTTACTGACCTCAGGAAGCTTGCTATGGAGGCAGACCGTTGGCTCAGTACCACGGTCCAAAGGAGGTTGTATGGAGGAGACTCCGCCAAAGGTGGGCAGGGTCCCAACAGAACAGTGTGTGTGTGGGGTGGGGGCGGCAGGGGTGGGGGGGTAAACAGCAGGAGTTCTCTAAAGGGCTGCAAACTTGTTCCCAGGGTAAAGTTTCCGTCCCCAAGGTGATAAGAAACCATGGAACTCTTCAGGGAAGCCTGGAGAGAGGGGTCCCAGGGAATATTAAGCTTGTGATCAGGAGGGTCCACCGCAAGCGGGCACAGCCCCCACCGGTGGGCAGACACGGGTGATGGCTAGTGTAGAGCTTAGCAAGGAGTTGGTCCCAGGAGGGTGTGGGGACCCAGTTGGGATAAGCCTTGTCTCACTAGGAAACAGTGAGATGGCCCAGAGAAACTTAATGCCTGATAACACTAAGAAGTACAGGCAGAGTGGGTGACCACCAATGGACAGAGGGTAGAGACTCTGAGAGACACAGCAGACAGTGAGACTACTATCAGGTGTCACCTGGTGTCTGAAGAGCAAGTAGTCCCTGAAGTACTTCACCAAGTTGTGACAGTAGACAACAGTGAGTGCTTTTGTAAAGTGGCCCAGGTTCCCTTTGAGCGGGCGGGGGGGTCTCAGGTTCCTGGTGAGTAGCTGTGAACCCATCCATGCCTGTGGATTGTCTGCTGGGGAACAACCTGGAGCATTCTGCCTGGAAGGAGGTAGAGCTCAGGTCGCACTTGGAGATGTTGGGGTTGCCTGAGTGGACCTGCATGACCACACGGTCCATGGCAGCCCAGGGTAATCAAGAGGAATTGGAGTTTGATACGGTGGGGCAGGGGGCGTGGGCTGAACCTGAGGGGGATGCCCCGGTACCTGCAGAGGTAGGTGAACTGCGAGACTTACCTGAGCTGACCCATTGGCAGCAAGAAGGGAGTCCCACCAGGGAAGAGTTCTGCGCGGAGCAGAAGGCATGACCTACTCTTGTGGGTCTTAGGCAGCAGGCCGAGGACCAGGCAGCTGGCAAAGAGGCCAGGTCGCATTTGATTTACTGGGAGAATGGTCTCCTGTATAGCGAGCCTAAGGTTGCTGAGCCTAGGGCCGCCCATGTGCTGGATGTACTCCTGCGCTTCAGAACCTTCCTCCTGGGGTTGGCTCATCATGTGCCTTTGGCAGACATTTGGGGCAGGGCAAGGCCTTTGACAGGCTTGTCACCCTCTTTTACTGGCCCCAAATGCGAAGGAAGTCAGATACATTTTGTAGGTCTTGTCAAACTTGCCAGGAAACTGGCAAGAATGGGGGGAAGTGTAAGGCTCCCCTCCAACCGTTACCTTTTGTGCGCACCCCTTTCGAGCAGGTGGGCATCGACATTGTGGGGCCTCAGGATCCCAAGACAACCATGGGCAACAGGTTTATCCAGGTCTTGGTGGACCATGCCACCCGGTACCTGGAAGCTATCCCTTTAAAGACAGTGAATGCGCCCATCATGGACCGGGCAATCATGGGGATCTTTACCTGTGTGGGTTTCCCCAAGGAGGTGGTATCTGACCGGGGTACCAACTTCATGTCACTGTACATTAAGGAGTGTGGGGTGAACTACAAATTCACCACTACTTACCACCCACAAAGTAATGGGTTGGTTGAGAGATTAAACTGTACCCTGAAAGGCATGATGGGGGTCTGTCAGAACCCATGAGGCATAAGTGGGACGTCCTCTTGACATGCCTTCTCTTTGCCTACAGGGAGGTACCGCAGAAAGGGGTTGGCTTTAGCCCCTTTGAGCTGCTGTACAGGAACCCTGTTAGAGGACCTCTCAATTTGGTCAAGGAGGGCTGGGAGGAAGCTACCAGGAAGCCCCCCCAGGATGTATTTAGCTATATGCTGGCCTTCTGAAACCAGACAACCCTCTTCAGGAAACTCGCTCAGGTGAACCTGGAAGCAAGCCAGGAGGATATGAAATGCTGGTATGACCAGAATACCACTCTAGTTGAGTTTCAGCCTGGTCAGAAAGTGTGGATGATGGAGCCTGAAGATCCCCATGCTCTACAAGACAAATGGTCTGGCCCCTATGGTGGGAAGGGGTGCAAGAGTTATGTCACCTACCTGATGGACTTGTGGACTCCTAGGAACACCTTGAGGGTCCTGCACATGAACCACCTCAAACCCCATTTTGAGAGGTCTGAGTAAGCCATGATCTTGGCTAATGATGATGGGGTGGAAGAGGTGAGTGAACCTCTCACTGACCTCCTGTCTGCCAAGGAGCGACCGAGTACAGTTTCCTGTCTGTGGCCAGTGTCCTTCCACTGGCCACAGGCTTCTTCCAGATACTTTAAAAAAAACAATTTGGACATGCCCTCTTCGAGAGTGCATATTTTTGCAGTCAAGTCCCACTGCCTCGCAACATTGACCGCGTCGTAGCCTTTTTTTTTTATTTACTTTAAGCCATATTGCACAGAAGCTCAACAGTTGCACATTAAAAAAACGTTAACGAAGCCAATAGATTTCGCATAGGTGAAACCTATTAGCTTTGCCAATGCTTGTTAAATGTGGTGCCAGCAAGGGGGCATAAGCTCTATAAAATTCAGACGGCAATCCATCAGGCCTGGGAGTCTTGCCCGTGGCAAGTGAACGTTTAGCCTCCTCTATCTTGAAGATCGTAATATCCCCATTAAGTTCCTCTCTGTGTTCGATCGAAGCCTGAGGCAGGACAGTGTCAGCGACGTGTAAAGCGTCACATAGTGGCATTTAAATGGGGCATAGATTTTCCTTTTCCTTTGTGTGTGTACTAGAACCCCCGCGTCAAACCAAACAGCCAATATGGATCACCGCTGTAACTCTTGTCGTATCAGCCACACCAGCAATGCTCTTGGTCTGTTGGTTTCGGCATGCGTATTAGCAGCGTGCGCTGCATATTTGAGGCAACGCAACCTCTCCAGCAATGCAGCGTGGTTTCACAGAGTCTTGATTATCTGTGCATAGCCTGTCACTGAGGACCTCGCCAGTTCCTCAAGTGTGAGTAGCCGCCGTTCCAAGTGGGAGATTTCGCCGTCAAGATGACGGCGCATGTTGAGTGTTTTGCGCAGGCAGTGTCCTCTAATGGATACTTTGAAGGCATCCCATTCTGTCAGCCTGGAGGTAGCGGTATTAGTGTTTATGTCAAAGTATTCCATTATACCAGCACTGATGGAGGTTCTGACTGGGGGATCCTTCAGTGTTGACGCCTGTAATCGTCGAGTGGGCATCGGGGGGAATGGAGGTGAGACGCATTCCCAGTTAAATTTCAGCTGCAGTGGGTTATGATCAGAGTGTGTCCTACTGAGGTAGTCTATGTGTGTGACGTGCAGGACTATGTCTGAGGTGCTGACAAACTGATCTATTCGGACATGTAATCTGTGTGAATAAAATGAGTTTATAACATAACATAACATGTGTATTTGTAAAGCGCACTTTCACCCGTAGGTCTCTTGGCGCTGAATAACAGATGTTTATTGTTACCCAACTCAATGGTACTCATTTTATCGACCTCAGATGGATGAAAGGCTGAGTGGACCCGCCGGGATTTGAACCTGTGACCATGAGGTTGAACACAGGTCCCTGCAGTGGATGCATTAGTCCACTGAGCCACCAGAACCGGCCATATCCGCGTAGTGGCTTGCGCTGGCGCCAGATGTCCGAGAGGTCCCAGTGTTGAAACCAGATGTGCAAGGCGTGAGCATTCGAGGTGGCCGTGGTGTGCGAGAGGGGCGAAATGAACGATCTAACGCTATATTGAGGACACTATTGAAATCTCCACCTCGCAGCCAGTGAAGTCCACTCCATCGTGCCAGTATTGTGGACAAAGAGCTTAAGAACAGAGGCTGTTTAGTGTTGGGTGCATATATTGCTCCAAGGCACACCTATTGGCCGTCCAAGCGACCTTCCACTAAAATGTATCGACCCTCATGGTCTATGACCTTGTGTGTGGCAGTGAAAGGGACCCCCGCCTTAATCCACACCAGCACTCCCCGGGCATAGGTGGAGTAGTTAGTGGAATACAATTGGCCCTCAACGCTTCTGCAATTGTAGAGTCTCTAGTTCTGTAATATGGGATTCTAGTAGAAACAGTATATGTGCATGTCTGCGGCGTAAGTATGAATACACAGCGTAACGCACGGAGAGGGGGTGTATTCCCCAGACATTCCATGTTATGATATTAGTGGCAGTCATCGTGTAGAGTTTTGAAGAGAAGGAACCCTGCCCTCCCCAGCGGGATAGCACCAGCCCCACCCTGAGCGACAGAAATAAAGTGAGTGTAGGCAATAACAACAAATAAAAAGAAACCAAGCATATAACATGCAATACTGTATTAAGGGAGCAGGGATACAACGGGTACCTGCTCAAACATGTAGAAAGAGAAAGACCAGTGTGAAGAGGCCGGTTCTAGGGGGTGGGCAGTGATGGGAGAGGGTGAAGCAGTGGCCACATCCTGTGTGAGGCAGAGGTGTAAATGGCCCTGGCAGCCACCAGACTTCCCATGCAATGTGTTGGGGGTTACGGGGAGTCAGAGGATGGGAAATGGTCTGGACTCCTGTGGGGAGGGGCAGTAGAGGCTCATCTGCGGCATTATTATGGGGGGAGAGGGAAAAGGAGGTTTCGGGGGGAATAGAGTGAGTCCGCACCATCCAGTTCAGTGACGTGTGTGAGATTACTGCGCACTCTGAACAGTCCGGGCATCATGCCCACGGGTTACCACAGTGTAGTGCAGTTGGGCAGAATCTACCCATGTGGGCGTTTCAGTCTGTGCCTTCTTGTGAGGGGTCATGGCCGAGCAAACAGGAACTAGAAAAGTAAGAATACAGCATGTCTATCCGCACCCCTCACCCCAGGTGGGGTGGCCTCAGTGGTGCCTCAAGTCCGACACGTGGATATAGACCATGTCTCAGGCCACAGAACAGTTCGAGATTGCTTCCCATTGTTTCCAAAGGTTGGCAATAGGTTCACCAGACAGAGAAATCAGGGGGGTTCACTATGTCTGAAAGCTTCAACAGTAAGCATGAACGAGCATAGCACACCAACAATTAAGTAAAAGGATATCGTCCGCCTTTTGGGGAGTTACCGTGGGCAGCATGTCAGAGCCCAGGGGAAGAGAACTGAGGTCAAAGACTCTTCATCTCCTGAGGATTTGGAGTTGTTCTTGCCTGCATTAGAGGGCGGGGTGGGGCTGCGGAACTCCGTTGCTGCCTGCAGCGCTCTCCGGGGCTCCTGGATGACCTCCTCTAAGTTCAGAGAGCAGGACATGTGGAGAGCAGTTGATGAGTCCCTCGTTTTGCATCCCCGGCGGTTTCCACCCGTGGGCGGGGTTCCACCCCAGAACACCAGATCCATGATCAATTCCTGCTGGCCCAAGACTTTCCATCCAGGACAATGCATCGTTGGGGACAATAAAGAAATGTGTTTTGCTATCTGCCTGGAGACAGGCCGTGAAGAGGAGTGAGTACTGGATGTTGAGTACTCACAACTTACATTTTACTGCAAGAAACGTATTACGTTTGCATTGGACTGCCAGTGTGTAGTCTGGGAAGATCACCACTTTGACATTGTCAATAGTCAAGATGTTCTGTTTGCGGGCCTCGGTCAAGATCACATCTCTGTGTCTGTAGTGCATAAGGAGTGCCACCAGTGGTCTAGACGGGGCGCCCAGCGGGGGTCTCCGCGGCAGGACCCTGTGAGCCCACTCCTTTGAGAAGAATTGTGAAAGTGCCTCTAAGTGAACAAACCTGCGAATCCAGGTTTCAAGATATGACTCTACATCTCGGCCCTCCATGTTCTCAGGTTTGTCCCACCAGTCTTATGTTGTTTTGCCGCGACCTGCCCTCTGCATATACTGCACACTTCTCAAGGGTGCGCACCTCCTCGCATAGTGTACGCAGGGGGGATTGCATGTCCTGTGTTTGCGGTTGGATAGTTGCCAGTGACTGTTCCTTTAAGTGAACCCTGTGTGAGAGTTTCCGATGATAATCTCTCAGTAGTGTGAGATCTGTAGCTACAGCATCTAATTTATTTTCCAGGGATCTATTGCTGCAAGCACCACATCAAGTTTACCTACAACTGAGACAGGATTGGATGAATGGTCCACGGATGTCAGCAGCCTGCTGAACACCCAACAGCGGCGTCAGTGGTCATGAGTGTGTGGGCTGGGTACCGGATCGGAGGCGTTACATCTTTGGATCTGCGGTTTCAGCTTTGCTTAAGGGTTCAGTGGCGTATTCCGGATTTAGGCTTGCTTGTGGGTACCTGCTCAGGCAGCGACACCCCACAGCACGAGAAGCCCAGAGCGGCAGGTGGTGTCAGGGGAGAAACAGGTAGGTATGCCACAACAGGTCCTTGAAACAGCCTGGTATTTTGCCGTATGGGGAAGGTAGAAACAGCAGCGGCCTCCAGCCAGTGTCATCAGGTTAAGGCTCCCACAATATTTGGTTGAAGGCAGTCAGGTCCCTGTCAGGCACCTGTCAGGCACCTCGGAGCGGTCCATCTCATCTGTGTAGTCCACAGTGGTCGGTAAAAGACACTAGTACACCCCTGCGGATGGTATATGTAGGAAGGTGGAATCTGACTATATGGTTGCCCCCACTTTTTTCCTGGTGTTTTGCTGGTTTATGACTTAGTTGGACTGGGACCCTGCTATTCAGGGCCCCAGTCTATCTGCTCTCTCTAAATGACATGGAGTGCACGCTAGGTGCACTAGTGATTGGATACTGTGGTGCCTTGTGAGTCCCTAGTATATGGTACCTTAGGTACCAAGGGCATAGGTACTTCACAGGCCTACCAGGGGCTGCAGCATGTATTATGCCACCCCTGGGAAGCAGACTAAATCTGACACCACAGGCCTGCTACTGCAGCCTGGGTGAGGTGGTGCTAGCACCCCTCACTGAGATATAGGTTTCCTATATCTCTCCTGCACACACATATAAACCTATCAGTCACCCCTAAGGCAGGCCCTATCAATCCTGAGGGCAGGGTGCTTGGCTTCTATGTGAGGGGGTGCCTCTGCTTGAGCAGGGCCCCCTGCAGCTCTCAGAGTCTATTCTCTGGGGCTGTTTGTGGATGCGGTTAAACCATATACTCTTAAGTGCATTATATCCTTGCGGTAAAATGCTAACTTTGGATTGGCTGCATCAAAACATGTCGTGTTTGGTGTCAAACATCTTGGAATACTACCCTGTGAGAAGTTGGCCTGGTATATGCTGTTCACTAATTAAAGTGGACACCTTGCACCAGGGCAAATCGACTCTTATGGTAGATAGGTTTAAGACAACCTTTTAAAGAAAGCTATCCTAGTGGTAGCTGTGGAGAGCAGCCTTCAGGCTAAGTCTCGGAGGAATGTAAAGCAGCTTGTTTTACCATATAATCTCTTGAATCACCAAATGAAAAGACACCACACAGGTATATATATCAAATATATATGTATTTATTTCTAAATAACTCTCTACTAATCTCTTTATGAGATTAGAAGACAAACATATGCACAAATCAACGTTTCACAATAAGTTAAGCACAAAATATGGCTGGGGCCCTAGGGGCGTACCAGACCATATACTAAGTAAGAGACTTAGGAACAACGACTTGCAGGGAGACAAGGCCTAGGGCCTTCAGAAGTGCTGGGGCCTCACGAAACCACCCAAGGCAGGTAAGTAAAGGACCCACGGGGGACGCGTGCAGTGTAGATACACAGGCGCGGATCGCCGTTGACTTCAATGGGGCAAGTCGCGGTTGGAAATAAAGAGTTTTAGGATACTTCGGGAGAACCTACAAGCAAGTCACTTACAGGGTAAGTAGTTCTAGGGCCCACACCCACAGGAGCACCGTAGTGCTGGAGTTACCTCACCCAGGGAAGCCGGGTGCACAGGTGTCCTTTGGTGTCGGGTCGCGGCGTCGTTTTCAATGGCGAACAAAGAAGACTTGCTGCTTGCGGGAGCTGAAGAAGTGTCCGGTGGAATCCAAGCCTGGATTCTGAAGAAGGATAACCTGAAAGCAGAGGGGACAGTGTTCAAAGTCACTTGGCAGTGACCCGGGGCAAGGAAGATGGATGCCCACCGTCGTCGGTTGATTCAGGTCGGTTGCGGGTGCCTTGACTCTTCAGCCACGTGGTCCAGGAGGTGTCGACGATGACCAGGAGCTGGATTCGGTGGGTCCCTCGACGTCTGCAGCTGACTGCGGTGTCGGCAACTCGATTGGAGCCAACAAGCCTTGGCAGCCGCAAGTCTCGGGGAGATGAAGAAAAGTCGATGGCACAGACCAGCAAGGTCTGAGGGACTCACCCAGCGAGGGTAAGTCAGGGCAGGCCTGGAGCAACCAGGGAGCCCTTTGGTTTCTTTAAGAAGTCTTCTGGGGACCCACAAGCCGGCGGGCAAGGGATCGCGAAGACACCTCGGGCGGAATCACTCAACAGGGGCCCACGGTCACTCGGGACGGTGTAGGCCTCTGATCTTCGGAGGGATTCCTGCTGGAGGTCGGGACCACACGTGGTCCAAAGCACAAGTTCGTAGAACGTTGTGAAGGGGTTGCACTCGACAATAGTGCACGGTACCCAGGGGTCGCGGTTCCTCGTTACTCGTGGGGTCCACTTGCCTCAGCTTCGCTGGGGACTCACGATGGCCTGGGAGAGGTCAGGAAATCCACTTCTTGGGCTGCAGGGACTTCGGACTCCGGCGGGAGCGGCGTAGTTTGCGACCGTCGTTGTCGTTTTTGGTGCCTGCCAAGCAGGGGAGTCACTCCTTGACTCCAAGGGAGATTCTTCTGTCTTCCAAAGGTAGTGGAACGTCGAAGGGCCAGGATTCTTCTGTAGAGCGTCGTCCAGGGGTTATCTGCTTTGCAATGGCAAGGTTCCCCCTCTTATACTAAAAAGAGGGGATGGACTAGCTCTATGACCCCACCTATGGGAGGGTCAAGGGAGGGGGTGGCTACACCCACTTCCCTTTGTCCAGTTTCGCGCCAGAGCAGGGGCAGGTAGCCCCTGAGCTGGTTTGAACTGGCATATGCACAGAGGAGCCTTCTGCTCCCCCAGTGCAGGACTTCAAAGCACTCTAAGAGTGCACCCACCCAGCCCCAATACACTAAACCCTGTCTGGAAGGTGGTTACACCTCCCTGTGACAGGATGCCTATTGTTGGGCTTCCTCCACTGTGAGTTTCGGTCATCAGCAGGAGGGCAGCCCAGTGTCTGTGACTGGTGGCATCCATTTTGTGATGCCAGGGCTCTTTAGGATTCTACCGCGTTTCCACAGCAGGCACATGTCTTATCCCTCTAGAAGGGTGGAATGCTACCCCCGCCGCCAAGATTGGCGGGGGGTAGTATTCCAAGATGTTTGACACCAAACACGACATGTTTTGATGCAGCCATTCCAAAGTTAGCATTTACCGCGAGGATATAATGCACTTAAGAGTATATGGTTTAACCGCATCCACAAACAGCACCAGAGAATGGACTCTGAGAACTGCAGAGGGGCCCTGCTCATGCAGAGGCACCCCCTCACATAGAAGCCAAGCACCCTGCCCTCAGGATTGATAGGGCCTGCCTTAGGGGTGACTGATAGGTTTATATGTGTGTGCAAGAGAGATATAGGAAACCTATATCTCAGTGAGGGGTGCTAGCACCACCTCACCCAGGCTGCAGTAGCAGGCCTGTGGTGTCAGATTTAGACTGCTTCCCAGGGGTGGCATAACACATGCTGCAGCCCCTGGTAGGCCTGTGAAGTACCTATGCCCTTGGCACCTAAGGTACCATATACTAGGGACTCATAAGGCACCACAGTATCCAATCACTAGTGCACCTAGAGTGCACTCCATGTCGTTTAGAGAGAACAGAGAGGCTGGGGCCCTGATTGGCAGGGACCCAGCCAGACTATAGCCAGAAACCAGTGCTAACATCAGAAAAAAGTGGGGGCAACATAAGAGGCAGATCCTACTCTCCTACACAACCCCCCCAAACGTAGGGACACTAAACTAACCTTGACCAGTTGAGTCTTCGTGTTCAAAGTGGAAATACCTTGAGAGTCCATCTGCATTGGCATGTTGGGTCCCAGGCCTATGTTCCACTGTATAGTCCATCCCCTGTAGGGAAATGGACCACCTCAAAAGTTTTGGGTTTTCACCTTTCATCTGCTTTAGCCATAGGAGGGGCTTGTGGTCAGTCTGAACTATGAAGTGAGTACCAAACAAGTATGGCCTCAGCTTCTTCAGGGCCCATACCACAGCAAAGGCCTCCCTCTCTATAGCTGACCAACGTTTCTCTCTAGGGGTCAGCCTTCTGCTAATAAAAGCTACTGGCTGGTCTTGACCTTCATCATTCAGTTGAGACAGTACAGCTCCCACACCCAGCTCAGAAGCATCTGTTTGGACAATGAACTTTTTGGTGTAGTCTGGACTCTGTAAGATGGGGGCAGTGCACATGGCCTGCTTTAGGTCTTCAAATGCCTTTTGACAGCTAGCTGTCCACTGAACCTTTTTTGGCATTTTCTTAGAGGTAAGATCATTCAAGGGGGTCACTATAGATCCATATCCCTTGACAAACCTCCTATAGTACCCAGTCAGGCCTAAGAAGGCTCTCACCTGTGTCTGGGTGGTTGGAGCAACCCATTCCATTATGGTTTGGATTTTGCTCTGTAAAGGCTGAACCTGGCCTCCACCTACAAGGTGGCCCAGGTACACAACCTGACTCTGCCCTATCTGGCACTTGGTGGCCTTGATAGTGAGGCCTGCTTTCTGCAGGGCCTCCAAAACATTTCTGAGGTGGACCAGGTGATCCTGCCAGGAGGAACTAAAGACAGCAATATCATCTAGATAAGCTGAGCAATAAGTTTCCATCCCTGCCAGAACTTTATTCACCAACCTCTGAAAAGTGGCAGGTGCATTTTTCAATCCAAAGGGCATCACCACAAAGTGGTAGTGCCCACCAGGGGTCGAAAATGCTGTTTTGGCTTTTGCATCATCAGCTAATCTGATTTGCCAGTAGCCAGCTGTGAGGTCAAATGTGCTTAGATACTTGGCTGAGGCCAAAGTATCAATCAGCTCATCTGCCCTTGGTATGGGATAGGCATCAGTCCTAGTGACTGCATTGAGGCCTCTGTAGTCTACACAAAACCTCATTTCTTTCTTACCACCCTGGGTATGAGGCTTGGGTACCAGGACTACTGGGCTAGCCCAAGGGCTATCTGAAGGCTCAATCACGCCTAACTCCAACATTTTCTGGACTTCAGTCCTGATACAGTCCCTGACATGGTCAGGTTGCCTGTAGATTTTATTCTTGACAGGCAGACTGTCCCCAGTGTCCACCTCATGGGTGCACCAGGTAGTCTGACTAGGGGTCAGGCTAAACATATGTCTAAACTGTTGCAGAACTTGTCTGCACTCAGTTTGCTGATGGTCAGTGAGGCTGCTTGCCAAAGCAACACCATCTACTGACCCATCATCAGGGTTCTGAGAGAGCAGGTCAGGGAGAGGGTCACTCTCCTCCTCCTGGTCCTCATCAGTTGCCATGAGCAAGCCCATGTCAGCCCTGTCAACATATGGCTTTAATCTGTTGACATGAAGCACCCTTAGGGGGCTCCTGGGAGTTCCAAGATTCACCAGATAGGTGACTTCTCCCTTCTGTTCAACTATTGTATGGGGGCCACTCCATTTGTCCTGGAGGGCTGCTGGGGCCACAGGCTCCAACACCCACACTTTCTGTCCTGGCTGGTATACAGTCAGCACAGCCTTTTGGTCATGCCAAGCTTTTTGCAATTCTTGGCTGGCCTCCAGGTTTTTGGTTGCCTTTTTCATGTACTCTGCCATCCGGGAGCGGAGACCAAGTACATAGTCCATCACATCTTGTTTGGGGGCTTGAGAGGTAACTCCCAGCCCTCTTTTACCAAACATAGTGGACCTCTCACAGGATGCCCAAACAGAAGCTCAAATGGGCTGTAGCCAACCCCCTTCTGTGGAACCTCTCTGTATGCAAACAAAAGGCAAGGAAGAAGAAGGTCCCATTTCCGCCTAAGCTTCTCTGGGAGTCCCTTAATCATTCCTTTCAAGGTCTTGTTGAAGCGTTCAACTAAACCATTGCATTGTGGGTGATAGGGGGTGGTGAACTTATAAGTTACACCACACTCCTTCCACATTGCTTTCAGATATCCTGACATGAAGTTGGTACCTCTGTCAGAAATGACCTCCTTTGGGAAACCCACTCTGGAGAAAACTCCAATGAGGGCTCTTGCCACCACAGGTGCTGTGGTGGTCCTCAGGGGAATTGCCTCTGGGTACCTGGTGGCATGATCCACTACCACCAGGATAAATCTGTGCCCAGATGCAGTCTGAGGGTCAAGGGGACCAACAATGTCAATCCCTACCCTTTCAAAGGGTACCCCCACCACAGGTAGTGGTATCAGGGGGCCTTTGTTGTGCCACCTGCCTTACCACTGGCTTGGCAAGTGACACAGGAGCGACAAAACTCCTTTGTGTCCTCTGACATATGTGGCCAATGAAAATGTGGAACAAGCCTGTCCCAGGTCTTGTTTTGGCCCAAGTGTCCTGCCAAAGGGATATCATGTGCTAAGGTCAAGAGGAACCCCCTAAACTTCTGAGGTATTACCAACCTCCTGGTGGCTCCAGGGGCTGGGTCTCTACCCTCAGAATATAGGAGTCCCTCATCCCAATAAACTTTATGGGACCCACTAGCACTCCCAGCAGCCTCAGCAGCAGCCTGCTGTCTGAGGGGTTCAAGAGAGGGGCAGCACTGTTGCTCCTTGCTCAGATCTTCCCTGGAAGGGCCCCCTGCCCCCAAGAACTCAACCTGGTCAGGTTCAAGTCCCTCTGGGGCAGTTCCTTCTTCAGGTTCTGCTTCACCTCCCTCTGGAAGTGAATCCTTGATCTGAGACAGAGGGGAAGGCACTGCCTTAACCCTACTGCTCCTCCTCTTGGGAAGCATCTGGTCCATTGTTCCAGGATCCAGAGCTGGTTCAGTGTCATGCATTCTTGCTTGTGACCTGGTCACAGCAAATACCTCTGCAGGGATGCCCAACATCTCAGCATGAGTCCATAACTCTACTTCAGACCAGGCTGAAGTCTCTAGATCATTGCCCAATAGACATTCTACAGGGAGGTCTGCACTGACTACAACCTTCTTGAGGCCAGTTACCCCTCCCCAGGAGAAATTCACAACTGCCAGACTATGGTTGGTCTGGACATTGCTTGCATTGGTCACCTGGTACATTTCACCCAGGATGATCTGTCCAGGGTCCACTAGGTCCTCTGCCACCATGGTGACACTAGCACCTGTGTCCCTAAATGCCAAAGCCTGTTTGCCATTTATCAAAGGCTGCTGTTTGTACTTGCCCAGATTACTGGGGCTTACTAGGAAGGACATATCAATGTTTCCCTCACAAATCAGCATTGCCTGAGTGGTCACTCTGACTAGGTCAGAATCCACTTCAGAACCCAGGGTCAACCCTACTACACCCTTATTCTGAGTACCACCTCCACCAGTAGCTGAGCTAGGGGGCACAGTTGCCTTAGGGGCAGGAGTGGTGGTGGTTTGGTCTTTGGACTTGGTACAATCAGAAGTCCAGTGCCCTTTCTGTTTACAGAATTTGCACCAGGGCTTCTTTTGGCCTTTTCCCTTGTTGGACTGTGACTCCCCACCAGATGCAGATTTTTGGGGCCCTTGTGAAGACTTCTGGTCTTTTGACTTATCCCCACCTTTCTCAGAGCCTTTAGGATCTTGCTTCTTAGTGTCACCCCCTTGGTTCTGGGTTTTCTGCCTCACCCTGGTTCTGACCCATTTGTCTGCCTTCTTTCCCAATTCTTGGGGAGAGGTCAGATCAGAGTCCACCAGGTACTGATGCAACAACTGGTTCTGGCAATTATTTAGGATCTGTTCTCTCATCATCAGATTATACAATCCCTTGAAATCAGTAACCCTACTGCCAACCAGCCAACCCTCTAGAGCCTTGGTTGCACAATCAACAAAGTCAGTCCAGTCCTGAGTCTGTGCCTTCTGGGTATCTCTGAACTTCAACCTGTACTGCTCAGTGGTTAAGCCAAACCCATCTATCAGTGCACTCTTCAGGACCTCATAATCATCAGCATCCTCCTCTCTAACAGTGAGGAGCTTGTCTCTTCCTTTATCTGAAAAGGAGAGCCACAAGATTGCTGCCCACTGCTTTTGGGGGACCTGCTGTACTCTACAGGCCCTCTCCATAGCAGTTATCCACTTGTGGATATCATCCCCACTCTGGTAGGGAGGAACAACCTTGCTCAGGTTCCTATGGTCAGGAATATATTCTCTGCCTCTAGGGACACTGTTGCTGCCACCAGGGGGTTCTAACCCCTCTTTTCTAGAAGCTCTCTGGATCTCCAGGGCTTCCCTATCCAGTGCCAACTGCTTGGTTCTGAGGGCCACTCTGGCTTCCTCATACTGGAGCAGTTTGCACCTTCTCTCAGAGGAGGTCTCTCTTAAGGAAAAGTATGAGCTCCTCTGCTGGACAAATTCTCTGCCAGAGTGATAAGAGTGGTCAGATTCCCTGGAAGGGGATCTGTGCCTCTCCTCCTCTCTGTCAGTTCTCTTAGGGAGAATTCCTCTGTCCTTTTCAGGCCCCTTGGAGCCTGGCCCTTCAATCACAGAGTCTTGGTCATTCTGATTTTCATCATCTGACCCAGATACTATGACTGACCCACCCACTGATTCAAACCCTTTAGCTCCTAGAGCCAATCTAAGGTCATCTGCTGTCAGCAGATCTATCAGGTGGAGTGTTGAGGGACTCTGTCCTAGTCTCAGGTGTCTGTCAACACACATGGCTCTCAAGTCAGAGAAAGCCATGTCCTTATACTGAGGCTGAGTGGATCCACTGGGTCCACCCTTTAAGGACATTCTAGTGTTGTGCAGTGTTGTACTACCTACACTAGTTTGTGGCCTACTGATCCTAGCTTGAGCTGTGGAAAGGGTGTGCTATCCCTTGGCACACAGCTCTAAGTTCAGTAGAACTTATTGATACTAAGCTTGACTTTATATGTACCTTGAGTACCTATAATGGTTTTCAGTTAGTAATTCAAATAGAGATTTTCTGGTAAAACAATGGCAAGCTGGAATCCCACACGCTGCCCACCAATGTGAGAAGTTGGCCTGGTATATGCTGTTCACTAATTAAAGTGGACACCTTGCACCAGGGCAAATCGACTCTTATGGTAGATAGGTTTAAGACAACCTTTTAAAGAAAGCTATCCTAGTGGTAGCTGTGGAGAGCAGCCTTCAGGCTAAGTCTCGGAGGAATGTAAAGCAGCTTGTTTTACCATATAATCTCTTGAATCACCAAATGAAAAGACACCACACAGGTATATATATCAAATATATATGTATTTATTTCTAAATAACTCTCTACTAATCTCTTTATGAGATTAGAAGACAAACATATGCACAAATCAACGTTTCACAATAAGTTAAGCACAAAATATGGCTGGGGCCCTAGGGGCGTACCAGACCATATACTAAGTAAGAGACTTAGGAACAACGACTTGCAGGGAGACAAGGCCTAGGGCCTTCAGAAGTGCTGGGGCCTCACGAAACCACCCAAGGCAGGTAAGTAAAGGACCCACGGGGGACGCGTGCAGTGTAGATACACAGGCGCGGATCGCCGTTGACTTCAATGGGGCAAGTCGCGGTTGGAAATAAAGAGTTTTAGGATACTTCGGGAGAACCTACAAGCAAGTCACTTACAGGGTAAGTAGTTCTAGGGCCCACACCCACAGGAGCACCGTAGTGCTGGAGTTACCTCACCCAGGGAAGCCGGGTGCACAGGTGTCCTTTGGTGTCGGGTCGCGGCGTCGTTTTCAATGGCGAACAAAGAAGACTTGCTGCTTGCGGGAGCTGAAGAAGTGTCCGGTGGAATCCAAGCCTGGATTCTGAAGAAGGATGACCTGAAAGCAGAGGGGACAGTGTTCAAAGTCACTTGGCAGTGACCCGGGGCAAGGAAGATGGATGCCCACCGTCGTCGGTTGATTCAGGTCGGTTGCGGGTGCCTTGACTCTTCAGCCACGTGGTCCAGGAGGTGTCGACGATGACCAGGAGCTGGATTCGGTGGGTCCCTCGACGTCTGCAGCTGACTGCGGTGTCGGCAACTCGATTGGAGCCAACAAGCCTTGGCAGCCGCAAGTCTCGGGGAGATGAAGAAAAGTCGATGGCGCAGACCAGCAAGGTCTGAGGGACTCACCCAGCGAGGGTAAGTCAGGGCAGGCCTGGAGCAACCAGGGGAGCCCTTTGGTTTCTTTAAGAAGTCTTCTGGGGACCCACAAGCCGGCGGGCAAGGGATCGCGAAGACACCTCGGGCGGAATCACTCAACAGGGGCCCACGGTCACTCGGGACGGTGTAGGCCTCTGATCTTCGGAGGGATTCCTGCTGGAGGTCGGGACCACACGTGGTCCAAAGCACAAGTTCGTAGAACGTTGTGAAGGGGTTGCACTCGACAATAGTGCACGGTACCCAGGGGTCGCGGTTCCTCGTTACTCGTGGGGTCCACTTGCCTCAGCTTCGCTGGGGACTCACGATGGCCTGGGAGAGGTCAGGAAATCCACTTCTTGGGCTGCAGGGACTTCGGACTCCGGCGGGAGCGGCGTAGTTTGCGACCGTCGTTGTCGTTTTTGGTGCCTGCCAAGCAGGGGAGTCACTCCTTGACTCCAAGGGAGATTCTTCTGTCTTCCAAAGGTAGTGGAACGTCGAAGGGCCAGGATTCTTCTGTAGAGCGTCGTCCAGGGGTTATCTGCTTTGCAATGGCAAGGTTCCCCCTCTTATACTAAAAAGAGGGGATGGACTAGCTCTATGACCCCACCTATGGGAGGGTCAAGGGAGGGGTGGCTACACCCACTTCCCTTTGTCCAGTTTCGCGCCAGAGCAGGGGCAGGTAGCCCCTGAGCTGGTTTGAACTGGCATATGCACAGAGGAGCCTTCTGCTCCCCCAGTGCAGGACTTCAAAGCACTCTAAGAGTGCACCCACCCAGCCCCAATACACTAAACCCTGTCTGGAAGGTGGTTACACCTCCCTGTGACAGGATGCCTATTGTTGGGCTTCCTCCACTGTGAGTTTCGGTCATCAGCAGGAGGGCAGCCCAGTGTCTGTGACTGGTGGCATCCATTTTGTGATGCCAGGGCTCTTTAGGATTCTACCGCGTTTCCACAGCAGGCACATGTCTTATCCCTCTAGAAGGGTGGAATGCTACCCCCGCCGCCAAGATTGGCGGGGGGTAGTATTCCAAGATGTTTGACACCAAACACGACATGTTTTGATGCAGCCATTCCAAAGTTAGCATTTACCGCGAGGATATAATGCACTTAAGAGTATATGGTTTAACCGCATCCACAAACAGCACCAGAGAATGGACTCTGAGAACTGCAGAGGGGCCCTGCTCATGCAGAGGCACCCCCTCACATAGAAGCCAAGCACCCTGCCCTCAGGATTGATAGGGCCTGCCTTAGGGGTGACTGATAGGTTTATATGTGTGTGCAAGAGAGATATAGGAAACCTATATCTCAGTGAGGGGTGCTAGCACCACCTCACCCAGGCTGCAGTAGCAGGCCTGTGGTGTCAGATTTAGACTGCTTCCCAGGGGTGGCATAACACATGCTGCAGCCCCTGGTAGGCCTGTGAAGTACCTATGCCCTTGGCACCCAAGGTACCATATACTAAGGACTCATAAGGCACCACAGTATCCAATCACTAGTGCACCTAGAGTGCACTCCATGTCGTTTAGAGAGAACAGAGAGGCTGGGGCCCTGATTGGCAGGGACCCAGCCAGACTATAGCCAGAAACCAGTGCTAACATCAGAAAAAAAGTGGGGGCAACATAAGAGGCAGATCCCACTCTCCTACATACCCCCCCGCCAATCCTGGCGGCGGGGGTAGCATTCCACCCTTCTAGAGGGATAAGACATGTACCTGCTGTGGAAACGCGGTAGAATCCTGAAGAGCCCTGGCATCACAAAATGGATGCCACCAGTCACAGACACTGGGCTGCCCTCCTGCTGATGACCGAAACTCACAGTGGAGGAAGCCCAACAATAGGCATCCTGTCACAGGGAGGTGTGACCACCTCCCAGACAGGGTTTAGTGTATTGGGGCTGGGTGGGTGCACTCTTAGAGTGCTTTGAAGTCCTGCACTGGGGGAGCAGAAGGCTCCTCTGTGCATATGCCAGTTCAAACCAGCTCAGGGGCTACCTGCCCCTGCTCTGGCGCGAAACTGGACAAAGGGAAGTGGGTGTAGCCACCCCCTCCCTTGACCCTCCCATAGGTGGGGTCATAGAGCTAGTCCATCCCCTCTTTTTAGTATAAGAGGGGGAACCTTGCCATTGCAAAGCAGATAACCCCTGGACGACACTCTACAGAACAATCCTGGCCCTTCGACGTTCCACTACCTTTGGAAGACAGAAGAATCTCCCTTGGAGTCAAGGAGTGACTCCCCTGCTTGGCAGGCACCAAAAACGACAAAGACGGTCGCAAACTACGCCGCTCCCGCCGGAGTCCGAAGTCCCTGCAGCCCAGGAAGTGGATTTCCTGACCTCACCCAGGCCATCGTGAGTCCCCAGCGAAGCTGAGGCAAGTGGACCCCACGAGTAACGAGGAACCGCGACCCCTGGGTACCGTGCACTATTGTCGAGTGCAACCCCTTCACAACGTTCTACGAACCTGTGCTTTGGACCACGTGTGGTCCCGACCTCCAGCAGGAATCCCTCCGAAGATCAGAGGCCTACCCCGTCCCGAGTGACCGTGGGCCCCTGTTGAGTGATTCCGCCCGAGGTGTCTTCGCGATCCCTTGCCCGCTGGCTTGTGGGTCCCCAGAAGACTTCTTAAAGAAACCAAAGGGCTCCCTGGTTGCTCCAGGCCTGCCCTGACTTACCCTCGCTGGGTGAGTTCCACAGACCTTGCTGGTCTGCGCCATCGACTTTTCTTCATCTCCCCGAGACTTGCGGCTGCCAAGGCTTGTTGGCTCCAATCGAGTTGCCGACACCGCAGTCAGCTGCAGACGTCGAGGGACACACCGAATCCAGCTCCTGGTCATCGTCGACGCCTCCTGGACCACGTGGCTGAAGAGTCAAGGCACCCGCAACCGACCTGAATCACTCGACGACGGTGGGCATCCATCTTCCTTGCCCCGAGTCACTGCCAAGTGACTTTGAACACTGTCCCCTCTGCTTTCAGGTCATCCTTCTTCAGAATCCAGGCTTGGATTCCACCGGACACTTCTTCAGCTCCCGCAAGCAGCAAGTCTTCTTTGGTCGCCCTTGAAAACGACGCCGCGACCCGACACCAAAGGACACCTATGCACCCGGCTTCCCTGGGTGAGGTAACTCCAGCACTACGGTGCTCCTGTGGGTGTGGGCCCTAGAACGACTTACCCTGTAAGTGACTTGCTTGTAGGTTCTACAGAAGTATCCTAAAACTCTTTATTTCCAACCGCGACTTGCCCCATTGAAGTCAACGGCGATCCGCGCCTGTGTATCTACACTGCACGCGTCCCCGTGGGTCCTTTACTTACCTGCCTTGGGTGGTTTCGTGAGGCCCCCGCACTTCTGAAGGCCCTAGGCCTTGTCTCCCTGCAAGTCGTTGTCCCTAAGTCTCTTACTTAGTATATGGTCTGGTACGCCCTAGGGCCCCAGCCATATTTTGTGCTTAACTTATTGTGAAACGTTGATTTGTGCATATGTTTGTCTTCTAATCTCATAAAGAGATTAGTAGAGAGTTATTTAGAAATAAATACATATATTTGATATATATACCTGTGTGGTGTCTTTTCATTTGGTGATTCAAGAGATTATATGGTAAAACAAGCTGCTTTACATTCCTCCGAGACTTAGCCTGAAGGCTGCTCTCCACAGCTACCACTAGGATAGCTTTCTTTAAAAGGTTGTCTTAAACCTATCTACCATAAGAGTCGATTTGCCCTGGTGCAAGGTGTCCACTTTAATTAGTGAACAGCATATACCAGGCCAACTTCTCACATTGGTGGGCAGCGTGTGGGATTCCAGCTTGCCATTGTTTTACCAGAAAATCTCTATTTGAATTACTAACTGAAAACCATTATAGGTACTCAAGGTACATATAAAGTCAAGCTTAGTATCAATAAGTTCTACTGAACTTAGAGCTGTGTGCCAAGGATAGCACACCCTTTCCACAGCTCAAGCTAGGATCAGTAGGCCACAAACTAGTGTAGGTAGTACAACACTGCACAACACTAGAATGTCCTTAAGGGGTGGACCCAGTGGATCCACTCAGCCTCAGTATAAGGACATGGCTTTCTCTGACTTGAGAGCCATGTGTGTTGACAGACACCTGAGGCTAGGACAGAGTCCCTCAACACTACACCTGATAGATCTGCTGACAGCAGATGACCTTAGATTGGCTCTAGGAGCTAAAGGGTCTGAATCAGTAGGTGGGTCAGTCATAGTATCTGGGTCAGATGATGAAAATCAGAATGACCAAGACTCTGTGATTGAAGGGCCAGGCTTCAAGGGGCCTGAAAAGGACAGAGGAATTCTCCCTAAGAGAACTGACAGAGAGGAGGAGAGGCACAGATCCCCTTCCAGGGAATCTGACCACTCTTATCACTCTGGCAGAGAATTTGTCCAGCAGAGGAGCTCATACTTTTCCTTAAGAGAGACCTCCTCTGAGAGAAGGTGCAAACTGCTCCAGTATGAGGAAGCCAAAGTGGCCCTCAGAACCAAGCAGTTGGCGCTGGATAGGGAAGCCCTGGAGATCCAGAGAGCTTCTAGAAGAGAGGGGTTAGAACCCCCTGGTGGCAGCAACAGTGTCCCTAGAGGCAGATAATATATTCCTGACCATAGGAACCTGAGCAAGGTTGTTCCTCCCTACCAGAGTGGGGATGATATCCACAAGTGGATAACTGCTATGGAGAGGGCCTGTAGAGTACAGCACGTCCCCCAAAAGCAGTGGGCAGCAATCTTGTGGCTCTCCTTTTCAGATAAAGGAAGAGACAAGCTCCTCACTGTGAGAGAGGAGGATGCTGATGATTATGAGGTCCTGAAGAGTGCACTGATAGATAGGTTTGGCTTAACCACTGAGCAGTACAGGTTGAAGTTCAGAGATACCCAGAAGGCACAGACTCAGGACTGGACAGACTTTGTAGATTGTGCATCCAAGGCTCTGGAGGGTTGGCTGGTTGGCAGTAGGGTTACTGATTTCAAAGGATTTTATAATCTAATGATGAGAGAACAGATCCTTAATAATTGTCAAAACCAGCTTTTACACCAGTACCTGGTGGACTCTGATCTGACCTCTCCCCAAGAATTGGGAAAGAAGGCAGACAAATGGGTCAGAACCAGAGTAAGGCCTAAGAATCAGGGTGGTGACCACAAGAAAGATTCTACCAAATCCCAAGAGAAAGGTGGGGATAAATCTAAGGATAAGTCCACTACAGGGCCCCAAAAGTCCTCTTCTGGGGGTGGGTCCCAAACTCCTTCCTCTCCTGAAAAGAAATCCTATTGCCATGTCTGTAAAAAGCCTGGGCACTGGAAATCTGATCCCAGTTGTCCCAGGATTGGCAATAAAGAAAATGTTCCTCCAACAACTACTACCACCCCTCCTGGTACTACCAGTAGTAATCCTCCAGTTGGGAGTAGTGCACCCAAAAAGTTAGGTGCTTTTGCAAGAGGAACAGAGGTGGGCCCTAGTTTAGACAGGACCCCCTCAACAGACTCCTCAGACTCTGATGGTGGTATAGGATTTGCCACCTTTACCATGGGTCCCAGAGCATTGGGCAGGTACAGACTGGAGCCAATAATTAATGGTCAGAAAGCTGTGGCATTTAGGGACACAGGGGCTAGTGTCACCATGGTGGCAGGGAAACTAGTCCCCCCTCACCAGCTTTTACCTGAGTTTAAATACCAGGTGACCAACATTGATGGTGTCAGAACAGATCACCCCATGGCCATAGTCAATCTCACCTGGGAGGGGGTCACAGGCCCAAAAAGAGTGGCAGTGTCCCCAACCTTACCTGTAGATTGCCTGATGGGCAATGATCTGGAAATTTCAGCCTGGGCTGAAATTGAACACCAAACCCATCTGAGGATGTTGGGTGTCCCTGTAAAGGTTAGTGGGGCTGTGATGGCCACAGCCCCAGCCCAAGATTTTGGAGAGATGGAGCCTGGAAGAATGGCCCACTCTCCCCCAGAAGAGAGCACAAGGGTTGAAGAAAAGTCTTCTTCCCTCCAGACAGTAGGTAAGGGTCAGCCTCCTCAGGGAACTGACCCTCCCCTAGTGAAGGAACTGCCACAGAGGTAGTCAGGCCTGGCCTGGCCCCACCCCTGATGGCAGAGGACCCTTCCAAGGTGGTACCCAGTCTGGAGCAGGTAAACTGCCCCTCTCTACCCTGCCTCAGTCAGCCCAGGGCTGCAGAGGTCAGGGAGGTCAGTGGACCCCCAGGACCCCCTGTCCAGAGGAACCCCCCATCAGCAGATTAGGGGCACCCAGTCTAGTAGCCCTAGCCAGGTGAAAATTCCTCAACCCACTGAGGGATCCCCCATACCTTTATGTAGGGACCTCCCCAGAAGGACTCTGTTAGGCAAGGGCAAACCTGGGACCAAAAGGTTCCAAACATGGCATGTCCCTCCAGTGTTCCATCCAAAGGGACCCAACCCCCAGCTGTAGGCAGTCAAAGGTTGACCCTTAGAGCAAAGTGCAACTCAGTCATGGAAAGACAGGCATACATGGTGACCAGTGATCTGAGGAAGCTGAGGCCAACCTTCCTAGGGCCTCACTTCCCTACTCAGACACCCCACCAGCCTTGTACTTTACCAAAGCACACCAGAGGTAGTGATTCCCCATGGTGGAGACCCTCTCATACCCTTAGGGTGAGGGATTGCTTAGTGGACCATAAGACAGGGGGCAACCATGCTAGTGCAGGTGCTTCCTTATATGACCACTTAATCAATAAAGGCTCAACTGGTCAAGGTTAGCCTTATCTCCTTTCGTTTGGGGGGGTTATGTAGGAAGGTGGAATCTGACTATATGGTTGCCCCCACTTTTTCCTGGTGTTTTGCTGGTTTATGACTTAGTTGGACTGGGACCCTGCTATTCAGGGCCCCAGTCTATCTGCTCTCTCTAAATGACATGGAGTGCACTCTAGGTGCACTAGTGATTGGATACTGTGGTGCCTTGTGAGTCCCTAGTATATGGTACCTTAGGTACCAAGGGCATAGGTACTTCACAGGCCTACCAGGGGCTGCAGCATGTATTATGCCACCCCTGGGAAGCAGACTAAATCTGACACCACAGGCCTGCTACTGCAGCCTGGGTGAGGTGGTGCTAGCACCCCTCACTGAGATATAGGTTTCCTATATCTCTCCTGCACACACATATAAACCTATCAGTCACCCCTAAGGCAGGCCCTATCAATCCTGAGGGCAGGGTGCTTGGCTTCTATGTGAGGGGGTGCCTCTGCTTGAGCAGGGCCCCCTGCAGCTCTCAGAGTCTATTCTCTGGGGCCGTTTGTGGATGCGGTTAAACCATATACTCTTAAGTGCATTATATCCTCGCGGTAAAATGCTAACTTTGGAATGGCTGCATCAAAACATGTCGTGTTTGGTGTCAAACATCTTGGAATACTACCCCCCGCCAATCCTGGCGGCGGGGGTAGCATTCCACCCTTCTAGAGGGATAAGACATGTACCTGCTGTGGAAACGCGGTAGAATCCTGAAGAGCCCTGGCATCACAAAATGGATGCCACCAGTCACAGACACTGGGCTGCCCTCCTGCTGATGACCGAAACTCACAGTGGAGGAAGCCCAACAGTAGGCATCCTGTCACAGGGAGGTGTGACCACCTCCCAGACAGGGTTTAGTGTATTGGGGCTGGGTGGGTGCACTCTTAGAGTGCTTTGAAGTCCTGCACTGGGGGAGCAGAAGGCTCCTCTGTGCATATGCCAGTTCAAACCAGCTCAGGGGCTACCTGCCCCTGCTCTGGCGCGAAACTGGACAAAGGGAAGTGGGTGTAGCCACCCCTCCCTTGACCCTCCCATAGGTGGGGTCATAGAGCTAGTCCATCCCCTCTTTTTAGTATAAGAGGGGGAACCTTGCCATTGCAAAGCAGATAACCCCTGGACGACACTCTACAGAAGAATCCTGGCCCTTCGACGTTCCACTACCTTTGGAAGACAGAAGAATCTCCCTTGGAGTCAAGGAGTGACTCCCCTGCTTGGCAGGCACCAAAAACGACAACGACGGTCGCAAACTACGCCGCTCCCGCCGGAGTCCGAAGTCCCTGCAGCCCAGGAAGTGGATTTCCTGACCTCTCCCAGGCCATCGTGAGTCCCCAGCGAAGCTGAGGCAAGTGGACCCCACGAGTAACGAGGAACCGCGACCCCTGGGTACCGTGCACTATTGTCGAGTGCAACCCCTTCACAACGTTCTACGAACCTGTGCTTTGGACCACGTATGGTCCCGACCTCCAGCAGGAATCCCTCCGAAGATCAGAGGCCTACCCCGTCCCGAGTGACCGTGGGCCCCTGTTGAGTGATTCCGCCCGAGGTGTCTTCGCGATCCCTTGCCCGCTGGCTTGTGGGTCCCCAGAAGACTTCTTAAAGAAACCAAAGGGCTCCCCTGGTTGCTCCAGGCCTGCCCTGACTTACCCTCGCTGGGTGAGTTCCACAGACCTTGCTGGTCTGCGCCAGCGACTTTTCTTCATCTCCCCGAGACTTGCGGCTGCCAAGGCTTGTTGGCTCCAATCGAGTTGCCGACACCGCAGTCAGCTGCAGACGTCGAGGGACACACTGAATCCAGCTCCTGGTCGTCGTCGACGCCTCCTGGACCACGTGGCTGAAGAGTCAAGGCACCCGCAACCGACCTGAATCACTCGACGACGGTGGGCATCCATCTTCCTTGCCCCGGGTCACTGCCAAGTGACTTTGAACACTGTCCCCTCTGCTTTCAGGTCATCCTTCTTCAGAATCCAGGCTTGGATTCCACCGGACACTTCTTCAGCTCCCGCAAGCAGCAAGTCTTCTTTGGTCGCCCTTGAAAACGACGCCGCGACCCAACACCAAAGGACACCTATGCACCCGGCTTCCCTGGGTGAGGTAACTCCAGCACTACGGTGCTCCTGTGGGTGTGGGCCCTAGAACGACTTACCCTGTAAGTGACTTGCTTGTAGGTTCTACAGAAGTATCCTAAAACTCTTTATTTCCAACCGCGACTTGCCCCATTGAAGTCAACGGCGATCCGCGCCTGTGTATCTACACTGCACGCGTCCCCCGTGGGTCCTTTACTTACCTGCCTTGGGTGGTTTCGTGAGGCCCCCGCACTTCTGAAGGCCCTAGGCCTTGTCTCCCTGCAAGTCGTTGTCCCTAAGTCTCTTACTTAGTATATGGTCTGGTACGCCCCTAGGGCCCCAGCCATATTTTGTGCTTAACTTATTGTGAAACGTTGATTTGTGCATATGTTTGTCTTCTAATCTCATAAAGAGATTAGTAGAGAGTTATTTAGAAATAAATACATATATTTGATATATATACCTGTGTGGTGTCTTTTCATTTGGTGATTCAAGAGATTATATGGTAAAACAAGCTGCTTTACATTCCTCCGAGACTTAGCCTGAAGGCTGCTCTCCACAGCTACCACTAGGATAGCTTTCTTTAAAAGGTTGTCTTAAACCTATCTACCATAAGAGTCGATTTGCCCTGGTGCAAGGTGTCCACTTTAATTAGTGAACAGCATATACCAGGCCAACTTCTCACAGTATGCACCAGAAGGGAGCCCCAGTGAAGAAAAATCAGGTAAAGCAGAGATTCCATTTGCCTCAGGAGTCTATGTAGAGTGGGCCGTTTGGCTAGGATGAACCCTGAGTCATGCAGGGCCTCCTGCCTACAGTCTGTGCTGTCCCATAATACAGGCCTCCAGACCTACTGTCAGCCCAAGCGCAGACCGGGTGAATCAAACAATTGCATTAGCCACTCACCCGGAGCCGCGATGAAAGGTACTGCTGGTCCAGAGAGATGTATGCTGCTCATATGGGGTGTCCTCACTTTGCGGTAATTACCGCATGGGGCGAATGGCTCAGGCCATGGCAGTCGCTGCTCCAGAGGCCTTGGGACCCTGAACAATATTCAGCAAGTTTTCTTCTCTGGACGAACACGGGGAGAGTGCAGAGTGGGGAGTTGCGAGGTGGGCGGCAGCGAGCCCCGCCCGGCGGCAGTCTAACCAGGCCGTGCGCCTACCCAGGTACCAATGGGCCACACGGCTTCAGAGCGGGTTGCTGTTGAGAGCTACCCGTCCGTGGGCCCCACGCAGGCTGCTCGTGCGGCAGCTGCCTCCCCAGCTCCGATGACAGCATCTGTTGTCAATCAGAGGAGTCGATGGCCGTCGGGTTGAGGATAAAAATGCAGATTATGGGATCGCCCCGCAGAGCTCATCTAATCCATGTCCGCCATCTTGGCCTCCTTGGCCACGCCCCATAGGAAGACACTGAATTACATTATTACATTTAATAATGCTAACTTCAGTTAGGAAACAGCTAGAAATCTAATTTAAAGGCCCTTTAGTAGTTATTTCAAATCTGATTTAATGGTAGAATCAACTTTTAACAATTATTAAGGAAAAGGTAATTTTAGAAATGTATCTTTTAACCACCTAAAGCCTCTGAAGGCCTATGTGCATGAGCTGCAGCTATCACCTGGCAGTTGAATAGCCTCCTTGATGAAGTGTGAAATTTGCTCCCTGAGCAGGACTAAGGCCTTGGGTGTGGGTTGGTGTTTCTGTTCCTTTGGCAGAATGACTTTCTGAGCTTTGTCCAGGAACTAAGTTCACTTCCAAGAGTCTTACCCTGTCACAGACAAAAGTCAGCTGACACCTTGGCAATGCCTTTCTGTGTTCCCTTAGTGAGGCAGCCTCCAATTCCAAAGGGATAAGAGCTACCACCAGAACTGGGTTAGAGTGACCACAGAAGAAGGATTGCTCATTTTCCTGGCCACACCTCTGGGGAGGGCAAACAAGGCTCTGCATAGGGGAAGAAAGGTGTTGTCCTCTTGCATTTAGGCAGAGAGAGGCACTGTGGGATTGCTCGCTGTGGAGCACACAGGAAGTGCTGCAAAATTGGGTAAGGTTGCCCCAGGTAATTTTTACTCAGTTAGGGTGGGGTCAGGAGTCACCCCCACCAACAGGCTGGTGCCGGGCATAAATGCCTATTTTCAGAACACTACTGGACATATGGAAGATCAGAAGAGGACTGAACTTGCAGTCTGGGACCTGAGAAGAGCGTAGAAGACTGAACCTGCTGTCCCTCTTGAACCCAGGACAAAGAAGCTGACCTCCTGTTCAATTTACAGGGACATGAAAAGCTACAAGAGGCCTTTACTGCAACTGCCCAGATGACCAGTTCTAACTGGACCTGCCCTGGTCCATGCTGGTAGCTTCTGCTGGAGTGAGTCTTGAACCCCAAGGTCTGTCCAAGACATCCGCAGGACCGGGACCAACCTGTAAAGCTGTTCCAACGAAAGTGCATTCCAGCTGGCCTTAGGATGCAGGTTGTTCCCGCTTGGAAAACCTCCACAGCAGCAAATCCAGTTCAGCAGAGTCTTGTGGGGATGGTATCTGGCCTTGTGGAACGCTTTTTGGCTAGAGCCTGCAGCCTTGTCTCGCTGGAAGAATCCAAGCTCCAAAAAAGTGACTAAGTCAGAACGTAGAAATCTTCACAGGGCGAAGGCGCCAAAAGTATCTGGCTGGCAAGGGAGCTTCACTGGTTGCGGAATTCAAATTTCTCCGGGTCTGAGATTTACCGCCAAAAGGCAACGGCTTCATCAGGACCTTGTCCAGTAGCTATCCAACGCTATGGAGCTCTCTGTGGGTACAGCCTGCAGTCTTGTCCCACTGAGCATTTTAGACTTCCATTTCAGAGACTAAGTCAGAAGGTAAATATTCCAACCGGGCAAACCTTGTTTCTGTATCCGACCCACACTTCCTCCAGAAATGGTCGAGCCAGGACACATTTTGATAACATTCACCTGTAATTCCTTCGTTAGAACAAAAATAGCTTGTTGGCTGAAATTCATTCAATGTTGTCAAATTAGAAAGGTCTTTAAATGAAGATCTTCTAGTTCCTCTGGGTCCATCTATACTAAAGCCTGCTTGACTTTGTCTAAGAAAGACTGAACTATTCCAGCAACTCTGGAGTAAATTACAGGTTGATTGTAAGGACGAAGACGAGATATAATATTCGCCAACCAGGAATACAACCGAGTGTAACTCAAACTGCGCACAGAAAAATGGCCTTGTAGCCTGAAGGCTATTCTTACATAGAAGAGTTCTTAAACATCGAAAATTTTCACTGATCAATTCAGAATTTAAATGACTCAGAGTCCATAAAAAGAGGTCAATACACGCCATATTTATGTGTAAGCAATCGGTTTCAAATGCAGAGTAATTTCGGTCAGACTATGACCAAACATGAGATGGATAAAAGACAAGATGTTCTTGATACAGCAGAGACTCTTTGAGCACACTATATATCAACCACACAGAGCAGCATAAACTGATGCATAACATCAAACAATACTGAATCGATAAAGAGCTGAAAAATGGTAGGAGTACTGCAGAACCTAAATGGAATCAATAAAACTGCCACTTACCCTTGATTTAATTTTTGCCAATGACAAGAAAATGAAGTGACTCGTACCAGGACAAATACAAATCGGGGTTTCCTACATTAAGGGCCGATTCCGATTCCGGCCGGAAATCTCTCCGACCGAGCCGGACCCGGAGAGAATTCCGACCGAATCGGACCCTAGCAGTCCGACCGAACGAGTACGATGCGCACGCATGCTATCGGACTTGAGTCGGTCGGACTCCCATTGAAGTCAATGGGAGCCTGTCGTACAACGCGTACGCGGGCTCCCATTGACTCAATGGGTGCGAGGCGGACAAGGGCGCCCCCTACAGCGTGTACGCGTCCATGCGCATCGCGGCGTACATGCACAGGTAGGGGGGACCCATGGGTCCCCCTGTGTGCAACTCGCGCGCCTACGCGTACAGGGGGGTCTGACGCGGACCCCCAAAGTCCGGCTCCGACAGCTTTTTCGAGCCGGACGGCGCGAGTCGGTCGGACTGCTCGCGGCGCGCATCGTACTTACCCGGCCGGGAAACGTCTCCATAGCGCGGTGCGAGTCGTGTCCATGCGAGTCGGTCGGAGCGTGTTGAAGCCGCGTTCGAGTCGGTCGGCGATTTTGTGGGTGCTTGCATCGTACTCGCTCGGCCGGACCCGCGTACGATTCGGTCGGGAAACAGGGCTCCGAATCGGATCCGGTGAATCCGAATCCGATTCGGAGCACTACCGGCCGAGATCGGAATCGGCCCCTAAGTCTCTACTTCAGTCTTTTAGTGCAATTGTCAGAAATAGAAATGAGATTCTGTATCGAAGCTGAAGTTGTTCCATGTGTTACATTCAATTTGTTGATACAATACCCGCATTTTATCTATTTCATACGTTAGCCTCATTGCTATTGTTTCTCAAATCTCTCCCCACCATTTTGACCTAGGACGTTTTATAGACATCTGGTATTATGTACTCAGTCCCTGGGTGATTAGCTTCAGCACTATAACAGGTGGAGGGACAGTTTCCATTCAAAGTTTATGAATGGGACACACTCCAAGGCATACTAATCTTGCCCTATTACCAATATTAGTATATAGATTGAATCTCATTTTATTGCTTTCTAATACTATTTCACTTTGGAGCATCCATATAGATGAATTCACTCACCTGCAACGCTGTGTATGCGCTCTCTTCTCTCGAAGTTGAGGTGGCGGATAGAGTACGAGTCTTCCTCCGTTTTAACTTTCGGTGAACCAATTGATGCAATATCTGCAAACCGAATAATAAAAAAGGATAGTACAGCACAAATGAATGGTTGGGAGAAACAGGTTCTTTATTCTTCCATTTGTTAAACATAATTATTAACAAAGAAAAATAATCAGTGTTGGAAGATCCATTAAAGGGAAATGTTGATCTTGCACCCCAACAATTATTTATTTTTTAAGAAATAATGCAGCTCTATTGTCCCAAGACATCTAATTTAAAGATTGGATAAAGAAAAGAGAGAACAAGATTGATCAGGAGATAGAAATGGCTATGCTAATGGGAATTATATCTGATGCCAATAATCCTTCATAACAGTCTAAGAGTCTTTAACATACATATTTATATGGCAGTGGCCCCAGATGGCCCAAACCTTCTCACTGCATGTATGGTTTCATGTGCAATAATATAGAGCCAGGTGAAAGGAGACTCTCAGCTACCAACTGTAAACAAATCAAAGCTGGAAACATGAAATATTTCCCTCTTAAACCCTCATTTTAATTTGGACAGGTCTCCCTAGTCATCTGCAAACAGGCATTTCTGCCAAAATTAGGACTGCAGCATCTGCAAAATTACAGCGCGTCATTTCTTTGTGCCCAATCTTGCCAGGTAAAACCTGTCGAGAATGAGGAGCAAATACGGCACCTGGTAAACACCACATTTGAATGACTATTTAAATTGTGGTATTAATATCCATGATAACAGAGGCATCAGAAAACCACCTGTAAAGATCCACTTTCCATGCAATTGGTGAAGACAGGGTATCTTTATTGAAGAACAACAGCAGGTACCTCCAGCTCAGCTTCACAGCTCATAAGAAATCCAGTAACTAACAAAGAATAACATTCTAACCTAGCAACATGCACATAACTCCACACATCTCCCCCTTCACATACTATAGTAATATAATAAGTATGATACATTTAAAACATTTCATTGTCAAGAACAGGTAATGGAGCACGACATTTCCAGACATTACCAGTGCTCCACGCAGACCCATCATCCAGGATGACAATGTTCTTCTTTACAGATTTCACTTGCATTGGCTTAGAGAATTTACTATCTCCCTTAATAACAATGCCACCACGTTTCACAACCACCCAATCTCCAATTTCCACATCAAGACTTTTCACACCCTTCTTGACATTGTAATACTTTGCTGTAGCTAATTGACGTTGGGCTACTCCTCTTCCTACAGCATTACGATCAACCCACACACAATCCTTGTCTGTCAACCACCCAGGTACCTCCTTAACACCAGGTTCACGTCCTTTATGAGAAATAAACGGCGAAACACCAGTCATAGAATGCGGTGTCACTCTGTATGACCACACAAGTTTCTTGAGCTCCTCACGCCATGGTAAACCATTCGAAAGTGACAACTGTACATTTTCCATAATCAAACGGTTGACTCTCTCAACTAAACCGTTTGCTTGGGGCCTGAACATAGCAACTCTCTCATGACTGACTCCCAACTTGCATAAAAAACTTTGCATTTCTTTAGATACTGGTTGGACTCCGTTGTCCGACACCAAAACCTTCGGAATCCCTTCATTCAAAAAAACTCTTTCCATAAACGCAATTACCCTCTGCGTGTTCACGCAGTCTGTGGTCTCAACTACAAACCATTTGGAATGGTAGTCAACCAGAACCATCATAAATTTATCACGTGACCCAAGTTTAGATATTGTTCCTAAAAAATCAATTGCTACTCTTTCCCAAGAGCACTTGGGAAATGACACACACGCAAAAGGAGGTTGTCTAACAACTTTAGATTTGTCGGCTTGGGCACATGCATGACACTCTTTCACAACATCTTTAATATCACTATCCATGCCAGGCCTCCAATACGCCTGTCGGACTCTTCTTTTGGTCATGTTCCTTCCTAAGTGCCCCTCATGGGCGATGGCCACAATTTTCCCCCTCTATCCAACCGGCGGTACAAACTGACACCTTTCTCATTAATTTTCCATCACATACACTCAACTCACTCTCTAAATGATGGTAACTTCTAAAACGAATATCCTGCGTGACACTTTCACTCCATCCCATGGAGACACACCTAACTACACATTGCAAAATCTCATCATTAGACATGGCGTCCATCCATTCTTGCTTGGAGAAGGCAGCTCCCTCACCATTGCAATTAGTGTTAAGCACTTCCTCAACTACATCATCTACATCTGAGGCAACTCCATCAATTGGCATCCTTGATAAATAATCTGCCACCACATTTTTTAATCCTTTAACATATTCGACAACAAAGTTGTATTTGAGCACTGACAACATCCACCTGGAGATTCTTGGAGTGACACTACCTTCAAGCCCTCTTCCCCCTTTGAATAAGTGAACTAAGGGTTTGTGATCTGTACGAACTTTAAATGGTAATCCCCACACAAAATATTTAAAGTGCTTTACGCCCCAACAACACGCTAAGGCCTCCTTCTCTATTACGGAATATGTCAGTTCAACGGGCGGGGGCATTGTTGATAGCTGAAATAATACTTTTCTTAGGTTTGATGCCATCTTTACATATCTCGTGTCCTAGATACGTTACATAACTTTTTTTTAGTTGACACTTTTCTTTTTTATAGTAAGCCCATTATTTTGCAATCTTTTGAGAACTTCATCCATTACCAAATCATGATGTTCATTGTCTTTCCCTACAATTAAGACATCATCTTGAAAACACAAGACTTTTTTCATGTCCCCAAAAATTTGCTGCATCACCCTTTGAAACACCGCTGTGGCAGATGCCAAACCGAAAGGCATTCTGCAATAGCGAAATGCACCCAGCGGCGTGACAAACGAGGTGAGATGTCTTGAAGCTACATCTAAATCGATCTGATGATATGCTGCAGACATATCCATTACACTAAAGACGGTACCACCAACCATTGCCGCCAGCATCGCAGAGATGTTGGGCAGGGGTTGCCTGTCCACCTAAATATTTTTATTTAAGTCGCGTAAATCCACACACAAACGAATTTTCTTACCCCCATCCTTGGGTGCGACCACAATGGGGGCCAACCATTCTGAGGCCTCAATAGGCTCTATGATGTTTTGCGCAAGCAATTTCTCAAGTTCATTTTGTAAAGGATCTCTCATCAAATATGGCAAATTCCTCACCTTATGCACAACAGGTATTGCATTTTTTAAAAAATAATCTTGTGAGAAAATATTTTAAGTTTCCATAGTTCTTCAGAAAAGACTTGTGGGTACTTTTCCATCAAACCCGACTGATACGTTGCATCAACATCGTGTATCACTGTGGAAATAACAGGCTCTCTTGCATTAGGATCCAGAATTATATTAAGATCTTTTTGGTGTCGCCACCCTAACAAATTGGATCCTTGCTTAGTCAAATACACTCGTCCATACACTTTTTTTCCACAAAACGAAATCACCATCCATTTCAATCCTAAAATATCAATCGTTTTCCACCATACCCCACAGCCTTAATATCAGGCTTGTCCCAAGATTTTACATCAGCCTCACATTCCCAGATCTTTGAATACGTATCCATAGACAATAGTGTGTATAGACTACCAGAATCTACTAGCATAGTAACGTCATGTTCATCTAAATTTATGACACAATGAGGCTTACTCAACAACGATGTGCTTCCTTTAACTACCTCACATTCTAAAATGGTATGATCATGATCTAATCCCAGATCTAATCCGTCGACACATAACATAAACTCTTGAACATTCTCACATATATCATCCACTTCTTGTATTTGAGTTTTCGTTCTACACACTTTGGCAAGATGTCCCCTCTTCCCACAAGCTCTACACAACGCATTCCTGCCCATACATCTAGGGCTAGAAGCTATGTGACCAGGAGCACCGCAGCGATAACATTTAACATTTCTCCAGTTAGTTCCCGAAACAGCAGTATTTGTATGAGCAGTATCACTAAACTTGTTAAGGACCTTACTTGAAACAGCAAAGTTTGTACGAGCAGTATCACTAAACTTGTTAGGAACCTTATTGGTATGTTTCAGTAGATGAATTTATTTCTTTCGCTTCATCCACACATCCTGCATGAGTTTCTGCACCCTTAACATCCTGCTCTTTGACTACTGTGGAATTACTACAATTTTCCATTTCCTTTATCCATAAATCAGTATGCTCTAGACCTTTAGCTATTTGTATTGCTTCCTCTAAAGTTGGATCTTTAATGAGTAACTTCTCTCGCACTCTTTTATTATTTGTACACCTCACAATTTGGTCACGTATGAGGGAATCTGCTAAACCCTCGAAGCGACAAGTCAGTGAAAGACCGCGTAACGCAGCAACATAAGTCCCAATATCCTCATCAATCTTTTGTTTACAACAAAAAAACGTATGTCTTTCCAACACAATATTGATTTTAGTAGTAAATCGCAAATCCAGCATCTGCATAGTCATCTCATACACATTGTTAGGTTGACCATCACCCATTCCTAAGGAAATTTCAGGAAGATCTTCGTATAAGCGCCGGCCCTCAACTCCTAAATGGTGAAGTAGAATCGCTTGCCTACGCACAGGACCATACTTGTCTGCACCTGTAGCAAGAATGTAAGTTAAAAATAACTTTTTCCAATCTTTCCAGAGAATAGCAGGATCACCTGGAGTAGGAAGAAATGTAGGTGGTGCGGATAATTCTTGATCTGCCATGTTAAATGTTAATACAATTAGTACAATTACAATTAACTGCCAATTAATTAGTCCCACCTGTAGAAAAGCAGATGTTAGATGAAATAATAAACTAAGATAACAAATTAAAACAAGAACTTAAAATAACAAACCAAGTTGTTGTTCGAAGAGATGTTTGATTCTGCTCTTGTCAAGATGTCCCTTCGAAGAGATGTTTGATTCTGTTCTTGTCAAGGTTATTGTTATTTTCCACGCGTAGCTTAAAATAAAAAAAATAAAAACGAAGTAAATTTGAAATTATGACTCTTCGGCTTTGCTGTAGACAAACAACGTGTCCCAGTACAAAACGAAGGAAATCTTTCCCGACGATGCAAAATGGGCGCCAAAACATAAGCTGTGCGTCTATTTTTTAAAGAAAATTGCCCTTGTTGACGTGACGTAGAAGACACAGCAGCGCGAGTGAAACAGAAGCGCAGTGGAGAACGTAATGGGAGACCGAATTCTGGTAAGTTTTCGTTTGAAAGTATTTACTTTCAATCGTTTGCTTTCTCGCGGCTCTCAACAGTCACCGTGTCTCCGCAAACAGCAGTTTTCCTCCACAAACAACGCTGTCACCGTGTCTCCACAAACAGCAGTTTTCCTCCATAAACAACACTGTTTGCTCACAACTGTTAGCTTCCTCGCCGCTTCTAACACTCAATCAGCGTTTTCTTCACAAAGAACACTGTTTATTTTCAATTGTTAACTTTTTCGTCACTCGTAAAAATCAATCAGCTGTAGCTTCAATATGGCTTCACAGCATTTCTTCTCAATCAATCAATCACGTAGGGCAATCGGGGAAGTGTCGACGTCGAAATTAGTTAGTTGACTGACACCACGGTATCCAAACTCTGACACAGCCCCAAATGTTGGAATAGACACACCATAACTTGCAACCGCATGTAGATAAGACAAAGTACTTACATGCAGTATCCAATCTAATAGCACGCAGTGAAATTGTAGAAGATGGTCCCAGTAATAACGCAGTATATTCATCCAGTAGTAACGCAGTATATTCATCCAGGGGTGGAGGTACCGATTATTATCTGCCCCCTGCGCAGATCAACTCGTCGCCAATGTAAAGATCCACTTTCCATGCAATTTGTGAAGACAGGGTATCTTTATTGAAGAACAACAGCAGGTACCTCCAGCTCAGCTTCACAGCTCATAAGAAATCCAGTAACTAACAAAGAATAACATTCTAACCTAGCAACATGCTGAGAGTTCCATGACATGCAGATAACTCCACACAACCTCAACCTCTTCTCATTGTCTCTATCCCTCCTCTATCCTCTCTTGGCTCCACACTTCCACCCACACTATTCTTCTGCCCAGAGATTTAAGTGGGATTAAAAAACTGTGGGATGTCTCTCAAAGGGGCATGGCCTATGTAATTAAGGGGGTGGCTCAAATAGGCTAAGCTAAAAACCTGTTCTTAGAATAGTGTGCCGCCCCACTGGTATTTTGCTTCTTCTGTCATTGCATTCAGATATATAATACAGCAAGTAACATTGCACCTACAACAAGCCAGGACTATTGGCTTTGTCAATGGTTGTTAGTTTCGTAAGATAAATAAGCAACAACTATGGCTTCGTTGTATGGAATATTGAAAATGCTTCAGTTCTGAAAGGAGACTGTGAAAGAACTAAAATGAGTCTCTTTGAAGTTACATCCAAGGCAGTGAAGGGTGGCACTGCTGCAGAGTTAAGATTTGTTTTTAAACCCTGAGGGTGAGGGCAAAAATGGAGACCCCGATAGAGACCCGTCCCAGCACCGGCTTTTTAGAACTGCCGGTGCTGAGCACCGGCAAGACCCGGCCCACTTAAAGCCCTGCTTCTGCCATTCTCCTCCTCTTCCTCATTCCCTCTCTCTAGGTTTACTTTGTGCCATAAAAATATATTTTCACCCAGAGCACAGAAAAGCCCAAACTTGTGAACCTTACCAGCCTTAAGGACCAACTCCACAATGCCACATTAAACCAGAACCTTTGACTGCATCCACCCTCAAAACTTTCTCAGAATCCAAAATGTGATCATCTGTCAGGGAAGAACGCGTGGGTGCGTTCAGGGTCGACTTGCTGGTTTTAGTAAAGAAAAAGTAAATGTCTTGTGAAAATGTTTTTCAATGTTTATGGGCAATATTACGCAAAATGAATGTGACTGTGTCTTGGTGGTGTCATGGTAGAAGTCGAGTAGGGCACTAACAAAATGCAGAATCTTCATATCTTCCCAAAGCAGAATATGTCAGATAAAAAGGCCAATAACAGAGAAAGTTGTGTATGTGTAGGAAAGTGGGTTTCAGTTGCAGTAACCCCCTACTTTTTGCCAAATTTCTGATGCACTTTGACTGAGTGTGCCCTGGGTCCCTGCCAATCAGATTCCCAGGGTCTGTGTTCTTTCCCAAACCTGCACCATTGTTCCCACAATTGGCACAACTCTGGCCTACCTGTAAGTCCCTTGTAAGGGGTACCTATGGTGCCAAGGGCATGGTAGCCAGAGAAAGGCCTCTGAGGACTGCAGCATGTACTACGCCACCCTCAGAGACCTCTCACCCCAAACATGCACCACTGCCATTGCAGCCTACGTGTTTTGGTGCAGCTAAAAGTGCAGAGTCGACATTGCACACCGTCCTGTGTGCCATGCCTACCAGTCAAGGGTGATGCCGAAGACAGCATTCCGTCCATCAATTTTTTTTTGCATATGTCGCCCTAAGTGGGAAGGGTATGCCCAGACGTGCGTCCCGTGCTCACTACACCACTGGATTCAAGCTAGCCTGGCTGATGAAGGGTGATGCCCTGAAACCGGTCCCAGGATGCTTGTTTCCGGTCCAGGGAGGACCTGGCTTGGCAGTTCGGGCTGGACTGTTCCCACAAGGAACAGGGTCAAGACTGATTTGCATACGGCTGGGTCTAAACTGGAGTGGTGTGGTGAGCAAAAGAATGATGGATTTAACCCAGATCCTTGTGACTGGGGGTGAATGCTTGCATTGTCCAGCATTCCGTCCATCAATTTTTTTTTGCATATGCCTACAAGTCACCGCATGAGGCATAGGTAAGTTACCCTTAAGGCAGGGTGCATTATACCTTAAGTCCATTCTGAGATATTATAAGTGCAGTAAAGCCATATATAAGTATATGGTCCGGAAACCTGTCATTATGAGTATCACAGCATCATAATGGCTTTACTGAATCCTGGGATGTTTGGTATCAAACATTTCTACATAACAAACCTGCACTGATTCCAGTGTCAGATTTATTAACCCTTGCACTCAGGGGTCCCTTCTAGAGGAGACCCCTAAACCAAACTCAGCCTCTGGTGGGCTCCCTGACTGGTAAACACCATCCTGTCACCACGAGACAGGTTTCTGGACCCCTGGGGTGAGAGAACTCGCTCTCTGGGACCAGAAACAAAGTCTTTCCTGGGCGGGGGTCCTAACACCTCCCATAGGTCAGGAAGGGCTGAGCAGCTTCAAAGGTCTTGCAGCCTTTGCACTGCGACCCAGCCCCTCCTGCTAGCAGGAGGAGGCCCCCTTCCTGTCTTCTCCCCAATTTCAGAGGGAAGACAGGCGGAAAAAGTTAGCAAGCCCGGGAGGTGTGCCCACCCCTGCCAACCATACCACTCAGGTGGGGGAGGCGAAATAAAGCCCACTCCTAAGTGCCCGCCATCTTTCTGATGGAGGGCATCCCCCAATCAGGGTTAGGGAGTGTGCTCACTCCCCCACGAGGGGTGAACACATCAAGGGTGTAGTCACCCTAAGATAAGTAGCCCATTGGCTACTACCTCGAGACCCCTAAAACACCCCCTAGATACAGTATTTAGGGGGCAGCCCTGAACCCAGGATAGTAGATTCCTGCAACCTACAAAGAAGAAGAAGGGAAGAAGTCGCACAGCAAAGGAGACTGTACAGAAGAACTGACTTGGCCCCAGTCCTACCGGCCCATCAGCAGTTTCCAGAGATCCTGCGTCAAAATTCAACTTGTCCTGCAGCCAGCGACCTCTAAAACCCCTGGGAGGACTGATGGCCTTCAACAAAGACTGGAACTCCTGCGAACAGCAACTCTGTTCAAAAGAAACTCCAAATAAAAGACTCTTGAGTTTGCTGAGGACGAAGAAACTCGACTCCTGGAACCATCACTGCACACATCGCCTACGGCTCGGGTGCCAGTGGCCCACCGGTCCCAGCGAGGTCCCCCAGCGTTCCAGAGTGAGAGTCCACAGTGGGTTGACCCCGCCATGTCTCCCCGACGTCGCCTGCATCCTCTGTACCTCTGTAGGGAGACCCCCCCCCAACTGCGAGTGACCCGGTAAGGTGAAATCCGACCTCAAAAGACACCCCTGCATCCAGCTGCCCTGAGCCCTGGAAAAGAGAACCCAAGGTGCACCTACGTCCTCGAGCCCTCCCACTTACCTGTCCTGCGGTTGGTTCCTCCCGGAAGACTTCCTGGACCGAGCCTGCAGCCAAAATCGGCATCCTCCATAGGATTGCATTGGGCTCCCGACACCTCCTAAGCACCCTGCACCCGGCCGCCCCTGCGCCGCTGGTGCTGTGGACATGATGCTGACCTGGGACCCCCTGTGTTCTGACCTTACCCCTAGGAGCTTGGCTCCCAAGACTGAGTGGCCTGCCCGTGAGCAGCCCCCAACCGAGGTGGCCCCTAGCCCCATTGGCTAACATTGACGCCCTGCCCTAGTGCCGCTGGTGGTGCCCCTTGAGTGCCAACCTGAACCTTGGGGAACCTTGGTTCTACCCCCCAAAACTTCCTCTCCAAAACAGTTTACTTACATGAAACTCTAACACTTAGTTGTTCCCCATAGCACTTGATGGTGGGCTTCCTCTGAAAAAGTGTTGAACTGTTTTCCTACAGCAACAAAAAGTAACTTAGAGCCCTTTTAGAATGGACTTGCTTACAAATGTCCTGTGTTGTTTGACTTGTGTTAGGGGTGTGTTTCAGGTGAAATTAGAAAAGTAATTTTGAAGTAATCTAAAAGTAATCCAACTGTAATTTCGAGTGCCTTTGAACAGTTTATCAATGGTTTTCTCAACTGCAAAAGTAATCTAAATGTTCCTACCAAACCAGAGCACTCTGTATGTTGAACAGTAACACTGTATGAAAAGTATCACTTACCTGCTACTAAGGAAATCTTAGTTCTAGAAATAAAACAACATAACTTTTTATACAAACAATTGGTCTGGATTCAGTCTTTGAGTGTGTGACATCATTCCTTGCCTGAGTGTGTACAACAAATGCTTAAAACTACCCCCTGATAAGCCTGACTGCTCGACCACACTACCACAAAAGAGAGTAAGGTATTATCTACTTTAGCCTCTGATATACCTCTGGGGATCCACTGGACTCTGTGCACACATTACCTTACTTTGGTATAGCATATACAGAGCCAGCTTCCTACAGTATGATTCTGTGCGGAAGTGGACAGTACCGTGAAATATACAAAAATACTTTGTTTCTGCAAAGTTGTTTATTTAAAAGCAAGCATGGAAAATATTATGTTGGAGAACTTTGACAGTAACATTTTAGTTGTGGCTTAAAGAACTTAGACGAAAGCAACGAAGATTGCTGCTTACAGGCTATTCGTTGCAGATCTCTCCTTCGCTTTATGATTGGGTGCAATTCATCGCTGTCGAGGCTGGGAATGATGGAATTATAGAGCTCGTCATGTCATCCCTGCTTGGATTTCTTCTTCAGTGTCCTACACTCCCGGGATTGATGCGTAACAGCCGGTGTTAGGCGGGAATGCACACGGTGAAGTGAGATGTGGTCATTAGTAGTCGTCTGTGCTGTTGCAGATATGAATTGGCACTGCCAGACTACCCTCTTCCGTTTTACATTCCAAACCTGCCTCTAATCCCGATACCTTTCCCTATCTGACCACTCTGATCCGGGGCTCTAATCGCAAGCAGAGTCGGACTTGCATGAAAGTGGACCTTTCTGAGAATCACGCTGCTCCTGAGGTATCGTGAGGACCCAACAGAAACTTTCCAGTCAAATAGCATTAGTAGATCTTTTTCCACAAGGTAAGTTTTATGGAAACCTGTCAATGTGATTGGCTAGGGAGAATGAAGGGAGACATTTCCATTTCAATTGCCATCTGAAACTTGGCTCTCCATTAGAGCAAAAAAATGCAAAACAGAATTCCATCAAATGTATCATGAAACCAGAACTTTAGTCAGGGGTGTGCCTTTCCTTCATTTGAGGTAAATCTGTGCAGTAGGTTTAGAGATTCCTACATTAAAAAAAGCATCAAAAGGTCTTCAGTGAGTTAATGTATAGCTATCTGTAGGAAGGTGGAATCTGACTATATGGTTGCCCCCACTTTTTTTATGGTGTTTTGCTGGTTTATGACTTAGTTGGACTGGGATCCTGCTATTCAGGGCCCCAGTCTATCTGCTTTCTCTGTAAAATGGTTTCCATGTGCCTTAGGCACATCTCTGATTGGAATCTGGAGTGCCCTTATAAGTCCCTAGTATATGGTATACTATGTACCAAGGGCATAGGTACCTCAGAGGCCTACCAGGGGCTGCAGCACGTATTGTGCCACCCCTGGAAGGCCATCCAAACTGACACCACAGGTCTGCTACTGCAGCCTGGGTAAGGTGGTGCATGCACCCCTTACTGTGATATAGGTTACCTATATCACTAAATACATACACACATATAAACCTATAAGTCACTCCTAAGGCAGGCCTTATCAATCCTAAAGGCAGAGTGCATGGTTCCTATGTGAGAGGGTGCCCTGCATGAGCAGGGCCCCTCTGCAGCGTTCGGAGACCATCTCTGATGCTGTTTGTAGTGCAGCCTGACCATATACTCTTAAGCGCATTATATCCTCGCGGTAAAATGCTAACTTTGGAATGGCTGCACCTAAACATGTCGTGTTTGGTGTCAAACATCTTGGAATACTACCCCCCGCCAATCCTGGCGGCGGGGGTAGCATTCCACCCTTCTAGAGGGAAAGACATGTTAACTCTGGCTTACCCGGTAACTTCTTTCTGAAGCCCTGGCATCACAAAATGGATGCTGCTGCCACAGACACAAGTCTGGCCTCCTGCTGCTGGACGAAACTCCGGCAGGGGAGGCCTGGACAATAGGTTTCCTGTTACAGGGAGGTGTGACCACCTCCCCAGACAGGATAATGTGTATTGGGGCTGGGTGGGTGCACTCTTAGAGTGCTTTGAAGTCCTGCACTGGGGAGCAAAAGGCTCCTCTGTGCATATGCCAGTTCAAACCAGCTCAGGGGCTACCTGCCCCTGCTCTGGCGCGAAACTGGACAAAGGGAAGTGGGTGTAGCCACCCCTCCCTTGACCCTCCCATAGGTGGGGTCATAGAGTTAGTCCCTCCCTGTTTTACTGGTTAAAATGGGGAACCCTTGCCACAGCAAGATTAGATATCCCTGGACTAAACTTTGAAACTGAATCCTGGACCTTCGACGCTCTACATCACGATTAGAGGACTGAAGAATCTCCCTTGGGGTCAAGGAGTGACTCCCTGCTTGGCAGGCACCAAAAACGATAACGACGGTCGCAAACTACGCCGCTCCCGCCGGAGTCCGAAGTCCCTGCAGCCCAAGAAGTGGATTTCCTGACTTCTCCAAGGCCATCGTGAGTCCCCAGTGAAGCTGAGGCAAGTGGACCCCACGAGTGACGAGGAACCGCGACCCCTGGGTACCGTGCACTATTATCGAGTGCAACCCCTTCACAACGTTCTACGAACCTGTGCTTTGGACCACGTGTGGTCCCAACCTCCAGCAGGAATCCCTCCGAAGATCAGAGGCCTACACCGTCCTGAGTGACCGTGGGCCCCTGTTGAGTGATTCCGCCCGAGGTGTCTTCGCGATCCCTTGCCAGCCGGCTCGTGGGTCCCCAGAAGACTTTCTAAAGAAACCAAAGGGCTCCCCTGGTTGCTCCAGGCCTGCCCTGACTTACCCTCGCTGGGTGAGTTCCCAGACCTTGCTGGTCTGCACCATCGACGATCTTCAGCTACATCGAGACTTGCCGTTGCCAAGGCTTGTTGGGTCCAATCCGGTCGCCGACACCGCAGCACTCGACAGACATCGTGTACCAGCCCGAATCCTGCTCCTGGTCGCCAACAACGCCTCCTGGACCTCGTGGCTGCAGAAACGAGACGACCGTCAACGCACCTGAAGCACTCGACATCGGTGGGCATCTGTCCATCGCCTCCCTGGTCACTGGCTAGTGACCCAGACTCTGTCCCCTCTGCTTTCAGGTTCTTCAGAACTCCGATCCACTCTTGGATCCACCCGGACACTTTTCTCCTGGTCGCCAGCAGCACTTTGCAGCAGATCGCCATAAGAACCGACGACGAAACCCGACCCCGAAAGGCACCTATGCACCCGGCTTCCCTGGGTGAGGTAACACGAGTACTCCGGTGCTCCCGTGGGTAGAGACTCTTCAAAGTCCTAGATCTCAAAGGGTTTTGTCCTAGTCCTCTTTAAAGTGTCCCTTTCCTCTATTTTCCCGATCCCGACTTTCTCCATAGAAGTTAACGGCGTATCGCGGTTGTGTATTTACACTGCACGCGTCTCCCGTGGGTCCCCTGTGTCACTACCTTGGGTGGTTCCTTGTGGTCCAAGCACTTCTAGAGGCTCTAGGCCTAGTGTCTAGTTCAGTCGTGGTTCGCATACCACTTTATTGGTATATGGTTTGGTACGCCCCTAGGGCCCAAACGTGTATTTGTGCTATTACTGTGATTTAAGATCTTATAACCTATGTACTTCGAACTCTAGCCTCATAAAGAGACTAGAGGGGTGTGTTTAGTAATAAATACATATATTTTGAATATATACCTGGTGTGGTGCTCTTTCATTTGGTCACTCAAGAGATTATAGACTGGTAAAACAAGCTGCTTTACATTCCTTCAAGACTTAGCCTGAAGGCTGCTCTCCACAGCTACCACTAGGATAGCTTTCAATAAGGTTGTCTTTGACCTACCTACCATAAGAGTCGATTTGGACTGGTGCAAGGTGCCCACTATAATTAGTGGACAGCATATGCCAGGCCAACTTCTCACACTATCCATAAATCATGACACCATGGACCCACCTTGCAAAGGAATCCCTAATCCATTTAGAAAAGGGAAAAAAAAAACACCACTGGGCGAGGGAGCTTTTCTCTCTATAGTCTGTTTTGGATTTGCAGATCTGGACCCTGAAATCCTCAAGCGCCGAGTAGAATTATAGTCCAGCTCTCGGCACATGAATGCCTACCTGCAGTGTCCGTGGCCATGTTCCACAGCATGGCTGGACCACCGACACTGCAAATAGTGCAGATGTAGTAGGACTAGACTGAGCGAGAAGCACAATTGTCCACTGGCAGGCATTCATCTGGTAGACCTTTGGTGCGGTGAAAAAAATCTGTGAATTCCTGGTCCTCCAGCCCTGAAGACATGACCATAAAATCACTGGGTAAGGAAACATGGCCGTCATTCGTAACATACTGATAGAGCATAAACTTTGTTGTGTTAATCACGTGCCGAGGACTGTACTATTGAAATACTTTAAACAGTCCTTAGATACTTTTTTAGCTCAATCGTTCATAGTACCATATGGGCTGAGATGAACTCTATCTGTGGGGACCTACCACGCTTAGCAGTAGGGACAGGTATTGAATCACACACATCTTAACTCCAAGCCCGAAGGCACTGCATGGACAGGAGTGCACCAAGGATGAGAAGACCTGCTGCAGACCTGCTGCAGACCTGCTGCAGACCTGCTGCAGGTACTGAAACACATACATCTTAACTCCAAGCCCCAAGACCCTTGTGCAGAGGAGTGCACCAAGGATGAGAAAACCTGCTGCTGGTACTGAAACACATACATCTTTAACTCCAAGCCCCAAGACCCTCATGCACAGGAGTGCACCAAGGATGAGAAGACCTGCTGCAGGTACTGAAACACATACATCTTAACTCCAAGCCCCAAGACCCTCATGCATAGGAGTACACCAAGGATGAAAGACCTACTGCAGACCTGCTACAGGTACTGAAACACATACAACTTAACTCCAAGCCCCAAGACCCTGCATGCACAGGAGTACTGAAACACATACATCTTAACCCCAAGCCCCAAGGCCCTGCATGCACAGGAGTACTGAAACACATACATCTTAACCCCAAGCCCCAAGGCCCTGCATGCACAGGAGTACTCCAAGGATGAGAAGACCTGCTGCAGACCTGCTGTTGGTACTGAAACACATACATCTTAACTTCAAGCCCCAATGCCCTGCGTGCACAGGAGTCCCCCAAGGATGAGAAGACCTGCTGCTAGTACTGAAACACATACATCTTAACTCCAAGCCCCAAGACCATGCATGCACAGGAGTCCCCCAAGGATGAGAAGACCTGCTGCTAGTACTGAAACACATACATCTTAACTTCAAGCCCCAAGACCATGCATGCACAGGAGTACTCCAAGGATGAGAAGACCTGCTGCAGACCTGTTGCTGGTACTGAAACACATACATCTTAACTCCAAGCCCCAAGACCTTCATGCATAGGAGTGCACCAAGGATGAGAAGACCTGCTGCGACCTGCTACAGGTACCGAAACACATACATCTTAACTCCAAGCCCCAAGACCCTGCATGCATAGGAGTGCACCAAGGATGAGAAGACCTGCTGCAGACCTGCTGCTGGTACTGAAACACATACATCTTAACTCCAAGTCCCAAGACCCTGCGTGCACAGGAGTGCACCAAGGATGAGAAGACCTGCTGCAAGTACTGAAACACATACATCTTAACTCCAAGCCCCAAGACCATGCATGCACAGGAGTACCGAAACACATACATCGTAACTCCAAGCCCCAAGACCCTGCATGCACAGTAGTACTCCAAGGATGAGAAGACCTGCTGCAGACCTGCTGCAGGTACTGAAACACATACATCTTAATATCAAGCCCCAAGGCCCTGCGTGCACAGGAGTCCCCCAAGGATGAGAAGACCTGCTGCTAGTACTGAAACACATACATCTTAACTCCAAGCCCCAAGACCATGCATGCACAGGAGTACCGAAACACATACATCTTAACTCCAAGCCCCAAGACCCTCATGCATAGGAGTGCACCAAGGATGAGAAGACCTGCTGCAGTGCTGCTGCAGGTACTGAAACACATACATCTTAACTCCAAGCCCCAAGACCCTGCTTTCACAGGAGTGCACCAGGGATGAGAAGACCTGCTGCTGGTACTGAAACACATACATCTTAACTCCAAGCCCCAAGGCCCTGTGTGCACAGGAGTGCACCAAGGATGAGAAGACCTGCTGCAGACCTGCTTCTGGTACTGAAACACATACATCTTAACTCCAAGCCCCAATGCCCTGCATACACAGGAGTACACCAAGGATGAGAAGACCTGCTGCAGACCTGCTGCTGGTACTGAAACACATACATCTTATCTCCAAGCCCCTGCGTGCACAGGAGAGCACCAAGGATGTGAAAACCTGCTGCAGACCTGCTGCAGGTACTGAAACACATACATCTTAACTCCAAGCCCCAAGGCCCTACGTGCACAGGAGTGCATCAAGGATGAGAAGACCTGCTGCAGACCTGCTGCTGGTACTGAAACACATACATCTTAACCCCAAGACCCAAGACCCTCATGCATAGGAGTGCACCGAGGATGAAAGATCTGCTGCAGACCTGCTACAGGTACTGCAACACTTACATCTTAACCCCAAGACCCAAGACTCTCATGCATAGGAGTACACCAAGGATGAGAAGACCTGCTGCAGGTACTGAAACACATACATCTTAACTCCAAGCCCCAAGACCCTGCATGCACAGGAGTGCACCAACGATGAGAAGACCTGCTGGTTGGATTTGGTAACCATCAGGCATTTGGTGGTTGCTCACACGAGGCGTCTCCCAGTCCCTCGCATCACATATGTTGATTTTCAATTTTGATTGAAGATATAGCACCATTTTTTTAAAAATAAAATACGGAATGGTCAATCTCTTTGCTGTTAGCAGAAGTTGCTAGCTGGCATGGCCATAGTAACCATTTAAAGTAAGTTGTGTAAAATAGGGGTTTGTTTTTGTGCTGAATTGATTGAGTAGAGGCACTCCTATTTTCTTTACCCTCTCAGCTCCTCTTTTTTGAATGTGTCAAAGTTTGCGCTAATCCATCAAGCGGCGACAAAGTTAGAGAGGCAATTACATTTTCATTTGCTAATACATTGTTGCAGTTTGATAAATATACATAAAATGTAGCAGGCAGTTAACAAATTACACTCAAGTGCAAGTATTTCACAGATGCAATTGCGGATGCAGGAGGTTTCCAAATTAGGATGGGGTGGGGGAGGGTTACAGCTTTATTGGGGTGGTTCAATTATGTGTTCATTTGATAACACATTTGATGAACCATCAAGATATTTGGCAGATATTAAGTAGGGTTAACTTTCTGTTGGCATATCAAAGTTTGAGCAGACCTGGAGAGGGTCAGGGGTCAGTCGGGTGGGTTTAGGTAGGAAAGAGGCAAACATGAAAGGGGTGCAATAAAAGGAAAATGCTACTTACCAGTATGCAACTGTTCTTGGCATGTAGAGCTTTAGATTGATATACTTTGCATAGATCGCCATCTGGTGTTGGGCTCAGATGTTTGCAGTTTGTTTTTGTTCGAAGAAGTCTTTGTAGTCACGAGATAGGTGACTCCTCCTTACGATGATAGTGCGCATGGGCATCGACTCCATCCCCAGATTGTTTTCGCCAGCAAGGGTGATGATGGAGTTAGTAAGAAATAGAAAGAGATGTCCATGTGTGTTGTATCTAAGTAAGATAACACTGCAACAGATAAAGGTACCCGGGGAGGCGGGTAGGCTTATATGAATCTACAGCTCTACATGCCAAGAACAGATGCATACTGGTAAGTAGCATTTTCCGTTCGAGGCATATGAGCTGCAGAATTCATACTTTTGCATAGACTGTACAGCAGTGTCTCCCCTAGCGGTGGTCACCTGTACCTGTTGCGACCCTTGACCCTGCTCCAGGCAGGTCGCTCTCCACGCCGCACAGCACCACCAGACTGCGCCTGTGTCCCTCTGAGAAGGTAAACAACAAGCTAGTCACAAGATCCAAAGCATACATTTACATTGAAAAAAGCCAGACCATAATTTATACAAAAACAGTGCATATTAAACTTGTTTATACATCAATTTACTACAGACAATTGTTCTTTTGATATGAAAATATTTATTTGTATACATTTATCTGTACTTTATAATTTCATCACATTTAGCAAGTGTGTACTTCTTTTTTTCATATATATATATATATATATATGTATATTTTTTTTGAAAATTCTTTTTTGCATTTAGATATCAAAACACATACATTATTTTATACAAAACATACACAAACCAATATTATATACAATTAAAAACCTAAAGGAGGGGTTAATGAATAGTATAAAGGCTGGCGGTCGATGTAAAGAGAAGAAAAACACGACGCGCGTTTCGGCGTTAAAGCCTTCGTCAGGTAAAACCCGTCTCAACATTTTCTAAAAAATACAAAAATACACACAATCAGCTTATATAACAGACTAACTCTATCACATTTCTGGCCTGGTCTTATGTTTCTGATCTACATACGAGCTTTTTTTTTAAAACTTCTATTTTTTTCTCCTATCACTTTGTCTATACAGGCCTAAGAAGATCTGGTAAAAGTATGTTACATATATATACTCAACATGCTAGGATGTTATAAATCACAACCTTTATTTATACCATTGAATCACCATTATAGATGTGGGAAAGACGACCATAGATGTATCCACATATCCAAGAATATAGCATGTCACCCGTGAATAGCAGAAAAAGAAAGAGAATATAAAGATAGACATTAGCTCACTAACTTTTATCAAACAGATTTTTGGTCAGCAACCATAGTTACCTTAGAGGGCAGATAGTTTATTATCATTTATTTATTTTCATCTTGACTCCGCTAATTATAGGACATCTAAGTTTAGATTGTTCTTTTCAAATGAACTATTATAATAGTAGGGATTATTAAAACAATACTGGAAGCATGGCTATGTGAAGAGGTCCACAAGAGAAGATATAAAAATGGATATATATATAAAAAACGAGGATTTTTTTCAATTGACGGAAGTCACTAATATGTGCTTTGCCATTTCTATCCTTGGTAGATCGTACATTTGAGAAATAAATAGAACAACCATGCAGCCAAGCATGACTAGATTGGAAGTAATAAAATAAATAGCTTTTTCTATTTTCTTAAGGGTGACAGACAATGTTGACTACTGAGACATCTTAGTGATATAGGTCACTACATTTATGGGATAATACACAGTTTATAATGTATTATTATTTTTGTACCCCTTTAGAGAAAACTATTTGCTGAAATGATTAGCAACCACGGAGAGGCTTTTACCACATCGTGGCCTCAGCGTATAAATTGAGGTGCAAAGAGAACAATAGGTATTTACCTTTGCAGAATATTAGTTTATTTTAATATTCACTCTCAAAGGTGGACATAGACCTTCCATAAGATAATAAACTATCTGCCCTCGAAGGTAACTATGGTTGCTGACCAAAAATCTGTTTGATAAAAGTTAGTGAGCTAATGTCTATCTTTATATTCTCTTTCTTTTTCTGCTATTCACGGGTGACATGCTATATTCTTGGATATGTGGATACATCTATGGTCGTCTTTCCCACATCTATAATGGTGATTCAATGGTATAAATAAAGGTTGTGATTTATAACATCCTAGCATGTTGAGTATATATATGTAACATACTTTTACCAGATCTTCTTAGGCCTGTATAGACAAAGTGATAGGAGAAAAAAATAGAAGTTTTAAAAAAAAAGCTCGTATGTAGATCAGAAACATAAGACCAGGCCAGAAATGTGATAGAGTTAGTCTGTTATATAAGCTGATTGTGTGTATTTTTTGTATTTTTTAGAAAATGTTGAGACGGGTTTTACCTGACGAAGGCTTTAACGCCTGAAACGCGCGTCGTGTTTTTCTTCTCTTTACATCGACCGCCAGCCTTTATACTATTCATTAACCCCTCCTTTAGGTTTTTAATTGTATATAATATTGGTTTGTGTATGTTTTGTATAAAATAATGTATGTGTTTTGATATCTAAATGCAAAAAGAATTTTCAAAAAAATATACATATATATATATATGAAAAAGAAGTACACACTTGCTAAATGTGATGAAATTATAAAGTACAGATAAATGTATACAAATAAATATTTTCATATCAAAAGAACAATTGTCTGTAGTAAATTGATGTATAAACAAGTTTAATATGCACTGTTTTTGTATAAATTATGGTCTGGCTTTTTTCAATGTAAATGTATGCTTTGGATCTTGTGACTAGCTTGTTGTTTACTTTCTCTGATATTGTGCCCTACAGCTAGTAAGATATATTGTTGTTTTGTAGGGGTCCCCCTTTTTTCAAAATAACCTGTGTCCCTCTGCCCACTGCTGCTGCCACCATGAGTTCGAGGCCCCTGCCTCGCTTGTGTAGTTTCTGTGCCTTTCGTTTTTGTACCTTGCTCCATTGTTTTATTTCTTTTTATTCTGTGCCCCTTGGCTTATTGTTGCCCCCTTGTTGTTGCTTTATTCTGTGCCCCCCTTTTGCCTTCTGTGCCCGTTTCCCGCCGCTGCGTACCCGCCCCCCCGCTCGCCTATTCGTCCCCTCCCGCCTCCCAGCTGCTCCTCCCTCCCACCTCCCCTTCTTATGGCGGCCGCTGCGCGGCCGCGCGCAGCGGGCGCGCCTAAGGCAAGCCCGACTGTGCCCGTCCGCGCCAGGACCGCGCCCAGCGCCAGGACCCCTGGCCCCCACAACAGCCACGACCGCCGCCGCTACGACGCCAGCACCCTCCTCGCACTCAACTCCGGACGATCACACACCTGCTTCCTAGCCACCCCGAAGCGCACCCATGGACCCTTCACCTGCCGGAACTGCTGCTTCACCAGCCTCCAGGCCGCCAAACCACCCGCCGAGAAAGAACTCAACCACCTCAGATGCATCCTACTGAACACCCGCTCCGCACGCAAACATGCCATCGAACTCTGGGACCTGCTCGACACATCCTCCCCGGACGTCGCCTTCCTGACCGAGACCTGGATGAACGCCTCCTCGGCCCCGGACATCGCCATAGCCATCCGGACGGCTACAAGATCACCCGCAGGGACCGCACCAACGGAGTAGGAGGAGGTATCGCCATCATCCACAGGAACACCCTCCGGGTCTCGACCAGCTCCAACGACACCCTCAGCACCGCCGAACACCTGCACTTCCAGATCCACACAGACCCCAACACCACCCTCAGAGGAACTCTCATCTACAGACCCCTTCCTGGACCCCGGCCTCAGTTCAGCGACTCCATCGCCGACTTCGTCAGCACGCACGCCCTTGCCTCCACAGACTACATCCTCCCCGGAGACCTGAACTTCCACCTCGAGAACAACAACGACAGCAACTCCACCACCCTGATCGACAACCTCGCCAACCTCGGACTCAGACAGCTCGTCACAACGCCCACCCACTCCGCCGGCCACACGCTTGACCCCATCTTCTACGCAAGCTCCCACGTCACCTTCAGCCACACCACCGAACTCCACTGGACCGACCATCGCTGCATCCACTTCACCTTCCGGAAACCCACCACGCACCACCGCACACAACAGATCCCCCGCCGCAGCTGGTGCAAAATCACCGAAGACCAGCTAAACACCACCCTCGCCCGAAATCCGCCCGCCGACCGCACCGACACCGACTCCGCCGCCCGCAACCTCAGTCGCTGGATCGACGACTGCGCCAACACGCTCGCCCCACTCAAGAAACCCTCCAACAGACGCACCGACAAGAAAGCCAGCTGGTTCACTTCAGACCTCCAGGCCTCCAAGCAAAACTGCCGGAAACTTGAGAAGAAATGGCACCGCGAACAGACACCGGACAGCTTTGCAGCCCACAACAACGCCATCCGCAGACACCATCACCTCATCAGATCCACCAAGAGGACCTCCTTCAAGGACCGCCTCGACAACAACGCACACAACAGCAAGGAGCTCTTTAACATAGTGAAGGAACTCTCCCAACCCCAGCTCCAACACCAACGACATCCCACCGTCGCAAAACCTGTGCAACTCCCTCGCCACCTTCTTCCATCGCAAGATCGCAGACATCCACGACAGCTTCAACAACCAGACCACCCCGGCAGCCACCGACACCTCAGACCACACGCCCACCATCCACCTCGACCCCTTGCTCGCCTGGGCCACCGTGAACGACGACGATACCATCAAAACCATGAACACAATGCACTCCGGCTCTCCGTCAGACCCATGCCCGCACCACATCTTCAACAAAGCCAGCGCCACCATCGCACCCCATCTCCGCAAAGCCATCAACATCTCCCTCGAGACCGCGACCTTCCCGGAGAGCTGGAAGCACGCCGAGATCAACGCCCTGCTCAAGAAACCCAAGGCGGACCCGAGAGACCTCAAGAACTTCCGGCCCATCTCCCTGCTCCCGTTCCCGGCGAAGGTCATAGAAAAGATCGTCAACGGACAACTGACCCATTACCTCGAAGAGAACAACATCCTGGACCCGTCCCAGTCCGGGTTCCGCAGGAACCACAGCACTGAAACTGCCCTCATCGCCGCCACCGACGACATCAGGGCCCTGCTGGACAACGGTGAAACTGCGGCCCTCATCCTCCTGGACCTCTCAGCCGCTTTCGACACTGTCTGCCACCGCACCCTACGCACACGCCTCCACAACGCAGGGATCCGAGACAAGGCCCTGGAATGGACCACCTCCTTCCTCTCCGGCAGAACCCAGAACGTCCGCCTCCCCCCGTTCCGTTCCGAAGCCTCCGAGATCATCTGCGGCGTGCCCCAAGGATCGTCCCTCAGCCCGACACTGTTCAACATCTACATGGCACCGCCCGCCCTCGTCGCCCGACTGCACAACCTCAACATCATCTCCTACGCCGACGACACCCAACTGATCCTCTCCCTCACCAAGGACCCCCTCACCGCCAAACCCAACCTCCACGAAGGAATGAAGGCCATCGCCGAATGGATGAAGAACAGCCGACTGAAGCTGAACTCAGACAAGACGGAGGCCCTGATCCTCGGCTCCAAACCCTCAGCCTGGGACGACTCCTGGTGGCCGACCACACTGGGAGCAGCCCCGACACCCACCGACCACGCACGCAACCTGGGGTTCATCCTCGACTCAACACTCTCCATGACCAAGCAAGTCAACGCCGTCTCTTCATCCTGCTTCAACACCCTCCGCATGCTCCGCAAGATCTACAGATGGATCCCCACCGAAACAAGAAGGACAGTCACCCAGGCCCTCATCAAGCAACAGGCTGGACTGCGGAAACGCCCTCTACGCGGGAGCCTCGGCAAAACTCCTGAAACGACTGCAACGCATACAGAACGCCTCGGCACGCCTGATCCTCGACGTACCCCGCCACAGCCACATCACACCCCACCTGAGAAACCTGCACTGGCTCCCCGTCAACAAGAGGATCACCTTCAAGCTCCTCACCCACGCACACAAGGCACTCCACAACACTGGACCGGCTTACCTCAACAGACGACTCACCTTCTACACCCCGAACCGCCAGCTCCGCTCAGCCGACCTCGCCCTTGCAACCGTCCCTCGCATCCAAAGAGCGTCCACCGGCGGCAGATCTTTCTCCCACCTCGCCGCCAGGACCTGGAACACCCTCCCCCTCCTCCTACGACAGACCCAGGACCTGCTGTCCTTCAGGAGGCTACTCAAGACCTGGCTCTTCGAGCAGTAGCAGCCCCCCCCTCAGCGCCTTGAGACCCTCATGGGTGAGTAGTGCGCTCTACAAATGTCCTGATTGATTGATTGAGTGGTTTGGAAAAGTGTCTTAAGAACAGCCTGGCCTACAGAAGCCTGTTGCTTCGCCTGCACGTCTACACAATAGTGTTTGGTGAAGGTGTGTGTAGTAGACCATGTCGCTGCTTTACAAATGTGTTCTAGGGGAATGTTCCCTAAGAATGCCATGGAAGCCCCTAGTTTGCGTGTTGAGTGTGCTCTAGGGGGAATTGTTAAATGTGCGTTGCCTTTATGAGGTGGAGAGAAAGCTACAAATAGTTGGTTTGTCTTTCTAAAAGGTTTAGTCCTGTCAATATAATAAAGTAAAGCTCTTTTGACGTCAAGTGTGTGAAGAGCTCTCTCTGCTACTGAATCTGGGTTTTGGAAAAACACTGGTAACTCTACAGATTGATTAAGATGGAAAGCAGAGATTACTTTGGGAAGGAAATTAGGATTTGTTCTAAGAACCACCTTGTTACGATGTATTTGTAAGAATGGTTCTTGTATGGTTAAAGCCTGGATCTCACTTACTCTCCTGAGAGAGGTGATTGTGACAAGGAAAGCTACTTTCCATGTAAGAAACTGCAGTTCACATTTGTGTAAAGGCTCAAATGGGGGACCCATGAGCCTAGTAAGGACAATGTTTAGGTTCCACACTGGAGAGGGTGGCAGTGTGGGAGGAATTATCCTCTTAAGGCCTTCCATAAAGGCTTTGATAGCGGGTACTCTAAACAATGACAAATGTTGTCTGTTTTGCAGGTAGGCGGCAAGGGCAGCCAGATGTAATCTTATGGATGAGTATGCTAGATTACATCTTTGTAGATGCAGCAAATAGCAAATGATATTTTGAATGGAAGCATCTAGCGGGTCAGTTTTGTTGTTATTGCAGTAAATGACAAATCTTTTCCATTTGGCTGCATAGCAAGCTCTAGTAGTAGGGCGTCTGGCTTCCTAGATAATGTTCATACAGTCCGGTGGGAGGTTGAGGTAACCGAACTCTAGGACTTCAGGAGCCAGATTGCTAGATTCAGTTGTGCTGAATCTGGGTGCCTTATCTCTCCATGGTTCTGCGTTAGCAGCTTTGGGGAGAGACGTAGTTTTTGGTGTGGAACGACTGAGAGTTCTAGGAGTGTTGTGAACCATGGTTGCCGTGCCCATGTGGGAGCAACTAGGATCATTTTGAGAGACTGTTGCTTGAGCTTGCGTACTACTAGCGGAATGAGTGGGATTGGCGGAAAAGCGTACGCAAATCTGCCTTACCAGTTCATCCATATCGCATTGCCTTTGGACAACGGGAGTGGAAACCTAGGGGCGAAGGTTGGGCATTTTGCGTTTGCGTGTGTGGCGAACAGATCTATGTCTGGGTGGCCCCACATGTGGAAAAATGGTTGAAGAACTTGAGGATGAAGTTCCCATTCGTGTATCTGCTGTGTCTGACGACTTAGCAGATTCGCAATCTGATTGTGCACTCCTGGAAGATGTTCTGCCAGAAGATATATGTTTTGCGGAATGGCCCATTTCCATATGCTTTGCGCTAGATGAGATAGCTGCAAAGAATGTGTTCCTCCTTGTTTCTGTGTGTAATACATTGCTGTCATATTGTCCGTGCGGACCAGGACTGTCTTGTTGAGCAGACGTACTTGGAATGATTTTAGCGCTAGAAATATTGCCAGTAGTTCTAGGTGATTGATGTTGAGCACTTTTTGTTGAGTGGTCCACTTGCCCTGAATTATGTGACTTAGGAGATGAGCTCCCCAGCCGGTGAGTGATGCGTCCGCTGTTAGCACGATCTGCGGAAGTGGCTCCAGGAACGGCCGCCCTTTGGAAAGGTTTTGTGTGTTCCACCACTGCAGAGAGCGATGTGTGCGGCTGTCCACCAACACCAGATCTGTAAGTTGACCTTGAGCTTGATTCCACTGACGTGCTAAGCATTCTTGTAAGGGGCGCTTCTGAAGTCTTGTGTGAGGTACTATGGAAATGCAAGAGGCCATCATTCCTATGAGCTGCATAAACACTCGAGCTGGAAGGGAGTGTTGGGGTTGACATTTTTTGATGAGGGTTTGCATACTGGCTATCCTGGCTGGATTGGGGTATGCTAGAGCTTTGGAAGTGTCTATTGTGGCCCCTAGATACTGATGTAGGTAGGAGGGCTGTAGATGTGACTTGGCGTGGTTTATTGTGAACCCCAAGTGGTGTAGCAGCTGAATTGTTTGGTGAGTGTGATGAACACACTGACTGTGTGACTTGGCTTTTATCAGCCAGTCGTCCAGGTATGGGAACACATGGATTTGCTGTCTTCGCAAGTGTGCGGCTACTACCGCGAGACACTTTGTGAAGACCCTGGGTGCTGTGGTTACTCCGAATGGGAGAACCTTGAACTGATAGTGCTGGCCGTCCACTGTGAACCTTAGATATTTCCTGTGAGCAGGGTGTATGGGAATATGGAAGTAGGCGTCCTTGAGATCTAATGTGGCAAGGAAGTCGCCTTGTTGCAGCAGTGGAAGGACCTGTTGGAGAGTGATCATGTGAAAGTGATCTGACTGTATGTAGAAATTGAGAGGTCTGAGGTCCAGTATTGGCCTGAGAGTACCGTCCTTCTTGGGGATTAGAAAGTACAGGGAGTAAACCCCTGTCCCTTGATGCTCTAGGGGAACTGGTTCTATTGCGTGCTTTTGAAGCAGTAAGAGAACTTCCTGTTTGAGAAGTGTTAGATGTTCCGTGGACATTGGACGCTGTTTGGGCGGTATGTTGGGGGGAGTTGCAGTAAGTTCCAGGCAGTAACCATACTGGATAATTTGTCTTACCCACCTGTCTGTAGTGATGGAAATCCAGACAGGTAGGAACTGTGAGAGCCTTCCTCCGACCGGAGTGGAATGGTCTGGAGGGAGCGGAGGGAAGTCATTGTTTGTTAGTGGGGGAGGTTCGAGTGTTGTTACCTCGGCCTCTCCCTTTGTTGTTATTTCCCCTGTACCCACCTCTGAAATATCCTTTGCTGGGGGATGTTTGTGTGGGACTTTTATAGGAGGAGGAAGCAGTGTCTGTGCTGATGTTTGTGGATGCACCCCTATAAAAGGAGCGACGAAAGGAGCCTCGTGTAGATGGAGACTGTAATGCTCCCATAGATTTCGCAGTCTCAGTGTCTTTTTTCATTTTCTCTAAGGCTGTGTCTACAGCTGGTCCAAAAAGTTGTTCCTGATTGAACGGCTGATTCAGTATAGTAGTTTGCACTTCTTGTTTGAACCCAGAAATGAGCAACCAAGCATGTCTTCGTAATAACACGCTAGTGTTGATTGATCTAGATGCAGTGTCTGCTGCATCGGGGGTACATTTAATGGATGCGTTTGTGATTAACTTGCCCTCCTGAATCAAATCATTGGCTTTGGCCTTGTATTGGTCAGGTAAATGTTGCATTAGGCCCTCAAGCTCGTCGTAGTGAGCCCTATCATATCTGGCAAGTAATGCTTGTGCATTAGCTATCCTCCAGTGATTAGCTGCCTGGGCGGCAACTCGTTTGCCTGAAGCGTCTAGTAATTTAGACTCTTTGTCTGGAGGTGAAGCATCATCGGAGGTCTGAGAGTTGGCACGCTTCCTAGCATTGGTCACTACCAGGGAATCTAAGGGGAGTTGTCCTTTAATGTAGGTGGGATCATTAGGGGCGGGTTTATATTTTTTATCAACCCGAGGATTAAGGATCCTGGTCCTGACAGGGTCTTTGAAGATGTCTGGAGCATGTTTGACGACACCTTTCAGCATGGGTAATGTGTGTACTGTCTTTTGTGACTGTGCAAAAGTGTCTACCAGGAAGTCTTCCTGTGTGGGGTCTGAATGCATTTGAACGCCATGATATTGGGCAGCCCTATCAATGAGCTGACTAAACCCAATGTTGTCATCTGGGGGAGATGGCCTTGTTGGCTATGCATCCGGATCAGGAAGGTCTGGAGGATCTACAGGGTGATTGTAGTCGTCCCATGTGTCCTGTGGTATGCTAGTGTCATCATCAGGATCATCGAAAGTGTCCACCCCCACCCCCTAGGTCATCATCATCCTGTGGTGGTGGTGAGTATGGAGGAAGTGTGGGAGACTTTGGAGGAGAGAAAGGCTTAGTAGGAAGAACAGGAGAAGAGGGTCTTATTGGTGAAGTTGCACAGTCTCTTTTCTTCACAGGCACCTCAGGGATGTGTGGGGTGTCGAATTTCCTCTTGTTCTGCGGGATATTGACAATATGGCCTGTTTTAGGGTCCACATGCAGTGTTTTCTATTTCGGATCGATAGGATCCGGTAGAAACAGTTCTTCCTGGTTGGCGTCTCCCTTCGGCGCCGATTATTTCGGTTCCGAACGCGGTTTAGATTTCTGCTCTGGAGCCTTAGAAGGGGTTTTTGGGTCCTTCGGCTTCGGTGTGGAGTCCGAAATCTTTCTCGGATCCGAAGGTTGTCGAGGTTTCTTCGGATCCGAGGCCTTATGTTCTTTCGGTGCTGAAGTGCTCGGTGCCGAGGCCTTTTTGAAGACAGCGGGAGTAGGATGTGTTCCCGCTTTCGGCACCGACGGTGTTTTTGGGGCACCGACGTGCGGCTTGCTCGGTCCCGAGCCGCCGGAAGGCTTCTCCTTTGTCTTCGGAGCCAGGCCCGGAGGCGGGGCTTCTGAAGTTTTCTTTGGGTCGCGAACTAAGGCCTTCAGGCGAAGTCTTGACCGGAGCCTTCTTTTTTTCGGGTGGGGTTGGGGTAGGGGCAGTTGTACTCACTCGTTGACCTGGAGTGATGTGGTCATCGGAGTCGGAGTCATCTGCTTCGGATACGATGTCCAGATCCTCCGAATCCTCTGCCTCTGGAACGTCGGGGCCTTCATCGAAGATGTCTTGTGGCACCGATGCAGCCCGTTGTGCCATAACGTGTCGTCGAGCCCAGCGATCACGGATAGTCTTCTTGGACCAGAAGGAGCCACAGGCTTGGCAGTCTTTTTCTTCGTGTTCGGGCGAGAGACAAAGGTTGCAGACCTTGTGTTGGTCGCTGTGTGGGAATTTAGCTCCACACTGGGGGCATTTTTTTAATGGAGTCCTTTCCATTAGCCGTAGGCCCGAAAGGCGTCGATAGGCCCATCGGCCTGCGTCGACGACTGGAATCGAGTTTCAAGTTAGCGCGTCGAAAGGCACGCGAACGAAAATAATATCGTCGAGTTTGCGATGATTTGCGCGTCGAAAAGGTTTGGAAAACACGGTACCGAACCGGAGCGCTGAAGTTACATCCGAACCCGATGGCAGAAAAAAACAATCTGAAGATGGAGTCGATGCCCATGATCACTATCGTCCAAGGGAGGAGTCACCTATCTCGTGACTACAAAAGACTTCTTCCAAGACAACAACAAGGTGCAAGCATCCGAGCCCAACACCAGATGGCGATCTATGCAAAAGTATGAATTCTGCAGCTCATATGCCTCGAACGTTTTATTTACTAATAACTGCGGCATGAATCTGCATGAAGTTTGGCAGACAGTAAATTAAGACCAGTGCAAGACTATGATCACTGATGGAGATCAGACGGGGGAATAAAGTCAAATGGGAGCGTCAACACTGGTCCATGACAGATGAATGCATAATATCATTAAAAAGCATAAATTCACTGAAAAAAAGGTTTACGATTAGCTATGGTTGAGTGAGCACCAAACTGAGAAACTCCTGAAATGTTGCAGTTGTGGAATGCACTGTGTAACACAGTCCAGGCCACACTTACAACATCCCTGTGCCAAACACATGTGTAAAATGATAGGCTATCTACCAACAGCAAAACAAGGCAGGCCTGAGTTATGCAATGCACAGCACATTCCATACCATAACCAGTGAATTTCAGGGGTTTCTCTGCTTTATGTTCACTGAAGGATAACTTAACTTTAACTTTGGTTTACATAAACTGATCGTGTAAGATTGTGAGAGGCAGTGTGAATGTGAGAGTAAGGCAGTGCACATGAAAGAGCGACAGAGGCTGAGAGGCAGTGTGCATGTGAGAGAAAGAGCAAGAGGTAGTGTGCATGTGAGAGAAAGAGCAAGAGGTAGTGTGCATGTGAGAGAGAGAGCAAGATGTAGTGTGCATGTGAGAGAGAGAGCAAGAGGTAGTGTGCACGTGAGAGAAAGAGCAAGAGGTAGTGTGCATGTGAGAGAAAGAGCAAGAGGTAGAGTGCCTGTGAGAGAAAGAGCAAGAGGTAGTGTGCATGTGAGAGAGAGCAAGAGGTAGCGTGCATGTGAGAGAAAGAGCAAGAGGCAGTGTGCATGTGAGAGAGAGCAAGAGGTAGTGTGCATGTGAGAGAAAGAGCAAGAGGTAGTGTGCATGTGAGAGAAAGAGCAAGAGGTAGAGTGCCTGTGAGAGAAAGAGCAAGAGGTAGTGTGCATGTGAGAGAGAGCAAGAGGTAGCGTGCATGTGAGAGAAAGAGCAAGAGGCAGTGTGCATGTGAGAGAGAGCAAGAGGTAGTGTGCATGTGAGAGAAAGAGCAAGAGGTAGTGTGCATGTGAGAGAAAGAGCAAGAGGTAGTGTGCATGTGAGAGAAAGAGCAAGAGGTAGTGTGCATGTGAGAGAAAGAGCAAGAGGTAGTGTGCATGTGAGAGAAAGAGCAAGAGGTAGTGTGCATGTGAGAGGGAGCAAGAGGCAGTGTGCATGTGAGAGGAAGAGCAAGAGCTAGTGTGCATGTGAGAGAAAGAGCAGGAGGTAGTGTGCATGTGAGAGAAAGAGCAAGAGGCAGTGTGCATGTGAGAGAGAGAGCAAGAGGTAGTGTGCATGTGAGAGAAAGAGCAAGAGGTAGAGTGCATGTGAGAGAGAGAGCAAGAGGTAGTGTGCATGTGAGAGAGCAAGAGGCAGTGTGCATGTGAGAGAAAGTACACGAGGTAGTGTGCATGTGAGAGAAAGAGCAAGAAGTAGTGTGCATGTGAGAGAAAGAGCAAGAGGCAGTGTGCATGTGAGAGAAAGAGCAAGAGGCAGTGTGCATGTGAGAGAGAGAGAGCAAGAGGTAGTGTGCATGTGAGAGAGAGCAAGAGGCAGTGTGCACGTGAGAGAGAGCAAGAGGTAGTATGCATGTGAGAGAGAGAGCAAGAGGTAGTGTGCATGTGAATGAGCAAGAGGTAGTGTGCATGTGAGAGAGAGCAAGAGGTAGTGTGCATGTGAGAGAGAGCAAGAGGTAGTCTGCATGTGAGAGAGAGCAAGAGGTAGTGTGCATGTGAGAGAAAGAGCAAGAGGTAGTGTGCATGTGAGAGAGAGCAAGAGGTAGTCTGCATGTGAAAGAACAAGAGGTAGTGTGCATGTGAGAGAGAGAGCAAGAGGTAGTGTGCATGTGAGAGAAAGAACAAGAGGCAGTGTGCATGTGAGAGAAAGAGCAAGAGGCAGTGTGCATGTGAGAGAGAGAGAGCAAGAGGTAGTCTGCATGTGAAAGAACAAGAGGTAGTGTGCATGTGAGAGAAAGAGCAAGAGGTAGTGTGCATGTGAGAGAGAGCAAGAGGTAGTGTGCATGTGAGAGAAAGCAAGAGGCAGTGTGCATTTGAGAGAAAGAGCAAGAGGTAGTGTGCATGTGAGAGAAAGAGGAAGAGGTAGTGTGCATGTGAGAGAAAGAGCAAGAGGTAGTGTGCATGTGAGAGAGTGAGCAAGAGGCAGTGTGCATGTGAGAGAGAGAGCAAGAGGTAGAGTGCATGTGAGAGAGCAAGAGGTAGTGTGCATGTGAGAGGGAGAGCAAGAGGTAGTGTGCATGTGAGAGGGAGAGCAAGAGGTAGTGTGCATGTGAGAGAGAGAGCAAGAGGTAGTGTGCATGTGAATGAGCAAGAGGTAGTGTGCATGTGAGAGAGAGAGAGCAAGAGGTAGTGTGCATGTGAGAGAAAGAGCAAGAGGTAGTGTGCATGTGAAAGAACAAGAGGCAGTGTGCATGTGAGAGAAAGAACAAGAGGCAGTGGGCATGTGAGAGAGAGCAAGAAGTAGTGTGCATGTGAGAGAAAGAGCAAGAGGTAGTGTGCATGTGAGAGAAAGAGCAAGAGGCAGTGTGCACGTGAGAGAGAGCAAGAGGTAGTGTGCATGTGAGAGAAAGAGCAAGAGGCAGTGTGCACATGAGAGAGAGCAAGAGGTAGTGTGCATGTGAGAGAGAGAGCAAGAGGTAGTGTGCATGTGAGAGAAAGAGCAAGAGGTAGAGTGCATGTGAGAGAGAGAGCAAGAGGTAGTGTGCATGTGAGAGAGCAAGAGGCAGTGTGCATGTGAGAGAAAGTACACGAGGTAGTGTGCATGTGAGAGAAAGAGCAAGAAGTAGTGTGCATGTGAGAGAAAGAGCAAGAGGCAGTGTGCATGTGAGAGAAAGAGCAAGAGGCAGTGTGCATGTGAGAGAGAGAGAGCAAGAGGTAGTGTGCATGTGAGAGAGAGCAAGAGGCAGTGTGCACGTGAGAGAGAGCAAGAGGTAGTATGCATGTGAGAGAGAGAGCAAGAGGTAGTGTGCATGTGAATGAGCAAGAGGTAGTGTGCATGTGAGAGAGAGCAAGAGGTAGTGTGCATGTGAGAGAGAGAGAGCAAGAGGTAGTCTGCATGTGAGAGAGAGCAAGAGGTAGTGTGCATGTGAGAGAAAGAGCAAGAGGTAGTGTGCATGTGAGAGAGAGCAAGAGGTAGTCTGCATGTGAAAGAACAAGAGGTAGTGTGCATGTGAGAGAGAGAGCAAGAGGTAGTGTGCATGTGAGAGAAAGAACAAGAGGCAGTGTGCATGTGAGAGAAATAGCAAGAGGCAGTGTGCATGTGAGAGAGAGAGCAAGAGGTAGTCTGCATGTGAAAGAACAAGAGGTAGTGTGCATGTGAGAGAAAGAGCAAGAGGTAGTGTGCATGTGAGAGAGAGCAAGAGGTAGTGTGCATGTGAGAGAAAGCAAGAGGCAGTGTGCATTTGAGAGAAAGAGCAAGAGGTAGTGTGCATGTGAGAGGAAGAGGTAGTGTGCATGTGAGAGAAAGAGCAAGAGGTAGTGTGCATGTGAGAGAGTGAGCAAGAGGCAGTGTGCATGTGAGAGAGAGAGCAAGAGGTAGAGTGCATGTGAGAGAGCAAGAGGTAGTGTGCATGTGAGAGGGAGAGCAAGAGGTAGTGTGCATGTGAGAGGGAGAGCAAGAGGTAGTGTGCATGTGAGAGAGAGAGCAAGAGGTAGTGTGCATGTGAATGAGCAAGAGGTAGTGTGCATGTGAGAGAGAGAGAGAGCAAGAGGTAGTGTGCATGTGAGAGAAAGAGCAAGAGGTAGTGTGCATGTGAAAGAACAAGAGGCAGTGTGCATGTGAGAGAAAGAACAAGAGGCAGTGGGCATGTGAGAGAGAGCAAGAAGTAGTGTGCATGTGAGAGAAAGAGCAAGAGGTAGTGTGCATGTGAGAGAAAGAGCAAGAGGCAGTGTGCACGTGAGAGAGAGCAAGAGGTAGTGTGCATGTGAGAGAAAGAGCAAGAGGCAGTGTGCACATGAGAGAGAGCAAGAGGTAGTGTGCATGTGAGAGAGAGCAAGAGGCAGTGTGCATGTGAGAGAGAGCAAGAGGTAGTGTGCATGTGAGAGAGAGCAAGAGGCAGTGTGCATGTGAGAGAAAGAGCAAGAGGTAGTGTGCATGTGAGAGAGAGAGCAAGAGTAGTGTGCATGTGAGAGAAAGAGCAAGAGGTAGGGTGCATGTGAGAAAGAGCAAGAGGTAGTGTGCATGTGAGAGAAAGCAAGAGGCAGTGTGCATGTGAGAGAGAGCAAGAGGTAGTGTGCATGTGAGAGAAAGAGCAAGAAGTAGTGTGCATGTGAGAGAGAGCAAGAGGTAGTGTGCATGTGAGAGAGCGAGCAAGAGGTAGTATGCATGTGAGAGAGAGAGAAAGAGGTAGTGTGCATGTGAGAGAGAGAGCAAGAGGTAGTGTGCATGTGAGAGAAAGAGCAAGAGGTAGTGTGCATGTGAAAGAACAAGAGGCAGTGTGCATGTGAGAGAAAGAACAAGAGGCAGTGTTCATGTGAGAGAAAGAGCAAGAGGTAGTGTGCACGTGAGAGAAAGCAAGAGGCAGTGTGCATGTGAGAGAAAGAGCAAGAGCTAGTGTGCATGTGAGAGAAAGAGCAAGAGGTAGTGTGCATGTGAGAGAGAGAGAAAGAGGAAGTGTGCATGTGAGAGGAAGAGCAAGAGGTAGTGTGCATGTGAGAGAAAGAGCAAGAGGTAGTGTGCACGTGAGAGGAAGAGCAAGAGGTAGTGTGCATGTGAGAGAAAGAGCAAGAGGTCGTGTGCATGTGAAAGAGCAAGAGGTAGTGTGCATGTGAGAGGAAGAGCAAGAGGTAGTGTGCATGTGAGAGAAAGAGCAAGAGGTAGTGTGCATGTGAAAGAGCAAGAGGTAGTGTGCATGTGAGAGAGAGCAAGAGGCAGTGTGCATGTGAATGAGCAAGAGGTAGTGTGCATGTGAGAGAAAGCAAGAGGCAGTGTGCATGTGAGAGAGAGAGCAAGAGGTAGTGTGCATGTGAGAGAGAGAGCAAGAGGTAGTGTGCATGTGAGAGGAAGAGGTAGTGTGCATGTGAGAGAGAGCAAGAGGCAGTGTGCATGTGAGAGAAAGCAAGAGGCAGTGTGCATGTGAGAGAGAGAGCAAGAGGTAGTGTGCATGTGAATGAGCAAGAGGTAGTGTGCATGTGAGAGAGAGCAAGAGGTAGTGTGCATGTGAGAGAGAGAGCAAGAGGAAGTGTGCATGTGAGGAAGAGCAAGAGGTAGTGTGCATGTGAGAGAAAGAGCAAGAGGTAGTGTGCATGTGAGGAAGAGCAAGAGGTAGTGTGCATGTGAGAGAAAGCAAGAGGCAGTGTGCATGTGAGAGAAAGCAAGAGGCAGTGTGCATGTGAGAGAGAGCAAGAGGTAGTGTGCATGTGAGAGAAAGAGCAAGAAGTAGTGTGCATGTGAGAGAGAGCAAGAGGTAGTGTGCATGTGAGAGAGAGAGCAAGAGGTAGTGTGCATGTGAGAGAGAGAGCAAGAGGTAGTGTGCATGTGAGAGAGAGAGCAAGAGGTAGTGTGCATGTGAGAGGAAGAGCAAGAGGTAGTGTGCATGTGAGAGAGAGCAAGAGGTAGTGTGCATGTGAGAGAAAGCAAGAGGCAGTGTGCATGTGAGAGAGAGAGCAAGAGGTAGTGTGCATGTGAATGAGCAAGAGGTAGTGTGCATGTGAGAGAAAGAGCAAGAGGTAGTGTGCATGTGAGAGAGAGAGCAAGAGGTAGTGTGCATGTGAGAGGAAGAGCAAGAGGTAGTGTGCATGTGAGAGAGAGCAAGAGGTAGTGTGCATGTGAGAGAAAGCAAGAGACAGTGTGCATGTGAGAGAGAGAGCAAGAGGTAGTGTGCATGTGAATGAGCAAGAGGTAGTGTGCATGTGAGAGAGAGCAAGAGTAGTGTGCATGTGAGAGAGAGCAAGAAGTAGTGTGCATGTGAGAGAAAGAGCAAGAAGTAGTGTGCATGTGAGAGGGAGCAAGAGGTAGTGTGCATGTGAGAGAAAGCAAGAGGCAGTGTGCATGTGAGAGAAAGAGCAAGAGGTAGTGTGCATGTGAGAGAAAGAGGTAGAGCGCATGTGAAAGAAAGAACAAGAGGTAGTGTGCATGTGAGAGAAAGCAAGAGGCAGTGTGCATGTGAGAGAAAGCAAGAGGCAGAAGAGGCAGTGTGCATGTGAGAGAAAGAGCAAGAGGCAGTGTGCATGTGAGAGAGAGAGCAAGAGGTAGTGTGCATGTGAGAGAAAGAGGAAGAGGTAGAGCGCATGTGAAAGAAAGAGCAAGAGGCAGTGTGCATGTGAGAGGGAGCAAGAGGTAGTGTGCATGTGAGAGAAAGCAAGAGGCAGTGTGCATGTGAGAGAAAGCAAGAGGCAGTGTGCATGTGAGAGAAAGAGCAAGAGGCAGTGTGCATGTGAGAGAGAGAGCAAGAGGTAGTGTGCATGTGAGAGGAAGAGGAAGAGGTAGAGCGCATGTGAAAGAAAGAGCAAGAGGTAGTGTGCATGTGAGAGAAAGAGCAAGAAGTAGTGTGCATGTGAGAGAAAGAGCAAGAGGTAGTGTGCACGTGAGAGAGAGCAAGAGGTAGTGTGCATGTGAGAGAGAGAGCAAGAGGTAGTGTGCATGTGAGAGAAAGAGGAAGAGGTAGAGCGCATGTGAAAGAAAGAGCAAGAGGCAGTGTGCATGTGAGAGGGAGCAAGAGGTAGTGTGCATGTGAGAGAAAGCAAGAGGCAGTGTGCATGTGAGAGAGAGCAAGAGGCAGTGTGCATGTGAGAGAAAGAGCAAGAGGTAGTGTGCATGTGAGAGAAAGAGCAAGAAGTAGAGTGCATGTGAGAGAGAGCAAGAGGTAGAGTGCATGTGAGAAAAAGAGCAAGAGGCAGTGTGCATGTGAGAGAGAGAGCAAGAGGTAGTGTGCATGTGAGAGAAAGAGCAAGAGGCAGTGTGCATGTGAGAGAAAGAGCAAGAGGTAGTGTGCATGTGAGAGCAAGAGGCAGTGTGCATGTGAGAGAGAGAGCAAGAGGTAGTGTGCATGTGAGAGAAAGAGCAAGAGGCAGTGTGCATGTGAGAGAAAGAGCAAGAGGCAGTGTGCATGTGAGAGAAAGAGCAAGAGGCAGTGTGCATGTGAAAGAACAAGAGGCAGTGTGCATGTGAGAGAGAGAGAGAGCAAGAGGTAGTGTGCATGTGAGAGAAAGAGCAAGAGGCAGTGTGCATGTGAGAGAAAGAGCAAGAGGTAGTGTGCATGTGAGAGAAAGAGCAAGAGGCAGTGTGCATGTGAGAGAAAGAGCAAGAGGCAGTGTGCATGTGAGAGAAAGAGCAAGAGGCAGTGTGCATGTGAGAGGGAGAGCAAGAGGTAGTGTGCATGTGAGAGAGAGAGCAAGAGGAAGTGTGCATGTGAGAGAAAGAGCAAGAGGTAGTGTGCATGTGAGAGAAAGAGCAAGAGGTAGTGTGCATGTGAGAGAAAGCAAGAGGCAGTGTGCATGTGAGAGAAAGAGCAAGAGGTAGTGTGCATGTGAGAGGGAGCAAGAGGCAGTGTGCATGTGAGAGGAAGAGCAAGAGGTAGTGTGCATGTGAGAGAGAGAGCAAGAGGTAGTGTGCATGTGAAAGAAAGAGCAAGAGGTAGTGTGCATGTGAAAGAAAGAGCAAGAGGTAGTGTGTGTTAGACCTGTCAGCCCTAGGGTGGTCTTTCCCTATTTTTTTTTCCTTTTTCGCCTCCTTTTTGCCACCATATTTTTACTGGACCTAGGTCTCTGGGCACCTTGCCACTGCTAGCCAGTGCTGAGGTGCAGGTGCTCTCTCTCACTCAAGATGGCTGCCACAGGCCCCTGCTACTGCAGAGGGGCCTGACACGCATACACACTAGTAGCCAGGGTCAGGCTGGGGTATAGGGATACAGTATCCATTCCATCCCCGCCTCTGGGCCACATAGCCAGGCATGTAGAAGGTTCCAGAACCTTCCGGGCTGTGGGAGGAGTTATGTTTTGCCGCCTTTGGGAGAGTCACCTGACCTGGGAGTATAAAAGGCTTGGAGGGAAAACTTTCTAGTCAGTTGATGAGGCACCACTGAACCTGGGAGAACCTCCGCCGGAGTATAGGCTTTAGGGCCTAGGGGGAGACCTACACTACTGCTGCTGACAGGGCTGAGGCCCTGCTGTAGTAAGATAGCTGAGGAACGCCCACCACCCACTGACCTTGCCCAGTGTGAGGGGACCCAGGGAACCATCTTCAGCGTGCGGGGAGGAACATCAAGCACTCCCAGACCACCAACTCATCCCCCCCTCATAAGAAGAAACTTCTGACAGGAAACTTTGACAAGGAACCTATAACAAGGAACTTCTGACAAGAAACTTACAACTAGAAGCGCCTAAGAAGCAACCAAGCTGAAGCAGTCGCAAGACCCCTTAACTTGAGGAGGCCTGACCGTCCAGCAAGGCCTAAAGCCTAGAACTGCTCAACTGGGGATCACCAGGTAAAGCGCCGTACCCTGAAGCGCTAAACCTTCACCCCCTATTCACTTTTGCCTGTTGCTGGGCTGCCCCCAAGTACTTTGCCAGTCAGCCCTGCCCACAGGCTGCTGGTGCACCCTGCTTTCTGTTGCCCCTCCGGTCACTGACCTTATGAAGGAGATCACCGCCGCGGCCGGCGCCGCCTGAGAAGAGGCACCGTGTGGTGAGGTGCGCCGTCGCGCCCTCATCGGGGGAAGCGCTGAGGTAAAGGAAGCCCCTCAGGTGTGTGAGGTGAGGAGCGCCGTCCGCGCCCTCACCGAAGCCTCCAGAGACTGGGCCCTGGGCCCTCATCGCCGCCGTCGCGGCCAAAGAATTGCCCCCGCCGCCGTCGCGGCCAAAGAATCATCGCCGCCGCCGAAGCGGCCAAAGAATTGTCGCCGCCGCCGAAGCGGCCAAAGAATTGTCACCGCCGCCGTCGCGGCCAAAGAATTGCCACCGCCGCGGCCCAAGAAATCACCAGCGCGATCTTCAGCTAGGCCTCCAGGCCCCGCAGACGCCGTTGCCGAGCAACCAGGGGTCGCTCGGCGTGACCCAGGAAGGCCGCGCACCGATTGGGCGCCGGCCCCCAGTCACGCCCCCCAGCGCCGAAGGAAGCCCGGGAAGAGCCCCGGCAGTGCAGAGGGAGACGGGGAGCCGGCCGGAGAGGACTGCCGGCTCCCGCTCCCTTCCCCGGCAACCCTGAGCCCCAACCTTACTTACCTTGATCCCGGGGGCCGGAGGAGGGTGATCCCGGCCCCCGCAACGCGTCGTGAGTCAGTCCCCAAGTAGCCACAACGACTCGCAATACCGGCCAGAAGGCCGAGGCACCCCCGACCGGGCCCCACCCTACAGAATACGGGCCGGCCCGGAAGATCGCCAGTCGCCCTGAAGCGCGACCAACGACCACACCGCAGGTGAGCCCTGGAGGCCCCTAGGGCCCATAAGACGCCACTGGGGGCCGGGGGCCACTATTAACCCTTAAGATCTTAGTCATATGAGGCGAGGCCCCAGAGAGGAGTGGGCCTGGCCTGAGTTAACCCCTAAGGAACATAGAAGCCCCAGAATACAGGACATGTTGAGGGATTCCCCACATAGTTCATTCATGTATTGATGATGCCCACAGTATGTAATGATTTATGCCAATGCCTATTATAATTACTGCCTAGGCCATGGTTTTAGCTGTTAAGTCTTTACCACAAGGGGAAAGTGTTTATTGGAGTTGAGCTGAAGTGTACACCGCCAAGAGTTGAAGTATTTTATGTTACAGGTGTACTGGAGTTGCGACGCCCACTGTACTGAATGTGGGTGCGCCTAGATTAATGCAGGCCTATTTAAATGTAACGTGAAAAGCCTTCTTTTAAATAATTGAATATGCTAAAGTGAACTGTATGTTTAGGCCTATGTTTTATTAACGTACCTTAAGATCATTATTAAGTGCTACGTGTAGGAGATAATTCCTGCTTAGTGGCCTACAATGTTGATGAGCTATGCAGCTTTATTTAAAATGTGCACCAGTTGAATAATTTAATGAGTTTGAATGTAGATCTGAATTAACCTGCCTTATCTGATGCCAACTTAATTTATTTATAAAAGATCTTGATTTTAAATACAAAAGCCTGGTGTGGTGTCATGTTATTGCGTTCGCATTTGTGAGTCAAAGTGAGAGTGTGTTGCACAACTGCCTTACACATTGCCTTCGCGTGCCTTTCCCGCTCCACGCCATGCTACCGTGTCGGACTCGGTAACCCCGGTTCCAACATTTGGTGTTCAGCGGTTGGATAAGGACTGGTGCTTGTGCAGCACCCTACAGTGACTCAATGTGCGCCGCAATTAGACATCTATTGTAATGAGAGTGCTAGGAATTCTATGGTAATTGCCGACTGTGTACATTCCTGTGTTGGACCTGTTACCTACAGTTTAGAACCCCTTCCTTGAATTGTCTGGGACCCCACCTAGGAGGATGGAGTTTGAGTTAGCCAACCTAGAAAGGTATACGGTGACACAGCTCAAGGAGTTCTGCCTAGAGAGGGGGTGGCCGTCAAGCGAGGCGCCAGGAAGGAGGTGCTTCAGAAAGCTTTGAGGGCATGGGTAATGGCCCACCCGGAGGGAAGAGGGGATGAGGAGCAGGGGGAGACAGACAACCCAGGAGAACTGGACCTACTGAGCATTGATGTTAGCGAGAATGTGTTGCCAGGAAGACGTTCCAGGGCAGGCAGTAGTGCGTCAGGGGGAAGTTTGTCACAAGAGGAATTGGAAGACAGAAGGGAGCAGAGGCAATTAACATTAGAACTTGCTAGAATGGAAAGAGACGGAGAACAGGCAAGGCTAGCCATGGAGGAAAGGAAGCTTGTACATGAGCTTAGCCTGAAGGAGCTAGAGCTCCGGACCTTGCAGATGGAGATGCAGGGCAAAATGAATGGTGGCAGCGTACCTGCTGGGGTTCCACAGGAGCCCAAATTCTATTTACCCAGAGAGGTGATGGCCAGTTTTAGTGTAGGTGATGACATCGACAAGTGGTTGGCGGCCTACGAGGTGGCTCTGGTGGCCCATAGAGTTCCTGAGAGCTACTGAGGGGGAGGTCTTTATAGGTACATACCTCCACTAGTAAGGGACACACTTTTAACTTTGGATAAGGGGGAGCGGACTAACTACCCTATCATGAAGGAGGCCCTGCTCAAGAAGTTTGGCCTCACCCCAGAGAAGTACCGCCAAAAGTTCCGCAACACCAACAAGCTTCACACACAAAACTGGGTAGATTTTTTTGACTATGCCCGGAAGGCATTGGAGGGTTGGGTGCGTGGCAGCAACGTTGACAATTACAAAGGGCTGTACGACCTATTCTTGAGAGAGCACCTCCTAGAGAAATGTTTTCTGGAGCTGCGCCAGTACTTGGTGGACCGCAAGCTGACCAATCCTAGGGAGCTTGCGGAGGAGGCAGACACGTGGGTCAGCACTCGGGTGTCCCACAAGGGAGCCGGGGCGGACCCCCCGAAAGGTGGGACAGGGGCTCCCCCAGAAGAAAGAGGGGGAGATAAAAAGAGGGAGTTCTTTAAAGGTCCCCAAAATAAACCGCCTGGGAGAGGGGTAGGTTCCCCATCCCAATCTGGATTCCAGAAACCCACTTATCCTGACAGGAGTCAGCAGCCCAGAACTGTCCGGTGCTACGAGTGCGGGGAGGTTGGACATTATAAGGGGGATCCCAAGTGTCGCAAGAGAACCCCAGCCCCCACAGGAGGTAAGAGCCCCGGGGTGGCCAGTGTAGCACTAGGGGAGGAGTTGTCCCTAGGTAGGGGAGGTGAGTGGACAGGCTTGACCTTAGTTTCCCTGGGGGATAGAGAGATCATCCCACGGGTTCAGGTACCCGCGAACACTGCCAAGTATCGGCAGAGGGTCCTGGTGAACGGGGAGGAGGTGGAGGCTCTGAGGGACACAGGTGCCAGCATGACGATGGTGAGACGTCAGCTGGTGTCCCCAGAGCAGGTGATTCCTGAGGAATTCCACCCGGTTGTTATGGCTGATAATAGCCTGGGTCACTACCCCGTGGCCCAAGTTCCCTTTGAGTGGGGAGGAGTATCAGGTCTGTTGAAGGTTGCGGTGAGCCCTGCCATGCCAGTTGACTGTCTGCTGGGCAACGACTTGGAACATACTGCCTGGAGGGAGGTAGAGTTCAATGCCCATGCTGAGATGTTGGGATTACCAGGATGGACTTGCGTTGTCACGCGGTCCATGGCTGCCCGACAAGGAACTCAGCTGGGGTTGGAGCCTGGAATAATGGCCCAGCCCACTGCTGGACGAGGAGATGTCCAGGAGGAGACACCCGGTGAGATGGATGGGGAGCCCGCAGAGGTGACCCCGGAGTCCGCTGAGGTGGTTGGTTTTCCCGTGGGGGACCTGCCGACCCCTGCAGAGTGGCAGGTGGAAGGAGGGCCTACCCGGGAGGAATTTTGCCGGGCGCAGAAAGAGTGCCCTACGCTTGAAGGCATGCAGCAACAGGCCGAAGCCCAAGCAGCTGGAACAGAGACTGGTAACTACCATGTCTACTGGGAGGATGGTCTCCTCTACAGTGAGCCTAAGGCTCCGGTGCATGGGTCCGCCCGAGCCGTGGTGGTCCCCCAATGCTACCGAGCCTTTCTGCTAGAGTTGGCACACGAGATACCACTAGCAGGACACCTGGGCCAAGACAAGACGTTTGCGCGTCTAGTCCCACATTTTTACTGGCCCAGGATGCGCGTCACTTCTGACACTTTTTGCAAGACTTGCACCACTTGCCAAGCGAGCGGCAAGACAGGGACTAAAGTGAAGGTCCCTCTAGAACCTCTCCCAGTTGTCGATACCCCTTTTGAGCGGGTAGGGATTGACATTGTCGGGCCATTGGACCCGCCGACTTCTGCAGGACATAGGTTCATTTTGGTGCTGGTAGACCACGCCACCCGGTACCCAGAGGCAATCCCTCTGAGGACCATCACTGCACCGGTGGTGGCGCGGGCCCTGATGGGGATTTTTACCCGAGTGGGATTCCCCAAGGTCGTGGTGTCAGATAGGGGCACGAATTTCATGTCGGCCTACATGCAGGCCATGTGGAAGGAGTGTGGAGTGACCTACCGGTTCTCCACTCCTTACCACCCCCAGACGAACGGACTCGTGGAGCGCTTTAACAAAACCTTGAAGGGGATGATCAGGAGCCTACCCGAGGACTTGAGAAGAAAGTGGGACGTCCTCTTACCCTGTCTGCTCTTCTCCTACCGAGAGGTGCCGCAGAAGGGGGTCGGTTTCAGCCCCTTTGAGCTGCTCTATGGCCACCCCGTTCGGGGGCCCCTCAGTCTTGTCAAGGAGGGGTGGGAGAAGTCTTCCTCGAAGCTTCCCCGTGATGTGGTCAGCTATATGCTGGCATTCCGCAGCCAGGTGGCCAAGCTGTGGAAAGAGGCCTCGGACAATCTAGAGGCAAGTCAAGCAGTCATGAAGAAATGGTATGACCGGAACGCGCGGACGGTAGAGTTAGACGCTGGACAGAAGGTGTGGGTCATGGAGCCAGGAGAGCTTAGCGCCCTCCAGGACCGGTGGACTGGGCCGTTTGAGATCTTGGAAAGGAAAGGCCAGACCACATATGTCGTTGATGTGAAGACCCCACGTCAACCCCACCGGGTGTTCCACGTCAACCGCCTGAAGCCCCACCAGGAGCGTTCAGAACTCACTCTCCTAATGATAACAGATGGAAGTGAGGAGGAGGAGAGTGAGCCTCTTCCAGACCTTCTGGCGGCCCATGAGAAGGATGGTTCGGTAGAGGGAGTGGTCCTCGCCCCATCCTTGACCCTAGAGCAACAGAGGGACTGCCGCCAGGTCTTGGGACAGTACGCCTCGTTGTTCTCCCTCACGCCTGGAATCACGCACATATGTACCCATGATGTGGACACAGGGGACAGTCCGCCAGTAAAAACCAAGTCTTACCGGCTGTCCGATAAAGTCAAGGCTAGTATCCAGGGTGAGGTTACCAAGATGCTAGAACTGGGAGTGATTGAGCCTTCCAGTAGCCCTTGGGCTAGTCCGGTGGTGTTGGTGCCGAAAGCGGCCCCACCGGGCACCACACCAGAACTTCGGTTCTGTGTGGATTACCGTGGACTCAACTCAGTCACTAAGACCGACGCTCACCCGATCCCTCGGGCGGATGAGCTCATTGACCGGCTGGGAGCAGCCCGGTATTTGAGTACCATTGATTTGACGTCAGGCTATTGGCAGATAGCCATGGCGGAAGGAGCAAGGGAGAAGACTGCGTTCTCCACCCCCGAGGGCCACTTTCAATTTCGGGTGATGCCCTTCGGGTTGAAAAATGCTCCAGCCACTTTCCAGCGGTTGGTGAACCAGGTGCTGGCTGGCCTAGAGGCCTTCTCTGCTGCCTACCTGGATGACATAGCTGTCTTCAGTAGCAGCTGGGAGGACCATCTGGAGCATCTCCAGGAGGTGCTACAGGCTTTGCAACGGGCTGGTTTAACCATCAAGGCCAGCAAGTGCCAGATTGGACAGGGATCTGTCGTGTACCTGGGACATCTGGTGGGCGGAGGTAAGGTGCAACCCCTCCAAGCCAAGATCGAGACCATCTTGGCCTGGGAGCCCCCCAAGACCCAAACAGAGGTCCGGGCTTTTCTCGGCCTCACGGGATACTACCGCCGGTTCGTCAAGGGATATGGAACCATCGTGGGCCCATTGACGGAATTGACTTCAAAGAAGCAGCCACGCAGAGTCATCTGGACGGCTGCCTGCCAGGAAGCCTTTGAGACCCTCAAACGTGCAATGTGCACCGCACCGGTGCTCAGGACTCCAGACTTTGGACGGGAATTTATTGTACAGACAGACGCTTCTGAGCATGGCATAGGAGCTGCGCTCTCGCAGCTGAATGACGATGGCCAAGACCAGCCAGTGGCCTTCATTTCCCGAAGACTACTCCCCCGGGAACAGCGGTGGAGTACCATCGAACGAGAAGCCTTTGCTGTGGTTTGGGCTGTCAAGAAGTTGAGGCCATACCTTTTTGGTTGTCACTTCCTGATCCAGACCGACCACAGACCCCTTCGCTGGCTCATGCAGATGAGAGGCGAAAACCCCAAATTATTGAGGTGGTCCATTTCCCTCCAGGGGATGGACTTTCGGGTGGAACATCGACCCGGTGTAGACCACGCCAACGCTGACGGTCTCTCCCGGTTTTTCCGCCTTAGCGAAGAGAACTCCCTAGAGGTTGGGAAGCTCTCCCCTCTTTCGGCTGGGGGGACGCGTGTTAGACCTGTCAGCCCTAGGGTGGTCTTTCCCTATTTTTTTTCCTTTTCGCCTCCTTTTTGCCACCATATTTTTACTGGACCTAGGTCTCTGGGCACCTTGCCACTGCTAGCCAGTGCTGAGGTGCAGGTGCTCTCTCTCACTCAAGATGGCTGCCACAGGCCCCTGCTACTGCAGAGGGGCCTGACACGCATTCACACTAGTAGCCAGGGTCAGGCTGGGGTATAGGGATACAGTATCCATTCCATCCCCGCCTCTGGGCCACATAGCCAGGCATGTAGAAGGTTCCAGAACCTTCCGGGCTGTGGGAGGAGTTATGTTTTGCCGCCTTTGGGAGAGTCACCTGACCTGGGAGTATAAAAGGCTTGGAGGGAAAACTTTCTAGTCAGTTGATGAGGCACCACTGAACCTGGGAGAACCTCCGCCGGAGTATAGGCTTTAGGGCCTAGGGGGAGACCTACACTACTGCTGCTGACAGGGCTGAGGCCCTGCTGTAGTAAGATAGCTGAGGAACGCCCACCACCCACTGACCTTGCCCAGTGTGAGGGGACCCAGGGAACCATCTTCAGCGTGCGGGGAGGAACATCAAGCACTCCCAGACCACCAACTCATCCCCCCCCCTCATAAGAAGAAACTTCTGACAGGAAACTTTGACAAGGAACTTATAACAAGGAACTTCTGACAAGAAACTTACAACTAGAAGCGCCTAAGAAGCAACCAAGCTGAAGCAGTCGCAAGACCCCTTAACTTGAGGAGGCCTGACCGTCCAGCAAGGCCTAAAGCCTAGAACTGCTCAACTGGGGATCACCAGGTAAAGCGCCGTACCCTGAAGCGCTAAACCTTCACCCCCTATTCACTTTTGCCTGTTGCTGGGCTGCCCCCAAGTACTTTGCCAGTCAGCCCTGCCCACAGGCTGCTGGTGCACCCTGCTTTCTGTTGCCCCTCCGGTCACTGACCTTATGAAGGAGATCACCGCCGCGGCCGCCGCCGCCTGAGAAGAGGCACCGTGTGGTGAGGTGCGCCGTCGCTCCCTCATCGGGGGAAGCGCTGAGGTAAAGGAAGCCCCTCAGGTGTGTGAGGTGAGGAGCGCCGTCCGCGCCCTCACCGAAGCCTCCAGAGACTGGGCCCTGGGCCCTCATCGCCGCCGTCGCGGCCAAAGAATTGCTCCCGCCGCCGTCGCGGCCAAAGAATCATCGCCGCCGCCGAAGTGGCCAAAGAATTGTCGCCGCCGCCGAAGCGGCCAAAGAATTGTCACCGCCGCCAAAGAATTGCCACCGCCGCCGTCGCGGCCCAAGAAATCGCCAGCGCGATCTTCAGCGAGACCTCCAGGCCCCGCAGACGCAGTTGCCGAGCAACCAGGGGTCGCTCGGCGTGACCCAGGAAGGCCGCGCACCGATTGGGCGCCGGCCCCCAGTCACGCCCCCCAGCGCCGAAGGAAGCCCGGGAAGAGCCCCGGCAGTGCAGAGGGAGACGGGGAGCCGGCCGGAGAGGACTGCCGGCTCCCGCTCCCTTCCCCGGAAACCCTGAGCCCCAACCTTACTTACCTTGATCCCGGGGGCCGGAGGAGGGTGATCCCGGCCCCCGCAACGCGTCGTGAGTCAGTCCCCAAGGAGCCGCAACGACTCGCAATACCGGCCAGAAGGCCGAGGCACCCCCGACCGGGCCCCACCCTACAGAATACGGGCCGGCCCGGAAGATCGCCAGTCGCCCTGAAGCGCGACCAACGACCACACCGCAGGTGAGCCCTGGAGGCCCCTAGGGCCCATAAGACGCCACTGGGGGCCGGGGGCCACTATTAACCCTTAGGATCTTAGTCATATGAGGCGAGGCCCCAGAGAGGAGTGGGCCTGGCCTGAGTTAACCCCTAAGGAACATAGAAGCCCCAGAATACAGGACATGTTGAGGGATTCCCCACATAGTTCATTCATGTATTGATGATGCCCACAGTATGTAATAATTTATGCCAATGCCTATTATAATTACTGCCTAGGCCATGGTTTTAGCTGTTAAGTCTTTACCACAAGGGGAAAGTGTTTATTGGAGTTGAGCTGAAGTGTACACCGCCAAGAGTTGAAGTATTTTATGTTACAGGTGTACTGGAGTTGCGACGCCCACTGTACTGAATGTGGGTGCGCCTAGATTAATGCAGGCCTATTTAAATGTAACGTGAAAAGCCTTCTTTTAAATAATTGAATATGCTAAAGTGAACTGTATGTTTAGGCCTATGTTTTATTAACGTACCTTAAGATCATTATTAAGTGCTACGTGTAGGAGATAATTCCTGCGGCCTCTTAGTGGCCTACAATGTTGATGAGCTATGCAGCTTTATTTAAAATGTGCACCAGTTGAATAATTTAATGAGTTTGAATGTAGATCTGAATTAACCTGCCTTATCTGATGCCAACTTAATTTATTTATAAAAGATCTTGATTTTAAATACAAAAGCCTGGTGTGGTGTCATGTTATTGCATTCGCATTTGTGAGTCAAAGTGAGAGTGTGCTGCACAACTGCCTTACACATTGCCTTCGCGTGCCTTTCCCGCTCCACGCCATGCTACCGTGTCGGACTCGGTAACCCCGGTTCCAACATTTGGTGTTCAGCGGTTGGATAAGGACTGGTGCTTGTGCAGCACCCTACAGTGACTCAATGTGCGCCGCAATTAGACACCTATTGTAATGAGAGTGCTAGGAATTCTATGGTAATTGCCGACTGTGTACATTCCTGTGTTGGACCTGTTACCTACAGTTTAGAACCCCTTCCTTGAATTGTCTGGGACCCCACCTAGGAGGATGGAGTTTGAGTTAGCCAACCTAGAAAGGTATACGGTGACACAGCTCAAGGAGTTCTGCCTAGAGAGGGGGTGGCCGTCAAGCGAGGCGCCAGGAAGGAGGTGCTTCAGAAAGCTTTGAGGGCATGGGTAATGGCCCACCCGGAGGGAAGAGGGGATGAGGAGCAGGGGGAGACAGACAACCCAGGAGAACTGGACCTACTGAGCATTGATGTTAGCGAGAATGTGTTGCCAGGAAGACGTTCCAGGGCAGGCAGTAGTGCGTCAGGGGGAAGTTTGTCACAAGAGGAATTGGAAGACAGAAGGGAGCAGAGGCAATTAACATTAGAACTTGCTAGAATGGAAAGAGACGGAGAACAGGCAAGGCTAGCCATGGAGGAAAGGAAGCTTGTACATGAGCTTAGCCTGAAGGAGCTAGAGCTCCGGACCTTGCAGATGGAGATGCAGGGCAAAATGAATGGTGGCAGCGTACCTGCTGGGGTTCCACAGGAGCCCAAATTCTATTTACCCAGAGAGGTGATGGCCAGTTTTAGTGTAGGTGATGACATCGACAAGTGGTTGGCGGCCTACGAGGTGGCTCTGGTGGCCCATAGAGTTCCTGAGAGCTACTGGGGGGGAGGTCTTTATAGGTACATACCTCCACTAGTAAGGGACACACTTTTAACTTTGGATAAGGGGGAGCGGACTAACTACCCTATCATGAAGGAGGCCCTGCTCAAGAAGTTTGGCCTCACCCCAGAGAAGTACCGCCAAAAGTTCCGCAACAGCCACAAGCTTCACACACAAAACTGGGTAGATTTTTTTGACTATGCCCGGAAGGCATTGGAGGGTTGGGTGCGTGGCAGCAACGTTGACAATTACAAAGGGCTGTACGACCTATTCTTGAGAGAGCACCTCCTAGAGAAATGTTTTCCGGAGCTGCGCCAGTACTTGGTGGACCGCAAGCTGACCAATCCTAGGGAGCTTGCGGAGGAGGCAGACACGTGGGTCAGCACTCGGGTGTCCCACAAGGGAGCCGGGGCGGACCCCCGAAAGGTGGACAGGGGCTCCCCAGAAGAAAGAGGGGGAGATAAAAAGAGGGAGTTCTTTAAAGGTCCCCAAAATAAACCGCCTGGGAGAGGGGTAGGTTCCCCATCCCAATCTGGATTCCAGAAACCCACTTATCCTGACAGGAGTCAGCAGCCCAGAACTGTCCGGTGCTACGAGTGCGGGGAGGTTGGACATTATAAGGGGGATCCCAAGTGTCGCAAGAGAACCCCAGCCCCCACAGGAGGTAAGAGCCCCGGGGTGGCCAGTGTAGCACTAGGGGAGGAGTTGTCCCTAGGTAGGGGAGGTGAGTGGACAGGCTTGACCTTAGTTTCCCTGGGGGATAGAGAGATCATCCCACGGGTTCAGGTACCCGCGAACACTGCCAAGTATCGGCAGAGGGTCCTGGTGAATGGGGAGGAGGTGGAGGCTCTGAGGGACACAGGTGCCAGCATGACGATGGTGAGACGTCAGCTGGTGTCCCCAGAGCAGGTGATTCCTGAGGAATTCCACCCGGTTGTTATGGCTGATAATAGCCTGGGTCACTACCCCGTGGCCCAAGTTCCCTTTGAGTGGGGAGGAGTATCAGGTCTGTTGAAGGTTGCGGTGAGCCCTGCCATGCCAGTTGACTGTCTGCTGGGCAACGACTTGGAACATACTGCCTGGAGGGAGGTAGAGTTCAATGCCCATGCTGAGATGTTGGGATTACCAGGATGGACTTGCGTTGTCACGCGGTCCATGGCTGCCCGACAAGGAACTCAGCTGGGGTTGGAGCCTGGAATAATGGCCCAGCCCACTGCTGGACGAGGAGATGTCCAGGAGGAGACACCCGGTGAGATGGATGGGGAGCCCGCAGAGGTGACCCCGGAGTCCGCTGAGGTGGTTGGTTTTCCCGTGGGGGACCTGCCGACCCCTGCAGAGTGGCAGGTGGAAGGAGGGCCTACCCGGGAGGAATTTTGCCGGGCGCAGAAAGAGTGCCCTACGCTTGAAGGCATGCAGCAACAGGCCGAAGCCCAAGCAGCTGGAACAGAGACTGGTAACTACCATGTCTACTGGGAGGATGGTCTCCTCTACAGTGAGCCTAAGGCTCCGGTGCATGGGTCCGCCCGAGCCGTGGTGGTCCCCCAATGCTACCGAGCCTTTCTGCTAGAGTTGGCACACGAGATACCACTAGCAGGACACCTGGGCCAAGACAAGACGTTTGCGCGTCTAGTCCCACATTTTTACTGGCCCAGGATGCGCGTCACTTCTGACACTTTTTGCAAGACTTGCACCACTTGCCAAGTGAGCGGCAAGACAGGGACTAAAGTGAAGGTCCCTCTAGAACCTCTCCCAGTTGTCGATACCCCTTTTGAGCGGGTAGGGATTGACATTGTCGGGCCATTGGACCCACCGACTTCTGCAGGACATAGGTTCATTTTGGTGCTGGTAGACCACGCCACCCGGTACCCAGAGGCAATCCCTCTGAGGACCATCACTGCACCGGTGGTGGCGCGGGCCCTGATGAGGATTTTTACCCGAGTGGGATTCCCCAAGGTCGTGGTGTCAGATAGGGGCACGAATTTCATGTCGGCCTACATGCAGGCCATGTGGAAGGAGTGTGGAGTGACCTACCGGTTCTCCACTCCTTACCACCCCCAGACGAACGGACTCGTGGAGCGCTTTAACAAAACCTTGAAGGGGATGATCAGGAGCCTACCCGAGGACTTGAGAAGAAAGTGGGACGTCCTCTTACCCTGTCTGCTCTTCTCCTACCGAGAGGTGCAGCAGAAGGGGGTCGGTTTCAGCCCCTTTGAGCTGCTCTATGGCCACCCCGTTCGGGGGCCCCTCAGTCTTGTCAAGGAGGGGTGGGAGAAGTCTTCCTCGAAGCTTCCCCGTGATGTGGTCAGCTATATGCTGGCATTCCGCAGCCAGGTGGCCAAGCTGTGGAAAGAGGCCTCGGACAATCTAGAGGCAAGTCAAGCCGTCATGAAGAAATGGTATGACCGGAACGCGCGGACGGTAGAGTTAGACGCTGGACAGAAGGTGTGGGTCATGGAGCCAGGAGAGCTTAGCGCCCTCCAGGACCGGTGGACTGGGCCGTTTGAGATCTTGGAAAGGAAAGGCCAGACCACATATGTCGTTGATGTGAAGACGCCACGTCAACCCCACCGGGTGTTCCACGTCAACCGCCTGAAGCCCCACCAGGAGCGTTCAGAACTCACTCTCCTAATGATAACAGATGGAAGTGAGGAGGAGGAGAGTGAGCCTCTTCCAGACCTTCTGGCGGCCCATGAGAAGGATGGTTCGGTAGAGGGAGTGGTCCTCGCCCCATCCTTGACCCTAGAGCAACAGAGGGACTGCCGCCAGGTCTTGGGGCAGTACGCCTCGTTGTTCTCCCTCACGCCTGGAATCACGCACATGTGTACCCATGATGTGGACACAGGGGACAGTCCGCCAGTAAAAACCAAGTCTTACCGGCTGTCCGATAAAGTCAAGGCTAGTATCCAGGGTGAGGTTACCAAGATGCTAGAACTGGGAGTGATTGAGCCTTCCAGTAGCCCTTGGGCTAGTCCGGTGGTGTTGGTGCCGAAAGCGGCCCCACCGGGCACCACACCAGAACTTCGGTTCTGTGTGGATTACCGTGGACTCAACTCAGTCACTAAGACCGACGCTCACCCGATCCCTCGGGCGGATGAGCTCATTGACCGGCTGGGAGCAGCCCGGTATTTGAGTACCATTGATTTGACGTCAGGCTATTGGCAGATAGCCATGGCGGAAGGAGCAAGGGAGAAGACTGCGTTCTCCACCCCCGAGGGCCACTTTCAATTTCGGGTGATGCCCTTCGGGTTGAAAAATGCTCCAGCCACTTTCCAGCGGTTGGTGAACCAGGTGCTGGCTGGCCTAGAGGCCTTCTCTGCTGCCTACCTGGATGACATAGCTGTCTTCAGTAGCAGCTGGGAGGACCATCTGGAGCATCTCCAGGAGGTGCTACAGGCTTTGCAACGGGATGGTTTAACCATCAAGGCCAGCAAGTGCCAGATTGGACAGGGATCTGTCGTGTACCTGGGACATCTGGTGGGCGGAGGTAAGGTGCAACCCCTCCAAGCCAAGATCGAGACCATCTTGGCCTGGGAGCCCCCAAGACCCAAACAGAGGTCCGGGCTTTTCTCGGCCTCACGGGATACTACCGCCGGTTCGTCAAGGGATATGGAACCATCGTGGGCCCATTGACGGAATTGACTTCAAAGAAGCAGCCACGCAGAGTCATCTGGACGGCTGCCTGCCAGGAAGCCTTTGAGACCCTCAAACGTGCAATGTGCACCGCACCGGTGCTCAGGACTCCAGACTTTGGACGGGAATTTATTGTACAGACAGACGCTTCTGAGCATGGCATAGGAGCTGTGCTCTCGCAGCTGAATGACGATGGCCAAGACCAGCCAGTGGCCTTCATTTCCCGAAGACTACTCCCCGGGAACAGCGGTGGAGTACCATCGAACGAGAAGCCTTTGCTGTGGTTTGGGCTGTCAAGAAGTTGAGGCCATACCTTTTTGGTTGTCACTTCCTGATCCAGACCGACCACAGACCCCTTCGCTGGCTCATGCAGATGAGAGGCGGATACCCCAAATTATTGAGGTGGTCCATTTCCCTCCAGGGGATGGACTTTCGGGTGGAACATCGACCCGGTGTAGACCACGCCAACGCTGACGGTCTCTCACGGTTTTTCCGCCTTAGCGAAGAGAACTCCCTAGAGGTTGGGAAGCTCTCCCCTCTTTCGGCTGGGGGGACGCGTGTTAGACCTGTCAGCCCTAGGGTGGTCTTTCCCTATTTTTTTTCCTTTTTCGCCTCCTTTTTGCCACCATATTTTTACTGGACCTAGGTCTCTGGGCACCTTGCCACTGCTAGCCAGTGCTGAGGTGCAGGTGCTCTCTCTCACTCAAGATGGCTGCCACAGGCCCCTGCTACTGCAGAGGGGCCTGACACGCATACACACTAGTAGCCAGGGTCAGGCTGGGGTATAGGGATACAGTATCCATTCCATCCCCGCCTCTGGGCCACATAGCCAGGCATGTAGAAGGTTCCAGAACCTTCCGGGCTGTGGGAGGAGTTATGTTTTGCCGCCTTTGGGAGAGTCACCTGACCTGGGAGTATAAAAGGCTTGGAGGGAAAACTTTCTAGTCAGTTGATGAGGCACCACTGAACCTGGGAGAACCTCCGCCGGAGTATAGGCTTTAGGGCCTAGGCGGGAGACCTACACTACTGCTGCTGACAGGGCTGAGGCCCTGCTGTAGTAAGATAGCTGAGGAACGCCCACCACCCACTGACCTTGCCCAGTGTGAGGGGACCCAGGGAACCATCTTCAGCGTGCGGGGAGGAACATCAAGCACTCCCAGACCACCAACTCATCCCCCCCCCTCATAAGAAGAAACTTCTGACAGGAAACTTTGACAAGGAACCTATAACAAGGAACTTCTGACAAGAAACTTACAACTAGAAGCGCCTAAGAAGCAACCAAGCTGAAGCAGTCGCAAGACCCCTTAACTTGAGGAGGCCTGACCGTCCAGCAAGGCCTAAAGCCTAGAACTGCTCAACTGGGGATCACCAGGTAAAGCGCCGTACTCTGAAGCGCTAAACCTTCACCCCCTATTCACTTTTGCCTGTTGCTGGGCTGCCCCCAAGTACTTTGCCAGTCAGCCCTGCCCACAGGCTGCTGGTGCACCCTGCTTTCTGTTGCCCCTCCGGTCACTGACCTTATGAAGGAGATCACCGCCGCGGCCGCCGCCTGAGAAGAGGCACCGTGTGGTGAGGTGCGCCGTCGCGCCCTCATCGGGGGAAGCGCTGAGGTAAAGGAAGCCCCTCAGGTGTGTGAAGTGAGGAGCGCCGTCCGCGCCCTCACCGAAGCCTCCAGAGACTGGGCCCTGGGCCCTCATCGCCGCCGTCGCGGCCAAAGAATTGCCCCCGCCGCCGTCGCGGCCAAAGAATCATCGCCGCCGCCGAAGCGGCCAAAGAATTGTCGCCGCCGCCGAAGCGGCCAAAGAATTGTCACCGCCGCCGTCGCGGCCAAAGAATTGCCACCGCCGCCGTCGCGGCCCAAGAAATCGCCAGCGCGATCTTCAGCGAGGCCTCCAGGCCCCGCAGACGCCGTTGCCGAGCAACCAGGGGTCGCTCGGCGTGACCCAGGAAGGCCGCGCACCGATTGGGCGCCGGCCCCCAGTCACGCCCCCCAGCGCCGAAGGAAGCCCGGGAAGAGCCCCGGCAGTGCAGAGGGAGATGGGGAGCCGGCCGGAGAGGACTGCCGGCTCCCGCTCCCTTCCCCGGCAACCCTGAGCCCCAACCTTACTTACCTTGATCCCGGGGGCCGGAGGAGGGTGATCCCGGCCCCCGCAACGCGTCGTGAGTCAGTCCCCAAGGAGCCGCAACGACTCGCAATACCGGCCAGAAGGCCGAGGCACCCCCGACCTGGCCCCACCCTACAGAATACGGGCCGGCCCGGAAGATCGCCAGTCGCCCTGAAGCGCGACCAACGACCACACCGCAGGTGAGCCCTGGAGGCCCCTAGGGCCCATAAGACGCCACTGGGGGCCGGGGGCCACTATTAACCCTTAAGATCTTAGTCATATGAGGCGAGGCCCCAGAGAGGAGTGGGCCTGGCCTGAGTTAACCCCTAAGGAACATAGAAGCCCCAGAATACAGGACATGTTGAGGGATTCCCCACATAGTTCATTCATGTATTGATGATGCCCACAGTATGTAATGATTTATGCCAATGCCTATTATAATTACTGCCTAGGCCATGGTTTTAGCTGTTAAGTCTTTACCACAAGGGGAAAGTGTTTATTGGAGTTGAGCTGAAGTGTACACCACCAAGAGTTGAAGTATTTTATGTTACAGGTGTACTGGAGTTGCGACGCCCACTGTACTGAATGTGGGTGCACCTAGATTAATGCAGGCCTATTTAAATGTAACGTGAAAAGCCTTCTTTTAAATAATTGAATATGCTAAAGTGAACTGTATGTTTAGGCCTATGTTTTATTAACGTACCTTAAGATCATTATTAAGTGCTACGTGTAGGAGATAATTCCTGCGGCCTCTTAGTGGCCTACAATGTTGATGAGCTATGCAGCTTTATTTAAAATGTGCACCAGTTGAATAATTTAATGAGTTTGAATGTAGATCTGAATTAACCTGCCTTATCTGATGCCAACTTAATTTATTTATAAAAGATCTTGATTTTAAATACAAAAGCCTGGTGTGGTGTCATGTTATTGCGTTCGCATTTGTGAGTCAAAGTGAGAGTGTGCTGCACAACTGCCTTACACATTGCCTTCGCGTGCCTTTCCCGCTCCACGCCATGCTACCGTGTCGGACTCGGTAACCCCGGTTCCAACAGTGTGCATGTGAGAGAAAGAGCAAGAGGCAATGTGCATGTGAGAGAAAGAGCAAGAGGTAGTGTGCATGTGAGAGAAAGAGCAAGAGGCAGTGTGCATGTGAGAGGGAGCAAGAGGCAGTGTGCATGTGAGAGGAAGAGCAAGAGCTAGTGTGCATGTGAGAGAAAGAGCAGGAGGTAGTGTGCATGTGAGAGAAAGAGCAAGAGGCAGTGTGCATGTGAGAGAGAGAGCAAGAGGTAGTGTGCATGTGAGAGAAAGAGCAAGAGGTAGTGTGCATGTGAGAGAGAGCAAGAGGCAGTGTGCATGTGAGAGAAAGTGCACGAGGTAGTGTGCATGTGAGAGAAAGAGCAAGAAGTAGTGTGCATGTGAGAGAAAGAGCAAGAGGCAGTGTGCATGTGAGAGAAAGAGCAAGAGGCAGTGTGCATGTGAGAGAGAGAGAGAGAGCAAGAGGTAGTGTGCATGTGAGAGAGAGCAAGAGGCAGTGTGCACGTGAGAGAGAGCAAGAGGTAGTGTGCATGTGAGAGAGAGAGCAAGAGGTAGTGTGCATGTGAATGAGCAAGAGGTAGTGTGCATGTGAGAGAGAGCAAGAGGTAGTGTGCATGTGAGAGAGAGAGCAAGAGGTAGTCTGCATGTGAGAGAAAGAGCAAGAGGTAGTGTGCATGTGAGAGAAAGAGCAAGAGGTAGTCTGCATGTGAGAGAGAGCAAGAGGTAGTCTGCATGTGAAAGAACAAGAGGTAGTGTGCATGTGAGAGAAAGAGCAAGAGGTAGTGTGCATGTGAGAGAAAGAACAAGAGGCAGTGTGCATGTGAGAGAAAGAGCAAGAGGCAGTGTGCATGTGAGAGAGAGAGAGCAAGAGGTAGTCTGCATGTGAAAGAACAAGAGGTAGTGTGCATGTGAGAGAGAGCAAGAGGTAGTGTGCATGTGAGAGAAAGCAAGAGGCAGTGTGCATTTGAGAGAAAGAGCAAGAGGTAGTGTGCATGTGAGAGAAAGAGGAAGAGGTAGTGTGCATGTGAGAGAAAGAGCAAGAGGTAGTGTGCATGTGAGAGAGTGAGCAAGAGGCAGTGTGCATGTGAGAGAGCAAGAGGTAGTGTGCATGTGAGAGAAAGAGCAAGAGGTAGTGTGCATGTGAGAGAGTGAGCAAGAGGCAGTGTGCATGTGAGAGAGAGAGCAAGAGGTAGTGTGCATATGAGAGAAAGAGCAAGAGGTAGTGTGCATGTGAGAGAAAGAGCAAGAGGCAGTGTGCATGTGAGAGAAAGAGCAAGAGGCAGTGTGCATGTGAAAGAACAAGAGGCAGTGTGCATGTGAGAGAAAGAGCAAGAGGCAGTGTGCACGTGAGAGAGAGCAAGAGGTAGTGTGCATGTGAGAGAGAGCAAGAGGCAGTGTGCATGTGAGAGAGAGCAAGAGGTAGTGTGCATGTGAGAGAAAGAGCAAGAGGTAGTGTGCATGTGAGAGAAAGAGCAAGAGGTAGTGTGCATGTGAGAGAGAGAGCAAGAGGTAGTGTGCATGTGAGAGAAAGAGCAAGAGGTAGTGTGCATGTGAGAGAAAGCAAGAGGCAGTGTGCATGTGAGAGAAAGAGCAAGAGGTAGTGTGCATGTGAGAGAAAGAGCAAGAGGAAGTGTGCATGTGAGAGAAAGAGCAAGAGGTAGTGTGCATGTGAGAGAAAGAGCAAGAGGTAGTGTGCATGTGAGAGAAAGCAAGAGGCAGTGTGCATGTGAGAGAAAGAGCAAGAGGTAGTGTGCATGTGAGAGAAAGAGCAAGAGGCAGTGTGCATGTGAGAGAGAGAGCAAGAGGTAGTGTGCATGTGAGAGAAAGAGCAAGAGGTAGAGTGCATGTGAGAGAGAGAGCAAGAGGTAGTGTGCATGTGAGAGAGAGCAAGAGGCAGTGTGCATGTGAGAGAAAGTGCACGAGGTAGTGTGCATGTGAGAGAAAGAGCAAGAAGTAGTGTGCATGTGAGAGAAAGAGCAAGAGGCCGTGTGCATGTGAGAGAGAGAGCAAGAGGTAGTGTGCATGTGAGAGAGAGCAAGAGGCAGTGTGCACGTGAGAGAGAGCAAGAGGTAGTGTGCATGTGAGAGAAAGAACAAGAGGCAGTGTGCATGTGAGAGAAAGAGCAAGAGGCAGTGTGCAAGTGAGAGAGAGAGAGCAAGAGGTAGAGTGCATGTGAGAGAAAGAGCAAGAGGTAGTGTGCATGTGAGAGAGAGAGCAAGAGGTAGTGTGCATGTGAGAGAAAGTGCACAAGGTAGTGTGCATGTGAGAGAAAGAGCAAGAGGTAGTGTGCATGTGAGAGAAAGAGCAAGAGGTAGTGTGCATGTGAGAGAAAGAGCAAGAGGTAGTGTGCATGTGAGAGAAAGAGCAAGAGGCAGTGTGCACGTGAGAGAGAGCAAGAGGTAGTGTGCATGTGAGAGAGAGAGCAAGAGGTAGTGTGCATGTGAGAGAAAGAGCAAGAGATAGTGTGCATGTGAGAGAAAGAGCAAGAGGCAGTGTGCACGTGAGAGAGAGCAAGAGGTAGTGTGCATGTGAGAGAAAGAGCAAGAGGTAGTGTGCATGTGAGAGAAAGAGCAAGAGGTAGTGTGCATGTGAGAGAAAGAGCAAGAGGCAGTGTGCATGTGAGAGAGAGCAAGAGGTAGTGTGCATTTGAGAGAAAGAGCAAGAGGTAGTGTGCATGTGAGAGAAAGAGCAAGAGGTAGTGTGCATGTGAGAGAAAGCAAGAGGCAGTGTGCATGTGAGAGAGAGAGCAAGAGGTAGTGTGCATGTGAATGAGCAAGAGGTAGTGTGCATGTGAGAGAAAGAGCAAGAGGTAGTGTGCATGTGAGAGAAAGAGCAAGAGGCAGTGTGCATGTGAGAGAGAGAGCAAGAGGTAGGGTGCATTTGAGAGAAAGAGCAAGAGGTAGTGTGCATGTGAGGAAGTGAGACAGGAGAGTGAGAGGCAAACTGGCATGTACGCATTTATTTAAGTATGCGCTATTGCATAGTATGTCTTGTTGCATAGTATCTCTTATTGCATAGTATGTGTTATTGCATAGTATGTGCTATTGCATGGCATGTGCTATTGCATAGTGTGACTTATTGCATAGTATCTCTTATTGCATAGTATGTCTTATTGCATGGTATATGCTATTGCATAGTATGTCTTATTGCACAGTATTTCTTATTGCATAGTATCTCTTATTGCATAGTATGTCTTATTGCATGGTATGTGCTATTGCATAATATGTCTTATTGCACAGTATTTCTTATTGCATAGTAGCTCTTATTGCACAGTATGTCTTATTGCATGGTATGTGCTATTGCATAGTATGTCTTATTGCACAGTATTTCTTATTGCATAGTATCTCTTATTGCAGAGTATGTCTTATTGCATGGTATGTGCTATTGCATAGTATGTCTTATTGCACAGTATTTCTTATTGCATAGTATGTCTTATTGCATGGTATGTGCTATTGCATAGTATTTCTTATTGCATAGTATCTCTTATTGCAGAGTATGTCTTATTGCATGGTATGTGCTATTGCATAGTATTTCTTATTGCATAGTGGTGTTGATTGGTAGCCATTTGAAGATTCTCCAGAGCATGTGTTTGAGACTGCGTTGATCTGGGCTTTAAAGGAGAGTTTGCTGTCCAGGATAAGGCCGAGATTACTAGCCTAGTTTGTCGGTGTGGGTGAGGGTCCTAGTTCCAAGGGCCACGGGAGATGTTATTGGCGAAGATCAGCAGTTCCGTTTTGTCTGTGTTGAGTTTCAGGCAGTTTTATTTCATCCAGTCAGCAATGCTTGTCACACACCTGCGGAAGTTGGCTCTCGTGGTAGTGAGGTCTTCTGAGAGTGAGAGGATGAGCCGAGTGTCGTCTGCACAGGATATGATGATTATTCCATGGGCTCTGACAATGTTGGCCAAGGGGGTCATGCAGGTGTTAAACAGAGTGGGGCTGAGGGATGAGCCTTGATGAACGACGCAGATGATGTTCTTGGGTTCCGAGGTGAACGGTGGTAGGAGGACTCTCTGAGTTCTGCCGGTGAGGAAGGAGGCGATCCACTTGAGGGCGTCTCCTTGGATTCTGATGCGATGTAGTCTTTTGATCAGTGTGTAGTGGGATACAGTGTCGAACGCTGCCAAGAGGTTGAGGAGGTTCAGGACTGCTGTTTTTTCCCCGGTTGAGAGGGGTTCTGATGTCATCCGTGGCAGCGATCAGGGCGGTTTCGGTGCTGTGGTTGGGGCAGAATTCAGATTGGAAGGTGTCCAGAAGATGGTTGTTCTCCAGGTGTTCTGTAAGTTGGCAGTTGGCTTTTTTGAGAACTGTCAGCAAAGGGGAGCAGAGAGATGGGGTGGTAGTTTTTGAGTTCGCTGGGGTCGACGGACGGTTTCTTGAGAAGGGCTTTGACTTCTGCGTGTTTCCATTCTTCAGGGAAGGTGGCCATGGTGATAGAGGCGTTGAGGAGTGAGCTTGCTGCTGATCTTCTTGCTCCCTAGGTTGAAAATGTGGTTACAACAGGGTTTCGTGGAGGCTCTTGAGTGGGCAGATCATGATTGCTGTGGTGTTCTGTGTGGTAAGCTGGTCCCAGGTGGTGAGTAGGTGGTTGAGGCTTGCTTCTGGGGGTGCGAGGTGGACAAAGAGGTCGGAGGGGGGGAGGGGGCTTGAGTTCAAAGTTCCTATAGATGGTGAAGATCTTGTTGTGGAAGAAGTCTGCCAGGCTGCTGCAAAGTTCCTGGGAAGTGGTAATGATGTTTTCGGTGGCTATGGGGTTGGAGAACTCTCTAACGATGTTGAAGAGTTCTTTGCTGTGGTTGGAGCTGGCTTTGATGCGGTCCGCCAGGGAGTTCTCTTTTGTCTCCTTCAGGAGCTGGTGTTTGTGGTTGAGGGCTGTCTTGAGAGTGGCTCTGTCTGCGGATTCCTTGCTGGTGCACCATTTTCTTTCTAGTTGCTTGCAGTTACATTTCACGGTTTTCAGCTCCATGGTGTACCATCTGGCCTGTTTGGTGGATCTTTTAGCATTTGCTGGGATTGATGGTGGCGACTGTCAGCACAGTCGGTGATCCACGAGGTGAAGTTCTTGACAGCCTGTTCCAGGTTGGGTGCGGTGTCAGGGTAGGAGGTGTTGAGGGCGTCGGTCCACTGGCTCTCTGACACTTACTTCCAGCTGCGGTGGGGGGCACGAGGTAGCTCTGGGAGCGGTGTCAGGGGGGACTGGTGATGACGAAGTGGACAATAGCTTGATCTGTCCAGGTGAGCTCGGTGACTTGACTGTACTTCTCTGTCGCTGGTCGTGCAGATGGGGTCAAGCGTGTGCCCTGCGTTGTGTGTGGGGCTTGTGACTAGTTGGGTGAGGCAGATGTTGTTCATGCTTTGATGAGGTTTGCTGTGTTGGTGTTGTTGAGGTCATCGAGGTGGAAATTAGGTCTCTAAGGAAGTCCTTGGAGTCTATGCTGAGGGGGCGATGAAGTCGGGAATGGGGTTGCAGAAGCTGGGGCGTGATCCTGGAGGTCCTTAAGCGAGCGTGCCCTTGATGGTTGATTTGCCGTCTGTTTGGAGTTTAAAATTGAGGTGATCCATGAAAGGGGTGGTGTCGTCTGCGATGGTGGTGCAGTGGATGTTTTCTTTGTGGATGATAGTGATCCCGCCTTCGTGTTTGTTGATACAGTCCCGATGTGCTATCTTGTAACCGCCGGGTGTCGCTGAGGCGATCTTGGGAGCGGATGCAGGGGTGAGCCAGGTCTCGGCGAAGAAGCTGAGGGTGATGATGATGTCCCAGATTTTGGTGGCATGCTTGCAGAGTAATCGTGTGTGGTGGTGGTCGTGCGTGCTGGTGCTCCAGTGTTGCAGGAGAAGAGACAGTGCAAAGCAGGTGAAATGTCTTACCTTTGATCGTGGAGAAGTGCAGCAGCAGTTGTTGTTGTGGAGTCTGGGGTACAGGGCTCGGAGCTCAGCGGCGGTGTTTCTGAGGGGGGGGGGGAAATCCAGGGTTCCTGGCGCTGGGCGGAACCCAGGCACTGACGGCGCAGACGGGCTTGCCTTTGGTGCGCCTTGAGGACGCCAGCGGCAAGGCCGTGCTGCAGCCTCAAATAAGTAGGCCCTGTGTGGAGGGAGGGGCGCTGGGTGGCAGTGGGCGGGAGGCAGGAAGTGGGATCAGTGAGGCAGCAGAAAAGGGTGGGAAAAACAACAAAATACTAGAGAAATAAGGCAAAATACCACGAAAACGAAGCAAAATACAGGAAAATACAAGTAAGCAGACAAAATACACAGAAGCAGGCAAGGCAAAGAGGCAGAGAAGATCAGAAAGTGGCAAAAGCGAGCAGAAATGCAGAAGGGAGCTGCAGAGAAAAGAGAGACAAGAAAGAGAGGCAAGGCAGAAGACCCTCAGACAGGGGTCAGTGGGCGGCACAAGTGGAAGACCTGCTGCTTAGGGCAGCAAGGGAAAGCTGAGTCAGGGACCTACTCAGAAAACGTAAAACTACACTACAATATGCAGGTCCTGATATATCACTGAAAGGGGCCACTGTACCATGGGATTGCTAATCCCTTCTCCCTTCCTTCCCCCTCACGCTCTATCCTGGTACTGGGTTTGAGTCTTGTATGGGCAAGAGACAGGTATGTGAAAATAAGCATCCTACAAATCCAAACACCACCACCCACTCACCTGGGTCCAGGGCAAACATAGCTTGAGCCAAAGTGAGCATCTTGCCCTTCTTGAGAAAGACTTTGGGGGCAAAGGCCTAAAATATGGTGAAGACCTCCGTCCTTCTCTGGCACCAGAACCCTAACGGGTCTAGCAGCCAGTCCCGACCTTAGTGGTGGTACCCTCTCTATGGCTCCCTTCTTGCAGACAGCATGAACTTCTTGGTGAAGAATAGAGAAGTGGTCCCCTGAAAGACGTTATGGTGTGTAGGCGGTACGTCTGGAGGGGAGGAGAGAAATGGCAAAGCATAACCGTATAAGACTATTTGAAGCATGCATCTGTCTGATGTGATGCCTTGCCACCCATGGAGTTAAAAACCTTTCCGGCCTCTAACTGGGTGACAGTGTAACGTTGAGGGTAAGCTAAAGGGGTTTTGCAGTGGCGGAAGCGACGGGGGGAAGAGTGGTGAGGATGGAGGGGACTGGGTAATTCATTGCCCCTTGGGGCCAGGACACTGTCTGCCAGAACCCTGACCTCGAAAGAACTGGGTGGTCTGCTATTACGGAGGCAAAGTTTGTCATGGCCTCTGCTGGAGCCCTCTTCCGAAACCTCAAAAGGGGCGATATTGTTGGGGAAATTGCTGTACAGGTGGTGCAAGGCCAAGGGAGTGCACTTTTTTTTAAGCCCTCTAGTAAAGAGTCAGTCTTGGCTCCAAAGAGATGGGTACTATCAAATTGCACATCTATGAGAGATTGTGGGACATCACTGGAGAAGCCCATTGACCTTAACCACTGGAGTGCCATGCTGGTACCAACCGCCCTACCCAGACAGTAGTTTTGAAACCCAATCTGATGACGTACTTTGTCGCATCTTAACCATCCTGAATTATTTGTTGGTGGTTGGCATGAACCTTGTCTGGGATTGCATGCAAGATCTCGCTCACCATGTCCCACAACATGTGTGAGTAACGCACCTGGATGCGAAGCGAACTGACAGATCAAAAGACAAGCCAGCAGAGAACAACATCATTTGCCGTAACGCTTCAATACATTTCGACTCTCTGTCTGGCAGGGTGGTTGGAAATGTATTTGGATTGAGTTGGCTGGTGGAAGCCTAAACCAGAAGGCTCTCTGGCGTTGGATGTTGCAGGAGGATCAAAATGGTTCCCCCAGAGCTGGTCTGTGCCGTCAGGCTATTTGTCTATTGATGGATGTTGTGGGGGGGGAGGGAAGGTGGGAGGGAGGATTCCTAGCTTCGCCCAGTTGTCCAACAGGGTGCCTGTGAGGGCTTCTTTAAAAAAGAACAGTGGTTCTGAAGAGGTCTGCCTGGCTGCAGGACCTCAGTGAGCTCATTTGCTTTATCATGCACTGAGGGAAGCTGGAGATCAAGCAACTTCAGCTGCTCTTCTAATCACCATGGCAAAAGAAGTAGATTCCTCCGTAGATGATCCATCATCGCCACAGTTGTGGTCACATAGCTCCAGGTCTGAAAATCTATGTGGCAAGGGAACCGTATTAGAAACAGAATGTTGTGGAAGAGGTCTAATTGAGTGCGACTTCCATGAAGGTCATGGCGGATTTGCTTCTGAGTCCAAAAGGAATATGGGTTTGCCCTTCCGCATCGACACACGGGGAACCAATTCATTATTTAGTGCCAGGGAGGGACATGGGAATAGGGATAGGCCCTGGTGTTGGGTCAAGAGGCACAGTTGACGTCGGAGAAGGATCTGCTGGCAGTAACCTGACTGGAGGCCTCCTCAAATCCATGGGACCCAAAGGCGCGCAGGAGGGATCCTGAAAGCTGCCAAAAATTCACAGCGTTGCCTCTTTGAAGACCTGAATCTGCTACAGCATCACCAATGGACCTGGGAACTCGGGCTGGATCGAGACTAATGTGGGAGTCGGTTCTGTGGTGGGTGATCAAAATCTTCAGGTACCCTGACATCCATGTGGCATCTCCTGACGAGAGTGGTGGGAAGAAGGGTAACCCTGTTTTGACTTCTTGTGTTTCTTTTTTTTGACTTACTTGAAGATTTGGAGTGTGAGGAAGATCTCTTTTGGAGTGCTGAGATCAGGATCATGCGGTTTTCTATGGCGCTCTGCCATGTAAATTTTTGCCTCGTGATCTTGAATCGCCTTTAGGTTTATCCAAGCATAGTTGTTGCACAACTTCGAGTCACCAGAGACAGACCATATGTGGGTCCATCTCAGACATCTGTTTTGGCAATTGTTAGGGTGCGGTGGGAGACTGTCTCGTAAGCGGCCGAGAGGTCCAGTAGGATGAGAGCTGCAGTCTCGTCTCGTAGAGGAGGGAGTGGATGTCATCGGTGGCAGCGAGGAGTGCGGTCTCCGTGCTGTGGTTGCTTCGGTAGCCGGATTGGGAGAAGTCCAGGATGTGGGATGTGTAGGGGGAGAGTGATTCTGATAGTGAAACTGTATCGTTCGGTTGTCTGGTAATAGAGGGGGCTGAAGGGGGTGAAGTTAGTGCAAGAAGGATTTGGAGTAGACGGATTCTTGGGTGGAGGTGAGGGTGCATGGATTAGTTCTCTAGTAGAGGGTGAGGGGGCTTGGCTCTCCAGGAGGGGGGGGGTGGAGGTGGAACCAGATGGCATGGCGGCGCAGAGCTTAGGGAAGTGGCGATCAAAGAGGGTTAGGTTTTGTTTAGAGGCTTGGACTAGGATGTTCCAGTTTTTGTAGATGGTTATGGACAAATCTCCGTTGACATTCTGGGATGGGGATATAGTGAGCTTAATTCCATAAGGGACATTGGTAGTGTCAATTATGCGAAGCTGCCGTTGGACATCTCTCTCCATTTGGCGGGTTTCATAGTATAGAAGATGAAGTCCATTTTTAGGCCTCCGTGTGCTCGACTGTAGAAGATGTCAGTTATTAGTGTCTCTGGGTGTTCTTTGAGGAATTTGTGCTTGACATTTTTTCTAGCGGTTTTGCAGAGGTTTCATGGGAACCTAATACGGTATGAGTTGGGGCCATACCTTTCCATGGTGGAGTTGCGGTGTAACATTGGTGTGCAGTCCTATTGCACAGACGGCTATCTAGGGCCCTTCTCGGGGGAGGGGATCTGCCAAGATGATTGCCTGTTGCAGCGGAGGGTCTTTCCATGGATTAGGTGGAGTGCCTGTTGTCTTTATTGGAGGAGTGGGGGGCACTTCTTAAGAAGAGTAGTGAGTCAGAGATGCGTGGAGAGGGGAAGTCGTTGAGGATTTGGTGGGTTACCTGTGCAGTAACTGGTGCCTAGATTGCCTAGTAGCACCTGTGAGCTCAATTTCTCGAGTTCATTAATGGTCGAGGTGTCAATGGCTAGTGGTTGAGGCAGGGTTTGTATCATATCATATCCTATCATATCATATCAGCAGGATTTGTAGAGTATGGCTTATCATCCCGGGGAGTATCCAGGCGCTAAGGATGAGCCGTTTAATCGAACAGCCAGGTCTTGAGTGCTCTCCTTAAGTCGGCAAAGGTGGTGGAGGTCCAGAGGTGGAGGGGCAGGTCGTTTCAGGACTAGCAGCGCGGTAGGAAAAGGATTGACCTCCTCCATGTATCCCATGGATGCGTGGGACGTGTGCGAGGACGAGGTGGCCTGAGCTGAGTTGTCTGGTGGGCTGGTTGGCTGGTGAAAAGTCATGCAGTGGATGATGTAGGCCGGTCCTGGGTTGTGGAGGACCTTGTAAGCGTGAGTTAGTAGTTTGAAGTGGCATCTCTTCTTGATTGGGAGCCAGTGATGGTCTCTGAGGGATGGGGAGTGATGCTTGATCGTCTTGGGAGATCAAGGATGAGTTTGTCCGTGCGTTTTGGATTGTCTGGAGTCGTTTCAGGAGCTGGGTGTTAATTCCGACGTAGAATGCATTTCCGTAGTCCAGTCGGCTGGTGACGAGGACCTGTGTTACTGTTCTCCTGGTGTTGGGCGGGATCCACCTGAAGATCTTGCAGAGCATTCAGAGGATGTGGAAGTTTGTGGAGGTTACTGCGCTGACCTGGCGCTTCATGGAGAACTCGTTGTCTAAGATGATGCCCAGATTCTTGGTGTGGGTGGAGGGGGGCAGAGGGTCGGTGCAGGTCCGAGAGTGGGGGGCCACTAGAAGTCGTCCCACAGGGGAGGGCTTCTTCCGAAGATGAGCACTTCAGTCTTGTCTTTGTTCAATTTCAGGCAGTTATTTTTCATCCAGTCGGCGATGTTGGTCATAGCGTTCCGGAAGTTGGCTCTGGTGGCAGAGGTGTCTTCAGTGACATAGAGGATGAGATGGGTGTCGTCTGTGTATGAGATGATGTTGAGTCTGTGGCTGCGGACAATGTTGGCCAGCGGAGTCATGTAGATATTGAAGAAGGTGGAGCTGAGTGAGGAGTCCTGGGGGACGCCGCAGATGGTGTCCTTGACTTTGGAGGTTTAGGGTGGTAGGCAGATTCTTTGTGTGCGTCCTGTGAAAAATGAGGTGATTAGCTTGAGTACGTTGCCACTGATGCTGATGTGGTGAAGTCTGTTGATCGGGATGTGGTGGGACATGGTGTCGGAGGCCGCAGAGAGGTCGAGGAGGATAAGGGCAGCGGATTCTCCACAGTCGAGGATGGTTCTGATGTCGTCTGTTGAGGCTATGAGGGCCATTTCTGTGCTGTGGTTGGATCAGAAGGCGGATTGGGAGGTGTCTAGTAGGTTGTTTCTCTCCAGGTGGTCTGTGAGCTGGTGGTTGATGGCTTTTTCAAGGACCTTCGCAGGGAATGGGAGGAGTGAGAGGAGGGGGGGTAATTCTTGAGGTCGTTGGGGTCTGCGGTGTTTTTTTTTAGGAGGTGTCTCACTTCTGTGTGTTTCAATGTTTCTGGGAAGGTGGCGGTGTTGATGGCCGCATTGAGGATGTACGTGAGCGGAGGGCAGATGTCCTTCCATCCTAGGTTGAAGGTGTGGTGTGGGCAGGGGTCTGTCGGAGTGCCTGAGTGTATGGAAGTCATGATGGTCGTGGTGGTCTCAGTGTTGGGGGGGTCCAGTCGGTGAGGTAGTTGTGTGGGATGTTGGCAGGAGTCGTGTGGAATGATCTCCATTGATTGAGGGTTGAAATTGCTGTAGATGTCTGCTATTTAGTTGTGGAAGTGGTTCAATAGGGCGTCGCAGAGGTTCTGTGTGGGATTGCGTTTTTGACGGCTGCTGGGGCGGAGAACTCTCTAATGATGTTGAATAGTTCCTTTGAGTGGCTGCTGCTGGTTTCGATGCGAGTGGCCAGGGGATCTTCTTTGGCTTCTTTGAGGGAGCGGTGATATCTTCTGAGGGCGAACTTTAGTGCGGTGTGGTTTGTGGGGTCTCTGCTGGAGCGCCCTCGTCTCTCCATTCATTTTCATTCTCAGATGGCGTGTTTGTTGGACCTCTTGGTGTTGGGTGGTTTGATGGGGGCGATGCTGTCTGCGTTTGTTTGTTTGTAGGCCAGTTTGCTAGGGAGGCCTACGCAGTTCTAAGGCATGGATATACTGAATAAATTAATAACATGGGTACGACGTCAGGGTAAACCTGGACAGCATACATTGGACAGGCAGGGACACTACTGCTGATACGAGGTAGAGTAGGTAAAGATCACAGCGTGGACAAAAGACAACATCAACATGAAATCCCAGTGTATGCACACAAGACAATATCTGTGTTAGGTAGGCAGAGTCAGCTTGTAAGCATATGGAAGAGTATATGCACAGAAACACAATAAATGCTTAGGGTAATGATGTAGTCGGTCCATACCAGGGGCTAACATTGATAAGTTCAAGCACCGAAGCAATAATGGCATAAGGCAGACAAGAGCCTAGTTCATACATAAGTATGAGCCATCATCAAAACAGTGTTGTAGTATAGTAAAACTTGTAGGCATAAGAAACAGTATATGTACTGAAACACATAGGATAATGATATAGTCGCACAATACAAGGAGTAGATGTGGATAGGTTTAAGCACCGAACCAATAATGATGTAAGGTAGACAAAACCATGTTTAGATGCAAGTATGATCAAGCATCAGGCCAGTATTGGCGTATGGTAATCAGAATATCTTAAAGTTGTGAGTGACAGTATGTGCATGGAAATATTGTAAGCGCGCAAGATAGCAGTGTAGGTTCATAGTACAAAGCTTTGACCTAGCTGTGTTCCGGCATCAAATTATACACTTAGGGCATAGGTGCTTTCAGCTGAAGAGTAGCCACAAATAAGAGCTGGTGATTGGTAGAAAACCTATTGAGAGCGCTGCCCAATGTCATACAGCTGCATAGGTAGCCCAAACAGAAAACAGAGCCTGGTATTTGGTGAAGATCCTTCCAAAGTAGCCCAAAGAGCATTTCAATTGAAGAAGTAACCCAAACGGTAGGCTGAGGCTGGAGACTGGTAGAAATCCTACTGAGGAAGTAGCCTAAGCTAGATGCCTGTTGGTGAGGTAGCCCAAGCCTTCCTACTATGAAGAAGCCCAAAAACAAAAGGGAGAAATCTGACATAAAACCTTATTTTAGGGCCACAGTGCAGGGGGAGAAGAGCATCTCCAGCAGCTCCACACTGTGCCCCTAGTTCTGGTGGAGCAATCCTTAGGCTGAGGCAGGTATTACAGGCTTGAGGGGCCAGCTGTGTTAGCAGCCATGTTGTCCAGGCGACCTGACTCCGAGAAAATAACAAGCTAAGAGGTGGGTCGCTGTAGTGCTCGGCCCATTATGCTCACCCTGCCACACCAGAGCTGGGAGGGCCTGGAATCACACCCTCCTCCCGCCAGGCTTTCCATAACCTTCACGCTCACCTTTATCAGATATCCACCATGGGCTCCGGGGCTGCAGGGAGGTGGAGAGAGAAGCAGCCCACTCAGCAGTACCTTTACGACGCAGTGGGGCGATGGCCACCCAGCAGGTTGCTTCACAGGATCACCACAGTCGAGGCGAGATCACTCAGGAGGTGGCCCGCACAAGATTGCTGCAGTCGAAGCGAGGGCACATGTTCGCCCGAGCCCGCCCAGCAGCACACGGTGCAGCAGTATCCGGAGGGCCGGGAACCACACTCTCCCCCGGAGCCCCACGCCACGGGACTCCCGATCGGCACGAGCCATGCCCAGAAGCAGACCGCGCTGAGGTGCGCAATACAGCACAAGATGTGGCGCCGATGTCCCCACAGAACTACCTAGGTACTGCCCAGTGCGAGGCGGGGGTTGGTCGTGAGGTAGGCTGAGCAGGTGGAGTGGGTTGCAGGTCCTGGTAAGCTTTGCATCTCTTTCTTTTGTCCTCGATCCTGCTGGGGGCGCTAGATTCTGATCGCGTTGGCCCCTATGTTTATCCCCCGTTCTCATGAGTGGGGGGACGATGGCTGGGCTTTCGGCAGGATTTGCGCCAATGGCGATCCATAGCCCTGGGAGCCTCCAGACAGAGCTTCCTACCAGTTGGCCATCTTGGAGCAAAAAAAAAACATGTCGACCCATACCAAGAATGAGAGAGTCCATTGGTTTCTCACAACGCATCCACCACTGCTTTAAATCCTTGTCTAAGTTTGCCATTATTAAAGTAAACCACACTGGTGGGTAATTCAAAAGAAACTTTTAATTCACCTCTTTTTCTCATTTGAGATAATCAACCCCCCTAAAAAACCCGCTCCACTGTAACTAGGCGTCAAAGGCACACTCTTGATGCGCGAGGTGTCTCGGATGAGACCCGAAAGATGAAGCAAGCCACCAACAAGGTTGGTGGGTAAGGGGTCTTTTAAAAAAAAACTAAAGGTGTTTTTTCACACTCAGTGTGAGGAGCATCTCAAAAGAATTAATAAGGAACTTGGTAGATGTTAACTACTAACCTATTAGCTTTAGGTTAGTTTGTGAGCTCATAGAGATTGCACTGCATTCCAACAGTTGTAAAAGGCAATTCAACGTAATGCTGGACTGAGTAGCAGATTTAGGTGAGGATAATGGCTAATTAAGGCCCTAAATAATAGGTGCATGCCAGCAATAACTATATTAAAAGGCATGAATGCAGAGGATGCTGTATTTATCATCTTGAACCTGGAGCCTTTTGTTTCTATGGCAGTCATGAGCTTCACTGTCAAACAGTAGGTATCAGGTGGTTTAGTCTCCCTTTCTGACACCTTTACTTATTCTAAGTAGATGGTTCAGTCCAGAAGCAATCCAGTTATCATAATGTGTTAAATGCCCTGAACAGCTCACTGGATCCCTTACTTGGTTCATCCATCATAAATGTCATCATAATATTACACTTCTCCTCGCCACATCAGCGGAGTTTCTCCACAGCGCACCTGATCTGCTTGAGTGGAAACAGGCTCATCCTTCTCAAGAGTCAACAACATCCTACCTTTTACGAAGGATGTTGAGTTATACTCATGATGCATGGGGCCAGGTTCTTAAGAGACCAGCCCCAAAATATCACCTTTAACAGAGGTGCACTCAATCACAACATCTGTAAGAGATGATGGGCCTCTTCTGACGTCGTAAATTTCATGGGATTTGACAATTTGTATCTGATAGTCCATTACGTGAAGTACTGCAGTATGATCAGAGTTGTAGTGTCGCTTTCAGGAGATAAAAATTAACAATCCATTTTACTCCATATCTCGTTATAGATTACAGCGTCCTATTAAGTCATTAGCAGCTATCTTGGCATTAAAATTACCCCTAGTTGAACAGCATCTAAAAGACTCCATCGCGTGTACGTCTTTGTTTTAGTGACCAATGACCCCTCCCTCATAAACTAGAATCTGCTGAGTGCAAATTTATATATAAGTGTTCTTTATATATAGGGAGGGGCTACAGGACTCGTGCTCCTTCTCTCGGCTCTGCAGGGCCTGCGAGATATATCTTTGTCTTCGGTGGGCCCAGAAGGATCTGGTAGGACCTTAATCTTAGCATGAATCCACTCTGCAGGTGACACACATTTTCATCACTTTCTCTCACCTGTGCCGGGACTGTCGCCGTGCTCCTTCACAGATGTAACTTGCGTATCCTTCATAAACTTGTTTCCAATGAATAACACATCAGAATCAGCAGTCACATGATCTGTCAAAGTAAGACAACAGCCATGCTTTACACTTTTGTGTGCAAGATCACATGAAATAATTTGAGGCTCTAAATCCTTTAACTCATCTGCACATATTAATTTATCAATATTCTTATTTTAAATTAATTCTATTACACAGGGATGTGTTCACTAGATAAGTCAATGATATAAAAAAAAATACTTCATATGTGAAAAGAAACATATGGGTTGATTTCGCCTTTAGCCTCTTTGCTGCTAAGAATTTTCTCCCTTGTGATAAGTCCTTTCATTTATGTTTCTGGAACTCCACACTTAAGCCTTCCAAACATTCCCCCCTGCAATAAGGGACATCAACAAAAGGTTTGAAGTGCTAAGATCCCTAACTTCCCAGCTTTCAGGTACAACCAAAGTTATAAAACAAATACCACAGTATGTTAACTTCTCTAAGGGATGGTCCATTTTCCCTTTTTTTGTGGTTTCAACCTACTTGCAATTTGCGGTGGAGAAAGGTGTGAAGGCCATGGGTGAACCCGGAAAGCTATACATTTCTGAAAACTAGACAACATTCCAAATTCAGCAACAGGTATTTTTTTTAGACAGCTTATGATTTCTCCAAAGTGACCTGTCATTAAAATAAAAAATAATGGAAAAAATAGAAATAGCTCACGTTTTCAGCTGTAATTTTTTGACTGAATGGCTAATTTACAAAAGCAATACATGGTTACGTCCGTTAGACCCTTCTCGTTGTAGGTTTACATAGCGTTTGTTGGTTGTCCACAACATTTGAGCTGCAGCTTATAATGATATTTCATTGTGTACCCACCATGCATCAATTCATACTGGAAAATGTAATGGATGAAAAATGAGTGGCATCTAGGCATTTTTGAAATGTGTCCTGGATACTAATTCTAGGGATGGTGGTTACTCGGAGAAGCCTGAGCTTAGGTTGCACACACCATCATGTGATTCAGAGGGTCATTTGCAAAACGTGATCTTTCTTGCACACTCACTCACATTTGGAAGCCAATAATGGAGAGACATTCAATTCATAGTAACAATTGTTGCACTATTCTGTGTGCCACACTTCTCCTGATAAACAAGGTACCTCACTTGTGGAGCATGGCTTGTGAACACGAATGATACACAAAAGTCTCCAAAGGTAGCTGCGTTATTTGGGCCCAGTCTCTGCCGCATCCAATGTGAGTTAAATAGTAGTTTATTAAAGATGCAAAGCATTGTCGAGTGTTGCCCGTGCCTCATACAAAAGATCCCCTTAACCGGTCCGCATTCCAGATCCACTACCCTTCCAAATACCAACAAAGGGCACGTGCCACTTACAAACACAACACATCTTCCTCCTTTAAAACCTGGCAAAATGTACCAAAATAATTAAATAAACTAATAAGTTATAACCCTAAAACAATAAATAAAAAATACACATAACAATTATAAATACAATATGTTCCTTGAGCAAGGAGCAGAATACATGACAGTCCTCTCTGTTAAATCATAACTAAATCCTTAACTTTTTCTGGTTGCATAATGTCTCTTCCCCACTTATTAGTGTGGGAAGATTGTGCAGGAACCATATTAGGGTTCTCCATACCGTTGCATGCAGGAGTGTCCCCTTGTTCACCCATCTCCACAACATTCTTATCACTCCCCTGCCTACAACAACTCTCACGATTTACACTGTTGTCATCACACTCAAGACTTACATTTTTGCCCTCATCATCCCAAAGCCAAACATTCCCTATTTCCACATCACCTTCTGGATTCACCTTCTCTTCCTTCCACACAAGAATGTTGTTACATTTGGATAATTTACTGCAATGCACAGTCTTTACCGTCACTTAATTTAGCAGAAATAGAAACAAATGTGATCACCTGAAGGGGAATGTCTTATTTTTCTTCGACCTTTCTTAACTTTCACACCCATTTCAACTTGCACCCAAACACCTGACTCCAACACCACATTCTTAACACCATGTTTCTGATCAAAGTACTCTTTGTACACCTCTTAGGCTCTCCTCATGTTACAAATAACCACTCTTCATGTCGATTCCAGACAACCAAGCAGCATTGTCCTTCATAAATGGTTCTCGACTCGTTGACACTCGAAACAGGCTGCACTCTATCATGGCAAGGGTCATTCTGTAAAACCAAATCAACTTGTCCAACTCTTTTTCCCAGCCCTTACCATTCTGAATGGCAATTTGTATACTGTCCATAATCACCCTATTGAAGTGCTCCACTGAACCATTGCTAGCAGGATGATAGAGTGGACAAGAATTGCTCCAACAACTCTGACACAAACTGTGGTCCACTATCAGTCAACAATGTCTTAGGTACTCTCTCTCTGAGGAACACCCTTTTTAAAAAAAAAAACAAGTGTACAAGAATCAACCTTGCTAAACACATATGTTTCTGGCCACTTAGAAAACAAATCCAAAAGGACTATAAAGTATTTTGAAACTCCAGTAAAATCAAGACCCATCCCTAGAATATCAATGGCTAACTCTTTCCAAGGACCCTCTGGAATACTCATAACTCCTAGGGGTGGTTTAAATGTGATCTGGGACTTGTCCACATTGGCACGGGACATACAATTCCTCACATATCTTTCCACATTAACACCAGGTCACCAAAAGGACATTTTAACTCGTATCTTAGGTTTGATCATTCCCAAAGGTCCTTCATGTATGATGGCCAAACTTTTGGACCTCAAGGATACAAGAGGTATTATCCTATCTCCTCGCAGCAAGTACCCCCTGTTATCAACTGACAACTCATTCCTTACTTCCCAAAATCTTTTGGAACTCTCATCCCGAAAGTTCTTACTCGGCCAAACCATCTAGACAACAATCTTTGATTGTACATAAATCTCTATCCTCCTCGTAACAACATTTCCAATCATCCACAGAAATGGCACATGCTTCAACCACCTCAGAAAAGCCTATGCTATAGTCCTCCCATTCTCCTCCTATATGTTCATCCATGATCAAGGGAGACCTGATTAGAAAATCCACCACCTTGTTTTGTATGCCAGGGAAGTATTCAACATTATAATTACAATCCAAGAGCCTCTGAGACATTCTGACTATATATGGCGTTGCTTTTAACTCCTCATAGCCGTTAAGATTTTAGTCAAGGGCTTGTGGTCCATGCGTAATGTAAACACAGAACTCCAAATATATTGCCTAAACATTCCTAAAGCCCACACACAAGCCACCATCTTTCTATGACTGAAAACTTTTCCTCAGATGGAGACAAGGAATGTGAAGTAAAGGACAATATGTGTTCATTTCCCTTCTTGTCAATTTGGGAAAGCAATGAACTGAGCCCCTTTCCATGGGCATCCGTGGTGACAACAGAACGAGCCAATGGATTAAAACCCTGCTTGGAATGGCTTGACATACATAATCTTTGACTGCAGTAAATTCTTTTTGCAACGGATTATTACATACAAACTCAGTACGATCCGTAAGCAATTGTCTCATTCCATTGGTCTTGCTCGCAAAGTTGTTTACAAAACAAAATTCTGACAACCCCAGAAAGATTTCACAGCAAATGCAAATTTTTAAACTCTGCTGTCACCCCCTTATGTTTCAACACCATTTGCAGCTTATCATCATGTTCCCATCACCAATATATCATCCTGAAAATATACAACTCCAGTGGTCTCTTTAAAAGTGTGATGCATCAACAGCTGAAATACAGCAGCGGCAGACGCTAGGCCAAAACGCATTCTTACGAACCGACAACCGAAAGGAGTGATAAAAGCAGTATAATTCGTGCTATCTGGGTGCAAACTTACCTGATGATAGGCCGAGGTGAGGTCGATGGAGCCAACCACTCAGTCAACGCCACAGGTTCAATTATTCCATGGTCAACAAGTCTGTTTCATTCATTACTGACCTCATCTCTCACACTAAAAGGTATACTCCTCGCTATGTGACAAATTGGTTTGGTATCTTCCTTCAAGGTGATCTTGTGAATAAACCCCATCAATTCTCGAACATTTCCTGTGAAAACCTCAGGGATTCTTGCACAAAGGAAGACACGTCCTTACCTTCATCATCAATCAATAACACCTCTTCTACACTGTTGGGATTCAGGGTGATCCCCAAGGTTTTTTCGTCTACCCAACTTATAACTGAGGCTCCCTTTACTGCCACATATAGTTTTCCCATGACTCTATCATTCTTAAACTCAAACATAAAGGTCCTGTATCTTACCAAAGGAATACTTTCTCCAGTTAAATTTTCTAGGCAAACATCAGGCGGTAAAAGTTCCCCATCTAAAAAATGAAGACGTTTGTGATCTCAAACCGAGTTGTTAACAATGGCATGGGTGTGGAATTGTTTAAAAAATCTACTTGTCTAGGACAAAATGGTACAAAAATCTACTTGTCCTGCAAATAAATCTACTTGCCTTACCTCTTCACTGAATCAATAAGATGGACAGACAAAAGTCTAAGCAAGGGAGCCTCAGTTATAAGTGCACCCAGCTAAAGGGGTGGCTGACCTATGCCAGGGCAGTGGGTTGTAGGCATGGCTTGCAAACATTCTAGCACTTGAAATATTGAAGCTGCCATTTGGGAGAACAGCGTCACCAAAGATGTTGCATAAGGAATCAAAAAATACACATTACTACAGGGTACTTAGTGTGAGAAAGTGCCCTCTTTCTGCATGGTTGCCCCCACTTTTTGCATAATTGCTGATGTACTTTGACTGAGTGTTCCCTGGGCTCCTGCTAATTAGGTACCCAGGGCCTATGTTCTTTCCCTAAAACTGCATTGAAGCCTAAACCCAATTGGCATCTCTGGCCACAGGTCAGTCCCTGGTAAATGGTACCACAGGTACCCAGGGCACTTATTGTGCCACCCTTAGAAGTCCTGTACCACTACACTCACACACTGCCTTTGCAAGCTGCGTGATTTGGTGCAGAACAAAGTGAAGAGTCGACATGGCACACATCTCTGTGTGCCATGCATACAACCCACTGCCCCATAGGTCAGTCACCCCTGTAGCTGGGTGCACTATATCAGTGGTGAGGGTACAGGTGCATGAACCCTGTACCCCTACAGTGTCTAAGTCCATTCTCAGACATTGAAAGTGCAGTGCTGCCATTAAGAGTATATGGTGCTGGGAGTTTGCCAATACGAACTCCACAGCACCATAATGGCTACACTGAAAACTGAGAAGTTTGGTATCAAACTTCTCAGCACATTAAACCCACACTGATGCTAGTGTGGGATTTAATTAAAAATGCACACAGAGGGCACCTTAGAGATGCCCCCTGAAAACTAACCTACCACTAGTGTCCAGGCTGAGTGGCTGCTTTCAGCTGCCACCACCAGACATGTTTCTGGACCCCTGGGTTGAGAGCCTGCTGCTCTCTGGGGCCTGAAACAATGCACATCCTGGGACAAGGTGCCAAGCCTCCTACCCCAGGATGGGCAGGGTTCACGAAGGGGAAGCTTCAAAGGCTTGCCGCCTTTGTGAGCTTCCCCAGGCCACTTGCTGCTCTCAGCAACTGGTCCCCACTGGTTCTGACCCCCACTTTGGGCGGGAGAACCGGCGGGAAAAACAAGTGAGGAAGGGAGGTGTGCCCACCTCTGCCAACTCCACCCCTCAGGTGGGGGAGGCGAGGTGAAGCACAACTCTCAGTCCACGCCATCTTGAAGATGGGGGTACTCAGCCAACCAGGGACAGGCTCATGCCCCCCTCCCACTGGAGGCTGGCATAATAGGGGGTGTACCCACCCCAGGAAAGGGACCCACTGGTCCCCGCCTTTTACCTACCTGTAACGCCCCTTAACCTAGTATTTAGGGCCACCCCTGAACCTTGCTTCCTCAGACAAGAAGAAACTACAAGAAGAAGAAGAAGGACCGAACAGCAGTGCAGAAGCCAACAAGAGGAAGATGCCCACTGGACTTGGCCCCAGCCCTACCGGCCTGTCTCCCCCTCGAACCTGCTCCTGCGAAATCCCGGTGTGTCCTGCAGCCAGCAACCTCGAAAACCCGGAGGACCTGCCTGCCTTCAACCTCAAAGACTTTGTCTCTCGTGAACACCGGATTTGTTCATCTGCAACCTCTGGCTCCGGCCGGACACCGCGAATCCGCACCACTCTGCACCCACCGTCCACGGAGGAGGTCACGCCGGCGATCCTGACCCGAGATCCGGCGACCCCTAACCTGCCTCAAGCCTCCAGCCGACGCCTGCAGTCTAAATCCAGAAGGCCCCCCTAACCGCGACCAGGAGCTGGTAAGAAGATCCGACCCCAAAAGGCACCCCTGCACCCGACGCCCCACGGCCTTGTGTGCCCAAACTGACGGTGCCTAACCAACCCCTAACTTCCCAACTTACCTCTCGAAGTGGTGGTCGCACCCAAAAGACCTTCGTCCCCAAGCCTGCAGTGTCTTTGCAAACCGGAGGTTCTCCATTGAAAACAACAGGGCGCCGGACGTCGATACAGCACCCTGCACCCGGCCGCCTTAGAGCTGCTGAGGGTCCACCTTTTTGTTTCCCCATTTGCCCTGAGCTAAAGTCCAGGAGCTTTGCTCCCACATCCAAGTGGCCTGCTTGCCAGCAGCCACCAACTGGAGGCCACTATCCCCCATTGGATAACATTGGGCCTCAGCACTCACCCGGCCGCCCTATGCCGCTGAGGGTGTAACAAGAGTGCATCCTTGACCCTGGGGGACCCCTGAGTCTACCCCCAGAACCTCAACTCCCACTACCAAATACTTACCTCAAAACCGATAACACTATTTTCCTCCATAGAATAACATTGACTGTTTTTCTGTGAAAAGTTTCTACGTGTGGAGTTTGAGAAACTAAAGAAATTCTTTAAAATTACATAATCTAACAAAAACGATTTTACTTACCTGTTTTCAGGAAATGTCCCAGAGTAGTATCTAGCTATACTACTCCGTGTAAGCCTAGTAATCTCAAAAGTTACTTACCTGCTATTTTACTAAAAAGCCTATTCAAGTCTATGTACTGCATTTACTAAGTATTGCATTTCTCTGCATCCATACAGTAAATCAAATCAAAGTGCATATACAATTATCATTCAAACTGTATTTCAATTGCATTACTACTGTAAAGTACTTATTGCTTACCTGTGCCAGGCTTGCTTGGTTCTAGAAAATAAAATAACTAAAAGAATATTTTTATACAAAAACTATTGGTCTGAAGTTCAGTCTTTGAGTGTGTGAATTCATTTGCTGACTGAGTGTGTACAACAAATGCTTAACACTGTCCTCTGATACTGCCTTACTGCTCGACCACACTACCACAAATAGAGAGTAAGGTTCCATCTAACGTTACCTCTGCCTACCTTTAGGGTTCCACTGGACTCTGTGCACACTATACCTCACTTTGGTATAGTATATACAGAGCCAGTTTCCTACACTTAGTACTGGTGAATCAGTATTATATATTTACAGGATAACATTTTTGCATAAGGTATGTGCAAAGAATGTAAAAGTCAGTAACATATCAGCAAGAACCGAGCTGGTATCGGCAAAACATTTGCGATCCGAGCAATAATCAGGATTGGATATGAATGTAATCTGTGATTATGTCAGATTAGAGTGTCCTGCTCAGGAAAGCATGACTTTTCTAGCTGTCCAGGGAAGAGTAAGAGACAATTCCTTTTTCCATAAGGGATGGGTCTATAGATATCAGCCCCCTTAGATCAAAGCATCCTCTCTGAAAGTGTGTAAGGTTTTTATTTGGTGAAATCAAACTCTGTGACATTGTGATGCATAACGGCAAGACTGAAAACCCCTGCAGCCCATTTGAGGTGGGGGACACACTTAGACCTATGCTGTAGAAGTCTTACCAACATTACACAGGAAGTCCTAGAAGAATTATTGAGGAATGACGTGCCCTTTGGAGCATGTGGAAAAATCACTAAGCCTGAATGCTGACTGCACCAGAGACGTCTATCTAAGCATCTCAAAGAAAGAGTCTGTAGCAGCCAAAAGGAAGGCACATCATGAGAGTCCACTGTGATACTGGTTGCCTGGTCAGTAATATCTTCAATAAGCCCAAGATTCGATTTGTGTTATACAAGCTCATAAAACAGTGCCAGAACTCTCGAAGGAGAACACAAACTGACAGTCCAGGAGATGTTAAGTCAAGGCCAAGGGTGAATTACCCTGACTATGCTTGCTAAATGGAACTGATACAAGGACAGTTCATGTACTGAATTGTACACAATCTAAAATAACATGTCAGTGGATAATATTGAGGCCAGGGAAGTGCTGCTGTTTCTCTTATAGATATTATTAGTTTCCAGAAATTCCCAATGCATCAAGGTACAAACTGCAGGAATTTGTGTCTGTGAAAGTGAGTTACTACCTGTATGCTGTGCCAGTGATTGACACTAGTAATTGAAACCTGAATGTTATCATTGGAAGGTAGCAGGCTTATGTAGCAAATCAAAGACAGAAATGTCACCTCGGGGAGAGCTGTGGTGTGAGGTTTTATGGACAACTCAGGGTTGCTTTCTGTAGGCCAGTTACGGAAGTGGTCAACACTTGCTGCAAGAGTCATTCTCCAGTCAGGACAGTCTATCCTAAAAAAAATGGTTGTATGTCAGTGTATTGTTGACAGAAATACTGTGTTTTAAATATTGTTCATAGAATTATTGCTCCATTTTTATTTATTTATTTTACGGAGTTTTATATAGCGCAAACTTGACCCGAAGGTATCGGGTTTGAGATCGCTTTACACGAGCACCAGTTGCATTACATGAGGACACATTCATTTTTGTTAGGCACGGGGAGATTAAGTGATTTGCCCAGAATCACAGGATGATGCGCGTCCTTGCCAAGACTCGAACCCAATTCCTCAAATTTGAGTTCGACCGCCCTAGCCGTTAGGCCAACTCTTCTCCCCATGCTCCATTGGTTCAACAGTATTCTGGTATCATAACTAAAACATACAGATCATTCTATCTGGGCCAGAGAGTAGAAGATTGTTTATCTTCTATGTGTGGTAAAGGCCTGGAACTTCGACTTCAGTAATGTTTGTCCATTAATAAAGTTGATTATGGCTTGTTCTACTTGTAAAGATCATGTATGCAGTGTGATCTGGCCCCAAACACTGTGTTTTTAATATGGAACGGTCAGCTTTTAAGATCTTGGTCCCCAAAGACTTGCATTTTTTAAAATAAAGTACACTGTGGTGTAACAGGAAACCCAGGAAAAACACATGAGGAAAGAAGCCTGCAGGGCAAATCTCCTAGCAAAAAGAACCAGGGACCTGTGAAAAAAAGCCAGAAGTAAAAACCTGTTTGTTTTCGAAAATTCTCAGCTGGAGAATAGACACTGATCTGGCAAACTGTGGGACCATTTTGAGAGGGCATGGGTGCAGACGGTTCAGTGACATAATGGGCCTCATTTTGATGTCGAAAGGAACAATTGATGGACAGAATGCAGAACGATGTCATACATTCACCCCAGTACGGTGATCTGGGCCTAACTCCATCGTTTTTTTGCTCACCATGCCATTCCAGTTTGTACCCAGCCATATGCAAATCAGTCTTGACCCTGCGCCCAATGGGAACAGTCCAACCCGAACTGCCAGGCCAGGTCCTCCCTGGACTGGAAACAAGCATCCTAGAACCGGTTTCGGGCTTTCAGACCTCATCAGCCAGGATAGCTTGACTCCAGTGGCATGGAGAGCACGGGACCCACGTCTGGGCATACCCGTCCCACTCGGGGTGACAAATGCAAAAAGAACAATTGATGGACAGAATGCAGAACGATGTCATACATTCACCCCAGTACAGAGATCTAAGCCTAAATCCATCGTTTTTTTGCTCACCATGCCATTCCAGTTTGGACCCAGCCATGTGCAAATCAGTCTTGACCCTGCGCCCAATGGGAACAGTCCAGCGCGAACTGCCAGGCCAGGTCCTCCCTGGACTGGAAACAAGCATCCTAGGACCGGTTTCGGGCTTTCAGCCCTCATCAGCCAGGATAGCTTGACTCCAGTGGCACGGAGAGCACGGGACCCACGTCTGGGCATACCCGTCCCACTCGGGGTGACAAATGCAAAAAGAACAATTGATGGACAGAATGCAGAACGATGTCATACATTCACCCCAGTACAGAGATCTGGGCCTAAATCCATCGTTTTTTTGCTCACCATGCCATTCCAGTTTGGACCCAGCCATATGCAAATCAGTCTTGACCCTGCGCCCAATGGGAACAGTCCAGCGCGAACTGCCAGGCCAGGTCCTCCCTGGACTGGAAACAAGCATCCTAGGACCGGTTTCGGGCTTTCAGCCCTCATCAGCCAGGATAGCTTGACTCCAGTGGCATGGAGAGCACGGGACCCACGTCTGGGCATACCCGGCCCACTCGGGGTGACAGATGCAAAAAGAACAATTGATGGACAGAATGCAGAACGATGTCATACATTCACCCCAGTACAGAGATCTGGGCCTAAATCCATCGTTTTTTTGCTCACCATGCCATTCCAGTTTGGACCCAGCCATATGCAAATCAGTCTTGACCCTCCGCCCAATGGGAACAGTCCAGACCGAACTGCCAGGCCAGGTCCCCCCTGGACTGGAAACAAGCATCCTAGGACCGGTTTCGGGAATCCAGCCCTCATCAGCCAGGATAGCTTGACTCGTGTGGCATGGAGAGCACGGGACCCACGTCTGGGCATACCCGTCCCACTCGGGGTGACAAATGCAAAAAGAACAATTGATGGACAGAATGCAGAACTATGTCATACATTCACCCCAGTACAGAGATCTGGGCCTAACTCCATCGTTTTTTTGCTCACCATGCCATTCCAGTTTGGAGCCAGCCATATGCAAATCAGTCTTGACCCTGCGCCCAATGGGAACAGTCCAGCCCGAACTGCCAGGCCAGGTCCTCCATGGACTGGAAACAAGCATCCTAGGACCGGTTTCGGGCTTTCAGCCCTCATCAGCCAGGATAGCTTGACTCCAGTGGCATGGAGAGCACGGGACCCACGTCTGGGCATACCCGTCCCACTCGGGGTGACAAATGCAAAAAGAACAATTGATGGACAGAATGCAGAACGATGTCATACATTCACCCCAGTACAGAGATCTGGGCCTAAATCCATCGTTTTTTTGCTCACCATGCCATTCCAGTTTGGACCCAGCCATATGCAAATCAGTCTTGACCCTGCGCCCAATGGGAACAGTCCAGCCCGAACTGCCAGGCCAGGTCCTCCCTGGACTGGAAACAAGCATCCTAGGACCGGTTTCGGGCTTTCAGCCCTCATCAGCCAGGATAGCTTGACTCCAGTGGCATGGAGAGCACGGGACCCACGTCTGGGCATACCCGTCCCACTCGGGGTGACAAATGCAAAAAGAACAATTGATGGACAGAATGCAGAACTAGGTCATACATTCACCCCAGTACAGAGATCTGGGCCTAAATCCATCGGTTTTTTGCTCACCATGCCATTCCAGTTTGGACCCAGCCATATGCAAATCAGTCTTGACCCTCCGCCCAATGGGAACAGTCCAGCCCGAACTGCCAGGCCAGGTCCCCCCTGGACTGGAAACAAGCATCCTAGGACCGGTTTCGGGCTTTCAGCCCTCATCAGCCAGGATAGCTTGACTCCTGTGGCATGGAGAGCACGGGACCCACGTCTGGGCATACCCATCCCACTCGGGGTGACAAATGCAAAAAGAACAATTGATGGACAGAATGCAGAACTATGTCATACATTCACCCCAGTACAGAGATCTGGGCCTAAATCCATAGTTTTTTTGCTCACCATGCCATTCCAGTTTGGACCCAGCCATATGCAAATCAGTCTTGACCCTGCGCCCAATGGGAGCAGTCCAGCCCGAACTGCCAGGCCAGGTCCTCTCTGAACTGAGGTGGCGAAGTGAGCTAAAGAACGATGATGGATTCAACCCAGATCTGTAACTGGGGGTGAGTGTTTGAAAAGTTTCAGCACTCCGTCCATCATCTCTTTGTGTTTGCTTTGTTCCCCCTAAGTTGGCAGGGTATGCCCAGACGTGGGTCCCTTGCTCACTTTGCCACTGGATTCAAGCTAGCCTGGCTGAAGAGGGGTGTCACCCCGAAACCGGTCCCAGGATGCTTGTTTCCGGTTCAGGGAAGACCTGGTTTGGCAGTTCGGGCTGGACTGTTCCCATAAGGCACAGGGTCTAGACCGATTTGCATATAGCTGGGTCTGAACTGAGGTGGCGAAGTGAGCTAAAGAACGATGATGGATTCAACCCAGATCTGCGACTGGGGGTGAGTGTTTGAAAAGTTTCAGCACTCCGTCCATCATCTCTTTGTGTTCATTTTGATGTCGGGCAGACCACCACAAACAGGCCGTTGGTGGCGCTCTGCCCAACATCCAGGCCATTGGTCCGACCGCCGGATTACAATACCGGCGGTCAGAGCGATGATGATGTTACACTTATAATCCCTTTAGCCATATCGACATTCATGAAGGGTGAGTGATATAATGGTCAAAGTTCTCACTATTGGCATGCCAGCTATAATTCAAAACGTTCCCATGTTTTCTTCGCCACCAAAACGCCGTGCTTTGTAACCCCCTCGCCAAGCCAAGGGATTATAAGTGTAACATCATCGCACTAATATGGCGGCCAGAGGAGGTGAATATCACTGGAGTCCTTCTTCGTCTACCATCATTCCAAGTACCAGATTAAGGAAGTCCCTCCCACCATTGACCTGTGGCTTTCAGTTGGTGAACGAGCTGATCGAGGAATCCACTGAACTTGTGCAAACACCTCCGCTTCCTGTAACGATTAGGAGGAGGAGGGGGAGGAGCGGTCAGCAGTCAGCGGCGGCGGCGGCCAGCGGTCTGTGCGTAGCAGTGCGGTGTTGTGTGTGGAGCTGCGGACCGGACAGAGGTATTGGGGAACAGTGGAGAGGAGTCGAGCCCGGTCAAGCGGGTGGAGTGGCGTTGGATTACTCACCTGCGCTCACTCCCGCGGCTCCCCCGGCTCCTGCGGCTCCCATTTTCGGCATCGGCATCAAGCACCGAGCCGAGCCAGAGCCGAGCACTGAGCCTGCCCTATCAAAAACGCGCGGAGAGCGGACTGGAACCCCTCCCTTTCTCTCCTCTGTTTTCATTTTTCCACTTTTTTTTTTTATTTGGGGACATTTTTTCAATTGTAAGGGGGCAGCAACTGACGCGGAACCTACTGCGTCTACCGCGGATTAAGCGAATTAAGCGTCGAGACAATACCCAGATAACCCTGACTAAGGGCACTTGCACGCCTCCACTGCCACCTGCCCCCTCTGCCCTTATTGCCCGTCATCACCGCCGGGAGGGCAGATGAGAGGCAGGTAATGCGCATGGAGGAAAAGTACTACGCACTAAACATCTAAGTACGAAGTTTGCCTGCAGGGCTTCAAGCAGTGCCAGCGAGAGCGTAGAGCGCGGCCCCCGCTATCGGCGGGCCGCAGAGTGTTGAGCCCGGGAGTGCCTACTGAAGCGGCTCATCTAGGTTGGGTGCAGGCTTTGGCGCCCCCAGTGTGCCCTGCTCCCGCACCTCCTGCACCAACGGTTCCCCAGGCCTTTAGAGCTCTGCAATCCAGGTCTGTAAGCTGGAAAATGCGTTCAGGAAAAACCAGAGGAGCGCCCTACCTAAGGAAAAGCACAAGGCCAAGGAGGAACTAATGGCACCTACTATAGCCCCTTCCAGCGAGCGCCTCTTAGGACCAGGAACACCTAGCAGCGAAAATCTGGAATCGCCATGTGATTCGGCGGCCTTTTCAGCTTCAATAGCCCATGAAGATGGAAATCTCGCCCTGGTGGGCGACGAGCCAACAGCAACTCCAACAAATCCCACAGTATCGACTCCGGAAGCTAAGTGTAAAGGCAGCATCACAACCTCTACTAGGCCTCACTTAGCTCGGAATAGCAGCAAACAGGCTCTGATCACTCATTTTCTAAAAGTTGCTATTAAATCTACTGCGGAAACCCGATACCCTTATCACTCCAGGACTCCGAAAATAAACATTTCAACTCATTCCACCGCAGTTTCTGCAAGCGAGGTTCCCACAAGCCCTCCACGTGATAGTTCCTCGATAAGATGCGAGACCATTAGGAGTGGATCTAGGAGTGGTCCTCAGGCCAAAGGCTGGGCAGCTACATTCAAAGCAAATAGCGTAGTCCCAAGTCTTCAAATTCTATCATTAACAGCCCTCCACCCCGCGGACCCGCATCAAAAGTCAAAGCCAAAGCCCCTAGTCATCGAGGCACAATTTCACCATCATCATTTTCAGCCTCTTTCAGCTCCTTTGAGCTCACAGCCATTACTTTCACCTTCGTCGAGCCCCCAAGACTCTAAAAAACCTAAGGATGGCACCCTTATTGACCAATCAGTTATAAACATTATGAACCCATTGAGCAATTTGATCACGTTATCAGGAGGCCTACACCTTGAGGCGCAAAATAGCAGAGAGAACTTTGAACACTCTTCGCACCTGTGTGAAGCAACAGACCACCAAGGCCAGAACTCCAGCCATATTGAATTTCTGGAGGAGTCGTTCTTTCAGTTTGAATCACCAAGAACCACTCCTGCGTTGTCTTCCCTTGAAATTAAGGACCCTAAGAAAAGGGATAAATCTAGCAGGCCCCCGGAATGCCAGAGTAACTCTCTTCCTGCCTTTCCTAGTAACAGGGATTACCACGCTCAGGCTCCCTCCGGCGAATCTAGTTGTTCCCCAACATCTCTTGTTTGGCCACTACTGCTCAATACTTTGGATACTATCGGCAAAGCCATGACCCTCCACGCTGACAAGCTAGATACACAAGTAGATCTTTTAAACATCTTAGCTAATCATGTTCAGGGGGTCGAACAGAAACTACACAGATTTAATGAGATGATCACGAAGGTGCAGCAGGATCAGGACACCACATACCAATCGTGCCACTGCCATTGCACTCAAATCATTGACAAGCTTGCTACTGTCCCAACATTACTGTCAGATCTCCTGGGCACCACCAGGGAAGCCCTACTAAACATCTCTCCGCAGGCCAGGAAAACCCATGAGGCCCCACGGGATAAGAAAACGGCAGGCTCTAGCCCCACGGAGAGTCAAACCACTGTTAGTTTGGGCATCCCTCCAACACCAATAATAGCCAAAACATCGGCACCCGCGGCCGCATCCTCCCACGACAACTCCATCACTTCGGCCTCCCAATCTTTTAACAATAGCGATCATTCACCAGGAAGGCTGCCAAAAGAAAACAAGCTACTGACTAAGCGGGAGAAAAAACGCCTTAGAAAAGCGAGAAAAGGCAAACAACCAAGACAGTCAATTAACGTAATTTCCACTAAATCTGAACAGGGAAGGAAACAAAGTGAAAACGACGAGGCCTCAAATGTCCCGGAAGCAATAAGCAGTAAAAGAAACCCTTGATTATGCCACTCGACTCCCCGACTACACTCAGTAGCCCAAACGACATCAAAAGGGAACAACCGCTGTCAGACAAACTATACAGTTTATTTAAACCCCCAACTAGGAAAGAGAAACAACATCCTAACACCTCGGCCACACAATTAGTAAAACTTGTATCCCCATCTAGGACTGAAATGAAAGAAGTAAGCGCAGTGTGCCCTAGAGATGTTTACACGATCAAGGAAAATGTCGGGAAAGTTTGTTGTAACCTAGTGATAACCGACAAGCCGAGTCCGGGATGCAATGATAACACCAACACAAGGGTCAACGAAACTCATACCCAAAACAATACCGTTTCTTTGCACCCGCCCTTGTCACACTCCGAGCCGAAAGGGGGCGCTAAAACAACCATAATGGGCGCCGAACGCGTGCTGCAGCATGACTATTTCCTATACAAAAAAAAAATGGAATTTATTCCATACTATGTTTCAAGGGGTAATCACGACATCCTCAATAGAAGTGTTCTATTAAAACTATTCAAAGCCCTTCCCCCCTTGAGTCACATCAATACAAGGAACATTGATAGCATAGAGTTCAAACAGAACCCACATTCCACGGAATTCCAAGAAATAACTACGGCCACGTTCACAGACCCCCTCTTTACCGAGCAAATCTGGCAGCAGAGGGGTCCCCTTGAAAAGTGGGGTATCAAGTTAAAAAAGATCGACCATCCATGCTATCCTAGTCCATTAAACCTGCCCAAACATTCAGCAGGCCTGTTAAAAGGTGCCAAAGGCCCGGACAATTGCAGCCCTCTATCAGGCATAGCCTTAAAGGCCAGGACATTCCAAATCACCTTCGCTCATCCTGAAGCTAGCCAGTCATTAGGACCTCTGCATCCAAACATGGCTGGAACATCTCAAGCCAGGGCATGAAAAAACCCACAGGTAGCCATTGATCCACCTAAAGGCTTTAAAATTTGCTCCTGGAACGTTTTTGGACTCGGTACGAAATTAGAAGATCCTGACTTCATGGAGTTCATCACACAGTATAACATACTCCTATTTCAGGAAACATGGCTTACAAACTCTACACCCCTAGTCGGCTACAAGGAATTCCTGAAACCTGCCAAGAAGGGGACTAACCAAGGGAGAGCAAAAGGGGGTCTCTCCACTTTCATTTCGACTGATATTTCTGGTCTTGCTTCCGCTATAGACCTTGATTCCTTCTGGTTGCAATGTGTCAAACTTGAAGCCCCGCCCTCAACCAGCCTGCTGATCGTGAACACTTACATCCACCCCGCGCTCAAACAAAAACGAGTAAGTATTGAGCATTTACTAGCCTCACTTGCCACATTAAAACTCGCCTATCCTGACGCTAATATCATCCTGTCCGGGGACTTCAATATGAATTTATTGCAAGAGTCAAAAGGCATTAGGGGACACGCTCGGGCCTCAAATCGACGTGACACCCTAGGTAAGAAATGTGCAGCTCGTCTGCACGATCTCTCAATGCGCATGCTCAATGGCCAAAGCCCGACAGACTGCCCAGCAGCATATACAAGGGTCACTCAAAAGTCAGCCTCAACCATCGATTACACTTTTACGGATCATAACCTTGCTCCTTACATTACGAACTTCCAAATTTTGGATAGAGCAGAGAGCGACCACCAACCGCAATCCTTTACGCTCTTAAGAAAAATCGCAAATCCAATCCTTGTTAATGCAACGCTACAACAGCTTAACTGCCATAACCTTAAACGTCTCACATGGAAAAAGGACAACATATGCGACCTTATGGGCACATGCATTAGCATTTTGGAGAAATCCAAAACAGAACCATCAAGCATCTTGGCCTGGGAGTTGTTTATTAGAGAACTAAACCAAAAATGCTCCAATCCAACAACTGACAGTAAAGCAGGAAAACCTTTAGGGGCAATATGGTTTACTAAAAGCCTCAGAACTCAAAAACAACATTTGAATAAACATTTACGCCAATTAAGATCCCGGGGATCACCCTTTCCCCAAGACCTCCTGCTTTTAATTTCAAAAGCCAGAAAAGACCTTAAAAGAGACATAAAGGCGGCTAAGAAAGCGTTTCACGAAAACATCTGGGCGAAACTCCATTACTCTTGCAATCAAAGAGACTCCAAGCTCTTTTGGGGAATCATTAACCAGCTCACCCACGGTAGGAATCGACACCACAACTCGGACGTAATGGAGGAGACATGGAGAGCTCATATTGAATCACTATACAACGAAACTTCGTCTCCAGGTATCGCTGACTGTGGCTTTCCAACAAGGAACGGAGCCGCTGCCAGACATCCGGTAAAACATGATTCCATCTCTGATTCACCAGACTCCTCACCGCGGATCCTTAATGAGCAAGTCCTAAAAATAATAAAAAACTTAAGATCCGAGGGTGCCCCAGGGCCCAATGGCCTCCCAAATGCCTTGTTTCGGCAAAATCCACAACTGTGGGCGAACCATCTGACTCCTCTTTTCTCGGACGTTTTAGTCTTCAACACGATCCCCGATTCCTGGAGGGGAAGTATTCTAAGTCCAATATACAAGTCGGGTCCTCGCTCTGACCCCTCAAATTATAGACTAATTGCGTTAATCGACGTGGAGGCGAAAATATACGCATCGAACCTGTTGGCGGATTTAGAGGACTGGGTGGCACGAATAAAACTTATCCCTTACACGCAAACCGGATTCAGGGCTGGGATGGGCACTCTTACGAACATTTCTGCTGTAACCCTCCTAGCCAACCAAGCTCTCGTAAAATCAAGGCCACTGTATGCATGCTTCATCGATCTCAAAGCGGCCTTTGATAAAGTCTCGAGAGCCACGCTATGGGCAAAAATGTATAATTGGGGGGTTCCAGCCAAGTTGTTGGAGGCTATAATCAACCTATATTCTCAGACGTGGGTGCAGATCAGGAAAGGAGACGGGCTCAGCATAACTGACAAGATCACAACTCTTAATGGGTTAAAACAAGAGTGTGTGCTGGCGCCTTGCCTTTTCAACATTTACATTGCTGACCTGGATGAGCACCTTCGGTCGATTCAAGCTGATCCTCCAAAGCTTGGCAACACCCCTAAACCCAGCCTTCAATATGCTGATGATATTGTTCTCCTAGCGCAAACACCGGTTGGCTTGCAAAGACTAATCACCGAACTAGGAATATATACCACCTCGGTTCAACTAATCATTAATCACCAAAAAACGAAGGTGATGCGCTTTGTCAAACATCTTAAAGCAGCGAAAAACCGTAAATTTACTTGGACCTTAGGCAAGCGACTTCTGACCGAGGTGGACTCGTATAAATACCTAGGCTTCCAAATTGACCGCAATCTCAACTTCAAGACACACCTGGACCAAGGTCGCATAAAATCTAAACAGCTGCTGTTTGCCTTTAAAATTCTTAAAACGAAGCTCACAGGCTGCTCTACCGGCCATCTACTAAAGGTTATTGCAGCAAAATTCCTTCCCTCCATCTCATACGGCACAGAAATCTTAAATGGCAAAGATGCCACAGGGCTGAACATAGCACAGTCAATCTTTTTCAAGAAATTGTTTGCAATTCCTCGTTACATCTCGCAAGCTCAAATTCGGCTAGAATACGGCCTAAAAATCAGATCCCAGACAGACAAGGCGCACTAGCCAAGTACTATTGGAGGATGAGGAACGCAGAGGACAACACACTTGCTCACTATTGTTGGGTAGAGATTGAAAATCAAGCCAGGCTTAATAACTCAATCTTCAAAGCTCTGAAGGCTTCGCTCTCGGGTTTACAGCTAGAGGAGGCCTGGCTTACTGTTCCTACCTACATCGGTTTTAAACCCGCGGTTAACAAAGCGATAAAACAGCACTCATTATTACTAGACAAAACAGCTCTAGCAAAAAAATCCCACGCCTGGACCGTGATACAGTCATACCAAAGGCTGCAACCCCAACCTTATTTGCTTGATCATTTCCCTCACCAGAGAAAGCACTTTTTTCCGTTACTACGGCTTGGGTCATATCCATCTAAGGACCTAACCCCGAAATGGAAACACTTATGGCAATCAAAGGAATGCCGCCTATGCGGGGTAGGGGATGAGTCCCTACAGCATTTAATATGCATCTGCCCTGCCCTAGCAGAAACACGTAAAACGGTCCTTCGGGAGGTGCTTAGGAAGGAACAAGTGAGAACTTGTAGAGCAGCAGTGATTCAATGCCTCGGAGGCTCATCAATCCCACTGTCCTGCAGTGCCATAAACTTTTTGAAAAACGCGGCAAAAGAACTGGACAAAATAGAAGCTTCTAATCAACTTAAGTAATTTCAGATCATTCAGCCCCGAAACCCCTCTATTGCACTGCTTGCACGTTTTAAAAAAACTTTTTTTAACCATTGTTTTTTGCATTTTGAAAAAAAGTTTCATGTCTTTTCTTGATTTTTTTTAAATTTAAAAATTGTGTACTCTTTATGCATGTTTTATCTATGGTGGTTATTCCACCCTTTTATGATTTTTTAACGAAATCAAATAAAAGTATATTTGACTTGACAAGTACCAATCAGGAAAGACTATTCTTTTTAAATGACACGCCGTGCATTTGAGTTTATACACTTTTTAGCACTGATGAAAGCTACTGCTGAAACGCGTCTGCAATTGAATAAAAGTGTTTTCCAGCAATCCCCGTGAGTGCCTATGCCTGCTTAATGTGTGCAAGCGTCGGAGCTGATATCTTTACGTGAGTCCCACCCTCACGAGTTAATGGCACCCGCCTTAAGTGTTCGGCGAAACCTGTTTTTGGTGGACCTTGGAGCAGAGAGATATATATATATATACCCAATATCAGTCAGTTTATCTATATTCAATGATTTGCTGCTATTATGACCGCATATTTATATATTATTTGTAAGACCCTGATATTTGAACTAACTTGATGTGGTCTATATATTGCATATATTTATTGATGTATTTATTCAATTTTCTATCGGTGGATTTTATCATTATTTATCTATGTACATATATTAATGTTCTTAGTGCAAGGATTTTATGGTGTTGGTATTGTGGCAACATGCAAAACGCAAGTCTGTCTTTTATCAACAACAATGACTGAACATAGTCTGTTGTCAGTTACCGCCACTAGCAATTATTCACATGGTGTGTACAAAATGTGTTGTTTTAGTTAGCAGCGTGTATGTGAGCAAGGCCAGGCTTGGCAGAAATGCGTTATGGTGGACATGTTGTGAGAAGAAAATAAAAATGCACAAATAAACTTGGAGTCTGTGCCCGGATCTTATTTCAGGGGATCTTACGGGATTTTGTACATATATACACATATATATATATATATATATATATATATATATCCACACCCAGTAACAATTTTTAAAAAATATGCTAATTTACTTACAAATAAATATATAAGCAATATAAAAAATGTACTTTACTAAAAATATATTACATATTAAAAACATTACTAATTAAAATATTATAATTTTTACTAGACAAAAACATAATAATATACATTTAATTAATAAAACCTAAAGTATAAAATTCCACAAATAATACATATAGTATAGCCACTCCAATAAATAAAACAGTAAAAAAAATCATTAAACTCAGTAAAAGTACAAATTACTATTCCCACTACAATAAATGCAACAGTAGGGAAAGCATTGGATTGAGCAGGGGTAAAATTTACTATTCTAACTCCAGTCTGTGCAACAGTAGGGAAAGTGTTGGACTCAGGAGCTGTAAAATTACTATTCTCACTCCAGCAAGTCCAACAGTAGGGAAAGAGGTGGATTACAGATGGGTAACATTTACTATTCCCACTCCAGTCTGTGCAACAGTAGGGAAAGTGTGGGATAACGGAAGGGTAAAATTTACTATTCCCACTACACCTTATGCTACATTGCACACACAGTAGTTCACTTTAACCCCTTCGATGCTCATGACGAGCTCAGCTCGTCATGTTGCGCGGTCGGCCTGTGCGCATGACGAGCTGAGCTCGTCACGACCACACCCGCGATCGGAATGTCCAGCACCTGGGCGGAATTCCGATCGCGGCGAAGCGGTTAAAAAAAAAATTACATTTTAAAAACGTTATTAAATAACAAAATGTTTATATATTTAAATAGAAGAATTGCATATATCATTTTATTTAAAAAATAAACAAATTACATTTTTCTTACAATCTTTAATACATATTATAAATTAATACACATATTATTATTATAATTAAAATACCAAACTATATTCCCAAAATAATAAAACCAATAAATACAATATTGTTTACATTTAATAAGCACAACACAATTGACACATAACATCATAAAAAACACAATTTTTAAAACATATTTAAATATTTTTAAATTTGTTATTACTTAAGTAACTTCCTATCATATCCCTATACAAACTACACAACACACACCTTAAATATATTTTTTAAATTATGTTTACACATTTTACATAATTATCAATTTAAATATTAATAATAATTACCTAATAGTAAATTCATTATATTTAATTACCTTCCCACCCTTTATCCTTACAAAACCAACAACATGCACCAATATATATATTAATCACATAATTTACATTATCAATTAAACAATTAACAATAAACAATAACAAATTAATCATATTGAATTAACATCCCACCTTTTACCCCTACAAATACAACTCATACCTAATATATAAAACAAACAATATCTTAATTACACAATTCACATAATTAATTATCAATTAAATAGTTATTATAAATTAACATTAATTAAATATTATAATTAATTTCCTGCACACCCTTTAGCCATACAAAAACAACTACACAAAATAAATGTACTACACAATTTACATAATTATCAATTAAATAATTAATTATAATTATTAAATAATTATAATTAATTTACTTCCCACCCTATACCCCTACAAAACCCACAACTAAGAGCTCTATTACGATGGCGGGCGGACATAGTCCGCCCGCCACCACAACGGAATGCGGGGCCGCCCGCCAGGGGTGCGGCGGTCCCGCTGTGCCGATTACGATGCGCCCGCCACAGTGGCGGGCGCATCACGCATATTTTACATTGCGGCGGGCGGTGCTGCAAGCAGCACCCGCCGCAATGTAAAACAGCATGTTGTGCATTTGCATGCACAACGTGACAGGCACTGCGCGGTGCCTGCCACCTTGTGCATGCAAATGCAGGGGGTACCATAGGTACCCCCCATGTGCACCCCCACCCCCCAACACCCTGGGGGCCCGCAACGGGCCCCCAAAAGCAAAGTCCGCATGCCTTTCTATGGCGGCAACGCCGCCATGGAAAGGCTGATCTCCGCCAACATCAACATCAACATCACCATATTAAAGATGTTTTCCGCCCGATCGACAAGTCGACCGGCGGAAAAGCGGCGGACGGTCTTTCCGTCCGCCGCGGACCCCCAGCCATCCTAATATGGCGGGGGGTCTTTCTGGTGTGGATGGCGGGCGGTTCATCCCCGCCGGGCTGGCGGTGGCTACCGCCGGCCCGGCGGGGGCGAACCGCCCGCCATCCTAATGGGCCCCTAAATCTTAAATTAAAAAAAAATATACAAATAGCATAAATAATTATCAATTAAATAATTAATATAATTAAAAATGAATTAATTCATTAGAATTAATTTACTTCCTACCCTGTACCCCTACAAACTCCACAAGCTGCTACAGTACTAAAATAACAAAAAACTATTAAATGAAATTTAAAAACTACTAAAAATGTAAAAACTATATTAAAAAAACATTAACAATATTTATATAAACAATTTATAACATATACAATTAAAATATATAGTAAAATACATAAAAATAATACAAAAACGAATTAACAACAATATTTTTAACATTGATATTAACAACATAGATAAGTTTGTAATCAATATTAACACTGTTTATATTTTTAACATCGATATTACTTACCTTAAAATCAATATTCTTGTCAACGATATTTTTGCTGACAATATTTCTGTATGACTAAATTTCCAACTCGATATTTCAATAGATAGATATTAAATTTTCTCTATTTTGTCTGAATACAGGTGCAGACATGGGGGAGTTGACCATCCACAATAGTTTGCGAATCGTTTTTACTTCGTGGTTTGTAGATGTGCTCCGGCCTCATTTTTTCCCAGAAAGACATCTCACAAGTCCGCAGGTCGAGAGACTTAGGAGGAAGGAGTGATTATGGAATAGGGCAAGAAATCAGGGACAACTTAAAGAAAGGGTGACATACCTGAGGGTTTAAAAGACAACAGAGGGAGAGATGGGAAGACTGGAGATTTTAGGATATTTGCCAGAGAAGGAGGGATGGAAAAGCAAATAGGATGAAACAAAGAGAAATTACAGTAAAAGCCACAGTCACCTTGTCCCTGAGGATATTATGTGACGGTTCTACCAATATTCAAATGATGTGATGAGTGATTCAGAAACCCTGGTGGGTGTCTCCCTCAGGTCAGCAGCCAGAGTACATGTCCATAAGACCACTGAGGCAAGTATTGTGCCTGTTCACCAAACACAGCAAGGTTAAAAGGAAGCAACAGTCAGTGTCTTCCAATGCATAACAAAGCATGCCCTGACACACGATCATGGAACAGCCCAGCCCTCACTTGTATGACAGAGGGGACTACACTTGGAGACGTTCACAGTAGCGGTACATGGGACCTAGAGATGGAAAAGGTGTTACACAGGTAGTCAGTGGTGAACAAGAGGTTAAACTTAGAGACAGTGATGTCTCGGGGGGGGTAGGGATCTAGTTGCGGCAGAGGGGTTACAGTGAGAGCCTGTGTTGGCCTATTAGTTCACAAGAGATGGGAGAGGAGTTAAAGAAGGACGGCTTGAAGAGAGGGAATAGAATAGAGCTAGAGATAGGCTGATTTTTTACCAAAGTAAGGGGGATGGGTTGGGAGTTAAACACAGTTATAAAAGGAGAAGAGTAAGATAGGGAACTAGATGGATGGTAGAGAGCAGCAAGACAATGGAGGGCAGTAAGGCAGGGAAATGGGGGGGATAGCAGTTTTACATCAGGAGTTTAAGAGGGGACAGAGGTGAGCGTCCAACCGAAAGCAAAAGAAAGAAGAGACTATAAGTTGGCTACAGATGTTTGAGGATTTAGATCTAAAGAAAGAGAAGGAAGGCAACTTAGATGGGTTAAGAGATATAGCATGAGGATTAGACTGGGAACTAGATCAATGGCAGAAGGTTCGAGGACAGAGCAAGAGAAAGGAGAGGAGCTGAACAGGGAATTGACAAAAATGAGAGAATGCTGAAACCGCAAACAGGAGAAGGAAGAGTCTTAGACACAGGTGGATGTCGGTGTATTAAGATGGGGAGGTTCTGTAGTTGGCACTTTTATGATTTCTGCTATAAAGCACACGGCATAAGTACACTTTCACTTTGTCCTGCTGCCTCTCAGGAGAGCTTTGCAACATTAGATCTTTTGGAGTTTTGCAGCTTCTAACGGGACCTTCTCCATGTAGTGTATTCACTTGCGTTGCATGCGATTACTTTCCAACAGAAAACAAAATTCTTCCTGACTGCCTGCAGTAAAAGCATGAGCTCTATGGTGCCATTTCAAGCTCTGCTCCCTTGCAAGATGTAGCAGTTATAGACAGTTCGGGACACAGAGAAGAGAAGTCCAACACAACACAAAGGACAGAGGTTTGGGCGCAGAGAGGCATTTACAGCCTGAAAGCCACAAGTCTTGCAGTTGTGAAGCAACAGGAGCCTCACCAACCTATCTATTCTAAGGATATCTTTGCACACATTTACATTACTATGTACCTTTATTTATTCACCACTTACGGTACATTTGAGGTAGCCATTCCACATATATGCCTTATCTCGGCATGCAGTGCACTTCTGGGGATGTGGCTTATCAGCTGCCAAATGAGGGCGCTGAGCTTCTAACCTGTTTTACCACCACTCAGCCACATTTTGTGATTCTGGGCAAGTGTTTTATTTTCCTGGTCCGCCATTTCCCAATCTTTCAAGATTGGTAGCACTTAGATCAAGGTTAACTCCTTATAATAAGCGCTACATAAAACAACAGAAAGTTGCTAAACAGCACAGGAGCACTGCGTTTAACCCAAGCTTTCATTGTGTTTGCAGGGGGCAGTAGGGACAAAAAGAGCTTTTAAAGGCTTGCTTGTTATTGCTGTAAACTAGATCAAATGTGTGCTAGTGGAATGCCTGTTGGCACGCCTGTTGTCAGTGAGACCAGAGCTATGGTCCCCGTGAGGACCTGAGGTCGCATCATAAAGCAGATGTTAATGAATGCCTTTTGTCCTTGTGTTGGAACCGGGGTTACCGAGTCCGCCACGGTAGCATGGCGCGAGGCGGGAAAGCACGCGAAGGCAATGTGTAAGGCAGTTGTGCAGCACACTCTTACTTTGACTCAGAAATGCGAACGCAATAACATGACACCACACCAGGCTTGTGTATTTAAAATCAAGATCTTTTATATATAAATCAAGGTAGCATCAGATGAGGCAGATTAATTCAGATCTACATTTAAAATCATTGCATTACTCAACTGGTGCACATTCTTATTAAAGCATCATAGCTCATCAACATTGTAGGCCACTAAGAGGCCGCAGGAATCATCTCCTAAACGTAGCACCAATAATGATCACAAGGTGCATTAATAAAACATGGGCCTAAACATGCAGTTCCCTTCAAGCATATTCAATTACTTAAAAGAAGGCTTTTCACGTTCCATTTCAATAGGCCTGCATTAATCTAGGCGCACCCACATTCAGTACAGTGGGCGTCGCAACTCCAGTACACCTGTAACATAAAACACTTCAACTCTTGGCGGTGTACACTTCAGCTCAATTCAATTAAGCACCTTTACACTAGGCAAAGACTTTGCAATTATAAGCATAGGCATCAGGCCTAGACAGTAATTAAAGTAGGCGGGACAATGAGGCTAGTGAATAGTTTCAGGGAACCCCTCAACATGTCCTTCTCTCTGGGGCTTCCCTGTCAATGGGGGCTTCTGTGTCCCTCAAGGGTTAATTCCGGCCAGGCCCACTCCTCTCCGGGGCCTCGCCTCATGGGGAAAGTTACACGGGTTAATGGTGGCCCCGGCCCCCAGTGGCGTCTCTGTGGGCCCTAGGGGCCTCCTGGGCTCACCTGTTGTGGTGGTCGTTGGTCGCTCTTCAATGCGACTGTCGGTCTCCCGGGCCGGCCCGTGTTCTGGAGGGCAGGGCCCGGTCGGGTTCCCGGCCTTCCGGCCGGAATTGCGGGTCGCTGCGGGGGCCGGTATCACTCTCCTCCGGCCCCGGGATCAAGTGGGGAGATTGCCTGGAAGGGGAGCGGGAGCCGGCAGTCCTCTCCGGCCGGCTTCCCGTCTCCCTCTGCTGGTCCGGAGCTCTTCTGCGGCCTCCGTCGGCGCTGGGGGCGTGGCGGGAGCCGGCGCCCACCGCTGCGCGGCCTTCCCGGGGCGCGGCAGATGACGCGGTCGGGCGTCCCCGGTCGCCCAGCAACGGCGTCGGCGGGGCCTGGAGGCCTCGTGGGTCCCGCTAGGCCGCAGCTTCTTCACGCGGCCCCACAGGGCTGCGGCGGCGATCTCTTCAGGCTGCGACTTCGTCTGTGGGGCACCCGGGCCCGGCGGTGACCTTTGGGGTGATTTTGGAGGCTTCGGTGAGGGCGCGGACGGCGCGCCTCACCACCACGCACTCGGAGGGGCCTCCCTCGCCTCAGCAGTTCTCCTCACGCGGCCGCGGCCGCGGCGGCAATTCCAGTCACGAGGTCAGTGACTTGGGTGGCAGTTTCTCCTTCGTGGAGATATAGCGCGGGGCGCACTAGCAGCCTGTGGGCAGGGCTGACTAGAAAGGTTCTTGGGGGGGCAGCCCAGCAGCAGACAGGAGTAGATAGGGGGTGAAGGTCTAGCGCTTCAGGGCACGGCGCTTTACCTGGTGATCCCCAGTTTGGCAGTTCAGGTTTCTGCCTTGCTGGTCGGTCAGGCCTCATAAATTTAGGTTTCTGGCAGCTGTTCTTGTTTTGGTCGTTTCTTATGAGTTTCTTCTTAGGAGTTTCTTCTCAGGAGTTTCTTCTTATGAGGGGGGGGGGATGAGTTGGTGGTTCTGGGAGTGCTGGATGTTACTTCCCCGCACGCTGAAGGTGGTTCCCTGGGTCCCCTCACGCTGGGCAAGGTCAGTGGGTGGTGGGCGTTCCTCAGCTAACTTACTACAGCAGTGCCTAAGCCTTGTCAGCAGCAGTAGTGTAGGTCTCCCCCCTAGGCCCTACAGCCTGTACTCCGGCAGAGGTTCTCCCAGGATCAGTGGTGCCCCAACTGACTAAAAGATTTCCCTCCAAGCCTCTTATACCCCTAAGTCAGGTGACCCTCCTAAAGGCGGCAAAACATAACTCCTCCCACAGCCCGGAAGGTTCTGGAACCTTCCACATGTCTGGCTTTGTGGCCCAGAGGCGGGGACGGAATGGATACTGTATCCCTATGTCCCAGCCTGACCCTGGCTACTAGTGTGTATGTGTGTAAGGCCCTTCTGCAGTAGCAGGGGCCTATGGCAGCCATCTTGAGTGAGAGAGCACCTGCACCTCAGCACTGGCTAGCAGTGGCAAGGCTCCCGGAGACCTAGGTCCAGTAAAAATACGGTGGCAAAAATGAGGCGCAAAAGGGAAAAAAAACAGGGCAAGACCACCCTAGGGCTGACAGGTCTAACACCTTGCTATTGAAGAAATCAACCTCAGTCTAGAGACCTAGTGCTGCTTTAAAGTCATGCTTAGCGCTGCCCAGAACAGCACTGAAAGCCCTTCATAGTTTCAAGTGGAAGGTTTTGGTGACATCATATCACTGACTTAAGGCTTAGGCTTTTAGTCTGTGGTAAATAGATCACTGAAAACTCTGCCTTGCCCCTTCTGTTTTCCTTTTCTGGCCTCTCATTCCTGGCATAAGTGCAGAGCACCTAGTTCTCTGGTCAGGAAGCACTAGCCAGTAGCACCACTTGATAAGCCATGGGGGGGAGGAAGCATACTGCAGGCAGTGGTTGAGAAATTAGGGGCTCAGGGAAAGGAAATCAACAGGGGTGGGCCACAGGGAAAGTAAGGCGTTTTAATGTAGACTTGGGTGAGACATAAGAGGCCAAGGGGAACGGTGCAGAGGCTGCATGAGAGGCCCAGTAGGGAGCAAAGACAACAGTACAGTCACCAAGTGAGACATTAAGCACAGAGGGAAAGCAACGTGTGATGGGAGGGGCCCCTAAGTTACAAGACAAGAGAAATCGAGGAGCTTTACTGCAAGCCTCGGGTGCAAGGGGAGCGTCCTAGATTCAGCATGAGAGGCCCAAGGGTGGATCAAAGAACCAAGGGCAGGAATCAGAAGGGTGAACAAAGAGATCAGGTAAAAGCAGGGCGCAGAGAAGCCAGCCGCTTACCTGCCATTGTTGTGGGCATTCAGGAGCTGCAGAAGCTCCATGGTCGCCCCGTGCTCTAAGGAAATGAAAGGGCCAGAGGAGGAGCCCAGAAGCCACAAGAGAGTCTCATAGGGCAAGCAAAAGCCTCTTTCCTGGCAGTGCTGTGGGTGTTCTGGAGGGAACTCCGAATTTGAACTCTGTCATTCTCAAAACCAGCTCTGGGGAAATAAAAGAGCAGGCCCCTTCCTCTTCCGTCACCCTTTCGCAGCCAACAAATGCCCAGAGCCCACTTCTGGGCTGGCTTAACCAATAGGAAGGATAAGGTGTAAGAGGGGGCGGGCTCTCTGTCGTCTTCATTCACTACCAGTCAGGTCTACATGATGGCCATCTGACCAATCTGAGAATGTTACAGCTAGCTATAAGAAGGGTAAAAGACGGGATTTCACAGCGCTCACCTGGCAGTCAACACAATATTTTCAAATTCAAAAGGTAAAGAGTGGTGCACACAAAGGAGGAATGTTTACCCTTCATTCACATTTAGGAACCCTGAAAGGAGGGTCCTGTACAAAGTCATATAAACCCTATTGGCAAACACTGTTTACAAGTTATATATAGTTGTTTTCACAACACTATGTTCATCAATAATGAGTTCTTTGAACTTCACACGTAAATTCGTTACTCCAAATCTTGGACTCCACAAGTCATTTATTATGGTTGTTCACACAGCATGTTCTTTCAGTAGCCAGTAGCTAACACGTGTTTCGTCGAGTATATCGACTTCATCAGGGCTACAATTGTTAAAAAGAAATAACAGTATAGGCATTCCTAGCTTGGCGTTATATAGTACATTGCAAGGCAACAACCATTGCCACCTCCAATCATCGTGAGCTTTTTTTAATGCATGCGATCATAGTACATGATAGTATACATATATTTATATATATGAGCAGGTGTGCAAACGGTTAAACCACCAATTATTAGTGTCTATCAATTGTTTACTACAATCTTCCCCTCTGGATTTACAGAATTAATATAACTACCCTGATATGTGTTTATACTGGGATAGACACTAATAATTGGTGGTTTAACCGTTTGCACACCTGCTCATATATATAAATATATGTATACTACCATGTACTATGATCGCATGCATTAAGAAAAACTCACGATGATTGGTGGTGGCAATGGTTGTTGCCTTGCAATGTACTATATAACGCCAAGCTAGGAATGCCTATACTGTTATTTGTTTTTAGCAATTGTAGCCCTGATGAAGTCGATATACTCGACGAAACACGTGTTGGCTACTGGCTACTGGGAAGAACATGCTGTGTGAACAACCATAATAAATGACTTGTGGAGTCCAAGATTTGAAGTAACGAATTTATGTGTGAAGTTCAAAGAACTCATTATTGATGAACATAGTATTGTGAAAACAACTATATGTAACTTGTAAACAGTGTGTGCCAATAGGGTTTATATGACATTTGAGAATGTGGTGGTATCTACTTCATATTTTCTGATTGGCTGTGGGCAACAGGCTTGGAAAGCTTGATCCTGGGTTACCATAATTAACCAGCTACTTGTCCTTAGGACAAAACAGACATTAAAACTTCTTGCTCTTGCAAGAAATCTTGATGTCTCGGGCATCAGCGATACAAATTATCCACCCCTAAATGATAAAGTGAGAACCCGAGTCAGAAACTATTTGAATGTCTACCCTCTACCCCCAATTCACATGTTGCAAAGTGGTTTGTTCCTCGACTTCATAGCTTGATTCACCACTTGGTAATCTATACTCAGAATCTACTTTACTGGAAGATTCTATGCAGGATACTTCAGCTACACATTTTACAGTGTTCTTTTTCCCTACACACCCTCGCAAAGTGCCCCATAATACCACAGCAGGAACACTTTGACTTGCTTGCAAGGTAATTCTTACTGGCTGCTAAATGATCTTCGCTTCCACATCTGTAACACCTATTTACTTTTTTCGTTCCAGAAATATGGTCTTTGGATTTGTAATGTTTCCCTTTGAAACTTTTGTTTGCATTAACTTCTTTGGATGAACAAACTGTAGTAGTTTTACAAACAACTGCAGTTTTCTGGGAGGTGTTAACCACTGCTTCAGCACACCTCTTAGACAACTTAGCCTTTTTTGCAATGGTGATGATGTCTTTCACATTGGAGTCTCACTTAACCCAAAGCCTCTCCTGCACATTAGTGCCATTAGTGTGCATAATATTCTGATCGGATCAATTTCTTCGAAGACTCAACATAGGGCCTAATTGCGAGTCTAGCGGTCCATGGACCGCTAGACTTGTGGGGGCGCGGCGGTCTTCCATCCTCCCTATTACAATTAGGGCGGTTGGACCGCCATTGCCCTGCCGCAGCTGCCAGGGAACCGCTGTTCCCTGGAGTTACTGCGGCAGCAAGGCGGCCGCAATTTGCTTGGCAGGACCGCTGCGGTCCCACTAAGCATATTACGAGTTTCCTCTCTGCCACTGTGGCGGAGAGAAAAAGGGCTCCCTGGTGCCTCACGCCATGTGCCCCCCATATGTGCATGCACATCAGTTCCTGCAAGACTTGGACATTACAGTTTATTTCGTGCAAGAATTGTCTTTGGCGTTCTCACTGCAGCGCCCATTTTTTGAGGCACCGCTGTGGGAATGTCAAAATAAAGCCCGCCAGACAAGACAAATACTTGCAATCTGGCGGACAGCCCGTCCACGGGTTTGGCGGTGCAGCGGCGGGGCGGACCTGCCAAACTCGTTATCAGGCCCATAGTCTTCAACTTTCTCAGTGGCTCCCTGTTTGCGATGGAAAAAGTTAAATCTACCAGTTACTGCTCAAACAGTCGGCTGGAAGTAATTGTCTAGATCCTCTAATGCATCTCTCAATTCATACTGTTCTTCCTGCATTCTGAGTTTCTTTCCCATTTGCCCATATACTCTTAACCCTTTGGGACCTAGAAAATGAAGTAAAATCTTTTTCTTCCTTGCTGATGAAAATTCCCCAGAAGAATCATTCTCAATGTTTGATATATAATTTAAGAAATAATCTTTCCAGTCAGACCACCTCATAGGGGGCTGTCCTGGTGTGGTCAGGAATGACTGAGGAGGTGTCAAGGTAAAGGTTTGCGCTGCTGCACACATGACAAGGCAAATAAATTAGCAATTAATGAGAAACAAGAGCAGTTAGCTCAAAATTTCAGAAACCAGTTAGACATAAAGTAGCTGCATAGAATGTCAAAAGAATATATTCCAGAGTAAAGTTAAAATGGCCCCACACTGTGTGATCCAACGAGTAGACTGAATTTTAAGCTGTGAAAGAGTGGAAATGGCGTCAACATCCGCTGCGGCGTTCTCAGTAATTACTATGCACTGTAAGATGGCAGTCGCATTACGTGACTTCCTACTACCGTAATGCCTGACTAGGACGTAGGCTCGCCAGCAGGTTGGCGTGATGGGAACAGTGATCTTGGCATGAGGCGATCCTTCACACGCTCCAGGCGTGAGGCAATCCATCATGCACAAAGGAAAATTCTATGTAAAAATGCTAAAATGTCAACAGGCACCACACGCAATAAAAGGAAGAAACAGTACCTTATCCAGGATTTCCAAAGTTGAACCGTCTCACAGGAAAGCCCGAGCATTACGAAGGAACTTGAAGTAGAAAATGCAGTTAAGCAGAATATTGAGGTCACTGTAGTACCGGAGGTTGAGTTCACCCAGGCGTCGCCAAATTTGTACAAATTTTAGCATTTAATGCGAGTTAAATAGTAGCTTATTAAAGATGCAAAGCAACGTTCTGTCTTGCTGGCGCCTCGTACAAAAGATCCCCTTAACTGCCCGCATTCCATAACGCCCAAATACCAACACAGGGAATGTGTCACTTAACAACACAACAGAAAATCTACCAAACCGAGAAATTTGTGAAAAGAAGACACCCAGGCTAATCAGAGTGGTCTGAGGTGGATGGATCCCACAAGGTTTTCTTACCCACAAAGCCCTACAAACCTCAAACTTTGGCTAAAATCTCATATTTTCCTATTGTTTTTGTGACAGAACTTTCAGAATCTGTGGAATCCTCAAATTTCCTTCTGTCCAGCGACACACACAAGGTACTATTTTTATCAGGAAAAGGGTGGGAAAGTTGGGTAGTAGGGATTTTGTGGAGCCCCACAGAAATGTGAGGTTTGCAAGGCATTCTGGTTAACAAAAAGTAGTGTGATCCACGCAAGACAACCCATCCTGGACTCCCCTGGGTGTCTAGTTTTCAGAAATGTCTGGGGTTTGTCGAATTCTTTGGATGGCGGCTAAATAGTGCAACTATTCAGCAGGGCAAGAGAGAGGATATTGGAATTGACTCTGATGGCCTATACGTCAAAACTATACTCCAAACTATGTTTTTTCTTGCTCGACATGTGAATGGGGATGCTGTAGGCACCATGCGGGCAGAAAGTCTGTTGGGGCTTCAGGGGTGGGGATAGGTTGGATGCTGTGGCGTCCCTGTATATTGTTTCCTAATAAAAGGAATGTATATCCCTGGTTTCCAATGGGCTGTTTACCCTACTGAGGGCAGATTTGTGGGAAATCTCCCAAGCGGCTCCAGTTTGTGTATGGGCCTGTTCTGGAGAGGGGCACAGCCTGATGCCTCGGTGGGCTGCCCTTATCTCTTTCTTGCGCCTAGAAAAAACAAAAAATCCTGCTGTTTGGTAGGCGTTGTAGCCCCTGGAGGCAGATTTGGTGCAAACCTCCCAATCTGCCTACTGGTAGGGGGAGCAGAAAGACTGTATTCCTCCTGAGTGGGGCAAGGGAGCCCCAACCCTTGCCTAGGAAGTTATTCCCCCCTCCCCCCCCCCACCTCCATGGTGACTCTTCTGAAAGCATTCTGAATTTGCAAAGCGGGTGCCATATTTTATGTGGACGTCAAGCAAACTTTTTGCTCAGCCTGTGCAAACATGATGATGCCCCCAACTCTAAACAGAACGGCTGAACCATAAGTTTAATGGACATGGGACTCCATAATTTAAAAAACTAAATGAAAAACTATTCATATTTAAGGGAGAAAGGGATCCTGTCTTTTGAAATGGAGAGCAGGAGGGGAAAGTAAGAAAGAGGTGCAGAGCTAGGCATACAGGAAGAGAGACAGAGAAAGAGAGTGAATGAGAGAAGGAAACAGCAATGGAACTGAAAGCGAGAAGACAGACTTCAGGGGAAGCGGTTGAAACAAACAGGGTGACAGCTGGAGTGTGGCACATGCATTTGTGTGTCTGTGGAGTGAGTGTCATACACTGGTTTGTGTCTACAAAGAGAGTGAGTGAGTGAGTAAGCGAGTCAGTGAGTGAAGCTGGATTTTTATGTATTAATGCCAATGTAAGGTCCAGACAACCCTTATTGGTTTACAAGGCTCCCTTTAATAATCTCAAGTGCTCTTCTTGTGGTAGTGTGGTCGAGCAGCACAGGCTTATCGGAGGGGAGTGTTAAGCATTTGTTGTACACACAGTCAAAAAACGGTTTACACACTCAATAAGAAATCGGAGACCAATTTTTAAAGATAAAGTAGCTTTTTATATTAATTTAGACACCAAGATGTTTAGAATAACTTTAGTACATTTGGAAATATCGATTTTAGAAGACATAGCAAAATAGTTCAAATAACTGTTTTCAGGCATGTGTCTTGAACGATACAATGTTAACCTAGTGGAGGAAAAACACATGTAACAAAAAGGTACTTGCAGTCAGAGTTCAGAGGTGCCCTTTTTGAACTCAAGGTGCTAGGGGACCAAGGTCCAAAGTACCACCAGCAGTTTCACTTTACCTGCCCAGGGTGTACGGGTGCAGAGGTACTGGTCAGGATGGTAGCCTCGAGCGATACACCGGTAAAGTTAAAGGGACGTGAAACAAAGAAGCTGCAATGGGGTGTTTGGGTACAAGTCCAGCAGAACCCAAACGGGGGCTCAGGTTGTGCGAACCCCTAATCCAAAGGGACGCAGTCAGAAGTCGTGAACCCGGGCTGGGGTGCTTGGGTGCAGAGGTGCTTGGCTGGCTGGCTGGCTGGCCACTTGCATTTGAGGCTCTCGTGGTTGTTGGTAGATCTGCAGTGGGGAGAAAAACTAAACAGCAGGGCCCCTCTGATTGTGGTTCGTGTCTGTCCTGAAGTCCCTCGACGTGCAGGAAGGCTTCCCAGGTGGTGATGTCCAGGCTGGACGAAGAACAAGCCTCGGCTGGTGCAAGTTATCCCGATACTTGGGGTATTGGTGCAGGGGGACTCCTGGAGGGTCTAGCGTTTTGAAACTCGGCAGAGAGATGGGGCTGACCTCCTCCTGAAGTGATGCTCCCTTGGGGGCCTGGTGAACCGGGTAGATGAAGTCGGAGCCTGCAGATGCAGGGGGATGGCTCATCCACCCCAAGATGACGTCGGAGCCTGCAAATGCAGGGGGGTGGCTCATCCACCCCAAGGGAGATGCTAGATGGTTGTTGAAGTGCTGGACAGTCCTTCAAGTGTTGGGGAGGATGCACAGCTGCAGGACGAGTCAGGTCTTTGCAATCTTCAAGGAGCATGCAGCAAGGCAGAGTTTGGCACCAGTTTCTGTGCAGGTCCTTGGTTCTCACAGTGTTGTCTCTTCTTTGCCCTTCTTCTATTCCCAAGTATTCAAATCTGAGGACCTGGTGTAGGGGTCACCCCTAAATATTAAATGTAGGGGCCTTTAGGGGAGTATATGGTAGTAGCCAATGGGCTACCTGCCACTAGGGTGACTACGCCACCCATATGATCACTTCCTGTGGGAAGTGGGCATAAACCTGACCCAGAAGTCCCTATTTCACCATAAATCAAGATGGTGAAACCCTTCTTTGGCTGTTCACTTCAGGTAGCCCACCTTAGGGGTGTGGCTAGCTTGTAGGTGCAACACACCTCCTGAATATCTAATTTTCTGCCTGAGCTGGTACCAAATGGGCACCAGGGTAAAGGGTGGCATTCCCCAGGTCTGGGGGGGAAGCCAAGGTCGCATATCAAACGAGGCAGAGGCTTTGAAGCCTCTGGCCTTGATATGCTAAAATGCCAGCCATCCTGCCGGAGGAGGTGCGAACACCCTTGCCGGGCAGGCATTATTCCTGACCTCTGAGAGCACAGGCTCTCCCTTGCAGGGGGTCAGAAACTCGTCTGTGGTGGCAGGCTGAAAGATACCAGCCAGCCAACACACTAAGGGCCTGATTACGACTTCCTACTCAAGAGGTAGCTAGCCCGTTCCCGATGGAAGTGCCACTTACATGTCTTGTATGGACTCAACGAGAAGAGCTGGAGGCCCCTCTTACATAAAGCAGGGCACACCCCAGAATGCCATATATTGTTCCACCTCCCGGTGACATCAAGATTTTTGCTGAAGTGCTGGCTACTGGACTTCAACAAGTCCATGGTGCCCTTGTGCACCCAGACCAATGTGGCTTTATGCCCTATCGTAGCACCCGGCATTGTATCAAGTGCATTCATACTGCATTGGCCCACGCTCAGGAATTGCCCGACTCCACAGCACTTATGCTCATAGACTTAAAAAGGCATTGGACTCAATTGACTGGACTTATCTCGATTTAGTCCTCCAGAGCATGAATTTTGGTCCCTCTTTTCACAGGTATGTTGGGCTCCTTTATAGTGCGTCCTGAGCGCAAGCCCTCATTAATGGAGTACTGTCTTGTACCTTCCTGATTAGACACGGTACTAGACAGGGGTGCCCTCTCTCCCCTCTCCAGGTGAAGGGGTGGGACTGGATTGAAGAGCGAGAGGACAGGCTCGCCCTATATGCGGACGATGTCCTCCTCAAATCCTCAAGAATCTGGCCCTCCAGGGCTGGGCATTCTCAGGGTGTGTGAAGAGGCCTCTGGCCTCCTTATAAAGCAACACAAATTGCTCCTTTTCCCAGTGCGCGGTGACATAACATTCTCCTGGCAATCGGACATTCCGGTTCGCCACCTCAGCTTTAAATACTTGGTAGAACATATTGCATTTTTACCATTGCTTAACCGCAACTTAAATCTCACCCCATTACTACCAAAGCCCACCAAAACACCTGGATAAACCCTCCCTGAACACACTGGGATGGGTCGCACTCATTAAAATGATGATTCTCCCACGTTTCCTATACATATTGAGGAACTTTCCGCTCTACAACCCTAACCCATGGTCCACTGAGGTCACGGCACTCTTCCGCTCCTTTCTCTGAGGGGTCTGCCTCCCTGTATCACCTTTAACAAATGCTGCAGATGGGTTTATGGTGGAGGGCTGGGGGCAGCGGATATCCAATTATATTATTGGGTGTCCCAGCTCCTAGTGATAAATGACTGGATGAACGGGGGCTGGAGCGACCCAGCATACCAACTTGAGCTGGCCCACCTTGGGCTCAATAACGTGATGCACTCCTTATATGACCGTCCCATCCCATCGGACTGTAGAAGTCACCAAGACGATCTTCCTCACCGGAAGGGCGGCCAACGGGTTAATAGGCTGAGACAAGAAGTTAACCCAACAAACACCTCCATGGAGTGGTCGAAGGCTTAGTCATACAGTGCGGCTGGAGGGCTTCCGGGGCTGGGACTTGATCAGGGTTGCAACACTGGGAGATGTATGGAGCGGGTCACACATACGTTCATTTCAAGATCTGCAGTTAACCTTTACATTGTCACATATGCAATCCCATAGAACCTCCAACTAGGACATGCACTCATTGTATACCGTGCTGAGCTCAATGCACTGCCTGAGTTCAGCCCATTGGAGGCGAAGCTGCTCATGGGCCGCCTGGGTGGCATTGCTCAGATCTACCGCTCTCTGGTGTGTAATGCCCCAGAGGCTCTTGAAACGCTCCGACACCGATGGGAGCAGTGGGCGGGGGATTTAGAGGATGCTGAATGATGCGAGGCCTGCATGGCCCCCAGCGAGATCGCTATACCAACGTGCCTGCGACTGATACAACTGCACGACCTGTGGCAATGTCCGCCTGTGGCGCGTTATTGGAGGCGCACAGCTCACTCTTTATCTCCAGTGTTGGACAGGACGATTATATTGAAGCCAAAACTGGCACTGCGGGGTCTTTTGGATGAGATTCGGGGAGCTCGGGGGGATCGAATGCTTGTGGGCCTAGTAATTGTGATTGCAAAAGAAGACGGTGCACGCAAGTGGAAATGCCAACAACCCCAACAATGTCAGAATGGAGTACTGATCTGGACTGGTGTGCCAAGCAGGAGCAACTGATTTATGTTGCATGGGGCTGTCTCCGTACATTTGCCAAGATTTGGGGCAAACAGGGGGACTACTATGGTCTCTCAAAGCTACCTGGAGGCGTGACTCTTATTGAAGGTGATACAATCTAACTACATGGAGAGGTGGGTGGAAGCGGTGTCGGAGTAGTGCGTGTACAATTTCTTGCTGATGTATTTATGCTTCAAAACTCAATAAAATATGTTTTTTTAAATAAAAATCAGGAAGGCTTGTGCACAGCCCAGCAGAGGGTGGCATGCGCACAGACCAGCAGAGGGTGGCTTGTGCACAGACCAGCAGAGGGTGGCATGCACACAGACCAGCAGGGGGAGGCATGCGCACAGACCAGCAGAGGGTGGCTTGTGCACAGACCAGCAGAGGGTGGCATGCACACAGACCAGCAGGGGGTGGCATGCGCACACCAGCAGAGGGTAGCTTGTGCACAGCCCAGCAGAGGGTAGCTTGTGCACAGCCCAGCAGAGGGTGGCATGCACACAGACCAGCAGGGGGATGCATGCGCACAGACCAGCAGAGGGTGGCTTGTGCACAGACCAGCGGAGGGTGGCATACTCACAGCGTAACAGAGAGAGAGGGAGAGAGAGCCATGGTCACAACGCAGCAGACGGTTAATGCACATAGAACAGCAAAGTGAGGCATGCTCCTACTGCACACACTGGAACAATGAACAGGAATGTGCACTTGGGCAGAGGGATTGCACAAACAGGTGCTAAACATTAACATCAGCAGGTGAGAGGCAGGATAATGAAAACCACCCATCCATGCCAACAGAAATGAGTTCACAAAAGCTGCATCCAAAGTTATGCAAAGTTGTCAAAATTGTGCCCATCCCATTTCTTGCCACTTTGTCGATTTGGTAGGTGCCACAATTCATGCGGACAAAACGCAGAGATCCATAGAAAATAAAATTAACTATTTCTTAAAGACCACAAAGTTTCTTTCTTTCCTACTCACTTGTGGACAGGTCAACATTGATGATTTTCTCTACATCTTCAAGATCTTTAGAGCACAAGTCTTCTTTTTCCTTTGGTCTTAATGAAAAAACAGAATTGGCAATCAGGGGGCCTGTAATGAAAATAAAAATATTATTAATTCAAGCTTTTGTGAAGCGACAAAATACAACATAAGCATTGCTATGGAGGAACTCAGAGGTAGCCAAAGTATAATGAAAAAAATGTACCAGTAATAAATGGGAGGGAAGAAAGTACAAACCACAAACTGTACTTCCTGGGCCAGTCTCTAGGTTATCGATGCTACCGGCCAACCCTGGCAGCATAGATAATCTGGCACCACAGTGCATCCTGCCATCTAACCTTCGCTGCAGTCATTTCTTTAACATCTGCCAACCCAAAGTCAGAGAAAACACACACAAGGACGGCCCATTAGTGTTCAAGGCCACGAACTTCCACCTTCAGATGCTAGAGAGAAGCAGCTGACTTAAGGGCCTGGCCTACGAATCACAAAGTTTAAGACCAGTATTTTCACGACCAGTAAAGAATGCAGTGAACCGACCAATATACGAATAGGTCAGCTTGCTAAATTCCAATTCGGAGTGGGTCGCAATCCGACTCATGAACGTTTATTAATGAATAGACTGAAAATTGCGACTGACTCCAATTGGTGGCCATCACAGGGATGGAGGACTGGTAGGGTCAGCAAACCACCATGTCTGTGATCACCTTTAGAACTGCAGTGTTTAAAAAAAGAAGGTTTTTGAGTGAACTAAATATGTTTGAGAGTTTTTAGTCATCCCATGGACCACTGCCTACTACCAAACAAACTTTTATTTTACAATCATAAACAGGAAAGGGTTCCAAGGGGACTACTTCCCGTTTGAGAATACATTTCCATCTACCTCAGGAGTCTGTCATTTTTCTATGTTTTGCAATGAATGTTCATTACAAAACACTGATACATCTCGTACGGAATCACTATTTGGGAGGGACAATTACAGCGTGGCCCTTCTAAATAGCTATTTGGTATCGAGTCAAAAAGTCATTTTAGGAGTTGGTATAAATAAAAACCCAATATATTATGCCTGAGGAAAATGTTGATTCCTGATGAAAGGGACTATTTGTCTATCGTTATTGAGCGTCATTTGTGTATTTGTATATTCAAAGAGACCTGGGACTTTTCTGCCTTAACTGGGACTTTGTGTGGCTACTGTTTTCAGTATTTGTACGCACTTACATACGAGTTGGGGGGGGAGACTCTGTGACTGGCCCATAGTTCTGCAGAGGAGAATGTTCTGCACATTTTTTGTGTGTCCAGCCTATGCCTCCACCCCCGTAGGACCTGGCTAGCTCCCATATGCAGGCTGCTAAGTGTACGCAACAACTCTGCTGCACTTCGCATTCTCAGGGCAGACTGCCGTCTGGCTGTTGCCAAATTTGTGGGTGCCATGTCGGTGATCAGAAGGAATGTGCTTTCTCTCCCTGTACTTGTCTGAAATTGTTTGTATTATTTACTAGGTGCCACTTTGCTGTTTTATCTATATGCACGTTTTGTAAATTAGTGTTTGAATTGTTTTAATCTGTTTTTTTAAACTAGCAATTGTTTGTACATTGTTTAACTATGTTTCTATTTATTATTACTCATTTTAATTTTGTTGGTACTTTTATGGCCCTGGTGGCCAAAATAAAGTTATTTGACCTGAACTGAACAATAGAGATAGTCTAGGAAGGGTTGCCAGACAGCGTACAAGCAAACAGTAGCGTAAGAGAGAGTGAGTGCTACTTTTACCCTTGCCAAAATATGCTGTAACCTATGCAACCAATCCTGCGTTGAGGGCATTTTCTTCTCCCCTACTGTGCTATCGCCATCTTATTCGCTGCTAGTAGTGCCAGCGAGATTTGCTTATCCCTGTGGGACTGTAAGAGGAAAGTATTTTTTCCAGTAAGCCAATGTGGAAAGTCTAGTAATTTTGTTTTGAAAGAGTTTGTCAGTCGTGTTGAGAACTTTTCCCCACCAGATCTGAGTTTTTGTGCAAGTCTGTAGCAAATAAATCAAGGTCCCTGCTGAGTCGCAACCCCTCCAGCATTTGTTTGAGGTTCTTGAATTCCATTCAAGGAGGTCAACGGGAGAGCGATATGAATAGCTAATTAGGTTTGAAGCTGTTTTGTTATGTGTGTTTACTTGAGTGGTGTTAGAGCTCCAACATGTATATATCTCCAGTCTGTGTCGGAGAAAGCGTGCCTTATTTCTTTTTCCCATCTGAGATGCCGGGAGATTGGCAGCTCCTGCTTGTCTCTGATAGGATTCTGTAGCTGTTTTACATCAGCTTCTCATTGTCTTCTTTTAGTAAAAGCCACTTCTCCAAGTCTGTCCGGGTATGGGTGGCACCTGGTGGATTTCTGGCTCTATTTCCCAGTTCCAAATCTGCTAGTGACATAGCGGTCCGCCGCTAGGATCTGTAAGTGAATCGAAATCTTTGATCCTCCTTCACCAAAGAGGTCACAAATTCTGATGTACCTCGTGTTTGTCCAGGCTTTGAACATTCTGTCTCTTGCCCTCAGAGAACACTGGATTGTTGGCTATTGGATAAAAGGTGAAGGGAACATCATCAAGCCCTTCTTTAATTGCTATTTCATCCCACACTCTGGTGACTGATGAAGGATATAATCCCCAGGCTCCATGCTTCCTTTCAAGCCCTGGTACCTTCCAATGCCATAGATTATCCGGTCCACAAAGCACCACTACTTATCTAAATACACAGATTCCTGAGCACCAAAATTCAATGAAAGTCCATTCTCAGGAGATCCTCAGTACAGAGTGCTCCTTTATTCAGCTCATGTATATCCAAAGGTCTTGACAGATCAAGGTGGTCAAACAAGTAGCCAACACGTGTTTTGTCTCATGGTACAGTCACCACTGACTTCCTCAGGGCTACAAGCAGAGGTGTGGTGCAGCGGCCAGGGCAGCTGACTTCAGAGCACAGGGTTCACAGTTCGATCCCCGGCTCCGGTGGCAGCTTAGCTCAGCACCATGTGACTCTGGGCAATAGCTCACTTAATTTCCACGACGGCCCCCAGCGCCTTGAGACCCGTAAGGGTGAGTAGCTGCGCTATATAAAAACGGACTTACATTTTTTTTATTTTTTTTATCTCAGGTGTTTTGGGTACGTGGGACTCTTAGTCCTCCATGTTTAGTCGTCCTATAGAAGCGGTGTCTGTCTGGTCTGGAACCCTTCCTATCACAAATAAAGTCACCAATTCTATATTGTAGTTTCGTAAGAGCTGAGTGAGAAGGAGTGAGATTGTATGGATAAGGTACAGGACTCTAGAAGGGTTGTCATCTTTACTGATGCTCTCCAACCAAGCCAGGATAGCCCCCTGGAGTGACATGACTGCAGATCTCTCCCAGTGTCCTGCAGTAGCAGGCTGATGTTTGACTCCATCAGGTCGTTCACCTTTTGTGTGATTTTAATACCCAAGTAACCAATATGATGTTCCTCACACGTGAAGGGGAGCTGAGCTGCCAGATTCTCCAGTATCTCCTGGAAAGAGTCAGATTCATCGCTTGTCTTGTGATTTGGATATGTTTTTACCTGCAGATGTCTGACAGGAGATGTCTGACAGGAGACGTCTGCACCAAAGGGATGTCAGGCTCACCTCGAGCAGGCCCCCTTTCCCTTGGAGGGCTCAAGATTGAAGTAGAGAGGAGTGAGCCCCCTACTGAGAGATCCCAGCTGGTGTCACGCTCTATTTTGTAACTGCAGTGCGTCACTCCTGCGGCAAGCTCTGCGGCTGCCATTTTCAGACTCAGTGGTGCCGGCCGCTCCAGCAATCTACTCCCATCTCATGCACGAGTGAGCGGTCCTTTGCTTGTGTTCTCCAATGCTTCTGGGGTCTCTAAGTATTTCTGTGGTGGGTGTGTGAGGGGGTCAGCTGTCTTTTGGGGTGCTGCTAGTCAAAGGCTGGGCGAACTGGATCACTCACATAGCCATCTTGACACCCCAACCTGGCCTCTTTAAAAGAGAAGAGAAATAGTAGCAAGCCACATGAAACAAACCAGGACAGGAGCATGTTATTGACTTGATGGTTTGGGTTGATGAGAGATGTCAAGCACAGTTTGAGAAGCTGCTAGCCACCACAGAACCTTACTACAAGTCCCACTAAACTGTTAGTAGTAGACCCTCTTAGCTCTAAAGTCCCATTGACACTGTAAACAGTATGTTTCACAGGGATATATGTATTTCCCACAATGAGGTTTGCTCTACAAGTGCTAGCTAACAGACAGGAGCGCTGTAAAGAACTGAGGTGGGATTTACAGAACCATGTAGAAATCTGCATCCATAGTTTTACTATCTTACAACGGTGAAGATTAACAAACGAATAGGATTCAAAAGGTTTTCATAGAGCAATTATGGGACAGTCTTAAGAATTTTGAATGTCTTCCACAGGGAGTAATTTCTGGAAGCTTAACTGTACATTACGCTCAATCGCACATAGAGAGATGCCATCGCCTTTTTACAGCTGTGTATTTTATATTATTCATTTTAGTGTTTGTTTTCTCACTGGGAAAATTATTTTTCATGCTAGAGAAACCTCCTCTATTCCACACCACCAGTTCTGTGGGTGTTCACTTTCTACCACGTTCATAGTAGAAATACATCTGAAAAAGGTTTATAACACCAACGAGCTCCAAAGCCTCTGCTTTTGGGCGCTCCCTCCCTGACTCGCCCATTCAGCACCACAATGGATGGATTTACTATTGAGGAATATTACTCCATTGAGGGATAAATCTGTTCGTAAGTGAAAGGATTTACAAGTGCAAGGTTTTTCCTGATAAGAGTAGTTATATGGGGGTGTAGGTTAGGCTAGTATGCAGAAATGGCTCAGTGGGTCAGTTAAAACTGTTTAGCAAAGGAAGGTCCTTAAACATAAAGGCGACAGGTGCTTCTCTTACAGCGAAGAATCACGTGTGATGTTGTGTCCAAATAGAAGCAGCACAGTCTAGTTCCTGCATCATTAAAATGTTCATTAGTTATTAACATTTTCTTGCTAGATGAACGTGGCTGATCAAACTGGAGTGACGAAGTAGGAAGCGTGTCACTTTCTTAGGCTGACGCCCGTTACATGGTCCAGGGATGTGCTCCCATCAGTGAAGAAGTGGGGAGGGGCAATATATGAGAGGGTGAAGGCAAAGCTGGACATGCAGTGTGGCGAAGATGCGAATGGGGTGATGGGCGGCTCAAGCTCAGGTGATAGAAGAATCAACACCTGTTGATCAGGAGTAGGGAGCACTCGGATATGACCCTTGGAAGGACAAGGACATGCTGGAGCTGGAAGGGTCAGACAGGTGGTGGAGGTGCTGGGGATATCAAAGACCCCCTTGCGGCTCATCCCTTGCTTCACTACATGCAGGTGACAGCACAGCAGCAGAAAGCACAAGCGGCTGGGTGTGCTCATCGGTGCAGTCTGCATCGTCAAGGGAGGAACAGGAGGAAATAAGTGGCCTGAGGAAACACTGTGGCAATCTCCTTTGAGGAGGCAGGACACTAACCTGCTGCAACTGTTAAGACTTTCACAAAGTGTTGGAATATGTATCAATTTAGCCCCAGGTAAGCCCATAGAAAAGGAAATATATTTCAGTTAATCAATCAATCAGGATTTATAAAGCGCGGCTAATCACCCGATAGGGAATCCAGGTGCTTGCAGGCCCGAGAAGCTTATTCAAACAGCCAGGTCTTGAGGGCCATTCCTTTTGAGATTTGTAAGTACGTAAGTCAACGAGGGCAAGAGCCTTGCCAGATCTTCGGCTTAACTGTGTGAAATAAGTCTACATTTACTGAAGTTAAATCTTAGTTAGGGGTCATCCTTAAATTCTAACATGGATGCAGCCTTCGTTGGATACACCTCATCTAAATATGATACACGATGAAACCATGAAACAGAATGATGACGGAGTATAAAGTAATCTATTCTTATGAAAAACACAGAAATGTCCGCACATCTTGAGCAGGGCTCTTCATACAGTACACACTGGTACCCTAAGTGTGCCAGCGTCATCTCACCCAGAGAGCTGAAGGCCAGCTGGATTTCCTTCATGACCTTCTTGTATAGCTCCTTGTATAGCTCCTTCTGCCAGCGCTGGAGCAGCTCCCACTCCTCGTCAGAGAAACAAGCGGCGACATCGCAGAACGTAAGCGGGGCCTGGAAGAGGAAGCATCAGAGCACAGAGTTTAATCTAGCACACCATAGGTCGGATATTTCTTTCACGCAGACTAGCGTTTGCAAGTGTTCACAGTTTCAAAAGATACCAGAAGAAGACCGTACAGCCCCACTTTGAAGCAACTCTAAGTCCAGATTAACGTCTTCAGCCGTCAGCAGCAACTTGAGAAATCCAGAACCCGCTTAAAACAGAACACAGGACTATACAAGTTTCAGCAAACAAAAACACCTTTGGAACATTTTGAAATCCCTTCACAGAACAAACAAATGTCCAGTAAATGACAAGCACATAATTCTGGAAAGAAACACTAACCCAGTACGGGTAATGGTTTTATACTTTTATAGTTTCTTTTAGCTGTTTTAGCTATTCCCCATTTTTTCTGACCACTTTTTAAATAAATATGTACATATATTTGTGGTATTTACATTCCACAAACCTCGCTGAAAGAACAGTGAAGAAGAAGTGGCTCTCGGTGATGGTCAAGTAGCCAGAGTGGCCTCGGTGGAAAGTATTGGGCCCCTTCCTCCTTTAAGGACTAACATTTCAGGATTAGATATTGGAATTAAACATGGCATGGGCCGCTTAGTCAACAGAACGAGAGAGGTTTGAGGCTGGAGCACACCTTTGTTCTTCCACACAGATATCCTGCAGACAGTGTAAAGTCGATGAACAAAGTCACCAGTTCAACTACTTGTCAATAAATAACAGGACGATACCAGAGCACAATGAGTCTCCCACTCCCAACCCATATGTCAGCTGAAGTTACGGAGGGCTGCTCGCCAGCAACTAAAAGAGTAAAAATGGGAACTGTAAAGCTGTGATTGGAATGCATTTCTGGACAAGGCTGTAGGAAACAACAGCAGTATTTCACAAGCAGCCAGCTATTTTAAGAAACTGCTCTGATATGGGATCAGAAGGCACTTGAGAAAGAGCTCCTTCTTCTACATGGGGACACAATGATGCTCTGCGGGTGTGGCTTCCTTTCCTTCTTTTACATGGGAGACACAATGATGCTCTGCGGGTGTGGCTTCCTTTCCTTCTTCTACATGGGAGACACAATGATGCTCTGCGGGTGTGGCTTCCTTTCCTTCAACTAAATGGGAGACACTGATGCTCTGCGGGTGTGGCTTCCTTTCCTTCTTCTACATGGGAGACACAATGACGCTCTGCGGGTGTGGCTTCCTTTCCTTCTTCTACATGGGAACACAATGATGCTCTGCAGGTGTGGCTTCCTTTCCTTCTTCTACATGGGAGACACAATGATGCTCTGCGGGTGTGGCTTCCTTTCCTTCTTCTACATGGGAGACACAATGATGCTCTGCAGGTGTGGCTTCCTTTCCTTCTTCTACATGGGAGACACTGATGCTCTGCGGTTGTGGCTTCCTTTCCTTCTTCTACATGGGAGACACAATGATGCTCTGCGGGTGTGGCTTCCTTTCCTTCTTCTACATGGGAGACACAATGATGCTCTGCAGGTGTGGCTTCCTTTCCTTCTTCTACATGGGAGACACTGATGCTCTGCGGTTGTGGCTTCCTTTCCTTCTTCTACATGGGAGACACAATAATGCTCTGCAGGTGTGGCTTCCTTTCCTTCTTCTACATGGGAGACACAATGCTCTGAGGGTGTGGCTTCCTTTCCTTCTTCTACATGGGAGACACAATGATGCTCTGCGGGTGTGGCTTCCTTTCCTTCTTCTACATGGGAGACACAATGATGCTCTGCGGGTGTGGCTTCCTTTCCTTCAACTAAATGGGAGACACTGATGCTCTGCGGGTGTGGCTTCCTTTCCTTCTTCTACATGGGAGACACAATGATGCTCTGCGGGTGTGGCTTCCTTTCCTTCTTCTACATGGGAGACACAATGATGCTCTGCAGGTGTGGCTTCCTTTCCTTCTTCTACATGGGAGACACTGATGCTCTGCGGTTGTGGCTTCCTTTCCTTCTTCTACATGGGAGACACAATGATGCTCTGCGGGTGTGGCTTCCTTTCCTTCTTCTACATGGGAGACACAATGATGCTCTGCAGGTGTGGCTTCCTTTCCTTCTTCTACATGGGAGACACTGATGCTCTGCGGTTGTGGCTTCCTTTCCTTCTTCTACATGAGAGACACAATAATGCTCTGCAGGTGTGGCTTCCTTTCCTTCTTCTACATGGGAGACACAATGCTCTGAGGGTGTGGCTTCCTTTCCTTCTTCTACATGGGAGACACAATGATGCTCTGCGGGTGTGGCTTCCTTTCCTTCTTCTACATGGGAGACACAATGATGCTCTGCGGGTGTGGCTTCCTTTCCTTCAACTAAATGGGAGACACTGATGCTCTGCGGGTGTGGCTTCCTTTCCTTCTTCTACATGGGAGACACAATGACGCTCTGCGGGTGTGGCTTCCTTTCCTTCTTCTACATGGGAACACAATGATGCTCTGCGGGTGTGGCTTCCTTTCCTTCTTCTACATGGGAGACACAATGATGCTCTGCGGGTGTGGCTTCCTTTCCCTCTTCTACATGAGAGACACAATGATGCTCTGCAGGTGTGGCTTCCTTTCCTTCTTCTACATGGGAGACACTGATGCTCTGCGGTTGTGGCTTCCTTTCCTTCTTCTACATGGGAGACACAATAATGCTCTGCGGGTGTGGCTTCCTTTTCTTCTTCTACATGAGAGACACAATGCTCTGCGGGTGTGGCTTCCTTTCCTTCTTCTAAATGGGAGACACTGATGCTCTGCGGGTGTGGCTTCCTTTCCTTCTTCTACATGGGAGACACAATGGTGCTCTGCGGGTGTGGCTTCCTTTCCTTCTTCTAAATGGGAGACACTGGTGCTCTGCGGGTGTGGCTTCCTTTCCTTCTTCTAAATGGGAGACACTGATGCTCTGCGGGTGTGGCTTCCTTTCCTTCTTCTAAATGGGAGACACCGATGCTCTGCGGGTGTGCCTTCCTTTCCTTCTTCTAAATGGGAGACACCGATGCTCTGCGGGTGTGGCTTCCTTTCCTTCTTCTACATGGGAGACACAATGATGCTCTGCAGGTGTGGCTTCCTTTCCTTCTTCTACATGGGAGACACTGATGCTCTGCGGTTGTGGCTTCCTTTCCTTCTTCTACATGGGAGACACAATAATGCTCTGCGGGTGTGGCTTCCTTTCCTTCTTCTACATGAGAGACACAATGCTCTGAGGGTGTGGCTTCCTTTCCTTCTTCTACATGGGAGACACAATGATGCTCTGCGGGTGTGGCTTCCTTTCCTTCTTCTACATGGGAGACACAATGATGCTCTGCGGGTGTGGCTTCCTTTCCTTCAACCAAATGGGAGACACTGATGCTCTGCGGGTGTGGCTTCCTTTCCTTCTTCTACATGGGAGACACAATGACGCTCTGCGGGTGTGGTTTCCTTTCCTTCTTCTACATGGGAACACAATGATGCTCTGCGGGTGTGGCTTCCTTTCCTTCTTCTACATGGGAGACACAATGATGCTCTGCGGGTGTGGCTTCCTTTCCCTCTTCTACATGAGAGACACAATGATGCTCTGCAGGTGTGGCTTCCTTTCCTTCTTCTACATGGGAGACACTGATGCTCTGCGGTTGTGGCTTCCTTTCCTTCTTCTACATGGGAGACACAATAATGCTCTGCGGGTGTGGCTTCCTTTTCTTCTTCTACATGGGAGACACAATGCTCTGCGGGTGTGGCTTCCTTTCCTTCTTCTAAATGGGAGACACTGATGCTCTGCGGGTGTGGCTTCCTTTCCTTCTTCTACATGGGAGACACAATGGTGCTCTGCGGGTGTGGCTTCCTTTCCTTCTTCTAAAATGGGAGACACTGGTGCTCTGCGGGTGTGGCTTCCTTTCCTTCTTCTAAATGGGAGACACTGATGCTCTGCGGGTGTGGCTTCCTTTCCTTCTTCTAAATGGGAGACACCGATGCTCTGCGGGTGTGCCTTCCTTTCCTTCTTCTAAATGGGAGACACCGATGCTCTGCGGGTGTGGCTTCCTTTCCTTCTTCTAAATGGGAGACACCGATGCTCTGCGGGTGTGGCTTCCTTTCCTTCTTCTAAATGGGAGACACTGATTCTCTGCGGGTGTGGCTTCCTTTCCTTCTTCTAAATGGAAGACACTGATGCTCTGCGGGTGTGGCTTCCTTTCCTTCTTCTAAATGGGAGACACCGATGCTCTGTGGGTGTGGCTTCCTTTCCTTCTTCCAAATGGGAGACACTGATGCTCTGCGGGTGTGGCTTTCTTGGGTCCAGAATGTCTTTTCCTTGGCGTACTCAACTAAGCCACATTAACCAGATGCAAAGCTGTGTGAGGCCTGTTGTCCAGCTGGAGATCAGCCTGTACACGCTCCTCTGTCCTAAGTGACCAACTATGTGTACGTGGCATCCTGGTTTTTGGTTTTCGCAATAGTTTCATGCTAATCTAGTGTGTGAACAGATGCCTAGGCGTGTCCCTTGACATGAGAGAGGTCCTGCACCTGGAGGAGTTCCCCAAGCTAACGCTCGTTGGCAGACAGTAGACTGCCATGAAGGTAGCACGTATAACGGTGGTGGCATAGAACCGTATTTTATGACTCTATAGCCAGGCAGCGACAAATCTACGTGCCACACGTTATGGCGAGTTAGATTTTATCAGGGCGCACTATTATTAGGGCCTAGTGACACAGTCTGGTGAGAGAGCTCTAGCTGGCAAAGAACATGTGTTCATTTAGAAAGTGAATGAATAGTGAAAAGGCCTTCAAATCTTGTCTTTATCTTGTCACATCTGCTGTGCATTCAAAGACAGAGGTCAAATGTCAACTTATATTTTCTGACAATTGCTGCTTTTTTAATCCTGTAGTTCGGTGTTTACTTTTCTTTCTCTGACTGCAAGGTTAGAGGTTTTTGTAACATTTAAAAAGCTTGCAAATGAACTGTACAAATGTTTCAAAATATATTTCAGTGATCAGGAAAACACTTATTTGTAATATTGAAGTGAGATGTAAACAAACATTTTAATAGGATCAAAACAAATCAGAATACTTTATTTGGTGATGCGCAAATTATAAATATTTCCTGAAACCCGATTTCCACACATTCTCCTTTGTTTTATAAGTAAAAATGCATATGCGTAGCAAAGTTTGTTGAAATATATTTATTAAAAGTGAGAGTTTCTAAATATGAACTGAGAGACGTTCTCGGTGAAATAAAATATTTGCCTAGAATCATACAATTTGAGATGAGTTTATGGGTCAAGCGCATTTAAGTTAGGTTGAGTAGATTATTCATGTCACTAGACCTGCAGGTCTGGTAAACCTTTTCAGATTTTTCAAGGCCTAATACTTGTGACTAGATCTTTTTAACATCATGTCTAGACAACGCATGCTCTGCTCTTCGAGGCCTTTTGTTTTCTATCAGTGGCCTTACAGCCCGTCCATTGCTTATCAATAGCTAGCTTCCTTGTCACTCTCATGTGCATTTTTTTTTGCTCAGCTGCCATAGGCTCTCTTCCTTTGTGTGTTTTTCACTCCCTCAAAGCATGGATGAATTACATGTGTCCTTCCACTGCTCATTTTTTAGGTGCTACTTTTTTTTCTTTGTGTTTAAGCACTCCATCAGAGTGCATCTTTTTCAGATGGCACCCTCGTGCACATCCCCCCCACTGTCTCCTTCCCTCCCTCGTCTGTGTTGCTTGCCCCAACCCAATCCCTTCCTTCCGTAGATACTTTGCCACATTCGCCCCCCCTTTCTGTTGTTGTCAGTGTTGTTGCTTGAACTCACCCAACCTCCCCCTTCCGTTGTTCCTTGCTCCCACCCTCCCCCTTCCGTTGTTCCTCGCTCCCACCCACCCCCCTCTGTTGTTATAAGTGTTGTTGCTTGCTCTCACCCACCCTCCCCCTTCTGTTGTTCCTTGCAGTGGTGTTGTATGTGTTGTTGCTTACCCTCGCCAACCCTCCCTCCTTCTGTTGTTTCTTGCTCCCACCCACCCCCTCTGTTGTTGTAAGTGTTGTTGCTTGCTCTCACCCACCCACCCCCTTCTGTTGTTCCTTGCTCCCACTCACCCACTTCCGTTGTTCCTTGCTCCCACCGACCCCCTTCCGTTGGTGTAAGTGTTGTTGCTTACCCTCCACCACCAATCTCTCTATTCTGCGCTCAGCAAGGTCAAAATACCACAAGTACATCTTCCAGGAAAAAGCATCTCACTTCAGAAACCTCCTCGACTCAGCTAAAAATAGACCCAAAAAACTATTTGACCTCCTCAAAATTTCAAACGTCTCTCCCACACCTTCAAGCCTGACGATCCTCCAAAGAAAGCAGCAGAGTTCGCTTTATTCTTTGATGCAAAAGTGAAATCACTGATGGATCAGGTTACTCATCCCACCCCCTTAGAGGAGCCCAAATCCTTAGTCACTTGGCAGCACTTTGACGTCATCTCTGAAGATGCCCTCCTCAAATGCATTCTTGAAACAAAACCCTCTAATCATTCTTCCGACCCCATCCCGAGTAACATCGACATTGACTTCTACACCCATACTCTTTCCTATTGGACCAATCTGATTAACCTCTTCCTCAGCCAAGGCTCCCTTCCAGTGGCCTTTAAAACAGGACAGGTTACCCCTCTTCTAAAAAAAAACCTCCGCTGATGCGAATGACCTCAACAACTTCCGCCCCATCACCAACCTCCCTTTTCTTGCGAAAATCACAGAAAGATGTGTAGCGAAACAACTATCCTTACATATTAAGAACAACAACCTTCTCAACGAATTCCAATCTGGTTTCATGCAAGACTGCAGCACTGAACCAGCCCTGCTGCAAGTGATCGATGATGCCCTGCGTGTACTGGACTCGGGGGAGTCCTGTCTTCTGATTCTTCTTGACCTTTCTGCAGCCTTTGACACTGTTAATCACAAAACTCTTCTAAACACTTTAAAACAGAGAATGGGCTTGGAAGGCACAGTGCTTAAATGGTTTGCTTCATTCCTCTCGGACAGATCCCAAGTGATTAAAATAGCGAACAGCCTCTCGTCTTCAATGGCGGTAGGTCAAGGCGTTCCTCAAGGATCTATACTCTCATCCACTCTTTTCAATCTTTACTTGGAACCATTGGGCAATCTCTTTAAAAAATCTGGGATACTCTATCACCTCTATGCCGATGACACCCAAATCTACCTTAAGGTGTCTTCCTCACACGACATCTCAATCCTCAACTCTACTCTCTACTCTATTCGAAACTGGATGTTAGCTCATCAACTCATTCTGAATCCTTCCAAAACTGAATTCCTCCTCCTCTCTACCTCACTCTCCCCTCCTCCTGTTCAATCTTGGATGAATAACCTGAACTTACTGAATAACAAACCTATTGTTGTTGACAGCGCTAAATCCCTTGGTGTCATTCTCGACAAAAAGCTCAATCTACACTCACACATCAATTCCATTGCAAAGAATGCACGCTACCAACTGCGCCTTCTCTGGGGGATTCGACGTTTCCTTCCTGAACAAGACCTAAAAACCTTGGTCCAGTCTCTGGTCCTCTCTAGATTGGACTATTGCAACTCTCTGTTTACTGGACTCCCCAAATCTCATCTTTCCCCTCTCAAATCCGTACTCCACTCAGCGGCTCGTTTTGTCTTTGGGGCCAAAAGAAGTGACCACATCACACCCATCCTTTTTTCTCTTCGATGGCTGCCCATTGAAGCAAGATCAATCTACAAACTTAACTGCATCACCCACAAAGCCCTGCACACTTTCTCCCCTCGATACCTGGCAAATAAACTTAAAATCTCTGGAGCCTCTAGACCTTCTCGTAATGCCGAAAAATTCCTGCTTGAGCCCCCCACCTTCAAAAAGGAAAGATCGATGGCTCAATCCTTCTCAGGCAGTGCGGTCAGAATCTGGAACTCGCTTCCTCCACTACTCCGTACCACCACCTCTATCCGGACTTTCAAAGCCGACCTCAAATACCTTCTCTTCCAAAGACACTTCCAGAATTATTGCATCCCTTTTCATGCCCCTCAAGGAAGTTCTTACAATGTTGTAAATATGTAATCTATGCCTGTACGTTCCGAATCCTAGTGTGCCTTTTGACTTTTGTGTGACTGCCATCTACAGTTTTATTTTACTTTTTCTTCTTCCTTGTTGTATTGTGCAACTTGTAAGTATGTAAATTTCCTCATGTAACGGTCTTGGTTCTAATGTAAAGCACTCTGACACCTTTGGGTAAAGTCCGCGCTATATAAAACTGCATTAAATGAATAAAATAAAATAATACCCTCGCCCACCCTCCCCCTTCCGTTGTTCCTTGCTCCCACCCACCCCCTCTGTTGTTGTGTGTGTTGTTGCTTACCTCGCCAACCCTCCCTCCTTCTGTTGTCTGTTGTTGCTGAACCCCACCCTCCATTCCTCCTTTCTCCTAGTCCCTTTCTCACACCTTCCGTTGTTTCTGCTCCCACCCTCCCCCTTCCGTTGTTCCTTGCTCCCACCCTCCCCCTTCCGTTGTTCCTTGCTCCCACCCACCCCCTCTGTTGTTGTACGTGTTGTTGCTTACCCTCGCCAACCCTCCCTCCTTCTGTTGTCTGTTGTTGCTGAACCCCACCCTCCATTCCTCCTTTCTCCTAGTCCCACCCTCCCCCTTCCGTTGTTCCTTGCTCCCACCCTGCCCCTTCCGTTGTTCCTTGCTCCCACCCTGCCCCTTCCGTTGTTCCTTGCTCCCACCCTCCCCCTTCCGTTGTTCCTTGCTCCCACCCACCCCCCTCTGTTGCTGTCAGTGTTGTTGCTTACACTCGCCAACCCTCCCTCCTACTGTTGTTGTCTGTTGTTGCTGAACCCCACCCTCCATTCCTCCTTTCTCCTAGTCCCACCCTCCCCTTCCGTTGTTCCTTGCTCCCACCCTGCCCCTTCCGTTGTTCCTTGCTCCCACCCTCCCCCTTCCGTTGTTCCTTGCTCCCACCCACCCCCCTCTGTTGTTGTAAGTGTTGTTGCTTACCCTCGTCAACCCTCCCTCCTACTGTTGTTGTCTGTTGTTGCTGAACCCCACCCTCCATTCCTCCTTTCTCCTAGTCCCACCCTCCCCCTTCCGTTGTTCCTTGCTCCCACCCTCCCCCTTCCGTTGTTCCTTGCTCCCACCCACCCCCCTCTGTTGCTGTCAGTGTTGTTGCTTACCCTTGCCAACCCTCCCTCCTTCTGTTGTTGTCTGTTGTTGCTGAACCCCACCCTCCATTCCTCCTTTCTCCTAGTCCCACCCTCCCCCTTCCAATGTTCCTTGCTCCCACCCTCCCCCTTCCGTTGTTCCTTGCTCCCACCCACCCCCCTCTGTTGTTGTAAGTGTTGTTGTTTACCCTCGCCACCCCTCCCTCCTACTGTTGTTGTCTGTTGTTGCTGAACCCCACCCTCCATTCCTCCTTCTCCTAGTCCCACCCTCCCCCTTCCGTTGTTCCTTGCTCCCACCCTCCCCCTTCCGTTGTTCCTTGCTCCCACCGTCCCCCTTCCGTTGTTCCTTGCTCCCACCGTCCCCCTTCCGTTGTTCCTTGCTCCCACCCACCCCCTCTGTTGCTGTCAGTGTTGTTGCTTACACTCGCCAATCCTCCCTCCTTCTGTTGTTGTCTGTTGTTGCTGAACCCCACCCTCCATTCCTCCTTTCTCCTAGTCCCACCCTCACCCTTCCGTTGTTCCTTGCTCCCACCCTCCCCCTTCCGTTGTTCCTTGCTAATGTTGTTGTAAGTGTTGTTGCTTACCCTCGCCAACCCTCCCTCCTACTGTTGTTGTCTGTTGTTGCTGAACCCCACCCTCCATTCCTCCTTTCTCCTAGTCCCACCCTCCCCCTTCCGTTGTTCCTTGCTCCCACCCTCCCCTTCCGTTGTTCCTTGCTCCCACCGTCCCCCTTCTATTGTTCCTTGCTCCCAACCACCCCCCTCTGTTGCTGTCAGTGTTGTTGCTTACCCTCGCCAACCCTCCCTCCTTCTGTTGTTGTCTGTTGTTGCTGAACCCCACCCTCCATTCCTCCTTTCTCCTAGTCCCTCCCTCACACCTTCCTTTGTCCGTGTTGTCCCTTAACTCACCCTCCCTCCAGTGCTGCCTCTCCCTCTCTTTGTGTTGCCTCCCATCCCACAATAATAAAAAAGCACTACGATGTGGCCAGCACTTTTTTCCCACCCCTCCAGCTGTCCGTGTTGCTCTCCCCAGATATCCTACCGCTCCCTCTGTGTTGCCCAAGCCCTCCCTCGCCAGCCAAGTGATACGATGCAGCCAGCAATGCCCACGTCACAGTGTTTTTTTTTTTTACTTTCAGTCATGCTGCCCATCAGCTGCACTGCTATACAACATGACTAAATAACATTGACAAAGCCAACAGCTAGCTCGTAGGCGAGACCTCCAGGCTCTGCCAATGCTTGTTCATCTGTGGCAAACAAGTGGAGGCCTACTGGCCCACTTGCGTAAAGTTCCACTTCTATGTACTTCCCCCACTCCCTGGGCTAACATTCCAACTGTATGCTGTGCGTGTCTGTGTATGTAGCCTGTGTGGTACATACATCGTGTGTGAGTGAGCTCGAGTGTGAAAGGCTTGTGGGATCCATTTTCAACACCCGCAAGCTTGATCAGCTGCACAAGAGGGAGGGGAGGTATGGTTGTTTTCCCAGCCCGTGGAAGTGTATTACTGACAGTCCTGCAGCTCAAGGGAGGAGACTGATAAACTGAAGTGAGGGAAGAGAACACAATGTTCCTGTAAAAGGTTTACTGAGTCAGGGGCTGCTAATCGGTCTTCTTGAACCATCCTATCTGGTAGATGGACTGGGTAAAGGTGGGACTGCAGGCTCTGTTGTGCACAATGAAGGGGGTCTCTTTGGTGAGGTCAGCCTGTTGTCTTTCCCTCATCACTCTTTCAGTTTCGATGACAGGCAGGTATACAAATCTCACACCTCTTTCTTCCTCTGTTGTGGCTGCTCCAGGCTGGAGAAAACCCTGCCCTACACATAGGCTGTGTCTGGACAGCAGCCTAGAAAGCACATTTAGAAAGAGAACCACACCAAAGCGGTTCTGAAAGTGCACAGTGGATATATATTTCCTGTCAGCTTCTGATTGTAAAAGTGGGACCCCACTTGTTGTTCGTTTCATGTTTTCTAAGACAAATGAAGGGGGTGCTCTGTGAAGTACTCAGAAGACTGCTGTGCAACCAGAGATGGTCTCTACCTGACATTCAGCTTAGCACAGGTGCTGAGACGATGAAAGAGCCTGCCAAACCTTCAGGAGGAGGGACTATCCAGGAGGAGTGAAGTGCAGCATCACCCTGGTGTTTGTGGAGGTCTCAAGAAGAGGATTACAGCCAGCCAGCTATGTACCCTATATTCACCAGCGGTTCCTGCTGTTACAACTCAACCTGAAGATCACCAAAGTCCAGTCAGGACTGTGATTTGACTCGGCAGGGCCCGTACAGCCACTGTACCCATACGAAGCACTGCTTGTACACAGCTGCCGTGCCCAGAACGATAGAGGTTTGAATTTAGGCGTTGCGCCTGAAAGAATTGTGGCTTGAAGTCAGCCATCACGCCTTGAAGAAGTGTGGCCAGAACTAACCCACATTGCCAGGAGATTTAAAGTGATGTGTGCCTTGTTGCCCTGCTGAGGTTCAGCCTGTGTGTGGCCGCATTGCCAGGAGATTTAAGGTGATGTGAGCCTTGTTGCCCTGCTGAGGTTCAGCCTGTGTGTGGCCGCATTGCCAGGAGATTTAAGGTGATGTGAGCCTTGTTGCCCTGCTGAGGTTCAGCCAGTGTGTATCCGCATTGCCAGGAGATTTAAGGTGATGTGAGCCTTGTTGCCCTGCTGAGGTTCAGCCTGTGTGTGTCCGCATTGCCATTGAAAACCAGCTTTTGCACAGATGCGTCACAAGGTTGAGTTTGGCCAGAGCACATGTCCACCTATTCCATGAGTGATACCGACTTCTGCCAGGACCACCATCCCTACCTGCTAGACAGCCACCCACAGCCAAGAGACGTGAAGCAGCAGCCTCACTAAAACTGTGCCTGCCAGGTGGGCATCCGCAACCACAAAAGAGACCCTGACGGAGCTACCAATTGGCATGCTATCAGAGAAGTAGGAGCGAGGCGTAGAGAGTAAATCTGGCAGTTTCAGAAATGGACAGACTCCACCAAGTGTGGTAAGAAATGAGCAACACACTGTCCCTCCGTGACAAGTGAGCACCTGAACTGTGAGAGGCTCAGCGCAGTTTGCCATAGACTGGGAAATCTGTGTCTGAGCCATAATCACACTATTGCAATGACCCTGGTAGAACCGGCTAGACTTTATGTGTGGGGGCAAGAAGGAGCCAGGGCTGAGATAGTGGGTAGAGAGGCAGCCCTACCTCAGCACCCAGTAGAATACAATTGTGGGGGGTATTTCGTTGTAGTGTGCAATAAAGTATTTGTTGTTGAAAGATAAGCACTGGCTTTACAATCAGTTATTGCCCTACTGTGTGATTGTTTTGTCCTCAGCACAAGCACGTCCGCACCCCTCCCTGAGACGCCTGTGACTGCTTGCCATCAATACCACCGAGAGTCAAGCGCTAAATGGGTTGTCCCCATAACATCAGAGGTAAATTACCTTAAACCCCACAGTTAAGGCCCAGTAGCCTTTGCTGCCCTGTGCCCCGTACCAATACCCTGAACAGGGTCTGGCAGGATTGGACGCACCTGTTTTTTCCTTCCTTGCTGAGTGGATAAGTGTAAGCACACGGATAACTTTGCTAGGGAGAAAGTAGTAGAGATGGGTAATGTGGAAACTGGCATGTATAGCAGCAAACTTACAAGTTGCCAACTTAAGTTACCTTATATATTCACTGTTCACATAGCAACAAGAGGCAATATTGCACCATGAACAGGAAGGTGATCTGCAAATCGTTATAGAGAGTTTGTTTCCAGATTATTCCGGTAAATTTTCTGCATTTTACAGCTCTAAAGAACCATGAACAAAGGACACAGAACATCCTAAAGTCTTTCTCCCTACTAGAGCTCTCACAGACAGACATGTCCTCAAAAGCTACATAAATGCTGGCAGAGTGTCCCAGCCTGAACTACTTTAGTGCACATATTGCGTGTCCTTCACAGCTGTTTAAACACTAGCAGAGAATGTCTTAAAGTGATCATGACTGAATTATCACACACAGATTCCTCCTTCACAGCAACATAAACATTGGCAAAGAAAGTCCCAATGTGAGCCGGCAGAAAGGATCATGTAGAGAATGTCTGCAGCCGTGTAAACACTGCAAAGAATGCTCAACAGGGAGTGTGCTGGTATAATGGCAAATCAAAATGTCCTCCACACTGCTTCAACAATGGTGGACATCACTCGGAAGAACGTCGGCTTAAATTAAAAGCCACAGAACGTCGTGCACAAATGTATAACCTGTGCCGCTAGCAGGGAATGCCCAAAGGTGAATCTCCAGGTAATCACAGAAGAGTCCTACACAGCTGTGCAAACACTGGCAGAGAGTGTCCCAAAGGGAGACTGCTGCTGTTACCACGCAGAGAGGTGCCCACCACAGCTGTGTAAACACTGGTGGAGAATGTCCTAAAGGGAGACTGCTGCTGTTACCACGCAGAGAGGTGTCCACCACAGCTGTGTAAACACTGGTGGAGAATGTCCTAAAGGGAGACTGCTGCTGTTACCACGCAGAGAGGTGTCCACCACAGCTGTGTAAACACTGGCTGAGAATGTCCTAAAGGGAGACTGCTGCTATCACACAGAGAAGTGTCCTGTACAGCTGTGTAAACACTGGCTGAGAGTGTCCTAAAGGGATAGTCCTGGTGTTATCACACAGAGAGGTGTCCACCACAGCTGTGCAAACACTGGCTGAGAGTGTCCTAAAGGGAGACTGCTGCTGTTACCACGCAGAGAGGTGTCCATTACAGCTGTGTAAACACTGGCTGAGAATGTCCTAAAGGGAGACTGCTGCTGTTATCACACAGAGAAGTGTCCACCACAGCTGTGTAAACACTGGCTGAGAGTGTCCTAAAGGGAGACTCCTGGTGTTATCACACAGAGAAGTGTCCACCACAGCTGTGTAAACACTGGCTGAGAGTGTCCTAAAGGAAGACTGCTGCAGTTATCACATAGAGATGTGTACACCACAGCTGTGTAAACACTGGCTGAGAGTGTCCTAAAGGGAGACTCCTGATGTTATCACATAGAGAGGTGTCCACCACAGCTGTGAAAACACTGGCTGAGTGTGTCCTAAAGGGAGAATGCTGCTGTTATCACATAGAGAGGTGTCCTCCACATCTGTGTAAACACTGGCTGAGAGTGTCCTAAAGGGAGACTCCTGGTGTTATCACACAGAGAAGTGTCCTGCACAGCTGTGTAAACACTGGCTGAGAGTGTCCTAAAGGGAGAGTCCTGGTGTTATCACATAGAGAGGTGTCCACCACAGCTGTGCAAACACTGGCTGAGAGTGTCCTAAAGGGAGACTGCTGCTGTTACCACGCAGAGAGGTGTCCACCACAGCTGTGTAAACACTGGCGGAGAATGCCCTAAAGGGAGACTGCTGCTGTTACCACGCAGAGAGGTGTCCACCACAGCTGTGTAAACACTGGCTGAGAGTGTCCTAAAGGGAGACTGCTGCTGTTACCACGCACAGAGGTGTCCACCACAGCTGTGTAAACACTGGTGGAGAGTGTCCTAAAGGGAGACTCCTGGTGTTATCACACAGAGAAGTGTCCTGCACAGCTGTGCAAACACTGGCTGAGAGAGTCCTAAAGGGAGACACCTGGTGTTATCACACAGAGAAGTGTCCTGCACAGCTGTGTAAACACTGGCTGAGAGTGTCCTAAAGGGAGACTCCTGGTGTTATCACACAGAGAAGTGTCCTGCACAGCAGTGTAAACACTGGCTGAGAATGTCCTAAAGGGAGACTGCTGCTGTTATCACACAGAGAGGTGTCCACCACAGCTGTGTAAACACTGGTTGTGAATGTCCTAAAGTGAGACTGCTGCTGTTATCACACAGAGAGGTGTCCACCACAGCTGTGTAAACACTGGCTGAGAGTGTCCTACAGGGAGACAGCTGCTGTTACCACGCAGAGAGGTGTCCACCACAGCTGTGTAAACACTGGCGGAGAATGCCCTAAAGGGAGACTGCTGCTGTTACCACGCAGAGAGGTGTCCACCACAGCTGTGTAAACACTGGTGGAAAATGCCCTAAAGGGAGACTGCTGCTGTTATCACGCAGAGAGATGTCCACCACAGCTGTGTAAACACTAGTTGAGAATGTCCTAAAGGGAGACTGCTGATGTTACCAGGCAGAGAGGTGTCCACCACAGCTGTGTAAACACTGGCTGAGGGTGTCCTAAAGGGAGGCTGCTGCTGTTATCACGCAGAGAGGTGTCCACCACAGCTGTGTAAACACTGGCTGAGAGTGTCCTAAAGGGAGACTCCTGGTGTTATCACACAGAGAAGTGTCCTGCACAGCTGTGTAAACAGTGGCTGAGAGTGTCCTAAAGGGAGACTCCTGGAGTTATCACACAGAGAAGTGTCCTGCACAGCTGTGTAAACACTGGCTGAGAATGTCCTAAAGGAAGACTGCTGTTGTTATCACACAGAGAGGTGCCCTGCACAGCTGTGTAAACACTGGCTGAGAATGTCCTAAAGGGAGATTGCTGCTGTTACCACGCAGAGAGGAGTCCACCACAGCTGTGTAAACACTGGCTGAGAGTGTCCTAAAGGGACACTGCTGCTGTTACCACGCAGAGAGGTGTCCACCACAGCTGTGTAAACACTGGCTGAGAGTGTCCTAAAGGGAGACTGCTGCTGTTACCACGCAGAGAGGTGTCCACCACAGCTGTGTAAACACTGGCTGAGAGTGTCCTAAAGGGAGACTGCTGCTGTTACCACGCAGAGAGGTGTCCACCACAGCTGTGTAAACACTGGTGGAGAATTCCCTAAAGGTAGACTGCTGCTGTTACCACGCAGAGAGGTGTCCACCACAGCTGTGTAAACACTGGCTTAGAGTGTCCTAAAGGGAGACTGCTGCTGTTACCACGCAGAGAGGTGTCCACCACAGCTGTGTAAACACTGGTGGAGAATTCCCTAAAGGTAGACTGCTGCTGTTACCACGCAGAGAGGTGTCCACCACAGCTGTGTAAACACTGGCTGAGAGTGTCCTAAAGGGAGACTGCTGCTGTTATCACATAGAGATGTCCCCACCACAGCTGTGTAAACACTGGCTGAGAGTGTCCTAAAGGGAGACTCCTGATGTTATCACATAGAGAGGTGTCCACCACAGCTGTGTAAACACTGGCTGAGTGTGTCCTAAAGGGAGACTGCTGCTGTTATCACACAGAGAGGTGTCCACCACAGCTGTGTAAACACTGGCTGAGAGTGTCCTAAAGGGAGACTGCTGCTGTTATCACATAGAGATGTGTCCACCACAGCTGTGTAAACACTGGCTGAGAGTGTCCTAAAGGTAGACTCCTGATGTTATCACATAGAGAGGTGTCCACGACAGCTGTGTAAACACTGGCTGAGTGTGTCCTAAAGGGAGACTGCTGCTGTTACCACGCAGAGAGGTGTCCACCACAGCTGTGTAAACACTGGTGGAAAATGTCCTAAAGGGAGACTGCTGCTGTTATCACGCAGAGAGGTGTCCACCACAGCTGTGTAAACACTGGCGGAGAATGTCCTAAAGGGAGACTGCTGCTGTTATCACACAGAGAAGTGTCCTGCACAGCTGTGTAAACACTGGCTGAGAGTGTCCTAAAGGGAGACTCCTGGTGTTATCACACAGAGAAGTGTCCACCACAGCTGTGTAAACACTGGTTGAGAATGTCCTAAAGTGAGACTGCTGCTGTTATCACGCAGAAAGGTGTCCACCACAGCTGTGTAAACACTGGTGGAGAATGTCCTAAAGGGAGACTGCTGCTGTTACCACGCAGAGAGGTGTCCACCACAGCTGTGTAAATACTGGTGGAGAATGTCCTAAAGGGAGACTGCTGCTGTTATCACATAGAGAGGTGTCCACCACAGCTGTGTAAACACTGGTGGAGAATGTCCTAAAGGGAGACTGCTGCTGTTATCACATAGAGATGTGTCCACCACAGCTGTGTAAACACTGGCTGAGAGTGTCCCAAAGGGAGGCTGCTGCTGTTATCACGCAGAGAGGTGTCCACCATAGCTGTGTAAACACTGGTGGAGAATGTCCTAAAGGGAGACTCCTGGTGTTATCACACAGAGAAGTGTCCTCTACAGCTGTGTAAACACTGGCGGAGAATGCCCTAAAGGGAGACTGCTGCTGTTATCACATAGAGAGGTGTCCACCACAGCTGTGTAAACACTGGCGGAGAATGCCCTAAAGGGAGACTGCTGCTGTTACCACGCAGAGAGGTGTCCACCACAGCTGTGTAAACACAGGCTGAGAGTGTCCTAAAGGGAGACTGCTGCTGTTACCACGCAGAGAGGTGTCCACCACAGCTGTGTAAACACTGGTGGAGAGTGTCCTAAATGGAGAATGCTGCTGTTATCACATAGAGAGGTGTCCATTACAGCTGTGTAAACACTGGCTGAGAGAGTCCTAAAGGGAGACTCCTGGTGTTATCACACAGAGAAGTGTCCTGCACAGCTGTGTAAACACTGGCTGAGAGTGTCCTAAAGGGAGACTGCTGCTGTTATCACATAGAGAGGTGTCCACCACAGCTGTGTAAACACTGGTTGAGAATGTCCTAAAGTGAGACTGCTGCTGTTATCACATACAGAGGTGTCCACCACAGCTGTGTAAACACTGGCTGAGAGTGTCCTAAAGGGAGACTGCTGCTGTTACCACGCAGAGAGGTGTCCATTACAGCTGTGTAAACACTGGCGGAGAATGTCCTAAAGGGAGACTGCTGCTGTTATCACATGGAGAGGTGTCCATTACAGCTGTGTAAACACTGGCTGAGAGAGTCCTAAAGGGAGACTCCTGGTGTTATCACACAGAGAAGTGTCCTGCACAGCTGTGTAAACACTGGCTGAGAGTGTCCTAAAGGGAGACTCCTGGTGTTATCACACAGAGAAGTGTCCTGCACAGCTGTGTAAACACTGGTGGAGAATGTCCTAAAGTGAGACTGCTGCTGTTATCACATAGAGAGGTGTCCACCACAGCTGTGTAAACACTGGCTGAGAGTGTCCTAAAGGGAGACTGCTGCTGTTACCACGCAGAGAGGTGTCCATTACAGCTGTGTAAACACTGGCGGAGAATGTCCTAAAGGGAGACTGCTGCTGTTATCACACAGAGAGGTGTCCACCACAGCTGTGTAAACACTGGTTGAGAATGTCCTAAAGTGAGACTGCTGCTGTTATCACATAGAGAGGTGTCCTGCACAGCTGTGTAAACACTGGCTGAGAGTGTCCTAAAGGGAGACTGCTGCTGTTATCACACAGAGAGGTGTCCACCACAGCTGTGTAAACACTGGCGGAGAATGTCCTAAAGCGAGACTCCTGCTGTTATCACACAGAGAAGTGTCCTGCACAGCTGTGTAAACACTGGCTGAGAATGTCCTAAAGGGAGACTCCTGCTGTTATCACACAGAGAGGTGTCCTGCACAGCTGTGTAAACACTGGCTGAGAGAGTCCTAAAGGGAGACTCCTGGTGTTATCACACAGAGAGGTGTCCTGCACAGCTGTGTAAACACTGGCTGAGAATGTCCTAAAGGGAGACTGCTGCTATCACACAGAGAGGTGTCCACCACAGCTGTGTAAACACTGGCTGAGAGAGTCCTAAAGGGAGACTCCTGGTGTTATCACACAGAGAGGTGTCCACCACAGCTGTGTAAACACTGGCTGAGAGAGTCCTAAAGGGAGACTCCTGGTGTTATCACACAGAGAAGTGTCCTGCACAGCTGTGCAAACACTGGCTGAGAGAGTCCTAAAGGGAGACTCCTGGTGTTATCACACAGAGAAGTGTCCTCCACAGCTGTGTAAACACTGGCTGAGAGTGTCCTAAAGGGAGACTCCTGGTGTTATCACACAGAGAAGTGTCCTCCACAGCTGTGTAAACACTGGCTGAGAATGTCCTAAAGGGAGACTGCTGCTGTTATCACATAGAGATGTGTCCACCACAGCTTTGTACACACTGGCTGAGAGTGTCCTAAAGGGAGACTCCTGATGTTATCACATAGAGAGGTGTCCACCACAGCTGTGTAAACACTGGCGGAGAATGTCCTAAAGGGAGACTGCTGCTGTTATCACACAGAGAAGTGTCCTGCACAGCTGTGTAAACACTGGCTGAGAATGTCCTAAAGGGAGACTCCTGCTGTTATCACACAGAGAGGTGTCCTGCACAGCTGTGCAAACACTGGCTGAGAGTGTCCTAAAGGGAGACTCCTGGTGTTATCACACAGAGAGGTGTCCACCACAGCTGTGTAAACACTGGCTGAGAGAGTCCTAAAGGGAGACTCCTGGTGTTATCACACAGAGAAGTGTCCTGCACAGCTGTGTAAACACTGGCTGAGAGTGTCCTAAAGGAGACTCCTGGTGTTATCACACAGAGAGGTGTCCTGCACAGCTGTGTAAACACTGGCTGAGAATGTCCTAAAGGGAGACTGCTGCTATCACACAGAGAGGTGTCCACCACAGCTGTGTAAACACTGGCTGAGAGAGTCCTAAAGGGAGACTCCTGGTGTTATCACACAGAGAAGTGTCCTGCACAGCTGTGCAAACACTGGCTGAGAGAGTCCTAAAGGGAGACTCCTGGTGTTATCACACAGAGAAGTGTCCTGCACAGCTGTGTAAACACTGGCTGAGAGTGTCCTAAAGGGAGACTCCTGGTGTTATCACACAGAGAAGTGTCCTCCACAGCTGTGTAAACACTGGCTGAGAATGTCCTAAAGGGAGACTGCTGCTGTTATCACATAGAGATGTGTCCACCACAGCTGTGTACACACTGGCTGAGAGTGTCCTAAAGGGAGACTCCTGATGTTATCACATAGAGAGGAGTCAACCACAGCTGTGTAATCACTGGCTGAGTGTGTCCTAAAGGAAGACTGCTGCTGTTACCACGCAGAGAGGTGTCCACCACAGCTGTGTAAACACTGGTTGAGAATGTCCTAAAGTGAGACTGCTGCTGTTATCACACAGAGAGGTGTCCACCACAGCTGTGTAAACACTGGCTGAGAGTGTCCTAAATGGAGACTGCTGCTGTTACCACGCAGAGAGGTGTCCACCACAGCTGTGTTAACTCTGGCGGAGAATGCCCTAAAGTGAGACTGCTGCTGTTACCACGCAGAGAGGTGTCGACCACAGCTGTGTAAACACTGGCGCAGAATGCCCTAAAGGGAGACTGCTGCTGTTATCACACAGAGAGGTGTCCACCACAGCTGTGTAAACACTGGCTGAGAGTGTCCTAAAGGGATACTGCTGCTGTTATCACATAGAGAGGTGTCCACCACAGCTGTGTAAACACTGGTTGAGAATGTCCTAAAGGGAGACTGCTGATGTTACCACGCAGAGAGGTGTCCACCACAGATGTGTAAACACTGACTGAGGGTGTCCTAAAGGGAGACTCCTGGTGTTATCACACAGAGAGGTGTCCACCACAGCTGTGTAAACACTGGCTGAGAGTGTCCTAAAGGGAGACTCCTGGTGTTACCACACAGAGAAGTGTCCTACACAGCTGTGTAAACACTGGCTGAGAGTGTCCTAAAGGGAGACTCCTGGTGTTATCACACAGAGAAGTGTCCTGCACAGCTGTGTAAACACTGGCTGAGAATGTCCTAAAGGGAGACTGCTGCTATCACATAGAGAGGTGTCCACCACAGCTGTGTAAACACTGGTTGAGAATGTCCTAAAGTGAGACTGCTGCTGTTATCACACAGAGCGGTGTCCACCACAGCTGTGTAAACACTGGCTGAGAGTGTCCTATAGGGAGACTGCTGCTGTTACCACGCAGAGAGGTATCCACAACAGCTGTGTAAACACTGGTGGAGAATGACCTAAAGTGAGACTGCTGATGTTACCACGCAGAGAGGTGTCCACCAAAGCTGTGTAAACACTGGTGGAGAATGCCCTAAAGGGAGACTGCTGCTGTTATCACGCAGAGAGGTGTCCACCACAGCTGCGTAAACACTGGCTGAGAGTGTCCTAAAGGGAGACTGCTGCTGTTATCACGCAGAGAGGTGTCCACCACAGCTGTGTAAACACTGGCTGAGAGTGTCCTAAAGGGAGACTGCTGCTGTTATCACATAGAGAGGTGTCCACCACAGCTGTGTAAACACTGGTTGAGAATGTCCTAAAGGGAGACTGCTGATGTTACCACGCAGAGAGGTGTCCACCACAGCTGTGTAAACACTGTCTGAGGGTGTCCTAAAGGGAGGCTGCTGCTGTTATCACGCAGAGAGGTGTCCACCACAGCTGTGTAAACACTGGCTGAGAGTGTCCTAAAGGGAGACTCCTGGTGTTATCACACAGAGAGGTGTCCTGCACAGCTGTGTAAACACTGGCTGAGAATGTCCTAAAGGGAGACTGCTGCTATCACACAGAGAGGTGTCCACCACAGCTGTGTAAACACTGGCTGAGAGAGTCCTAAAGGGAGACTCTGGTGTTATCACACAGAGAGGTGTCCACCACAGCTGTGTAAACACTGGCTGAGAGAGTCCTAAAGGGAGACTCCTGGTGTTATCACACAGAGAAGTGTCCTGCACAGCTGTGCAAACACTGGCTGAGAGAGTCCTAAAGGGAGACTCCTGGTGTTATCACACAGAGAAGTGTCCTGCACAGCTGTGTAAACACTGGCTGAGAGTGTCCTAAAGGGAGACTCCTGGTGTTATCACACAGAGAAGTGTCCTCCACAGCTGTGTAAACACTGGCTGAGAATGTCCTAAAGGGAGACTGCTGCTGTTATCACATAGAGATGTGTCCACCACAGCTTTGTACACACTGGCTGAGAGTGTCCTAAAGGGAGACTCCTGATGTTATCACATAGAGAGGTGTCCACCACAGCTGTGTAAACACTGGCGGAGAATGTCCTAAAGGGAGACTGCTGCTGTTATCACACAGAGAAGTGTCCTGCACAGCTGTGTAAACACTGGCTGAGAATGTCCTAAAGGGAGACTCCTGCTGTTATCACACAGAGAGGTGTCCTGCACAGCTGTGCAAACACTGGCTGAGAGTGTCCTAAAGGGAGACTCCTGGTGTTATCACACAGAGAGGTGTCCACCACAGCTGTGTAAACACTGGCTGAGAGAGTCCTAAAGGGAGACTCCTGGTGTTATCACACAGAGAAGTGTCCTGCACAGCTGTGTAAACACTGGCTGAGAGTGTCCTAAAGGGAGACTCCTGGTGTTATCACACAGAGAGGTGTCCTGCACAGCTGTGTAAACACTGGCTGAGAATGTCCTAAAGGGAGACTGCTGCTATCACACAGAGAGGTGTCCACCACAGCTGTGTAAACACTGGCTGAGAGAGTCCTAAAGGGAGACTCCTGGTGTTATCACACAGAGAAGTGTCCTGCACAGCTGTGCAAACACTGGCTGAGAGAGTCCTAAAGGGAGACTCCTGGTGTTATCACACAGAGAAGTGTCCTGCACAGCTGTGTAAACACTGGCTGAGAGTGTCCTAAAGGGAGACTCCTGGTGTTATCACACAGAGAAGTGTCCTCCACAGCTGTGTAAACACTGGCTGAGAATGTCCTAAAGGGAGACTGCTGCTGTTATCACATAGAGATGTGTCCACCACAGCTGTGTACACACTGGCTGAGAGTGTCCTAAAGGGAGACTCCTGATGTTATCACATAGAGAGGAGTCAACCACAGCTGTGTAAACACTGGCTGAGTGTGTCCTAAAGGAAGACTGCTGCTGTTACCACGCAGAGAGGTGTCCACCACAGCTGTGTAAACACTGGTTGAGAATGTCCTAAAGTGAGACTGCTGCTGTTATCACACAGAGAGGTGTCCACCACAGCTGTGTAAACACTGGCTGAGAGTGTCCTAAATGGAGACTGCTGCTGTTACCACGCAGAGAGGTGTCCACCACAGCTGTGTTAACTCTGGCGGAGAATGCCCTAAAGTGAGACTGCTGCTGTTACCACGCAGAGAGGTGTCGACCACAGCTGTGTAAACACTGGCGCAGAATGCCCTAAAGGGAGACTGCTGCTGTTATCACACAGAGAGGTGTCCACCACAGCTGTGTAAACACTGGCTGAGAGTGTCCTAAAGGGATACTGCTGCTGTTATCACATAGAGAGGTGTCCACCACAGCTGTGTAAACACTGGTTGAGAATGTCCTAAAGGGAGACTGCTGATGTTACCACGCAGAGAGGTGTCCACCACAGATGTGTAAACACTGACTGAGGGTGTCCTAAAGGGAGACTCCTGGTGTTATCACACAGAGAGGTGTCCACCACAGCTGTGTAAACACTGGCTGAGAGTGTCCTAAAGGGAGACTCCTGGTGTTACCACACAGAGAAGTGTCCTACACAGCTGTGTAAACACTGGCTGAGAGTGTCCTAAAGGGAGACTCCTGGTGTTATCACACAGAGAAGTGTCCTGCACAGCTGTGTAAACACTGGCTGAGAATGTCCTAAAGGGAGACTGCTGCTATCACATAGAGAGGTGTCCACCACAGCTGTGTAAACACTGGTTGAGAATGTCCTAAAGTGAGACTGCTGCTGTTATCACACAGAGCGGTGTCCACCACAGCTGTGTAAACACTGGCTGAGAGTGTCCTATAGGGAGACTGCTGCTGTTACCACGCAGAGAGGTATCCACAACAGCTGTGTAAACACTGGTGGAGAATGACCTAAAGTGAGACTGCTGATGTTACCACGCAGAGAGGTGTCCACCAAAGCTGTGTAAACACTGGTGGAGAATGCCCTAAAGGGAGACTGCTGCTGTTATCACGCAGAGAGGTGTCCACCACAGCTGCGTAAACACTGGCTGAGAGTGTCCTAAAGGGAGACTGCTGCTGTTATCACGCAGAGAGGTGTCCACCACAGCTGTGTAAACACTGGCTGAGAGTGTCCTAAAGGGAGACTGCTGCTGTTATCACATAGAGAGGTGTCCACCACAGCTGTGTAAACACTGGTTGAGAATGTCCTAAAGGGAGACTGCTGATGTTACCACGCAGAGAGGTGTCCACCACAGCTGTGTAAACACTGTCTGAGGGTGTCCTAAAGGGGAGGCTGCTGCTGTTATCACGCAGAGAGGTGTCCACCACAGCTGTGTAAACACTGGCTGAGAGTGTCCTAAAGGGAGACTCCTGGTGTTATCACACAGAGAAGTGTCCTGCACAGCTGTGTAAACACTGGCTGAGGGTGTCCTAAAGGGAGGCTGCTGCTGTTATCACGCAGAGAGGTGTCCACCACAGCTGTGTAAACACTGGCTGAGAGTGTCCTAAAGGGAGACTCCTGGTGTTATCACACAGAGAAGTGTCCTGCACAGCTGTGTAAACACTGGCTGAGAGTGTCCTAAAGGGAGACTCCTGGTGTTATCACACAGAGAAGTGTCCTGCACAGCTGTGTAAACACTGGCTGAGAGTGTCCTAAAGGGAGACTCCTGGTGTTATCACACAGAGAAGTGTCCTGCACAGCTGTGTAAACACTGGCTGAGAGTGTCCTAAAGGGAGACTGCTGCTGTTATCACGCAGAGAGGTGTCCACCACAGCTGTTTAAACACTGGTTGAGAATGTCCTAAAGTGAGACTGCTGATGTTACCACGCAGAGAGGTGTCCACCACAGCTGTGTAAACACTGGTGGAGAATGCCCTAAAGGGAGACTGCTGCTGTTATCACGCAGAGAGGTGTCCACCACAGCTGTGTAAACACTGGCTGAGAATGTCCTAAAGGGAGACTCCTGGTGTTATCACACAGAGAAGTGTCCTGCACAGCTGTGTAAACACTGGCTGAGAATGCCCTAAAGGGAGACTGCTGCTGTTATCACATAGAGAGGTGTCGTGCACAGCTGTGCAAACACTGGCAGATAATGTCCTAAAGGGAGACTCCTGGTGTTATCACACAGAGAAGTGTCTTGCACAGCTGTGTAAACACTGGCTGAGAATGTCCTAAAGGGAGACTGCTGCTATCACATAGAGAGGTGTCCACCACAGCTGTGTAGACACTGGTTGAGAATGTCCTAAAGTGAGACTGCTGCTGTTATCACATAGAGCGGTGTCCACCACAGCTGTGTAAACACTGGCTGAGAGTGTCCTATAGGGAGACTGCTGCTGTTACCATGCAGAGAGGTGTCCACAACAGCTGTGTAAACACTGGTGGAGAATGCCCTAAATTGAGACTGCTTATGTTACCACGCAGAGAGGTGTCCACCAAAGCTGTGTAAACACTGGTGGGGAATGCCCTAAAGGGAGACTGCTGCTGTTATCACGCAGAGAGGTGTCCACCACAGCTGTGTAAACACTGGTTGAGAATGTCCTAAAGTGAGACTGCTGATGTTACCACGCAGAGAGGTGTCCACCACAGCTGTGTAAACACTGGTGGAGAATGCACTAAAGTGAGACTGCTGCTGTTATCACGCAGAGAGGTGTCCACCACAGCTGCGTAAACACTGGCTGAGAGTGTCCTAAAGGGAGACTGCTGCTGTTATCACGCAGAGAGGTGTCCACCACAGCTGCGTAAACACTGGCTGAGAGTGTCCTAAAGGGAAACTGCTGCTGTTATCACATAGAGAGGTGTCCACCACAGCTGTGTAAACATTGGTTGAGAATGTCCTAAAGTGAGACTGCTGATGTTACCACGCAGAGAGGTGTCCACCACAGCTGTCTAAACACTGGCTGAGAATGTCCTAAAGGGAGACTGCTGCTGTTATCACATAGAGAGGTGTCCACCACAACTGTGTAAACACTGGCTGAGAATGTCCTAAAGGGAGACTGCTGCTGTTATCACATAGAGAGGTGTCCACCACAGCTGTGTAAACACTGGTGGAGAATGCCCTAATGGGAGACTGCTGCTGTTATCACATAGAGAGGTGTCCACCAAAGCTGTGTAAACACTGGCTGAGAGTGTCCTAAAGACAGACTTCTGCTGTTATCACATAGAGAGGTGTCCACCACAGCTGTGTAAACACTGGCAGAGAGTGTCCTAAAGGGAGACTGCTGCTGTTATCACATAGAGAGGTGTCCACCACAGCTATGTAAACACTGGCTGAGAGTGTCCTAAAGGGAGACTGCTGCTATCACATTGAGAGGTGTCCTGAACAGCTGTGTAAACACTGGCAGAGAATGTCCTAAAGGGAGACTGCTGCTATCACATAGAGAGGTGTCCTGCACAGCTGTGTAAACACTGGCTGAGGGTGTCCTAAAGGGAGACTGCTGCTGTTATCACATAGAGAGGTGTCCACCACAGCTGTGTAAACACTGGCTGAGAGTGTCCTAAAGGGAGACTGCTGCTGTTATCACATAGAGAGGTGTCCACCACAGCTGTGTAAACACTGGCTGAGAGTGTCCTAAAGGGAGACTGCTGCTGTTATCACATAGAGAGGTGTCCACCACAGCTGTGTAAACACTGGCTGAGAGTGTCCTAAAGGGAGACTGCTGCTGTTATCACATAGAAAGGTGTCCTGCACAGCTGTGTAAACACTGGCTGAGAGTGTCCTAAAGGGAGACTGCTGCTGTTATCACATAGAGAGGTGTCCTGCACTGCTGTGTAAACACTGGCTGAGAATGTCCTAAAGTGAGACTGCTGCTATTATCACATAGAGAGGTGTCCACCACAGCTGTGTAAACACTGGTTGAGAATGTCCTAAAGTGAGTCTGCTGCTGTTATCACATAGAGAGGTGTCCTGCACAGCTGTGTAAACACTGGTGGAGAATGTCCTAAAGGGAGACTGCTGCTGTTATCACATAGAGAGGTGTCCACTATAGCTGTGTAAACACTGGCTGAGAGTGTCCTAAAGGGAGACTGCTGCTGTTATCACATAGAGAGGTGTCCTCCAAAGCTGTGTAAACACTGGCTGAGAGTGTCCTAAAGGGAGACTGCTGCTGTTATAACATATAGAGGTGTCCACCACAGCTGTGTAAACACTGGCTGAGAGTGTCGTAAAGGGAGACTGCTGCTGTCATCCCATAGAGAGGTGTCCACCACAGCTGTGTAAACACTGGCTGAGTGTGTCCTAAAGGGAGACTGCTTCTGTTATCACATAGAGAGGTGTCCACCGCAGCTGTGTAAACACTGGTTGAGAGTGTCCTAAAGGGAGACTGCTGCTGTTATCACATAGAGAAGTGTCCACCGCAGCTGTGTAAACACTGGCTGAGAGTGTCCTAAAGGGAGACTGCTGCTGTTATCACATAGAGAGGTGTCCTCCACAGCTGAGTAAACACTGGTTGAGAATGTCCTAAAGGGAGACTGCTGCTGTTATCACATAGAGAGGTGTCCACCACAGCTGTGTAAACACTGGCTGAGAGTGTCCTAAAGGGAGACTGCTGCTGTTATCACATAGAGAGGTGTCCACCACAGCTGTGTAAACACTGGCTGAGAGTGTCCTAAAGGGAGACTGCTGCTGTTATCACATAGAAAGGTGTCCTGCACAGCTGTGTAAACACTGGCTGAGAGTGTCCTAAAGGGAGACTGCTGCTGTTATCACATAGAGAGGTGTCCTGCACTGCTGTGTAAACACTGGCTGAGAATGTCCTAAAGTGAGACTGCTGCTATTATCACATAGAGAGGTGTCCACCACAGCTGTGTAAACACTGGTTGAGAATGTCCTAAAGTGAGTCTGCTGCTGTTATCACATAGAGAGGTGTCCTGCACAGCTGTGTAAACACTGGTGGAGAATGTCCTAAAGGGAGACTGCTGCTGTTATCACATAGAGAGGTGTCCACTATAGCTGTGTAAACACTGGCTGAGAGTGTCCTAAAGGGAGACTGCTGCTGTTATCACATAGAGAGGTGTCCTCCAAAGCTGTGTAAACACTGGCTGAGAGTGTCCTAAAGGGAGACTGCTGCTGTTATAACATATAGAGGTGTCCACCACAGCTGTGTAAACACTGGCTGAGAGTGTCCTAAAGGGAGACTGCTGCTGTCATCACATAGAGAGGTGTCCACCACAGCTGTGTAAACACTGGCTGAGTGTGTCCTAAAGGGAGACTGCTTCTGTTATCACATAGAGAGCTGTCCACCGCAGCTGTGTAAACACTGGTTGAGAGTGTCCTAAAGGGAGACTGCTGCTGTTATCACATAGAGAAGTGTCCACCGCAGCTGTGTAAACACTGGCTGAGAGTGTCCTAAAGGGAGACTGCTGCTGTTATCACATAGAGAGGTGTCCTCCACAGCTGAGTAAACACTGGTTGAGAATGTCCTAAAGTGAGACTGCTGGTGTTACCACGCAGAGAGGTGTCCACCACAGCTGTGTAAACACTGGCTGAGAGTGTCCTAAAGGGAGACTCCTGGTGTTATCACACAGAGAAGTGTCCTGCACAGCTGTGTAAACACTGGCTGAGAATGTCCTAAAGGGAGACTCCTGGTGGTATCACACAGAGAAGTGTCCTGCACAGCTGTGTAAACACTGGCTGAGAATGTCCTAAAGGGAGACTGCTGGCGTTATCACACAGAGAAGTGTCCTGCACAGCTGTGTAAACACTGGCTGAGAATGTCCTAAAGGGAGAATGCTGCTGTTATCACATAGAGAAGTGTAATGCGCAGCTGTGTAAACACTGGCTGAGAATGTCCTAAAGGGAGATTGCTGGTGTTATCACACAGAGAAGTGTAAACACTGGCCGAGAATGCCTAAACAGAGACTGTTTGAATCACCAGACACAATGTGTCCTGTACAGCTGTATAAACAGTACCAGAGGAATGTGTAAAGTGATTCTGGTGGTAATATCATACAGAGAAGTCCTGTCTAGCTCCATGAATACTTGCCAGAGAATGTTCTAATGAAAGACTTACGGAATTATCACAGAGTCCTGCACATTTGTTTAACCACTGTCCGAAAGCAAATCATCTTGAATTACCAGACACAGAATGTTCTGTACAGGTGTACAAACGCTGACAGAGAATGTCCTAAAGGGAGACGGATAATATTTCCCAGACACCCTTCCAAAACAGGTGTGAAAGGCACAGTGCACTCACCTCCCCTAGGGCCTGCTGGCACAGCTCTCTCCTCTCCCATCCTCCTGTACCCTCCACAGTGCACTCACCTCCCCTGGTGCCTGCTGGCACATCTCTCTCCTCTCCCATCCTCCTGTACCCTCCACAGTGCACTCACCTCCTCTGAGGCCTGCTGGCACAGCTCTCTCTTCTCCACCCATCCTGCTGCACTCACCTCCCCTGAGGCCTGCTGGCACAGGTCTCTCTTCCCCACCCATCCTGCTGCACTCACCTCTGAGGCCTGCTAGCACAGCTCTCACGTCCCCATCCATCCTCCTGCACCCTCCACAGTGCACTCACCTCCCCTGAGGCCTGCTGGCACAGCTCTCTCTTCTCCTCCCATCCTCCTATACCCTCCACAGTGCACTCACCTCCCCTGGGGCCTGCTGGCACCGCTCTCTCTTCCCCACCCATCCTGCTGCACTCACCTCCCCGGGGGCATGCTGGCACAGCTCTCTCTTCCCCACCCATCCTGCTGCACTCACCTCCCCTGGGGCCTGCTGGCACAGCTCTCTCTTCCCCATCCATCCTGCTGCACTCACCTCCCCTGGGGCCTGCTAGCAGAGCTCTCTTCCCCACCCATCCTGCTGCACTCACCTCCCCTGAGGCCTGCTGGCACAGCTCTCCCTTCCCCACCCATCCTGCTGCACTCACCTCCCCTGAGGCCTGGTGACACAGCTCTCTCTTCTCGTCAAGGCCCATCGTCCTGCACCCTCCATGGTGCACTCACCTCCCCTGGGGCCTTCTGGCACCGCTCTCTCTCCTCTCCCATCCTGCTGCACCCCTCCACAGTGCACTCACCTCCCCATGGGCCTGCTGGCACAGTTCTCTCTTCCCCGCCCATCCTCCTCCACTCACCTCCCCTGAGGCCTGCTGGCACAGCTCTCTACTCCTCATCCATCCTCCTGCACCCTCCACATTGCACTCACCTCCCCTGAGGCCTGCTGGCACAGCTCTCTCTACCCCATCCCTCCTGCTGCACCCTCCACAGTGCACTCACCTCCCCTGAGGCCTGCTGGCACAGCTCTCTCTTCCCCATCCATCCTGCTGCACTCACCTCCCCTGGGGCCTGCTAGCACAGCTCTCTCTTCCCCACCCATCCTGCTGCACTCACCCCCCCTGAGGCCTGCTGGCACAGCTCTCTCTTTCCCACCCATCCTGCTGCACTCACCTCCCCTGAGGCCTGGTGACACAGCTCTCTCTTCTCATCAAGGCCCATCCTCCTGCACCCTCAATGGTGCACTCACCTCCCCTGGGGCATGCTGGCACCGCTCTCTCTCCTCTCCCATCCTGCTGCACCCCTCCACAGTGCACTCACCTCCCCTGAGGCCTGCTGGCACAGCTCTCTCTTCCCCACCCAACCTGCAGCACTCACCTCCCCTGAGGCCTGCTGGCACAGCTCTCTCTTCCCCACCCAACCTGCAGCACTCACCTCCCCTGAGGCCTGCTGGCACAGCTCTCTCTTCCCCTCCCATCCAGCTGCACTCACCTCCCCTGGGGCCTGCTGGCACAGCTCTCTCTTCCCCTCCCATCCTCCTGCACCCCTCCACAGTGCACTCACCTCCTCTGGGGCCTGCTGGCACAGCTCTCTCTTCCCCTCCTATCCTCCTGCACCCTCCACAGTGCACTCACCTCCTCTGAGGCCTGCTGGCACAGCTCTCTCTTCTCCACCCATCCTGCTGCTCTCACCTCCTCTGAGGCCTGCTAGCACAGCTCTCTCTTCCCCACCCCTCCACAGTGCACTCATCTCCCCTGAGGCCTGCTGGCACAGCTCTCTCTTCCCCACCCATCCTTCTGCACTCACTTCCCCTTGGGCCTGCTGGCCCAGCTCTCTCTCCTCTCCCATCCTCCTGCACACCTCCACAGTGCACTCACCTCCCCTGGGGCCTGCTGGCACAGCTCTCTCTTCCCCACCCATCCTGCTGCACTCACCTCCTCTCAGGCCTGCTAGCACAGCTCTCTCTTCCCCACCCCTCCACAGTGCACTCACCTCCCCTGAGGCCTGCTGGCACAGCTCTCTCCTCTCCACCCATCCTGCTGCACTCACCTCCTCTGATGCCTGCTGGCACAGCTCTCTCTTCCCCGCCCATCCTGCTGCACTCACCTCCCCTGGGGTCTGCTGGCACAGCTCTCTCTTCCCCTCCCATCCTCCTGCACCCTCCACAGTGCACTCACCTCCCCTGAGGTCTGCTGGCACAGCTCTCTCTTCCCCGCCCATCCTGCTGCACTCACCTCCCCTGGGGTCTGCTGGCACAGCTCTCTCTTCCCCTCCCATCCTCCTGCACCCTCCACAGTGCACTCACCTCCCCTGGGGCCTGCTGGCACAGCTCTCTCTTCCCCACCCATCCTGCTGCACCCTCCACAGTGCACTCACCTCCCCTGGGGCCTGCTGGCACAGCTCTGTCTTCCCCACCCATCCTGCTGCACTTACCTCCCCTGGGGCCTGCTGGCACAGCTCTCTCTTCCCCACCCATCCTGCTGCACCCTCCACAGTGCACTCACCTCCCCTGGGGCCTGCTGGCACAGCTCTGTCTTCCCCACCCATCCTGCTGCACTCACCTCCCCTGAGACCTGCTGGCACAGCTCTCTCCTCTCCACAAGGGCCATACTCCTGCACCCTCCACAGTGCACTCACCTCCCCTGGGGCCTGCTGGCACAGCTCTGTCTTCCCCACCCATCCTGCTGCACTCACCTCCCCTGGGGCCTGCTGGCACAGCTCTCTCCTGCCTCTCATGGTGGCACACAGCTCCTCCTCTGGACCCTGGGCAGAGATCAGCTCAGGACCGGTCACAGCTGTCCTCAGAAGAGGCCTCAGAGTGAAGGGTCTCAGGGTCGGTTTCTGCAGCCTCTACTGTCAGCAGGCGCATGCGCAGAGGAGACCCCGGCGCGCACACTGGAGACACTAAGCATCTACGCATGCGCAGAGGAGACCCCGGAGCGCACACTGGAGACACGAACCATCCGCTCATGCGCAGAGAAGACACCGGAGCGCAGACTGGAGACACTAACTATCCGCGCATGCTCGGCGGCAGAATACTGCCAGACCACGCCCACTCGGGAGTGTTCTTCTGGGCATGCTCATTGTGGATGATCCGTCTAGAAGCCCTGGAATGAAGTTTCGCGAACCAACGCATGCGCAGTACGATTGGAGCCTTGACCACCCACTAGAGAGACATTGCTTGTCTGCGCATGCTCTATGTATCTATCAGTATGTCCGATGTGCGCGTGCTCAGTACTATTGCAAGGGCCGTGTCCACCCTCGTGGTACAAAGTAGGTCACATGCGCATGATCAGTGTGATGATATGTAGCCGGCCACGCCGAGCTGCGATAGATGTGTCTGCGCATGCTCACTGTAAGACGTCATCACCGGACAAACGCTGCCTGAATGTGTATACTCGGTATGAATATATATATATATATATATATATATATATATATATATTATCCATAGGAAATCCGCGACATTCTATTTGAAATAACTCTCTTGCCGGTTGACGTATCTTCGCGAAATTTTCAAACTTCGTGGGGCGCTCCGGTCCGCTCCTACCCTGAAAGTCTCGGGGTGATACGTCAAGCGGGGCCGAGAAAAAGGGGGTCCCAAAACGCGTTTTCCCCATGCATTTTCCCATAGGAAACTTTAGACACGGCTACAGCCCGAACTGCTGAACGGAATTACACCAAATTTGGCAAAGAGGTAGTTCTTGGTTCAGAAAGAACCCTTTTTGTTAAATGGTGTAAATCGTTCAGTAGTTGCTGAGAAAATCAAAAAGTAAAAGTACATATATATCTATGGGCACGGAGGATTCGCGCACCCTCCCGATCACGAGCTGCATGTTAATTGGCTGTCAGCTGGCTGTCAACATTCCGATTCAGGAAATGTTGGCAGCCATTTTATCCTCGGTAGAACCGAGGGACAGAAACAAGTGCGCAAAGCGCACAAAGGGGGAGGGTAGAAACACCCTGACCCCCTAGGTTTGCTCAGGGGTCCCACAAGGACCCCCTGGGCAAAAAAAAATTTTTTTTTTTAAAATCGGCAGGATGCGCTCAGGGAGCGCGAACCCTGCCGAAAAAAAATCGAGCGCGGTCTCCCGCGCTTCGATGTTAATTGGCCCCCGGGTGGCCCAAGTCCCGGGGGCATGCTGAGGGGGGTTAATTTTATGTGTGGGGGCCTCTAAGGGCCCCCAAGCCCCGGGACCACCACCCCCGGGGCTTTATGTACAATGGTGCGGGAGGGCTCTGAGCCCTCCCGCAGCCCCGGGACCACCACCTCCCGGGGCTTCTTTTTTATTAAAAACCTGTGTGGGGGCTCCAGCCCCCACACGCCCGGGACCACCACCTCCCCGGGGCACTAAGAAAAATTACAATGGGGGTCCGTTTTGGACCCCCAGAGCCCCGGGGACCACCACCTCCCGGGGCTGTGCACTGAATGGGAGGGGGCCGCGCGGCCCCCTCCTGGAGCCCTTGATGGCCCTGGGGACCACCACCCCCAGGGCCGGCTCCTGCAGTGTCCCGGGGTGCCTACCCCGGGACACTGCTGTTGCAATGACAGGACGGGAGCCTCGCGGCTCCCGTCCTGTCATTGCAAACTTGCTTTGGATATTGGAAGAGAGAGCAGGAAACCTGCTCTCTCTTCCAATATCCAAAGCCGATAGCTTTCCACATGGGGAGCTGCATCTTAGCAGCTCCCCATGTGTAAAGCAATGCCGGCTCCCGTAGGACACGGGGAGCCGGCGGGACTGTGGGGGGATTGGGGACCCCCACAGTCCCCAACGAGAGGGCCAGCCCCGGGGATGGGGTCCCCGGGGCAAGTAGTGGCCCGGGAGGGGGCCACGCGGCCCCCTCCCCAAAATTTTTTTTTTTTAAAAAACGATCGGGCCCGCAGGCCCCGCCCCTTCCTTCACCACTCTGCAAACGCGCCCTGGCGCGTTTGCAGAGGAGAACAATTCCCCTTGAATACTGGGGGTCCCTGGGGCCAACTAGCCCACCAGGAACCTCCAGTATGCGCCAGGGGCTGCCTTGCAGAGAGGTGTACAGAGGCCACGCCCCTTTTTACACCTCTCTGCAACGCAGCTCTATGGCGCTTTTGGAGGTATATGGTGGGCTAGTTGGACTCCGGGGACCCTCAGGATTCAAGGGGACTTAATCCCCCAACTTAAAACGCGCCACGGGCGCGTTTGCACAGTGGTGAAGGGAGGGCGGGGCTTGAGGTGACATGTGTGCAAACAGGCCCCGTGGCGCGTTTTAAGATGGGGAATTAAATCCCCTTCAATCCTGAGGGTCCCTGGGGCCAACTAGCCCAACAGGTACATCCAGAAAGCGCCACAGAGCTGCGTTGCAGAGAGGTGTAAAAGGGGTGTGGCCTCTCTACACGTCTCTGCAACGCAGCCCCTGGCGCATATTGGAGGTTCCTGGTGGTCTAGTTGGCCCCTAGGGACCCTCAGGATTCAAGGGAACTTAATCCCCCAACTTAAAACGCGCCACGGGGCGCGTTTGCAAAGATGTCACCTCAGGCCCCGCCCCCTCCCTTCACCATTGTGCAAATATTCCTCTAAAATCAGCCGAAATAGGAATTCCGATTTACTCACCTGTTATAAGGAGAGACCTCAGTGCTGTATCTTTCAGCCCAGTACTGGTCCTGAAAAGTAATTTTAACCGTACTTACCGGTAACTTGAATTTCCTTCATAGGCTAACATTGACTGGTTTCACTTGGAAATTCTTCTAAGTGTGGAGTTTTGGAACTTTAAAATATTCATCTAAAATCAGCCGAAATACGAATTCCGATTTACTCACCTGTTATAAGGAGAGACCTCAGTGCTGCATCTTTCAGCCCAGTACTGGTCCTGAAAAGTAATTTTAAGCGTACTTACCAGTAACTTGAATTTCCTTCCATAGGATATTATTGCCTGCTTTTTGCTGAAAAAGTTTCTAAGTGTTGATTTTTGAAACATACAAATATTCCTCTAAAATCAGCCGAAATACGAATTCCGATTTACTCACCTGTTATCAGGAGAGACCTCAGTGCTGCATCTTTCAGCCCAGTACTGATCCTGAAAAGTAATTTTAACTGTACTTACCGGTAACTTGAATTTCCTTCATAGGCTAACATTGACTGGTTTCACTTGGAAATTCTTCTAAGTGTGGAGTTTTGGAACTTTAAAATATTCCTCTAAAATCAGCCGAAATACGAATTCCGATTTACTCACCTGTTATCAGGAGAGACCTCAGTGCTGCATCTTTCAGCCCAGTACTGATCCTGAAAAGTAATTTTAACCGTACTTACCGGTAACTTGAATTTCCTTCATAGGCTAACATTGACTGGTTTCACTTGGAAATTCTTCTAAGTGTGGAGTTTTGGAACTTTAAAATATTCCTCTAAAATCAGCCGAAATACGAATTCCGATTTACTCACCTGTTATCAGGAGAGACCTCAGTGCTGCATCTTTCAGCCCAGTACTGATCCTGAAAAGTAATTTTAACCGTACTTACCGGTAACTTGAATTTCCTTCATAGGCTAACATTGACTGGTTTCACTTGGAAATTCTTCTAAGTGTTGATTTTTGAAACATACAAATATTCCTCTAAAAACAGCCGAAATCCGAATTCTGATTTACTCACCTGTTATCAGGAGAGACCTCAGTGCTGCATCTTTCAGCCCAGTACTGGTCCTGAAAAGTAATTTTAACCGTACTTACCAGTAACTTGAATTTCCTTCCATAGGCTAACATTGACTGGTTTCACTTGGAAATTCTTCTAAGTGTGGAGTTTTGGAACTTTAAAATATTCCTCTAAAATCAGCCGAAATACGAATTCCGATTTACTCACCTGTTATCAGGAGAGACCTCAGTGCTGCATGTTTCAGCCCAGTACTGATCCTCAAAAGTAATTTTAACCGTACTTACCGGTAACTTGAATTTCCTTCATAGGCTAACATTGACTGGTTTTCAGCAAAAAGTTTCAAAGTGTTGATTTTCACAAACTACAAATATTCCTTAAAAATCGCCTGTATGACTTAAACGCATTCTTTCAACTGTTTACAGGAGATGCACCAGTGCTGGATCCAGGATCCAACACTGAGTAAGAAAAAGTAACGATAACAGTTTTTACCTGCTAAGTGAATTTCCTTCCATAGGATAACATTGGTGATTCTAAGTTTCAAAGTGTCAACTTTTAAAATACAATAATATTCCTTAAAAATCACGACTGTAACCAAAACGCTTTTACTCAACTGTTTACAGGAGATGTACCAGGACTGAATCTAGGATCCAGTCCTGTGGTTACAAAAGTAATCCATAAAGTAACTAATTGCATTTAACTAGAAATTCACATTGAGCTGAATGTTGCATTGTGTTTGAAAATGTGTTGCCCATTGCAACAACTGTAACTACTGTACTTAAAAGTCTATTGCCTATCTGCAAAGTATTTAAACTAAAGTAATTCATTCTGAGAAAGTATTTTTTGTAATGTAATGTATAATGTAATTACAATGTAATTTGACAAATAAAATATGTAAAAAAAAATTGTTTCTAAAAATGTAGTAAATCAGTATGAAAAAAATTAATATAACAATTAATACATTTAAAAATTGTCATTTACAAAACCTTTGAAATTCACTGAAAAAACCGTAGGTTTCAGGCACGTTATAGTTAGAAATTAGCATTTAAAAAACCTTTGAAATTCACTGAAAAAACCATAGGTTTCAGACACGTTATAGTTACAAATTAGCATTTAAAAAACCTTTGAAATTCACTGAAAAAACCATAGGTTTCAGACACGTTATAGTTACAAATTAGCATTTAAAAAACCTTTGAAATTCACTGAAAAAACCATAGGTTTTAGGGACAGTTATAGTTACTTGGACATTGCACTCGTACAAAACCCGTGAAATTCCCCCGTTATAGTTAGTTCAGCTAACTATAACTCGCGCCCGCAATGCACTGCTGATGACGTCACATATTACATCACTCATGACATGGTCAGTGACATCACTGATGACATCACTGATGACATCTCAAATGACATCACTGATGACATCATCCACGTGATAATCTGATGCACCTCCTCACACCCTAATATAATCTTTGATACACCCACTCTAAATTACAGACTGCCATTCGCAAAACCATAGACACTCCAACACCAATAACTACATACCCACTCACTGATTCTTAGGTCTACACACACACATCCACTCACTCACCCGTACAGTCACTCATACTTACGGTCACTCAGTACAGGACTATCATATGCACTCTTACTCCTATATAGACACTCAAACAACGCCACTCATCCATAGAGATACTCACACACCTAGTCAGTCATGCAAATAATTAAACACACTGCCATTTACTCACCTATACAGTTATACACACACCAGCTCACTTACTCATACAAATAGTAGCACATTGTTACGCTCTTATACAATCACTGATACAAGCACACAATCATCCATACAGCCACTATCACAATCACTCACTCTTGCTTATAGCTATTTATATACTCCAACACACATATATACTGCCTTTCACATATGTAGTTACTCACACATGTACCACTGGGACATACATTCACTCACTAACACACTCTTACACACACTTACCCACCCATACAGTCTATCACAGATGCACTCTTGAAACCATCCACCCAGTGAATCACCCACTCACACATCTATGCACAGAGTTGCACACACCCCTCCCACACAAACACTCAGGCACCCATACAGATACTCAGACAAGCATTCAATAACTCATATAGAAAATCATTTAGCTATTCACAAACACATGCAGCCACTTACACAGCAACAGACAGACGGATACAGACATACACCCAGTTTAGTCACTAACCCATGCATTCAGTAAGATACGTTAAATCACTCACTTATAGAGTCAGTCACGCACCTACTAAATCATCCATACAGACACTTAGACACCCACTCATTCTTCAATACGTCTTTTCCTATATATTTTAAAAATATTTAAACTTTACAGAAACACACAGTCACTGGATGATGTCATCAGTGATGTCATTTGAGATGTCATCAGTGATGTCATCAGTGATGTCACTGACCATGTCATGAGTGATGTAATATGTGACGTCATCAGCAGTGCATTGCGGGGGCGCGAGTTATAGTTAGCTGAACTAACTATAACGGGGGAATTTCACGAGTTTTGTACGAGTGCATTGTCCAAGTAACTATAACTGTCCCTAAAACCTATGGTTTTTTCAGTGAATATATATATATATATATATATATATATATATATATATATATATATATATATATATATATATATATATATATATATATATATATATATATATATATATATATATATATATATATATATATAGGAGAGGATGTGGTCCGTCGGCTAGACTGCCGACTTTGGTGCTGGAAACCAGGGTTCGAGCCTCGGGGTCGCGTCCACATCCTGTGATTCTGGGCAAATCACTTAATCTCCCCGTGCCTGAATGTGTAATGTAAATACGGTGCTTGTGTAAAGCGCTCCAATACCTTAGAGTCGAGTTCGCGCTATATAAATATGCAACAACAAAAAATGAATAATGACCAAATGAAAAAATTCTATAAGGAAACAGAGGCTTCTGATTCTATGTCAGTCCACGGAGGCTCAGATTATGCTTCTCTTTACTTTACTGGCAAAAAACAGCAGCCAATGAAATCTTTAAACTGGCATACCCCGGAAGGACAACCCCCTCCATGGTATGCACCAATCACCAAACATATGTATCTATAAAATGTCCGTGACGTAACACCACTTCCTCTTTCTTTGCTGCTGCAGCAGCGAGTTAAGTGTTTTCCTTTTCATGTTTTATGCATGTGGTTTACTGAGTTTGCTGTGCGATTAATATTGCTGAATTCGCTTGTTTAACGCGCGGGTGTGCGCGCAACCCTTTGATGTTTATTTGCGGCGCTTCGGCGCTCGGTGTGGCATTTCTCCTTGCGGTGGAGTGGGAGCAGGACAGACGCGCGCTGCGCGCTTGAAGGGGCAGTTCCTCTTTCCATGCCACGCGGTCCGCGTATGCGCGAACGCCCGTATCGGAGATTTAATTGCCGATCGGGTTTTCGCGCATTCTGGACCGTTTTCTGCCTCTACCCTCAGTCCTTTGAACGCCCGACGGGGCGCAAAAACAAATTAAAGGCACTGCCTTAGGGGAAATAGGGGTGGCTCCCTCCACACTTGATTGTTGACTCACTGGACCAAGTTGGTTATATTAGTTAGTTGCAGGGTGAGTTAATACTAAATTCTAGGGACAGCTTAGTCAGGTTGCATTGGATTTCAGTGACACCCCTGGGCCTTTTCCCCCCCTGAAGTTCCTCCATACCTCCTAGTCTAAACGAGGGCGTATCAGTGGGCAGAGTATAATGAAGATGTGGAATTCGAAGAGGTGCCCTACTGATGGAGCAAGAACTCAGAATGAGACTTGCTCGTAAGCAATCCTCTCACAGTATTAATTTATTAAACTTTGTAATGTCTTTACTAACAAATGCTCGCATAAATACTATCCTAGAGAAGCTTGCTTATGTGTTTAAACTAATAAATAACGCTTGTCTAAATCTAAAATGGCCGCTACTGCGCGGGAATAAAAAATTTGCTAGCATTCGCGCCAAGAATTTTCAATTCTATTAAGGACACGGAGGCGAAGATTATGCTTTCTCTTTCTTTTACTGCAACAAACAGCAGCCAATAAGATCATTTATAACATAGTGAAACAAAACATTCCCAGAATGCTTAGCATAGATACACAACAACCATAGAGACTAGCCCTATATAACAGTCTTTACACCGTCACACTTCCTCTTTCTTTGCCCAACGAGCAGAGTACAAATTGAACATGAACAAGTCCAAATAAGATCCATAATGTATCCAAATCACTCTAGAATGCTGAAACAACAGGAACTGTGAAACTTGAATATGAAGGTCGTAGAGCACGACTTCCCTGAGGACCACCCGCTGGTCTATTCTCCCTTTTGGTCAGCGCCTGAAACAGAAAATTTGTACTCGTAATAATTGACATAGACCTGTAAACCAGGGAGGGTAAACATGGCATTATGAATCATAATATACATGTCACTGAGCGGGATAATCTTCGCCTCCGTGTCCTTAATAGAATTGAAAATTCTTGGCGCGAATGCTAGCAAATTTTTATTCTATTACAGGACCGGAGGTTTCAGATTATGCTAGTTTAACGCTTATCTAATACAACAGAAGCTACATCGCCCACAGGTTTGTAATAAAATTGTTTGAAATTGGAACTGGAAGACCAATCAGCAGCTTTCATGATATCCTGTATACTGGTACCAAGCATGAATGATTTCGAGGCCATAGCACCTCTGACTGAATGAGCTCCAAATAAGTCAGTGTCAATACCTGCTTCAGACATTACATATCTAAGCCACCTGGCAATAGTAGCGGAAGTAACAGGTTTGAAAGGTTTCTGTAAAGCAATTAGTAACCTGGAACAACCAGCTGGTCGAAGAGAACGTGTACATTCTTCATACACCTTGAGACATTTCACCACACAAAGTTTTTCATTCAAAGGAAAAGCATTATAATCAATAGATTTGGAAAAAGTTTTGGTACGAGCTGTAATAACAAAAGACGCCTTCAGGCGAAAATATTCTACCGTCCAAGTCTAGAACTCGAACATCAGAAACTCTGCGGCAAGCCGATAAACACAACAACATGGCTAATTTAGCTGATAATTGCTTTCGAGACAGTAAATCATTATTAGGCCAATTATCAAACAAATTCAAGACTTTAGAAACATCCCATAAAGAGGAATACTTAGCCTTAGGAGGGTTGGCTATGCGTATTCCTTTTAGAAGTTTGCACACCACCGGATGCATGCCCACGGGTCTGCCATCCAGATGGGTGTGGCCTGCTGAAATGGCGGAGCGAAAGTTATTCACTGATCTATAGGATAACCCATCGGCGGCTTTCTGGGAGAGAAAATTCACAACTTGAGAAATGTCTGCTTCCACGGGATCCAGGTGCTTCTCCAAGCACCAACCCAACCAAGCCTTCCAGGCGGAACAGTATCGTTTCCTGGTTGAAGGAGCCCGGGCTTGTTGGATAAAACCGGAAGCCTGCTCCGAAATTCCTGGCAACGACCATTGTTGCCGGAAAGCCTCCAGGCCATCAGGGATAGCTGCCCCGCCAGGACTAACGGGTGGAGCTCTCCCTGAGGGCCCTGGAGCATCGAGGGAAAAAACGGGAGACGAAGTGGGCAGTCGCATGCCATCTCCAGCAGGACTGGGAACCATGGTTGAGACTTCCAGATCGGGGTGACCAATACATTTCCACTTCCTGCCGAGATACTTGATTCGCTACTCTGGGAATCAAGATAAACGGAGGGAAAGCGTAGTGGAGACTTAGCGACCAATCTTGTGTGAATGCATCTGTCGCTCTCGCTAGGGGGTCTGGCCTCCAGCTGAAGGACTCCAGTTGATGGTTCAGTCTGGAGGCAAAGAGATCTACTTGTAACGGCCCCCACAGCGATTGAAGCTGGTGAAACAAGGACGGGTGAAGCTTCCAATCGCTGTAATCTTTGAGGTGGCGTGACTGCCAGTCTGCCACTGCATTGTCTCGTCCCGGAAGGTATTCCGCAATCACTGTTATCTGATGCGCTAGGCAATAATGCCAGAAATCCTTGGCAATCTCCGCCAACATCGGGGATCTGGTTCCCCCCAACTTGTTTATATAGCGCACAGCTGGTATATTGTCCATTCTCAATAGAATACAGCATGACACCTTCCTGGGAGAGAGAGTGCGAATTGCAAATGACCCTGCCAGGAGTTCGAGACAATTGATGTGCAATTCCAACTCCTGGAGAGACCATCTTCCCCCCGTGGTCACCTCCCCGCAGCGGGCTCCCCAACCCGACCTGCTGGCATCGGACTCTATGATCAGCTCCGAGCGAGATCCGAAGATCGCCCGACCGTTCCAAGCATCCACTTGAGTCAACCACCATTGAATCTCTGCCCGGGCTTCGTCCGTAAGAGGGACTTGATTCGAATAGGAAAGGCCCTTCTGAAGATGTTTGATCTTGAGACGCTGAAGGGCTCGATAATGTAGGGGCCCCGGAAAAATCGCCTGAATCGAGGAGGCTAACAGACCCACCAAGCGAGCGATCGCCCGTAAGGACATCAACTGCGTGTCTAGAGTCTTCCTCAATTCTCTCTTCAAATCCCTCAGCTTCTGTTTGGGTAACCTGAGCTGGGCTGAATGGGTATCGATTACAAACCCCAAGAATTCTAACGACTGCGTTGGAAGGAGGACCGATTTAGTTTTGTTCACGACAAACCCCAGACTCTCTAACAGCGTCATCGTTATCTGTAGGTGGAGAGCCGCTAGATGCGCTGAAGGGGCCATGATTAGAATGTCGTTGAGATACACTATTAGACGCATCCCCTGTTCCCGGAGATGTGATACCACCGTCTTCAGTAGTTTGGTGAAACACCACGGAGCCGAGGAAAGACCAAAAGGCAGGACCAAGTATTCCAGGCGTCTGCCGCGCCATTGAAATTGCAGGAACCTGCGATGAGGAGGGAAAATGGGAACCGTCAGATACGCGTCTTTGAGGTCGAGACGGACTAACCAATCTGCCTGCCTCAAGATGTCCGCTAGAAGATGGATCCCCTCCATCTTGAAATGGCGGTAAAGAACAAAACAATTGAACTCCTTTAGGTTCAGCACCAGCCGGAACCCGCCACCCCTCTTTTGGACCAGGAAGACGTTGCTGCAGAAACCCGCCGGTTCCCCATCCTCGCAATAGGCAACCGCGTGTTTCTCCAGCAACTCGTCTATTTCTTGATCTATAAAAAACTCGTCTTGTTGGGAAAAATACAGAGGGTTTGGAGGGACCTCTTGCTGGGGAGTCTGAAAGAAATCTATGTGAAAACCCTGCACTGTCTGAAGGACACAGGAGTCCTGAGTAATAACCTGCCAGTTGTGAAGGAAATGGCGAATTCGACCTCCCAGAGGGTATAGAGACAGAGACAGTGGACTCACCTGCTGTAATTTGCGGCTGGGCGTTTCCTCTATGACCACCTCGATGGAAGCGGCGGCGGGAGAAACGTCTTGTTGGATAGAACGTACCGCCTCTGGTGGGGTCTTGAAAGTCTCCTCGACCCCTGCCGTAACCCCCTCTGGAGGGACCTTGTTGGTATTGACGGCCTGGCGAGCGGCCCCTGCCTCGCCCGGCCCGTCCAAAAAGGCCAGCGTTGAACACCCTCTTGATGTTAGATTGGGCCTTGTCTAAGCTGGTGAAAGTACCCACGTATTTAGACACGTCTTTCACAAAACGGTCACGAATAATAAACCATCCGCCAAGGCACCGGGTTCCGCTGAGGCGAGCTCCGTCAAATTACTGTCCATGCGCATTAGGAGGGATTTCCTGCGCTCCGTGGAGATGGCGCAATTTGCGTTGCGTAGAAAACATATAGCGCGTTGCGTCCACCCAGCAAGGATATCAGGATCGACGGGCTCACCAGATTCTTTGGCCACGAGAGCTAGCTCTAGGATTTTGGATAAGGGGCCGATGGTGTCTAGTAATTTATCCTGGCACCCTTGCCAGGCCCGATCGATACCTTTCTTGGGGTCCTTCTGAAATTTCTTCAGGAAGGCCAACATGTTGGGGTCAATATCCGGGGTCTCCGTGACCTTGTCAGGCACATCTGGACGAGGACATTCCGACCGTAGCCGGTTCCGGACTTCCCTGTCAAAGCTACGTCGCAGGTTCTGATGAATATAGTCCGCCACCTCTGGAGGGGGGGCCCAATCGGAAGACCGCAAATGCACTATATCTTGGGGATTGAAATCAAAAGGGTTTGTAGGCTGGTACACAGGAGGAGACTGTTGGCGAACAGAGGCTTTTTTGGCCTTCTTATTCTTAGGAGACACAGTCTGTCCGGAGGAATCAGTGTCCGTACCAGTGTCGGTATCCGTGACCACCTTTGATGGCGTGGGCAGTGGGGTCGAGGACCCAGAATATGGATGATCCCTGGCAGAAGGAGGGGGTAGTTTAGAAAGGGTCTGCGCATGCGGCAAGTTGGGCGCTTTATTAGACTTAGACTTTCCTCCTGACGTGGAAGGATTCGCGTTATCCGGCTGAAGCAGCCCATGGCGTTTCGCGAAGTGTTCCAGTTGCGCTGTAATAGGTTTTAAAGCGGCCGCTAGCGCTTTGTTCACGGTCTTAGGGACCGCTACCGCCACCGCTTTAGCAACTGAATCTTGGACGGATGCATCCAAAGCATCCACGAGGTTGTCTTCTAAGAGGGAACCATGCTCCTCCTCGTAGTACCCATATTTATCTTCTTCAAAATAGGCCCAGTCTTCCATTCCCAACACACAGCTGGCGACACTGAAGACAAAATATAATTATGGGTCCCAAAGGGATTAATCAAGGGGGAGCAACCCTGGTGCAAACAGTAAGTAGGATAAAGAAGTGCTCCTCAGCAAAGCTGTAGTCCACAAAGTCAGCCCTAAGGCGTCACGAGCCACTCAAAATACACAAGCCTGCACTCAGCTTGGGGCCTGCCTTGTTCTCCAGCCCAGGGGAGGCGTCACTTAAGGGTACTCAGAAGAAAACAATCTGGAGCTCCGACGCGTGTTTGAATATGCGCGCGGATCGAGGATAAATGAAATTGGGCATCGCGTAGCCCAAAACTAGCCCAAAACGAGCCCAATTGGGCTACGCGACGTGAGGCTCGAGAGAAGTGCGGGCCCGTACGAGGGAAGGTGCCGCAGGCCGCAATAACAGCGGCGGTGAGCAGCGGAGGAGGAAAAACGAGGATCGAAAGGTGAGGGGCGCTATTACAACGAACCGCCACCTTCCGAGTGCCCGTAAGGACCGATGCAGCGCGACGCGCTGAAATATGTCACATGCGCAGAGCGCTCACACAAGGCAGCAATTAATAGCGAATCACACATAAAAGGCTGCAATAGTCACAGAGAATACCAATCACAATCAACTAGTAAGAGAAGGGCAAGAAAAGAATTTGAGCACTTAACTCTGTGAGGAGCAGCAAAGAAAGAGGAAGTGTGACGGTGTAAAGACTGTTATATAGGGCTAGTCTCTATGGTTGTTGTGTATCTATGCTAAGCATTCTGGGAATGTTTTGTTTCACTATGTTATAAATGATCTTATTGGCTGCTGTTTGTTGCAGTAAAAGAAAGAGAAAGCATAATCTGAAGCCTCCGGTCCTGTAATAGAATTTCATTGCGCATGCGCCCTGCAAGGCTGACCAGAGGAAGCGATGAAGTCAACTTGGAAGCCCTCCAAGGTCGCAAAGCCTGGTTCACAAGTTCATCTGAAATGTACCTGAAGTCGAAACAAATGTATACAAAATGTATTGCGGAATCAATGGGAAACGGGTGGGAAATAAAGCAAATGTATTAATTGTGATGGGCGGTATTTTAAAACAATGGGCTTAAAGAAACTGAACTAAATTGACATGGTGTGAGGATCAACCCCCTGTCCCCGTCCAATCAGAAGTAGTGAGCCCATATTTTTGAAACATTAATGGGAGGTACCTGGGTGTAGAAGGGTATAATAGGTATAGATTAGTTAATTAGAAAGGTCAGTCCGGCAAGAGAGCATTGCTACATTCATTGATCCAGACGCTGATGCAGAGCAGAATTAGGCTGATTCGCTGTCCAGAGAGGTCCTGAGGTGGGGGCGGCGGAATCTTAGAAGACGACCCGAGAGAAGCAAGGAGAAGTGAAGTATCAGAGAGGGGAACGACGCAGGCGTCGTTGATAGAGAGGTTACCTGTCCTGTCCTGAACCTGGTCCGGAGGTCTTTGGTCTTCATCCTTCTTCGGACCTATCTTTCCAACTCCTTGGCCAAGGGGTTTGGTTTCTCGCACCTTTAGGTAAATATAAACGCAACCTTTTAGTTGTGCTGCTGTCTCTATCTTCTTTCTGAGGAACCGTCATTGATCGATAATTGATTATTGTGCTTCATCCTTGATATACGATCAAGTATTATGTGGTTCTGTATTTTACTCTGCTAAAACTGTAGATAAACATTTTAAAACTTCCTGACTCAGTGATTATTTAGGAATTTATGAATTGTAATGAATGTCACTCATTTTAAACTTCCCAATTATCAAAGGGTCCATTGGTAAGTCATTACTCTTCAATCAGAAAAGTAATTGGTAGCAGGGATATTGATAAAGAGTACAACTGACCCACCAGCAGAAAATACTAGCGTAGTATGAATGAATGGGCCCAGGTGAGTATTCGGTGTATGAATGCTTGTTGCTAATAACCCGCTGGATCACTACGAGCACCAGATGGAGGAACAACTGGTTGAAGCCCTCGATTCCCACGTCCAGGGTTCAGTGAATAGGGTGTTGATTAAGGCCCTTCAGCCCTTTTCCGCAGCCCCTGCAGAATTACGGCAAGCGTAAATTCAAGGCTTCCCTTGGTGAACCTTCCCATCATCCCTCAGCTGAGGTGCTTGCCCGGATGGCAGCTAACGTTATTAATGACCATGGCTATGGAAGCTCCCTCCCGTCTGCCAGTTCCTCCCGGTTATACCAAGGGGACGATGATGATTCTTCTCCTGCCCTTCCGGACACCACTGATTCCGAACAAGTATCGGAAGCGCCTAAGAAGGCACCAAAGAAGAAGCGCAAGGTGCCCAAAGAGACCGTTCCTCCCCCCAATAGAAAGAACCAAAATTTTGATCCCAAAAATATTGTGCACCCACGGTCCAGCGAATGGGTGCCGTGTGTGGAAATAGCACACTATGTCCAAGAGAATTTACGTCAGGGCTTCGAGCGAGAAGTTCGCGCCACGCTGAGATCGGAATACCCCAGGCCGGCCCTGCTAGGCAAGGTAGCGGACACTCCTGAGTTGGACCCCAACATGGCCACCTTTCTCAAGAAGTTCTCGAAAGACCCCAAGAAAGGCTTGGACCGAGCATGGAGAGGCTGTCAGGATAAACTCCTTGACGTGTCAGGACCTCTCACGAAGTTTCTGGACGCTGCAGTACAGGCCAAAGACTCCAACACTCCCTTGGATGCGTCGGAGATTCTAGAGTGGGCGCAGAGAGCCCTTTGCTTTTTAGGTAACGCTAATTGTGCGTTATCCACTGAGCGGCGGCGCTCTTTCCTTATGCGCATTGATCCGCAACTGACGGACATGGCCTCGACAGAGGCGGGTACCCTGGCGAACGGGTTACTCTTTGGAGATAAGTTCGTTAAAGAGTTAGGTAAATATGTGGCCACTTTCTCAGCACTCGACAAGGCCCAGAACAACATTAAAAAAGTCTTCCATGCTGGCCTTTTTACCAGGGCCAGACGCTTCAGGGGTCGAGCGGCCGGCCGTGGATTCAATCAGACCTCGAGAGGATCAGAGCAGAGAGGACGTGGTGGACCACAAAGGTCCAACTTTTACCCCACCAGGAATCGTGGGGGTAGAGGCAGGGGCCAGAAGAGAGGATACAGAGGTCACAACAACGACAGAGACAACTCATATTCAGGTAAATGTGATTCACTGGGGAGATGTCAAGGTGGGGGGTCGGATTGCTGGGTTTGTTCACAAGTGGAGAACCCTGACTGGCGACCCTTGGATACTTCAAACGGTTCAAGGTTTTCAGATAGACTTTTACGACACTCCCCGACAGACACGCGCACCTCTTCCACTTCGTTTTTCCCATGTAGAGAGGTCTTTCATAGACAGCGAAGTTGCTTCCCTGATGCAGAAGGGAGCTATTGTGCGAACTACGCCACACGCTCACGGCTTCACCAGCACAGTGTTTCTCGTCCCCAAAAAAGACCAGGGTTTTCGGCTGGTGTTAAACCTCAAAGAGTTCAACTCCTGGGTTGTGTATCGCCACTTCAAGATGGAGGGCATACACTTACTGCAAGACCTACTACTAGAAGGGGATTGGATGGTGCGGCTCGATCTAAAAGATGCCTATTTGGCGGTCCCTATTTTTCCACCGCACAGGAGGTTCCTTCAGTTTCAATGGGGAGGCGCATGGTACGAATATGCCGCCCTGCCATTCGGACTCTCGTCCGCCCCTTGGTGTTTCACCAAGCTCCTCAAACCAGTAGTTCAGTTTTTGAGAGAGCGGGGGGTCAGGCTCATTATCTATTTAGACGATATCCTGATAATGGCTCAGAGTATCACTACAGTTCTTCGTCATCTAGCGTGGATGACTCAGCTCCTTCAGGAGTTAGGGTTCATCATCAATATAGACAAATCTGTCATGACTCCGTCACAGTCAATGGAGTTCCTGGGGTTCCAGGTGGATTCGGTCTCTGCTCAACTATTGTTACCTCTCAAGAAACGAATTGCCATCAAGAAAGAGTTGAGGAGAGCGTTGACCTCTCAGACCATATCGTTATGGTCGTTGGCCAGACTGGTGGGCCTGCTAGCCTCGTCCATTGAGGCTATTTTCCCGGGTCCCCTTCACTACAGGGCACTCCAGAGGCTGAAAATTCTTCACCTACGCAAGGGTCTGACTTACACAGAACAGATTCTGATAACGCAGGAGGCCAGATTTCATGGTGGTTAGAGCACATGGACGCCTGGAATGGCAAGGTCATTTTCGCTTCAACCCCAGAGATTGTGATCGAATCGGATGCCAGCAGATGGGGCTGGGGAGCCAGGTGTGGGACGGTGGAGACGGGGGGCCGTTGGTCCCAGGAGGAGTTGAGTCTCCACATAAATTGTCTGGAGCTCTTGGCGGGTTCATTTGCAATTCGAACCCTGTCGCCACACAAAGCGAGTTGTTGCGTACTGCTCCGCATGGACAATGTCTCAGCAGTACGGTATATCAATCGACTGGGGGGTACGAGGTCCCGATGACTAGCGGAGATAGCCAAGGATTTCTGGCATTATTGCCTTCTACATAACATTTCGGTGCAAGCGGAGTATATTCCGGGCTGCACCAACGTGGTGGCGGACTGGAACTCCCGTTTTCTTCGGGATTTCAGCGATTGGCGTCTTCATCCCAGGATTTTCCATCAGCTCAACGACAGGTGGGGCCCGTGCACGATAGATCTTTTTGCCTCCAGGCTCAATACGCAACTACCTCAGTTTTACAGTTGGCGGCTGGATCCTCTAGCGAGCAACTCGGACGCCTTTCTTCAGTCGTGGACGACGGGTATGCTGTATGCATTTCCCCCGTTCGCCATGATACAGAGAACATTGGCTCAGATCCGCAGACAGGGTGCGGAAGTGATATTGATATCCCCGTGTTGGAGAGCACAAGCGTGGTTCCCAGCGGCGATGGCCCTATCGTGTGCATCCCCAGTACGTCTGCAGTCCTTCCCGGAGATTCTGACGGACCCTCTGGGTCAGTCTCATCCACTTATACTTCAAGGTCTGTTGTCCCTCATGGCGTGGAGACTTTCCGGAGACGCTGGCAAATGCCAGGAGTTTCGGAAGACACTTTGTTTTTCCTGTCCCAATCCTGGGCACCTGCTACACACAAACGATATGAGTCAGCTTGGCGCAAGTGGGTTAGTTGGTGTACTGCACGACAGAGGGATCCCCTGGGATCCGGTATCTATTTGATTGTTAATTTCCTGTGCGAGAAATGGAAGTACAGGTTTAGCTTATAGGACGATTAATAATTTCAGATCAGCAATTTCGGCGGGTCATCCCCACGTGGATGGTAAGCCTGTGGGAGAACATCCATTGGTTTGCAAAGTGGTGCGAGGTATCAGGTTGGTAAATCCTCCCAAACCCTGTTAGTCCAGCTTGTGGGATGTGAATGTGGTATTACGTTTTCTTCGGAACTGGCCGGCGAATGAGGGTCTCTCACGTAAGCAGTTATCGGCCAAGTTGACATTATTGTTATGTTTAATATCATGCAGACGCGTTTCTGACGTTCGCGCTTTGGGCATAGCAGGTAGAGTTTTCATTCCTTCGGGGGTGTCGTTTACTATCTCTAAACGTACTAAAACCAATACTAAATGTATTTCTTGCCCTGCATTTCCACATCATAGTAAGTTATGTGTTGTTCAATGTTTGAAGTGCTATGAAGATTGTACACGAGAGTTTAGAACTGATGTGGCAGGACAGTTGTTGATTTCTTTACAGAAACCTTTCTGCCCAGTCACTGCCGCAACTTTAGCCAGATGGGTCACTTTGTTGTTGCAGTTGGCAGGTATTGATACTTTGGCCTTTGGTGCTTATTCAGTCAGAGGGGCTATGGCCTCTAAGGCCCTGGCTACAGGTTCGCGTTTAGAAGACATCATGACTGCGGCAGATTGGTCTTCTGATTCTACTTTCAAAACGTTTTATCATAAGCCAATTATAGATGTTGCTACTAATGTGGTGGGTCAACTTTAAACTAGCATAATCTGAGCCTCCGTGGACTGACATAGAATAAAAAAAATTCTAGCTATCGCGACAAAGAATTTTCAATTCTATTAAGGACACGGAGGCGAGGATTATCCCACCCTTGAAACTGTATGTTTTGGTATAAACTATGAATTGATGATTCTATGGAAATGATAATATGTAATGTAATGGTTTCTTCCCGCCCTTGTTATATTTGGACATGCAGTCTGTGAATGGTATATTACGACATATATTCTCTTTTAGGAGAACAGAGTAAGCCGACTTAAGAGGTCGATGGTGTTCAATGTCAAGGCCGACAGATGAAGTTCCTGTGGTTGCAGTTCGGATTCCTGTTGAGGGCGGAATCGGCGGAATTCAATGTTCGACGGTCAAGGTTACGGACTGTGTTGAAAAGTTATTCGCAAAGAACGAGGAAGTGGTGTTACGTCACGGACATTTTATAGATACATATGTTTGGTGATTGGTGCATACTATGGAGGGGTTGTCCTTCCGGGGTATGCCAGTTTAAAGTTTTCATTGGCTGCTGTTTTGGCAGTAAAGTAAAGAGAAGCATAATCCTCACCTCCGTGTCCTTAATAGAATTGAAAATTCTTTGTCGCGATAGCTAGAATTTTTTTTATTCTATTACAGGACCGGAGCCTTCAGATTATGCTGTCTCTTTCTTCACTATTTATTTTACAGCAGCCAATGAAAATCAGTTAAACATTGTACATACATTTCCCATTATGCAATGGGGCAATCCAATAACCATAGAGACTATGCTCTATATATGTAACCACACACACGGGCCCCTCTTTCTTTGCTGTTTGCAGCCGAGTTAAGTGCCATTTCTTTATCTCTCTTCTACTACTGAGTTTTTGGTTACTCTGACTGTTGATATACTGTAATTGCTTGTTTGTTATATGCTGCGATTGCGCTTATGCGCGGAAGTCTTGTATGTGTTTTTCACGATCGGGTGGAGGCGAGCGCGTTTCCCAGCGTTTTTCCCGCTTTGTGCCTCACCTCCACCAGACTCGCTGACCCTGATCCCCTTCAGCACGGCACTTCGTGCGCATTTATTCCATTGCGGAGGCCTCCCTGATCGGGCCCGCGTGAAGTACTTGAGCCAGGCAGTCGCGTAGCCCAATTGGGCTTCTTTTGGGCTCCCTTTGGGCTACGCAACGCCCAATTAGCGTTCCTCCTCGCTCCACGCTCATTTTCAAGCGGAGCTTTCATGCAGGATTGATTTCTCTTCCCTGTACTTCGGACGCCCTTCCAGGTAGGGTGACCAACCGTCCGTAAATTTCACGGACCGTCCGTCATTTTGGTGTGATGTCCGTTGTCCGTAATCATTCCTTTTACGGACGCCTTTTGTCCGTAATTTTGAACATTAATTACAGCGAGCTGTGCTGTTCCCCTGCGAGAAGCCCCAAGAGATTAAAAGTTCTCAGGGGCCAGCTCGCACTTCTCTGTTGAACTCCAGAGGCTGCAGCAGCCCCTCCCTGAGCTCTCACAGACTGTGGGCAGGCCCATTGTCATTCCGACTGAGGCTGATTATCCCCTTTCGAATGACAATGCCCCGCCCACCCCCCTCTGCCTTTAGCATATCATGTGCCAGTGAGATGTAGTTGGTGATTACAGAGGAGCTTTCCCCAAACAGAGTACTGTGGGGAACTTGCCGCCTTGTGTAATTTGTCAATGTTGTACACAGAGTGAACAGGCCAGGAGCAGTGACGGGACAGAAGAGGTGACAGGAAAGGAGAGGTGATGGGGCAGGAGAGGTGACAGGGCAGGAGAGGTGACGGGGCAGGAGAAGTGACAGGGCAGGAGAGGTGACGGGGCAGGAGCAGTGACGGGACAGGAGAGGCGACAGGAAAGGAGAGGTGATGGGGCATGAGAGGTGACAGGGCAGGAGAAGAGACGGGCCAGGAGAAGTGACGGGGCAGGAGCGGTGATTAGGCATGAGCAGGAGCAGTGAAGGGACAGGAGCTGTGAACGGACAGGAGCAGTGAACGGACAGGAGCAGTGAACTGGGCAGGAGAAGTGATGGGACAGGAGAAGTGATGGGGCAGGAGCGGTGATCGGGCATGAGCAGGAGTGCTGACCGGACAGGAGCGGTGACGGGGCAGAAAAAGCGACGGGGCAGGAAAAGTGACGGGGCAGGAAAAGTGATGGGGCAGGAGCAGTGACGGGACAGGAGAGGCAACAGGAAAGGAGAGGTGATGGGGCAGGAGAGGTGACCGGGCAGGAGAGGTGACCAGGCAGGAGAAGTGTCGGGCAGGAGAAGTGACGGGCAGGAGAGGTGACGGGGCAGGAGAGGTGACGGTGCAGGAGAGGTGACGGGGCAGGAGAGGTGACGGGGCAGGAGAGGTGATGGGGCAGGAGAAGTGACGAAGCAGGAGAAGTGACGGGGCAGGAGCGGTGATTAGGCATGAGCAGGAGCGGTAACCGGGCAGGAGCGGTGAACGGGCAGGATCAGTGAACTGGTCAGGAGACATGACAGGGCAGGAGAAATGACGGGGCAGGAGAAGTGACGGGGCAGGAGAAGTGACGGGGCAGGAAAAGTGACGGGGCAGGAGAAGTGACGGGGCAAGAGAGGCGACGGGGCAAGAGAGGTGACGGGGCAGGAGAGGCGACAGGGATGGAGGGGCGACAGGGATGGAGAGGTGACGGGGCAGGAGAGGTGACGGGGCAGTAGAGGTGACGGGGCAGGAGAAGTGACGGGGCAGGAGAAGTGACGGGCAGGAGAGGTGACGGGGCAGGAGAGGTGACGGGGCAGGAGAGGTGACTGGGCAGGAGAAGTGACGGGGCAGGAGCGGTGATCAGGCATGAGCAGGAGCGGGAACCGGGCAGGATCGGTGAACGGATAGGAGCAGTGAATGGGGCAGGAGAAGTGACGGGGCAGGAGAAGTGACGGGGAAGGAGAGGTGACGGGCAGGAGAAGTGACGGGGCAGGAGAAGTGACGGGGATGGAGAGGTGACGGGGATGGAGAGGTGACGGGGATGGAGAGGTGACGGTCAGGAGAAGTGACGGGGCAGGAGAAGTGACTGGGCAGGAGTGATGACGGGGCAGGAGTGGTGATGGGACAGGAGTGGTGATGGGGCAGGAGTGGTGATGGGGCAGGAGAGGTGACTTGGCAGGAGAGGTGACTGGGCAGGAGAGGTGACAGGGCAGGAGCAGTGATTAGGCATGAGCAGGAGCAGTGACCGGGCAGGAGCGGTGAACGGACAGGAGCGGTGAACAGACAGGAGCGGTGAACGGACAGGAGCAGTGAACGGACAAGGAGAAGTGACGGGGCAGCAGAAGTGACGGGGCAGCAGAAGTGAGGAGGCAGGAGCGGTGATCGAGCATGAGCAGGAGCACTGACTGGACAGGAGCAGTGAAAGGGCAGGAGAAGTGACGGGGCAGGAGAAGTGACGGGGCAGGAGCAGTGATTAGGCATGAGCAGGAGCGGTGAACAGGCAGGAGCAGTGAACGGGCAGGAGCAGTGAACGGGCAGGAGCAGTGACGGGGCAGGGGAAATTAAAGGGAAGGAGCGGTGGTGGGGTAGGAGAAGTGACTGGGCAAGAGAAAGTGACAGGGCAGGAGTAGTGACTTGTACTTATGTTCCTTGCCTATTTATTTATACACTATTGCATGACATCCACTGATGTGTCTACAAAGCATACCCGTTGTCCCGAATTTTTGTCCTGAATTTTGACCTCCTGTCCTGAATTTTTGCCCTGAATTTTGACCCTTTGTTCTGAATTTTTACACTCACCATCCTGAATTTGCGCTCATGCCAGTTGGCCACCCTACTTCCAGGCTGGAAGAATAGGGAAGGCCCTAGCCGGGTGCAGGCTGGTATAACGTTTTGGCTCATTTACGTCCTCTTGAGGGCTGCAATAACTTGTTGATTACAGCTGGGCTGAGGAGCTGGACTTATAGTCATAATTGTTGCACAAAGGGTGGCTCCCCCTTTATCTAATTCCCCTGGAATTATGACTTGGCTGGTCTAATACAGTTTTTTACCTTCAAGTAATTGAACCTTAAGCATTTTTACAATGCAAGAGTGGGCCTCGTTTGAGGAGGAGGAATATGGTTTTTATGAAGAGGAGCACGGTCCCGCTTTAGAGGATAATTTAGTCGATGCCCTCGATGCATCTGTTCAACAATCCGTGAACAGGGCCATTGAGACTGCGGTTCCCCAGACTGTAAATAAGGCTCTGGCGGCCGCCCTCAAGCCCATTACAGCTCAGTTGGAGAGCTTTGCTAAGCGACACGGTTTTCAACCCTCTGAACCCTCAGGGTCCTGGCTGCACACCTCAGATGGGGCGAAACAGTCTAAAGCCAAGTCATCGACATGGCCACATGCGCAGGCCTTGGCTCAACTTCCTCCAGCTAAACAGAGGATCATCATTATTCAGTGCCCTCAACCACTCCGACACCGAGTAAAACTTACAATACGGACACCACTACCGATACAGACTCCGCAGATGCCACCTCCCCTCCTAAAAAGAGGAAGGCGAAGAGGGCACATCTAGATTCTCAGGCTGCCTCCCTCCAAGCCTCAACACCTTTTGATTTTAACCCTGTGGACATTGTCCACCCGAGGTCCTCAGATTGGGCTCCCGCCCCTGAGGTTGCAGACTACTTCCACCAAAATCTGAGGAAGCATTTTGATAAAGACGTGCGGAACAGGCTTAGGTCGGAATGTCCACGCCCAGATAATCCGGATCGGGTGGCGGATACTCCGGACATTGACCCCAATAATTTGGCTTTTCTAAAAAAGTTCGCCAAAGATCCTAAGAGGGGCATCGACCGCGCTTGGCGGGAATGCCAAGATAAACTTTTAGACGTTACAGGCCCGTTGGCGAAGATTCTTGAGATGGCGTTGGTAGCCAAAGACTCTGGCTCTCCCATCGACCCAGACATATTGGCGGGATGGACGCAGCGTGCCATCTGTTTCTTAGGAAACGCCAACTGTGCCATATCAGCGGAGAGGAGAAAATCGTTGCTTATGCGTATGTATAGCAACCTCACCGAGTTGGCTACCGCTGAAGCAGGCCCCCTAGCCGAAGGGCTCCTTTTTGGCTACAAATTTGTGAAGGACGTGTTCAAAATACGTGGGCCCATTCACCTCCCTGGATAAGGCCCAGTCAAACATAAAACGAGTTTTCCAGCAAGGCCTTTTTGGACGGGCCGGGCGAGGCAGGGGCTGCTCGCCAGGCCGTCAGTACTATCAGGGCCCTCCCAGAGGAGGCTATGGTCGTGGTAGAGGAGATTGGCAGGACACTACCAGAGGTGGTACCTTCTACCCGACTAGAAGATTCTCCCGGCGCAGATATCAAAGAGGCAGACAGAGAGGGAACTTCCAGCCTCAGATTACCTCAGGTAAGGGCTCTAATTCTTCCGTCTTATCCTCTCGGGGGTCGTATTTGTCATTTTGTACACAATTGGGCTCAAATTACACAAGACGCCTGGGTCTTACAAACCGTTCAGGGTTTTGAAATAGAGTTTTTCCAGTCTCCTACGCAATACTTCCTTCCACCCCCGTTGGTTTTTTCCCAACAAGAAGAAATTTTTATAGAGCAAGAAATAACAGAATTGCTGGAGAAGCATGCGGTAGCTTACTGCGATGCCAAGGCAGAGGGCTTTTGCAGCAATGTCTTCCTAGTACAAAAGAGGGGCAGTGGTTACAGACTGGTACTAAACCTGAAAACTTTCAATCATTTCGTTCTCTACCGACACTTCAAAATGGAAGGAATACATCTGCTGACGGATCTTTTGAGACAAGGAGATTGGATGGTCCGTTTGGACCTCAAGGATGCTTACCTCACGGTGCCCATCTTCCCTCCGCACCAACGTTTCTTACAGTTCAGGTGGCGAGACTGATGGCTGGAATATTTGGTCCTTCCTTTCGGTCTTTCCTCGGCACCTTGGTGCTTCACCAAGCTGATGAAACCGGTGACTGCCCACCTCAGAGAGCGGGGTATTTGTCTTATAATTTATCTAGACGACATACTCATCATGGCCCCGTCGGCTATCCTAGCAGTCCAGCACCTTCAAATCACGGTACAGCTTCTGGAGAATCTGGGTTTCAGAATCAATTCAACCAAGTCAGTCCTATCTCCCACTCAGTCGATAGAGTTTCTGGGTTTTGTAATCGACTCTCAGACTGCTCAACTGCAACTGCCCAAGTCCAAGTTAAGGGATCTGAAGAAGGAGCTCAAAGTAACACTAACCAGGCAAGTAATGTCGCTGCGGGCTATTGCTCGTTTGGTGGGACTACTTGCATCCTCAATTCAAGCAATTTTTCCGGGGCCATTGCATTATCGGGCCCTACAATGCTTGAAGATTCCACACTTGCTGAAAGGTCTTTCCTACTTCGACCAGGTTCCCCTCACGAACGAGGTGAAGGAGGAGCTCAATTGGTGGCTGACACATGAAGATGCTTGGAATGGCCGAGCGATCTTCGGCTCTCGCCCGGAAGTGGTGATAGAGTCTGATGCCAGCCGGTGGGGCTGGGGAGCTAGATAGCCACAGGGGGCAGATGGTCTCTCCAAGAATTGGCTTTGCACATCAACTGCCTCGAGCTCCTAGCGGGGTCGTTCGCGATCCGCTCTCTCTCACCCAAGAAGGTCTCCTGTTGCATCCTTCTGAGGATGGACAATGTTTCGGCGGTGAGGTACATAAACAAATTAGGGGGGACGAGATCACCCATGCTAGCCGAGATAGCCAAAGATTTTTGGCATTATTGCCTAGCCCACCAGATTACAGTGATAGCGGAATATCTTCCGGGGCAGGACAATACAATAGCGGATTGGAATTCCCGTCACTTGACAGATTACAGCGACTGGCACTCCATCCTTTTCTTTTTCAAATGATTCAGGAGATGTGGGGTCCTTGCTCAATAGATCTATTTGCCTCCAGACTCAATCGCCAACTAGAGTAGTTTTTCAGTTGGAGGCCGGACCCTCTGGCGAAAGCCACGGATGCATTCACACAGAATTGGTCGAAGTCCTTGAATTATGCGTTTCCCCCTTCGCTCTGATTCCCAGAGTAGCGAACCAGATTGTCCTTCAACAAGCGGAACTTGTCCTGGTCACACCGGTGTGGAAGTCGCAGCCGTGGTTTCTGGTTCTTCTGGAGCTAACCTGCGACTTCCCGCTTCCCCTTCCATGGTCTCAGACGATGCTCCAGGGCCCTCAGGGAGAACTGCACCCATTAGTGTTAGCGGGGCAGTTGTCCCTGATGGCCTGGAGGCTTTCAGACAACAGTTGTTGCCAGGGATTTCAAAAGAGGCTTCCGGTTTCATCCAGCAAGCCTGGGCTCCTTCTACCAGGAAGCGTTACTCCTCAGCATGGCGAGCATGGCTGGGTTGGTGCCTGGAGAAACAGGTGGATCCCGTGGAAGCAGACCTCTCACAGGTCGTAAATCTTTTATCCAAGAAGGCCTCGGAGGGCCTCTCCTACAGATCGGTTAACAACTTCAGGTCCGCTATCTCAGCGGGACATATGCAAATTGACGGTAAACCGGTAGGTATGCATCCGGTTATATGTAAACTCCTCAAAGGGATACGTGTGGCGAATCCCCCTAAGGCTAAGTATTCTGCATTATGGGATGTTTCTAAAGTGTTAACTTTATTTGATAACTGGCCTTGTAACGAGGAACTTTCGAGAAAACAATTGTCGGCCAAGCTAGCCATGCTCCTTTGTTTGTCTGCTTGCCGAAGGGTCTCTGATATCAGAGCTCTGGACTTAACAGGTAGAGTGTTTTCCCCAGAAGGGGTCTCCTTTTCGATTTCTGCTAGGACAAAGACATTTTCACGTTCCATTGAATACCATGCTTTTCCTGTTAATGACAAATTGTGTGTTGTAAAATGCTTGAAAGCTTATTAACAATGTACCCAAGCGCTTAGACCGGTTGGTTGTTCTACTTTGTTAATTGCTGTGCAGAAACCGTCTAAACCTGTTACGTCTGCGACTATTGCCAGATGGCTCAGATATATAATGCAGGAGGCTGGTATTGACACTGGGCTCCTTGGGGCCCATTCAGTGAGAGGGGCTTTGGCCTCCAAATCTTATATGTTAGGCACCAGTTTACAGGATATAATGAAAGCAGCTGATTGGTCATCTGACTCTACTTTTAGGCAGTTTTATTATAAACCTGTGGGCGATGTAGCTTCTGTTGTATTGGTAAAGCGTTGAACTAGCATAATCTGAAACCTCCGGTCCTGTAATAGAATATAAAATTAGCTAGCATTCGCGCCAAGATTTTTCAATTCTATTAAGGACACGGAGGCGAGGATTATCCCGCCCAATGTATATGTTTTTCATATTCATGATTGTTATTGACTACCCGCCCAGACACTTTTGCTTACCATGGTTATTACGATTTGCGAATTTCTGTTTCAGGGGCGGAGCAGAAAGGTGATCAATAAACATCTACTCGTTTGCAAGTTTGGATGGCGTGCTGCGCACCCTTCAGTCACATGGATGTCGGTGGCTCTGACATGAGGATTTATGTTCTGTGTTTCTACCAGTTCTTGATGGACATATGTTCGGTTTAATTGGACAGTGTTTGTTCACGGCAAAGAAAGAGGAAGTGCCCGTGTGTGTGGTTACATATATAGAGCATAGTCTCTATGGTTATTGGCTTGCCCCATTGCATCATGGGAAATGTTGTATGTAAAATGTTTAACTGATTTTCATTGGCTGCTGTAAAATAAACAGTGAAGAAAGAGACAGCATAATCCTCGCCTCCGTGTCTTTAATAGAATTGAAATTTCTTGGCGCGAATGCTAGCTAATTTTGTATTCAATTGCAGGACCGGAGGCTTATGATTATTGTGAGAAGTTGGCCTGGCATATGCTGTCCACTAGTTATAGTGGGCACCTTGCACCAGTCCAAACGACCCTTATTGATGATAGGTTTAAAGACAACCTTTATTGAAAGCTATCCTAGTGGTAGCTATGGAGAGCAGCCTTCAGGCTAAATCTTGAAGGAATGTAAAGCAGCTTGGTTTACCAGATTATAACCTATTGAATGACCAAATGAAAGGAGAACCACACAAGATATATATAAAATATATGTATTTATTTCTAAACACTCACTACTAATCTCTTTATGAGATTAGAGTTCAAGATACACAATATCACAGTATAAAAACGACAGTAAATAGCACAATATACACTGGGCCCCTGGGGGACCAAACCATATATTAAGAAAGTGGTATAAGAACCACGACTTGACTAGACACAGTGCCTAGAGCACGTAGAATCGCTGGGACCCCAAGGAACCACCCAAGGTAGTGACACAGGAGACCCACGGGGACGTGTGCAGTGTGAGAACACAGCCACGAGCGCCGTAGGATTCTATGAGGAAAGTCGCGGTTGGAATTTTAAAGCAAAAGGACACTTAGAAGAGGACTTTGAGCAAACCCCTTTAGACTTAAGGGGTTCTAGGGCCAACACCCACGGGAGCACCGTAGTACTCGAGTTACCTCACCCAGGAAGCCGGGTGCATAGGTGTCAAAGGGTGTCGGGAATCGTCGTTGATTTCAATGGCGATCTGCTGCAAAGTGCTGCTGCCGTGAAGGAGAAAAGTGTCCGGTGTGATCCAAGCCTGGATCGAAGATGTGAAGAACCTGAAAGCAGAGGGGACAGAGTCTGGGTCACTAGCCAGTGACCAGGAGCGGAGCAATCGAATGCCCACCGATGTCGGGTGCTTCAGGTGCGAAGAGATGCAGCTTGACTCTGCAGCCACGGTGTCCCGGAGATGTCAAGGACAACTAGGAGCCGGATTCGAGCTGTCCCACAAAGGATGTTGAGTGCTAGGGTGTCGGTGCTCGGAATGAACACAACAAGCCTTGGCAACAGCAACCCACGCAGAAAGAGAAAAGATGCTTCTGTGCGGACCAGCAAGGTCCTGGGAACTCCCCAAGCGATGGAGAGTCAGGGCACCTCTGGAGCAACCAGGGAAGCTCAATCAAAGTTAGAGTTGCCTTCTTGGGGACCCTCAGGTCAACGGACCAGGGATCGCGAAGGGACCTCGAGAGGAATCACAAAATGGCGGCCCACAGAACACTCGTGGAGTGTAGGCCTGCAATCTTTGGTGTGATCACTGCTCGGGGTCAGGGCTACAAGTAACCCAAAGCTCAGCCTCAGGGGTTGCCGGAAAGCTGATGCTTCTGCAAATGGACGTGGTGCCCAGGGGTTCGGGTTGCACGGTCACCACGAGGGATACGGGCCTCAGGCTTGCTGTGGGTACAGATCGACCTCTAAGACCTCAGAAAACCCAACTCCTGTGTGGCAATATTCTTCGGAGTCCGTCGGAGCTTCGGAGATGCCAACCGGTCAGTTGCGTTAAAGGTGCCTGCCTTGCAGGGGAGTAACTCCTTTACTCCAAGGGAGATTCTTCAGTCATCCAGCGTAGTGCAGATCGTCGAGGTACTTGGTTTCTGTGTCAGAGTTTAGTCCAGGTATAATCTAAAGTCCTGTAGTCAGGGGTTCCTACTTTATACCCAAGGAAGGGGTGGGACAAACTCTGGGGACCCACCTATGGGAGGGTCAGGAAAGAGGGATGGGTACACCCATTTCCTTTGTCCAGTTTCGCGCCAGAGCAGGGGCTGAGTGCCCCTGCAACCGGTTTGAGCTGGACTATGCACAGGGACACCAAATGTGCCCCCAGTGCAGACTTCAAAGCACTCTTGGAGTGCACCCTCCCAGCCCCAATACACTAAAGCCTGTCTGGGAGGTGGTCACACCTCCCTGTGACAGGAAACCTATTGTCCAGGCCTCCCCTGCCGGAGTTTCATCCAGCAGCAGGAGGGCAGGCTCGTGTCTGTGGCTGCAGCATCCATTTTGTGATGCCAGGGTTCTGTTAAGCTGGTACCGGGTGTACCGGTGGTGCCATGTTTCTCCCTCTAGAAGGGAGGAATCATACCTCCCACCCCAGTACTGGGGTGGAGGTATGATTCCAAGGTGTTTGACACCAAACACGACATGTTTCCATGCAGCCATTCTCAAGTTAGCATTTACCGCGAGGTTATAATGCACTTAAGAGTATATGGTCTGGCTGCATCACAAACAACCCTGGAATGAAGATTCAAAAGCTGCAGAGGGGCTCTGCTCATGCATGAGCACCCTCTCACATGAAACCCAGCACCCTGCCTTCAGGTTTGTTAAGGCCTGCCATTGGGGTGACTGATAGGTTTACATGTGCAGTGATATGGAGAGATATAGGGAACCTATATCTCAGTAAGGGGTGCATACACCACCTTACACAGGCTGCTGTAGCAGACCTGTTGTGTCATTTTGGATGGCCTCTCAGGGGTGGCATAATACATGCTGCAGCCCCTGGGAGGCCTCTGGGGCACGTATGCCCTGGGTACATAGTATACCATATACTAGGGACTTATAAGGGTACCCCAGAATCCAATCTGGAGTGCACCTAAAGTACATGCAATCAATTTAAGGGGATAGCAGATAGACTGGGGTCCTGAATAGCAGGATCCCAGCCAAACTAAGACGAAAACCAGCAAAACACCAGGAAAAAAGTGGGGGCAACCATGCAGTCAGATTCCAGCTTCCTACATAACCCCCCCCCCTAAACGAAAGGAGATAAGGCTAACCTTGTCCAGTTGAGCCTTTATTGACTAAGTGGCCATATAAGGAAGAACCTGCACTAGCATGGTTACCCCCTGTCTTATGGTACACTAAGCAATTCCTAACCCCAAGGGTATTTGATGATCTCCACCATTTGGAATTACTACCTGTGGTGTGTATTGGCAAAGTAAAAGGCTGGTGGGGTGTCTGAGTATAGAAGTGAGGCCCTAATAAAGTTGGCCTCAGCTTCCTCAGATCACTGGTCACCATGGAGGCCTTTCTTTCCACGACTGAGTTGTATCTGCCCCTAAGGGTCAACCTCTGGCTGCCTACAGCTGGGGGTTGGGTCCCTGGGGCTGGAACACTGGAGGGACATGGTAGGTTTGGAACCACTTGGTCCCAGGTTTGCCTTTGCCCAGCAGAATCCATCTGGGGGAGATCCCTATCCAATGGTAAGAGGGTTCCCTCAGTGTGCTGAGGAATTTTCACCTTGCTAGGGCTACTAGACTGGGTGCCCCTAATCTGTGGATGAGGGGGTTCCTCTGGACAGGGAGCCCTTAGGGGTCCACTGACCTCCCTGACCTCTGCAGCCCTGGGCTGACAGAGGGAGGGTAGAAAGGGGCAGGTTACCTGCTCCAGTCTGGGTACCACCTTGGAAGGGTCCCCTGCCATCAGGGGTGTTGCCAGGCCAGGCCTGACCACCTCTGGGGCAGTTCCTGCACTAGGGGTAGGATCAGTTCCCTGAGGAAGCTGACCCTTACCTATAGTCTGCGGGGAAGAAGCCTTTTCTTCAACCCTTCTGCTCTCTTGGGGAGTAGAGTGGGCCATTCTTTCAGGCTCCACCTCTCCAAAGTTTTCCTGAGATGGGGCTGAGGCCCTAACAGCCCCACCAACCTTCTCAGAGAGGCCCAACATTTTTAAATGGGCCTGGTATTCAACTTCAGCCCAGGCTGAAACCTCCAGATCATTGCCCACAGGCAATCTACAGGCAAGTTTGGGGACACTGCCACTCTCTTTGGGCCAGTGACCCCTCCCCAGCTGAGATTGACTATGGCCATGGGATGATCTGTTCTGATACCATCAATGTTGGTCACCTGGTACTTGAACTCAGGTAAAAGTTGTTGAGGGGGGACTAGTTTCCCTGTCACCATGGTGACACTAGCCCCTGTGTCCCTGAATGCCAACGCCTTCTGACCATTGATTAGGGGCTCCTGTCTGTACTTGCCCAAAGTATTGGGACTCATAGTAAAAGTGGCAAATCCCATGCCACCATCACAGACTAAGGAGGCCAGTTAGGAGGACCTTGATAAACTGGGGTCCACCTCAGTTCCCCATGAAAATGCACCTAACTTTTTGGGTGCATTACTACCACCTGGGGGATTACTACTTGTAGTACCAGGAGGAGTGGTAGTATTGCTGGGAGGAACATTTTCCTTATTGTCAGCCTGTGAGCAACTGGGGTCATTTTTCCAGTGCCCAGGCTTCTTACAGTTATGGCAATAAGGTTTCTTTTCAGGGGAGGAAGGAGTTTGGGACCCACCCCCAGGAGAGGACTTTTGGGGCCCTGTAGTGGATTTATCCTTGGATTTATCCCCACCTTTCTCTTGGGACTTGGTAGAATCTTTCTTCTGGTCACCACCCTGATTCTTTGGCTTTACTCTGGTTCTGACCCATTTGTCTGCCTTCTTTCCCAATTCTTGGGGAGAGGTCAGATCAGAGTCCACCAGGTACTGGTGTAAAGGCTGGTTTTGACAATTATTAAGGATCTGCTCCCTCATAATCAAATTGTACAATCCTAAAAAGTCATGCACCTTGCTGCCATGTATCCAACCTTCCAGAGCCTTAGTAGCACAATCTACAAAGTCAACCCAGTCCTGAGTCTGTGCCTTTTGGGTGTCTCTGAACTTTAACCTGTAATGGTCAGTGGTTAGGCCAAACCTATCAATCAGAGCACTCTTCAGGACTTTATAATTATCAGCATCCTCTTCTCTTACAGTGAGGAGCTTGTCTCTACCTTTGTCTGCAAAGGAGAGCCACAAGATTGCTGCCCACTGCTCCTGAGGGACCCTCTGTACTTTACAGGCCCTCTCTAGTGCAGTTATCCATTTGTGGATGTCATCCCCACTCTGGTAGGGAGGGACAATCTTGTTCAGGTTCCTATGGTGATGAGTTTCTTCTCTAGTCCTAGGGACACTGTTGCTGCCACCATGGGGCTCTAGCCCCAACTTTTGAGAAGCTTTCTGAAGCTCCAGGGATTCCCTGTCTAAGGCCAATTGCTCTCTCTTGATTCTGAGCTTAGCTCTCCCAAACTCAAGCAGTTGGCACTTCTTCTCATAAGAGGACTCCCTTTTATGAGAAGAAGTCCTATGAGAAACAGAGCTCCCTATAGACTTACCAGAATGATTAGATTCCTGCGAAGGAGATCTTGATCTTCTTGGTAGACTATTAACCCTTCCAGGTGGGGTAAAGAGAGCCCCACTGGGGTCTCTTTCCTCACCTTCAGGAAGAATTGAATTTTCCAGGTTGGAATCATCTTGATCCCCCTGGCCAGCATCAGAGTCTGGGTCATAGTAGTTTTCACTACCTGGCCTTTCCTCTTCTGCTGCCCCACCCCCTTTGCCAACCTCATCAGACCCTGGGATCTTTCTGAGGTCATCTTCAAGCAACATCTTTGTGAGATGTTGGGCGGTTGGGCTTTTCCCTGTCTTCAATTTCCTTGAGGCACAAATAGCCCTCAACTCTTGGTATGAGACATGGTCATACTTAGTTGGGAGAGACCCACTGGTTTCTGCCCTTGAAGACATGACTAGTGTGGTGTGGTGTATGCACCTACCTACTCTAGTGGGGCCTACTAAACTCTCTTGAGTTGTAGAAAGGGTGTGCTAAGCCCTTTACACACAACTCTAAGTTCAGTAGAACTTACTGTATTCTAAACTTGATTTATATGTACCTATGTACCTATAGTGGTTTTCAGTTAGTCACTCAAAGAGATTATCTGGTAAAGCAATAGCAAGCTTGAATCCCACACGCTGCACACCAATGTGAGAAGTTGGCCTGGCATATGCTGTCCACTAGTTATAGTGGGCACCTAGCACCAGTCCAAACGACCCTTATTGATGATAGGTTTGAAGACAACCTTTATTGAAAGCTATCCTAGTGATAGCTATGGAGAGCAGCCTTCAGGCTAAGTCTTGAAGGAATGTAAAGCAGCTTGGTTTACCAGATTATAACCTCTCGAATGACCAAATGAAAGGAGAACCACACAAGATATATATAAAATATATGTATTTATTTCTAAACACTCACTACTAATCTCTTTATGAGATTAGAGTCCAAGATACACAATATCACAGTATAAAAAAGACAGTAAATAGCACAATATACACTTGGCCCCAGGGGGGGACCAAACCATATATTAAGAAAGTGGTATAAGAACCACGACTTGACTAGACACAGTGCCTAGAGCACGTAGAATTGCTGGGACCCCAAGGAACCACCCAAGGTAGTGACACAGGAGACCCACGGGGGACGTGTGCAGTGTGAGAACACAGCCGCGAGCGCCGTAGGATTCTATGAGGAAAGTCGCGGTTGGAATTTTAAAAGCAAAAGGACACTTAGAAGAGGACTTTGAGCAAACCCCTTTAGACTTAAGGGGTTCTAGGGCCAACACCCACGGGAGCACCGTAGTACTCGAGTTACCTCACCCAGGGAAGCCGGGTGCATAGGTGTCAAAGGGTGTCGGGAATCGTCGTTGATTTCAATGGCTATCTGCTGCAAAGTGCTGCTGCCGTGAAGGAGAAAAGTGTCTGGTGTGATCCAAGCCTGGATCAAAGATGTGAAGAACCTGAAAGCAGAGGGGACAGAGTCTGGGTCACTAGCCAGTGACCAGGAGCGGAGCAATCGAATGCCCACCGATGTCGGGTGCTTCAGGTGCGAAGAGGTGAAGCTTGACTCTGCAGCCACGGGGTCCTGGAGACGTCAAGGATGACCAGGAGCCAGATTCGAGCTGTCCCACGAAGGATGTCGAGTGCTGGGGTGTTGGTGCTCGGATTGAACACAACAAGCCTTGGCAACAGCAACCCACGCAGGAAGAGAAAAGATGCTTCTGTGAGGACCAGCAAGGTCCGGGGGACTCCCCAAACAATGGAGAGTCAGGGCACGTCTGGAGCAACCAGGGAAGCTCAATCAAAGTTAGAGTTGCCTTCTTGGGGAACCTCAGGTCAACGGACCAGGGATCGCGAAGGGACCTCAAGAGGAATCACAAAATGGCGGCCCACGGAACACTCGTGGAGTGTAGGCCTGCAATCTTCGGTGTGATCACTGCTCGGGGTCAGGGCTACAAGTAACCCAAAGCTCAGCCTCAGGGGTTGCCGGAAAGCTGATGCTTCTGCAAATGGACGCGGTGCCCAGGGGTTCGGGTTGCACGGTCACCACGAGGGATACGGGCCTCAGGCTTGCTGTGGGTACAGATCGACCTCTAAGACCTCAGAAAACCCAACTCCTGTGTGGCAATATTCTTCGGAGTCCGTCGGAGCTTCGGAGATGCCAACCGGTCAGTTGCGTTAAAGGTGCCTGCCTTGCAGGGGAGTAACTCCTTTACTCCAAGGGAGATTCTTCAGTCATCCAGCGTAGTGCAGATTGTCGAGGTACTTGGTTTCTGTGTCAGAGTTTAGTCCAGGTGTAATCTAAAGTCCTGTAGTCAGGGGTTCCTACTTTATACCCAAGGAAGGGGTGGGACAAACTCTGGGGACCTATGGGAGGGTCAGGAAAGAGGGGTGGGTACACCCATTTCCTTTGTCCAGTTTCGCGCCAGAGCAGGGGCTGAGTGCCCCTGCAACCGGTTTGAGCTGGACTATGCACAGGGACACCAAATGTGCCCCCAGTGCAGACTTCAAAGCACTCTTGGAGTGCACCCTCCCAGCCCCAATACACTAAAGCCTGTCTGGGAGGTGGTCACACCTCCCTGTGACAGGAAACCTATTGTCCAGGCCTCCCGTGCCGGAGTTTCATCCAGCAGCAGGAGGGCAGACTCGTGTCTGTGGCTGCAGCATCCATTTTGTGATGCCAGGGTTCTGTTAAGCTGGTACCGGGTGTACCGGTGGTGCCATGTTTCTCCCTCTAGGAGGGAGGAATCATACCTCCCACCCCAGTACTGGGGTGGAGGTACGATTCCAAGGTGTTTGACACCAAACACGACATTTTTCCATGCAGCCATTCTCAAGTTAGCCTCTCAGGGGTGGCATAATACATGCTGCAGCCCCTGGGAGGCCTCTGCGGCACCTATGCCCTGGGTACATAGTATACCATATACTAGGGACTTATAAGGGTACCCCAGAATCCAATCTGGAGTGTACCTAAAGTACATGCAATCAATTTAAGGGGATAGCAGATAGGCTGGGGTCCTGAATAGCAGGATCCCAGCCAAACTAAGTCGAAAACCAGCAAAACACCAGGAAAAAAGTGGGGGCAACCATGCAGTCAGATTCCACCTTCCTACAATTATGCTTTCCCTTTCTTTACTGCAAATTAACAGCAGCCAATAAAAATGTTTTTAACATATATTGAAAAACTACAATCCCAGAAAGCTTAGAGTAACCACAACAATAACCTTAGAGACTAGCCCTATAAATGACTCTCTTCCCATGAGCACTTCCTCTTCCTTTGCTGCTCGCAGCTGAGATAAGTGCTCCGATTTTTTCATTGTCCGATTTCTCATTGCTTGATTTTATTTCTCTTGCTGTTATTGTATGATCGGATTGTCATATGCACTATTTGCTTCAAGATTGTCTGGTTTTTACTGTCTGTATCGAGGCTTGGCAGCAGCGTGCAGTGCGAGTGTCGCATGGTGCTCGGATGGTGGCGAGCGCTTCACTGACACGTCTCGCCCCCATCTGAATGCTTTTGCCCCTGTTTTTGCGGCCCTCACTTACCGCACACTTCTGAAGCGGTTCGCGGTGCCTTCCCTGGTACGGGCCCGCGTTTAACTTGAGCCTGACGTCGCGTAGCCCAATTGGGTTGGGTTTGGGCTTCTTTTGGGCTACGCGACGCCCAATTTCGTTCTTCCTCGCTCCGCGCACGTTTTTCAGCGCGGATCGGAGCGCAGGTTGTTCTTCCTTCCCTCTGCCTGACGCCTGCTCCTGGGCTGAATAATAAGGACAGCCCAAGCCGAGTGCAAGCTTGTGTAAAGATTGGCTCATTGACGCCCTCTGGTGGGCTGGACTAATTTGATCACAGCTTTGATGAGGAGCAGTAAAAGTTTTCTCCTTGCACTAGGGTTGCTCCCCCTTGACCAATTCCACTGGAATTCTTAGCCTTGGCAATTACTTGTCTAATTCGCAGTGTAATATCTAGCGATGGAAGACTGGGCCTATTTTGAGGAGGATGAGTATGGGTATTATGAGGAGGAGCATGGTCCTCTTCTGGAAGACAACCTGATCGATGCCCTGGATGCATCGGTGCAACAATCCGTCAATAAGGCGGTTGAGGTGGCGGTTCCCCAGACGGTAAACAAAGCGCTTGCAGACGCCCTCAAACCTATCACTGCGCAACTTGAGCACTTTGCCAAGAGACATGGGCTGTATCCTCAGGAGTCGCCCACCGGCTCCTCCGGGGGAAAAGCTGCGACTAAAGCCGGGGCGTCGAACTGGCCGCATGCGCAGGCCTTAACTAAATTACCTCCACCTTCATCGGGGGGTCACCAGTACACTGGGACCCCAGACCCTTTTCCGTCTTCCTCTAAGAAGGTTTACGTCACCGACACGGACACGGATTCTACAGGGCATACAACATCTCCCAAGAAGAAGAAGGCTAAACGGGTGCCTAGCGATTCCCAGTCAACATCCCTTCATCAGGCCGCCACTCCCTTTGACTTCAATCCGCAGGACATTGTCCACCCGAGATTCTCGGATTGGGCGCCTCCGCCGGAGGTGGCGGAGTACTTGCACCAGCACCTGAGAAGCAGTTATGACAGAGAGGTTCGGAACCGGTTGAGGTCCAAATGCCCCCGACCAGACGTTCCGGACAAGGTGGCGGATACGCCTGACATAGATCCCAATATACTAGCCTTTTTAAAGAAATTTGCTAAGGAACCCAAGAAGGGCATTGACCGTGCAAGGCGCCGGGGGCCAGGATAAGCTCTTAGATACTACTGGACCCCTAGCGAAGATTCTAGAAATGGCCTTAGTGGCCAAAGACACTGGTGCACCTATTGATCCAGACATCCTCGCGGGATGGACACAGCGTGCCATCTGTTTCCTAGGAAACGCGAACTGTGCCATTTCCACCGAACGCAGGAAGTCCCTTCTCATGCGGATGGTCACTAATCTGACCGTGTTAGCTTCTGCGGAACCAGGTCCCTTGGCGGAAGGATTGCTGTTTTGTGAGAGGTTTGTCAAGGATGTTTCTAAATACGTCGGGACCTTCACCTCTCTGGACAAGGCCCAATCTCACATCAAGCGTGTGTTCCAAGCGGGCCTTTTTGGTCGGGCCGGGTGAGGCAGGGGCCGCTCGCCAGGCCCCAGTATTACCAGGGCCCTCCAAGAGGAGGATACGGCCGGGGTAGAGGAGACTATCAGGACACCACTAGAGGCGGCACATTCTACCCCACCAGACGCTTTAATCGTCGCCGGCACCACCGTGGAGGACAGAGGGGGAACTTCCAACCCCAAATTACAGCAGGTAAGACCAACGTCTCTATCTCTATGTCCTCTGGGGGGTCGCATTCAACACTTCCTTCACAATTGGTCGGTCATTACTCAGGATGTCTGGGTATTACAGACGGTGCAAGGGTTCCGCATACATTTCTTTCAAACACCTACGCAGAGTGTTCTTCCCCCTCCTCTATTTTTTTCCCAACAAGATAGACTTTTTATAGATCAAGAAATAGAAGACTTACTGCAGAAACACGCGGTAGCCTATTGCGACGACAAACCTGTGGGTTTCTGCAGCAACGTCTTCCTAGTCCAGAAGAGAGGCGGGGGTTTCAGGCTAGTTCTAAACCTGAAAGACTTCAACTTTTTTGTCCTTTACAGACATTTCAAGATGGAGGGGATCCATCTTTTGATGGACATTTGGAGACGGGGGACTGGATGGTCCGCCTAGATCTCAAAGATGCATACCTGATGGTCCCAATTTTTCCTCCTCACCGGCGGTTCCTACATTTCCAATGGGGAGGCAGGCATCTGGAATATTTGGTCCTGCCTTTCGGTCTTTCCTCGGCTCCTTGGTGTTTCACCAAGTTATTGAAGCCGGTAGTTGCACATCTCCGGGAGCAGGGTATTCGTTGGATAATTTATCTAGACGATATTCTGCTAATGGTTCCCTCCGTTTCCCTAGCAAATCAACATCTACAGATGACAATGACACTGTTGGAGAGTCTGGGCTTTGTAATAAACAAGTCCAAATCTATTCTGGTTCCAGCGCAGTCTCTGGAGTTCTTGGGGTTTGTAATCAACTCTCAGACGGCCCAGCTCCAGCTGCCCAAACAGAAGCTGAGAGATCTGAAGAAGGAATTGCGGAAGACTCTAGACACACAACTTATGTCCTTACGGGCGATTTCGCGGTTAGTAGGCCTGTTAGCCTCATCCATACAAGCAATCTTTCCGGGCCCGTTGCATTACCGGGCCCTTCAGCGTCTCAAAATCCGGCATCTCCAAAAGGGTCTCTCTTACTCGGACCAGGTTCCGCTCACAGACGAAGTCCGAGAAGAGACCAATTGGTGGTTAGCCCATGTAGATGCTTGGAACGGTCGAGCAATCTTCGGCTCCCGCCCGGAGATAGTCATAGAATCCGATGCCAACCGGTCGGGTTGGGGTGCTCGTTGTGGGGAGATTACCACGGGGAGCAGATGGTCTCTCCAGGAGTTGGAGTTATACATCAATTGTCTCGAGCTCCTGGCGGGATCATTTGCAATTCGCACGCTCTCTCCCAGGAAGGTATCATGTTGCATACTCTTACGGATGGTCCAAACAACAAAAGAGTGTGCCTTCTTAGGAGAAGAGCTAGCATGAAGGATCAAATTTGATTCTTTTGAAAGCCCTCACTCACCAACCTAGTTGGTGACATGCTTCATCATCGGGCCCCACCAGGAAGGTCGAGTACCTCCCAGGTGTGCTTCAACGCCAGAATTACTGCGGAGCGGGTTAAAGTGACAAGTGCAAGTGATTGTGAAGTGAATTAAAAGTGACTAGGCTGTATCCAAAAATAATTTTATTCGTCGGTCAGTCAGGCACAGATAAAAACAAAGTGAGTGATATAGTCGCTGAAAGGATTGGTCAGCTATGTCTCACTGTGTGTGGTCAACATGTTTCTGCCTCTATGATGCTACTAGCTAGGCATTCGTCAGGACCAAGGTGAAGACCCCGGCGGTATGAGCACGCTAAGGCTCACCCTAACCAGGAGGTCAGATGCGTGAAAAAACAGGAAAATATCTTTAAAAACCTGCTATAACTGCGGGATCCTTCTTACTTATTGGAACCCAGCAGATCTCTGAAAGAAAGAACAAAAACGAACAAACACACAGAAATAAGTACATTCAGTAAACATGTGGTCACAGGGCGTTCGTTGTTCCAGTTTCAGCATGCATAAGTGCTCTTCTCGGAGTGCACCGAAACTGTATCTCAGGAAGCTATGGTGCAGTAGTGAGATATGAAAGTGCACATATTTTGAAAATTATTGGAAGTGGCAAAGACTGAAACCACTGATAATGTAATGATATCACATTTATAGCGCTATTATACCTACATGCCTACTATGGCGTTAAATGCAACAGAGCGTCAATGTCAGAAACGCTATAGTGACTAGAAGGGGCTCGTCAATGCAGTATTGTCGGGTGAGTAACAAACAAGAAGAATGGAGGTCTTACATATAGGGTGATCACTAATCACACCCTGGGTCTCGGGAGGGGGGTGGTGGCTAGTTGGCACACCCTATAGAGAAAAGTAGAGAAATAATATGAATATAAAATTCAGTCCCAATTCAGCAAGCTGGTTACTTATCTGTATCGTTGCGCTGCTAGGATTACACTCACGCCGGGAAAGCCAAGCACCCGCTTGGTACCTGTTCGAACCCTCAAAAAACCGGACCCTGTCGATAGAAGGGCCGGTGTTCCACATGTTTTTATAGGGGAGTATGAGGAGAGATCCGTGGACCTCGGTTTGTGCGTCGGTGTCCCTGGGCGGGCCCTGGTAGCTACGTCATTACGTGTACGACATCCAAATGGCCAATCAGGATGTTAGAAAATGGATCATGTGGCCCGCAGCGTCACAAGAAAGACTCGGACGCTGACTTCAGTCATACCGCTGCGGAAAGAAACACAACAAAACTTTATTGACAGGCGGTAGGCGCCCAGTGTCAAATGTAAATTACGCTACGAGGCGAGGGGAAAAAAATTATTATAAAAGGAATGATAAAGAGGGGATCTAAAAGAAGCTAAAGAATGAAAAAACAGGGGTATTATTTGGCAGAAAGGCAAATACATTTGCCCTCTCTCATGCATAGAGGTTATGTCTGTCCTCTTACGTGCATTACTTGCTTGAATGTCATGTCATGTGGCTGTGTCAGTCCATGAAAATGTATAATACGTCTATAGATGTTCAGACTGTATCAGATAATGTCAAAAGAGACCCTAACAAGGAGTGTCTATAATTTACACATGTGCCGAGGGTATAGGTAAAAAAATCTCTAGTGGGGGTCATGAGCCTGAACAGGAATTTGGAATATAATTCTGTTAGCTTCTGAGTACAGTGCTCCAAGGAATGTGATCATTCAGCCCCTCTTTATCTGTGCCCAGACGATAGACCCACCTCTGTTCTTTCTCAAACAGGGACTGCGGTATGTTTCTACATAAGGTCACCTGTTCAAAGACTGTCCACTGCAAGTCATTCGTAGTGTGATTATGGTGTATGTAGTGTTCACTTAGTTTTGTCGTGATTCTCCTACACCGGATGTTACTTCTATGTTCGCCAATACGTTGTTTCACTTTCCGAGTCGTCATCCCTACATAACGCAACCCACAGGGACAGGTGATCAAGTATACCACATTTGTGGAATTGCAGTTGGTGTGGGTTCGTTGTGTCCAGGTTTTACCTGGTTCAAGATTGAGGGCCTTTGTGTGGGTAGTCAAATGACAGATACTGCAGTTAGCGCAAGGAAAATGGCCCACTACTCTTGGTAAACCCCATGCTGCAGTTATAGACGGAGTGCCAATGGATTCCTCAATTTACTCTTACGGATGGACAACATCTCCGCGGTGAGATATATAAACAAACTGGGGGGCACCAGATCCCCGATGTTGGCGGAGATCGCCAAGGACTTTTGGCATTACTGCCTCGCTCACCAAATAACGGTGATAGCGGAATACCTTCCGGGTCGAGACAATGCGATAGCGGATTGGAACTCCCGTCATTTGAAGGATTACAGCGACGGTAAACTCCATCTGTCGCTCTTCCAAATGAATCCGTCAATTTGGGGTCCGTGCCACATAGACCTCATTGCCTCCCGGCTGAATCGTCAGTTGGAGTCATTTTTCAGTTGGAGGTCAGATCCTCTGGCGAGAGCAACGGATGCCTTCACGCAGGACTGTTCCACGAATCTCAATTATGCGTTTCCCCCTTTTGTTTTGATACCCAGGGTGGCGAACCACATTGACCAGCAGACAGCAGAGATTGTTCTGATCACACCGGTCTGGAAGTCCCAGCCTTGGTTTCCGGTCCTGCTGGAGCTGACGTGCGACTTCCCTCTCCGTCTTCCGTGTTTCCCGATGATGCTCCAGGGTCCTCAGGGAGAATTACACCCTCTGATTCTCGCGGGGCAGCTGTCCCTGATGGCCTGGTGGCTTTCAGGCAACAGTGGTCGCTGCCAGGAATTTCGGAGGAGGCTTCAGGCTTCATCCAACAAGCCTGGGCCCCCTCTACCAGGAAACGATATTGTTCTGCATGGAAAGCGTGGTTGGGTTGGTGCCTGGAGGAGCACCTGGATCCCGTGGAGGCAGACCTCTCCCATCAAGCTGCAGTTCCGCTAGTCGTTACTAGATGTCCCTCACGAGTCAAATGCAAAAGCATTGAAACCCTTTCATGAAGCTTTTGCATTTGACTCGTGAGGGACATCTAGTAACGACTAGTGGAACTGCAGCTTGATGTATTAATAATTTCAATGCTTTTGCATTTGATTCGTGAGGGACATCTAGTAACGACTAGTTGAACTGCAGCTCTTTGTAGAATTATTTTGATATTGGACACTATAATATTCACTGCCCACTGCTAATCTCGTCCCATAATGCTTTGCAGGGCCTTTGGTTGGGATTGTATTTTTGCCCATAACTGTGCTTGGGGTGGCCCTAGGAGGAAGGGACCACCACTGAATCATTCAGCATGATATGCTCTTTGTGTTCAAGGCATCTGCTTGGTCCTCCCCTAGGTTAGGGGGACCCCAAAATCATCACCTCTCTCACTGCTTGTTAACATATCGTTTTCACTTTTGTGAAATGACTATATGCATTTTAGCATATAAAGACAGAGATACTTATTTTATCTTAATTTGTACTGTGCAAGATGCCGTTGGCAATTATTGCACAGTGCAGACAAGCACACAGCTGCGCACTATGCAATTTGCGTAGTTACGTGTAGTTCAAAGTGTACTACGTGTAGTGCTTCTACGCAAACTATGCCCAGGGTTAGTGGTTACTCTAAGCATTCTGGGATTGTAGTTTTTCAATATATGTTAAAAACGTTTTTATTGACCGCTGTTAATTTGCAGTAAAGAAAGAGAAAGCATAATCCTCGCCTCTGTGTCCTTAATAGAATTGAAAATTCTTGGTGCGAATGCTAGCAAATGTTTTATTCTATGTCAGGACGGAGGCGAGGATTATGCATATCTTCCTTCACTTTATTTGCATAGCAGTTTAAAGATCATTAAACAAAAAAAACAGTAAAACATTGCAGACTAACATTCCCATGAACCATTGGGGAGCAGTCTCCATGGTAACCATAGTCCAATAACATAACAGTCCATAATATATACTCGTGTGACGTCCCTTCCACTTCCTCTTTCTATACTGTTCGTCAGTTAAGTGACATTCCTAGCATTCTTCTCTTATCTGATGTGTTTTCCTTGTACTTGTGTAGCGGTTTTTGCCCTGTGATAATTTTTACTGCTTTGTTGTCATTGCGCAGCAGGCTTTCGCCCGAGCGCTTTCCCTCGCAATCGCGGACCTCCCGGTGTGCGCACGTTCGCTGTGGAGACTCTGTCAGGCGCGCATAGCCCGGGCGAGGCAGCTCCGTGGAGCGCTCTCACCGGCACTCTGCGCGTGTGTAGGGATTAGGACTCTGAGGCTGTGGCCGGTCCTATCCCTATCCAACCCTTGCTGCTTTGACACCGCAACGCAGTTATTCCTGCATTACCTCCTCGTCCAGTCTTCCCGTCCCATTCCTTACAAGTGAGCAGCTAGTCTGCTCCACAGAAACCTATTACCTAGCGAGCTTTTCGCACTTCCCCAACATGGCGCCACCATCAGGTGACAATAAAGGGGAAGTGCGTCAGAGAAACATCCTGTTCTTTTTTTCTGCATTCGCAGTTACTTCGTGTGCCTAGCGGAGCTGTGGGGTAAGTTTTCCCTTATTTTTTTTTCTTTTTCTGTTTGATCGGCCTGCTTTAGCGGCCGCCTTCTTGTTTTTATATTTATGCCCTGGACCCTCCGCTTGTGCTGCTTGCTGTTGCCTTGGTACGAGGTCCGCTCTAGCGGCCGTTTGTGCCTGGGGTACTCACCTGATGGGGGATATCTCCGCGGCCTGCCTTAGCGGCCGTGTTCCTTCCTGCCGGTCCCGCTACGCCCTGCGTTAGCGGGCGGGGTTGCGGCGGTGTTTTAATGCGGCGGGAGTGGTCCGCATTGTTGTTACGATGACTGGGGCTAATTTTGGCGGGTCGGCTGCTTTTTAAAGCGCCTGCCCCTTTTCCTGGTCCCGCGTGAGCTCTGGACCTCGGGACTTTGTTTGTTTAAGTAGGGTCCTTTTCCTCATGCACCCGTCCTCAGAGGGTGCCTGTTCTGGTGGCGTTTTTGCTGTGTTTCACGTTGCCGATCCCAGAGTTGCTGTCATGGACTCGGGTGCCTCTTCATCCACTCCTCCTCTTGATGCTCTGCGCCTGTTGATTGATGAGGCGGTGGCTGCTGCCTTCTGGGCTCGGGAGGCTGCTGGCCCTCCTGCCAAGGTGCCTCGTGGGTCTGTAGATCCACTGGACGCTCCTGATGGCGAGATGGGTCCTGATGATGAATGTGTCCGGGGTCGATTTGTTCAGGGTGCGGAGCTCTCTGACTTGTTCGCCCATGTGCGGGATAATTTGGGGTTCACTCCTCCTGTGTCCGATGTCCTGGAGGATGACTTCTTTACGCAATATCACCAGCCGACCCCTGAGTCCTTCCCCTTGCATGGTGCCGTGCGCAAGGTGCTGGATCATGAGTGGAAGGAGGTGGATAAATCCGCCTTCCCTCGCTTTCTGTCTAAGCGTTATCCTTTGGAGGGTTTTGCTGCTGAATTTCCACAGGCTGTCAAGGTTGACAATTTGATGGCTGGTCTTTCCTCTCAGGGTTTGGTTCTGTCGGATGACGCCCTTCCTGTGGACGCAGTGGATAAGCGTGTTGAAGGGGCGGTGAAGCGTTCCTATGCTGCTTCCAATTTTTCTGTCAGGGCAACTGCCTATTCTAATTACATGGTCCAGTCCCTCCTCAAGGATTTTCAGGCACTGTCTCTTCTTTTGCAGGATGGGGAGGATGCCTCCTCTCTCTTGTCCCTCATGGAGTTGCAGGTGCGTTATTTGTCAGATATTTCCTTTGACAATTTGAGTGCCGCTGCAGCTGCTTCTGGTGCTTCAATTGCTGCGAGGCGTCATATCTGGATGCGTTCCTGGAAGGCTGAGTCTTTTCAGAAGTCGGTCCTGCTTAAGTTGCCATTTGTGGGTTCCAGGGTGTTCGGGCCTCAACTTGAAGAGATGGTAAAACAGTCGGCGGAGAACCGCAAGCTTGTGGCTCCGGTCCGCCCTCCTTCTCGGGGCGCGGTTTTGGATACCGGCGTGCCTTTGGGCCTTCTGTCCGGGGTGCTTCGCAGCCCTTTCGTGGCAGGGGTCGTGGCCGGGGGCCCCTGGAGGTGCCAAGCCCCGGGCCCCTGCCAGTGTTGCTGCCGCCGCTTCTTCCTCTTCGCAATGACTGTCTGCCTTTGCCGGTTGGGGGTCGCCTTCAATATTTCCTGCAACAGTGGTTGACGGTTCCGGATGCCTGGGCGGTTCAGACAGTGTCGGAGGGTTATCGGATCGAGTTCTCCTCTCCTCCCCTCCAGTCTTCCTTGTGACTCCCCTACCCCGTCTTCCTCTGCGGCGGGAGGCCTTGCTGGAAGGTGTGCGCCTTCTGTTGGAGAAGGCGGCTATCGTGGAGGTTCCTCCTTTGGAAACGGGCGAGGGTTGTTATTCCATCCTCTTTCTGGTCTCCAAGAAGGATACTTCAGATTTGCGCCCTGTTTTGAATCTGAAAAGGGTCAATCGCTTCATCCCTCGTCGTACATTCAAGATGGTGACTTTGTTGTCCATCCTGCATCTATTGCTTCCTGGGAGCTTCCTGGCATCCCTGGATCTGATGGATGCTTATCTGCACGTCCTGATCCATCCTGCGGATCAGAGGTTTCTCCGGTTTGCTGTGGGTTCCCGGCACTTCCAATTCCGGGTGCTTCCCTTCGGCCTTTCGTCGGCGCCAAGGGTTTTCACGAAGCTCTTGGCCCCTCTGGTGGGTATTCTTCATTCCAGGGGTCTGCTGGTTTTCCCTTTCTGGACGATTGGTTGATTGTTTCTCCTTCTTTTCTCAGGCTCTATCGGATGTGGATCAGGTGTGTCATCTGCTGGGGTCCTTTGGGTTCCTCATCAATCACCGGAAGTCTTCCCTGGTGCCCTCCCAGACCCTGAAGTTCCTGGGGGCTCTCTTCCGCATGGATCTCGGGATGGTGTTCCTCTCCCAGGAGCGCCAGTTGACTTTGTTTCGTCACCTTTCTTGGGTTCTGTCCCAATCCCAGGTGTCTGCCCGTCTCTGGCTGAGAAGTCAGGGAGAGATGGCGTCCACTTTGCATCTCCTCCCTTGGGCCCGGCTGCATTTGTATCCCCTCTTGCATCATGTCCTGTCGCACTGGGATCCTGCCTCCCTGGACTACGAGGCCCTGATTCCCGTCTCTCCTGGGATTCGGGTGGATCTCCAGTGGTGGTTGTCCCCTCTGTCTCTTTCCCAGGGGTTCGATCTTCTTCCTCCTCGGGATGTGGTTGTGTTGTCCACGGATGCCAGTGCCGTGGGTTGGGGTGCTGTGATGGGTGCCTCCAAGGCTCAGGGTCGGTGGTCCCGTTTCGAGTCTCTCCAGTCCTCGAACTGGAAGGAGTTGCGAGCGGTTTGGTTGGCTCTTCGGTGGTTTGCTCCTCTCCTTCTGGGCCATGCTGTCTCGGTGCAGACCGACAACCAGGTTGTTCGGGCTTATGTCAATCGTCAGGGGGCATGTGTCGGTCTCTGTTTCTCCTCTCCAGGATGATCGGGCTTTGGGCCGAGCAGAATCTCTTGTCTCTGACGGCGGTCTATCTTCCGGGGAAGGAGAATGGGCCTGTGGACTCTTTGAGCAGGGTGTTCCCCTCCTCGGTGACTGTGTCTGTCCCCGGTTCTGTTCGATCTGATTGTCCTCCGGTTCCGCCTTCCTTGGCTGGATCTTTTTGCCTCGGAGGATTCTGCCCTCCTTCCTCGGTTTTGCAGCCTCGTTCCCTCCCGGTTGGCGTGGGCGATAGACGCTTTCTCCATTCCGTGGTCACTGGGGCTCCTGTTTGCCTTCCCTCCGTTTGCTTTGATTCCTCGGGTCCTCGGGAAGATACGGTTGGACCGGGCGGAAGTTCTTCTGGTTGTGCCGGAGTGGTCTCGTCAGTCTTGGTTTCCCCTGCTTCTGACCTTGTCTGTGTGCCCCCATTGGAGGTTTCCCCTGTGTCCCTCCCCTCTACGGGCTCCTCTTCTCAGGGTTGCCTCCCTGCGCCGCCTCCGGCTGGGGGTTTGGCACTTGAGAGGTTGAGTTTGTTGGGTCAGGGTTGCTCGGTTGAGGTTGCCCAGTGCCTCCAGTTGTCTCGGCGCCCTTCCACCTTGAAGTCCTATGACCGTCATTGGAAGAACTTCTCCTCCTGGTGCCTTGGGAAGGGTCTCTCTTCTTCCTCCTGTGAGGGTGTTGGACTTCTTGTGGGATGGGTTCGTCTTGGGGCTCGCTGTCTCTTCCCTACGTGCGCAGTGGGCTGCCATTCTTGCCTTCCGGGGTTCCTCTGTGTCCTCTGTCTCCCCGTTGGTGGCTCACCTTTTGCGGAGCTTTTTGCTTCAGCGTCCTGTCTCTCGCTCTCCTGTACCGGCCTGGGATCTTCCCCTGGTTCTCCAGGCCTTGACGGGTCCACCTTTCGAGCCTTTGGTCTCGGTGGACCTTAAGTTCCTTTCGGCTAAGGTTCTGTTCCTGGTGGCCATTACTTCTGGGCAGAGGGTTGGTGAGATTGGGGCTTTGATGGCTTCGCCCCCCTTTTTGCGTTTTTGCGCTGACAAGGTCATTCTCCGTCCCAGTCAGTTTTTTCTGCCCAAAGTGTTGTCATCTTTCCACTGTCAGGAGGATATTGTTCTCCCTGTTTTTTTTTCCGGATCCTGCCTCTCCGGAGGAGTTGGTCCTCCATTCTTTGGATGTGCTGAGGGCTCTCCGCATCTACTTGGATCGGTCCTCTGGTTTCCGTAAGGTTGATTCCTTATTTGTCACCTACGGCCTCTCTGGGCGGGGTCTTCGTCCTTCCTTGTCCACTTTGACTCGTTGGGTGAAGGGTGCTGTGGTTTCGGCCTACGATTCCGCCCCGCTGTCCTCTCCCCTCTTCTGTTCAGGGTAGATCGACCAGGGGCGTCTCCTCCTCCTGGGCCATGTTCAAGGGGCCTCCTTGAGAGACATTTGTAGTGCTGCCACATGGGCTTCTCCCCATACGTTTGTTTCCCATTATCGTCTTCAGTTGGGGATGGCGGCCTCGGCTGCCTTTGGCTCACATGTTTTGTCTGCTGTACATGGTTTATGATTTGTACTGCTTACTGTTGATTAAATGGACCTGTTTTCTTGCATTTTCTGGTCTGTTTTATTACAATCACCGTGTGCTTGGGTATAGGCTCACTTGTAAGGAATGGGACGGGAAGACTGGACGAGGAGGTAATGCCCGGTTACTCACCGGTAATATTCATTACTCCGAGTCCTGGTCTTCCCGTCCCATTCCTGAGCCCTTCCCTCCCTCCCTGTTTTTGGTTTTTGTTTGGGTGATTGTTTTCCTTTCTGGGTTTTTTTCTTTGGTATTCTCAGGATGTTTCTCTGACGCACTTCCCCCTTTATTGTCACCTGATGGTGGCGCCATGTTGGGGGAAGTGCGAAAAGCTCGCTAGGTAATAGGTTTCTGTGGAGCAGACTAGCTGCTCACTTGTAAGGAATGGGACGGGAAGACCAGGACTCGGAGTAATGAATATTACCGGTGAGTAACCGGGCATTCCTTTCTCACGATCTCGGTCGATTGGTGGCAGCAGCGCCAACTGGTGGTGACTGCCATAATTGCACCCAGTATTTTCTGACAGCTTTCTGAGGCATTTTTTTCAAATAAGCTGCTAGAGCACAGGCGAGGGGGCTGCCCACTAGATATAAAGGGCGTTTATTTGTGCTCACACCCTCATTATGGAAATGTCTTCATCTGAAGACCATTTTTACTCCTCATTCCAGGAGGCTGAGGAGGAATGCCCCCCCCCAACGTCTTCCACCTGCAGTAGACCAGGCTCTGTCACAGGCTATTTCTAGGGTGCTGGCTCCCCTTAGGGATCAGGTGGATAGGCTGGCAAACTGTATCCCAGGGGTATTCAGCGACCCTGACCATGCGGAGGCGGGTCCCAGTGATCCCCAGGTGGTGAATAAAAGGGCCACGAAGCGTAACTCGGGGCACTTGGAAGGGTTTGATAAACTCAGGGAAACCTTCCTAAGAAGTGCGCAAATGGTAAAACACGCACCCTGCCGGGAGGAGGAGCCGGGAGAAAATTGCGGCACGGTCGCCCCAAATTCTGACCCCGATGGCGGTCTTCCCTTTGAGGGGGAGGGTGTATCGGAGGGAGATTTCTCCAACGAGGATAAAGATTCGGGTCGCCCCTGGCGTCCAGGTTCCCACTCCTCTGAGTCTCGGGAAGGGGACAGGAGCCACTCTGACATGTTCGACCCTACTCAGATTTACCACCATAGGTCGGCAGAGTGGATCCCGGATGCCAAAGTGGCGGATTATGTGGCAGGGAAAATCCGTCAGCCCCTAGAGAAGGAAGTCAGGACAAGGATGAGGAAAGAATGCCCCAGGCCCTCGCTTAAAGGAAAGGTGGCTCACACACCAGAGATAGATGAGAAACTATGCGCATTTTTTTCAAGATACATGAGGGATCCCAAAAAAGGAATAGATAGATCCTGGAGAAATTGCCAGGACAAGCTCCTGGATGTGGTGGGTCCCTTGACCCAAATCATACAACTGGCGGAACGTTCGAAAGCGTCTGGATCCCCTTTGTCTACGGACATAGTTGCTGGTTGGGCACAAAGGGCGATATGCCTCCTCGGCAACGCGAATTGTGCCCTGGCAGCCGAACGAAGAAGGTCTCTCCTTATAAAGATTGACCCCAAATTAGGGGACCTAGCTACCTCTGAGGCGGGCCCCATAGCTCAGGGCAAGCTCTTTGGCGAGCCTTTTGTTAAGGAACTTAACAAGTTTGTTACCACCTTTTCAGCCCTGGATAAGGCTCAGGCCTCCATAAAAAAGATTTTTCCGGGTCGGGTTTTTGCCGGGGCCGGAAGAGACACGGGTCGCTCCTCCGGCCGCATCCATCAGCAAGGCCCCTCCAACAGAGGTCAGCAACGAAGAACTAATGGCTGGAACGATGGCCGCCAAGGAACCTTCTATCCCAGCAGAGGTTCTGGAAGAGGGAAAGGAAAAAACAACAGAGGAGGCGCCAACGTTCCAGAGGGACCCTCTGGTAAGAATTACCCTTTCTTCCCCTCAAGATCTAGGGGGGAGGCTCCTACACGTCTCACACAATTGGGGAAAGATAACAATAGACCCGTGGGTGTTGCAGACTGTAAGGGGCTTCCAAATAGAGTTCTACGGTACCCCCACTCAGGTGGTACGCCCCAGACCCTTAATTTTTTCAGCAGAAGAGGAGAGTCTGATAGAATCCGAAATTTTGAAACTCCTCAGGAAAGGAGCTATTTGCAGGTAGGTACTCTACCCAAACGGGTTTCTCAGCAACCTCTTCCTAGTACAGAAGAAGGACAAGGGCTTCAGACTGGTTATCAATTTAAGAGAGTTCAACGAGTGGCTGGTCTATCGCCACTTCAAGATGGAGGGGATACACTTACTACGGGACAGCCTCCTGCCGGGGGATTGGATGGTCAGACTAGACCTGAAGGACGCTTACCTATCAGTCCCCATTTTCCCTCCTCACAGGAGATTTCTCCAGTTCACTTGGAAGGGCCAAATTTTTTAATTTTGAGCTCTGCTCTTCGGCCTCTCTTCAGCCCTGTGGTGCTTCACGAAGCTGTTGCGCCCAGTTGTGGAAATGCTCCGCGAGAGGGGGGTGAGAATGATCATCTACCTGGACGATATCCTTATTATGGATCAGTCTTTGGTGCATCTCACCCGCAACGTGAACATGACTATTGCATTACTCCAGGACCTGGGCTTTGTCATCAACAAACAAAAGTCGGAACTGCGCCCGGTGCAACAGATGGTCTTCCTGGGATTTCTCATAGATTCCGTCTCAGCGTCCCTGAGCTTGCCAGCGTCAAAGGTGAACAAAATAAGATAGGAACTCTTGCAGGTCCTCCGGAGGGACAGAATCTCGCTACGCCAGCTGGCCAAGATAGTTGGTCTTCTCTCCTCTTCGATCCAGGCCATATTCCCGGGCCCATTACACTACAGGGCCCTTCAGAGATTGAAAGCTCAGCATCTACGGAGGGGTCTTACCTACTCAGAAATCATCTCCCTAATGGAGGAAGCCAGGACGGAACTCCAGTGGTGGATCGACCACATGGCAGCCTGGAATGGGCGGGCGATCTTTGGATCAACCCCGGATATGGTGATAGAGTCGGACGCCAGCAGATTGGGCTGGGGAGCCCGATGTGGAGAAATGTCGATGGGAGGCAGATGGTCGGAGGAGGAGATACAGTTGCACATCAACTGTCTAGAGTTACTGGCGGGATCCTTTGCGATGAAATCCCTCACCAAGGACAGAGTTTCTTGTTGCATCCTGTTGAGGATGGACAACATCTCGGCAGTTCAGTACATCAACCGCCTGGTCGGCCCTTGATCGTGGGTCTTATCCAACCTGGCAAAGGACTTTTGGCACTATTGCCTCCAGAAGCAGATCTCAGTGACGGCGGAATACCTTCCTGGCCTACAAAACATGGTAGCGGATTGGAACTCCAGGAACTTCTCCAACTACAGGGACTGGCAGCTAGATCGTGCGGTCTTCCTGGCTTTGATGGACAGATGGGGACCCTGCAGTCTGGACCTTTTTGCCTCACGATTGAGCCACCAACTTCCGCGATTCGTGAGCTGGAGACAGGACACGGAAGCCACGGCAGTGGATGCCTTTCTCCAAGACCGGTCGATGGAGTACCCTTATGCGTTTCCCCTTTTCATGATGATACCCAGAGTAGCAGCCCAAGTTCAGCGGCAGGCAGCGTCCATAGTATTGATCACGCCAATTTGGAGAGCACAAGCCTGGTTCCCAACATTGATGGAGCTGTTATGGGATTGCCCGATACAGATGCCCTCATTCCCTTCAATTCTCAAGGACCCCCAGGGGGGCCTTCACCCCTTGGTGCTTCGGGTTCATTTGCAACTCATGGCATGGAGGATTTCAGGGGACGCTGGAAAGACGAACAACTTTCATCAGACGCTGCAAACCTCATCCAGCAGGCATGGGCATCAGGTACAGTCAAGAGGTATCGCTCGGCTTGGAGACGATGGCACCGTTGGTGTCTGGAGAGACACGTGGATCCCATGGGGGCAAAGGTTACTCACATTCTAAATTTCCTAGCGGAATTGTCCCAAGCTGGCCTGGCCTATCGAACAATTAACTCGTTTCGTTCAGCCATCTCAGCAGGGCACTGTGAGATTGATAGCAAACCGGCAGGGGAACATCCCTGGGTTTGTAAGCTAATGCGAGGCATCCGACGGTCTAGGCCTCCAGAGCCTAGACATTTGGGCCTGAGGGACGTTAATCTAGTGCTGAGACTTCTTCTTGGTTGGCAGGATAATCAATATCTGTCCCGTGAGGAGCTGTCAGCTAAACTAGCCATCCTGCTATGTCTCATCTCATGTAAGCAAGTTTCGGATGTCAGAGCTCTGGACATCACAGCAAGAGTTTTTACCCCGGAAGGGGTCACCTTTACCATATCAAGAAGGAAAAAGACCAATACCAGATCGGTATCTTATCCTTCCTTTCCGGAGCATCCTAAGTTGTGTGTGGTGAGGTGCATTAAGGCATACGAGGAGATGACCTCGGAGCTTTGCCCCCCCCGGGGAAAGGCAATTATTTATCGCCATGCAGAAGCCTTTCAAGGCGGTTTCCTCCCCCTCCATTGCCAGGTGGGTATGATGGATCATGTCAGAGGCAGGTGTCGATGTGAGTAAATTTGATGCACATTCCACAAGAGGAGCTATGGCATCAAAAGCCATTCAGGTAGGTGGTAGGCTGGAAGATATTATGAATGCGGCTGATTGGTCGTCGGATTCTACCTTTAAGAGGTTTTACTTCAAGCCCATTTCAGAAGCGGCGTCTCTGGTCGTAAGTAAGCTTTGAACATGCATAATCCTCGCCTCCGTCCTGACATTGAATGAAAAATTTCCTAGCTGACGAGAAGGAAAGTTTCAATTCTATGAAGGACTAGGAGGCGAGGATTATCCCACCCTGAGATGAATTTCGATCTCTGCCCGCCCAGGATGATTCGTTATCAGTAAGTAATTTGCTTCCATGATTATGTCTTTGATGAAATGTTAATGCCATTGAAATTTTGTACAGTTGAAAGTTTGCATTCTGAATGGTTTTCCTTTTTCATGAATACTGTGAAGATCCCAGTATACTGAGGAATTGGATAACAGGATTTTCTCTGTATTGCAGGGAATGACCAAAAGTTTGAATAAAGCAGCAATCCCAGCTTAACATCCTCCAGTGAAAAAGAGGAAGCAGAAGGGACGTCACACACGTATATATTATGGACTGTTATGTGATTGGACTATGGTTACCATGGAGACTGCTCCCCAATGGTTCATGGGATGTGTAGTCTGTAATGTTTTACTGTTTTTTTTGTTTAATGATCTTTAAAACTGCTATGCAAATAAAGTGAAGGAAGATATGCATAATCCTCGCCTCCTAGTCCTTAATAGAAATGAAACTTTCCTTCTCGTCAGCTAGGAAATTTTTCATTCCTCTTCTCTTTTCTTTACTGACATTTATGTCGTGTCCCAGCCGTGGCAGGGTCAGGAACATGCAGGTAGGCCTACAATAATATTTAAGGGTCAGGGAGGCAATACAAATGGGAGACACACTCAGCCACTTTGTCTCGGGAGTAGACCCACGTGCGGGTCCTCCCCTTTTATTCTACCCCACAAGCCACGCCTGGCCTGCGGATGACGTGCACATAACATCCGGCATGCTGGCCGGAGCACAGGACCGCTGACCATTACATCTTACAGCAGCCAATGAAACTTTAAACTACAGAACCCATCAGGCACAACGTGCCCTGTCTCCACCAATCACCTCTCATCCCATACGGTATATAACTCAGTGTCCCCGGAGATTGTCCTCTTTCTTTGCTGCTGCAGCAGCAAGGTAAGTACATCTTCATTTACATTATTTATTGGTTACGCAATGTTTTAAAGTGGTGATTGTTGGTATTGTGCTGATCGGAAGCCGTATTGATTGTGGATTTGCATGTTTGTGAGGGCGCGTAGGGGCGCAAAAGTCAATTCGCTGGTGTGGAGCGGGACGGACGCTGGATCGTGTCTTCAGGAGAGCAGCCCCTTTCTATTTCTACGCGGCGTGCGCATGCGCGGATAGGCGATCGGAGAGAGAATCTTTCTCCAATCGGATCATCCGGCTGCACCACGCTGCGAAGCTCTCCTCGTCCCTGTGAACGCTGGACGGGGTGGAAAAACGTAGGACTCTGCCCTAGAAGAGTTGGGGTGGCTCCCTCCACTGATATTAATTAAATGGTGCAGGCAAGTTCAAACATTAGTATATTAAAGAGCCTGCTGACTTGAGGCTTTAGGCCTGGGACAGTCTGTTCACCCCTAGGTTACTCTTCTCCTGAACTTCCTCCACACCTCCTGTAGCAAGATGGCGTACTACGCCGAGGAGGTTGATGAGTTTAACGATTTTAATGAATACGCTGAGAATGAGGAGGTGCCTTATCAGCACCAAATGGAGGAGCAGCTTGTGGAAGCCCTTGATAATCATGTTCAAGACTCAGTCAATGGAGCATTGATTAGGGCTTTACAACCCTTTACGAAACCCCAAAAAAACTATGGGAAACGTGCACTGAGAATCCCTAGGGGAGACTCCCCAGCCCAGACTGTGCTTCTGGGTGATCAGAGCTTGGCAAGAGAGAGACCTGCTTTCAGTTCGTCAGCAGAGGTGTTATCACAGGTTGCATCATCGGTCCTTATGGACCATGCTTATGGGAGTTCATTCCCATCGGGTTCTCGAGACAACCCTTCTCAGTCTAGTCTGGGAGCTGTAGATGACACTCCCGCATCAACACATGACACATCGGACTCCGATAAAGACACGGAGAAAACGCGTTCGGCGTCACAACGCAAAAAGAAGTCTCATTTCCTTAATCCAGAGACCTCTAATAAAAACCTGTTATTCGACCCGAAGAATATTATACACCCAAGGTCCACTGAGTGGGTGCCATGTGCGGAGGTAGCACATTATGTTCAAGAAAACATGAGGCAAGGATTTTAGCGCGAGGTGCGCAACACTCTACGATCGGAATGCCCTAGACCTTCCCTACTAGAAAAGATTACTGATACCCCAGAGTTAGATCCGAATATGGTGACTTTTCTAAAGAAGTTCGCAAAAGACCCAAAGAAGGGTTTAGATAGAGCTTGGAAAGGGTGCCAAGACAAATTGTTAGACGTGACAGGCCCACTAACAAAGATTTTAGATTTGGCAGTGAGGGCTAAGGAATCAAGTGCTAATTTGGACCCAATGGAGATTCTGGAGTGGGCGCAGAGAGCTTTATGCTTCCTTGGAAATGCCAACTGCGCACTATCTACCGAACGCAGGAAATCCTTTTTGATGAGGATTGATCCTCAATTGGTAGAGCTGGCTTCTACGGAGGCAGTTCCTTAGCTAATGGGCTTTTGTTCGGCGACAAATTCATCTGTGACTTAGGAAAGTATGTAGCCACCTTTTCAGCCTTAGATAAGGCCCAAACTTCAATCAAGAAGGTGTTCCATAGTGGCCTTTTTACTAGGGCTGAGCGACCGGCCGAGGATACTACCAGGCCTCCAGAGGTTGAGGGGGACAGACCAGACCAAATTTCTATCCCACTTGCAACAGAGGTGGAAGAGGCAGACAAAATTGAGGAGGTTATTGAGGCGGCAACAACAAGGACGCCAGCGAGACCTCTTATGCAGGTAAGGCTTATTCAACCTGAAGTGGTGTCTGTGGGAGGAAGAATTGGGTTGTTTCTTCAGAATTGGGAGACTATAACGCAAGACCCTTGGGCACTGCAAACGGGACAGGGTTTTCATCTCAAGTTTTACTCCACCCCAAAACAAATTGGTCACATACATCCTCTAAATTTTTCCCGAACAGAAAGTTCTTTCATAGACGACAAGGTGACGGCTTTATTGAAAAGGGGGGATTGTGGAGTCAATTCCACACCCTCACGGTTTTGTCAGCACGATTTTTCTGGTGCCAAAGAAAGATCAGGGCTTCCGTTTGGTCCTAAACCTCAGAGAATTCAACTCTTGGATAGTGTATCGTCACTTCAAAATGGAGGGCATTCATTTGTTGAGGGACCTGTTATTGGAAAAAGATTGGATGGTGCACAGTACCTATTTTTCCTCCTCATCTGAGGTTTCTCCAGTTCCAATGGCGACATTGATGGTTCGAGTTCAGAGCCATGCCCTTCGGTCTCTCCTCTGCCCCTTGGTGTTTCACCAAGTTACTGAAACCAGTGGTACAATATCTGAGAGAGAGAGGGGTTCGCCTGATCATCTATTTGGATGATGTCCTGATTATGGCACAGAGCCAAGATCTGAGGCTACTTCATTTATCTTGGACGATACAGCTCCTTCAGGACCTGGGTTTCGTCATCAATTCAGACAAATCGATCCTGATTCCAGCGCAATTGATGGAATTCCTGGGTGTTCAGGTGAATTCGATATTAACGCAATTACTCTTTCCTCTGAAAAAGAGGGTAGCTATCAAGAAGGAGTTGAGGAGAGCGCTTGCCTCTCAGACTATGTCATTGAGGATGTTGGTTCCCCTGGTAGGTCTCCTAGCATCATCTATTCAGGCGATTTTTCCAGGGCCCCTGCATTACCGGGCGCTGCAGCGACTAAAGATCATGCATTTGCGCAAGGGTCTGAGTTACTCAGAACAGATTTCACTATCAGAGGAAGCCAGAACGGACATTTCCTGGTGGCTGGAGCACATGGATGCTTGGAATGGCAGGGCCATTTTTGCATCATGCCCAGAGGTGGTGATAGAATCGGATGCCAGCCGCTGGGGCTGGGGAGCCTGATGCGGATCAATGGAAACGGGAGGCAGATGGTCTCCAGCAGAACTGCACTCACATATTAATTGTCTGGAGCTCCTAGCAGGTTCCTTTGCAATTCGGACTCTATCGCCTCAGAAATCGAGTTGTTGCATTCTCCTGCGCCTGGACAATGTGTCAGCGGTGAGATACATCAATCGATTGGGGGGCACAAGATCGCGACTGATGGCGGAGATAGACAAAGATTTTTAGCATTACTGTCTTCAGCACCAGATCTCCATGACGGCGGAATATATTCCGGGCAGCTCCAATGTGATAGCGGATTGGAACTCCCGATTTCTTCGGGATTCCAGTGATTGGAGACTGCACCCCAGCGTGTTTCAGCAATTGAATCAGAAATGGGGTCTATGCTCGATAGATCTATTTGCGTCACGGCTGAATACGCAGCTGCCCCAGTTTTACAGTTGGCAACCGGATCCTCAAGTGTTCAACTCAGACGCATTTTTATAAACATGGACGACGGGCATGCTGTATGCCTTTCCCGCGTTCGCCATGATTCAGAGGGTGTTGGCGGAATTAATATTGATCACCCCATATTGGAAAGCACAGTCATGGTTTCCGGTAACGTTGACATTGACTTGTGCTCCCCCGGTATGTCTTCTGTCATTTCCAGAGATATTACAGGATCCCGTGCGCCGTCCACATCCCTTGGTGGTGCAGGGCCTCTTGCCTCTCATGGCACTGTTTTTTCTGTCACAATCTTGGGCTCCCGCTACACACAAACGATATGAATTGGCTTGGCGTAGATGGGTTTGTTGGTGTGGTGAACGACAGGTGGATCCCATGGTATCCAGTATACATATGATTGTGAACTTTCTTTCAGATATCGCCAGTCGGGGAATGGCCTATAGGACGGTCAATAATTTCCGTTCTGCAATTTCGGCAGGACACCCCCACATTGAAGGGAAACCGGTTGGGGAGCATCCCTTGATTTGTAAGTAGTAATACTGGACCTTGTAATCTCCCTTTAGCTGCCGTACCTATTTGCGTTGGCTGCGTCTTCAAGGAGGGCATACTGTGGCTTACCTCCTCCTCTCCATTATGTTTTTAAGAGTACCAAATTTCGACCCTGAAGAAAGGTTCCCCGATCGGGGGTGGGGGGTGACACGGATGATGCAGGGTCCTCCAGCGATGGGCAGGATTGTGGATCTTTGAAGGGGATTCCACCTTGATCAACATGTTTGAGCCCGAAGGTATTTACCACCCGAGGTCCTAGAAATGGCTCCCAGATCAAAAGGTGGCAGATTATGTGGCCAGTAACATTTGCCAGCCCCTAAACAAGGAGGTTCGAGGCCGCCTTTGGGCAGAGTGCTCTAGACCAGCTTTGGGAGGAAAAAAGGCGGCCAACCCAGACATAGATCCAAAACTGTGCACTTTCTTTGCAAAATATGTGTATCAACCGCTCCTGGAGAGTGTGTCAAGACTAATAGCTTGACGTTGAAGGCCCATTGACAAAAATGATCAAACTGGCAGAACAGTAGAAACACTCAGGAAACCTCCTTCCCACACACATAGTGGTAGGCTGGGCGCAGAGGGCGATGTGCCTGTTGGGCCACGCCAACTGTGCCCTGTCGGCAGAGAGACGACGTTCCTTACTGACAGAAGCGGGAGCAGTGGCTAAAGGCAATTTATTCGGCAAACCCTTTGTAAAAGAACTGGGGATGTTTCTTGCCACCTTCTCGGTGCTGGACAAAGCGCAGACATCAATGAAGAAGATTTTTCAGGGGAAGGTTTTCGCCGGGGCTGGAAGAGGCAGGGGTCGCTCTTTCGGCAGCTCTTTCCAGCTAGGCACCTACAGAGGTCAAGCCCCCTGGAACAATGGGCGGAACGACCGCCGGCAGGGGACCTTTTACCCCAATAGGGGAGGCGAAACGGCAGAGCCAACCATACCAGAAGTGAGGGGGCTAACGCTCCCAGAGGTTTCAACGGTAAGCAGCCTCCTTTCTTTCCCTCAAAGGTTAGGGGGAGGCTTTCACACAGGTGGGCAGAAATCATCATGGATCCGTGGATCCTACAAACAGTACAGGGATACCACATAGAGTTCTATGGAACTCCGGTCTAATTGACCAGACCACTTCCATTATTTTTTTCAGAACAGGATATGGGACTGATTGATGCAGAGGTACAGGATCTGCTCACCAAAGGAGCAATCCAAAGGTCAGTATTGTACCCTCGGGCTTTCTCAGCAATCTCTTTTAAGTAGAGAAAAAGGACAAGGACTTTCGCCTGGTGATAATCCTAAGAGACTTCAACTAGTGGCCCGTTTACCGTCACTTCAAGATGGAGGGCATACACCTCCTGAGAGATCTCTTACTGCAGAATGACTGGTTGGTGCGTCCAGACCTCAAGAACGTGTACCTCACGGTCCTAATTTTTTCCCCTCATTGCCGTTTTCTACAATTCAAGTGGAGGGGCCAGATCTTTGAAATCCGATCTCTCCCTTTCGACCTGTCCTCTGTACCTTGGTGCTTCACAAAACTCCTCAGACCAGTGGTGGAGGCACTAAGGATGAAAGGCATCAGACTGATTATAACCTCAACCACATCCTTCTGATGGATCAGTCACGCACCCAACTGTTGTCACACTTGAACACGACTATTGTGCTCCTTCAGGATCTGGGATTCGTCATCAATTCTCAGAAATCAGAGTTGACTCTGGTGCAAACCATGAATTTCCTGGGATTTTGCATAGACTCTAACTCAGCCACGCTGTGTCTTCCGGAATTGAAGATCCACAAGATCAAGAAGGAGTTAGCCAAGCTTCTGAGACGGGACAGGATCTCCCTCAGACAGTTGGCCAGCATAAGTGGCTTATTGTCTTCATCGATTCAAGCCAGCTTTCCAGACCCACTCCATTACAGGGCTTTACAGAGTTTGAAAGTGGCGCACCTCTGGAGGGGCCTTACATACTCACAACTCGTGACCCTGACTGGTGGGCCAGAGCGGAACTACACTGGTGGATAGACCATACGGAGGCATGGAATGTATGAGCAATCTTCAGAACCCTCCCGGACTTGGTAATAGAGACGGGTGCCAGCCCCAAGGCTGGGGTGCCAGATGTGGTTCAATCACCATGGGAGGAAGATGGATGGAGGAAGAGTTGAACTTACATATCAACTGCCTGGAGCTGCTTGCGGGATCCTTCGCGATTCGATCACGGACAAAGGACAAGGTCTCCTGCCGTGTCCTCCTGCGAATGGACAATACGATTAAGCCCGGGCAGTGTACTCCGCTCCGCTCGCAGAGTTTGCAGAGTTTTCCGCACTCTGCGGAGCACGCAGAGTTACGAAAATCTTCGCTCCACATAGCGAAGCGTAGTTTTTTTCCTTGTGCTCCCCAACATCAAGTTGGCGAGCGCGAGCGAGGAAAATCCACCTCCTGGCAAGATCTTTGCTCACTCACGCTCCCCAAAGCCAACTTGGTGATTGCGAGTGAGAAAAATCCTCCTCCCGGTGAGATTTCTCAAAGCGGGCAGTCGTATTTTTCAATGCGGGCAGTCGCGGGTAGTCGCGACCGCTCGTGTTGTGAAACATTCTGTTTGCATTGAGAAAGTTGCAGCTCGGGTAAAAAATCTACTTGAGCGGCAGAAAAGAAGCAGCGCCCTCTTGCGCTGCGCATGATGACATTCATGTTGATTTTCCAGTGCAGGACAAACACCCGGCGCTGAAAATCAACGCAAACTTTCACTAGCAAGCACACTCCGCCACTCGGGGAACTCCGCATAGCGCAGCTGAGTTTTTTGGTCACTATAGGCTTAAATACTATAGTGGTCCAATACATCAATCAGATAGGGGTACCCAATCAAGAGCATTAGCGGAACTGGCCAAGGACTTTTGGCACTTCTGCCTCCAACGTCAAATTTCATGGCGGCAGAATACCTTCCAGGCTCTCTGAACTCAGTGGCAGACTAGAATTCCAGGCACTTCATGGATTCCAGCAACTGGCAAATGGACCCAGCGACCTTTCAGGCACTGATGGACTGGTGGTGTCTCTGCTGTGTGGACTTGTTTGCATCCCGTCTGAATGCCCAGATTCCTCGGTACGTCAGTTCGAGACCAAACCCGAGTGCATTGTCGGTGGATGCCTTCCTGCAGGACTGGACAGCAGGTCAAGCCTTTGCGTTCCCACCATTGTTTCTGATCCTCAGAGCGGCGGCTCAAGTCTGGAGTCAGGGAGCTTTATTGGTACTGGTGACTCCGATATGGAAATCTCAGGCTTGGTTCCCCTCCCTTCTGGAGCTATTGTGGATGGAGCCGGTACAATTTCCATCGTTCCCCGGGATCCTTCAGGACCCCAACGGCCGTCCAGATCCTCTGGTGTTGCAAGGGCACCTCAATCTCATGGCATGGGGGATTTGAGGCGACGTTGGCAGTACGGCAGACTTTCGGGTGAAGCTGAGAGACTCATCCCGAAAGCATGGGTCCCAGGGACAGCCAAGCGATACAGGTCGGCCTGGAGAAGATGGGTTCGTTGGTGATGGAGATACACCTGAATCCCAAGGGATGCAAGTACAGACGTCTTGAGTTTCCTTGCAGAACTGTCTAGCACGGGGCTCACTTATTGCACAGTGAATTCAGTCAGATCAGCGATTTCAGTGGGACACCCCTCCATCAACAATGTCCTGGTGGGAGAAAACCCGGGGTGTGTAAACTGCTAAATGGTACCAGAATGGCACGACCCTCAGAACATAGGTATTCCGGCTTATGAGTCCTGAGAGCTAATTACCCAGCTGCAGACACTGGAAGAACCAGGAGGGTCAACTAACCCCAACAGCACATAGAAGTAGGGAGTGTTCCTCAAGCACAGCTTGCACCAGAATTATTGCAGTACCAAAAGCCTTGCAGGAAGGGGCTTAAGTGAGTGGCCAAGCCATAGGTCCCAAAAATGATTGCATCTACAATTAAAGACTCCCAAAGTTATTTCAGGAATAGGAAAGGGAGAATGCAGTAGGAGCTTGGTGTAATAAATGCCTAAACGGTGCGGGGAGGACGGGCCTCCTGTTGTTACAGCCCAGAGTCAGCTACTACAGCCACGCTCATCCGCTGCGGAGCCGCGAGGGAGAAGTAGGCAAAAATCAAGAGACAAAGAGGACTGCTTGCGGCGGCCAATTGGGCTACATGTGCGCAGGTCTTGAGCCCAAAGAAGAACAGCAAACCAAGCTGGCCATTCAAAGCAAACTAGCAGTAGGCATCGGAGAAGTCTATGGTGCGATGGAGGGAGGGGTGGTGAGGAGAGAGGGTGTCCCACACGAGAGCCCAGAGGTGCTCAATAATCCCATCAATAATTAAAATAGTAGCAATAAAAGCACTTGACAAAGTAAATCCTCAATAAAGTGTTTCATAAATGAATGCATAAATTAGCAAACAAAAATCAACACCAGGTACAAATGCGAGAGACACTTATCTTGACTGGCGAGCAGCAAAGAAAGAGGCAGAAAGGTGGTGTTACTTGGTTTTGAGGATATTGACAGGCTATGATTGGCGGACTGGGGAGGAACTGTTGAAAGGGGGAGTGTTTTGATACTCATGGGATTTGTAGTTTTTGTTTATACATGTTTTGATTGGCTGCTGTGGTTTTGGCAGTAAGGAAAGAGAAGCATAAGTGGAGCTTCTCGACCTGACATAGAATACAGGGCGACATACACTAATTCTCGCTGCTGCATTTACATGTCAAATTTCCTATCCATCGAGAAGGAAAGTTTTAAAGTTAGCCACTTCGTATAAATAAAAGTAAACATAACTACACTTCCCAGCAACCTCTGGGAATCAGTAACCATTAGCAACAGTCCTCCAATAATAGCACAGGCCCTTGTATATATTCCTGCGAGGGCCCTTCCTGTTACTCTTCTTCATGAGAGGAAGTTACCCTTTGTGTCTTTCATTGTTCATTCTTCTGTTCGTTACCTAAAGGATTACATTGAAAATCGTTATCCAGATCTTCCAAAAAAAATCTTGTTTTACCATAAACATTAGACTATTAAAGATGCATGATATCCTAAATTCATGGCAATTGTATGGAACAAACCTACACAATAAAGTAATCCATTAAAATGAAGCATCATTTTCCAATGAACCATTAACATAGAACTTCTAGGAACTCTCTGCTTACTCAGTGGCAGCTGGCAACTACGAAGAGTGGTGGGCGGGCACATGGCCAGTCCTGGCCTGGCCTGGCCTGCTACAGCGCAGCGAAACTCTCAGAGTTCGCAGCTCTATATCAACAACTAATAAAGCGGTCTTAATGTGACAGAGAATATTAAATTAGAAAGTCTCGTTATGTCATCTGCATGTTTGAGCAGCATTTTTGGAGGGTGGGTGCATGCCTATAGGGTGAGTGGTGTAAGAGAGAAAGGACTAATGCCAGTAGTGGCTGCTACCGGACCCGGGTGGTGAGGCGGGGGAGGGGCGAAGGACGGAATGACAAAAAATTGAAATACAAAAAAATACTTACCTGGAACGGCTGGCCCACCGGCCGGCTGCCACGTCTTCTGCGTCCTCCGTCATCTTCCTGCAGACTCCCGGCCAGCAGCAGAAAGCACCAGGCTCCCAGAGCCAATCACAACGCTGCAATGCAGCATTGTGATTGGTGTGAGCACCGTGGTTCGGCGCTCAGACGGGGACAGGGAGGCTTTGCATGTTTATCACCGGCCTGGTGGGGAAGATGCAAAGTGCGCATGACTGTTTGGCGGGCCCAAGGAGGGGCAGTCGTGCGCACTTCAGGAACCACTCCTTTTCCTGCTCCGCCAGCCCTGCCCCGGCCGAGACCCACTGACAGCTATAGGAAAAATAAAACGATAATAACAAGAGTTATTATCATTTTATTTTTCCTTTTGTTCAGTGGGGCAACGCTCCTCGGCCTTAGTGGAGGAGCCGCCACCGACTAATGCATGAGCGCCTGCTTGCATCTCTGCAGATAAGGTTAAGTTCTAAGTAGCATGTCTCTACCGCTCTAAGCCGGAAGGAAGTGGTTTCGAAGCACTATACCCTTACAACTTTTTTCCAGATTTGCTATTACTACACATAGTAGATGTGTATTTCTGTGTTAAGAGGAACACACATTGTTTTTTTAATCAACGTGATGCACATGTATGAAGAGAGCACATATGTATTTTCTTTACTCTACTTTTATTGCTCAAAGTATCTCCATCTGTACTGTATCCCTACCCGAATTCTGAGGGTGGCACTATAAGATAAGAAATAGACTGTTGGAAAATGAGAGCCCAAAGTAGTTTTATTTATTTATCCTCAGTAAACAGAAGAGTAGAATTTGTGAGAACTTACTGTCAGCGGGCCAGACATGGTTTCTGTTTCTAGCCTGCTCTGGGCACCAAGACTGTCCATAGCATTCTGCCTTACCCGGAGGTTTCTTCCATCCCACTGCTGTCCAGTGTCTGACCCCCCCAGAATGCTTCTGCAGATGAATTCAGAAGCCTTCCTGTTTTGTTTTCATTAGGGTAGTGCCATTATTGAGGCTGGACAATATTTTGTCGCATCGCCTTTTCTGTGGTGACTCACCACTTCCAAGCGCTGTCACCCTAAGTTTTACGATGAATTGCCCGGGTGGGTAGGTGATGGAATTTGCCTAAGATCACACAGAGTGTCCGTTCAGAAAACATTGGCTTCTTGTCGCAATGGAAAAACATTTCCAGGCACTACTTTGTATTTTTATGTTGTTGTTGTCATTTTGTGATGCAATGGTTGTAACTTGTAAGATGCAGATAAGTGCTGTAGAAAACGACAGGTATTTTAGTTGCATAACCTCACGCCTCACCATCAATCGGATCGATTACTGGTTATTAATTCTTCAGTCTTCAAGTATTTCTCCTCCGAAAGTTGCCCTCAAGATTTGCTGAAAGAGGTTATGTCCCCTCGGGGTGGCGTTTGCTTGGAAGTTGTTGCACGACACGTCCGACGTCCTCCTCACTCTGTCTGTGTTCTTACTCTGTCTCCTCCAGGCTCCAGCCAACTCCACTAACCAATCCTGTCAATGCTCTCATGCTGGTAACCATCATGAGAGAAGCGCCAGGATTGGAGGGAGCGGCCTCTCGCGGCACTCTTAAGAGCACTGGAGGCCTGTGCTTTCTAGCTGGGTTACAGAGGTTTAACATGTGCATGTCTGGCATGACGGGTTGGTGAAAAATAAAATGGTAATAAATTAACTTTATTACAATTTTATTTTTCATCTCGGGGGCTTTTCTGGGGTCATTTTTGTTAGTGGGGTGACGGCCCCCTACTCAAATGGAGTAGCCGCTCCTGCTTACTATCAACTCAAAAGGTTCCGGGTCATTTGCGAGATATCTGGGTGGGATAATCCTTGCCTCCATGTCCTTAATAAAATTGAAACTTTTCTTCTCTATAGTTAGGACATTTTACATTCTATGTCAGGACCGGGGGCGAGGATTATGCCTGTTTACAGCTTACTTACCACTATTGCTGATGCCCCGGAAATGGGTTTAAAATAGAATTTTTTAAAGGCCAATTCTGACGACCAAACCACAGCATTCAGAATGTCCTCCAGTCTACCATCTACCTCAATTGCCTTAGAAGCCATAGCCTCTCTAGTGGAGAGGGCTCTGAACCTTTTGACGTCTATTCCTACTTCCAGCATGATCCGTCTTAACCACTTGGCAAACAAAGAGGATTCCATCTTGAAAGTTTTTCTCACTGAAATAAGGAGTTGGCATTCTCCTGCAGAACTTACCTCTGCTCTCATGCTCCTCGTACGCCTTGATACATCTAACCACACATAATTTTGGAGTGCTATTGGAAGTTGGATAAGATACCAACCTGGTATTTGTTTTTGTCCTCCTTGACACAGTAAATATTACACCCTCCGGCATGAACACCTGTCCAGACATATCCAGTTCCCGGACATCAGAAACTCTCTTACATGATATCAGCATTGCTAATTTTGCCGATAATTCCTTTTGGCTGAGTTACTCATTGTCCCGCCAGCTCAAGAAGAGTTGTAGAACTAGATTAACACCACACAGTCTGGAATATCTAAGCTCTGGGGGTTTTGTCAGGCGTATCTCTTTCATTAGTTTACATATCCAAGGGTGTTTGCCTGCTGTCATGTCAATAATGAGAAAATGGAGGGCGTGGCGCTGACCGAAATGGCGGCGTAGCTCCTGAGCTCCGTCAGGGCCTGCGACACAGCCCGCAAAATTCGTCCTAAATCCGGCAGCTTGAGGGGATAGAACCACAGCGAAGATACCCGAGATCGAGGTGCGGCGGAGAGAACGGTTTGCTGGAACCTCGACAGTGCAGAACAGCCGCTATGCCGAGACGGCAGCCTGACAGCAGAGCGGCGGCCTCGGGGAAAGGAGGGCGGAGTCGCGTAATGCGCCGGACTGTAGCGCGATCGGGCTGAGGAGGCTCTGTAATAAGCTGCGCCCGCGGCTTGTGGCCTGAAACTGGAGCGCTCCCGGCTGCGAGGGACGGCCTCCCGACTGCTCCGTATGACCTCTACACCGAGTGGGGTGAGACCTGGCAGGACTGTCTGGGCCCCCCCCTCCTCCCCCGGGTGCGCTGGACACGCCCGATCCTGCTGCACCGTGGGCACACCGGGGATCAAACTCTCTCAGGGAGGCCCAAACGCCGGCAAGACCTTAGACGACAGCCCAAAATTACCGTGTGGGCGGCAGCCTCGGATCACTGGAGCGAGCGTAGATGACTCGACCATCGCACCACAGGAGGTGAGACCCAGAGGACTTTCGGGGGCCCCCCCACACGAAAATCTTCCGACCCCGCCTTGCGCAATACCGCTGCACCATAGCCACACAGGTACTGAAACGGGGGGAACAAATCGGGTGAAACTTGACCTGTAGCCAAGGGCAACAACATAAGAGCGGCGGCCTCAAACCACTGACCCGGTAAAATACGTGGCAGGTGAGCAGCGGGCGCGATGCGCTGGTTGGAAGAGATAAAGAGGGGGGAGGAATGATACACATGCCGATCCGCTGAACCCGGACGAGGGGGGCATAAGGACGCCTCTTGGAGGCCCCCCCCTTGCTTGCCTGTGCGGGGACAATTGCACTGCCGGAGTGGCGCTCCTGGAAGGCCGCAAGGTTCCCGCGTTGGGACAGGCCGGACTCCTCCCGGAGGGGGGAGATAACGGAATCCCGGGACGGCAACAAATACAAGCTGGGAGGGAGGAGACGATCCCTATCCCTCACACGGCACCTAGTCTCGGCGGGACACCCCACCATGACGAATCGAGGGGAACCGCGGCGTCCGTTCAGGCTAATAAAATGGACAAATATGTGGTGCCGCGACAACTCACTGTGGAGGACGGGGTGCGGGACGACGCTATAGCCGCCGAAGAACCCTCCCTCAGCTCCATAATGGCGGCGATACAAACAGTGGGGACTAACCTGGAAACGAAAATCGACAAGGTTACGATCGAAATGAATCTTATGCGAGCCAACATGCGGAAAACGTCTGAAAGTGTTACGACCGCGGAAGAAACTATAGGGGAGCTACAGTCGGCAACACGTAAATTGGAGGAAAAGGTTCAGAAATTGGTTCATCAACACAAGGAAATGGCGCTGCACCTGGATGATCAGGAAGGGCGAGCCCGCCGTAACAACATCCGGGTAGTGGGGGTGCCCGAAGGGACGGAAGGTCCGAGCATGGATCTCTTCCTCGAAGACCTCATCCTGCATCACCTCAAGCCCAAAAGACTGTCCCCACTGTTTTCTGTGGAACGGGCACACAGAGCACCAATCCCTAAACCAAAACCAGGAGCGCCTCCTCGAACTATTATAGCACGCATCCTGAACTTTCGCGACCAGGACGCAATCCTACAAGCAGCCAGAGTGAAGGGCGACCTTTCCTATGACAATGCGACGATCCGCTTCTTCCCGGACTTCACTCTGAAAGTGCAGCGAGAAAGGCGCTCCTTCGAGGGGATCAAGCGGGCTCTCAGGGACAAGGGAATCAAGTATATGATGTTCTTCCCTGCCAAGTTGAAAGTAGTCGACAGTGACAAATCCTGGTTCTTCTTGACACCGGAGGAGGCACAACGCTGGCTCGACGAAGGCCCATCCCAGGCACATCGACGCACAGAAGAGAAAGACCGTGGCAACACTGACCACCGCCCTAAAGACTCCATGCAATGGCGTGATGGCAGAGCACGCTCACCTTCCAGATCAAGAAGTTCCCGCTCTGGCAGCCCTGGCAGCGACACAACACGTGCTGGAAAATGAAAGACTGCATGAACTCCACTGGTCTGTAGTTCTCTACTCTTTTTTCTTCTTCCCTTTGCACTGCGGAGGTGGAGAGTCTCCCAGTCTCTGACCATGATATGTTTCTCTCTGCTAACTCAATATTAGACTGACAGAATGCTGAATGGACTAGGCACTTTCATAAGTGATATGGAACCTCGATACTGACGGGGCACTGTTGCGGGCCCGGGAGGGGGAGGCTATTAGGCGCTAACACCCCACGACCCAAACTTAGAATGATCTTTAGTTCGGGGATCATAGGCACTCTGCTATTGGGGATGTGGGTAGTTCTGAACCTACTAGGCAGGGATGCAGGGAGGGGGGACTTGTACTTCTTGGGAAGGGTAGGCAGGGTAATGTTATTATTTTGGATTATCATGCTGATGGAACTCTCACTTAGCCCCCTCAGGAATGCGAAATGTGATTTTAAGCTTATGTCATTATTCCAACCGAGTGAGGGCGAGAAGTGGGAAACTCTGATGTAAGTAAGATATACCTGCAATATGAAGTTTCGTTGAATATTAACGTTTTGTTAGTTATCGATCTGCTGACATTGACACGCAGTCATTACGGGACTAGGCTCACATTGACCCTCGACAAACAGCATGTCACGAACACTCATACCTTCTATGACTATGGCTGATCCAATGACACAACGCATCTCGACGCCAACATTGTCACTCCTCTCCTGGAATGTCAATGGGCTGAGAGACAAGATAAAACGTGGGCTGGTGCTGCAATATCTGAAACGCATGGCCCCAGCGGTTACACTACTGCAGGAGACACACCTGGTAGGCTCCATGGGTAAAGCCCTTGACCGATGGGGGTTCCAACTGGCAGTACACTCGGAGTTCTCCACAGGATCCCGGGGGGTGGGAATCCTGACTCGAAAGCGCTTCCCTCTCATTATCCACCGCACTTTTAAAGATGACCAAGAGCGATTTGCAGCAATCTCGACTCAATGGGAAGGTCGGCTGCTTAACTTTGTGACTGTCTATATCCCGCCTGCCCTGCACTCAGCGGCCTTTCAAGACCTGGGCAAATTCCTCCTGACACTACCGGAAGGGGATTTGATACTAGGAGGAGACTTCAACATGACCATGAATGATGCACTGGACCGTACGCCTGCTCGCCCCCAACATCGTTTAAGCTCACCATTGTCTGAGTTCGTAGAAGCCCACGGTCTACTAGATATATGGCGGTTCCACAACCCACATCTGAGACAATACACCTTTCATTCAGGAGCCCACAATAGCCTCTCCCGCATAGTCTGCATACTCACGGCACTAGATAACATGGGAAGGATGGGGAAGATCTCACACTTACCCAGAGGGATCTCTGATCACTCCCCAGTCAAGGCGGAGATCCGAGCACACTGCGCGATTCAAAGTCGTATGTATCCCATATATCCGGGATTCCTCCACATCTCCAAAATTAAGAAAGATTTAGTCACTGCAACAGCACAATACTTTCAAGAAAATGAGACATCAGTCACTTCCCCGTTAACACTGTGGGAGGCCTCGCCCTCATAGAGGGGCATAAAAAAGAAAAGAAAAATGCACTAGAGATTTTAGAACAGGAGGTACAGCAATTAGAATCTCAACATGGCATGGCTCTCACTGACGCTAACACGCATACACTACGTGTTAAAAGGCAGGAATATAAAGAGTACCTCTGGGCAGATGCTACAACCCGTCTACGGGCAGTTCAGCACTGGATATATGAATCCGGGGACAAAGCAGACAAACTTCTTGCCTGGTTAGACAAGAGAGAACGGGCGAATAGATGGATAGCGCAGATCCGAGTAGAAGCTGGTGATGTCACATCAGACCCACAGGAAATAGTGACGGCGCAAGCGCAACACTATGAACAAGTATACACGTCCACAAGTACCACCACGGTCCAGGAAGCGCTCGCGTTCCTTAAAGACATCCGTATGCCGAGACTAACGCCTCAAGAAACTGAGGGTCTAGAGGCAGACATTACGGTAGACGAACTCAAAGTGGCCATCTCCAAAATACAATCAGGTAAAGCCACCGGTCCTAATGGCATCCCTCTTCATCAGGGAGGACCGGGAGCAGTCGCCTAGGATCCACATGGGAAATTTCCCTTGATGCAGGTTTGACTACAGGGGTTTCCCCTCCCCTCCTCCCATGGGGCAAGTAGCTTTGGTATCTAGGGCTTGAAATTAGAGGCCATCAAGTTGTGGAGTGTGGCAGTGCTCACGCCCACACAGTGGTTTACTCTTACCACTAGCTGGTAAGAACGGAGCCCTCTATGTTCTTTTTAGGTCCTGACGAATGCCCTGGACCCAATCGGGCCATTAAGGCAGAAACATGTTGACCTCTCACATAACGGATAGGGGACATTAATTCCCCCACATACCGTCACTTGATTTTAATATCATATAGTTACCTTTAACATTAAAAACACGATTAAGATAACTATAATGTTTTTTAACCACACTTTTTGTTTATGGGCCCCCACTTAGTTTAGAAGTGCATCCCTGTCGTCAGGTGTATGCCCGCCCTCTATCAAACCAAGGTTTTAGAGGGCGAGGACTGGTCAATGATGAAGCATGACACCAGGTGGTGTGTGAGACCAGTCCGTTACTTTTTGTGAGATGCCTTCACTTACAAATACATCCCAAACCTCGTAGTGGCAATTCAGTTAGGAGCAGCTTTTTGTGGTTAGACTGTTAGTGTTGGAGGCTGCTAGCTCCTAAGACCCCGTGCCTCTCGTTCCCTTCTCCACACAACGTGGGGCTTTTGTGGTTATTGTGATGTCACATCAGACCCACAGGAAATAGTGACGGCGCAAGCGCAACACTATGAACAAGTATACACGTCCACAAGTACCACCACGGTCCAGGAAGCGCTCGCGTTCCTTAAAGACATCCGTATGCCGAGACTAACGCCTCAAGAAACTGAGGGTCTAGAGGCAGACATTACGGTAGACGAACTCAAAGTGGCCATCTCCAAAATACAATCAGGTAAAGCCACCGGTCCTAATGGCATCCCGATAGAGCTGTATAAAAATACGGCGGACAAGATAGCCCCCTATATGCTGAAAATGTATGAGACGAGTCGTGCCACAGGAGCACTGCCCAAAGATCAGCGTCTGGCGACCATTGTAGCCATACACAAGCCGGGTAAACCTGCGGTGGAATGCACATCTTATCGACCGATCTCGTTAATTAATGCAGAAGCAAAAATCTTAGCCAAAATGTTAGCACTCAGGCTGACACCTCATCCAGCCAAACTGGTCCACCCGGACCAATCGGGGTTTATGCCTGGCAGAAACACGGCCTTGAATCTCAGGCGCCTGCACGGCGTACTGGGTCGGAAACATACAGTACAGGAGGACGCTGCAGTCCTTTCACTGGACGCAAAAATGGCCTTTGACTCGGTGGAATGGGCCTTTTTGTTTGCGGTCCTTCAACACTTGGGGTTTGGACCAAAGTTCTGCTCCTGGATACACCTACTCTACGCAAACCCAGTGGCGCATGTAGTCGCCAATGGGCACATATCACGGGAGATCACTCTGGGTAGAGGAACGCGACAGGGCTGCCCGCTGTCACCCTTATTGTTCGCACTGGTCCTAGAACCGTTGGCGGCCTGGATTAGATGGGCTCCCATGGTCCGAGGGTTAAAATGGAGGGAGGGATGGGAAGATCGTATCTTCCTCTATGCGGATGATGTTTTAATATATATAGCCTCGCCCACGCGATCCCTCCACGCTTTACTTAATATCTGCGCAGTGTATGGCTCGGTATCAGGATACGCCATCAACTGGGACAAGTCCGTACTCTACGTACTACATGGGGCGACCCCCGCGTCTCCCTACGGGATGCAAGGTTCAGATAGTGACAGATAGTTTTAAGTACCTCGGCATCCACGTTACATCAGACCCGGACACATTTATGACACTTAACCTACATCCACCGTTGCAGAGGCTGAAGCGCGACATCAAGCACTGGAGGGCACTGCCGCGCACCCTACTGGGTAGAGCGGCTCTTTTCAAAATGATGGCCCTGCCAAGATTTTTATATGCCCTACACAACACGCCCTATCCAGTTCCCGATTCATACTTTAGAGCAGTGAACTCAGAGGTAGCTGTCCTCCTGTGGGATAACAAGCAGGCAAGGGTGGCCGCGAACAAATTAGTCAGAAGCTGGTATGACGGCGGGATTACCCTACCTGATATCAAGGCGTATTATTGGGCTTCACAACTTACAGTCATCAACCAATGGCTCCATGTGCCGGACACAGACCCTGCTTACCGCTTAGACGGAGTGACCCTGGGGAGCGGCGGAGTTAATAGGGTGCTCTATAACAAACGGAAAGCCCGAGACCTCATGGGCCAAACGGCACACACACTTCGCATATGGCACACGGTAACCAAGCACCTAGGCTGGTCTGACAGACTGACGCAACACACTCCACTGTGGGACACAGGCAAACTAGGCACACTGGGAAAAAGCAAGGGATTTCAAAAATGGGACCTGATAGGGATCTCCCGGCTGGGGGATCTCTGGCACAATGGAGAGGTCGTAAGCTTTACCTACCTGCAAGAACAATACCGGATGGCTCCGGGAGAACAATTTAGATATCTACAGATTAAACACGCAATAGATGCAGCCCTCCCCACAGTAGAAATACTCCCTGTGTCATCCCCTTTAGAGGACCGTCTGCTCACTGACTACCTTGACAAAAAAGCAACCTCACTCACTTATAAAAAAAATATCAATAACCGGACGGACCCCCTTGAACGACTTAGGGCGCTCTGGCAGACTGCGGTTGGAGACATGGACAATCCTGACTGGCGAGACGCGACTGCTTCGCCTAAAGAAGTGGCGATCTCCTCTAGACTGCGGTTGGTACAGTTTAAAATATTACACAGGATCTACTACACACGGGTACTACTACATAAACTGGGAAGAATCCCGGATCCATACTGTTTACGCCTCTGTGGCGCCATAGGTACCTATTATCACACTTTGTGGGAATGTACAAAGCTTACGCCATACTGGGAGGCAGTGATGGGAATTATCACGGAGGTCGCCGAGAAGCAGGTCCTGCATGAGCCCAAATGCTGCCTACTCAATGTCTGGGGGCCAACGGACCTCAACCGCGCCGAACGTCAGTGGGCAACGACAGGCATGATGATAGCCAAACGAAATATAGCACAAAAATGGGGAGCGGAAAGTTTACCGACTCTACGGGAATGGTGTAGGGATATGGATATAGCCATGGTAGCGGAGAAAGCCACATTCATCCATAGGCAGTGCCCAAAGAAATGGGGACGGGTGTGGGGCAAATGGAACGTCTATAGAGGGAACATTTGTGCACCTCCGGAGATAGACTCTGACTCAGATGAAGATATATAACACTGCAGCGGTCTCCTTGGCAATGATGAGCCTGTTGAAACTGTATTTCACATGATTGTATGTACATATTTCATGAATGTAACAATGTCTATTGCAGATCAGTTGTTAATTTAATAAAATAAAATGTTTTTTTTAAAAAAAATAATGAGAATATGGCTCACAGAGATATACAAACTGAAGGAATTTTCTATACAATAGGCCAAGCCCGACTGGGCTAAATCCACCAGAAAGTTCAAGACATATGTAACTTTGACCCCCATGGGATCCAGGTGTCTCTCCATACACCAACTAGCCCATCATCTCCATGTTGAGCGGTATCGCTGGATAGTGCCAGAGACCCACATGTGTAGAATGAAGGTTGCAGCAACTTTTGAAAGACGGTTAACTCCCCAATGTCCCCTGAAATCTTCCAGGCCATGAGTTTGAGATGGCCCTGCAGGATCAAAGGTTGTGGGTAGACTTGACAATCCTGCAAAATTTGTGGTGGTGATGGCAGCTCTATCAGGAGATCCAACAATAATTCTATCAGAGTCGGAAACCAGGCCTGCAATCTCTATATTAGTGTCACTAGAACAAGAGACGTCTTCTGATGAATGACTTGACCCGCTACTCTGGGTATCATTATAAAAAAAAGGGGAAAGGTATACAGCTGTCCGTTCGACCAGTCCTGTAGGAATACATCAACCGCTTACGCTCCTGGGTCCGGTCTCCGACTGACATAGACCGGAAGTTGATTTTTCAGCCTAGAGGCGAAAAGATCCAAGTCGAAAGGTCTCCATCTGGCAACTGGGCTATGAATTCCTTGCGATCCAACTTCCAATCAATGTTGTCTGTGATGCATCTAGAATTCTAGTCGGTTATCCTGTTCTGGGCCCCAGGAGATATTCTGCTGTTACTGAAATCTGTCTCTCTAGGCAATAGTGCCAGAAGACTTTAAAAAAATATTTTTATTGAGTTTTTCACAATCATACATACATCGATAATATAGTAATTCCTGCGTAGGAAAGTATGAAAGTGTAAAAACAGCGTTCAGACTTATGGTGCACCTATCGTATATCAATACTTAAGAATACTCTCGTTCAGTAATAAAGAACAACTTAGGGACTGCAACGGGGAGGGACGCAACATGGACTGGGAGGGGGGAGATACAGAGCAGGCTGAAGACTGTATATGTAGGAAGGTAGTGAAGTAGTTTATTAGTTAATTAAAACAATAACCATGTACAAAGTGTGCATCTAACATATTTACAAGAGTAAAAAAGCAATGTAAAAACAACATTACATTTCCAGTTATAGAATAATCTGGTTACAAAAGCCAACAGTGCATTTCATGATAAAAACCACATTCTCTCAAAAAAAGCTAGAGGAGCCTTGCATAGGTAATACCCATAAAGTGTGCGGTGCTTGTCCGTGGTCCTCGAGCAATGTAGCCCCCAAGATCATAATAAGACTGGGGGGCATTGTGGATCTTGGCACACCGACCTCAAACACCCATCCATGGCCCATTCGAAGCAGGGAGACCGCTATGCGTAAAGTGTCAGGTGCATTTTTACAACAACCTCAACACGTTGGGGTAGGGGATTAACATGGCCCTAGCAGCCCAATGAGGCCTTTGAATGTGGCAGGGGGGGCAGCGATAGTGCCATGCCCCTAGCAGCCCACCGTAGGCCTAAGTGTGTGGCACGGCTGCGCTAAAGGTGTACTGTTGGGCCCGCAGTGGCCAAAGCTTCTTCGTAGCAGGGTAGGGCATTAAAACCTCTTTACTCTTGACACCGACTTCTAGATGTAACCTCGGCAAGGCAGGATAGGGAATTGAGATACCACTAGTAACCCGCCATTGGCCAAGACTTATGGCACGTCTACACAGGGGAGTGTGCTATTCAGTCTGCAGTGACCAAAACCCTCGCCTAAATGGAATGGGGGGATGAAACCTTTTGCTCTTGCCTCCCCCATATCTCCTCATACTGCCACTTTGAACGTTAAGTGTCCTTTTTGGATTTTACAAGTCTTAAATATATCCATAACCTGTACGAGCTGAATATTAAGAATCATGTGCCTTGGGTTTAGTGACTCTATTGCTGCTGATCTGCAAGTCCTGATTCCTAAGCTCTTGAATTCATTACGCAGTAGAGCCCTCCGCTGCGCACCTAAGCAGTGACTTGAGACCAATGTTCCCTCTAATTTGTTTCCCCTGTGTGCGGCAGTGAATGGTCTCTGTGCACTGCAATCAAGGCCATGTGCGTCAAAGAAATGTGACAGCTCACTAACCAAGCGAGTGTGCTACCAGAATCAGTGGTATTTGTCAGACGTGTGATCACTCACCCTTTAACCCAAGATGACACCTCAGGGCTGACCCCTCGTCTGACTCTTAGCCCTTCAGCTGACATGCATTAATAAGTCGATAGGGGATGGAAGGGCCAGGAGTGGACACTACGGAAAGTTAACAAATCATTTATTGAGTATTGTATTGCAATTACATTTATATAGCGCTTATTAGTCCTAACAAGGTGTTGAGGTGCTTTATGCCAATCTGCACTTTGCTCAGGAGCCAAGGTAAGTGGTTAATCCAGTGGTTATTTTTGTAAAGGGTTTAGTCTAATTCTCTCAAGGAGACCATTCTATGTCTCCATGCCCACTTTAGTGTCTTTGAGGTGGATTGAAAAGACTCGTAAACGCACAGCTGACCGCCTTCATCGAAGAGAACTCCATCCTAGATGCCTCCCAGTCGGGATTGCGCAGCAACCACAGCACCGAGACCGCCCTCCTCGCCGCCACTGATGACATCCGTATGCTACTCGACCAGGGACACACTGCGGCCCTCATCCTCCTAGACCTCTCCGCAGCCTTCGACACCGTCTCACATCGCACGCTCGCAGCCAGACTTCACGACGCGGGGATACGAGGAGCCGCCCTCGACTGGATCCAATCCTTTCTCTCCGGTAGAACCCAGAGGATGAGACTCCCTCCCTTCCTCTCCGAACCCACCGATATCAACTACGGAGTACCCAAGGATCATCGCTCAGCCCCACGCTCTTCAACATCTACATGGCCCCCCTCGCCGCCATCGTCAGACAGCATGGGCTTAGCATTGTATCCTACGCTGACGACACCCAGCTCATCCTCTCACTCACAAAGAATCCCGAAGACACCAGGCTCTGCTTCCAGGAAGGAATGAAGAACATCGCAGCCTGGATGAAAGACAGCTGCTTGAAGCTCAACTCAGAGAAAACGAGGTCCTCATCCTCGGACCCTGCACCTCCGCCTGGGACAACACCTGGTGGCCCTCCGCCCTCGGGAATCCACCCACCCCTACAGACCACGCACGAAACCTCGGCATCATCCTCGACTCCTCCCTCTCCATGAACCGCCAGATCAACGCGGTTGCCTCCACCAGTTTCAACTGCCTGCGCATCCTACGCAAGACCTTCAAATGGATCCCCCCGACTGCAGAAGGACCGTCACCCACGCGGTAATAACCAGCAGACTGGACTACGGCAACGCACTATACGCCGGAATCAACAGAACTCTTCTACACAAACTCCAAACCATCCAGAACACCGCAGCCAGACTCGTCCTCGGAACACCGCGTCACGAACACATGACCCAACACCTACGAGACCTCCACTGGCTCCCCGTCGAGAAGAGGGTCACCTTCAAACTCCTCACCCACGCCTACAAATCCCTCAACAACATCGGACCCAAATACCTCAACGAGAGAATCTCTTTCCACGCGCCCAAGAGGAACTTCCGCTCTGCCGACCTCGCCCTGTCAGAGGTACCCCGCATCCGCAAAAACAGAACGGGCGGGAGAGCCTTCTCCTACATCGCAGCCAAGACCTGGAACGAGCTCCCTGTGAACATCAGACGCTCCCCGACCCTGCACACGTTCAGGAAGGACCTCAAGACCAGGCTCTTCAACTGATCCGGAGCTGCCTCCCCCCGCCCCCAAGCACCTTGAGACCCTCACAGGTGAGTAGCGCGCTTTATAAACCTCTGATTGATTGATTGATCGATTGATCATTAGTGAGGGTGGGTATAGGAGTTCATGCATATGGTCGGTTCAATCAGTAGATGAGCTAAAGCACATTCGGTAGTGCTAGGTTGCATGGTCCTATTTACCAAGAAGGACCGGTTTCAAACATTGGGATGAGGTGAGGACAATTTACACAAATAAAATAACATTCCTATGCCTCCCCAAGGAAGGCATAAGGGAGGTGCAACGAGGAGAAATACCTTTATTTCTCCTTGTATTTCCTTTTTCTATATGTGCTGCATTCTGCAGTACACATAGGAAGCGAAAAACACCTTTCGTAATTGTTTTTGTGCAGGAAGGATTTCCTTCCTGCACAAAAACAATCACCCCTACAACGCAGACACCCTTGGACCGTGGCGCAACGGTGCGTGCGTTGGCGCATGGCAGCCCATTGTGCGCCAACGCAGGGGAAAGGGACAGGAATGCGCTGTGTCTTGTAGATACGGTGCATTCCTGCCCTTTTGTTTTGACCTATGGTAGCGCAGCACGAAGGCTTGCTGCGCTGCGTCAAAATATTGTAAATGAGGCCCAGAGTTTTTAAACATGAACCACTAGTGAACTAATAGGCAAGACAGTTGTGATGTAAATCCTGTAGGTGGCCCAGATTGTTAAAGAGCAACATTATAGTCTATTAAATCACACACAATAGGTTTTTGTACAACTGGTATTCTGAACTCACATATTTCAAAGTGCTTTCATATACAAAATGAAGAAAATTGAGTTTTGGTCAAATAAAATATTTGCCTAAGATCACACAAGCAGGGAAGCTATGTTTTAGCAGGTTTTACTTTGTACAAATAAGCCACTAAACTTGCAGCTATTTGTCTTTACTCTTTTATGCCAATGCTTTGATTTTACCGCATTGTGCATTTTCTGCTGTTTTTATTTAGGGCGAGGCATTGGAACATTCTACATGAGCACAGGTTACATTGTTTTTGTAAACCTGGGAACATTAAGTGATCTGCCCAGAATCACAGGATGTTGAGCTCTGCCGAGTATCCCCACCTTGGTTCATCAGCTCCAAAGTTAGCAGCTCTGGCCATAAGGCCGCAGAAGCCACAAGGAATCGAGTTTGAAAGGCCTGCTAAAGATCTAAGTGCATCTACATAAGAATGCACTTCATGACAACAGACCGCATTGGTAACAGCTGCCTGACTCTGAAGTCATACTTTCCCCTTCCAGAAGCCCCATCAGAACAGCTATGGAAGAGCAGGTGTACTGCTCCTGTGGCAGCGTGCGCCAAGAGAAAGCTTCCTTCAGCTTCAATGATTTAAAACGCTCGGGAAGTCTTTCTCTTGATGCGCGCTCCAGCAGCGGCCCTGCGCGCCTGCAAACAGTATGGTGCGCGGGCGCACAAGCGCGCAGCTTACAGGGAACATAGCTACTCACCCGTGATTAACCACTTACCTCGGCTCCTGAGCAAAGTGCAGATTGGCATAAAGCACCTCAACAACTTGTTAGGACTAATAAGCGCTATATAAATGTAATTGCAATACAATACTCAATAAATGATTTGTTAACTTTCCGTAGTGTCCACTCCTGGCCCTTCCATCCCCTATCGACTTATTAATGCATGTCAGCTGAAGGGCTAAGAGTCAGACGAGGGGTCAGCCCTGAGGTGTCATCTTGGGTTAAAGGGTGAGTGATCACACGTCTGACAAATACCACTGATTCTGGTAGCACACTCGCTTGGTTAGTGAGCTGTCACATTTCTTTGACGCACATGGCCTTGACTGCAGTGCACAGAGACCATTCACTGCCGCACACAGGGGAAAAAAATTAGAGGGAACATTGGTGAGCAGTGCGCTCTATAAATCCCTGATTGATTGAAGCAGGGGCAGGCGCAGAGGATGCGCAGCCGTGACTCCTTTGTCTGCTGACATAAACGGCACGTCATACCCCCCCATTGCCCATTATCTTGTCATTTGGGTTTGAAGTCTAGGGTAGGTAGGAAGACCAGTCTCATGGACAGTAACTTCTTTTTGACTTTGAGAGAGTAGGTGGCTGTTGAGATGTACCGTTGAAATAAGTCCACAAATCCACTATGAAGGTTGGAATTTTATTTCAGCATCCACGAATGGTGGGACCACACAACCGACCTCCATGGCATCAGCTGCAGTCTGACCGATTGTCAAGTTCCACCCTGATGTCATACATGCCCCAGTTACAGCCAGTCACAGGCTGACCACCCCACATGGAAGGACAGACCATAACAGAGAGGAGGCGGCCTCAAGGAGGGCTGGTCCTCGGACCGTGATATGTGTTTAGCACCAGTCACCATAACGAACAACTTTGGAACTGCAACGGGGAGTGACGCAAAGTGGCCTGTGTGGGGGGAGGTACGGTGCAGGCTGAAGCCTGGATATGGAGGAAGGCAGTGGGGAATGACTTGGAATAAACAAATGACTACCTCAGTGGAGGCAGTGCGGGAGGTGAGTAACCATACATTAGCATGTTGGGCGTTGTTGAGGGGAAGGGGGGATGGGGCTAAGAAATAGATTTTGGCGCTGAAAAGATCGTAGTAAAGATGCACGCAAGTGGAGCGAGGAAGGTACATCATCCGGAGACATAAGTTGCCGGAAGTGTGTCTGGAGGGTGTCGCATTCCTGAAGGTGACACAAAGGTGACACGCCTCTTCATATCAAAGGGCAGTTCCCTCTGCCACTCCTCATCATCTACACGACCTGCGCCTTGCCAAGAAGCTAGTGGCCGGCTGTGGTAGCTCGCCATTGTAAGGTAAGTGTCCATTTGGCTAGTAGAAGGGCACATCTGGCTACCCTAGTGCGGACAGAGAATTTTATCTGTCGCTAAATGTTAATGTTAATGTTACTGGAATTTATAAAGCGCACGCATACCCGGAGGTGTCTTGGCGCTGAGGACATTAGTAGACCTGCTCTGGCGTCTAGTTCTGGAACAACCAGGTTTTCAGTCCTTTCCTGAAGGAGTAGAGGGAGCTCGCACTTCTGAGCTCACTCGGAAGAGTGTTCCAGAGTTTAGAGGTGCCATAGCAAAAGCTGCGGCCGCCCCAATGCGATGTTCGAATTCTGGGCACTGTCAGGAGTTTGGCACCTGTAGAGCAAAGATGTCTGGTCAGTTCGTACCAGGCGAGAAGATTTTGCAAAAAGACAGGACCCGTGTGGTTCAATGCTTTGTACGCCAGACACAGAGCCTTGAATTTTATCCGTTGTGCTACAGGGAGCCAATGCAGGCTGCGAATCTCTTTGGATACGGATTTGCACCTGGGGGTGTTGGACAGTAACCGTGCAGATGTATTTTGAACACTCTGAAGCTTTTTTAGGCACTGCTTCTGAATGTTTAGGTACAGCCCATTACAGTAATCAAGTTTAGACTGAATCAACGATGTGACTACCGTTTTTCTGGTGTCCACAGGAATATAAGGGAGAATCTTCCTTACTTTCTTGATAAGGAAGTGGGAGGAGGAGACGGTTGCATTTGTGTGCTGGGTAAGTGAAAGTTTGTTGTCAAGCCACACTCCCAGGTTCTTAGCCTTAACCGCAGGTTTTGGTGGATCTCCCATCTCTGCCGGCCACCACAGATTGCCCCAGTTTGGTTGCATGTTACCAAAGATCAGGATCTCTGTTTTATCAGAATTAAGTTTAAGACAGTGTGTACTCATCCATCGGTTAATGGCACACATACAATTCTGAAATTGCTGAGTTGGGGGAACCTGATTTTTATATGCCGCCAGCACAATCTGGGTGTCATCGGCGTAAGACGTAAGACTGAACCCAAAGTCCCGGATCAAAGGGCGCAGCCTCCTAGGTGGAGATGTCTGTGAGTTTAGTGACCTCGGAGTGTCGTGTTTATGCCTTGCCAGTAGGTGAGGAGAGCAGGCCAAGTCCCCAACCTATGGCGGAGGTCTGCATCCTACGAAGAGCATTGTAGATTGGTGGGGGGGGATAGCGATTCAGCTGCGCAGGGGTTAAGTTAGCATAGTGTAATACATTTAGCTGAATATTTTTAAGCCTTGCATTTCTGGAAACATTATGAGGAAATGTCAGGGCTTGTATGCATTCAGCATCATTGAGTGCCCTACCCATGTGTGTAGGGGCTCCAGGGAGATTTCGGTATGGCCACGGATGGCCTTGTAGAGTCGAGTAATTAAAGGACCCCCTCCCGCACAGTCAGGAGCATTTATAGACTGTTGTGTAGATGGTTTCTCATGTCTGGTAGACCACAAGGTGAAGCAGGTATGGTGTAGTTGTTGACAGGTGAGATCTTGGCCAGGTGGGAGGTCATGCTCTGTTTGGAGTTGTTCGAATGGGAGGAGATGGCCTCCGGAGAAGAGACCTCCAGCGGTGGTCAGGAGGCGTTCATGCCAGCTACATAAGTCAGAGTCAGAATATATGCAGGGATAGAGCGGGAGACCCAGCAGTGGGAACCCCGGAGCATAAGGGGGAACATGGCATGTCAGAGAACGTCTTCTGTTCATGCATTACGAGCGATCTGAGCCTGGAGGCAGCGCAGATTGTCTTCTGTTTGTTTTGGAAGCAGAAAAGTGGGTACATGTGGGGACGTTTCTTACAGGTTGCCAGCCACCTAGAGACCCTTTGCAGTTGTGCTACCAGAATGTAGGCTTCAAATGAGGAAGCGCCCAAGCCCCCCTCCCCGGTGGGCAACTGCTATCCAACGTCAGCCAGTACCCCATACGAGGTCAATTAGTGGGGAATCCAGGTCATAGAAGAAAGAACGAGGAGGCATCACCAGGAGAATAGCAAAATAATATGGAAGACGGGGCAAGATCGCCATCTTAGATAAGGCAATCCTCCCTGTTACTGCCAGTGGTAGCTTCTTCCAGAAAAGTATGAGCGACTTTGACGCTGTGAGTACAGATTGCGGCTGATGAAGTCACTCGGTGAGTGATACAAACGGACACCCAGGTATCGAACTGCTGATAGTTGCCAGGTAAGGGGGGTCCCACCACCCAATTGGATCAACCACGAGGTAAGGTCAGCATGGAGCAGGTAGATAGACAATTTGTCCCAATTGACCACTAGGCATGCATGTCTGGTGAATGCATGGAGAGCAAGTTGAATGGGGGTGAGGTCTTCTCAGATGTCTCACAGATACAACAGAAGGTCATTGGCATATAGTGATACCGCATGCGTCTGGTCAGCGAGCAGAATGCCCCAGTGTTGGCCTTCTAGGCAGAGCCGGATGGCAAATGCTTCTATTGCTATTGCGTTCACCAGTGGTGAAAGAGGGCACCTATGCCAGTTGCCACTGATCCAGCGCTAACAATAACATTTCTTCTCCTATATGCTTTGGACATCCAGGTACAAATATCCCTCTTTCCACAACTATATCCATATGACGGTGGGGCCCATAACACCGCATAAACATTCACTCTCTCATATATTCCCTGGATTTCATCCGTTTTTACCTAGGAGAAAACAGTTAATGATTCGCTGGAAGGAGACGGGATACCTTTTTAAAACGACATAATACTTCTCAAGCTTTAAGGTATTCCGCTCATTGGTCGATGGACCAACTAGTAGGAATCAGTTGATGGTGATTAAGACCAGCTCAATCACTATAAACCTTTAAACATTTACATTTATCATTGAGCTAAAGAACCACTGACTCATTGATTTAAGATAATAAAGTTTATATAATTTTTAGAAGCATGAATAAGTTTCAAATTTATTATTCAGATTATTACATTTAGCATCATTATAAGAATAAATTGAAATTGCAATGCATACCTATTAGATGGAAAAATAAAAGTTCGTCACAGCAATGAATTCAGATCACAGCATAGAACTCCCGAAAACCTATCTATCTGTCCTGGAAAACAGGCTTTCTCATTCTTTCCCTTTTAATATTTTAAGAAAAAAAAGTCTAATGGTTTTAAATGGAAAAATCTAGTAAAAACAAAAAGATTCTCCAACAGCAGCGTCTCGTGCTCAATCAAAAATATAAAATAGCAGCGTCTCGTCCCTCTAGCTTCTCTCGATCGATCATCATCCGCAATACCCCTCTCCTCTAAGAGTAGGTCTTCTTATACCCTAATACTAGCTTACTAAGTGAAAATGTTACATCTTTGTGGGCAAGATTCTCTCTAATTGGTCCATTTGGGTCAGTATACATCTCATTATGAATATCCTTGTTCCAACCAGTTCTTTGTGGAAAGTTCATACTTCTGTCGTTTCTCACGGGTTCATGACATTACCCATCCGTACATTGGTTTCAATCTGTATCCTTTTCTGATACTTTTAAGTTGAACAGTTCATTGTTCATTCACATATTCACTGCGACTTCTCACGCTTTTCGCTATGTCCTTCTTTGGCACACGTTTATATCATAAGGTCATCGCAGCCTTGACCACGCTTCCATCCTGGGCTTTGGGACGGTCACATGATCCCTCTTGATCACGGCCTTTCTCTCTTTCGGTACCCCTCTCGTGCTTGCGTACTTTTTTTGCTTGTTTTGCATGGCAGCCATTTTTACATCGCGGCACAACAGGCCTAAGCGAACTATTATAAAGATAAACAGAATATAGTTAAGAATAAAGAATATAAGCCTTTTCGTTTCCCTCCCGTCATTCTACGTACCCCAATTAAGTATTACCTAGCAAAAGTGACATATAAAGCCATTTCTTACTTACCAATCGCTTTACTTTGCCACTTCACAGTTTATTTCCAAGCACAAATCATGCATTTATTATTCTAGTTAGTACGCAAATTATTAGACTTATGTTATCCACGTTAACAATTATAAGTAAATTAGTTGGCACAGATATTGCGTATTACCCATAACCCTTTTCATGTAACATACATGGTTGGTTATTTACTAAGACGAACCTGTGTGTTAATTATTTAACATAAATATTAGGAGGTTAACATTTTTTCGTTTACCCTGCTCCATCAACTCCCCCCTTTGGTGATTTTTAATATCACCACAAAAACCCATGTTACACAATTCTGTCAGATAGCATATTTCTTTGTCCAGTTTGTTTTGTTAGTTTACACAGCTGTATCCCTTTCAACTTGTCTCTTTGTTTTCTTATACATGTTTTCTTTTAATTCTTCTAACTCTACTTCACCCATTTCTCTTTCTCTTTCTTTATTTATCTTATTTTCTTATTCTATTTTATTCTGTCTTTTTCTTCTTTTTATACATATAATACTTAGCTTCAGTACTAGAACTATTATGATTATTATGGTCGCTACTATTATAACTTTCCCTATTATTAATCCACTCATTCTAGTAAACCAATTTATTACTGAGGAAAAACTCTTACCAAGTTTTCCAAATGCATTTTCAACCTCCAGTGGAACAAGTTCTTTGTGCAAATTTGTAATATTCTTTATATACTTTTGTATATTTTCACTTTTATCTGGAATGTAAGTGGAACAATGTTGGACTTTCAGCATTCCACAGACTCCACCCTCTTTTGCCAAAAGAATGTCAAGGGCAAGTCGATTTTGCATCACCATAGCTCTCATGGCAACCATTTCGGTATTTACCATCAAGAACCCTCCAGCAGTATCTGTAGATAAACGATCTACTACTGTGGATAACTTCCGAATTTTAAATGCATTCAAAGATATTCCCACTGCTGGTATCAATGCTCCAAAAATATCACCTACTATTTCTGAGAAACTTTCCCTTTTTCTACGTGTAAATGTCTTTATCATTTCGTGTGTTCCCTTTTCTGCTCTATCTACATGAAAAATCTTTGGAAAGACCAGGCCTAAGTAACATGATCCATACCAATGGTCCGGCAACCTGTAATAAGCTCTGTTACCGCAAATGTAATAGATCCCAGGAAATATTGGATCTTTTCCCCTTTGAATCCCCAACCTCCTAAAATTTTATAATTGTCATGGCAATCACTGGAACCCACGAAATAATTGTCATATCTTGTGCTATTTCTTCTAATGCACAACCTTCCCTGTTGAGGCCAATCCAGAGTCATAGCTGCATTTGTCTTTTTCTTGTCATGATTTTCTTCCTCAAACGCCCAAAGAGGTGTTTTTGTCTCTTCTATCACTTTTCTTTGAAATTTCACTCTTCTATCCTCGACCATTTCTAAAAATACCTTTTCTTCATTTCTTAATTCACAGGTAAGGTTGTTTTCAACTATATCATCTAATGTTAGAATTTTATTTTCTATGAAAAATTCACCAAATGTTCTTGCCTTTTTTACCTTGTTTAGTTCAGAAACTATAGGAATCTTTGCAAAAATCTTATCTATATCAGTGTAATAATATTCTAATCTTCCTGTCTTGTAAAATAGACTTGCTAGAACACTACATGTTATTCCATACGTCATAGGTCACACCTTCTGCAACAGACGCAGGCAATTGCATACAAACATAACAATCTCTTAAATCCATTGTTTCTACATATTCATACAATAATTTAGTAAAAACATTTTTGGAAAAATCTGTTATTGATTTGTCTTTATGTAATTCTGCACTACCTTTTAATATAGCTGTTTCTTGCGTGTTAGCTCCTTTTTCTTTCTCTGTGTTATTCTTTAATATAGACGTTTCTTCTACAGCTAATCTAATTGGAATGGTGATTGCTAAAATAACCCATACGGTCATTAATAATCCTGTACAAAAGAAGCACATCTTACACCATCTACTTAAGAACTCACATCTACATTTTCTATCTTTAGTATCTACCATTTTGTTTTTATTACCTACTTTATAATATGTACAGAAAAATGTGTGTCACCACACCTCAGGAACGACCTTTTAGTCACCCTACACTCTCACTTTGTCTTGTTTGGTACTTTCTTTTAGTTCTTTTCAGAACTCCTTCTTTGTCAAATCCAGTGTTTTTGTCCAATCCAGTAGAAATGTGTTCAAATTTCTTCAAATTTGTTGCACTTCACCTTCACCCATTAGGTTGCAGCTTTGTTCTGGGTTCTCGTGAGTGATCTCTTCTTCTTTGATATCAGTCAATGCAATGTATAACCATTCAGGCGATTTATACTTCAGATTTGCTTTCTTTACTCTTTTTGTTTTCTGCAAGTGTTTTCCTCCTTGTTTTTCTTGTTCCTTTTGACTTGTTATTTCATTTACTTGTTCTGCACTTTTTCCATCTAACCTTATGATCTTGTATCTCAATCTTCTAACTTCGTGGGGCCAATTGTCTCCCTTTCTTGGCCTTTTCGGTTCACTTTCTTTTTCCTCTCTTTCTGTTCTCCAAGTTCTTTTTCTTGACTCTAGTTTCTGGTTTCTTTCTTCTCCACTTTCTTCTGACTCTGTTTCAGTCCTTTCTTTATTGTCTCTTATCTTAAATTTTAGGATTTCACTTCCTTCATCTATTTTTGGTCTTTCTCTTCTTTTCCTTTGATCACCTACTTCTGTCCCTCCTCGAGGTTCTTCCGAATTTGTGTCAATCTTTCTCTCTGTCTCTGAGTTTCCCTGTTCTTTTGTTCGATGATCTGTCCCTATTGCTCCTCGGGGTTCTTCCGATTTTTCTACCTTTCTATGTGAAACTATCCCTTCTTCGTCTATTAATACAATCTCTGAAGGATTTTCCCCATAACTTGTACTTGGTTGCTCACTGTTACTGTCTTTTTGCTCAGTTTCTTCTTTAATGCTATCAAATTTCCAATTTCTTTTCAGATTTTCCTCACAATCCGAATGCTCTGTATCAGATGCTGAACTGGTGTCTGATATTTCCAGATGTCGACTCACATGTCGATCTTCAGATTCTGGAACTTCTAATATTTCCTCCACTCCTCCTGTCGTTGCACTTGTAATTGGGTTTTCCAGATCTCGACTCACATGTCGATCTTCAGATTCTGGAACCCTGTTCGCCTCTTCCTCTGCATCGGATGCTGGACTGGTATCCAATACTTCCAGATGTCGACTTACAGGTCGATCTTCAGGTTCTGGAACTCTGATGGTGTGACTGGCATGTACACAGTGTTTTACTCCTGCACATTTGACTGCAGTTGTTGTCACCAGGATCACTTGTCGTGGTTGGTCCCAGCGAGGAACCAAGCAGTTTCTTCTTCGGTGGACTTTTATGTGGACCCAATCTCCTGGATTCAAGTCATGTGCTGGTTTTCTTTCAAGAGTGGTCGCATCCGGTCCAACCTGATGAAACACAGAACGTACCACATCAGCCAATCCTTTGCAATAATCCAACACGAGATCATCAGTTATAGTCAGTAGTTTATTGACAGGTACATATGCTTGTCTCATTGCTCGTCTCATAATTATTTCGTGGGGACTGAGTCCTGTCTTTCTTTCCGGTATGCTTCTGATAGTCATTAAGACCAATGGCAAGGCATCTGGCCATTTGAGTCCTGTGGCTTGACACATTTTTCCTAGCCTGTTCTTAATTGTTCCATTCACTTGCTCTACTATTCCAGAAGCCTCTGGTCTGTATGCACAGTGCAGTTTCTGTTTAATACTAAGTGCTTCACAAATCAGTTTAATCAATTCATTTTGAAAATGTGTTCCTCTATCTGTTTCAATCGTTACTGGAAAACCATACCTTGAAATGAATTTTCGCAGCATAAGTTTTGCTTCTGTAATTCCATCATTCCTTCTGGTCGGGTATGCTTCCACCCAACGGGAAAACAAACAGACGACTACAAGTACATACCTTAGTCTATTGCTCGGGGGCATTTCTATAAAATCCATTTGCATTCTCGTGAAAGGACCTCCCTCTCGTCCTATTGTTCCTTGACTCACTACTGTCTTTCTTCCTGGATTTAGCTGTTGACAAATAAGACATCTTTGACAAAGACTCTCAGCTATGGCTCTGAATTTTGGATTATACCATGTTTGTCTAAAAAGTCTGATCATTGCATCTCTTCCGATATGAGCTTGTCCATGGAACATCCGTGCCATGTCAGAAATCATGCTATCAGGCATAACTGGTCTTTCATCCCTGTAAACCCAAACATCATTTTCCTCTCGTTTTCTGCATCCTGCTTTTATCCAGCTATCTTTTTCCTCATCATCTGCTGCTTCCTGTAATTGTCTCACCTCATCCCATGTTTCAACAGGGTTAGTAAAAAGCAAAGGACATGAAATATACTCTCTTTCTCTGTTTTTGTTTAATGAGACGACATTTTTGGCACAGTACTGTGCGATTTCATCAGCAAACTTATTGACAACAGTTATGCAGTCTTCCCCATTTTTATGTGCATTGCACTTTACCACCGCAATCTGTTTAGGCAGCTGTATCGCCTCAAGCAACTTTTTCACAAACTCACCATTTCTTATTGGGGTTCCTGCAGACGTCAAGAAACCTCTCTGAGACCAGATCTGCCCAAAATCATGAACCACTCCAAAACCATATTGGCTATCCGTGATTACTGTGATTCGGACATTCTTTCCCAGTTTGCATGCTTGAATTAGAGCAATCAATTCCGCTACTTGGGCAGAACGTATCCCTCTCAAACAAGATGCTTCCATTACAGCAGCTACTGTGCAAACTGCATATGCTGCACTCAGAACTCCATCATTCGTTCTCAAACATGAGCCATCCACGAACAGAATATAATCTGATTCCTTTAAAGGCTCATCCCGTATATCGGGTCTCGGTTTTGTACAATTTTCGAGTACATTCAGACAATCATGATCAATTTCATCCATTTCAATCACACTCTCTTCATCTGGCAATGATGTTGAAGGATTCACATTTAAGCATCTGTCAATGGTGACATTGTCTGCACTCAAAATCACTTTTTCATACCTAGTCAGCCGACTATGTGTCATATATTGGGTTTTGGTTCTTGTCAAGAGAATTTCCACAGAATGAGGGACATATACTCTCAGTGGATATCCCATCACTATGCCTTCACTCTGCTCCAAACTTACACAAGTAGCAGCAACTGCTTTCAAACATCCAGGCAACGCTTTCGCTACTGGGTCTAAGACAGCTGAAAAATATGCAATTGGTCTTTTCATGTTTCCGTGTCTCTGCACTAGGACTGAAAACGCACACCCATCTCTTTCACTACAATACAACTCAAAGTCTTTTTCATAGTCAGGCATTCCCAATGCCGGGGCTTCAAACAGTTTCGTTTTTAGTTCTCTGAATGCTTTCATTTCCTCATCATTCATTTCAAAAGGATCTTTAACATCCTTCTTTGTCAATCTCTGTAATGGTTTTGCAATTAATGAAAATCCACTTATCCATTGTCGACAATATCCAACCATTCCTAGGAACATTCTTACTTCTCTTTGTGTCATTGGAGCTCTCATTCCTTGAATTATTTTTATTCTTTCAGTCGTTACCTTTCGCACTCCTTTTTCAATCTTATGTCCTAAATATTGGACCTCTTGTTGACAAAACTGCAATTTTGATGGGGACACCTTATGTCCTCCTTTTGCTAAATGATTCAGCAAAGCAATTGTGTCATTAACACATGCTTCCTTCGTTTTTGATGCCACCAGTAGGTCATCAATATACTGAACCATCACTGATTTTTCTGGCATTTTTAAATCTTCCAATGATTTCTTTAAAATCTGATTAAAGATCGAGGGGCTTTCTGTATACCCCTGAGGAATTCGGCACCATGCCAAAATACGCTCTCTGAACCTGAACGCAAATAATGGCTGGCTATCTGGATGTAATGGAATAGAGAAAATGCATGGCACAAATCAATAACTATGTACCATTCTGCTTCGCGTGGAATCTGGTATAGAATCACAGCAGGGTTTGGTACTATTGGGCAACAAGGCACAACAATTTTGTTTACCTTTCTCAAATCTTGTACAATTCTATATGTTCCATTCGGCTTTTTCAGTCCCATTATCGGTGAATTACATGGACTGCTCATTATTTCTCTCAGAATCCCTTGGTCAATCATTTTATTTATTACTGGTGTTATTCCTTCAATTATTTCTGGTGTCAATTTATACTGTGGCGTATTTGGGTAACTCGTTCCTTCTTTAACAGATATTTTAACAGGGTCTACTCCTTTCATTAACCCTATCTCTTCTCCCGTAAAATCCCACACTTCCGGTTTCACTGTTTCTTTCAGTTCAATTGGGATTTTCTCTACATCAAATATGGGAAATAAATCATTCACTTCTGATTCTAAATTTACCATTGTCATTTTATATAATACATCTTCATCTGGGGTCTGAAATGCAATCCCATCTGGAGTACAATAGATGGTGCAGTTCATCTTGTAAAGTAGATCGCGTCCTAATAGGTTCACAGGACTGCAATCACACACCACAAATCGGTGCATTTCACTGAATGGTCCGATCTTTACCTCCACTAATTTAGTAAGAGGCGCCTTAATTTGCTGATTCGATACCCCTACGACTTGGATATGTTCACCTGAGAGAGGAAGGTTTGGAATTTCCACTGACCTAACAGTAGAACGGGTAGCTCCAGTGTCCACAAGGAATGTTACATTTGCACCATTCACTTCTCCATCCACAAATGGACCTGCTTGATCTACCTCTAGAGTTGCGCCAAGCACACACTCTTCTTCCTCTCCTAGACACCGTCATAAACTTTCATCCGACTCATTACCACCCTGTCTTAACCAGTATTGAGATATGGCAGCTGCGCGCGGCAATTGTGTTACCTGCTCTCCTCCGTAGAATCCTGTTTCTGCACTGTATTTCTGTTGATTACCACTCTTGGGAAGTGGTGGTTGAGGCACCTGACTTTGTTGGGTAACTACCGCACTCTGCACCTGTGGAGTTAATGATTGATTTTCCGTATTAAGTTTTGGAGGAAATTTACACTCGTTTCTCCAATGTCCTAACTTTCCGCAGTTGTGGCATGGCCACTTTTTCTTTGCCTCTTCTATGCTCATTTGACCTTTTCCTTTACCTATATTTGGTCTAGATCTAGTCTGTCCTGTCTCATTTACTTGATTATTAAATTGAGCTTCTTGCTTCTCTGCAACTTTCACTTGTGCCCACATTGCTTTCTCTTTTAATTTACGCTGTCTACTCTCAATGTCATCACTGCAGTATTTAGCATATCTCAAAACCTCATCTACCGTGCTATTCTGCCAACAAATCATATATGTAAAAAATGTAAGTCCGTTTTTATATAGCGCAGCTACTCACCCTTACGGGTCTCAAGGCGCTGGGGGCCGTAGTGGAAATTAAGTGAGCTATTGCCCAGAGTCACATGGTGCTGAGCTGAGCTGCCGCCGGAGCCGAGGATCGAACCGTGAACCCTGTGCTCCGAAGTCAGCTGCCCTGGCCACTGCACCACACCTCTCCACTGCTGTTTAATCATTTCACTTATCTCTGGTTTCAACCCATAAACAAACCTATATACAAAATGACTCATATCCTTCTCATTTAATGTCTCATAGCCACTATACTGTTTAAAAACTAACAATAGTCTCTCATAGTATGCGTGTACAGATTCTTTACTCTCCTGTGTAGTTCTGTCAATTTTTACCCAATCCGTTTCTTTGGGTGGGATTTTATTTTTCAAAAAGGTAATAACTTGGTCATATTTCCTCATCACTTCTGGTCCTGGCGCTCCTGTTTTAGCATCTCTTGGATATTCCACAGTTGGCCAATCAATAGTAATCTTACATTCTGTCCATAAATCAGCTGGTACTACTATATCAAATAATCCATCCAAATCTATCCACAACACCTTCGAAACCTTAACAAACCTCTCCACTTGTCTGTACCATTCTACTGGTTTCTCTCTCAATTTTGGGAAGTCATTTGTAAATGACAGTATATCCTGTCTAGACCATGGGACATGCACATAACTACCTCCTGGAGTTTCTCTCATCGGGTACTCCCTTACAATTGATTCCTTGTCTGTCACCGCAAAAGCCAAAGACGCTTTATCTGTCATTTTCTCATTCTTTTTAGTCCATCTGCTTCTCCATCTATCCACATCACCCCATTTTCTCAGCAAAACAATTAATTCTTTTATTTGGGTTAACCGTCCTGATGTGTTCAAGTTTTCTATATCTTTCTCGTAAAAATCTACTCTATATGGTTTCTGCAAAGTTCTCACTTTTACAAATTCTACTCCTAGTTCATTTGCTGTTTCTTCTAATTTGTCATGTAAATTTCTAGCTCTCCATGTAATACTTTTACATAAGAACATTATCTCGTCATCCTGATAAGTTTTCAGTTTTTCTGTGCCAATTGTCCCTAAGATCAATTCCTCCATGTCTATTTTTAACCTAATTACATCTAATGGTTTTGATTCTGTCTCTTTCGTTTTTAGAGTTTTCATCCATTCATTCAATTCATCCGGAGTCGGACCTACAGGTGTACTATTTAATTCTATCCAATTTTTACTTCTTTCTGGTGTCTCTGATGCAGACTCAGTTCCCATAGGTATTCTCCTAAACTCGTTCTCATTTACTGTCAAATTAGTAGGTGGGCTTGGTCTATATGAACTAATCAAATTTCTTGCACCTTCATTGTCTAATTCCATCCCTTCTTTCCTTCTTTGCAAGTTTGAATTCATAGGAATGACTAAAGAATGCTCCTCTATTTTCTGATTCTCAAAAACTGGTATTACTGGACCTATCGTTACCGGTACAGTTACAGCTTCCATATTCATTGTTAATTCTCTTATCTTTTCAGTCAATTCTCTTGTGGTTTTCGCTAATTCAGTTGTATTGTCACTTTCAATCTTCTCGTTTTGTGGGGTTTTCAATTGATCTTGTGACCTATTTATCTCACATCCCCGTTCGGGATTTTTATTCCTCCCAGTTTCCATTGGCGGTGCATTAGGTGTCACCACCGCAGAATTCTGTTGGTATGGAGTCGGGTTTCTGTTTAAAATATCTTCCAGCAATTCATCTTCCGTCTCACTACTACCATACCCATACTTTTCAGTAATCAAATGTTTCTTTTTCTCTATACACTTTCTCTTTGCTTCTTCCTCAACTGTAAAAGCTGGAAACAAACCTCCTGTCATATTAGCATATCTCCAACGCTTTATTTTGTCCTCATGATTCACTCCCCACAACCTTCCGGGCACAAAATCATGATTCTTTAATCCTCTGAATCTTTCTCGTTCATATAGCTCATCTTCCCATTCACTTAGAGCTTCAAACTGTGTTGGTCTAGGTTTAGGCTCAAGCATCGACATCTTCTCCCTCAAATTCCGAAGTACAGCTACACTAAATGAACCATTCTCAGGAAATGCTAATACTCCATCATTTTGAGTATATTTAGTCCAATTTTCTAACCATATGCAGGTATGATATCCATACTTCAGCATCATATGCGAAGCTGGTGATTTCAGCGGAGGAATTACTTGTCCCTCTCTAGTCACTACCTTTTTGTCTTTCTTAAACAAGTTCTTAATTTTCGCCATCCACGACGTTTTCTCTCTACCATATTCATAATAAGCCATAATTCACAATCTCTTTCCCTTCTCAAAAAGTCTGCAATTCAACACTGTTCTCTATGCGTTATTCGGACCTATCCCAGCGCGACTCACACCATCGCTCCAATCCTAAGCTTCTACGTCACTGCTTATCCAACCACTCCTAGCGCGTCTCACACCAACGCACCAATCAGAGCGTCTTCTGTATAACTAGTGCACTGTCCAATCCCAGCGCGGCTTTTGTCTACGTCAGTTCTGCTCCTGACCCCTCCTTTACAAAATTTATCGGCAATTTATTTTTCAACAGTTCTTTGTTAGTTTCAACATTAAAAACACATTTCCATTGTCTGATTTTGCTAACAAAAGTGACAGTTTTATTCTAACTCGCAAGAATACAGTTTCGTTCGATAAGTGTAGCACTTCCCTCTACCTTACCCTTCTTTCAAGCAAGGGGTAAACCCGTTTCTCTGGGGATAAAACACATGTGGAGACTACACTGCTCCTGAGAATTAAGGCCAGAGTTTCACAAGAAAACCGGTTGCTATTTCACTCACACACCTTTTATACAGAAAATGTCCCTATCATAACACAACCTGTGTTATCACCAATATGAACTCAGACAATGCACTATTCCATGTGACTTCTCTTGCCACTTGTGTTCCACTTCCTACTTCCCGGAAGCTTCAAAAACTTTGACTTACATATAACATAACGCGACTCAACATAAAGTGTTAGACATAAAATAATCAATAATCAATAATCACCAAACTAATCTATAGTAACCATAACTCTGCTACCAAGAAATCTGATCCAGCGCTAACAATAAAATTTCTTCTCCTATATGCTTTGGACGTCCAGGTACAAATATCCCTCTTTCCACAACTATATCCATATGACGGTGGGGCCCATAACACCGCATAAACATTCCCTCTCTCATATATTCCCTGGATTTCATCCGTTTTTACCTAGGAGAAAACAGTTAATGATTCGCTGGAAGGAGACGGGATACCTTTTTAAAACGACATAATACTTCTTCTAGCTTTAAGGTATTCCGCTCATTGGTCGATGGACCAACTAGTAGGAATTAGTTGATGGTGATTAAGACCAGCTCAATCACTATAAACCTTTAAACATTTACATTTATCATTGAGCTAAAGAACCACTGACTCATTGATTTAAGATAATAAAGTTTATATAATTTTTTAGAAGCATGAATAAGTTTCAAATTTATTATTCAGATTATTACATTTAGCATCAGTATAAGAATAAATTGAAATTGCAATGCATACCTATTAGATGGAAAAATAAAAGTTCGTCACAGCAATTAATTCAGATCACAGCATAGAACTCCCGAAAAACTATCTATCTGTCCTGGAAAACAGGCTTTCTCGTTCTTTCCCTTTTAATATTTTAAGAAAAAAAAGTCTAATGGTTTTAAATGGAAAAATCTATTAAAAACAAAAAGATTCTCCAACAGCAGCGTCTCGTGCTCAATCAAAAATATAAAATAGCAGCGTCTCGTCCCTCTAGCTTCTCTCGATCGATCATCATCCGCAATACCCTCCCTCTAAGAGTAGGTCTTCTTATACCCTAATACTAGCTTACTAAGTGAAAATGTTACATCTTTGTGGGCAAGATTCTCTCTAATTGGTCCATTTGGGTCAGTATACATCTCATTATGAATATCCTTGTTCCAACCAGTTCTTTGTGGAAAGTTCATACTTCTGTCGTTTCTCACGGGTTCATGACATTACCCATCCGTACATTGGTTTCAATCTGTATCCTTTTCTGATACTTTTAAGTTGAACAGTTCATTGTTCATTCACATATTCACTGCGACTTCTCACGCTTTTCGCTATGTCCTTCTTTGGCACACGTTTATATCATAAGGTCATCGCAGCCTTGACCACGCTTCCATCCTGGGCTTTGGGACGGTCACATGATCCCTCTTGATCACGGCCTTTCTCTCTTTCAGTACCCCTCTCGCGCTTGCGTACTCTAGCTTGTTTTGCATGGCAGCCATTTTTACATCGCGGCACAACAGGCCTAAGCGAACTATTATAAAGATAAACAGAATATAGTTAAGAATAAAGAATATAAGCCTTTTCGTTTCCCTCCCGTCATTCTACGTACCCCAATTAAGTATTACCTAGCAAAAGCGACATATAAAGCCATTTCTTACTTACCAATCGCTTTACTTTGCCACTACACAGTTTATTTCCAAGAACAAATCATGCATTTATTATTCTAGTTAGTACGCAAATTATTAGACTTATGTTATCCACGTTAACAATTATAAGTAAATTAGTTGGCACAGATATTGCGTATTACCCATAACCCTTTTCATGTAACATACCTGGTTGGTTATTTACTAAGACGAACCTGTGTGTTAATTATTTAACATAAATATTAGGAGGTTAAAAAATTTTCGTTTACCCTGCTCCATCACCACGACCGACTGAGAATGTGTGTGAGATGGAGTGACCCAACTGTATTTGCGAGAGAGACTTGGTATATAGCAGCCGCGTCTACGCTGGAAGGCCTGTACCTATTCCCATTTGTGTAACAACTTGAAACAGGTAATCCCACTAAAGGGTATCGAAAGCTTTATCCAGGTCCAGAACCAGAACCAGGCAGGACATGAACGGAAACTGTCCCTGAACCTGATCCTGGACATGAAACAGACGCCACAGATTGTGAGAAGTATTTTGGCCTGGGACAAATCCGTTTTGGTCTGGGTGAATAAGCTTCAGTAAGATTTGGGCGTACTTGGCCAATAAGATTTTTCCCAGTATTTATAGTCAGTCCCTAAGATAGCAATAGGGGCATAGGATGATACACAGGCCGCGTCTCGCTTGGGCTTGGGAAATGGAACTAATAGAGATTCCTGAAGAAAAGATGGCAACTCACCCAATCTGAGGGGTTTGTTATACATGTTCGCCAGGCGTGGCGATAAGCCAGAAGCAAACAAGCTGTAGTACTCAATAGGGAGGCAGTCTAGTCCAGGGTTTTTATTTCTGGCCAGGTCCTGGATCGCATGCTTCACATCTATTGGTGTGATCATAGCATCCAGACTTTCACTCTGGGACGCTGTGATAGGTGGTAAGGGGAGGTTGGTGAGGAACGATATCTCGGCGGTGGCTGGTATGTGTGCTTTGTAAATGCCGGAGTAATATCTATAGAATTCCTGTAGAAAATTCCATTGTGTGCGAGGAGTTGTCCCCATGAAGGAGGTGAGTTCAAGAATGGGGGTCACTTAGTTCTTGCCGAATTAAACACATGGGAGGGAACTGATCTGTCAACCTCTCTGTGGATCATATCCACATACGCTGTGATGTTAAAGCACCATAAGCATTCCAGAAGAGCCACATGGTGGCGTTTAGATTCCTCGAGTGTTGCCCGATGGGACACGTCCAGCTCAGCCTAGCGTTCCAGTGGTGGTAAGTGTCTCTCCGCCTCCGCGATTTCCCTATCTAGGGTTCTATGGAAAACTACTATCTCCTGCATACAAATGCTACATGTTACCACCTTGAAGGTATCCCATTCAAAGGTTCTAGTAGAGGCTGTACCACCGTTCTCAGCAAAATAATTGTGTATATGCGTCTCTTGGGAGTCCCGAAACACTGGGTCTTCCAGGAAGTCCTGGGGCAGTCGCCACGTGGGGGTCGGGTCAAGGGGGATTCCCCACTGCTGATCCACTGTGTGGGCATCATGATTGGAGACCACCCTCCCCAAGTAATCAGCTGCATGGACCACTGGCACCAGAGTGAAGGAGCATAATATGCGATTGAGACGCAAGAATAAGTTTTGGAGTGTCTAAAAAAATGAGTATACTCGGGAATTGGGGAGGGTGTTCTCCATGCTTCGGCTAAAGCCCAGTGTGTCACCCAAATGGAAAAATGTTTTGCCTGAGCAAAGGAGGGGGCACATGGCAGTGGTGTTTGAGAGTGAGCTAAATGTACTTTAAGGACACAATTATAGTCACCCCCAGCACCTAAGGTATATGTGTCTTATGGGCCAGGACATCAGTAAGTGACTTTCAGAATGTGTTCTGGTCAGCGTTGGGAGCATATATGCTGCCCAGAAGCACAGGCAGGCCATCAAGGCGACGCTCAATCAACACATTGTTTGTCGATGATCACGTTGGAGATCTTAAAGGGAACGCTCAGGCGGATCCAGATCATGGCCCCCCCAGCATAGGCAGAATAGGTAGTAGCTCACACTGTTCCACACCACCATTTCTGGAGTCGTACCAATTCCACTGTGGTAGTATAGGTTTCTCGAAGAAAGATGATTTATGCTTTTTGTCGTTTGAGGTATGAGTAGATGGGAGTATTGTTTACACACTTTATGCATACCCCTAATATTGAGCGTGACGAATCTAGTGGTGGTCTGTGGTGCCATTGAGCAGCAGGGGAAATGAAAGCACCTTTGGAGGATGGGAAGCATTGGTGAGTGTTGTCCTACAGCCAAGCCCTACCCTTAGCCGTCTATGTAGTATTTCATGTATGGGAGCCTCCGGGGGCAGTGTACGAGAATGGGTGGTAGGTGGGAGAAGAAAGGAAGGTAGGGGAATGCTTAGAGTAACCATCTGACTATGTGGGGGGATGGCTGTGTTGAGGGGGCAGATGGGATGCGTGCAGATGGTTGTTAGAATGGACCTCGCAATAAGGGCTCTAAAATACAGTGAGTCTCAACTTTGAGGCTGGCAGTCCAAAAAAGCAATGTGAAGGGCATTGGAAAGGACGGATGGTCGGAGGGCCCAGTGAGGGCCAAAAAGAACAGGGATTGGAAGGAAGTGACCGGTTGCCTGTACGCGTGATTTAAATGCATGCACAGAAAAGAACAAAGGAGATGGGAAGGGGGAGATTGGGACTCAGGAACGCTGACAGATGAAAGTCACAGATGTAAGATGAAATGGCAAATGTAAGGAACCAAGTCACAGGAGAAGGGAAAAGGTCTCCAGGATTAAGGTGAAGATCAAATAATGTTCTCTGATGTCTGAGGAATCACTTGCAGAAGAAGTGGAGTAGTCTGTGTGGAGGTGGGAGTGAGTCAGAGTCTCCATCCGAGGAGAAGATATGCAGAATGGGTCAGCCCCAACCCCAAGGCTGGCCACTCCTTGAGGGCATGTCTGCGGTCCAATATAATTTGTTCCAGTGCCAGAGTCTTTAGGGGTGGAGATCTCAGGGATGGGCCTTGTTAGGAGTGGCTCTGTCATTTCCGTACCGGTCTGGGGTTACGGGGCAGTTTGCCTGAGTCCATGGGTAGGGAGGTGCCAGACTGTTGATCAATCCATTCCCATAAATCTTTGGGGTCAGTAAAAAAGTGAGATGTACCATGATCCAGGATTTTGAGGCAGGCAAGAAATAACAAAAAGTACTGGGCCCGAGGTGTTGGAGTCAGCGCTTGGCTTTCAGGAAGATATTGCGCTGTTGTTGCACTGTTAGCGCATAGTCCAGAAAGAGAGTAATGTGCTTGACTTCCACTTTCAAGGGATGCTCCAGATGGGCTGCACGCCGGATGGCCTCATGGTCCCAAAAGTGAAGAAGCTTGGCCAGCATGGGACGCAGTGGAGCCCCTGGCAGGGGACAGCGGGCTAGGACTCGGTGTGCTCTCTACAAGGAAAAGAATGCAGTTAAATTGAAGGCAGGGACAAAGGAACAAAACCATGTCTCTGGTAAGGACAGGAGGCCTTTTGCTTCCAGTCCCTCTGGGATGCCCAGGAATCTTATATTCCTCCAAAGGGAGCGACCCTCGGCGTCCTTCGCCCTCTCTTCCAGTAAGCTAACCTGTTCCTGTAGGTCATGCAGTCTGGGGCTGTAACGTGGCCAGTACCTTCTCCCCCCAGTCACCCAGTCAGTAAGCTTCCAATTGGTCATCTCTTAGGGAGCTATGTTCTGCCATTAGGGATCCAATGGCAGGCTCTATAGATTTCCGAGAGGTTTTGAAAGCTGTCAGTACCTGATCTAATTTGCCACTGGGAGACTCTGGGAGGTCGCCCGGAAGCTATGACTGAGGGCTGTCAGAGATGGTGGATGGGGGTCAAGAGCCTTTGACTTGGGTGCCGGCGTGTCAGTTTTTAGGTGACCCATGATTGCGGGTTTCTAGGAAAGGAGCACCAGGCCGGACCGCAATGGGGAGTAGGAGCACATGAGCTCCAACGAGTGTCAGGAAACATGGGACTAGGTGATTACAATAAGAAGGACTCCTGGAGCTAGAATGGTTCTGCAAGGTGGAGTGACCTTGCAGCTCGGTGCAGGTCCCCGCTGCAACAGGTGATGGTTCTTCGTGGTATGCTGGGTGCCCAGCAGCCCTGTGAAGGGCTCAGTCGAGAAGAGCAGGCGTGAAGGTTACTCCTCCCCCTCCAGGTGAGAAGATAGGAGAAAAGCTGGCAGTGTCAGTGGACAAAGTAGGAGTAGACACTCAGGGCGACAGCGCATCAACAGCCCCTGCACTCGTGGAGAACTCCAGTGAGCATCGAGGGGGAAGCTTTATTATCTGGGCACAGCAATGAGTGAGGGCGAGCCTCCGAATGCAATACCATGCAGGGGGATATTTTCGTCCATGTCATCTAGCGGATCCAGATAGCTGATATAGGCCCTCCCCCACACAGGCGCAAGGATTGGAAAAGTCTACAATCAAGGAGCAATATACCTCTGGCATCAGGGATGGTTATGTGCCGAAGGCAGTAGTGAGGTTGGCAGCATCGGGGTGCGAATTTTGCAGCACAGTGCCATGATCAAGGTTCCATGTAAAAGGTGGGCCGGAGCGGCATTCAAGTATAGGCCGCCATCAATGGTGTAGGTTAGGGGGCAGATGCGGCTTCTGCTACGATTCACGGTGCCAGCTGCCACCAAGTAAAGTGTTAGTAGAGGTGGCCCCCAGTCTGTCAGTATGAAAATACACCATGCCCCAACATGAGCTCTAAGGGTCCAGCAGAGAGCTGTGGGCAGGTGTCAGGGTGCCCCAGGGCCCGGAAAGGGCCCCACGCTGAAGGCGGTGAGGAGGGTGATAGCCTGGCGAGAAATGTGTGGTCGCGCCATGCCCCGATTTAGGCACCAAGAAACCAGTGATTAGCAGTGGTGGCTCAGCTTGAGGGGCGTCGCAGATGCAGCAAGTCTGTGTGCTGTGCCCCGAGCTGGCATCGAAGGGCCGGCACCACACGGCAGCCCACGCCACCCACAGGCTGTGGTGAGTGGAGCAAGCCCCACTGAAGGAGATGGGGAATGAAGCATGGGAGTCGCCGGGGGGTGCAAACTAACCATATTTATTTATTTATTTTAATTTTAAAAGTTTTATATAGCGCTAGCTTGACCCGTTGGTATCAGAGCGCTTTACATTCACAAAGGAAAGAAAATTGCATTACATAGCAGGACATATGGAAGCATAAAGATATAAGCAAAACATAATAATTAGGCATACAGTGAAGGGGGGGGAGAAAAACGCAGGTGGCTGAAACAGTCAAATAACCACCTATCCTTGATGGTCAGCTGAGAGGGGAGTCAACTAGGTTATAGAAGTCTAGGTTAGTTGACTTGTTCTGTAAAGTATTTGTTGAGGAGAAGGAGTTTCAGGTCCCTTTTGAAGCAGGAGAAGGAGGGGTTGCATCTGAGGTCTATAGGGAGTGCGTTCCACATCCTGGGTACGTTACCAGAAAAGGATCAGCACTGAGTGGTTTTCCTTTTCAATTTCAGGGGGATGAGAAGAAGTGAGTTGGAGCTTCTCAGAGTTCTGGATTTTCCTGCTTTTACCAGTTTGCTGTTTAGGTAGTTGGGGGAATGTGAGTGAAGGGTTTTGTGTGTGATGCAGGCCAATTTGTAAATACATCTACCTTCCATGTGAAGCCAGTTGAGGGAGTTGAGAGCAGGTGTGATGTGATCAAATCTTTTTACACCAGTTATGAGTCATATCATAAGAAACTTTATTTGATTAAAAATATAATCATAAAAGGTGGACATACATACCATACATATACAGAATAAATTATTAAAATGACCAAGGTGATATAAAAATACAACATTTAAAACTAGATAGCAGCAAAGTATTTCTAGAAGGGTTGGTAGGGAAAAAAGACCGGGGGTTACAAGGGGACACAGAGAGTGTGACCATTTCATTGAAACAGGTGGCAAATGTCAATATCAATGAAGGATCATCGGGTTCACATACCCTAGTGTTACAGACACAAAGAACACAGAGGTGACTAAGGTGGGGCTTTGTGGGTCTACAGTTTTGTTTTAGTCACCTGTAGCCCTCTTTACAGTTGCTACCGGGCCTACAGTTTGCTGATTAAATTTACGATATACGTAATAAATAAAAATTGTGAAACTTATATTTAGAGCTGTGTTCTCTGGGTTCAAAGCCGCGATAATTGCCTGCCTGCAGGACCGAACTCCCAATCTATTCCATTCTGGCCTCAGTTTTAATCTGCGCTGAGTCAGCAGTGCAGGGCAGAGGCATACAACATGCTCCATAGATTCCACCGGGTCCCCAAAACCCCTGCACTGTTGGCTATCTGACGTGCGTCGCCAAATGGATAAATGTTTCAGCAGGTGCCATCCCCTCAGTCTAAGTGCCATAAATCGCGGTGTTAGATACAATTACAAGGGATATGTACAGGGCAGATATGATGACGGTGTAACCAGCTGGTAAGAGTTAATTACTGCCCATGCATGCTTGCGTTTGGCGAGAACAGCTTTGTCTGTAGTGTGGGACAGCATGCGAGTGCGCTTCTTGATGCTGATTTTAAAGGACGTTTGACTGGGATTTAGATTCCAAAGGTCGCTTGCTGAGAATTGCTGTACACAATCACGGAAGTGCTTACTGTAAGTCCCACTTAGGTTATTAAAACTAATGTCCAACCACAACATTGACTCAAGGGACCCGCCTTCAGCCTGCCTTAGCTTGTGGCACAGGTTTAAATAGGCACCTAGGCTGGAGATTTCATAGTTTAAATGGCCCAGTTCTAATCGAATCTGTGCGGCGGAGGCAGATTTTGGCATGTGAAAAACACTTTTATAGATCTTGGTCACGTATTGAATTAATGTTGTGCTGATTTTTCCCCTAAAAATTTCGATACCGTATGACAGCGTGGGGCCGACTTTGGCTTTCATGACTTCCAACATTGGGGTTAGGCTCGGACCCATCAGTTTTTTCGAGAGTTTTGAAAAATTCAGTCGGAGGGCTGTGGCTTTCATTGAAATGTCGCTACGATGTTTGGCGAAGGTGCCCCTGGAGTCAAAATTGACCCCCAGGTATTTATAGGATTTTCCTACAACAAGGCTGGAGTCGCTGTACGTCCAGCCTCCACCTCCGTGATGTTTTCTGCCGAATATGACTACTTGAGTTTTCTTTAGATTAACCTCTAGGCTGTTTGTAACGGTGTAACTGTGTAATTTATTTAACAATCGTTGCAGCCCTACTCGGGTTTGGCTAAAAAGAACAAGGTCATCGGCATACAGAAGATTACTTAGCTGCACACCACCAATCTTTGGGGGATGGCTGTTTATCTCATCCAGTTCTGCTGAAAGGTCAGCAATAAACAAGTTAAAGAGCAATGGGGCAAGCACACACCCCTGTTTCACTCCTCTTGTTGTTAAAATTTTTCGAGACAGGTGTGTGCCAGTGCCAAGCTTAACTTGTATCCAGGTGTTGGTGTGTAGTTGAACGATGGCCTCCAGTAGTTTGACCGGGATTTCCCATTTCGTCAACTTTGCCCAAAGTGCTGCCCTGGGGACCTGATCGAAGGCGGCTTTGAAGTCAACGAAGCAACAAAAAACCACCTTTGAGGAATTGAGCGATTTATCAATAAGTATTGATAGTGCCAATAGATTGGACGATGTGCCTGAGTTTGCTGTGAAGCCCGTTTGATTTTTTGGAATCAGGCCTTTCTGCTCAGCCCAGGAACTCAATTCTTCAAGTAAAATACTTGCAAAATGCTTTGCCTCGTTGTCCAATAAGGCTATCAACCTATAGTTATTTGGGGACGAATGGGCACCGGACTTATATATTGGGTGAATTACTGCACCTCACCATGAGTCCGGTATGGCTGAGCAACTCAGTGCGGATCTAAAAAGGATTGCTAATTGTTGTGAGTCGAGCTGCCATGTTAAGGACTGACCTTAGTGGGGCTAGGTGAGCTTTTGGTGTCCCTGTTAGGATGGCGTTCCCATAGTCCAGTTTAGAGAGGACTAGAGATTGTACTTTTGTCTTGAGATCATCCTGGGGAACGAAAGGTTTAGTTTTCTTGAGGTGTTTTAGTGAGTAAAGCGCACCTTTTGCAGAGTTTTTGATGTGGTCCGTCATTGATAAGTTCTTGTCCAGGGTAATGCCTAGTGACTTTACCGAGTCGGATAGGACGAGGGAGCAGTTTAGGGCATCAAGATTCTTGAGCCAGTCTTGGATTGGTCGGTGGTTACTTTTCGAAGAGAACAGTATTAATTCAGTTTTGTCCGGGTTCAGCTTTAAGTGGTTTGCGTTAAACCAAGCTTGGATCTTGGTTAGTGTGACATTGAGGTGTTGGATGTCACTGGGTGATTTGATTTTGTAGTAGATTTGTGTGTCATCTGCATATAGGTGGTATTTAACTCCTGCTTGTTTCAGAATGATTGTAAGGGGTTCCATGAAGAGATTGAAGAGGGATGGTTAGAGGATCGAGCCTTGCGGGAACCCAAGTGTGACTCGTGTTGGCATAGAAAGACAGGAGTTGATTTTAATTTGTTGCGAACGGTGCTGAAGGAAGGAGGTGAAACATTTTAGTACTATGCCATTAATGCCAGAGCGCCTCTTCCAAGTCTCAAGTAAAGCTGGATGATTTATTGTGTCGAATGCCGTTGATAGGTCAATAAGGATGAGGAGACAAGCTTCACCTTCATCTAAGGCTCTGTGAATATCATCCGAAATATTGAGCATAGCTGTTTCGGTGCTACAACCTTTCCTGAATCCCGATTGAAAGGTGTCGAGGAGGTTGAAATCATCAATATGTTTGTTAAGTTGTTGGAGAACGCACTTCTCCAATGTTTTAGCTAGGAACGGGAGGTTGGAGATAGGTCTGAGGTTGTTGAGATCGTTAGGGTCGGCCCCTGGTTTCTTGAGTATGGGTGTGATTTGTCCTAGTTGAAGGGAATCTGGGACACATCCTGAAGTGAGAGAGGAGTTGATGATTTTTGTCCAGAAAGGGGCAATGATGTGGTTGAGTTTTTTTACTACTGTGGATGGGAGGGGGTCCATAGTGTGGGAAGTAGGCTTTAACCTTGCAATTATATTGAAGACCTCGTTTTCCGACATGAGTTCGAAGTCCGACCAATTAGCATCATTTTTCAGTTGGAAGCGGACCTGGTTGTCCTTGGCATGATTTCGTTCTGTTTGGTCAAGGGTGATTAAAGGGGGGCAGGTTGAGAGGGAAGGAGGATTTGAGGTTTGGATGAAGGACTGCTCAATTTTTGTGACTTTATCTGTGAAGAAGCTGGCAATTTCTTTGCATTGATCCTTGGTGTTTTATTTCGTGTGGGGATGTGCAGTTTGTTTGACTTTTAACAATGTTGAAGAGTTCTCGAGGTCTATTCTTCGCCTGGTCTAGTTGGCTGCGGAAGAAAGAGGCCTTTTCTCTAAAAATGTGTTTTTTATATGCCAACCGAGCCGATCCAAGTTGCGCTAGGTGTAATGTTGAAGGGTTTAGTCTCCAAGTCCTTTCCGAATGTCTGAGTTGTCGTCTTTCGTTATTAAGATCCACGTTGAACCAAGATTTAGATTTGATAGATCTCACATGTTTGAGTTTGAGTGGCGCTACTTGATTTAACACCTCCGTCATTGTTGAATTGAAGTGAGCTGTGAGGTCATCGGCCGTCATAGTGGAAGGCTGGAGCTGTAGATGGGCATGAATCCTGGATTCAAGTTCGGTTATAGGGACTTCTTTGATGTTCCTTGTCCAGTGCTTAGGTTTGTCAGATCGAATTGGTTGGTATCTGACATGAGTCAATATTAAACAGTATGAGGTGATGGTCAGACCAGTCAATGGGAGAAATCGATCTCAGAGAGACCAGCTCATTTTTGGTGATGATCGCATCTAGAGTTGCTCCTTTGATGTATGTTGGTTCACTGCAGAGTTGTTTGAGGTTGGTTATTTCAAGCAGGTTGGAGAGGTTCTGGACAGTGGTGTCTTCTGGGTTGTTCCAGTGGATATTGAAGTCACCCAGGAACACGTCTTTCGTGTCTGTTAGGGAGAAACGTGTTATTAGGTCAGTTAGTTCTTCGGCGAAGAGGGCACGCTCACCAGGAGGATGGTAGATGGTGTGAAATTTGATGGGCGTGGTGCCTTTAACTGTAAGTTCAACACTCAGGTACTCAAGAGTCAGGTATTCTGTAGATTTTAATGTGGTAAGCTGTGTTCCTTCTTTGTGAATGATAGCTAGCCCGCCACCTGTTTTGATCGGTCTGTCGTGTCTGATGATGTTGTATCCTGGAGGGGTGAGTAGGTCTAGAATGGGGGTAGAGTGGTCATTGAGCCAGGATTCTGTGAGGAATGCAATGTCTATTTCTTCAGCGAGTATAACTTCAGCAATGTCTGTGGCGTGTTGTACTGCTGATCTACAGTTGAGGAGCATGCAAGATAGAGGACGGTGAGCCTCAGTGTTGGTGTGTGCTGTATGGATAGAAGTGTATTGAGCAGGAGGTCTGGGCGAGTGGACAGTTCTAGGGATTCTATTTGTGCCAACTATAACTGGGATTGCGAAAGGGGCCGTATTCTGGCTCATTGCGAGGTAAGAGTCGTTGATCTCTTCTGCTTCCAGTGCTGAAATGGGATGTTAGAAATGGGATTTTTGGTAGGCTAGGGCATGTGCCAAAGCAGGCAGAAATCACCACTCTAGTCAGGATAAGGGAGTTACACTCCTAAAATAACCCCTGCTCACCCCCTTGGTAACTTGGCACGAGCAGTCAGGCTTATCTTAGAGGCCGTGTGTAAAGCATTTGCGCCTAATCAACAGTAATACAGTGTAAGCACTACAAAAGGACACCACACCAGTTTAGAAAAATATCCAATATTTGTATACACTTAAGACAAGACCAAAAACGATAAAAAAATCCACAATACAGTACTTAAAAATCTTCGGTTATCAAAATATGCTTGAAAAACAGTTCCTTGATGTCGATAGCTCCGTCCGGGGCTATCACGGCGTCGTGAGCAAACAGATCCAAACAGTTCTGGCTGACCGCGGTGTCGCAGGCCAGCTACGGTGTCGGGAAGACCCGCAAACAGTACCTTTTAGAAATGCAGGGCGTCGGCGACCTCTCGTTGAGCTTCCGAAAGCACGGCGTCGGTTCCGGAGGTTGGTGCAGGAGTCGTCGGGGCCCTCGAAGTCACACGCGTTGCAGATCGATCTCCTCTCTGTTGGAGTCAGGAGCGCTGGCGTCGGCAGGCGTCGGGTGCTGCGGTGCGAAGGGCAGCGGTGCGGCGTGCGGTGCCCTCATGTCGCGGTGCAAGCAGCGGCTCGGTGGCGGCGTCAGATGGCGTCGTCGGTGAGACCAGGGTCGCGGTGCGGCGTTGTGGCGGTGCCCTCTGCGGTGCATTCAAGACACTGAGTCGGCAGCGGCGTCGTAGACGTCGTCGGGTTGCTTTTCTTCTGTTGCAGCACAAAACACACAGTCCCTAGAACTGAGGGCAGAAGAGCTTGAAGTCTTTGCTGTTCCTGAGACTTCTTGAACAGGGGGCAAGCTCTACCTCAAGCCCTTGGAGAAACTCACAAAGTAGATTGCAGAAAGTTCAGTCCAGTCCTTTCACTGCCCAAGACAGAAGCAGCCACTGCAGGCCAACACAGCAAAGCACACAGCAAAGTGGTAGTTCCTCCTCACAGCTTCTCCGGCTCTTCTTCTTGGCAGTCTTCTTGGTCCAAAAGAGTTCTAAAGTTCAGGGGTCTGGGGCCCAATATTTATATCCCAAAATCCTTTGATCTCTTAGGCAGAGTGTGTCTGTGCCCAGCCAGAACCAGTTCTGCCTTCTCTGGTGTGACTTCCTGGCAGGAGGTGGAGACGGCATGGTCAGAGGCAGACCAGGCCCTTTGAGGTGCAAGGAAATCTCCTCACCCTTCACCAATTGCAGCCCAGGTCTATTCAGCCCTTTCCTGACCCCCTAGACTATCTGGAGCCACTCCTGCTCCCCAGCATTCTGTCATCCAAAACCCAGACAGGCAATCCACATTCCAAAGAGGCACACGGGATGACTGAGCAAGAAAATACCTACTTTCTAAAAGTGGTATTTTCAAACACAGAATGTAAAAATCACCTTCACTAAAAGATGCATCTTTCGATTCTGAGTTCAGGCATACTAAACTTTATTTTCCTACCTAATTCCCCGGGCCAGTTATGTTTATAAGATGTTATAAACAAACTCCCCATTCTGTCCTATGGGGAACAGGTAGCCTTGCAATAGCGAAAAACGAAATTGGCCGTAATTCACTAACAGGACATGCCACACGCACCAGGGCATGTCCTACCTTTCACATACACTGCACCCGGCCCACAGGGGTACCTTGGTCCTACCTTAGGGGTGGCTGACATGTAAGAAAAGGGAAGGTGAGGGCCTGGCAAGTGTGTGCACATGCCAAGTCGACATGGCAGTTACAAACTGCACGCAGACTCCACAATGCCCTGAGTTACCTTTTCAGGGCTACTCACGTGGGTGGCACAATCAGTGCTGCAGGCCCGCTAGTAGCATTTGATTCACAGCCCTGGCACACTCAGTGCACTTTACTAGGGACTAACAAGTAAATCAAATATCCAATCATGGAAACACCAATCCATAACACAATTTACCATGGGAGCACTTGCACTTTACCACTGATCAGGAGTGAGAAAAGTGCGCAGAAACACTACGCCAGCAAAAACAGAGTCAAAACCGGGAGGTCAGAAAGCAAAAACTCAGGAGAAACACGCTAAAAGATGCCAAGTCTAACACATGTCCCCTCCAGCTGAAAGTAGGGAGAACTACCCACCCTCCTGGGAGTTCTCTTCACTAAGGCGGAAGAACCTGGACAGACCATCTGCATTGGTGTGTTCTGTGCCAGGACGGTGTTCCAACGTAAAGTCCATTCCCTGCAGGGAGATGGACCACCTCAGCAGTTTTGGATTCTCACCCCTCATTTGCATCAACCATCTGAGGGGCCTGTGGTCTGTCTGAACCCGGAAGTGAGTCCCAAACAGGTGTGGTCTCAGCTTCTTCAGTGCCCAGACCACAGCGAAAGCTTCCCTTTCTATGACACTCCACCTCTGTTCCCTGGGGAGTAGTCTACAGGCTGGTCTAGGCCCTCTTCGTTCAGTTGTGAGAGCACCGCTCCCACTCCATGCTCTGAAGCGTCAGTCTGCACGACAAATTCCTTGGAGACGTGGGGTGCCTTGAGCACGGGTGCCGTGCACATGGCGGCCTTCAGGGCATCAAAAGCCTTCTGGCAGGACTCAGTCCAGATCACCTTCTTGGGCTGCTTCCTGGAAGTCAGCTCTGTTAAGGGGGCAACAATAGTGCCATACCCCTTAACAAACCTCCTGTAGTACCCGGTGAGTCCTAAGAAGGCCCTCACCTCTGTCTGGGTCTTGGGGGCTCCCAAGCCAGAATGGTGTCAATCTTGGGTTGTAGGGCGCCACCTGGCCGCTTCCTACCTGGTGTCCCAAGTACACCACCGAACCCTGCCCGATCTGGCACTTACTGGCCTTGATCGTGAGGCCTGCCCTCTGCAGCACCTTCAACACTTCACCGAGGTGCTGCAAGTGTTCTTCCCAGCTGGAACTGAACACTGCGATGTCATCCAGGTAGTCAGCACTGAAATCCTCCAGTCCAGCCAACACCTGGTTGACCAACCTCTGAAAGGTGGCAGGGGCATTCTTCAACCCAAAGGGCATCACCCGGAACTGGTAATGTCCTTCTGGGGTTGAAAATGCTGACCTCTCCTTGGCCCCATCGGTTAAGGCAATCTGCCAGTACCCAGACGTTAAATCAAACGTGCTGAGGAACTTGGCAGCTCCCAACCGATCAATGAGCTCATCAGCTCTGGGGATGGGGTGTGCGTCAGTCCTAATGACGGCATTGAGCCCACGGTAGTCCACACAAAACCGCAGTTCTGGAGTGGCACTGGGTGCAGCAGCCTTAGGGACCAAGACAACTGGGCTGGCCCAAGGACTGTTGGAAGGCTCGATCACCCCTAACGCCAACATCTTAGAGACCTCTTCTTTAATGCTGGCCTTGACCCGGTCAGTGTAAGAAAGTGGCTCTGTATATACTGTACCAAAGTAAGGTTCAGTGTGCACAGAGTCCACAGTCCCCAGAGGTTTGGCAGAGGCTAAAGTTAGATATAACCTTACTCTCTAAAGTGGTAGCTTGGTCGAGCAGTAAGGCAGTATCAGAGGACAGTGTAAAGCATTTGTTGTACACACTCAGTCAGCAAATGGTCTCACACACTCAAGGACTGAACTCTAGGCCAATGGTTTTGTATCAAAATATATAGTTGTATTATTTTAGAACCAACAATAGGTATCAAAATATACTTTCTCAGAATGAGTTACTTTAGTTAAATACTTTTCAAATAGGCAATAGACTTTTGAATACAATAGTTACAGTTGTTGCAATAGGCAACACAATTTCAAACACAATAATACATTGAGCTCAATGGGAATTTCTAGTTAAATGCAATAGATTACTTTTGGATTACTTTTCTTACCACAGGACTGGATCCTAGATTCAGTCCTGGGACATCACCTGTTAACAGTTGAGTAAAAACGTTTTGGTTACAGTAGTGATTTTTAAGGAAAAAAGTTGACAAACTTTTTCACATAGAATCACCAATGTTATCCTATGGGAGGAAATTCACTTAGCAGGTAAGTAGTGTTATCGTTACTTTTTCTTACTCAGTGTTGGATCCTGGATCCAGCATTGGTGCATCTCCTGTAAACAATTGAAAGAATGCGTTTAAGTCACACAGGCGATTTTTAGCAAATATTTGTAAGTTTCAAAAATCGACACTTAGAAACTTTTTCAGCAAAAACCAGGCAATGTTATCCTATGGAAGGAAATTCAAGTTACCGGTAAGTACAGTTAAATTACTTTTCAGGGTCAGTGCTGGGCACCAAGATCCAGCACTGGGATCTCTCCTGATAACAGGTGAGTATTTTCGTTTTCGTGATTCGGCTGATTTTAGATGAATATTTTAAAGTTTCAAAACTCCCCACTTAGAAGAATTTCCAAGTGAAACCAGTCAATGTTACCCTATGGAAGAAAAGTGAGTTATCGGCTTTTGTGTAAGTACTCGACTGGCAGAGTTAAGGTTCTGGGCATAGACTCAGGGGTCTCCCAGGGTCAGGTAGGTACAACTGTTACACCCTCAGCGGCACAGGGGCGGCCGGGTGCAGAGTGAGTAGGCCCAATGTTATCCTATGGAAGGCAGGGGGCCTTTGGTTGGTGGCTGCTGGCAAGCAGGCCACGCGGCTGTGGGAGCTGGGCTCCTCTCCTGGTCACTTGCTCAGGGCAAATGGGGAAGTAGATTAGAGTAGAGGTTGCACTGCCAGGGGCACTCGGGCGGCTGGGTGCAGGGTGCTTTTGAGCCGTCGGGCGCTCAATGTTATTCAATGGGAGACTTGGAAGTTGAACAAAGGCTGCAGGCTCGGGGACGGAGATTCTTCAGGTGCGACCACCACTTCGAGAGGTAAGTTGGGATCTTGGAGGATAGGTAGGCACCCAGGAGTTGGGCACAGGGGGCCATGGGCGCCGGGTGCAGGGGTGTCTTTTGGCGTTGGGAAATCTTACCCTCTGCCGGTCGCGGTTGGGGGGTCCCTTGTTGTGAGGCTGCAGGCGTCGTCAGGGTCGTCGAGGAGGGTCCTTGGGCACTGGATTCCAGGTCACAATCGCCGGGGGGACGTCCTCGTGGTCTTGGTTCACTCAGGCACAGGCCGGGCTCGACGGGTGCAGAGTGTGCTGGATTTGCAGTTCCTGGCTGGCACCAGGGGTGTTGCTTGTTTGAGCAGAACCACTGCTCGTGGGAGTCCCAGTCTTTAGATGAGCAAGGCAGGCAGGTCCTCCGGGGTTTTCGAGGTTGCTGTCCGCTGGAGACGCCGGGGTTTTAGCAGGAGCAGGTTCAAGGATCAACAGGCCTGTAGGGCTGGGGCCAAGTCAGTTGGTGTCGTCCTTTTGTTAGCAGCTGCACGGCAGGTCTTCTTCTTGTTCTTCTTTCTTGTTGCAGAATCAGGATCTGAGGAAGGAAGGTTCAGGGTGCCCCTAAATACTAACTTTAGGGGCGTTACAGGTAGGGCAAGGGCAGGGACCAATGGGTCCTTGTCCTGGGGTGAGTACACCCCCTATCCTGCCACTCTCCAGTGGGAGGGGGGCAGGAGCCTAGCTCTGATTGGGTAGGGCTCCCCATTCTCAAAATGGCGAGAGCCCGGAGTTGTGCTTTACCTCGCCTCCCCCACCTGAGGGGTGGGGTTAGCAGAGGCTGGCACACCCCCTTCCCTTCCTTTGTTTTTCCCGCCTGTCTTCCCACCAAAGTGGGGGTCAGAACCGGTGGGGGCCAGTTGCTGAGTACAGCAAGTGGCCTGGAGAAGCTCACAAAGGCGGCATGCCTTTGAAGCTTCCCCTGCCCATCCTGGGGGAGGAGACCTAGCACCTCGCCCAGGATGTGCATTGTTGCAGGCCCAGGAGAGCGGATGGCTCTCCACCCAGGGGTCCAGCAACATGTCTGCTGTGTGGCAGCCGGGGCAGCCCCTCAGACAAGACGTGGATTGTAGGTTAGGTTCAGGGGGCAACTCTAAGTTGCCCTCTGTCATGCATTTTACATTAAATCCCACACTGGCATCAGTGTGGGTTTAATGTGCTGAGAAGTTTGATACCAAACTTCTCAGTCTTCAGTGTAGCCATTATGGTGCTGTGGAGTTCGTAATGACAACCTCCCAGCACCATATACTCTTAATGGCATCACTGCACTTACAGTGCCCAGGAATGGCCCTGGGTACTGTAGGGGCACAGGGCTCATGCACCTGTGCCCACACCTATGGCATAGTGCACCCAGCTAGAGGGGTGACTGAGGTATGCCAGGGCAGTGTGTTTGTGGGCATGGCACACAGGGATGTGTGCCATGTCGACTCTGTTTAGTTCTGCACCAAGACACTCAGCCTGCAAAGGCAGGGTGTGTGTGTCAGGGTACAGGGCCTCTAAGGGTGGCACAATAAGTGCTGCAGCCCTTAGGGGCCTTCTCTGGTCACAGTGCCCTGGGTACCTAGGGTACCATTTACCAGGGGCTTACCTGTGGCCAGAGATGCCAATTGGGTTTAGGCTTTAGTACAGTTTTTAGGCAAGGAACACAGGCCCTGGGTACCTGATTGGCAGGGACCCAGGGCACACCAAGGAAAAGTGCATCAGTTATCAGGCAAAAAGTGGGGGGGTTACTGCAACAGAAACCCACTTTCCTACAGTCAGTCAACCTGTAAATCTTGTGCTTCACAGGAGGGCTGTCACCGGTGTCCACGTCATGGGTACACCAGTGAGTAACACCTGGGGTCAGGGAGAACAGTGGGGCAAACTGTCCCAACAACTGGTGTCAGTCGCTCTGCTGCTCTGGAGTCAGTGTAGGGGAGAGGATCACACCTTCCACTGACCCATCGCGCTCCTTGGTAGACAGGAGGTCAGGGAGAGGTTCACTCTCCTCTTCGACCCCATCATCTGTCGCCAAGAGCATGCTCACTTCGGACCTCTCGAAGTGGGGCTTGAGGCGGTTCACATGGAGGACCCTCAAAGGGTTCCTTGGAGCCCGCAAATCCACCAGGTAGGTGACATCACTTTTGCACTCCACCACCTCAAATGGCCCAGTCCACTTGTCCTGCAAGGCACAAGGTTCCACTGGGGCCATGACCCACACTTTCTGCCCAGGTTGAAATTCGACCAGAGTGGCATTCTGGTCATACCACTTCCTCATTTCTTCCTGGCTTGCTTCTAGGTTCACCTGAGCGAGTTTCCTGAAGTGGGCAGTTTGGTTTCTGAAGGCCAGCATGTAACTAAACACATCCTGGGGAGTTTTCCTGGGAGCTGCCTCCCAGCCTTCCTTCACCAAACTCAGAGGTCCTCTCACAGGGTGACCATACAGAAGCTCAAAGGGACTGAACCCAAGAGACTTCTGTGGTACCTCCCTGTATGCAAAGAGAAGGCACAGCAAGAACGTCCCACTTACGCCTCATGGGTTCTGTTAGACCCTTAATCATGCCCTTCAAGGTCTGGTTGAATCTCTCCACCAGACCGTTACCTTGTGGGTGGTAAGGGGTGGTGAACTTGTAGGTTACACCACACTCCGGCCACAGGGATGTCATATACTTGGATATGAAATTGGTCCCCCTGTCAGAAACCACCTCTCTGGGGAACCCCACTCGGGAAAAGATCCCCATTAACGCCCGGCCCACCACTGGCGCCGTCGTTGTCCTGAGAGGGATTGCCTCCGGGTACCGGGTGGCATGGTCCACCAAGACCAGGATGTACCTGTTGCCCATGGCTGTCTTGGGATCCAGTGGCCCCACAATGTCCATCCCTACCCTTTCAAAGGGCGTTCCAACCACTGGAAAAGGTTGGAGAGGCGCTTTGACCTTCCTCCCACTCTTAATAGACAATGATGGCCTCCACCTATGCTATAGCCATAGAGGCGGTTGCAGTGTAAGCCCCCGTCTGGCTAAGTAACTGTGAAGGCGTCCTCCTAGCCGCCGGTCCGATAACACACCATGCCCCGTCTCAGGCACAGAGGGTTTTCCAGGCAATGGGGTATTGGCTGTTGGTCCCATGAAGAGGCAAAAGGAATCAGCAGTGGGTGAAATGTAGCAGCAAGAGAGGCCGCGAGTCAGGGTCCTGCGTAGGCCGCCATTTGTCTCCAATGGTGCGGTGTGCGGTTCGATCACCGCTCACCTAAATCAGCACATGCAAACTGCCCGATACCAAAGCAGCAGCCTAATTACGGTCCGTGGTGCACGTCAGGGCAAAGACGAGTTCGGATACCAGGCTCAGAGCTCAGATAGTGGACAATTGCAAGGTGGACAGTGCACAGTGATGCTGCAGCAAGTCCGCCATCGGTGTTTGCTTGACCACGTCCCCAGTGCCAGAAGTGTTTTAAGTATCTCACCGCTGACACATTGTCCATCTTCAGGAGTATGCAGCAAGAGACTGTGTCCCTGGTGAGGTACATGATGGCAAAAGAGCCTTCTAGAAGTTCCAGGGAGTTAATACGGAGTGACAATTGCTCTTCCGACTATCTGCTACCCATCAAGATGTTGCCGCACCTGGCGCCCCAGCCCCAACGGCTGGTGTACGATTCTATAATCAAGTCTGGTGAGGCTCCGAAGATCGCACAGCCATTCTAGGCAACCATGTGGTCTAGCCACCACTGGATCTCCGACTTGGCTTCTTGCAATAACAGGGTCAATTTCGAATAGTTCAACCCTCTCCTATAAGGGGACATCTCGATTCTCTGCAATGCTCTGTAATAAAGGGGGTCCGGAAAAATGCCCTGTTTCAATTATGATAATAATCTCACTATTTTGGCCAATTGTTGGAGTGATATCTCTTCTCATGACCTTCCTCAGTTCTTTCTTCATTTTCGTTATTTACGTGTCTGGGAGACGCAGAGTAGCCTGGGTTGAATCTATCACGAAGCCTAAAAAGGACATTTCCTTTTTGGAATCAGGTCAGATTTCTTCTCTTTGAACGCAAATCACAGGTTTTGAAAAAGTGCAATAGTCGTGCCCACATTGGATTGAAAGTTGATGGCTGCATTGATCCATCAAGAGAATATCGTCCAGGTATGTGGTCAGTCTGATGCCTCTTGTTCGAAGTACCTCCACCATGGTCATAAGAGTTTGGTGAAACACCATGGGGCTGAGGATAATCCAAATGGGAGTGCTAGGAACTCTTTGATGTGGCCCCTCCAGGAGAATTGGATGAAATTCCTGCGGGGGGCAAAAATAGAGGTTAGGTAAGTGACCTTTAGATCCAACCTTACCATCCAGTCTCCTGCCAAGAAGACATCTTCTAAGAGGTGGAGCATCTCCATTTGAAATGGCGACACACCAGTCATTCTCTGAACTCTTTTAAGTTTATGACGGGTCAGAAAGCCTTGTCTTTCTTCTCCATCAAGAATAGACTACTCAAGAAAACACTTAGGTGGAGTATCAACCTGTAAATCACTTTGGACATGAGCTTGTTGACCTCATCGTCTATCAGACTCATTTCCTGATCTGAAAATCTCAAGGGCCTTGGTAGTGAGATCTGCACTGGGGAGCCATAGAACTCTATGGGGAACCCCTGTTCTGTTTCTATCACCCATGAATCAGATGATATCTCCCTCAATTTATCTACAAACATACATAGTACCCCCCCCCCCGGTCTTGAGGCGATAACAGGATAATCACTACCAAAGAACGCTCCTAGGGTGTTTGCTCCACCTCTGCTTCCTCTGCCTCTGACTGTTCCTCTATTGGGGAAGAAGGTCCCTACCTGGCTTGTATAATGCCAGCTGTTGTTTCTCTTCCCCTGTCCTCTATAGGAGCCTTGTTGGTAAGTACGGCTGAAAGAGCGGCCCGTGCCCCGTCAGGACATGGCAAAAACCTTCCCCGCAAAGAACTTCTTGATATATGTTTGTGCCTTGTCCAAGGTGGAGAATTTGACAACAAATTTGCCAATGTTCTTTCACAAAGCGGTCTCCGAAGTGGTTCCCTTGGGCAATGGCTTCTGCCTCGGACATTGACGCTTCTCCTAGAATTGGATCTATCTTTATCAGAAGGGATTAACATCTTTCTGCTGATAACGTGAAGTTTGCGTTACCTAGGAGGCAAATTGCCCTTTGCACTAACCTGTGACTATTTCTGTAGACATAGGGGAACCTGAGGTCTTGGATTGCTCCGCTAGTTCAATGATCTTGGTGAGAGGGACCACCACATTAAGGAGTTTGTCCTGACAGGCCCTACAAAAATAATCAATCCTTTTCTTTGGAGTCTTTCATGTACTTTCCAAAGAAAGTGCACTTTTTTGGATCAATCCCTGGGGTGGCCGTCACTTTCCCCTCATGGGAAGATCTAGGGCATTGAATCTTCAAATGAGCCCTCACGTCCTTTTCAATAGGCTGGCTTATTTTATCTTGCTTTTTTTAAATTGAACTCTTGTTATAGAAGTTTTTTAATTTCGCACTATGTATCAACAAGACAGTACATTTGAATGACAGCTGTTACAATATAGTTCACCACAACAGCCCATGAGTCCCAGCCCACTGTCGGGATGGGAGTATGTCTGGATTCAACAGGGCGGTAGTGTGACTCGGGGCCATGTAGCTGAAGCCTGGTTGAGCTCCCGAGCAATGGGGGGCTTTGTGTGAGATATGTGCGCTGCTGCAAAGGTAACTGCAGGATGAGGGGAAGGGTCAGGCAGCAGCACGGGTGCGGCCGGTGCACAGCGTGTTAAAGGGTCAGCGATAGGTGGAGGAGGCAGTCTTGCAGTGGCACGCAGGGGTCAGGGATTTGAATGGCCTCTGTGTATTAATTGGGGCTATCAGCGTTGACTGTTTATTGCATAGGGAATAGACCACCATGGGTCGTTAAGGAAGGGGGAGATTATCGTCACGCACTAGCTTTCAGGACTGTGTTAGCATGGTGTTCCATGCTGCTGCGATGGGCCATTTTCTAAGGCAACGTGCCTCCTCGTAGTGTATATTGGTGCTTTCGGCTACACCACAGCAAAGGAAATGCTTGTGCCACAGTACCATGGATGGTCACAGAGGTGCTCGCCAATGCAGTGTAAGGGTACGCTTCACAGCTAGAAGGGCGAGGTTCATAAAGCAGGCCTGGACTATATGCTACTTGCTGCACTTATAAATCCCAAGAGTGACTGCGCCCGAGTGTTCAGATGGGTGAGTTCTGTGACTGTGGCAAGGGTATCGTCAATGGCATGCCAATAGTGTGTCAGGGTGGGGCATACCCAGAGCATATGCTGAAAATCGGCAGAGGGGGAATTGCACCCATGAGGTTGGCTGTTGGGAAAATGCGGGTAAATGTGGAGGGTGTTAAGTAGGCCAAATGTAGTATTGTGTATTAAATACTCTTGAACCTGGCATTACGGGAACTATTATGAGGTGACTCAAGCGCCTATGTCAATTCGGAGTCGTTGAAAGGGCATCCAATGTCATCCTCCCACACCTGCCTGAGAGGTGCAAGAGAGATCCCTGTGTGCTCTCTGATGGCTTTGTTGAACTATGTAATCAGGTGCGTCCAGAACCCATGATGCATAAGGTGTGTATGATAGCATGAGAAGGGTGTTCCTTGTCGACAGTCTGCCACAAGAGACGACACGTAGCTAATAGTTGGCCATGTAGAAGGAATTGGCCTGGAGGGTTATTAGGGTCTTGCCTCAGTTGGTCGAATGCCAGTAGGTGATGATCCTAAAATAAATTCCATATTGTGTCAATGACCAGTTCATGCCGGGGGGCCAAATCTTCCAGGGTGAAGGACCCAGGGAATCGTGGCAGATCTTGCAGGGGGATCAAAGGGACATATGGGAGACATGTAGCGTTAATTTGAGTATCCAGGCAAGGCTCTTGCGAGCCATCCCGACATGTAGCAACTATGATGGAATCATTTTCACCAATGGTTGCAGGAATTGGCAGAGGGTATCAAATGGTAAGGGTCCATTGCCGGTACAGGTCTCGTATAGATTGCTGCCTATCAACCAACGCAACACTCACTGAAGCTGGGCCGCTAAGTAGTATGATTCAAAGGAGGGGGCTCCCAGCCCACCCTGGCCTACCGGTAGCTGCAGTTTATAGAGAGCTATTCAATGTTGTTTCTCAGCCCTGATGAGCTTCCTCCAACATGGAGTCTAACTCTTGGAAGAACGACCTAGATGGGCAAACTGGTACGTTGGCAAAATAGTATATGAGGCAGGGGAGGATCACCATCTTGGAGAGACCAAGGAAACCACTCCCAGAACTTGGTCTGGGAATTGAGGGCCATGAGAGCCAGTTTCATATTGCCCTCAAAGAGGTCTTTTTGTGAGTAGTGCAGTTGAATCCCGAGATATCGCACTGTATCCCCCGTCCAGGTCAGTCGAGCGTCTCCAAGTCAGAGGTCTGTGGGGGGCATCCCGGTGGAGGGCGTGGGCATGAGGTTTCGCTCAGTTCATCTGCAGGACTGCTGCAGCCTCAAACTCCTAGAGGGGAAGGAGGCGGAGATAAGTCGACTGATTCCCACTCTAGGGTCGGTATCAAATAACTTTGTGTATGCTGAGAGGCATTCACCGATGCCCAGACTATCCTATACATGGAAGAGGTAGTCCCATGACAGCATGTGGAACGCCTTTTCTAAGTCAAGTATAAGATTTGTGGTGTGGGGGATTCTCAACGACCTCTGGTTCATCACATGGAAGAAGCGCTGGAAATTGTGGGATGTGCTGCGACCGTAGGCGAACCCGTTCTGGTCATGATGGATGATGTTAGGCAGTATTTGAACGTAACGGTCTGCCAGGATCTTGCCCAATATCTTATAGTTGGCACCTAGGATAGCTAAGGGTCGGTAGGAGGACAGGTGCACAGGAGTTCTGCCTGGCTTCAGCAGGGAAGTAATGAGGGATTCCCAAAGGGATGGTGGACGTGTTCCCATGACCAGAGCTTCTTCGTAAATGGCCCTTAGTTTGGGGGCTAAGTGAATTGAGAAGTGGTCATAATATTCCAGTGGTAGTCTGTCCAGACCTGGTGTTTTGTTCCGGGCCAGGTCGTGGATGGCCCTCCTCACCTCCTCCACCGTAGTGTGGGCATTGAGTTCTTCACGTCAAGCGCTGTGATGTGGGGAAAAGTGAGACCTGCCAGGAAGGCCACTGTCACTGGCAGGTGTGTTGTGGGGGATGCCCACTAGAAGGTATAGTATTTGTAGAACACTTGAAGTATGTCTTGTTGTGCACGCTGGGGAGCAGTCTGGAAGGGTCAATAACCATGATAGGGGGTATGCTGACTTCTTGTCGCGCTAACCATGCCAGGAGGTGGCCCGATTTATGAGTATACACTGCTGTATAGGCCACTAAGTTGTAGCAGCTGAGGCGTTCCAGTAGGGCAGCGGGCAGTCTCTTGCCTCCTTGAGGGTCATACGGGTGTCGGCATCAGGTGGGACACGTTGCTCGAGATTTGCCTACGTCGTCTCTATCTGGATCAGGTCCCGGTCCAAATCACGGCAAAACCCGACTATATTATGAATGCCGATCCCCCTGGTAACGACCGAAAGAGTCCCATTCAAATGGCGGGTCTTCTAAGACGTCCCGGGGGAGCCTCCAAGTGGGGACCAGGGTTGGCGGTGTGTGCCAGTCTAAGTCAATGATGTGTGCGACATGGTCAGAGACTATACATCCAAGGAATTTGGAGTGTATGAGTTATGTGAGGAAAGGGGCGAGGCACACAAAGCGATCAATATGGACGAATCAAGCGTGGGGGGGCTGAGTAGTGCAAATACTGTTTAAAGGTAGAATTGTGCACTCTCCAGGCATCTGACAGTGCCCCGTTTCGGGCCCAGCGGATGAAGCATGAATCACAGTAATGGGCTGGGGCTTGGTGGACAGGAGGGTGTGACCGATTGAGGTGGACATCTAGGACACTGCTATAGTCTCTCCCTTATATCCATGGGATACCCGTCCATTGCACCAGGATATCTGACAAGTAGGTCCAGAAGTTGGGCTGGTTTGTGTTTGACACGTAAATAGATCCCAAGAATACATACATACATGCAGCCATCAGCAAAGACATATCTGCCTTCATTGTTGATAAATGTGGAAAGAGGGTCAAAGGGGGTACTGGGGCACATCCAGAGCAGTGCTCCTTACACGTGTCCTGGCTGGGGCCCCAAGAAGAGAGCAGTATTTTGAGGAGACTGTGGAGAATCCAAGTTCTGAGCTGGCCTGGCTTGTAGAAGATCAGCAATGGTTAGCCTGTCGGGTTCATCACAAAAAATTGGGGACCTAGAGAGCATAAAGGTCCAGCATACATGATCCACTGTTAATTCTCAAAAGAAAAAGGTATGCTGTTCATATAGGGGACAAAGGAGAGTAGGTCAGAGAAAAGGAGCCACTACAAAGGGGGGTAGTTCCTTTTTGGAAATGGGGCCCTCACACACCCTTGCGGGTATCTTGCTTCATCATCGGGCTTGCTCCTTGTTGGGCCGGCGCTGCAATGCCTGACGGGCACCCTCAAGGGAGCTCTTTATCGGAGATCTTTTTCCAAAGCCGTGATGTGAAGTGCAAGTTAAGGGCCCATTTTGTAGTTTGAGGAAATGTAGGTGTTGATGACATGATTAGTGACTTAAAAAAGGCTAGGCAAGTCTCAAATCGAATTTTAATCCATGAGTATGCCTGACTTATTAAAACGTGATGTCACCAGTGGGGACAATGATCCCTGGCGACTTATAAGGTCAACATGTTTCATGCCGTCAATTAGTCAAGATGTGCTCTAGGGCAATTCTTCAGGACCGTAAAATTTATAACTAATTTACACAGTGTAAGGGACCAAGGATGCAACAAGTAGTGTCTAAACACTAAGTACCCTATAAGTGTACCTGCAGAATGTAAAATCACTGACCTAATGAGGGTGATGTCATCACCTCCTCGAGAGAAACACTGAGATAAACTCTAACGTGTTTTGCGTGGTCATCCATTGGAGAACTTCACCAATGACCTACCCCTTCTCATGTGCCTTGGGTAGGTCGTTGCGTAGCGTTTAGCTCTGTGTTTCTCTCGAGGAACATGCATGTAGCCTAATTGGACTATGCATGCATAGTCCTCTTTTCGTCTCTATGCGGTCGGCGCAATTCAGGGCCTGCGAGATATCTCCGTGGCAGAGCACTGGCGCCACTCCCCAGGCTGTAAGAACAGGGGATTGAAGTGTCGACCCCTCCTGGTTCCTACAGATGGTTTTCTAACATTTACCAAATGTTTATTCCAGAACTTGGCCACAAATTCCTGCAGACATTGCAGATAACTGGCCCAAGGATGTTTGATTGCAAGTTGTGCGTATTGGTAGCTCCCACTCTTTGCCCTGCAGCAGAGTCTCTCAAGGCTGCAATAAGTATTTCTTACGGCTTTGCCAGAGGGTCTAGTGTTTAAATCACCTTAAGTGCCCTAGGTTGCTCCCTCTTACTCACTCTCTAAGACCCCCGGAATTGCTTCTTAACGCGAAAGACTCTAACATACTGAAGTTCCTTCACCTCCTTCCAACTACCATCATGTCAGATTGCAAACCCTTTGATGCCAGTGATTATGAGCCTTATGGCCCGGAGGAAGAAGAGGGTTACTACTTTAAGGATGTCCTAGTGGAGGCAATAGACCTCTCTGTGCAGCAGTCAGTAAACAAGGCATGGGCAGTGGCTTTGCAGCCTATTACAGACTACCAGGAACAGTATGCTAAACATCAAAAGAAAAATCTGTCTTCTACGTCCACTGCCCCCACCGCCAGATACTGATAAAATGGAGAAGGCAAAATCCACATCTCATATTTGGCTACATGCTGAGCCCCTTGCAAAACTAGCACAGATTTTAGGGGTGCACAGACCCAGTGTTCGGGATCCTTTGCAGGATCCGAAACACAAGACTCCACTTACAGACTCTGACTCTCTCTCTCCACCCCCTCTCTGATCAAAGCAAACCTCATGACGCAAACACAAGAGAGCAACAAACACTCCGCACCCCAGTGTTAATCTTTCATGAGTGTTAATCTTCAAGTGCTGCCTTCTAATTCTCTGGATTTTGACCCGGATGATATGGTTTACTCAAAGTCCTCACATTGGACCCCAACCCCAGTGGTGGCCGAGTACATAAAGACTCACCTACGCAAAAGATTTGATAAAGGAGTGAGAAATCGCCTCAGAGCCGAATGCCCCAGACCCGATCTCCCGGGTAAAACCGCAGACACCAAATATAGACCCCAGTATGCTCACCTTTCTAAAAAATATACTCGAGACCCTAAAAAAAGGTATTGATCACGCCTTACGAGACTGTCAAGATAAACTACTTGATGTCTCTGGCACCCTGGCAAAAGTTTGCAGCTGGTCCTCGAAGCTGAGAAGACAGTCAGAGAGATTGATCCTGAAGTTTCTGCCGGCTGGTCCTAACAGGCAGCTTGCCTCCTAGGCAATGCTAACTGCACTATCGCTACAGAATGCTAGAAATCAGTTCTAATGAGAATCGACCCAAAACTTGTTGATTTGGCAACGTCAGAAACCGGCCCCATGGCTGAGAGAAAACTCTTTGAGGATCGGTTTGTGAAAGACATTAGAAAATTTGTGAATACTTTCACAGCCCTCAACAAAGTGCAAACTTCCATCAAAAAAGTATTCCAACCTCATCTTTTCGGGTCGGCTGGTTGAGGCCCAGGACTTTTGTCCTGCTGCTCGTACCACAAGGTCCTCAGAAAGGCTTTGGATTCTACAGTGGCGGAGGCTGGCATGATGACTCTAGAGCTGGCTTCTTCCCCACCAGAACGAGGCTTTAGGAGTGACTGTAACAGAGGCTCGTACTGAGGAAACCAGACCAATGCCAACACACAGTTTACAGGTAACAATTATTCCTTCCTCTTTTGTACTCTTGGGGGGCAGAATAGGCTATTTTGTACACAACTGGGCCAACATTTCCAACAACGCTTGGGTGTTCAATACTGTTTAAGGCTTCAGAATAGAACTTACTCAGGTTCCCTCCCAGAGCAGAATACCTAACCGGCTCCACTTTTCCCAACAACAGGTGAGTTTTATAGACCTTGAAGCAGGCTATCATCCTCTCTCTTTCTCACCCCTGGGGATTTCGCAGCACTATCTTCCTGGTACAGAAGAAGGATGGGGGGCACAGGCTAGCCCTCAACCTGCAACACTTTAACCAATGGGTGGTCTATCGCCACTTCAAGGTAGAAGATATCCACCTTCTAAGAGATGTGCTTCAGGAAAGGGATTGGATGGGCCACCTTGACCTCGAGGACACCTCTTACGGTACCCATCTTCGCCCTCCACAGTAGTTTCCAGCAATTTCAATGGCATTCCCAATGGTTCAAATATGTAGCCCTTCACCTTGATTTGTCCTGAGCTCCTTGGGCCATCACCAAGTCGGTGGTTGAAACACTCAGGGAGAAGGGTGTGAGACTGATCGTCTATCGCAATGATATGATCATTATGGCTCAGACTCAAAAGGTTCTCCTCCAGCATCTTGCCTGCACAATCAAGTTGTTGCAAGAACTGGGATTTGTCCTGAATCAGAAGTCAGTTCTGACCCCTTTGCAACAAATGGAGTTTCTGGAATTCCAGGTGGATGCTGTCAAGACTCAGCTCTTTCTTCCCTCCCAAAAGCTAAAGACGATCATGAGGGAGGGAGCTGCGATCTGTGTTGATCAAACAGACTGTCTTGTTGAGATACGTTGCCAGGTTGGTGGGTCTTTTGGGTTCCTCAGTTCAGGTGATTTCCCCGGGTCCTCTGCAATACAGACCCCTTCTCTTTGTCATGGACTGACTTACAACTCACAGATCCCGTTATCTCAGGAACCAAGAGTAGAAGAAACCTGGTGGTTGCAACACATGGAGGCTTGGAGCCATTTTCAGGCCACCTGGGTGTGATGATCGAATCAGATGCAAGTAGATGGGGTTGGGGAGCCAGGTCTGTAGCTTCTGGCAGGTTCCTTCACAATAAAAATGCTGTGCCCCTGAAAAACCAGCTGTTGCATTCTTCTGAGAATGGACAACATATCAACTATATGCTATATAAACAAGCTGAGCAGAACCAGATCTTGAATGCTGTTGGAAATCGCCAAAGACTTTTGCCACTTCCCCCTATGCCACAGGCTTGCACTGGTAACAGAAAATCTTCAGGGTAGGAACAAAGTAGCAGACTGGAACTCCAAGTTTCTTTTGCATCCCAACGATTGGATGCCAAATGCCCAGGTCTGACCATGGGTCCATGCAGGGTGGACCTGTTCGCTTCCAGCTGAACTGCCAGTTGTTATGGCTTAGGGAGCGGTATTGTAAAAGTGCAGTAGGGAGTTTTACGGCTCAGGGATGGATAGCGTATAAGGGTTGTAAAAGGTCTTTAGGGGAGGGTATTCTGTATTAAGTTAAAATGGAATCTAATTTAATGAAAAGGAAATTACTTTAAAAAAAATTACATAATTTAACTATATTAAATATATACACATATATACGCACACGGTAAATCATCAGCTTGCGCCACCTCCCACAGGATTGATGCAGACACAGGATACTGCTCGCAATTTCGTTTTATTGTAATTGGCAAAAGTACGCAGTAACGCGTTTCTGCCACCACTCACAGCCTTTATCACACAACAAGTACACCGCCATCTTGTTGTTTTTATATTCATTACATCAGCATGAAAACTGTTGAAATACTAATTAACAATTTTTTTGTGGCAGTTTGATAATTTGTTTCTCATCTAGTGGAACATTTCATTAATATATATATATATATATATACATATACATATATACACACACACACACATATATATGTAATGGCGAAATGTTACACTAGATATATATATTTTACTACAAGCTTGTTTAAGGGTATCGATTTGATATATATATATATATATATATATATATATATATATGAATGAAGCTACATAAAATCGATATATATATATATATACATATATATGAATGAAGCTATATCAAACCGATACCCTTAAACAAGCTTGTAGTAAAATACATATTCAGCTAAAACAATTTAGTTTTTATTCAGTGTTAAGGCATCAACTGAAACTCTGGCATACAAAACAAAGAGTTCCAAGATGTTCGGAATTACAGTGATAAGATCAATAATGAGCAATAAAAAGTTATCAGTGTCTCATTTAATTACCCCACATATTATAACTTAATTTACATCAGATTTATGAATGAAACAAAGTAAGAGTTCAGCGTCTAGTAGGGATGCAAGAGGGGCAAATAGACAACACAACTTAGATCCTCTTGATATAACAATTGGGAAAACTGTGTCAAAGTGAAATAAATTGCTTTAAATAAAAGTGTATAATTAACATTTTCTGCAACCAGTGCAAAAATACTCATAGATGATTAAAAGGAACCAGCCTAGACTTATACATTACAAATGGGTCTAGTGCAGCTTTTCTCAAACTGTGGCTCGGGACCCACTGATGAGTCTGAGCCGATTATTGGTAAGTCGCGAAAGTTCTGGTCTATAGGTAATGTCATATTTAAAATGATTAGCCCAGGTTGTGCCCTAGTGCAAAAGTGCTTAACAATATACCTAAGATAGTTTTTAAAACAAACCTTTACAAGTATTCCCAAGCAAAGTTCTAGGTAAACCTTGCAGTATTTGTTGCTGCAGGTTTTTTATTTCACAAAGCCATTTCAACACAGACTGTGATCACTATACATGATAGACAACCATACCACTTATGTATGCCTTTCAGTCATAAATTGGGAAATATATATGTGGCCCAACTACCAGAACTGCCAATTTTTGATCTGGGGAACCAGGTTTGTGTCCTGGTGTTGACTCAACGTCCTTTGATTCTGGGCAAATTACTTAATCTACCGTGTTTATAATAAAACAATCTGACCTTCTGTAATGTAATCTGGTGCTCATGTAAAGTGCTCCAATCCCCTTGGGCCGTGTTCACACTATACAAAACTATAAAATATACACATATATATGGAGTCCAACTGCATCACAAAGCCTCATTTTAACACAAAACTAGCTATGAGGTCTTACCCCATACTCTGCCGCCAAAGGAGTTTCTCATGTTTCCTAAAATCATTGGTATCAACCCCTAGATTTTCAGAAGCCTTGCTATTTTAGTGAACGGATGCAACAGGCCAGCACCCCACTTGGAAAAGTGTTCCAGCTTCAGATTCCAGTGCAGTTCACCATCTGTCACGTCTATGGGCAGATCATTATCTTGGCCACAGTCCGATATTGAAGGGTGTGGTCAAGGTCATGACGTTTACAAACAATCCATTAAAGCTAGGTGGGTCGCCAAAGTTTGTGGTATAAAAACGTTTGGGACGCACTGGTGTTACTGGATGATAATCTTTTCTACAAACATAGAATTGATCATAAGGAAAAACTGGATCAAATCACTTTTAAAAGTGTATGGGCCCAATGTACTTAGAGACAGGTCACAAACAGCGGTTGCAAATTGCAAACCAATATTTTGCAATTTGTTTCTGATTTTGTATCTTATGATAAGATTTCTGTGTGGGAATACAATAGGGCCCAAGGGGACAACTTTGAGAATCTGTTACCACTTCCACTGAGGTCTGGGCAACTGATCAATGGCTTGCGACTAAAATGGCAGTCATAAACTATTGATACATATCATTTTGATTCAGAATGGATCGCAAAACCCATTTTGAGAATCAGAAAAACAATTCCAACTCGCAAAATGGGTTTCATATATTGCACAAGAGGCGTGACTTTGTGATTAACGGATTTACACATGTTTGGTAAGCTGGGTCCCTATTTGCAAACATTTTTGTCAGTATTGCTTAATAAAACAAAAAGTTCTGAAATAACTTGCACGTTTATGGTCTTTATCCTGTTTTAGCTAGGACAATAATTATGGCTTCAACCAATGAATCCAAAATAGTATCAATCTATTACCACTGAACAAACAATTGTCACAAACATGCAACAGTCTGTGAAGAAAAAACTTTATCAAACTCATTTGGAATACCGTCAGGCCCACGAGTTGGCCACTAGCCAAGAACACCGAGATGAAACTGTCTGTTGTCAGCATGCTAGTACTTGGAGACGTTTTGTTTTGAGAACATAAAAAACATTTTTTTCCTGATTTACTTGTTTTTTCTATGCGCACAGTAACCATTTTATGTTCACTCCACTATCTTGAACAACCATTATTGGTCTCTCTTCTCCAACCAAGATGTAACAGCTCACTGCATAGCCGCTCAGTCGTCTGCTATTTGTCAGCATGGGATTGATTTCTTCAAACGTTCCTTCTCTCCAACTGTTTAATATGGGAATGAACTGGGTTTTTTTCTCAATTAACTTACTGAGTTCCAATAAATCCCTTGGGTCCGGACTATGAGGCTGCAAGAATGAAAAAAATTGGGCAGACTTTATTAGTCTGAGCTATGACTTTCAATTTCACTCGGAGTAGCTACTAAATTGCTTTAAGAGTTTGATGTACCTTCCACTATATTCTTGTGCTCTCTAATAGGCGTTTGTCTTCTGGTCCAGTTTTCTCACAAGTTGCTTTTAATGTGTTGTTTCTTCTTTTTCTCCTTGGACTGAAGAGTAGCTGTTCATCCTTTGCATTTTGTGACACACCTCTGCAAGTGTAGAGCTAGAGTTTGGTCTCTGTTATTGGTACTGCAAAACCTTCTGCATATTTGGATATGTTTACGTTGTTGGGTATGCTTATAGTCCTACTATTAATCTAGGTAAGTTCTGGGTTTTGAAAATTAACTAAAGGGGTTGATATTTGGATATGTTTACGTTGTTGGGTATGCTTATAGTCCTACTATTAATCTAGGTAAATTCTGGGTTTTGAAAATTAACTAAAGGGGTTACCTAACCTTCCTTGCGTCCAAATTACAAAGCTGGACAACATAACAGAAACAGTAAGACTATTTATTGTTTGTATTTTGTAATGCACTGGTAATGATCGCTTCACAATTTGTTGTACTATTCGGTAGTATTCCCTGCGTTCTGACATTCAGACTGATGAGATTTTTCTTTAATGTGTGATTTTGTATTTTCTGAGATGGGGTACATGGCTGGAACATTAATGAGAGTCAGAGCACTAATACGGTTTGAGTCCAGTGTGGGGTTTATCATGGGTGAGTAGAATGTATCACTAAAGCTTTCTAGGCACTCAGAGCACTGATCAGGTTTTTCTTCAGTGTATGCTCTCTCGCAGTAAGAGAGAGTAGCTTTTTCACAGATGTATTTCCAGTGTTCAGGGCACTGATAAGGTACTTCCCTCGCATGGGTTCTTTCATGTACAGTCAGACTGAAACTTTTGTGGCACTCAGAACAGTGGCACGATTTAAGCCCAGTATGGCTTCTCTCATGCACAGTGAGAATGGATTGACAACAGAAGCTTTTCTGACAATCAGGGCACTGATAGCGTTTCTGCCCAGTGTGTTTTCTCTCATGCAGAGTGAGATTGCCTTTCTGACTGAAGCTTTTATGGCATTCAGAGCACTTATAAGGTTTTTCCCCAGAGTGTTTTCTTTTATGGCTAATGAGATTGACTCTCTGACTGAAGCTTTTCCAACATTCACAACACTTATAAGGTTTTTCCCCAGTGTGAGTTCTCTCATGTCGAGCTAGGCTACCTTTAACACTGAAGCTCCTCTGGCATTCAAAGCACTGGTATGGTTTTTCCCCAGTGTGGGTTCTCTCATGTTCAGTTAGACTGACTTTAAACCTGAAGCTTTTCTGACATTCAGAGCACTGATAATGTTTCTGCCCAGTGTGTTCCCTCTTATGCTGAGTGAGATTGCCTTTCTGACTGAAGCTTTTCTGGCATTCAGAGCACTTATAAGGTTTTTCCCCAGTGTGTTTTCTATTATGGTAAGTGAGACTGACTCTCTGACTGAAGCTTTTCTGGCATTCACAACACTTATAAGGTTTTTCCCCAGTGTGAATTCTCTCATGTCGAGCAAGGCTACTTTTAACGCTGAAGCTCCACTGGCATTCAGAGCACTCGTATGGTTTTTCCCCAGTGTGAGTTCTCTCATGTCGAGCAAGGCTACCTTTAAGCCTGAAGCTTTTCTGGCATTCAGAGCACTGATAAGGTTTTTCCCCTGTGTGGATTCTCTCATGGTGAATGAGACTGTCTTTCTTACTGAAGCTTTTGTGGCATTCAGAGCACCAATAGGGTTTCTTCCCAGTGTGAGTTCTCTCATGGTATGTGAGATATATTTTCTTACTGAAGCTTTTTGGACATTCAGAGCACCAATAGGGTTTTGCCCCAGTGTGAGTTCTCTCGTGTTCAGTGAGACTGTATTTATGCCTGAAAGTTTTCTTGCATTCAGAGCACTTGTATGGTTTTTGCCCCTCATGTGTTCTCTCATGCTGAGTGAGAGAATTCATGACAAAAACCTTTCTGGTAATCTGAGCACTGAAAAGGTTTCCCCCTATTTGTGTTCTTGCATGTTAAAAGGATATTACTAATAAAGCTTTTTGACATTCAGATTAGTTAAAGGGTTTTACTCAGTCTTTATTCTTGTTATTGAGATCAGATTTCTGATGAAAGAGTTTCTTACATTGAGAGTAATTGTAAGGTTTTTCCTCAGTGTATACTATATTGGCGAGAAAATGCCGTCCTCACATTTTGAGCACTTAAAATATTTTTTTCTTGAGTTATTGTCTCCAGGTTTGTTTTTTTCTTGTGTACACAGCAGATTAAGACTTTACTTGATTCCAAAGTCCGGACGTGATTAAATCATTTTCAGCACTAACCTCTCAAATGAGCTTCACTGTTATTCTTAACACTTGTATTGAGCCTATTACAAATTCTTTTTGGACTTGTAGTGTTGTGACCTCTTTAAGCACGTTAAGCTATTCCATTGAACCTTTCAAAATGTCTCTCAAGGAGTTATGGTCTACATGTTATGTCTATATGAAGACTGGCCGGCAGAGTTAGGTTCACTTTGTGACTGAAGCTTTACTAACATTTATTTAGCAGGTTATAAAAGACTGACAAAGTTATTGTCTTGATTTATTGCAGGCTACACATGTGCAATGGCAGGGTTATTATATTACACATTTATCAGTAGAGGAATATTGGGTCACTTCAATGCCCAGTGTGTGGTCTCCAGAGCTGTGGCTAACACCTGAGCACTGGTGGTGTCACGTTTCAACATTCAGCATGGCTGAAACAAACTTTGGTAAACTCCAGTTCTTTTGCTAAAAACGGGAAAGGAGCTTTTACAATTACTTTCTTTGTACTTTCTTTTGCACCAGATGTGTTTCTTTTGTACCAGGATTTCTTTACTTCTTCCGACTAAAGTGTTATCACTACCGTTGAGGTGATTGATCTTTCTGACAAAAATTCTCAAGTTCTGGCTTGGTTTTGCTCCAGGGCTTTCGTTATGTAGTCTGAGTTTACAAAAGAGGTTATTAACAGGTGCCCTGTCTGGACATTCATTTTCTAATTTTTATTTCTGGAGCTGCATAACCCTAAAAACTCACGTTTGAAAATGTATGCGACAATTGTATTTAGTTACTCAGCAATGTATAATGAATGCTTAGAATTAGCTAAATCAACTTCACTTTCAGTAGGGTTCTCTACTCCGGTTTCCTCCTCGGCTTCTTGGTACTGTTTACTTATTGGGGCTCTGAGACATTGTCACCTCTTCAACATAAACCTCTTCAGTGTGGTGATTTTTCCTTCATTTTATTAAATTATGCTTTTCTTTTTTTATCCATGCTTTAGTGACCTGCAAAATAAAAATAGGAGTTTGTTACTGATTGTAAATGAGCAAAAATACACAATATTTATGAGCTTATTCAATGCAAAATGGTAGCCTTTTGAGACGTGAGAAGAGAAGTACGACTCTGAGCTGAATTTCTTGTTTGGCTGTAAGGACTGTGCATCAAAGTGAAGAAAAGGAGCTTAAGGACGCTCAAACACAAGTTTTACAAGTGATTACTTTTAAAGTTGTGGGTTTTGTATGTAGAAACTAAAACTACACATACCTTGTAAAGAAATAACACAAGCTTCCAGAGGCATTTAGTGCTCTCAAGATATCATACAAACTGTTGGGCCTTTACATAGTGATGTAAGCGGGTTCTAATTCATGGATTGTGTATGTTTGAATTGACTAGGCAGCTGCTGATTCACTCGAACACTGCTGATCGCATACATGGATGCTCACTAAAATGATTCAAGTTTACCTCGTGTGGACAGCATCCTTTCATATACCACCCAGAACGCATGGAAAATCTCAACTGGCTCATTTCTTAGACAACTGATCTGCAACGTCCTTGCAGTAAACACATCACCATCAAACCAATAAACTGGGTTCCACCCTTGGGTAGACATTGGATCTGCCCTGATGTCCAACGTGGACGATCTGACAACCACAGTTAGGAAGAATGATATTCCTACACTTCTTCTATTGGGCTTATTTGCCATTTTTGAGACATTTCACCCCGATCTCTTACCTCACTGACAACGTGAGCATTACCTGGCATTCTTTATTCATGTCAGCATAATGTCAACATCAAAGCAGGAGGCATACATCAATGATCAATCATTGCTCCCTTCTCTTCAAGGCCTACCTCAGCCCATGACCAATACATCTTGGTGTGCTGCAGCCATGCAGATGACACACCAATCCCTCAGAAAGTGGAGAGTCTGAGCAGTCTGTATAGCTCAAGTCTAGATGACTATGTTCAAGACACTGACCAATGGATGAGACTAACTAAATTAAGCTCAACTCATCCAAAACAGAGATACTCACATGCAGACACTGGGAGAACTACCATCCTCTACTGTACTCCGACCTCAGAAAGTTAGAGTAACACCTAAAAGATCAACAGAAGTAAGAAACATTGGAGTGATTATGGATTTCCCAGGCTCTGTGAATAAACCAAATGATGAGAAGCACTTTTTATCCTATTCGAACCATAAGACTAATCTACCCTCAACTAGGTTTCCCACAGAAGCTCCAAGTGACCACCTGTCATCCTATCACGTCATGATTTTGTGAACTGAGTCTACTATGGAGCTTCACTCTCCCTACCAATAATGTTATAAAGTACTTAAAACACAGTGGCTATACAACTACTACCAGATCATCTATGTAACCACATTTCACCGGCCAGAAAATCTCTTCATTGGCTTCACATCCTTAGATTTTCACCTTTGATAAGTCTCTGCTTAAAGCACAGCACCATCTGTGGCAAAGAATCATCCACCTTACAAGCTCAAAAGATGTACACAGAACAGAACACTCCAGTCTACACTGGCGCCACAACTGATCGTCATTTGAAAGAAGAATGTATGGGGTGAACCTCCACTTCTCTACAAGCAGTTAAGCTCCGGATCTCATGTCCAAGAACCATCAACAACCACCTCTAATCCAGAAAGACAGTGAAGACCTGCCACTTCCCAAAATAAAACCATATGGTCTAAGCCTAGCCAAGTCTCAAGAAAAGGTTGGAGAATGACAACGCCTATGCTGCACTGGCTAGATCCTGCAGGACACGTGTCAGGGCTGTACTTTACCCATGAAGCTCACATGAAGCTGGGGTGATGTCCATACACCTGCTCTGGAGCCAAGCAGTTGGCGCGGCCCAGGCCATCAACTGTGCTGATTTCTTTAACTGGTATTCTGAAAGGTCTGTAACTAGATGAACCTCACCTTTGGGAAAAGAAGAACTGCTGGTGTCTCCATGAACTCGACCACAGGGTAACATTGTAATGACAGTTGTAGTTACTGTATTTCTCTAGAGCTCAGTTGACATGTAATAAAACTGCTTCCAAGAATGTGACCACTCAAAACTGATAAAAGTATGTGGTACAGTTAATCTAAATAATCATTTGAGAACAAAGTTAGGCTCAGCCTCACAAGGAACGTTCACAGAACGATTACAAATTTAATGGATGGCAGTAGACCCAGGGTTTATTCAACAGTGCAGTCTTAATGTCGCAAAACCTGGTGACTTTTGCTACTACTCTGCAATTGAAACCTGCAAAGCACAAATTGTGTCTTTCATGGATCCAAGATTTATCAATATGAAAATTGGGTGTAATAAAGGATGCAGGGAGGGGAAAGAGCAGGCGAAGAGCATGGCAATTAGAGATTAAATGACAAATGTCCTCCTTCTCTCTCTCTATAAACCACAAAATCTAAAACAATTGCAGTGAAAAGCGGAATTAGACCATGCCTCGTGAAACATATTTGTAGTACATGCATTCAAGTGAAAATACAAATATTTATGGTGGTCATACAGAAATGTTGCCGTAATGACAAGTCTCATGTGTTACACTAATGTTTTTCAATTCATTCTTGCTTTATCGCAAGGTTGGATTGAGCCGAGTGAAATAACTCTGCTGTCTCAGTGCTGACATTACACTCTCAGCCAATGTGAAGAGAGATTACTGTCAATGGCTTATTCCCCAGCGAGTGCCTGGATCTAACTGGTACTGTCAGAACATTTGGCAGCTTCCTGCCTGTTATGAATTGGTCGGCGTGGCAATTATCTGCTTCATGGAAGTGCATTGCATGGTCCACCCACCTGGACCTGGTTCTGCTTGTGGCTTTTTAGAAGAGGAAATAACAATTCTAATAAATGTCATGTGGCAATGGGTTCCTCTGAATCTGCTCTGTTCTAGTAAGAACTACCAATCTCATAGGAGGAAACAGAACCAGAACCAGTGAGACAGGTGGCAAATTTGGACATGGCTTAGTATTTAAGACACACCAATAGTGAAATCTGTGCCAAACTTAGCAAATGTTCAAGGAGAAGACATGTGACACTCCCAATTCCGACTAACGGCCCTGGCCTTGTGGTAACCAGTCAGCAGCCTTTAGCTCCTGAAAATAATCCATAGCACTGAGAACCTGCGAGTCAGCAACTGAGAACTAGTGAGTCGGCAATCATTAGCATCTGAAGGTTTGTGAGTCAGCGACCCTTCACACAGTAGAACATATGTGAAAAAAGAAAACACAAATAATGTCAGTGATTCTTTTTTTGCCATTTCCACTTCCTCATTAGATGGTACTTACCTTGCTTGGAATCCAGAAAGTATACATCAGCTGACACTCCTAAAATTAGGTGTACCAATCTGCAGGAGAACAATAACAGATACTTTAGCCTGCACTCACACATGGATGACATTGAATTAACTGATGAACCGAAAAACAGCAAGAGGTAATCAATATCGTTTGGTGAAATTAACAGAACTAGGAAAGAACGAACTAAAGTTACATCATCCTGTTTGCAGCAACAAACGAAAGTTACATCATACAATTTAAGATAGACACGTGGCAAGGTCATAAGATTGCGCAAAAACGTTTGTACCCAATTTATCTGAAAGAGCTAATTCATAGATGTACTCTAAGGAAAAGAAGTGGCCACTATACACTCCAATAGGGAGCCAACGCTTCTGATACTAAATTATAAGATCCCCTGAGCACCAAAAGTAAGCGTTATTCAAGGTCCAATAGTCCAGTGTAATCAGCAGTGCTTTATTTCATATTTCCACATGCATCCAGCAGTCTTGATAACTTTGTAGGCAACACATGTTTTGTCAATATGGTATATCTACCATCGACTTCATCAGGCTACTAGTAAACAGAGTAAAAACATACATGTTCAAATAATCTCATTCTCATGTAGTAATCAACCACTGTATCCCTGGTGCACAAACGTTTGTGTTACCCCGTATCCCAAAAGACTATTTCTTGAGATTAAAATTATTGTTACAAAAAAAGAAAGAGTTTGAGTAGTGCCTCCTTCGATACCAAAGAGAAGAAACCTAGTGACCACTCAAGAGAACACCCGTGTTAAGAGAACCGTTATCCAGAAACAGATTGTAAAAAGAAAACTAGGTGAATATTTAAATCAAATAGGAAAGGAAAGCCACACAACTACTTCTATTACTCAAAATAGTGAATAATATTCCATCTATACCTCATACCTAGGAGGAAGAAATAGCTCATTCCAAGGCAGACATCCTGTGCCTAAAGTATCACAAGTATTCAGACACAGAATATATGAAATGAAAACCAACATTTTATATCTTATGATGTGTCTAATAAACTCACACTGTGCTCATATCCCAACTTCTCAAATCTTACCACATCAAATTCTATAGTTGAAAGTGTATAGGAGAGTTTCACAAAGAAACAAGATTTCCTGTAAAGAATAAAAACACCTTCTGTTCAATATCTAGATGAGGAATATTCTACCTACACCTTGTGTTGTCCAACGAGGCAAATTAAATTAAATACAAAGCAATATAGCGCTAAAAAGTGCCAAAAAAAGTGTTCCTACTTATGAACAGATATCCAGTACGCAAAGTTTCACATGTATGATACGTGAATAATCTAATGCTTCCAATTGTACAAAATATTGACACATCCATTTGCTGTTCCACCGGTATAATGACATTCAATATCCAGTGCTTCGAAGTCACAGTGCAAATATAACACATAGTGAACACCAAAATATCCCCAGTACTCTCAAAATCCAGCTGGCATATCAGATTGATATACCATACCGGGTTCATATTGCAAAATAACGCTGTGTGGAATCGGAGAGTAAGCTGACATCTACAGTAAACACAAACGGTTCCTAGTACTCTCAGAGGTCTGCTAGCAAGTCGATACACCATATCAGGTTCCTTACCACAAAGATAGCGCTATGTCGCATTGGAGAGTACTTAAACATCCACATGTATTACTGGCGTGTAGCATAAGCGCCATTTTTAAAAGTCTATTTATACTCTCCCCTTGGTAATAGAAAAAATGACGGACTACGTCCAACACGGCGCGTCAAAATTAAAAAGCCATACGTAATCATGGCGGCCATACAAAGGTGTCGGAAGCAATAAAAGCATTATTCTTTTGTCTGTACCATTATCAAGCAACTTAAATAGTATATAACCTCAGGAATATGCCTATCCATTCGTAGAATATATTACCAACTGGCGGTCACCAGTAGGTAGTTATAGTTAGAGCCTAGTTTCCATAGGAAAAGTGTTTTTTGATTTGCCAATAACTTTAGCACCGTTTGACGAATCACCGCAAACTTTTCAAAACTAATGTGGCGGTCAGGTCAGCTGCTGAGTTGAAAGTTTTAGAACGATTCGTCAAGCGGGGGCCGAGATAAAGGGGGGGGTCCAAAAACGCGTTTTCTCCATGTTAATTTCCATAGGAAACTTTAGATACGGCTACAGCACAAACTGCTTAACAGAATTACACCAAATTTGGCAAAAAGGTAGCTCTTGGTTCAGAAAGCACTCTTTTTGTTAAATGGTGTAAATCCATTCAGTAGTTTCTGAGAAATTTGAACATTTCTCAGATATACAACTGGGGATGTGGAGGATCCGCGAACCCTCCCGATCTCGTGTCTGCAATCTGATTGTCTGCCAACACTTCAAACCAGGAAGTGTTGGCAGCCATCTTGTGACTCAGTTGAACCAAGGCACAAGAAAAAAGGTTGAAAAAAATTGAAAAAACAAGAAAAGGGGCCAGGGTAGAAACAGGGACTCCCAGGGCCAAAAAAAGCATTTTTTTTAAAACTATTAGGCGGGATTCACAGTGGGTCCACAAATCTGGCTGGAAATGTTTAAAAAAAAAAAAAAGCGCTGACTCCTGCGCTCCATTTCCTTTAAGCCCCCGGGTGGGCCAGGTGCTAGGGGCAATGAAAAAATGAGATGTGGGCATTACGTGCCCCGCCGCAGCCTCGGGGACCGCCACCTCCCTGAGGCAATTTAGATAATTATGTGTGGGGGGCTCTTGCCCCCATAAGCAGCCCCGAGGACCACCACCTACCCGAGGCTATGTTAAAAATAATGTGTCGGGGGCTCAAGCCCCCCCAAAGCCCCGGGGACCTCCCTGGGGCTACTTTCCAAATTGGAGGGGGCCCACCCCGGGACATTGCAGTTAGCTATAGGATGGCAGGAGCAATGCTCCTGCCATCCCATAGCAAACAGTGTGCTCGCTTTGAACAAGCAAGAGCACTTTGCTCCCGCTTGTTCAAAGCGAGCACACTTTGCTTTTTACTCCCAGGCAGCTGCATGTCAGCAGCTCCCTGGGGGTAAAAAGCCATGCTGGCTTCCGCAGAAGCAGGAGTCGCTATCCCCAACCAGCTGGCCATGCCCCAGGGGATAGGTTCCCCGGGGCCGAAATCAGCCTGGGGAGGGGGGGGGCGCTTGGCCCCCCTCCCTTTAAAACAAAAAGAATAATAATTTAAAAAATGGCTGGGCCCTGGGGGATGGCGTCCCCGGGGCTGAAATCTGCCTTGGGAGGGGGGCTGCGCACTCCCCCCTCCCTTTTTATTCTGATTAGAAAAATAAAAAATGGGTCAGGCCCGGGGGATGGGGTCCACAGGTCCCAAAAAGGAGCAAGATAAGGGGAGCCACAAAGCCCCCTTCCCTTAGAAAAAAACAAAACAAAGCCGGCAACTTGCCTGAGGCCCCGTCCCCTCTCTGCACTACTCTGTAAATGTGCCTTCTGGCGCACTCTTGGTTGGGGATGAAGTCCCCTTCGCTGCTGAGGGTCCTTAGGGGCCAACTAGCCCATCTGTTGCCTCCAGTAAGCCCCACACAGTGGGATTGCAGAGAGGTGGTCAAAGGCCACGCCCCTTTTTCCACCCCTCTGCAAACATGCCTCTCAGCGCACTGCTGGTGGGGTGATGAGGTCCCTCTGAGTCCTGAAGGCCTCAGGACTAAAGTGGACTTCATCCCCCAAGCAGCAGTGCGCCAGGAGGCACGTTTGCAGAGTGGTGGAGAAAGGGGGCATGGCCTCTGACCACCTCTCAGCAATCCAGCTGTGTGGGGGCTTACTAGAGGTATTAGGAGGGCTAGTTGGCCCCCAGGGACCCTCAAGAGGCAAGGGGACTTCATCCCCCAACCAAGAGCGCGCCAGGAGGCGCGTTTGCAGAGTGGTGGAGAAAGGGGGCATGGTCTGCGACCACCTCTCAGCAATCCCACTGTGTGGGTCTTACTGGAGGTAACAGGTAGGCTAGTTGGCCCCTAAGGACCCCCAGCAGCGAAGGAAACTTCATCCCCCAACCAAGAGCGCGCCAGGAGGCGCGTTTGCAGACTTGTGGAGAAAGGGGGCATGGCCTGCTATCAGAACTCAGCAATCCTGCTGTGTGGGACTTACTGGAGGTAACAGGAGGGGTAGTTGGCCCACAAGAACGTCCTTGGGGCCAACTACATCTCTTGTTACCTCCAGTAAGTCCCACACAGTGGGATTGCTAAGAGGTCTTCGGAGGCCTTTCTCCACCACTCTGCAAACACGCCTCCTGGCGCACTACTGGTTGGGGGATGAAGTCCACTTTACTCCAGAGGGACCTCGGGGGCCAAGAGGCCCTCCTGTAAGTCCTACGCAGCAGAATTCCTGAGAGCTGGTTGGAGGCCCAGCCCCTTTTCTCCATCACTCTGTAAACATGACTGCTAGTTAAAAGACCTTTGAAATTCACTGAAAAAACTAAGGTTTCAGGGACGTTATAGTTAGGAATTAGCATTTAAAAACCTTAGAAATTAACTGAAAAACCACAGGTTACAGGAACATTATAGTTAGGCTGACATTTCACTTGTACAAAACTTGTGAAATTCCGCCATTATAGTTAGCTGAGCTAACTATAACTCGCTCCCTACAATGCACTGCTGATGACATCACATATTACATCACTCATGACATGGTCAGTGACATCACTGACGACATCTCAAATTATAACCGCTATAACCACTCCATGACAAGTGTTCTAGACTCGATGGCGCCTCTACAGCTAAAAAGATTGTCCTCCAAAGTCTCCAAACCTTGGTACAATGGTAGTCTAAATACAGAAAGACGAAATCTGAGACTAGCGGAAAGATTGTGGAGATCCTCTCCCTCCCTCGAACATCTCAACCAGCTGAGCTCATTAAGAAATATCTACAACAAACACATTAGATGCTCTAAAGCTAGCTATTTCAGAAACCAACTCGAGCAAGCTAAAAACCGACCCAAAAAATTGTTTGAGCTCATCAAGCTTCAATAAAACAGTCAACCTAACCTTTCCTCAGCGGGTCCTGGTCAGCAGGCTATAACTGCAAACAATTTGTTGACTTCTTCTAAAAAATGACAACTAAGATCAAATCTGAACTACAGTCAGCCTTGAAGTACCTATAGATCACACCTCCTAATACCCTCCTTCCTCCTTGGTCTTATGTGACCCCGCCCATTCGGGTTTTCCCCCTCAAAAACGCTTCCTAGAGCATATTCAAAACTTTGGATGAAAGCACTATACGCAAAACTCTTGCTACTCTGAAACCATCTAACCACTTTAACGACCCCTTGCCATCGAACTTCTTCTCTGAGATCAGAGCCTCCATACTCCCACTTTGGACTAAGATAGTCAATGCCCTGGGCAGGTCACCCCTATTATAAAAAAAACATCCGCAGATCACTCTTACCTACACAATTTCCGTCCAATTTCCAACATTCCCACGCTGGCAAAGCTCCTCGAGAAATGTGTTCACGTCCAGCTTTGGAACCACATTGATCAATTCCGACTTCTAGACCAATTCCAATCCGGTTTCCGTCAGGGTCATAGCACAGAATCCGCTCTCAATCACATTGTAGAAGATGCGCTAAGAATGCTTGATCAGAATGATCCTGCCTTTTGATCCTCCTGGGCCTATCGTCAGCTTTTGATAAAGTTAAGCACGACAACCTAATCGACCTATTGGAACACAGGATGGGGCTTTCTGAGCCTGACCTAAACTGGTTCTCCTCATTCCTCCACAATAGAACCCAAAGATTCAAGGTGAACCAGTCTTTGTCTCATCCCACACCGGTCACTTTGGGGGTATCACAGGGGTCCGCGCTTTCACACACTCTCTTCAACTTGTTCATGGGGCCTTTAGCAGAAATTCTGAAATTATCCAGCATTCACTATCATATGTATACCGATGAGACCCAACTGTACTTGAAGGTCTCCTCCCCTGAAGACATCAGGTCCATCAACTCAGTTTTACAGAAAACACAAAGTTGGCTGACACTTAACCACCTGAGATTAAACGCTCATAAAACGGAATTCCTCTTAATCACCCAACCCAAAGTCATCAGTCATCGAGAATGGATGAATCAACTAACAGCTCTTAAGTGCATGCCACACATCATTGATTCCACAAACTCATTGGGAATAATGCTAGATAAGAGTCTGAACATGCAGAAGCACATTAGTGCACTCACCAAAGGAGCGAACTTCCAACTCAGCATATTAAGAAAAATAAAACCTTTCCTCCCCTCTAATGACTGAAAGGTTGCGGTGCAAGCCCTAGTGATTTCTAAGCTGGATTATGGAAGCGCAATCCTCTGCGGCCTTCCTAGATCGAAGACGGCTCCACTTAGGGCCGCTCTCAACTCTGCTGCAAGGCTCATAACAGGTTCTAAAAGAAACAATCATATCACGCCTGAGCTGGTAACCCTAAATTGGCTCCCATATAAAGCAAGGATACAACTAAAAATTGCATGCATGGCCCACAAAGCCATTCATTTCAACACCCCGATATACCTTGCTCAAAAACTGGAACTCTCTGGTGGCTCTAGATCCTCTAGAAGTGCCAGCACATTACTGCTCAAACCACAGAAATTCCATGGAAAGAAACCTTACAATCGAGCCTTCTCGGGTATCGCCCCGAGAATATGGAACTCCCTGCCCCCTGAAGTAAGACTGAATCCCTCTATTGCCTTTTTCAAAAAGGAAGTTAAAGCAATATTGATGAAGAAACTTCTGCCTTAGAACCCTAGCTTCCAACGACACGTTAGTTTCTATGAGACTGTGATGATTGTATGTTGTTCTGTTGGTTTTCTGTTACTTCCTATTATACCTTTCGCGATTGCTAAATTGTAAAGCGCTCTGATAGCCCCTGTGGTCATGTTCGCACTATATAAAACCTTTTTAAATAAAATTAAATAAATTAAATAAAATTGTTCTGCTATACAAAATAGTGGCCAACAGGTCGATCACTCCACATTAGAAACCCGAATGATGTACATTATCTAACATGGCTGGCTCGTATAGATAAAGTCGTCATCATCAAAAACCATGAACATGTACCTCCCAGCACATAAATTACATTTGTATTCATGTTAATAAACATGGACCAAGATCAAGAAAAGAAATGTTGCTATCTTTAAATATCCATTTATTACCTCATCGTCGTGATATTCATTAAAACACAGACTACATCCAACCGGGCTCATCAAGATGAGGAAGTAATTGCATCTGAAATGTACATTTAACGGCTATTGTAACCCTGTTAACAAACAACGTTTTCTGTTGTCAACATTTCCCGGCAACAGTCTTCTAGCCATGATGGTAACCAACAAATCAATCACACCACATAAAAAGTCTGATCAATACACACTAACTAACCTATCCGGAACCTATATTTACTTTTAAGGTGAAATGAAGCTAAGTGACTTATAGTATAACCCAAATAATTAGTCAGGTATGAGGATATATGAGAGGGTAATTTCTAGGGCAAGTGCAAGATCACAGAAGTAGAAAGGTACCAATACACTTTTGGATACCAAACATGACACTAAGAAACAAAGATCTTTGGTTAGACTGGTTACTAATTTCCGTATTGGCATATGGTTGTCAAGACTGCTGGATGCATGTGGAAATACAAAATAAAGCTCTACTGATTAGACTGTACTAAAGTTACTTCATCCTGTCTGCTGCAACAAAGAACCAAGCTGATGCCTACTAATTCAGATCTACAAGTAATTCAGTTCTACAAGTACAAGCAAAAGATTGGATGAGGTGTGATCAAAGTATAACCTATTTCTCATGATCAGTCTACACAGGAAGTGACATCAGTAGTTTCCTTTAAAAGAAGCTACCAGGCCAGAGGACTTCATTTCCTGTCGTCCAACTGCATTTGCTATCACCCATCTGCACAGGACATGACATCACTGCATTTCCCATCATCTAAGTACATAGGAATTGACATCACTTCCTTCCTTCTCCATACTTCAATAAACTCTTCATGATGTCTTGTCACCCGGGCATCCCAGCAAAGTATGGACATACAAAAGTGTATCGCCTGTTTGGGCCTGTTCATTATTATTATTATTCGGATTTGTGCAGCGCTTGGCTACCAAGGGTTTCCCATCGCTACGCTACAACAAAGGTGCCCAAAAGCACAGAAGAGACTGCATATAGTAGCAGTGTTTAAAAGAGCCAAGTTTTGAGATTCCTGTGAAAGACTGCAAGCGAGCGGCAGGATCTCAACAGAGACAGAGAGAGAGTTCGAACGCTTTCGGCCTAAAAACATAAAGGCTCGACCTCCTTGCCTAGATCTCCTAACTCTGGGAACTGTGAAATCCAAGTTGTTTGAGCGTAAGAACCGGCTGGGAGTCTATAGTAACAGCACAGATCTTAGGTAGGAGGGGCCGGAGTTGGCGAGATATTTGTGAACATAACACCGTGCCTTAAATTGAATATGACGTTCAATTGGGGGCCAGTGCAGTTTGCGGAGCAGGCTAACAGTAGAAAGGAACTTAGGGGGATGAAGTAAAAGTCTTGTCGCTGCGTTCTGCACGATCCAGAGACGCCTGAGCAAGATCTTCGTTACTCCAAAATACAGAATGTTTCCATAGTCAGCCTGAATGACTGTTCCCTGGGCCAAGAACGGAAGACATCCTCAATATTTTTTGAGCCATCTTAGAATGCAGAAGCAGGTAGCGGCCACTTTGGAGATTTGGTGACTCATAGAAAGACTCACGTCCAGCCAAACTCCAAGGTTCTTGACTATTGGAACTGGGGCAGGTATAGCGCCCAACACCTCAGGCCATAAATGTGGGCCCCACAGATGGGGAAGGTTTCCCAACACTAGACCTCTGTCTTGTCTCCGTTCAGCTTCAAAGTGTTTGAGTTTATCCAGGAGCAGACTTGAGTGAGGCTGCTATTCAGTGTCACTGCACTGTGGTTCTACTGAGAGGACAGGGAGACAACGATCTGGGTATCATCGGCATAAGAAAGAAGTGTAAAGCTGTGCTTTTCTACAATGTCTGCAAGTGGCCTTACTTACAGGTTAAAGAGAAGTGGGCTGAGAGTGGAGCCCTGAGGAACCCCAGGTGATAGAGGGTGTGGCTTAAACCGATGCTGGTGGGTGTGCACTTGGAAGACCCGAGCCCAAAAAAAGGAACTCAGCACAGCCAGAACCGTGTCCTGAACCCCAATAGCCTCCAACCTTTGAAGTAGAATAGTATGGCTCATCGTATGAAACGCTGAACTGAGATCTAACAAAATCAGTGCTGCAGTGCCACCATTGTCTAATTGTTGCCTTAGATATTCTGTTACAGCCAATAGAGCAGACTCTATACTATGGCCGGCTCTGAAACCTGATTGGAAAGGGTGGTGATTATTCACATGCTTTTCTAGGACTTAAGACAGCATGGCAGGAGGGAGATCGGTCTATAATTAGTCTAAACGGAGGATCCAGATTAGGTTTGTAAGCAAAGGCATGACCACTGCATGTTTCCATGCCCTCGGGACAGTACCTTCCAAGAGAGATGCATTTAAAAGCTGGATGAGGAAATCCAGCACAGACGAATCGAGATTGCCAAACATGGCATCCAGGCAAGGGTCAAGAGGGGAACCTGGCTTCACAGAAGTGAGGAGAGATTTAAAGATCAGGGGGTATTCTCTTATCGTGTTTATGTATGGCTATGGGTACCCAGGGAGGGGGGTGGGATGGATTCACAGGTGGGATGGGACTGTACGTAAAATATTATGCTTCAAGGCTGCAATGTATCTGTTGGTAATATACATGATATTGCAAAGCTCCTTATTTGAGAATGCATGTATTGCTGTAACAATAAAAACAAATTTAAATCCAAAAGTCAGGGGGTCCAAAAGGTGAAAAGCAGATAGTGAGCTGATCCTGGCGGGATGGTACTATTGAGGATTAGAATCTGTTGTAGGTTTGAGGGTGGTGTGTACGTTTGCAAAGTTATCATCTGATGTAGAAGAGAAAGTGGCTTGAATATTAGCAACTTTCCTTGAGAAAAAAGTGGCTAGCTCGTCACATTGGGACTGAGTGATGGAGAAAGCTGGTGCTATGTTTGCAGGATCTGAGAGTGTTTTCACAACTTGAAACAGTGTTTTCAAACAGTTTTGAGCCTCACAGATTTTGTTGGAAAAAAAGATGGGCTCTAGCTGTAAAGCAGCTTTTGTGGTAATCTTTTAAGGCCAGCTTATATTTTACTTTCTTGTCTACATTGTAGGATTTTCACCATAATCTATCAAGGGATTTGCAGATCTTTTTTAATATTGCACAGCGTATCACTGAACGAACTGGCCGCTGGGTGAGTTCTCTGATGTTTTTTCCCCCTAAACGGGATTAAAGAGTCAAGCGCAGACCCAATCCACCCATCAATGATACAAATGTCAGAACACACTGAGTTCGAAAGAGTGGGCCGATTAGATTCTAAGATATGATTCGAGGCTGAAACATTGAGCTTTGACCAGTCCTGCCTGAGGACATGGACTGGGCTGCCCTTGACTGACAGGCCCCTGAGATGAGTAGAGAGAAAGGAACTGCAAAATTATCTGGCCAGGTTAAGGGTAGAGCCTGACCAGCATGCAGGGTCTTCTCATGGGGCAAAGAAAGTGGCCCGCCTCGTGAGTGGGACCATTGTTACCCAACTGAATATTCAGAGCCATAAAATACGCTATGAAGGAGGAGGCAATGCTATAGGACTTATTGTCCAAATGAATGTTAAAATCCCAGAGAAATGTGAAGCTAGCATACTTCGCAATGCAGGGGGACAGGCCCACCATTACGCTGGTGCTCCAGTTACTTGGTGGCCCAGGAGGGCGATATATCAAAGCATCAGACATGGTGAAAGTGTTGAAGAGAGTGAGAGAAAACAGTAGAACTTTAAAGTCTGGAATAATGAGTTTGTATATTTTACAAACATATTGAGTTTTAAAAATAATTGCATTGCCCCCCCTCTCTTATGCATGCGATCTGCTCTAAGGATGCAGTAATCGGGGCAGAGCGGCTACAATACCGGCTGTTGATGCTTCATTCAGCCATGTTTCGGTCAGAAACACTGCATCTAGAGCATGATCCATTAAAAAACTGAACAGTTCAGATTGGTGTTTCCCTAGTGATGGGCAATTAATATTTTAAAAAGTAAAGTAAGTAGGGTTGCATAAATGCCAGGCCCATTTCTTAGAAGAGAACTGAAACCTGTGGTGTGAGCTTGTGGTGTTGGAACCGATTCAGAGATCACAAAATCACACTAAGGACATTTTCTCACATCCTTGTCGGGGTTCCAGGAGGAAAGACAGGCTCCTGGTATAAAAGGGTGGAGGGCAAACAGCTGTAATGGACAGTAGGATATCCTACCTGAGAGCAATTGACTAGCATTCCTGGCCCCTGGTCCTGTTCAGGCTTGGACGGCTTCAGCCGGGCTTGCCATAGGTGCGCTTTTTACACGCCCTCCCCACGGCCCTAACTAAATAGGCAGGTTGCAATAATGAGGCAGGAAAAACACTGCAGCGCTAACTGCTCCGAAAGGTGGCAATGTAAAATGGCTGCGTGTGCACTTTGTTTCCCTCGACAGCAATAGGTAAAATCAGGTAAAAACATACAGCAAAATACAATGAATTTTACAAAAACAATATTGCAGCAAAGACTGTAAAATCGCTTAAAATAGCCAAAATGAAGCCCCCCAGGTACCATATGCGTAGCGGTCCTGTCCGTGCCATGGCCGCAACTAAATAGGCAGGCTGGGTGCGATAACGAGGCTGAAAAAACAGTTGTATGACAGAAACATGCATGGCTGAACCATGCATGCCTCTACAACATGGTCTTAACCACGCATTCCTTTACTACGCATGCCTTTACAATGACTTTCATTGTAAAGGCACGTTTGCTAACGGGATATGCGTGGTAAATTACCACTATCCCAACCCCCTCCCTGACCTAAGCCCTAAAATACATTCCCCCTACCTCGCCCCCCACCGCCCTCAGACCTAAAACCGACCCCGCCATTTAAAACTACCTCTTCTCCTCCCCCCGCCCTGCAGCCTAAAACCCAGCTACCTACCAAAAATTACCCCAGCGCCCCGCCCCGAAACTTACTCCTGCGCTGCCCTTAAAACTACTCCGACCCTTCTCCCCGCCCTGACCCTAAAACCTTGCCCTCTTTTAAAAAGACTGCCCGACCCCACTGCCCTGAACCCTAAACCGATCCCCACCCCTAAAAACTACCCCCCAAACCTTATTTAGGCCCAGATCTCTGTACTGGGGTGAATCTATGACATTGTTCTTCATTCTGTCCATCAACTGCTCTTTTTGCATTTGTCACCCTGAGTGGGACGGGTATGCCCCGACGTTGATCCCGTGCTCTCCGTGCCACTGAAGTCAAGCTATCCTGGCTGATGAGGGGTGAAACCCTGAAATCGGTCCTAGGATGCTTGTTTCCAGTCCAGGGAGGACCTGGCCTGGCAGTTCGGGCTGGACTGCTCCCATTGGGCGCAGGGTCAAGACTGATTTGCATATGGCTGGGTTCAAACTGGAATGGCATGGGGAGCAAAAAAAGATGGATTTAGGCCCAGATCTCTGTACTGAGGTGAATGTATGACATTGTTCTGCATTCTGTCCATCAATTCTTTTTGCATTTGTCACCCCGAGTGGGAAGGGTATGCCCATACGTGGGTCCCATGCTCTCCATGCCACTGGAGTCAAACTATCCTGGCTGATGAGGGGTGAAACCCTGAAACCTGTCCTAGGATACTTGTTTCCAGTCCAGGGAGGACCTGACCTGGAAGTTCAGGCTGGACTGCTCCCATTGGGCGCAGGGTCAAGACTGATTTGCATATGGCTGGGTTCAAACTGGAATGGCATGGGGAGCAAAAAACAATGGATTTAGGCCCAGATCTCTGTACTGGGGTGAATGTATGACATTGTTCTGCATTCTGTCCATCAATTGTTCTTTTTGCACTAAATAAATAGGCAGGCCGGGTGCAATAATGAGGCAGGAAAAATACTGGACCGCTAACTGCTCCGAAAGGTGGCAATGTAAAATAACCGCCGTGTGCACTTTGTTTCCCTCGACAGCAATAGGTAAAATCAGGTAAAAAGACTCAGCAAAATACAATGAATTTTACAAAAACAATATTGCAGCAAAGACTGTAAAATCGATTAAAATAGCCAAAATGAAGCCCCCAGGTACCGTATGTGTAGCGGACCTGTCTGTGCCATGGCCGCAACTAAATCGGCAGGCCGGGTGCGATAACGAGGCTGAAAACACGGTTGTATGACAGAAGCATGCATGGCTGAACCATGCGTGCCTCTACAACACGGTCTTAATCACGCATTCCTTTACTACGCATGCCTTTACAATGAATTTCATTGTAAAGGCACGTTTGCTAAAGGGATATGCGTGGTAAATTACCACTACCCGACCCCCCTCCCCGACCTAAGCCCTAAAATACAATCCCCCTACCTCGCCCCCTGCCCTCAGACCTATAACCAACCCTGCCCTTAAAACTACCCATTCTGCTCCCCCCGCCCTCCGGCCTAAAACCCTGCTCCCTACCAAAAATGACCCCAGCCCCTTGCCCTGAAACCTACTCCTGCACTGCCCTTAAAACTACCCCTACCCCTCTCCCCTCCCCACCCTGACCCTAAAACCTTGCCCCCTTTTAAAAAGACTGCCCGACCCCACCGACCTGAACCCTAAACCGATCCCCACCCCTAAAAACTACCCCCAAACCTGGTCCCAGCCCTTAAAACTACCCTGACCCCCCGAGCCATAAAACCTTGCCCCCTTCCAAAACCTACACCGACCCTCCCCGCCCCTAAAGCCCTGAAACCCTGACCCCCACCCCTAAAAATTACCCCCCCAAACCCGGCCCCAGCCCCACTTACCTGTCCGCGTCCAGAGCTTCCTTTTCCACCACTCAAGTCTTTCTCTCCCCACCCATCCGGACACTAGACCGCTATCTGCCTTAACCAGGCTTATGTGTGGTTAAGGCAGATGCATGGTTCAGGCAAGCGTTGTGACACATGCGGGGAAATGGTATGTGTTGCAAAGGACGTTTCCCAGGAAAAACACTGGATTACTAACAGCTCTGAAAGGTGGCAAAGTAGAATGATCACCATGTGCCCCCTGTTTCCCCCAACAGCAATAGGTAAAATCAGGTAAAAACACACAACAAAATACAATGGATTTTACAAAAACAATATTGCAGCAAAGACTGTAAAATCGATTAAAATAGCCAAAACGAAGCCCCCCAGGTACCGAATGCGTAGCGGTCCCGTCTGCGTCACGGCCGCAACTAAATAGGTATGCCAGGTGCAATACCAAGGCAGGAAAAACACTGGAGCGCTAACTGCTCTGAAAGGTGGCAAAGTAAAATGGCCGCCGTGTGCACTTTGTTCCCCCAACAGTAATAGGTAATATAAGGTAAAAACACACAGCAAAATACAATGATTTTGACAAAAACAATATTGCAGCAAAGACTGTAAAATCAATTAAATAGCAAAAACGAAGCCCCCAGGTACCTTATGCATTCATGGCCAGGAGAAGCCTTGACCAGACCCCAGACCCCTGATCCACTGAAACTTACAAGGTAAGATAAAGTCATGGGCGTCATCCAGCACCCCATACTGTCAATCCCCACAATCACACCCAGACCAAGACGACCAAAACACAGAAATAGCATTCGCAAAGCACGTAGAACCAGTCTAGTACACATCCCACTATCACACATCCTCAAACTACAGAACACACATTCCAACTCATGCTCTTTAACAACTGCTTTGCAGTACGGCACACACCAGACATTGCAGACCTCATCAACGATCACAAGCTTGATGCCCTCCTCATCACAGAAATATGGTTCACCCCCACATCGTAGACATCCTTCTTCCCGCAGACTACAGCATCCTTTGTGTGGACCGCGCACATAAGAAGAGAGGATGCCTAGGGTAAGCCCCACTGGTCCTGCACCCTAGGCAAGCAAGTAGCACTCTAGTCCATGGTGCTAACATTCCCCTCTCTCTGCTGTCACTCCTATCACTTGATGACTTTTGACCACGTACAGCGTGTGCTACCTTTTGCTATATTTGTGCTTTAGAAACACCATGTACATACATAAGATTAGGTCAAATGGTAAAGACCCAAGCTGCAATGAGGCAAGTAAAAGAACTAAATAAAGCAGTAATCCATATAAGCAGCTTGCTTATTTTTGTATGTAGGTACCTTAAATTTAGGCAATTGGTTCCTAGTTCCCTTAGAAGAGAATATCTCCGCCCGCTTTTTATTGCTTATGTGAAATTGCAAGGAAGCCTATTTTTAAAAGGTATCAACACATTAGATGTTGGCTGATGTCTACGCACAAGCACTTTCTCATAGTGCCAGTGGCATTCGGAGACGCACTTTAATGGTTACCCAGAGGGCTTTGGTTAGTCTTAAAATCATCTATGTGGCCCGGCAACTGATGTCTTTCTGGCTAGCTCTAATAGTGTGCCCCTATAAGGACCAAGGCTCCAGAGCAGGTCATTGGCCTGGCATTAACATTTTATAGTAATAGGGCCATCTCGAAAAGCACTACATTTGTAATTGAACCTGATTGGGTGATTTGTAATTACCTATACGGCCCCAACAGCGCTGGGATGCCTGGCTTCACCCTGGGGGTGCCCAGGAGTGGACATTTCACAGGGAAAAGCCAGGAAGGGTTCCACAGCGGTATGCGTACAGCGCCAGGACACCCCTTTGGGGGTATAAGTGCGCTTTACAAGTACAAATTTCATTTCATAGTGTGCCCCTATAAGGACCAAGGCTCCAGAGCAGGTCATTGGCCTGGCATTAACATTTTATAGTAATAGGGCTGAAAGGCACTTTATTTGTAATTCAACCTGATTGGGTGATTTGTAATTACCTATATGGCATCATAATTTTACTTTGATTAGCTCCAATGAATGAATTTTTTCAAGTATTAGTATTTTTAGAGCTGGCTGTATGCTATATATTATTGTAAATTCTATGTTTAAATTACTGATGTTACTAAAATCTGAAAAGTGTGCACATTTTGCTATGTATTTTGTATGGCCTATGTCAGGCTAATACAATAAATAAATAAATAAACAAATTGTTCGCTTAGTGTGTTGTTTTCTACTATATTGTATCGTAAGGTTTCCACAGCCCCCAGCAGCGGTTCTACAACCAGGGCCTTGGCAGTGATGAAGTCCAAGACATCTTGTGTCTCTCTCTCAGAATCATCACCATTCCCCCACTCATAGGTGTGGGTCTCCGGGAGAGGCCTGCATCACTGAGATGTGATTTGGTCAAAGCTACAGTGCTCCAGCAATTTTATGGTTAGATGATTTGGTTGTTGGCAGAAAGTGTTCCACGAATACACCACGCCCGAGCGAGATGTTCCCCTGGTGGTAACTTTAGAAGACTTAGGGGATCACTTAAGAGTTTGGCAGACATCGGACATGCACCACAAATTGGTGGCTGTCCAGACCACCCTATTTAGAGCAAACGGAAAGATTTATATTCTTAATACGACAGTTGGGACAGTCACCAATTTTTGGTGGCTATCCCACAACGGAAAACCACAAGTAGCCTCTTAAGCAAGGATGTTGGTTACTTTACATGGAGAACCCAAGCCTTAAGACAAGATATGGATATAATTCATGCCTCGTGGACTGCCATATGACATCGCTCGATCCTTGCCTCCACTAATTCTAGATCAAAGTTGGTCTCATGTCCAGCCAATGGCAATGCCTGGGCCACAGGCACCACTACTAAGTTTTTGTTTGTCTGCAGTTTTATAACCATTGCCAGATCCTGCTCTTGTGAAACGTTCAAAGGCCCCAGAAAATACACTAGGCCTGATTCTCAAAGGTGCACTTACACTTTGTAGTAAGTTCACTACTTTTCGGTATTCACAAACTATGTGTGGAGTTTTATGACTCCGTACTCCCTATGGTTATGTGTGTGGAGTTCTATGCACCTGGAGACTCCAGAGTTGGAGCCAATGAAACAGGAGATGTCAGAGGGCCCCTGATTAAGGAGGGAAAGTAACACAAAAAAAACTATGCCTCTGCTGTGTAAAAGCAGAACATTTTGTCCAGGAATGACAGACCAAGGCCAAATCTAAGGCTCCACAGAAAGTAGCCATGGTTACTCACGAAGTACAGGAAAACTAAAGGGCTCGAAGTGGTCAGAACTGCACTTCCTGAAGCGAAGGCCATATAACTCTCCCCTGACCATGTCAACATAACATGCCACCAATTCACAAACCCACTTGACACTTCCAGTGGTTGTGCAGATCTCCTCTTCACCGCTCGTCTATGTTCATACACCCACAGATTCAGGGGGACTGTAAACTTTACTGATGTGACTTATGCTAAGTCTTTATCCTTAACCCTTGTATCCAGGAATTTCCCAGAATGTGTCAGAGCCACCAACGGGCGAAAATTGAAAATGGGACCAACAGTGTAACATGACATCTTGCCTGTTTCGTTCACCAGCTGGTCATCTGACGAGGCGCAACTAAAATTGAAGTCACCTGGCTTTAACTGGTGTCACTGGGGACCGCCTAGTCTGGATACTCCCAGTATTCAAGTGACTCTTGTCCACCGGACTGGTTACACCCAGTTGGCTTTAATTTTAGCTACCCTAAGTCAGATGACCAGTTGGTGAAGCAAACAGGAATTGTCTAAACAATAATTCATTTTCTTCGTCCTTTCTATCCCCCAGCACTAACACACTTAGTGACTCAACACTGCAGTAGGGTATGAGATAGTTAAGGAAGGTACCAACTCTTGAAGAATGCCCCACACCAGTGATGGCCACAATTGCACTGAGGCAGAAACATGTCAACATACTACCAAAGATCTGCATTGAACAGGCTCAAGTGTACTGTTTTTATTTAGGCAAAAGGGAGGTCTCAATAAAGACTTCAATACCCTACCATCCCGTATGCATTTGTAACCAATTACCTCACCATTTTAGAGGCAAACCCCTATCTCCCCATAAAAATCTTCAAGGGGAGCCCATTGTTTGTAGCTTTGGGATAACGTGATGAGGAGGGGCCCAATAATAAAGAATGCCACTACGGTGAGGGAAGGCATTCGCACTTTTTAGGGAAACCTTCAGGAGGGTTTAACACAGGTGTCTCCAACCAGTCGATCACAAGCTACCAGTAGCTCATTGACACCTTCAGAGTAGCTCACAGCCTTAAGTTAAAAAAAATGTCAAAAAGCACCGGGTCACATTTTTCTTTTAAAGTTAAGGGAAGGCTGTGTTTATTTTACATTATTTTCGTCAGGCTGCAGATAGCAGGGCCTGATCATGAGCAGCGCTGGAGTCTGATTTATGACCCAGGGCACAGAGGTGAAGAACGGAAGCACTAGGTTATTTAACTCTTAATTAAGGCCTTGACAACTCAATACTGGAGTGTGAGAACAAAATGATGTTTCTGAATGCTTTTAAATGGCAGAAAATTAAAATGAAAAGTTATGTTAATGATTAAGTTAACTCTTCATTTTAATTTTCTCTCATTTCAAAGTGTCACATTTACAAACAGCAGGCCTCTTGCTCCCAGTAGCCAGTAGATACTGTGCCATATTTATAACTGAAAAATACTGTCCTCTTTTTTAAATGGGAGAAATTTAAAGTGTTGAAAAATACTTCTATGAAACATTAAGGCAGCGATTACGATGTCGGGCGGACGTGTCATAAACGGGACCGACTGACCTCCGGTCGGCGTTCCCGCCCGCCTCATTAGCATTCCGACATATCCCTACGGGAGCATGCATTACGGCCATAAAACATGCTTCCATAGGGAAATGGGAGGGGGGTGCAGGGATCAACAGGGGGGCACAATAGGTGCCCCCTCTGCCCCAAACCGGAAACCGCACACACAAGGGGGCCCTGCTGGGGGCCCCCAAACATGCTTTCCGACATGGTTTCCATGTCGGACAGGCCGGCATGGAAGCCATGCCGGAAACCGTGCAATCGTAATCTCAAGGGCGTAAAGGCCGGCCCTTTGGGATTACAAGCCGGTTCCGACGGGCCGACAAGCTCCTGGAGCCCGCCAGAAGCCAGCCGGTCGGAATTGAAACCGACGATGGGGGTTGGAAAGCCTCCGATCGAAGGTCGGAGGCTCTCCGACCTCCATCATAATAGGCCCCTAAGTCTTAATGTTTTTCTCCACTTTCAATTCAGCCAATTTCGTCTTAATGTTTTATGAAACATGTTTCTTTACTTTAAATTCCTCCCATTTAAACAAATGGCTGTATCTTTCTGTTATAAATATAGCACCTTGTCTACAAGACATCAGGAGCAAGATGCCCTGTGTTGTAAATGTGACACTTGGAAATGGGATTAAAATTAATTAAAAGTTTTATGAAATCCATATAAAAATGAAGTTACCGCTTCAGTTTAATTTCCTCCTATTTAAAAGTGTCGCCTTTACACACAGCAGGCATCTTGTTTCCAGTGGCTGGTAGACAGGGTTCCATATTTATAACTAAAAAATACAGCCATTTTTTTTAAGTGGGAGAAATTTAAAATGTTCCATATCATGAGCTTTTCTGCAGAACGTTTTCTTCACTTAAAATTTCTCCCATTTAAAAAAATGGTTATATGTTTGTATTATACATGTAACGGTGCCACATATGACGTACGGTATACAACCCCAAAGACCACACTCTCACTGACACACATGGAAGTCTTGTCATAGTGCCCCTAGTCAAAGTATTTTGTTCAAACCATAGTATCTGGTTCTTTGGACATTAGGCTTAGAGTCAAAGTAGCTGGGAGTGAGTGTGTCTGGTAACAATGCGCGAGTTGCTCAGCCTTCCGTAGCTTTTCACTGATGAGATGTAGCTCTCACTACAGAAAGGGTTGGAGACCTCTGGTTTAACAGTTCCAAAGGGACCATAACTTGCTGATAGATGTTCCCTGATGTCTTTTGTGTGAGTGTCAGGTACTTCTGGGTTTCATTCATTCAAATGGTATTTCACTGGCATGAGGCATAATCATAAGGGATGAGTAGAGAGCCAGAGCATATACTCAGAGGGATTCACAAGTAGAGCTATAAAAAGAGAATCTGTATGTTTTATAGCAGGGGTTCTAACCTGGTACTTCAGTGATAAAACATTGGGTACTACTTTGCTATGGAGTTAAGACAATCAAATGCCCATTAAGAGATTAAACGTTCCTGTTGATGGGGAGGGAGTGTTTTCTCCAATATTAAATTGTAAATTGAAAGCTCTAGAACAAGCTAGACATTATCAGAGAACATAACAAGCTTAAACACAAAACAGATGAAAATTGAACATCTCTGTTGACAGAAATGAATCTGAAACTTACACAGCTTACTCTGTTCACTAACTGTATTAGGAACAATGAGCAGTTTTTATCATGAACACAGGTGTTACAAACCATATATAAACAGAAACATTTACTTTCTATATTCTGATATTAGGAGTGGGTGGAGGTACATGTCTGTCATCGGGGTGGAGGAAAGGTTCATGAAGTTGTTAGCGAGGCTTCAGGCAGTAGCAGGAGAGGATTCCAAGTCTGATGTTAGGGAAAAGTGTGATTCTAATCTTCACAACTTCATATTTTGCTTTATTTTAGCATGAGGTGGGTTGTGGAAAGGGTTTTTTCTGAGTATTGCTGCAGTTTGGGGTCTGTGATAAGGCTGTGCATATCTGGGGCCCCCTCACAACAAATCTTACAATAAAAACATTTCAAGAATTGCACTTATACTTTCTGCCTGCAGATTACACTTAGTGTTGGGCTTTTATAGGATTCGTCTGGCCTTTAGGATCTCGCTCAGTTTAGGGTCCCTGGTCACTGTTTGTCATTCATGCTTATCCAGACGGGTCTGGTGGCTTAGTGGACTAATGCGTCCACTGTAGGGGCCTGTGTTTGACCTCAAGGTCATGAGTTCAAATCCCGGCAGGTCCACTCAACCTTTCATCCTTTAGAGTTGGATAACAATAAACATCTGTTATTCAGCACCAAAGGCCCTTCTGGGTTACCGTGCACTTTACAAAAACACATATTATGCTTTTCACTACTTCCACAGAGTGGCACATTGAATGAGAGGGGATAAGAGAAGCCATCAGTTTTGGAAAACCTCAACACCTGCAACAACCAATCACATTGAGGCCCATCACAGCAATATGGGTTGAGGATGTTATCAACAGCACCACAGTCCCCTCTGTGAAAAACTTAGCAGAAAGCTTTGTACATTTAAAAGGTTATAAATGTCTCCTTTTCTGGGGACATTGCGCCAACCTGCTTGAAAGAATCTTAGCTAGAAACTACAGATGCTCCAACTAATTGCAGATCTAGTGTTGCTCGTTTCTGCTAAATTACAACTTTGCTGCAAATGGTAAAGTATTCTGTAGTGTATCTCCAGATAGGTTTCGGTGGTCGGTGAAACCTCTCAACTGGATGCTAAAAGTGTCTAGCTGGCAACTCAGCAACAGTCAGAGCACCACAGTTTTACAATTTTTTCTAATAAGTATACTTTAAAAATATTGAGTGTCTGTGGTATACCTCTATCAGTGGAAATATCAATGTTTGTGGTTGCGTTAGTGCTAGAATCCTGTCATCATACATCATGTTCCTGTAATTGTACATTTGCTAATACTCATTATGTCAGTATCACAAGTCCATTGAAGTCCTGTATTACGCCTCCGTCTTTACGCCATAAACAAATAAATATCCGCTCTGTATATTAAATAACGTATGCTATGTGGAATTTCTTTTTTCGTATTTTAACTTCTTGTAAACTAAGGGCCAGATGTACGACCATTAGAGATTGCGACTCACAATTTGCTAATTTTAGCGACTGGCAAATTGCAATCTATAATGTACAACAGAGCCTGAGACACTGTTTACGATTCCTAAATGGGTCGCAAAGGGCCTGTCTCATTAATAATAATGAGGCAGTTCGCATTTGCAACCCATTGGAAATGGCCGGCACTCACAGGGATGGTGTCCTGTTGGGATGAGCAGACCACCATGTCTGTGATGGCTTTTTCCTCAAAGGAAAATGGGATGAATTTCAAACGTTTCATTTTGTAATCGCAGGCAGTGGTCCGTGGGACTACTGCCTGCTCTTAAAAAACATTTTCGCTGCCAATCACAAAGGGGAAGAAGTCCCCTGGGGACCCCTTGCCTTTTGCAAATGGCTTACGACCAATTTAAATTGGTGATAACTGCGATGGTTTTGCGACCGCATTTGCGTCGGAAAACAATCTTACATTCCCCATCGACTCGCAATTAGGAAGGGACGCCCTTGGCATGCTCCTTCCTAATAGTGACTCGCAAAACCTATTTTGCGAGTAGGTAACAGGTTACTGACTTGCAAAATAGGTTCAGTACACGCTAGTTTGCGACCGCTAAAAATGGTTATACAACTGGCTCCTAAGAGCTTAGAAGTTGGTGATTCCATTTATGTAAAACAGTAAACCGCACACAATTAGGAGGACCCAGGGGATTGTGTGTTCCATTCTTTATGTGCATCTGTCAGGGGGGAGGGGTGGGATATCAAGTGATGGACGGACTTGGGGTGTGGCCAGATTCTAATAAGCAAAATTCAGATCAGCTCCTTCAACGCTGTTACCAAACTACAATTAAAAAACGTTCACAAACATTCTTTTGGTTCATCTTTCACTTTTGTTTCTTCGTTTAACATAGGATTAATAGTATAATTATCATTATCATCCATGAATTTTGATCCATTTCCATACAATGGGCCTGTGCATCGCCGACTGGATGAGAGACAACTGCCTAAAATTCAACACACACAAGACAGAAGTGCTGATCTTCGGGAACAACACCTCCCCGTCGTACGAAGCCTGACGGCCTCCAGAACTAGGACTCTCACTCACTCTGTCCGACCACACCCCCAACCATGGCACCATCCTGGATGTAGTCCACACCCATCTGTCTGCCTCTGTGGCTTTTAATTGCCCACTGGTCTTTTTTCTTTCTTTTGTCATGATGGGTTTCCTCGCTGTTAGCTGCTATTATTGCTTTTAGCGCTGGGACGCCCCTTTGCTGGGGCAGCTGCGGACTCTACAAGACATCCTAACCTAACCTCATCATGAAAAGACAGATCAATGCAGAGTCTCATCCGCCTGCTTCCTCACCCTTCAAATGCTCTGCCAGATCTTCAAGTGGCTACCCATCGACACCAGACGGACAGTTACTCAAGCTCTTGCTAAGAGCCGACTGGACTACGGCAATGCTCTCTACGTAGGAATCACCTTGCACCTCCTCAAGAGGCTACAGACTATACAGAACTCAGTGGCCAGACTCATCTTAGACCTCCCAGAGCATACACACATCACCCCTCACCTCAAGAAGCTCCACTGGCTCCCCATTCAGAAGAGATGCCAGTTCAAGATGTTGATCCACAACTTCAAAGCCCTTCACAACCAGGGACCAGTATACATCAACCCCCGCCTGATCTTCCACCTTCCCACCGGACACCTGCGCTCCACCTCCCTCTGACTCGCCCTCACCTCCTGCATCAGCTGCAGCAACAGTGGAAGAGGCTCCTTCTCCTACCTCGCTGAAAAGTCCAGGAACGACCTCCCACTTTACCCCCGGGCCTCATCCTCTCTGCTGGAATTTAGAAAAGACTCAAGACCTGGCAGATCAACTGATTCCCCCTCCCCCGCAGCAGGATCTCAGCGCCTGGACACCCTCACGGGTGATTAGACGAGCTGTACAAATCTTGATGATTAACTGATTCCCCCCTCGCACCGCAGCAGTGCTCTCAGCACCTGGACACCCTCACGGGTGATTAGCCGAGCTGTGCAAATCTTGATGATTAACTGATTCCCCCCTCGCCCCGCAGCAGTGCTCTCAGCACCTGGACACCCTCACGGGTGATTAGCCGAGCTGTGCAAATCTTGATGATTAACTGATTCCCCCTTGCCCTGCAGCAGTGCTCTCAGCACCTGGACACCCTCACGGGTGATTAGCCGAGCTGTACAAATCTTGATGATTAACTGATTCCCCTCTCGCCCCGCAGCAGTGCTCGCAGCGCCTGGACACCCTCACGGGTGATTAGCCGAGCTGTGCAAATCTTGATGATTAACTGATTCCCTCCTTGCCCCGCAGCAGTGCTCGCAGCACCTGGACACCCTCACGGGTGATTAGCCGAGCTGTGCAAATCTTGATGATTAACTGATTCCCCCCTCGCCCCGCAGCAGTGCTCGCAGCGCCTGGACACCCTCACGGGTGATTAGCCGAGCTGTGCAAATCTTGATGATTAACTGATTCCCCCTCGCCTTGCAGCAGTGCTCTCAGCACCTGGACACCCTCACGGGTGATTAGCCGAGCTGTGCAAATCTTGATGATTAACTGATTCCCCCTCGCCCTGCAGCAGTGCTCTCAGCACCTGGACACCCTCACGGGTGATTAGCCGAGCTGTACAAATCTTGATGATTAACTGATTCCCCCCTCGCCCCGCAGCAGTGCTCGCAGCGCCTGGACACCCTCACGGGTGATTAGACGAGCTGTGCAAATCTTGATTATTAACTGATTCCCTCCTTGCGCCGCAGCAGTGCTCGCAGCGCCTGGACACCCTCACGGGTGATTAGCCGAGCTGTGCAAATCTTGATGATTAACTGATTCCCCCCTCGCCCCCCAGCAGTGCTCGCAGCGCCTGGACACCCTCACGGGTGATTAGCCGAGCTGTGCAAATCTTGATGATTAACTGATTCCCCCTCGCCCTGCAGCAGTGCTCTCAGCACCTGAACACCCTCACGGGTGATTAGCCGAGCTGTACAAATCTTGATGATTAACTGATTCCCCCCTCGCCCCGCAGCAGTGCTCGCAGTGCCTGGACACCCTCACGGGTGATTAGCCGAGCTGTGCAAATCTTGATGATTAACTGATTCCCCCTCGCCCTGCAGCAGTGCTCTCAGCACCTGGACACCCTCACGGGTGATTAGCCGAGCTGTACAAATCTTGATGATTAACTGATTCCCCCCTCGCCCCGCAGCAGTGCTCTCAGCGCCTGAACACCCTCACGGGTGATTAGCCGAGCTGTGCAAATCTTGATGATTAACTGATTCTCCCTCGCCCTGCAGCAGTGCTCTCAGCGCCTGGACATCCTCACGGGTGATTGGCCGAGCTGTGCAAATCTTGATGATTAACTGATTCCCCCCTCGCCCCGCAGCAGTGCTCGCAGTGCTCTCAGCGCCTGGACACCCTCACGGGTGATTAGCCGAGCTGTGCAAATCTTGATGATTAACTGATTCCCCCCTCGCCCGCAGCAGTGCTCTCAGCACCTGGACACCCTCACGGGTGATTAGCCGAGCTGTGCAAATCTTGATGATTAACTGATTCCCCCTCGCCCTGCAGCAGTGCTCGCAGCGCCTGGACACCCTCACGGGTGATTAGCCGAGCTGTGCAAATCTTGATGATTGATTTCAAGCATCAGCTCATCTGTGGCCTATTCATGGTAGCAGATTCTATCATTAACTGTATAATGAATTCATGAATCTGGACAACCAGTGCATAGCGTCTATTTATCAGGACACGTGTTCACATCCAGAGAAACATCACTGGTTGCCCCCAGCAAGAGGAAGAGCTGCTACAACTCACTAAACAAAAAAATCCTAAAGTGGACTTTTCACAATTGTACAAAAAAAATTGTCTTAAGTCTATATATTCATCTGTAACCCTATCCCATATTTTCTTTGTGTGTCAATCCCATACCTCCTTTCACCCTTCTCTGTACCTTGAGTGTGACTTCTATCCTGTCTTTCTCTTCTTTGCCGAACACTCCAAACCAGACCCCTCCTTTCCCTTGTTTCCCTGGTTCTCCTTTCTTCCTCCCTTCATCTTTTCAAGCTCTTCGTCACATCTTGCGCCATGGGCTCCGCCTTCTGTCCTCTCCTATTTTTCATTATTTTTCTTTGCCTACACACCATCCCTCAGCTTTGCCCCTCTTTAGTTCTGCTCACATGATTTACTCCTGGATCCCCCCCTCACTCCTGTGTTAGTTCACCCATTGCACTCCGTTTCCTTTTCTCTGTCCTTGTGCACCTGTCAGTTTCGTGTTTTCGCACCTCTTCCTTCAGTGCCTGCATCATTGTAGGGCCTAGTTTCCTGGATAACTTCTAAGGCACACTGACCTCTAGTTCGGGTACAGCCGTAGTAGGATGACCATCTACCTCAAGGCTATTACAAACACTGTTGGCAGCCTGAAGGATGCATGTTGAAGCCTGATGCATTCTGGGTGTTGTAGTCCTACTCTGCTTCAATTCATGTTTTTTTATAAAAGCACACATGAATGCAGAGTTTTGTAGGCTTGAAAAAAAGAGGCGGCAGCCGTGGGTGCATGTACCGCGGAGAGTACTGATAAGTCATTATTGCTATTGGGAGGGTACCCAGTCACACTACATTGAAATTGTAAAGACAATGCTATCATTAGAAAATTAACAGCATAAACCGTCAGGGCCCGTACTACAGTGTGCGGACATCATGCATCAGGGTGTGTCAGCACGACAGGCTCCAATCTGAATACACTCAGAGCTCGCAACAATTAATCTGCACATTGTATGCATTAGAATGAACTACTCTGAACTGTGCCTCCGAGGCTGTGCTGACATTATTATTATTATTTAAGAGTTTTATATAGCGCTAGCCAGACCCGAAGGTATCAGAGCGCTTTAAACAATTATCATGAAGCAATCGAACACAAACAAATAGCAATAATAAACACATCGATTCGTGACGAATCCAGTTCAGGGAGGGGGGACAAAGGAGCGAGACAAGAGGTAGGTGAGGTAGAAGCCTTCTTATCAAAGTGACTCTATGCTGCAATGGGCAAGATTCTGCGTTAAGCGGCGGCTATCCATTTGGAAGAGTTCGGTTGAGGACGAGGTCTTTGAGCTGGCTTTCGAATTTTGAAAAGGAGGGGTTAGTCCGGATATGGAGTTCCAAATTTTGGGCACATTTTCAGAGAAGGAGCGTGATAAGGTTTTTTGTTTGCGAGTTTTCGGAGGAATGAGAAGTATAGTGTTAGTACTCCTGAGGTTCCTTGTCTGACCGGCCCTATTGAGTTTGGAGGCGAAGGAGGCAGGTTTACCAGTGTGCAGAGCATTGTGTGTGAGACAGGCAGTTCTGAAGTTGGCACGCATTTCGATTGGGAGCCATTTTAGCTCTCTGAGAGCGGGAGAGATGTGTTCGTATTTCTTTACTCCAGTGACCATCCTGGCTGCTGCATTTAGAGTTGATCTGAGGGGAGCTAAGTGAGATTTTGCTGGACAACACCAGGGATTGAATAGCCTGTTTGAGGTCATTGGGAGGGATGAAGGGTTTTATTTTGTTGAGTAGTTTTAGGTTGAAGAAAGCATCTTTGCGGTGTTCTTGATATGTTTGTCCATGTCTAAGTTTGGGTCCAGAGTGATTCCCAGTGATTTTACGGAGTCGGCCGGGGTGAGACTGCAGTTAAGAGCATCAATGGTTTTTAGCCATTCTATGATTTGGGGGTCTGCTCTTTGTTGGATATGAGAAGGATTTCTGTCTTATCTTGGTCGAGTTTCAGGTGGTTGAGGGATAGCCAGTGTTGGACTTCTCTTAGAGTGATGTTTAGTCTCTGAATGTCACCAATGGAGGAAGTTTCTAGGTAGATCTGGGTATCGTCCGCATATAGGTGGAAGGGGATGTTGGCTTTTTTGAGTATGGTGGTGAGGGGCGCCATGTAGATGTTGAACAGTGATGGGGAGAGAACTGATCCTTGAGGGACACCCCTGCTTATGGGGAGTAGGTCAGACGTGCAGTTTTCAATTTTTATTCTATGGGTGCGGTTCTGCAGAAAGGAGGTAAACCACTGCAAGACCACCTCTTCTGCTCCGACCCTTTCTCGAAGTGCATTGATGAGCAGTTTGTGGTCTACCGTGTCGAAGGCTGCCGATAGGTCCAGGAGTATGAGTAGACAGCATCGGTCCGTGTCCAGTGATTTGTAGACATCATCTATGACATTCAGGATCGCTGTCTCTGTGCTGCAACCTTTTCTGAAACCCGATTGGTGAGGGTCTAGAAGGTTGTTACTGTCAATGTGTTGGGTACGTTGCATGAGAACACATCTTTCCAGGATTTTGGCTAAGAATGGGAGATTGGAGACAGGCCTGAAGTTATTGAGATCGTTTGGGTCAGACCCAGTTTTTTTTAGTAATGGCGTGACTTGGCCGATTTTGAGACAGTCTGGCATGACTCCGGTTTTCAGGGCGCTATTTATAATCTTGGTCCAGAGCGGGGCTAGGATGAGTTTGAGCTTCTTAGCCAGTTGGGCTGGGATAGGGTCCGAGATGTGTGACGAGGGTTTGGAACAGGTAATCATTTTAATGATCTCTGCTTCGGAGATGGGATTGAAAGATTTCCAGTTGTTAGGGGGGTGCCTGGCTGGGTTAACTTCTTTGCAGGGGGGCGGGTTTTCGTTGGGTGGCTGGTGGTTGTCGTCCAGGGAGAGCTCAATCTTGGAGATTTTATCATTAAAGAAATTGGCAAAGTTATCACATAGGTCTTTGGAAGCCTGCACTGGGGATGAGGGGGGCTTGGATGTTTGTTGTCTAATGAGATTGAAGAGTTCTTTGGGCCGATTTTTGGCATAGTTTAGTGCATCACAGAAGAAGGACGTTTTTTCATCCTTAATGTGTTTTTTATATTTCCTGCGTTCAGATTTGAGTTGATCAAGGTGGATAGTGGACGGGTTGTTCCGCCAGAGTCTTTCTGCAGCTCTTTGTTGTCTTCTTTCAGAATTTAGGTCTGTGTTGAACCAAGATCTCGATGGAATGTTCCTGACTTTTTTTGTTTCAAGGGAGCTATTTGGTCAAAAATGGCGGTCATTGTTGCATTGTAGTGCGAGGTAAGTTCAGTTGTAGAAAGGTCGCATGAGGTGGTGGGCAGGAGTGAACTTACCCTTTCTTCCAGGTCGGCAAGGGGAATCTGTCTTAGATTTCTCACCCAATGGGGGGATTCCTATGTATGGGGTAGGCAGTGGATCGTTTGGTTGATGTGGAATAGAATGATGTGTTGGTCTGACCAGTCAACAGGAAGGATGTGGTCAATAGTGACTGTATCTTCGTGAGCTATAATGGCATCCAGGATTGAGCCCCTGTTATGGGTTTGCTCTGTGCAGTGTTGGATAAGATTATTGTTGCAATATTTACAATGGCAGTGGTGGTCTGATTGGTAGCACATCTGCTCTTTTAGTGCACTGAGTGTGTACAGCCAGGTATTGGTGCCCCTCAAGGTTAAAAAGACTGCACCCCACTACCTAAGGTGCCAGATTATTAGAACCCAAATGGTCCCAGTGAAAATGTAAAATACATGTGTAAACCTCGGCACTCTAAATTAATTCAAATGTTAATTCATAAAGTTGTTTGGCAAAGACAAATTCAAAATATCGGCAAGAAGTCAATTCAATTTCTACTGTGTCAATTTTAATATCTAAAAGTCACCAAATCTTGAATTACAGATTTCAAATTTACAGCATAGTGACAATATAATTGGGAATAGACAGCTTGATGCAACAATCCTCCTGCATAAGAAAATTGGGAGAACGACGTCGCGAGCTGATACTAAAAATGAAGGGCATATTATAGCCCATGAACTTGCGACGGTTTAAAATTAAATAGCAATCATTGGACTGTACATATACATTACGTGACATGTTCTTCCGTTTCAACAGAGAACTTTTACATATCTAGAATTTAACAAGAAAAGATGACTGTTACATCAGAGATCTGGACACTCTCACGTATATTGTGAGCGCCATCTATGGGATCCAATGACTGAAGCCTTGAAAAAGTTTCAAAGAAACGAAACACGTGTCGGCTGCCGGTTCAACGCCCAAAAAGGAGGATTGTTGCATCAAGCTGTCTATTCCCAATTATATTGTCACTATGCTGTAAATTTGAAATCTGTAATTCAAGATTTGGTGACTTTTAGATATTAAAATTGACACAGTAGAATTTGAATTGACTTCTTGCCGATATTTTGAATTTGTCTTTGCCAAACAACTTTATGAATTAACATTTGAATTAATTTAGAGTGCCGAGGTTTACACATGTATTATAAAGATTATTGTTGCGTAGAAGTTCATTCAAGGATTGGATCAGAGAATTATTTTCATCATTACAATGTAGGTTGAGGTCACTTAGTATTATGTTGTTGGAGTCCAAGAGTGAGCAGTGTGTTATCAAGTCGGAAAAGTGTTCTCCGAATGAGGGGGTGTTGCCTGGTGGATGGTAGAAGAGATGGCAGTATAGCGTTTTGTTGTCACTCGTCTTAATGGTGGAGGTTAGATATTTAAATGTGTTATATTTGAAGGAGTCTGATTCCATTACGGAGATGTTGCTCTTGTGGATGATTGCAATAACCCCGCCTCAGTGGTTCTTTCTGTCTTTATTGATGATTGAGAACCCCGGGGGGACAAGCATGTCAATGATTGGGGCAGAGGACTCATTTAACCAAGTTTCTGTGATGAACGTGATGTCTATGTCATGGGTGAGGATGGTTTCTGCCAGTTCTGTTGCATGTTTGGTAGCCGATCTGCAATTTATGAGCATGCAGTTGGTCGTCCCCTTGTTGTTGAGTTTCTTCGTTAGTGGAGCCATGGGGATCTTAGTGAGGAAGGCTGGAGGCCTCGACGTTCTAGGTGGGGTGTGCTCTCTTCCAAATCAAGTGATAACCTGCATCTTGGAGCAGGGGTTGACAGTTGAAGATGCGACGTAAGAGTTGGCAAGAACAATCGCCTCTCTCATGGACATTGCGGTGCTTGTTCTTTTGGGTCTCTGACGCTGGTTCAGGAGGGGGGTTGTGTTCCTGCTGTGCCATTGAGCCTTGGGAGGCCTTGTGTGTTTAGTGTTGGTAACTGTGGGAGTAGGGTGTGGGCGTTGGGTAGGCTCCAGAGGTGTGGTGAGTTTTGATAAGATTTTGTTGATGCCCTGAATTACGATTTCTAGCTGGCTTTCCAATAGAGCAAGTCTCTGAGTCATATTCAAAGAGGAGGGGGTAGTGGAGTTTAGGTTCCGGATGTCCTGAGTGGGGCTGTCCAGGGATGGAGGGAGCTTGTCAGTGGGAGTGTAGCTCACAGTGTTAATGTTGCCTATGTTGCCCTTGAGGCTGGCCATGGACATGTGGTGTGGAAAATCACGTCGTGATTCAAGCGGCAGCTTCTTGAGTGCCGGTGAAAGGTGAGAGTTAGGAGTCATTGACTGAGGGTCAGTTTCGCTAGTTGCTTGTTGGGAATAGTATTGTGGAGAGGGGGAGAGGTGGAGGTCGGCAAGGGGTTGGAGAGTCTCAGCAGAGACGTACCTCAGATTTGTTCTGGATGAGAGGTATGTATTGTGCGAGTCAGGGGAAGTGGAGGCGGGGAGAGGGTGGAGTCAGGGGAGATAAGTTGGGGTTGGTGGAATGTGTCATGGGGTTATCTTGTGAATTCTCCAGGGGGGCAGGTCGGTTGGGGGATAGGGAGTTGTTCGAGTGGGAATAGCGTAAATGAGTGAAGGCGTTGCGTAGCGTGGGGAAAAGGGAGTCAAATGAGTCTAGGTTGTCATTGTTGGCTTGGATCAGGACTGTACCGTTGCTGTAGATGGTCGCAGAGGTGTTGCCACTGCGCTTAGGGCGGTTTGAGGTTGAGATTGTCAGTTTGCGGCTGAGAGGGGTGCTAGTTGTTTTGGATATGTGAAGGTGGGTTCTAAGAATGGTGTTCCATTTCGCAGGGCTCTGGGTGTGGAAAATGAGATCCATTTTCTGCTTGCCTTTGGAGGAGCAGTGGTATATATCAGCGAATACTGTTTCCGGGTGTTGTCTAATCAGCCTGTGTTTGAAGTTTCTTTTTGCTTTGAGTGAGAGATTGGGGGGAAGATTATGGAGAAAAAGTTAGGGCCATGGGGTTTCAGGCAATGCAGTGCAGAGGCGCGGAGGGAAGTTAAAGTGGCAGGTATCATTTTGTCTGTTAGCAGGGTAGATTGTCACCCAGAGCTCTCCCCAGTCTATTGGTCTTAGAGGGGTAGAACTGTGAGGTGTCAGGGACTAGTTTCACCCTTAGTGGCTTAGTGATAGTTAGAGATGCGCCCCTTCTCTTTATAAGAAGACGTGCTCGGCCTTCGGGTCAACAGCGGGAGTTTTCTGGATTCAGTGGTAGGAGAATATCTCCCCGCCCCACCAATTCGTTGTTCTGCGAGTCCCTAAAGGAGAGGTCAGTTAGATAGGTGGATTACCACCCAGAGCTCTCCCCAGTCTATTTGTATTAGAGGGGTAGAACTAGGGATGTCAGTGACTAGTTTAACTGACATCACAGTGTATGAGCTCTGAGGCTGTGCTGACCTCACAGTATAAGTTCTGAGGCTGTGCTGACATCACAGTGCTTGATCTCTAAGGCTGTACTGACATCACAGTGTGTGAGCTCTGAGGCTGTGCTGATGTCACAGTGTGTGAGCTCTGAGGCTGTGCTGACATCACAGTGTGTGAGCTCTGAGGCTGTGCTGACATCACAGTGTGTGAGCTCTGAGGCTGTGCTGACGTCACAGTGTGAGCTCCGAGGCTGTGCTGACATCACAGTGTGGGAGCTCTGAGGCTGTGCTGACGTCACAGTGTGGGAGCTCTGAGGCTGTGCTTACGTCACAGTGTGAGCTCCGAGGCTGTGTTGACGTCACAGTGTATGAGCTCCGAGGCTGTGCTGATGTCACAGTGTGTGAGCTCCGAGGCTGTGCTGATGTCACAGTGTGAGCTCTGAGGCTGTGCTGATGTTACATTGCATGAGCTCTGGGGCTGTGCTGATGTCATCAGTGTGTGAGCTCTGAGGATGTGCTGAAGTCAGTGTGAGCTCTAGGGCTGTGCTGATGTAACAGTGCTTGATCTCTGAGGCTGTGCTTACTTCTCCCTGTGAGCTCTGAAGCCGTGCTGACGTTACAGTGTGTAAGTTCTTATGTTGTGCTGAAATTACAGTGTGAGGTTTAAGGCTGTGCTGATGTCACAGTGAGAGCTCTTAAGCTGTGCTGACATCACAGTGTGTGACCTTTAAGGCTGTGCTGACTTCATAGTGTGTGAGCTCTGTGTCTGTGCTGACGTCACAGTGTGTAAGCTCTGAGGCTGTGTTAATGTCACAGCGCGCGATCTCTGAGACTGTGCTGATGTCACAGCATGTGAGCTCTGAGGCTGTCCCGAAATCATAGTGTGAGCTGAGGCTGTGCTGAACTCCCAGGGTGTGAGCTCTAGGGCTGTGCTGACGTCACAACACGTGAGCTCCGTGGTTGGGCTGACATCACAACATGTGAGCTCTGGGGTTGTGCTGGTGTCACAGTATGGGAGCTCTGAAGCTGTGCTGATGTCACAGTATGGGAGCTCTGAAGCTGTGCTGATGTCACAGTGCTTGATCTCTGAAGCTGTGCTGCCGTCACAGTGCTTGATCTCTGAGGATGTGCTGACGTCACAGTGCGCGATCTCTTGGGCTGTGCTGGCATCACAGTGTGTGAGTTCTGAGTCTGTGCTAACGTCAGTGTGTGAACTCTGAGGTTGTACTGATGTCACAGTGTTGTCACAGTGTGTGAGCTCCTAGGCTGTGTTGACATCACAGTGTGTGAGTTCTGAGCCTGTGCTAATGTCACAGTGTGAGCTCCTAGGCTGTGCTGACGTCACAGGGTGAAATCTGAGGTTATGCTGACGTCAAAACGTGTGAGCACTGAGGCTGTGCTGACATCACAGCGTGTGATCTCTGGGGCTGTGCTGATGTCACAACGTGTGAGCTCTGAGGCTGTGCTGACGTCACAGTGTGAGCTCTGAGGCTGTGCTGACGTCACAGTGTATGAGCTCCGAGGCTGTGCTGATGTCACAGTGTGTGAGCTCTGAGGCTGTGCTGATGTCACAGTGTGAGCTCTGAGGCTGTGCTGACGTCACAGTGTATGAGCTCCGAGGCTGTGCTGATGTCACAGTGTGTGAGCTCCGAGGCTGTGCTGATGTCAGTGTGAGCTCTGAGGCTGTGCTGATGTCACAGTGTGAGCTCTGGGGCTGTGCTGATGTCATCAGTGTGTGAGCTCTGAGGATGTGCTGAAGTCAGTGTGAGCTCTAGGGCTGTGCTGATGTAACAGTGCTTGATCTCTGAGGCTGTGCTCACGTCACAACGTATGAGCTCTGAGGCTGTGCTGGCATCACAGTGTGAGCACTAAGGCTGTGCTGACATCAAAGTGTGTGAGCTCTGAGTCTGTGCTAATGTCACACATAAGCCCTGAGGCTGTGCTTACTTCTTCCTGTGAGCTCTGAAGCCGTGCTGACGTTACAGTGTGTAAGTTCTTATGTTGTGCTGAAATTACAATGTGAGGTTTAAGGCTGTGCTGATGTCACAGTGAGAGCTCTTAAGCTGTGCTGACATCACAGTGTGTGACCTTTAAGGCTGTGCTGACTTCATAGTGTGTGAGCTCTGTGTCTGTGCTGACGTCACAGTGTGTAAGCTCTGAGGCTGTGTTAATGTCACAGCGCGCGATCTCTGAGACTGTGCTGATGTCACAGCATGTGAGCTCTGAGGCTGTCCCGAAATCATAGTGTGAGCTGAGGCTGTGCTGAACTCCCAGGGTGTGAGCTCTAGGGCTGTGCTGACGTCACAACACGTGAGCTCCGTGGTTGGGCTGACATCACAACATGTGAGCTCTGGGGTTGTGCTGGTGTCACAGTATGGGAGCTCTGAAGCTGTGCTGATGTCACAGTATGGGAGCTCTGAAGCTGTGCTGATGTCACAGTGCTTGATCTCTGAAGCTGTGCTGCCGTCACAGTGCTTGATCTCTGAGGATGTGCTGACGTCACAGTGCGCGATCTCTTGGGCTGTGCTGGCATCACAGTGTGTGAGTTCTGAGTCTGTGCTAACGTCAGTGTGTGAACTCTGAGGTTGTACTGATGTCACAGTGTTGTCACAGTGTGTGAGCTCCTAGGCTGTGTTGACATCACAGTGTGTGAGTTCTGAGCCTGTGCTAATGTCACAGTGTGAGCTCCTAGGCTGTGCTGACGTCACAGTGTGAAATCTGAGGTTATGCTGACGTCAAAACGTGTGAGCACTGAGGCTGTGCTGACATCACAGCGTGTGATCTCTGGGGCTGTGCTGATGTCACAACGTGTGAGCTCTGAGGCTGTGCTGACGTCACAGTGTGAGCTCTGAGGCTGTGCTGACGTCACAGTGTATGAGCTCCGAGGCTGTGCTGATGTCACAGTGTGTGAGCTCTGAGGCTGTGCTGATGTCACAGTGTGAGCTCTGAGGCTGTGCTGACGTCACAGTGTATGAGCTCCGAGGCTGTGCTGATGTCACAGTGTGTGAGCTCCGAGGCTGTGCTGATGTCAGTGTGAGCTCTGAGGCTGTGCTGATGTCACAGTGTGAGCTCTGGGGCTGTGCTGATGTCACAGTGTGAGCTCTGGGGCTGTGCTGATGTCATCAGTGTGTGAGCTCTGAGGATGTGCTGAAGTCAGTGTGAGCTCTAGGGCTGTGCTGATGTAACAGTGCTTGATCTCTGAGGCTGTGCTCACGTCACAACGTATGAGCTCTGAGGCTGTGCTGGCATCACAGTGTAAGCACTAAGGCTGTGCTGACATCAAAGTGTGTGAGCTCTGAGTCTGTGCTAATGTCACACATAAGCCCTGAGGCTGTGCTTACTTCTTCCTGTGAGCTCTGAAGCCGTGCTGACGTTACAGTGTGTAAGTTCTTATGTTGTGCTGAAATTACAATGTGAGGTTTAAGGCTGTGCTGATGTCACAGTGAGAGCTCTTAAGCTGTGCTGACATCACAGTGTGTGACCTTTAAGGCTGTGCTGACTTCATAGTGTGTGAGCTCTGTGTCTGTGCTGACGTCACAGTGTGTAAGCTCTGAGGCTGTGTTAATGTCACAGCGCGCGATCTCTGAGACTGTGCTGATGTCACAGCATGTGAGCTCTGAGGCTGTCCCGAAATCATAGTGTGAGCTGAGGCTGTGCTGAACTCCCCGGGTGTGAGCTCTAGGGCTGTGCTGACGTCACAACACGTGAGCTCCGTGGTTGGGCTGAAATCACAACATGTGAGCTCTGGGGTTGTGCTGGTGTCACAGTATGGGAGCTCTGAAGCTGTGCTGATGTCACAGTATGGGAGCTCTGAAGCTGTGCTGATGTCACAGTGCTTGATCTCTGAAGCTGTGCTGCCGTCACAGTGCTTGATCTCTGAGGATGAAATGAAATGAAATGAATTTGTACTTGTAAAGCGCACTGCTACCCTGAGGCATCCTGGCGCTGAACGCATACCGCTGTGGAACCCTTCCTGGCTTTTCCCTGTGAAATGTCCACTCCTGGGCACCCCCAAGGTGAAGCCAGGCATCCCAGCGCTGGTGGGGCCGTTGTGGAGATTAAGCAAGCTATTGCCCAGAGTTGCAGAGTGGGACCCATGATTAGAATAGGCACCGAGGCGAGAATTATCAGGTCCGAGGAAGTTGAGCCCAAGACCCGCCGAGGCGGGAATTGAACCCTGGTCCTGGGCCAGATCTCTGCATCAGGGTCTGCCGCTCTAACCATTGAGCCACACTTCTCCAGGATGTGCTGACGTCACAGTGCGCGATCTCTTGGGCTGTGCTGGCATCACAGTGTGTGAGTTCTGAGTCTGTGCTAACGTCACAGTGTGAGCTCTGGGACTGTGCTGACGTCAGTGTGTGAACTCTGAGGTTGTACTGATGTCACAGTGTGTGAGCTCCTAGGCTGTGCTGACATCACAGTGTGAGAGCTGAGGTTGTTCTGACGTCAAAAAGTGTGAGCACTGAGGCTGTGCTGACATGACAGCTTGCCATCTCTGGGGCTGTGCTGATGTCACAACGTGTGAGCTCGGAGGCTGTGCTGACATCGCAGTGTGTGAGTTCTGAGCCTGTGCTAATGTCACAGTGTGAACTCCTAGGCTGTGCTGACGTCACAGTGTGAAATCTGAGGTTATGCTGACGTCAAAACGTGTGAGCACTGAGGCTGTGCTGACATCACAGCGTGTGATCTCTGGGGCTGTGCTGATGTCACAACGTGTGAGCTCTGAGGCTGTGCTGACGTCACAGTGTGAGCTCTGAGGCTGTGCTGCGGATCACAGTGTGAGCTCTGAGGCTGTGCTGACGTTCCAGGGTGTGAGCTCTGAGGCTGTGCTGACGTCAGTGTGAGCTCTGAGGCTGTGCTGACATCACAGTGTGTGAGTTCTTAGTCTGTGCTAACGTCAGTGTGTGAACTCTGAGGTTGTACTGATGTCACAGTGTGTGAGCTCCTAGGCTGTGCTGACGTCAGAGCGTGAGCTCTGAGTCTGTGCTGACGTCAGTGTGTGTGAGCTCTGAGGCTGTGCTGACGTCAGTGTGTGTGAGCTCCTAGGCTGTGCTGACGTCACAGTATGCGGGCTTTGAGGCTGTGCTGACGTCACAGTGCGTGAGCTCTAAGGCTGAAACTGACGTCACAACATGTGAGCTCAGCACCTCTATTCAGAAGGGCCAGGAATCTGGCCTGGTCAGTGGATGGGGCATCTGGGGTGGTCGGGGGTCAGTAGATGGGGCAGCAGGGCTGGTCGGGGGTCAGTGGATTGGGCAGCAGGGCTGGTCGGGGTCAGTGGATGGGGCATCTGGGCTGGTTGGGGGTCAGTAATGGGGGCAGCAGGGCTGGTCGGGGGTCAGTGGATGGGGCATCTGGGCAGGTCAGGGGTCAGTAATGGGGGCAGCAGGGCTGGTCGCGGGTCAGTGGATGGGGCATCTGGGCTGGTCGGGGGTCAGTAGATGGGGCAGCAGGACTGGTCGGGGGTCAGTAGATGGGGCAGCAGGGCTGGTCGGGGGTCAGTAGATGGGGCAGCAGGGCTGGTCGGGGGTCAGTGGATGGGGCAGCAGGGTGGTCGGGGGTCAGTAATGGGGCATCTGGGCTGGTCGGGGTCAGTAATGGGGCATCTGGGCTGGTCGGGAGTCAGTGGATGGGGCATCTGGGCTGGTCGGGTGTCAGTGGATGGGGCATCTGGGCTGATCAGGGGTCAGTGGATGGGGCAGCAGGGCTGGTCGGGGGTCAGTAATGGGGGCATCTTGGCTGGTCAGGGGTCAGTAGATGGGGCATCTGGGCTGATCAGGGGTCAGTGGATGGGGCATCTGGGCTGATCAGGGGTCAGTGGATGGGGCATCTGGGCTGGTCGGGGATCAGTGGATGGGGCATCTGGGCTGGTCGGGGGTCAGTGGATGGGGCATCTGGGCTGGTCGGGGGTCAGTGGATGGGGCAGCAGGGCTGGTCGGGGGTCAGTGGATGGGGCAGCAGGGCTGGTCGGGGGTCAGTGGATGGGGCATCTGGGCTGGTTGGGGGTCAGTAATGGGGGCAGCAGGGCTGGTCGGGGGTCAGTGGATGGGGCATCTGGGCCGGTCTGGGGTCAGTACTGGGGGCAGCAGGGCTGGTCGCGGGTGGGTGGATGGGGCATCTGGGCTGGTCGGGGGTCAGTAGATGGGGCAGCAGGGCTGGTCGGGGGTCAGTGGATGGGGCAGCAGGGTGGTCGGGGGTCAGTAATGGGGCATCTGGGCTGGTCGGGGGTCAGTAATGGGGCATCTGGGCTGGTCGGGAGTCAGTGGATGGGGCATCTGGGCTGGTCGGGGGTCAGTGGATGGGGCAGCTGGGCTGATCAGGGGTCAGTGGATGGGGCAGCAGGGCTGGTCGGGGGTCAGTAATGGGGGCATCTTGGCTGGTCAGGGGTCAGTAGATGGGGCATCTGGGCTGATCAGGGGTCAGTGGATGGGGCATCTGGGCTGGTCGGGGTCAGTGCATGGGGCATCTGGGCTGGTCGGGGGTCAGTAATGGGGGCAGCAGGGCTGGTCGGGGGTCAGTGGATGGGGCATCTGGGCTGGTTGGGGGTCAGTAATGGGGGCAGCAGGGCTGGTCGGGGGTCAGTGGATGGGGCATCTGGGCTGGTCGGGGGTCAGTGGATGGGGCAGCAGGGCTGGTCGGGGGTCAGTGGATGGGGCAGCAGGGGTGGTCGGGGGTCAGTGGATGGGGCATCTGGGCTGGTCGGGGGTCAGTAATGGGGGCAGCAGGGCTGGTCGGGGGTCAGTGGATGGGGCATCTGGGCTGGTCGGGGGTCAGTAATGGGGGCAGCAGGGCTGGTCGGGGGTCAGTGGATGGGGCATCTGGGCTGGTCGGGAGTCAGTAAGGGGGCATCTGGGCTGGTCGGGGGTCAGTAATAGGGGCAGCAGGGCTGGTCGGGGGTCAGTGGATGGGGCAGCAGGGCTGGTCGGGGGTCAGTAAGGGGGCATCTGGGCTGGTCGGGGGTCAGTAATAGGGGCAGCAGGGCTGGTCGGGGGTCAGTGGATGGGGCAGCAGGGCTGGTCGGGGGTCAGTAAGGGGGCATCTGGGCTGGTCGGGGGTCAGTAATGGGGGCAGCAAGCCCTGAAAACTAGCTGGGCTGTGTGGATAATCAGGGTCAGGACTCACCTCCTCGGATCCCTGCTGGGACACTCCTCTCCAGTGAGGCTGGATCCCTTCCTCTCGAGTGATCTCTTGCGGGGAAAGGTCCGATTCTGAGCAGATCCCGAGAGCAGAGAGGAGACCGCTGGGGGCTTCAGGCAACAATAAACTCCCGAGGAGGCACGTGCGGGATCAGTTACTAATGTACTGCGCATGCCCACAGCATAGTATGTTAATCACTATCGACTGTAGTGCCCATGTCCACAGCACGGTATACGAATCACAGATGGTTGTACTGTGCATGTACGCAATGCGATAGACTAATCACTCACAGCTCCTACTGCGCATGTCCACAGCACGGTATACTAACCACTTACGGCTGTACTACGCATGCCCAGATACCCGACTTGCCACGATTTTACTGCGCACGCGTAGATCTCTGATGTCCTAGTGTTTGTAATACGCATGCCCAGATCTCATAGGCTTGCCACGGTCGTACTGCGCATGCCCAGATCACACAGACTTTCCACGGTCGTACTACGCATGCCCAGATCTCATAGACTTGACACGGTTGTACTGCGGATGAATAGATCTCTGATGTCCACGTGGTTGTACTGCGCATGCCCAGATTGCTGTTACACTCACTGCCGTACTACGTGTTCTCAGAGATCTCGTGCTTCCTGTTGTACTGCGCGTGCCCAGATCTCTGAGAACGCTTAACCAACTGTGCGCATGTCCGAAACCGGAGACACTATTTCGTACAATTGTAGTGTGATTGTCTAAGAGACACTGATATGTATTTTTTTTTATTTTTTATAGTGCGACGTCACCAAAAGGTGCTAGAGCGCTTTACAGGAGAATCTTTTGTTACATGGAAGTTACAGTTGTTTTGAGATAGACAGTACAGCTGTAGGTAATTACAAAGGTTGAAAGTGCATCCAGATAGATCAGAGGTCAAACAGTTTTTTGCTCCGACCCCCATACCCAAAATACTTTGAAGTTCGGCACTTGGGACCTTGGGTAATTGGGAGTGTTAGGGCTGAGTGCAGGGGCAGCCCTGCCAAGTTCACGCATCAGGCGTTAGACTAACGCATTTTAATGCTGGTGACCACATCACTACACTAAAATGCATTAGTCACTCTGTATAGTGCTCTTCACCACGGCACGAGGCGCTCTCTATTAGCTCTTCTGCACATTATTAAGCGATCATGCTGGCCTGCGCCGTGCTAACAGCCTGCTGTCTATTAATATGGCAGCGACTATTTACACTGCAGTACCTGATAAAGGAACGTTGGTGCCTGCGGGTGAATCAATTATTCAAGCTGAGCTTGAGGGCGTCTGTGTCATAAACAGTTCCAGGTCCTGCAGCCAGTACCCCCATGGATCAGGGAGCCCGCGCCTTCCCTGTTGTGTTACGGGAGGGCGCCCACCCAGCTGTTACCACGCAGGATCTGATTGACCACTGACAGGCGGCAGCTTTCTGTTAACTTGCCAGCCCGCCCTAGTCAGAGTGGTACAGTAAAGTCCATGGGCTGCACTGGTGACCACCAACATTGAGAAGATCATGGGTCACGCTGAAGTGTGGCAAGGAGTTTTTGTTTGCAGGCAGGATGTTTTCATGAAAGTAATCCTGCAGGCCCACGGTTGAGCTGCTCCCAGCACTGGCAGACAGACACCTATGCCCGCTAGGGTCCGTCCCAGTGGAATCTCAAATCAAAACAGATTCACCTGCGCCATGCACATGTGTTCTGAGGACCGCAGGTCTTTGTCTCACTGCAGGCAGGAAATTTTTAAAGCCTACAGCTGAGCAGCCCAAGGGGGTCACGCTCATGTTGTTATTCTTGAACTAGACAAGAGCATAATTTGCTGCATCTGCTCAGAGTAAAGAAGGGATCAAATAAGTCACTCAGCGAGTCCCAGAGATGAAGCTGCTGAAGAGTACAAGGTACGTGCATGTTATGTAGGTATCCCATGTATTGTTGTGGCTTCTGCAGGAACACACCCTCACCCTAGAGAGAATCGAACACTTTCGATTTACATGGGAAACTCCCATTTCCTTCAGGCTAAAATGAATCTAGCTTTATCTTTCATCAATTCAAATGTAGGCTATATTTAAATTACTTACCGAGTCCATTGTGCCTTGTTACAGTCTGCAGCATATAGGGAATCGGAGACAGGCATGTTTCTCCTAATTTATTTTTCAGATGAGATACAAAAAAAGTCCGGGGTTACTTATTTCACACAGAATAAATGGTATTAATGTCATAATTACCAGGAACGATGTTCCACAATATTTTAAGCTCCAGGCAGATACAAGGGTCAAGTTGTTAATATTCCATGAAATATTCCCTGCACTAAAGACAGTCTTAAATATCTAGTGAAATTTGAGACTGCGGATACCATAATGTATAAATTGACTTTACCTCTAACAGCTTGAGCAGCCAATGCACCCTAAGTCTCACAGTAGAACAGAAACAAGGAAAACAAATTCTAAAACTATTTTGTTGATTTTCATTTTTAGGAAACTACATACAAAATATGCATGCATATAAATGAAAGATGATGAATCCTTCCAGTTTAAGAAATTGATGGGAAATGCATTCTAGGAAATTGGAAATAGGAAATGCATTATGTTTACTTTATGAAACAGCAATTGGTTAATGCAATCACTGCAGAGATTTTCTGTGTAAACAGACAGAAACAGAATTCAGGCCTGGTAGGCAAAGTGGGGAGTGGTGACTTCTGTATTATACTGCTCCGAGGTCGCAGCCTGCAACTGAAAGCTCTATGAATATCCACACTGTTTAAAAATTCGAGTACACCCAGTATAAGATAAGCTGCTGCTAAGTGTGCAGAGACGTAGTGCTATAAAGTATGTGTTAGGGGTTTTTAGCAGTTCTGAGATGATGTTAGAGCTTGTCATTGCTCAAAAGGGTATAATTTATGATATTTATCCCTTTCCATGCACCTCAGTGCTTGGATTTACTCGCGAGAAAGTGTTACTTTAAGTATCACAAATTAGACAGTTGAATGTCACTCATAAATGCACTGAAACCGTGGAAAACTTGGCAGCTATGAAATAGCGCTTAGTGCGTGGTCAATCGGCTGCCTGCCCTGTGGCTGAAGTTCTGCAGTGAGTCTCACAGTCACTCAGTCTCATTCTAGTCTTGTCACACTGTAGTTTTCATGATCCGCGTGAGGTACTTGAAATAATACAACGCCCTGCCTCACGCAGGCCAGCTGCCGCCCGGCTATGTGTGCGCCCCATCCTGAGGCTTACCCGCCAATGCCCGGTGCTGTCTGCCACGGCGGGTGTCAAGTCTGCGAGTTAGTGTGTGTTGACCCATATTGCCCTTCCATGTATGTGCTTGACTGGGTGATTGCCGCCAGCACTGTTCTTAGGTGTAAGGCATCACAGAATTCAAACAATTGTTTAATGTCGATGGTTAACGTGCTAATGTCCGAACATACAAAAAGACGCATGAATAATAACGACCCTGGTGCACGTTTGTACTGTTGGTGCAGCAGAAGGGAACAGGTTTGTTTCAAATAGTTTAATTTCATTCATAGCTGCCAAGTTTTCAGTTTGCAGATGAGTGACATTTTCATCATTTTAGTGTGTGCATCGCAGGCAGGTCGCTCCCCACGCTGCTGCACGGCTCTGCCTGCATTGTTTTTGCCTAATCTTGTATTTTTCCCCTGTGCCTAACTTGCTTTCTTGCCCAGACTTGTTTTTATTCCTCTGTGCCTGTACTTGCTTTCTTGCCCAGACTTGTTTTTATTCCCCTGTGCCTAACTTGCTTTCTTGCCCAGACTTGTTTTTATTCCTCTGTGCCTGTACTTGCTTTCTTGCCCAGACTTGTTTTTATTCCCCTGTGCCTAACTTGCTTTCTTGCCCAGACTTGTTTTTATTCCTCTGTGCCTGTACTTGCTTTCTTGCCCAGACTTGTTTTTATTCCTCTGTACCTGTACTTGCTTTCTTGCCCAGACTTGTTTTTCCTTCCTGTGCCCAGTTCTCCCGCGGCCCCCGCCCGTTTTTCCCGCCGCTGCGTCCCTGCGGCCCCGCCCCCTGCAATCCCATTCGCCGCCCCGCTCCCGCCTCTCAGCTGCTCCTCCCTCCCACATCCCCTCATATGGAGGCCGCGCAGCGGGCGCGCCGTTGGCGCGCCTAAGGCAAGACCGTCTGCGCCCGTCCGCGCCTGGACCGCGCCCAGCGCCAGGATCTCTGGACCCCACGAACGCCACGACGCCCGACACCGCTACGATGCCAGAACCCTTCACGCACTCAACACCGGACGATCACACACCTGCTTCCTGGCCGCCCCGAAGCGCACCCACGGAGCTTTCACCTGCCGGAACTGCAGCTTCACAAGCATCCGCCCCACCATGCTGCCGACCAGGAAAGAACCCAACCACCTCAGATGCATCCTTCTCAACACCCGCTCCACCCGCAAACACGCCGTTGAACTCTGGGACCTACTCGACTCAACCTCCCCAGACGTCGCCTTCCTGACGGAGATCTGGCTGAACCCCGCCTCGGCAACCGACATAGCCATAGCCATCCCGGAAGGCTACAAGATCACCCGCAGGGACCGCACCAACGGAGCAGGAGGAGGAATCGCCATCATCCACAGGAACACTCTCAGAGTCTCGACCAACACCGACGACACCCTCAGAACACCTGCACTTCCAGATCCACACCGACCCCAACACCACCCTCAGAGGAACCCTCATCTACAGACCCCCCGGACCCCGACCACAGTTCAGCGACTCCATCGCCGACTTTGTCAGCACACACGCCCTTGCCTCCACGGACTACATCCTCCTCGGGGACCTGAACTTCCACCTCGAGAACAACAACGACACCAACTCCACCACCCTGATCGACAACCTAGCCAACCTCGGACTCAGACAACTCGTCACAACACCCACCCACTCCGCCGGTCATACGCTTGACCCCATCTTCTCCGCAAGCCCCCACGTCTCCTTCAACCACACCACCGAACTCCACTGGACCGACCATCACTGCATCCACTTCACCTTCAAGAAACCCACCACGCACCACCGCACCCAACAGATGCCTCGCCGCTGCTGGAGCAAAGTCACCGAAGACCAGCTAACCACCACCCTCGCCGAGAGTCCACCCGCCGACCCCACCGACCCCGACACCGCCGCCCGCAACCTCAGACAGTGGATCAACGACTGCGCCAACACCCTCGCCCCGATCAAGAAACCCTCCAACAGTCACACCAACAAGAAAGCCAGCTGGTTCACTGAAGACCTCCGGGCCTCCAAGCAAACCTGCCGAAAGCTGGAGAAGATCTGGCTCCGTGAACGAACACCGGACAGCCACGCAGCCCACAAGAACGCCACCCGCAGACACCATCACCTCATCAGATCCGCCAAAAGGGCCTCCTTCAAAGACCGCCTAGACAACAACGCGCACAACAGCAAAGAGCTCTTCAACATCGTGAAGGAACTCTCCAACCCCAGCTCCAACACCAATGACGTCCCACCCTCGCAAGACCTGTGCGACTCGCTGGCCACCTTCTTCCACCGCAAGATCGCAGACATCCACGACAGCTTCAACGCCACGACTGACCCGACAACCACTGAGACCTCCGCCCCCACGACCACCATCCGCACCAACCGCCTGCTCTCCTGGACCAACATCAACGACGACGACACCATCAAGATCATGAACACCATCCACTCCGGATCTCCGTCAGACCCATGCCCACACCACATCTTCAACAAAGCCAGCACAGCCATCGCACCCCATCTCCGGAAAGTCATCAACACCTCCTTCGAGACAGCAACCTTCCCGGAGAGCTGGAAGCACGCCGAGATCAACGCCTTACTCAAGAAGCCCAAGGCGGACCCCAAGGACCTCAAGAACTTCCGGCCCATCTCCCTGCTCCCGTTCCCGGCAAAGGTCATCGAAAAGACCGTCAACGAACAACTGACCCGCTACCTCGAGGAGAACAACATCCTGGACCCTTCCCAGTCCGGGTTCCGCAGCAACCACAGCACCGAGACTGCCCTCATCGCCGCCACCGATGACATCAAGTCCCTGCTGGACAACGGAGAAACGGTGGCCCTCATCCTCCTGGACCTGTCAGCCGCCTTCGACACGGTCTGCCACCACACACTACGAACACGCCTCCACAACGCCGGGATCCAAGAGAAGGCCCTGGACTGGACCACCTCCTTCCTCTCTGGCAGAACACAGAGCGTCCGCCTTCCCCCCTTCCGCTCCGAAGCCACCGAGATCATCTGCGGCGTACCCCAGGGCTCTTCCTTCAGCCCAACTCTGTTTAACATCTACATGGCACCGCTCGCCCATGTCGCCCGTCGGCACGACCTCAACATCATCTCCTACGCCGATGACACCCAGCTGATCCTCTCCCTCACCAAGGACCCCCACACCGCCAAAACCAACCTTCACGAAGGAATGAAGGCCGTCGCTGAATGGATGAGGAACAGCCGACTGAAGCTGAACTCGGACAAGACGGAGGTCCTCATCCTCGGATCCACCCCTTCGGCCTGGGACGACTCCTGGTGGCCGACCGCACTGGGAACCGCCCCAACACCCACCGACCACGCACGCAACCTAGGGGTCATCCTCGACTCCACCCTCTCCATGACTAAACAGGTCAACGCCGTCTCCTCCGCCTGCTTCAACACCCTCCGCATGCTCCGCAGGATCTACAAGTGGATCCCCACTGAAACGAGAAGAACGGTCACCTAGGCCCTCGTCAGCAGCAGGTTGGACTACGGAAATGCCCTCTACGCAGGAGCCTCGGCCAAACTCCTGAGACGGCTCCAACGCATCCAGAACGCCTCTGCACGCCTGATCCTTGACATCCCTCGCCGCAGCCACATCACACCCCACCTAAGAGACCTGCACTGGCTCCCAGTCAACAAGAGGATAACCTTCAAGCTCCTCACCCACGCACACAAGGCACTCCACAACACCGGACCAACGTACCTCAACAGACGACTCAGCTTCTACACCCCCACCCGCCAGCTCCGCTCCGCCGACCTCGCCCTCGCCACAGTCCCCCGCTTCCGAAGGGCGACCTCCGGTGGCAGATCGTTCTCCCACCTCGCCGCCAAGACCTGGAACACCCTCCCCATCCACCTACGGCAGACCCAAGACCTGCTGACCTTCAGAAAACTCCTCAAGACCTGGCTTTTTGAGCAGTAGCAGCATTCCCCACCCCAGCGCCTTGAGACCCTCACGGGTGAGTAGTGCGCTTTACAAATGATATGATTGATTGATTGATTGCATTTGTGACATTTCAATAAATGTGTGACACTTTGAGTGACACTTTATCCCAGATATCTGCATGTAATGCAATAGAGTTCGAAAAAAAGATGGAATTGCAGGCTGCCAGGGGTCCACGAAGGAGACCCGCTAAGAGGGCGGCCGCCTTAGTGCCACAAGATGGCACAGGAGGGAGCCTCCCAGTGGTTGGGACCCTCAGGGGTCCGGTGTCCCGCGTCACTTCCGGGCAGAGGGGGCGGGGGTGAGGTACATATACCTCTCACCGCCCACTGGGCGCCCTCTTTGCCCACTACCCTGACGCCGTTTGGTCGTGGTCACAGGAGCTGCTTAACCTCAATTGCACGGTGAGTGCATTCCATGGCCCTCCCCCCCCGCCCGATCTCTCCATGCGGGGTTGGATCCAGGGCAGGGCGGCCCGGCCAAGGTGCGGACCGCCTGGGGGGGGTTGGGGCAGTTCCCGAGTGTACACGGGCGTCTCCGCCGGGCTGCCCCCGGCCCCGAGTGGGCTCCGGGGGTGCTGGGTTTCGAGGAAGGGGGGAGCCAGCTGTGCCGTGAGCACCCCCGCTTCCCTTCGCCCGTCCCGGGGGTGGAATTAGAGGCGCTCCCCCCTCCGTGGCCGGGAGGGGGAGCCAGTTAGGGCCTACGGGGGCCTCAGCCCACGCGGCGATGGGCCTAGACCGCTCAATGGGTCTTGGTCACCGGGCCTAGAAGGCACGCAATCCCTGGTATGGTCTTGGGCCGGTGTCTCTTGTAGGGGGCAGCGGGTGCCGCAAGCCCCACCTCCTCCGGGGCCCAAGGAGGTCAAGAGCATACGGGGCTTGTTGGCGCGTGGTGCACCTAGGATCCCGGCGGCGTTGGGGGGTGCTGAGTGGTAGGCAGGGTGCATCATCCACGGGGGTGATGCAGGTTCGGCGGCGCGGTAAATGGCCATGCGGTGAGTCAACACTCCCCCTCCCCCCGCCCGGCCTCCCCAGCAGGGTTAGTGTCCAGGGCAGGGCGGCCCGGCCAGGGCTGCGGTCCGCCTTGGGGGGGGTGTTGATTAACTCACGGGTACACGGGCCAGCACCGCCGATACTCCCAGCTCCTGGCCACGGTGGGTGCCAGGGTTGGAGGGAGGGGGAGCCAGCTGAGAGCGAGCTCCTTCCGTTCACTTGTTCAGGGTGGCGGCATTAGAGGCGCTTCCCCCTCCTTGCTCCTCTCTTTTCCGGCACAGGCAGCAGAAGGATTTTGTGCTGCTCGTTGCGGGTCGTTTCGGGTCCAGCAGCCGGAAGTCAGTTACGTCGCCTCGGGTTGTTTCGGGTCGAAATAGCGCCAAGCTGTTTCAGGGAGCAGTGACATCCCACCTCCTCAATCCAATTTGAATGCGGGGCCTGTGAGCAATCGATTCAGTGGGGGTGCTACGACCAACAAGCCCCCATACGAGTCAGTTATGTTACCAAGACATTTGTGTACATAGTCAATTTCGCCATGGCAATGCTTTCCTGCCCTGGATTGACCCCAAATCTCCAGGCGGCCGTAATGGCGGCCGCCTCGCACGTATGTGTACTTAGTGGTATTAATCGCGGCGCTCGGTGGCGATTACAAGCTAACGATTATATGGCTTCGTGGCAGTTTATTGGTTTAATGGGGAAATTAATTTTATTGTCTGAGCAACTTGCTCGTTGTCTTACTCGCAGCACCTTCGCGTGTTGGGGGTTCCCACGACTGTGCCGATCGGGGGCGGCCTGGCACTGGATAGCGACCGCAGGCTCGTCCAGCGCAGACCCCGGGGTGGACAATGTTGATACAATAGGGAAGTATGTACGAAGGGTGGAATTACGCTCGCCCAAATGCCAACTAATAGTTGAGTCTCTTCACTATGTTGCTCGATAAATCAGGACGGCACAATGAATGTTTGCACGTCGTTTTCAGTGTTGCGGCCTATACATGAGGGTAATGCAGGTGTTTTAGGATTACAGTTCTTATTTACACCTCATTCGGCCATCTGCGAATGTACTACTCATCGTCGGGGCAATGCTGTGTGTTTTCTGATTGCTGTTTAATTTATGCACGGAGTTGTGAAACGCTAGGACAAGGATGGAGGCCAGTCACGTGCAGGCTGGTCATTACAAACCGGTGAGCTGCTCGAACGTTACAGGTGGCACCACTCCACTGTTCTCGATATATTATGACTGCACAAGGAATATTGCGTGTTGTTTTCAGGTTTGCAGTCTACATATTCTGCATCAGGACAATGCATTTTATGTTACGATGGAAAGGTATTTTATTTAACGGACGCTGACGGCCATTTAAACCATTTTACATTGTTTGGTTTCGCGCACGAGTCCGGCAGGGCGCTTTCTGGGCCCGGCACCGGCACTTAAATGTGGGCACCGGCACTTAGGACAGCTGCTCAATTAAAAAATGAGCAGAAAATTAGTTGTTTTATAATCCCACTCATGTTCAAAACAACTAATACCTGCCAGCCAAACAATTCTTAAAGCTTGGGGGGCTCGACCAGTCTGAATTGTCACACTTGTGCAGTGTGATGGTTAGTAGTTGGGAAAGGTCAGGCGCTGGCAGTGGCAAGGTGTGGCGCAAATTGGGGTGGCCTCATCTCAAGGACAAAGCCCCAGTCCTGACTTGTATCGCGAGTACTGCTTACTTACATTATGCAACTAGGACCATTGTCAAAGCAATTAGTCATGCTTGCTGTAGGCATGTTACTTGTTATATCATATATCCGAATGCAATGAAGGAAACAGACACTGGCAAGTCGGGCGGTTCGCTAGTCTAGGCACAAATTCTTAATGTACGTGTGTTATGCCACGCCCTTATTTACATTGGCCACGCCCCCTTTCCTCATACTACCTAAAACACGGGCTGGTACATAACACATACTTTGACATCGCACGCTTGCAGAGCGGATACTGTTGACTGTGGCCTCGAGCGGGCCTGCTCCGGGGTTGCACGTCTCCTCGAGCTGCAAGTGCAGGGTCGAGCCTGTCGAGGGCTCAGCAGCCTGGGACACAAAACATGAATATGTGCTTGAGTAATTAACTGAACTGGTGCTATGTAAAGGGCACCAATATCTCCGGCCGACTTTGCGCTTACACCGCCAATAAAGTAAAATACATAATAATTATATAGTTTAGTTACATGCAGTTTTGCCGCCCACCTCGCATCAGAAATGCAGCACCTTTGCATGGGGCTAATTAGTGGGAGCTGGGTCTCATGGAACTCCCATCGGCGGCGAGGCTTGTACTGCTGTGGCAGTGGGTGTTGTCTGCAATGAGAATGGCTGGGTTGGGTCTGTTGTGTCCCCTGTAGCGTCTCTTTCCAGCGAGGTCACTCCGTGGTCCCTAGACACAGCGCGGGCGGATGGTTGTTCACTGGGGACTTTGTATCCCTAGACAGACAGTGCGATCTTTTTCCTCGGCGTAGCGCACCAACACCTCTGGGTCCAGTTACATTATACTATGCTCCAGAAGGTATGGCTTGGGCGGACCTCCAAGTGGAAGGAAGGAGGTTTCTCGGACCATCTGGCCAACAAGTATTCTCCTGTATATCGAGGTGGGTGGGAAAAGTTTCCTTGTGCTAAATTGGACCGGGTGGTTCCCGGTGCTCGGCACCGTCACTTAATTCGACGCCGGCGATGGTGACAGTTTGCCACTCTTGGCGCTGTCTCTCTATTTTACAGATGACCACAACAACGGGCAATTATTAATCCAATACATTATAATTCCATTGCCTGCTGACCATGCCATTTTCATAGCACTGGGGGCCTGGAATAGTCGGAATTGTCACACTTGCACAATTGCTTGGTTAGTAGTTGTGATGTTACTAGGATTTGCAGCAGGGCAGGAGACATGTTTGGCGCAAACTGAAGTGACCTCCGACGTGAGGAGGGCCAACTTGTGCGGTGGGGGTGAATTTGCAGACATAGGACAAGGCATACATCCTTGGTGCCGTTTGACTAAGGGGACAACACAGTAAGAGTAGGGTTTGTATTTATTGCATTGAGCGGATCCTCGCGGCTCTGCCAACAAGGTCCTTGGGCCACTGGGAGTGAGGCATGGTGCCCTCTCTCTGTCTTAGTGGATGCATGCTGCTACTTCTGGCAGATGTAAAACGGGTCGGTTATGGCCGGGCCCCAGCGATTATGGGTTCATCTTTCTCACCTCTGGGTTGAGACATGTGGTCAGGACATGTGAATTAGGGGTTTGGACCTTTATTTTAAGTGCACGTAGCATCATTGTCGGGGGGGTGTCATGAGTGCCGTTAGTCGATGAACCCCTTGCCTCACACCTGTACTTCCTCCTCCTCAACCTGCCAGTGCAGATAATTCTGATTCAGTAGCCTTGGGTGTTTGCTGCCAACATCTTTGGGCCAGCTACGGGCTTGGGAGCATGCTCCGGGCACAACATTCTTTTTCAACTGACAGACTAGTAGAGGCGGGCAGGAACTGGCTAGCCACTGATACCACGAGGGAACATGACTGACTTTTGTGGGCTGCTGTTGAATGTAAGGGATACCCAATTTCACAATAAATGTGAGCTCACCAGGGCCCACTGCTGTAATCAGGATGTGAATTTAAGGCAGGTTTAGTGAAAACAAAAACACTACCTGGACCTGCAATATACAGCCCAACCTCTAGCCTCGCTGTAGGGGAAAGGCTAGGGGTGGATGATATTCATGGAGGCGATGACAGAAGGGGGTTACTGAGCAGCACCCACTTCACGGGGTGGGCTCAACTTTGCATGCTACCCTGTATTGGTTACTGACTTTGGGTTAGCAGGAATCTGCATCTGGCATCTTAGTACACGCAGGCCGTATGGGGGGGGGGTCTGCACAGACGTAGTGTTTCTCAGGGGAATGGGTTCTCCCCCAGTCAGGAGCCGGAAGCAACGCGGGGGGACATAGCCCACAGGGCGACACAGAACCTACTTCCAGGTACCTCGGCTAGCCTCCCCTCCCCCTCCAATTGGCGGAGGGGCGTACAGTTCCTCATTTGTTGTCTATGCCTAGGAAGGATCTGATGGCCACCCTTTCCAGGCTCCTAATTGTAATTTCCCATGATGGGCCGGCAACTACGTAAGGTCATCTAGATCAATTAGTTTGGGGAAGCTACATCGCATCGAGCTTTCTGTCAGGCGCAATTTGAATTCATCACCCGAAGCCGTCCTCTGACTCCTGGGAGTTTTATTTATTTAAAAAGTTTTATAGAGCGCTAGCTTGACCCGTAGGTATCAGAGCGCTTTACATACACACTATAAACAGAAGGGAATTGCATTACATAGTAGGAAGGCAGTAAGGAAGCAAAACAGAGATAAAGAAAAATACAACATGAAAAATAGGTAAACAGTGCAGCGGAGGGAGAGAGAACAAACGAAGGTGGTTAACACAGTCCGGTCACCAACTATCCTTGAATGTCAAGAGAGAGAGGAGTCAACTCGGATATTGAAGCCTAGGTTAGTTGACGTTGGTCAGGAAAGTATTTGTTAAGGAGATGGAGTTTCAGGTCCCTTTTGAAACAGGAGAAGGAGGGGTTGCATCTGAGGACTCTAGGGAGAGCGTTCCACATCCTGGGAGCGTTGCCAGAAAACGATCGGTATTGGGTGGTTTTCTTTTTCAGTTTCGGAGGGATAAGAAGGAGTGAGTTGGAGCTTCTCAGCGTTCTGGATTGACCTGCTCTTACCAGTTTGTTATTCAGGTAGTTGGGGGCCGGAGAGTGAAGGGTTTTGTGTGTGATGCAGGCCAGCTTGTAGATACACCTCCCTTCCATGGGAAGCCAGTTGAGGGAGTTGAGAGCTGGAGTGATGTGTTCAAATCTTTTTATTCCAGATATGAGACGAGCGGCCATGTTCAGCACTGCCCTTAGTGGGGCTAGGTGAGCTTTTGGAGTCCCTGTTAGGATGGCGTTCCCGTAGTCGATTTTAGAGAGAACTAGGGATTGAACTACTGTCTTGAGGTCATCATGGGGAAGAAAAGGTTTCAATTTCTTGAGGTGTTTTAGTGAGAAAAGAGCACTTTTTGCAGAGTTTTTGATGTGGGCCTCCATTGATAAGTTCTTGTCAAGGGTGATGCCTAGAGACTTAACTGAGTCGGATAGGACGAGGGGGCAGTTTAGGGCAACCAGATTCTTGAGCCACTCTTGGATTGGTCGATGGTTGCTTTTTGGAGAGAATAGGATTAGTTCCGTTTTATCTGGGTTGAGCTTTAAGTGGTTAGCGTTGAACCAAGTTTGGATCTCGGTTAGAGTGACATTGAGATGTCGGATGTCGCTGGGAGACTTGATTTTGAAATAGATTTGGGTGTCATCAGCGTAAAGGTGGTAATTCACTCCAGCTTTTTTCAAGATGATTGTGAGGGGCTCCATGAAGAGATTGAAGAGGGACGGGGAGAGGATCGAGCCTTGCGGGACCCCTAGTGTGACTTTTGTTGGCTTCGAGAGACAGGAGTTGATTTTAATTTGTTGCGAGCGGTGTTGAAGGAAGGAGGTGAACCATTTTAGTACTGTGCCATTAATGCCGGAGCGCTTCGACAAGGTCTCCAGAAGAGCTGGATGATTTACTGTGTCGAATGCCGCAGATAGGTCAATAAGGATGAGTAGGCAGGCATCACCTTCATCTAAAGCCTTGTGAATATCGTCAGAGATGTTGAGCATAGCTGTTTCAGTGCTACAGCCTTTCCTGAATCCTGATTGAAAGGTGTCGAGGAGGTTGAACTCATCAATGTGTTTGTTGAGTTGGTGGAGAACGCATTTCTCCAATGTTTTTGCAAGGAACGGGAGGTTGGAGATAGGTCTGAGGTTGTTAAGATCATTAGGGTCGGCCCCTGGTTTCTTGAGAATGGGTGTGATTTGTCCTAGTTGAAGGGAGTCTGGGACACAGCCTGTAGTGAGAGAGGCATTGATGATTTTTGTCCAGAAAGGGGAAATGGCGTGGTTGAGTTCTTTTATAATTGTGGATGGGAGGGGGTCAATTGTGTGGGAGGAAGGTTTTAGGTTAGAAATTATACTGAAGACCTCGTTTTCCGACATTAGCTGAAAGTCCGACCAATGCGCATTGTTTTTTAGCTGGAGGCAGACCTGATTGTCCTTGGTAAGAACTCTTTCTGATTGGTCTGATTGGATGAAGGATTGATCAATTTTTGAGACTTTATTAGTGAAGAAGGTGGCAATTTCTTCACATCGCTCTTTGGTGGCTTTGATTTCTTGAGAGGGAGTGCAGTTTGTTTGGCTTTTGACAATGTTGAAGAGTTCTCTCGGTCTGTTTTTCGCCAGGTCTAGTTGGCTGCGGAAGAAAGATGCCTTTTCACTGAAAATGTGTTTTTTGTATGCCTGCCGAGCAGATCTAAGTTGTGCTAGGTGCAAGGTTGAGGGGTTTAGTCTCCAAGACCTTTCAGTTTGTCTGAGTTGACGCCTTTCGTTATTCAGATCCACGTTGAACCATGGTTTAGATTTGGTTCGCCTCATTTGTTTGAGTTTGAGTGGGGCTACTTGGTCTAAAACCTCTGTCATTTTTGCGTTAAAGTGTGTAGTGAGGTCATCGGCCGTCCATGATGAAGGTTGGAGTTGTAGATGGGCATGAATCATGGATTCAAGTTCGGGTAAAGGGACTTCTTTGATGTTTCTGGTCCAGTGTTTAGGTTTGTCATCACAAATAGGTTGGTGGCTGACAAGTGCGTCAATCTTGAACAGAATGAGGTGGTGGTCGGACCAGTCAATGGGAGAAATCGCTCTCAGAGAGACCAGTTCATTGTTGGTAATGATCGCATCCAGTGTTGCACCTTTGATGTGAGTTGGTTTATTGCAGAGTTGTTTGAGGTGTATATCTCAAGTAGGTTGGATAGGTTCTGGGTCTTCTGGAGTCTTCTGGGTCGTTCCAGTGGATATTGAGGTCACCCAGGAACACGTCTTTTGTGTCTGTCATGGAGAAACGTGTTATTAGGTCTGTTAGTTCTTCGGGGAAAAGGGTACGCTCTCCAGGAGGGTGGTAGATGGTGTGGAATTTGATGGGTGAGGTGCCCTTGGCAGTGAGTTCGACACCCAGGTATTCAAACGATAGGTATTCTGCAGGTTTAAGTTTGGTAATCTGTATTCCAGCTTTGTGAATGATGGCTAGCCCCCTCCCAGTTTTGATCGGCCTGTCTTGTCTGATGATGTTGTACCCTGGAGGGGTGAGAATGTCAAGAATGGGGGTGGAGTGGACATGGAGCCAGGATTCTGTGAGGAAAGTGATGTCAATTTCTTCAGCGAGTAGAGCTTCAGCAATGTCTGTGGCGTGTTGTACTGCTGATCTGCAGTTTAGGAGCATGCAAGATAGAGGACGGGGAGCCTCGATGATGGGGGGAGTTAGGTGGATAGGGGAGTATTGAGCAGGAGGTCTGGGTGAGTGGACAGTTTTAGGGATTCTGTTAGTGCCAACGATAACAGGGATGGGGAGAGGGGTGACTTTTGGCTCAAAGCGAGGTGAGAGTCGTTGATCTCATCAGGTTTCGGTACCGAAAAGGGTTGGCGATCCCAGTTGGGTCGAAGTGCCTGACTCGCTAATGGACTGGAGGGACGAGGGGTGCTCTGTGGGGCCATGGGAGAGGTATTGAGGGGGGTAGGAGCAAATCTACCCGGGGAGAGGGAGCACGGTGGCTTGGTCCTGTTGAGAAGGTCTTGTTGTAAGTATAGGAAATCGGCAGCAAGGGAGTTCATTTTCCGCTCCATTCTGTTCAGTTGCTGTGTTATTGAGCTGAAAAAGTTTAAGGTTTTTGGCAGGGGCCGAGAATGACTTGGGTCTATGGAGGGAGAGTGACCCGGGGTCAGGGATTGGACGGAATCAGTGGGATTAGGAGAGGGGAGAGGTTGGATGCGGGGAGCCAGATTAGTAATGTTCCCATTCAAGGAGTTCAGAGGAGGAGTAGTGGGTCTACTGTCCAAGTGAGGAGGGAGAGAAGTTCTAGGTAGGAAGTCAGAGTTCCGGGGAATGTCAATGAGATTAGCGGTGGAGGCAGGTTGTGTATGTGGGTGTGCGACGGCGGAAGGGGAGTGGGCAGTGATAATAGGGGGGAAAGTGTCTGCTGGATTGGTGAAGACGTTGGACATGGGGATGTCACGGGGGTTGTCAGTGAGGTAAGCGGTGGAGACAGGTTGTGCCTGTGGATGTGGGACATCGGAAGGGGAGTGTGCAGTGGTAGTAGGGGGGAGAGTGACCGCTGGATTGGAGATGACGTTGGACAAGGGGGAAGTAAGGGTCGGGGGAACAGGGTCTGTGTTGGAGGAAGGGGTAGATTGTGCGGGAGGATTCAGATTATCAGGGGTCGAGAGGGGAGTGCCTGTGGGGATTTCAGTCGCGGGAGGGCTGAGGTTAGAGTCCGAGCTGTCAAGATCGAGATCGGCCTTGTGGAGTTTGTTAATTGTGAGTTTGTTGTTCCTAGTGTGATCAGTTGATGTAATAATGGTGGGTGTTTGGCGACGGAGAGTAATGATAGGGGTAGTGTGATTGTAGTGAGTGATGGTGGATGTCCATGAGTTGGAGAGAGGTTCTTCAGGGCAGGGAGATTGGATCAGTTCCACGTTATTAGTGAGGGTGGTGGGGGATAGGGGAGATAGGGTTTGATGGCTCAGTTGAGTTAACGAGGAGAGAAGTGTGGGGAAGTGGCGGTCAAAAAGTGGTGAGGTGCGGGGTCGGTGGCCTGTATGAGAATGGTTCCAGTTCTGTAGATGGAAATGGTGAGTTCCCCTTTGAAGGTCGGGGATATGGTAGTGGAGATTTTTTCACCATAGGGAATGATTACTGACTTGGCCACTTGAAGGTGAAGAGAGAAGGTGTTTTTCCATTTAGTCGGGCGATTAGTGTAAAAAATGAAGTTGGTTTTCGGGTTGCCGTTGGTCGCTGTGTGGTAGTTATCTACAATGAGTGTTTCCGGGTGTTGTTTTAGAGTACTGTGTTTGAAGTTCTTTTTTGCATTACTGGTCAATTTGTGTGGGTAGTTAATGGACCAGGAGTTGGGTCCGTAACGCACAAGATTAGAGTTCCGGGAGGGGTTAGGCGGGCGCATGGTTGAATGGTAGAAATGCCGAGTCGCAATCAGGAATCAAGCAGTAGGCTGGGGTGGTAGTTATCATACAATTATATGCAGTATATTCAATAAACTCTAAAGTGCCATATTAACTGCAGTATAAAACAATTATAGCAGTGTAAACCCTAGACTCAAAAGAGATCAGGACCCCACCAACCATGCTTTTACAGAAAGCATCACTTGGCCCAATCCAGGAGGACACTCCAAACGCAGGGGGTGTATCAGCACTTTTCAATGCCTGCCATATTGGGAGGAGACAGTGTCCACAAGCCAACTCCAGTAAAATTCACATAAGCAGGGAGTGTAGGCAGTCAGCCCTTATCAGATTCTATGGTCTGAGCAGGAAGGCCGTTTCATACAAAAATCCTCAGAGGGTAGTCAGTTCAGGCGGGCCGTTTCGTACAAGGCCATATAGGAAATATTCACCACCAACAATGTGGAAATGGGGCAAACAACTGTCTCTAAAGAAACGGAGAGAGGAGAAGTTAGTTGCACATTGATCTTAATTTGGTCCCCTGATGGAGCTTTAAGCTTAATCAGATCAACAGGCAGTGTAGATCCCCTGCGTATTCACCCCTAGCGAAAGGCCACAGATCACATTCAGACGGCAGCAAAGTTATTGCCTGTCAGATAAAAGGTCCCCTATTAACTAACAGGACGTAAGGTCAAGGCTATCTAGGGTGGCCGGCGCAGGAGGGGCAATGCGGCGCTTAGCGTTAGACTCGGCCAGCAGCAGTATGTCCATTTGGGGGCTCGGATATTGACTCACAGGCAGGCCGCCAAGCAAGCTGGACCAAGTACCTAGGTCACGCGCATTAGGCTGAGGTGTCCAGTGGAATCAATCAATCAATCAATCAATCATGTCACTTATAAAGCGCACTACATACCCGCGAGGGTCTCAAGGCGCTGGGGGAAGAGGAGGGTGGTGCTGCTACTGATCGAAGAGCCAGGTCTTGAGGAGTCTTCTGAAGGCCAGTAGGTCTTGGGTCTGTCGGAGGTTGGTGGGGAGGGTGTTCCAGGTCTTGGCGGCGAGGTGGGAGAAGGATCTGCCGCCGGCGGTCGTTTTCCGGATGCGGGGGACTGTGGCGAGGGCGAGGCTGGTCGAGCGGAGCTGGCGGGTGGGGGTGTAGAAGCTGAGTCGTCTGTTGAGGTAGGCTGGTCCGGAGTTGTGGAGTGCTTTGTGTGCGTGGGTGAGGAGCTTGAAGGTTATCCTCTTGTTGACAGGGAACCAGTGCAGGTCTCTCAGGTGGGGTGTGATGTGGCTGCGTCGGGGGATGTCGAGGATAAGACGTGCAGAGGCGTTCTGGATGCGTTGCAGTCGTCTCAGGAGCTTAGCCGTCGTTCCTGCGTAGAGGGCGTTTCCGTAGTCCAGCCTGCTGGTGACGAGGGCCTGGGTGACTGTTTTCTTGTTTCGGTGGGGATCCACTTGAAGATCCTGCGGAGCATTCGGAGGATGTTGAAGCAGGATGAGGAAACGGCGTTGACCTGCTTAGTCATGGAGAGGGTGGGGTCGAGGATGACCCCTAGGTTGCGTACGTGGTCGGTGGGTGGCGGGGCTGTTCCCAGTGATGTTGGCCACCAGGAGTCGTCCCAGGCTGAAGGGTTGGAACCAAGGATGAGGACCTCCGTCTTGTCCGAGTTCAGCTTCAGGCGGCTGGTCCTCATCCATTCGGCGACGGCCTTCATTCCTTCGTGGAGGTGGGCTTTGGCGGTGTGAGGGTCTTTGGTGAGGGAGAGGATCAGCTGGGTGTCGTCGGCGTAGGAGATGATGTTGAGGTTGTGCTGTCGGGCGATGTGGGCGAGGGGTGCCATGTAGATGTTGAACAGCGTTGGGCTGAGGGAGGAGCCTTGGTGTACGCCGCAGATGATCTTGGTGGCCTTGGATCGGAAGGGGGCGAGGCAGACGCTTTGTGTTCTGCCGGAAAGGAAGGATGTGGTCCAGTCCAGGGCCTTCTCTTGGATCCCGGCGTCGTGAAGGCGTGTTCGTAGTGTGTGGTGGCAGACCGTGTCGAAGGCGGCTGATAGGTCCAGGAGGATGAGGGCTGCTGTTTCTCCGTTGTCTAGCAGGGTCCTGATGTCATCGGTGGCGGCGATGAGGGCGGTTTCGGTGCTGTGGTTGCTGCGGAAGCCGGACTGGGAAGGGTCTAGGATGTTGTTCTCCTCGAGGTAGCGGGTCAGTTGTTTGTTGACGATTTTCTCGGTGACCTTCGCGGGGAACGGGAGCAGAGAGATGGGTCGGAAGTTCTTGAGGTCCTTGGGGTCTGCCTTGGGTTTCTTGAGTAAGGCGGTGATCTCGGCGTGCTTCCAGCTTTCCGGGAAGGTTGCTGTCTCGAAGGAGATGTTGATTATTTTCCGGAGATGGGGCGCGATGGCTGTACTGGCTTTGTTGAAGATGTGGTGAGGGCACGGGTCTAGCGGTGAACCGGAGTGGATGGTGTTCATGATCTCGCTGGTGTCCTCGTCGTTGATGTTGGTCCAGGAGAGCAGGCGGTTGGTGGTTGTGGGGGCAGTGGTCTCGGTGGTTCCCGGGCCGGTCGTGGTGTTGAAGCTGTCGTGGATGTCGGCGATTTTGCGGTGGAAGGAGGTGGCCAGTGAGTCGCACAGGTCTTGCGACGGCTGGATGTCGTTGGTGTTGGAGCTGGGGTTGGAGAGTTCCTTCACGATGTTGAAGAGCTCTTTGCTGTTGTGTGCGTTGTTGTCTAGGCGGTCTTTGAGTGAGGCCCTTTTGGCGGATCTGATGAGGTGATGGTGATTGCGGGTGGCACTCTTGTGGGCGGCGTAGCTGTCCGCTGTCCGTTCGTGGAGCCAGATCTTCTCCAGTTTTCGGCATGTTCGTTTGGAGGCCTGGAGGTCTTCGGTGAACCAGGTGGCTTTCTTGCTGGTGTGGCTGTTGGGCGGATTCTCGAGCGGGGCGAGGTGTTGGCGCAGTCGTCGATCCACTGTCTGAGGTTGCGGGCGGCGGTGTCGGGGTCGGAGGGTTCGGCGGGTGGGCTCAGGGCGAGGGTTGTGGTTAGCTGGTCTTCCGTGACTCTGCTCCAGCAGCGGCGAGGCATTTGTTCGGTGCGGTGGTGCGTGGTGGGCTTCCTGTAGGTGAAGTGGATGCAGTGGTGGTCAGTCCAGTGGGGTTCGGAGGTGTGGTTGAAGGAGACGTGTGGGCTTGCGGAAAAGATGGAGTCTAGCGTGTGGCCGGCAGCGTGGGTGGGTGTAGTCACGAGCTGTCTGAGTCCGAGGGTGGCGAGGTTGTCGATCAGGGTGGTGGAGTTGGTGTCCTTGTTGTTCTCGAGGTGGAAGTTCAGGTCCCCGAGGAGGATGTAGTCCGTGGAGGCGATGGCGTGTGTGCTGACAAAGTCAGCGATGGAATCGCTGAACTGTGGTCGGGGTCCGGGGGTCTGTAGATGAGGGTTCCTCTGAGGGTGGTGTTGGGATCGGTGTGGATCTGGAAGTTCATGTGTTCGGCGGTGCTGAGGGTGTCGTCGGTGTTGGTTGAGACTCTGAGGGTGTTCCTGTGGACGATGGCGATGCCTCCTCCGACTCCGTTGGTGCGGTCCCTGCGGGTGATCTTGTATCCGTCCGGGATGGCAATGGCGATGTCGGGGGCTGAAGCGGGATTCAGCCAGGTCTCCGTCAGGAATGCGACGTCTGGGGAGGTTGAGTCGAGAAGGTCCCAGAGTTCGATGGCGTGTTTGCGGGCGGAGCGGGTGTTGAGGAGGATGCATCTGAGGTAGTTGGGTTCTTTCCTGGGCGGTGGTTTGTCGGGGCGGGTGCTGGCGAAGCTGCAGTTCCGGCAGGTGAAGGGCCCTTGGGTGCGCTTCGGGGTGGCCTGGTAGCAGGCGTGATCTTTTCCGGGGTTGAGTGCGTGGAGGGTGCTGGCGTCGTATCGGCGTCTGTTGATATGGCGGGCGCGGGGGATGTCCGGACCAGGGGGTCTGGCGCTGGTCGCGGCCACGGCGCGGACGGGCGCAGACGGGCTTGCCTTAGGCGCGTCCGCTGCGCACGTCCGCTGCGCGGCCGCGCAGCGGCCGCCATAAATGGGGAGGAGGGAGGAGCAGGGAATGGGGCAGCGAATGGGCAGTGAGGGGGCGGGGCCGCAGGGGCGCAGAAAGGAAAAACGATCACAATCAGGGGCAGCAAGGGGGCACAGAAAGGAAAAACGATCACAATCAGGGGCAGCAAGGGGGCACAGAAAGGAAAAAACGATCACAATCAGGGGCAGCAAGCGGGCACAGAAAGGAAAAACGATCACAATCAGGGCCAGCAAGGGGGCACAGAAAGGAAAAAAACGATCACAATCAGGGGCAGCAAGGGGGCACAGAAAGGAAAAACGAGCACAATCAGGGGCAGCAAGGGGGCACAGAAAGGAAAAACGATCACAATCAGGGGCAGCAAGGGGGCACAGAAAGGAAAAAACGATCACAATCAGGGGCAGCAAGGGGGCACAGAAGGAAAAAAACGATCACAATCAGGGGCAGCAAGGGGGCACAGAAAGGAAAAACGATCACAATCAGGGGCAGCAAGGGGGCACAGAAAGGAAAAAAACGATCACAATCAGGGGCAGCAAGGGGGCACAGAAAGGAAAAAAACGATCACAATCAGGGGCAGCAAGGGGGCACAGAAAGGAAAAAACGAGCACAATCAGGGGCAGCAAGGGGGCACAGAAAGGAAAAAAACGAGCACAATCAGGGGCAGCAGCAGGGCACACAGACGGAGCTGTGTGGTGGGGGAGCGACCTACCAGTCAAGGTCAGGGGTCGCTCCCTGGAATCACATAATGGGGGACCGCACCAGGACATGAAACTGCACAGGTTAGATTCTGATGTAATGTTGCTGCACCTAATATTGTGTACTGCGACAGGCATTTCCCCAAGGCCTCTTGTTTAGACGCACCAGTAGCTGGGCAGGCGCATACTTTGGGGAGGATGGTCCCAAAGGTATATCAGCCTGGGGCGGCCAAGCTAGCAAGACATTTTCACGCTCTTCTCTAACGGGAGCACCTTGGGGAAACAGTGGGTGGTGCTTGCTATTTGGGCAGAGGACAGGAGGTTCAAAGAGCTTTCCAGGGTCCCCTTGGCTTAGCCAAATGATCGATGCACAGGAGGATGGAGGGGATTACAATGACCTCTCGGTTGGCATCATTGAATAACTACAAGGTACTACAGATAGGGAGCATATCAGCTACTCAGCGAATGTGTATCTCAAGAGGATCGGATACACGCGAGTGTAAGGCCTAATTGACGCTTGGCATAACAGTCCAGTGCTCTGCACAGGGGGTGAAGAATAGGCCAAGTCCTGTGTCAATTTAGGTTGCCTGTTGAAGAAGATGGGGTTTCACCTGTCTAAAAGTGGGCATGGACTTGTTTGCTGGACCGGGGAGAGGCCCTGGGATCAGCTGGATGTAGGTAAAGATTCCTACCCTTGTCCAGAGTGGGCATGGACGTGTTTTGCTGGACCTGGGAGAGGCCCTGGAATCAGCAAGCTGTAGGTAAAGATGTTTAGGTGTGATGGAGCAGGGTAAATGAAAAAAAATTAAACCTCCTAATATTTTCGTAAAATAATTAATAAACATGTTCGTTTAAGTAAATAACCAACAATGTATGTTATATATTAAGGGTTAAAGGTAACACGCCATTCCGTGTGCAAATTAATCAACTTATAATTGTTTACGTGTTTAACATAACATAACATTTGCGTACTAATTCAATAATAAACGCATGATCTGTGCTTTAAATAAAACGTGTGGTTGCAAAATAAAGCGATGGTAAGTAAGGGACAGCTTTATATGTTGCTTTTTGCTAGGTAATACCTAATTGGGGTACGTAGAAAGACGGGAGGGAAACGAAAGGGTTTATATTTCTTTGTTTTAACAATATTTTGTTTATCTTTGAAAATAGTGCACTTAGGCCTGTCGAGCAGCAATATAAAATGGCCGCGAGTTGCTAGAGTACGCATGAGCGGGAGACCATGTGATAGAGGCGAGAGGCTGTGGAAAAGGGATGATCACGCGCTGATGCTGAGAGGCTAAGATGGAAGTATGGTCAAGGCTGTTGTGACCCTTCTGAGCTGTTGTGTGCCAAGATGATCAGCAAGAAGCGTGAGAAGCCCGACTGAATCAATAGACGGAACTGTATTACACAAAATGTAACAGAAAAAGATACAAATTGGACTGATCGAAACGGATGAGCAATTGCATGAACTGTGGGAAACGATGCTTGCATGGACATTCCACACGGAACTGGTTAAGACCAGGAAGTTTGATTAAAATGTATATGGGCCTGGAGTTTTGACCAATGAGAAAGAATCGCGCCATGAAGAAGAAACATTTTATGCTGTAAGCTAGAATTAGGGTATAAGAAGACCTACTCTTGGTGGGAGGGGTTAGAATGCTGTTCGAATGCTGCGGGAGATGCTGCAGAAGTTAGATGCTGCGTGAGCTAGATGCTGTAGATGGGAGAAGTTGCGGTTGCTGATGCTGACGAGCTGATGCTGCTGCTGTTATTTTCCTTTTCCAGTTGAGTATAAAGATGCTAGCTTTAGGAGAGCTTTTTACTTGATAGATTTTATTAGAATTATTAGGTTTTCCCAGATAGATAGATAGATTGATCTATAGAGTCCTTATTATGATAAACTCATTTTTCCGTCTAATAAAAATGCCTTGCAATTTCAAACTATTCTTATATTGATGATAAATGTAATGATCTGAATAATAAGCTTAACCTCATTTCCTGCATTCAAAACTTTATATAAACTTTATTATTCTTTAAACAAATGACTCAGTGATTCCTTAGCTCAATGATTAAAAATGAAATGTTAAAAAGTTTATTGTGATTGAGCTGGTCTTAATCACCATCAACTGATTCCTACTAGTTGGTCCATCGACCAATGAGCGGAATACCTTAAAAGCAAATGAGGAATATTATGTCATTATAAAAGAGGTATCCCGTCTCCTTCCAGCGAATCGTTTTTCTCCTAGGTTCATGACGGAGGAAATCCAGGGAACAAATAAGTAAGTGAATGTATATGCAGTGTTATGGGCCCCACCGTCATATGGATATAGTGTGTGTGTTGGAGAAATAATTGCACCTGGATGACCAAAGCATAATAGGAGAATTATTTTTATTGTTAGCGCTGGATCAGATTTCTTGGTAGCAGAGTTATGGTTACTATAGATTAGTTTGGTGATTATTGATTATTGATTATTGATAAGTTCATGTCTAACACTTTTTGTTGAGTCGCGTTATGTTATATGTAAGTTTCACGCTTCTGGGAAGTAGGAAGTGGAACACGTGTGGCAAGAGAAGTCACATGGAATTGTAGACTGTCTGAGTTCATTTTTGGTAATAACACAGGTTGTGTTATAATAGGGACATTTTGTGTATAAAAGGTGTGTAAGTGAAATAGTGATCGGTTTTCTTGTGAAACTCTGGCCTTAATTCTCAGGAGCAGTAAAGTCTCCACATGTGTCTTATCCCCAGAGACACGGGTTTACTGATTGCTTGAAAGAAGGGTAAGGTAGAGGGAAGTGCTACTTTATCGGCGAAACTGAAAATTCTGTGGTAGGGTAGAGGTAAGCGCTGCCTACTGGAAAATACAGAATTCTTGTGTAAATGGTCAAAGCTATCTTTTCGGTTTAGCGAATCAGACAATGGAAATGTTTTAAATGTTGTAACTAACAAAGAATTGTTGAAAAAGAAATTGCAGATAAATTTTGTAAAGGAGGGGTCAAGAGCAGAAGTGACGTAGACAAGAGTCGCGCTGGGATTGGACAGTGCGCCGTAGACAGAAATCGCTCTAATTGGAGCTTTGGTGTGAGTCGCGCTAGGATTGGTCGAATAATCTAGTGACGTGGAAGTTTGTGATTGGAGTGTTGGTTTGAGTCGCGCTAGTATTGGTTGAGATAACGCATAGAGAACAGTGTTGAATTGCGGATTGTTTAAGGAGAAAAAGGTTGTGAATCATGTCGTATTATGAGTATGGAAAAGAGAAAACGTCATGGATGTCAAAAGTTAAGAACTTCTTTAAGAAGGACAAAAAGGTAGTGACTAGAGAGGGACAAATAATTCCTCCGCTGAAATCACCAGCTTCACATATGATGCTGAAATATGGATATCATACATGCATATGGTTAGAAAATTGGACAAAATACACCAAGAATGATGGAGCATTGGCTTTCCCTGAGAATGGTTCATTTAATGTAGCTGTATTACGGAACTTGAGAGAAAAAATGATAATGTTAGAACCTAGACCTAGACCGACCCAGTTTGAAGCTTTAACGGAATGGGAAGATGAGATGTATGAGCGAGAGAGATCCAGAGGATTAAAGAATCATGAGTTTTTGCCTGGAAGGTTGTGGGGAATAAATCATGAGGACAGAGTAAAGCGTTGGAGATATGCTAACATGACAGGAGGTTTGTTTCCAGCTTTTACAGTTGAGGAAGAAGCAAAGAGAAAGTGTACCGAGAAAAAGAAACATGTACTGGTAGAAAAGTATGTGTATGGTGGTAGTGAAACAGATGACGAATTGCTGGAAGATATTTTAAACAGAAACCCACCTCCATACCAACAGACTTCTGCGGTGGTGACACCTAATGCACCGCCAATGGAAACTGGGAGGAATAAAAATCCTGAACGAAGAAATGAGACAAATAGGTCACAAGAAACATTTAAAACTTCACAAAATGAAGAGATAGAAAGTGACAATGCAACTGAATTAGCTAAAACGACAAAAGAATTGACTGAGAAAATAAGAGAGCTGACAAAGAATATGGAAGCTGTAACTGTACCAGTAACGATAGGTCCAGTAATGCCAATTTTTGAGAATCAGAAAATTAATGAACATTCCTTAGTGATTCCCATGAATTCACATTTGCAAAGAAAAAGAGAAGGGATGGAACTGAATAATGAAGGGGCACACAATTTGGCTAGTACCTATAGACCAAGCCCACCTACAAATTTGACGATAAATGAGAATGAGATTAGGAGAATGCCTATGGTGACAGAGTCCGCATCAGGAACACCAGAAAAAAGCAGCGATTGGATAGAATTAAATAGTACGCCTGTAGGTCCAACTCCAGATGAGTTAAATGAATGGATGAAAGCGCTAAAAGCAAAAGAACCGGAAGAAAAACCCTTAGATGTAATTAGGTTGAAAATAGACATGGAAGAATTGATTTTGGGAACCATTGGTACAGAAAAATTAAAAAATTACCAGGATGATGAGATTATGTTTTTGTGCAAAAGTCTTACTTGGAGAGCTAGAAATTTACATGACAAATTGGAAGAGATAGCAAGTGAACTAGGAGTGGAATTTTTGAAAGTGAGAACGTTGCAGAAACCATACAGAGTAGACTTTTGTGAGAAAGACATAGAGAATTTGAACACATCAGGAAGACTGACCCAAATAAAAGAGTTGATCGTCTTATTGAGAAAATGGGGTGATGTGGATAGATGGAGAAATAGATGGTCAAAGAGGAATGAGAAAACAACAGATAAAGCATCTTTGGCTTTTGCAGTGACAGATAGGGAACCAGTTGTTAGGGAGTACCCGATGAGAGAAACTCCAGGAGGTAGTTATGTGCATGTTCCATGGACCAGACAGGATATACTGTCATTTACAAATGACTTCCCAAAATTGAGAGAAAAGCCAGTAGAATGGTACAGACAGGTGGAGAGATTTGTTAAGGTGTCAAAAGTGCTGTGGATAGATCTAGATGGATTGTTTGATATAGTAGTGCCAGCTGATTTGTGGACAGAATGTAAGATTACTATTGATTGGCCAACTGTAGAATATCCAAGAGCGCCAGGTCCAGAAGTGATGAGGAAGTATGACCAAGTAGTTACCTTTTGAAGAATAAAATTCCACCAAAAGAAACAGATTGGGTAAAAATAGACAGAACAACGCAGGAAACCAAAGAGTCAGTGCACGCCTACTATGAGAGATTGTTGTTGGTCTTCAAACAGTACAGTGGTTATGAGACACTGAATGAGAAGGATATGAGTCATTTTGTATATAGGTTTGTGTATGGATTAAAACCAGAGATAAGTGAAATGATTAAGCAGCACTTGATTGGTTGGCAGAATAGCACAGTGGACGAAGTTTTGAGATATGCTAAGTATTGTAGTGATGAAATTGAGAGTAAACAGCGTAAATTGAAAGAAAAGGCCATGTGGGCACAGGTGAAAGTTGCAGAGAAGCAAGAAGCTCAATTGAGTAATACTGGTAGTGAAACAGGACAGTTTAAATCCCGACCTAATATAGGTAAAGGAAAAGGACAAATGAGCATAGATGAGGCAAAGAAAAAGTGGCCATGCCACAACTGCGAGAAAGTTAGGACATTGGAGAAACGAGTGTAAATTTCCTCCAAAACCTAATGTGGAAAATCAATCATTAAATTCACAGGTGCAGAGTGAGGTAGTTATTCAACAAGGTCAGGTGCCACAACCACCACTTCCCAAGAGTGTTAACCAACAGAAATACAGTGCAGAAACAGGATTCTACGGAGGAGAACAGGTAACACAGTTGCCGCGTGCAGCTGCAATTTCTCAATATTGGTTACGACAGGATGAGGATGACACGGATGAAAGTTCCTGACGGTGCCTAGGAGAGGGGGAAGAGTGCGTGCTTGGCGCAACTCTAGAGGTAGATCAGTCTGGTCCATTTGTGGATGGAGAAGTGAATGGTGCAAATGTAACATTCCTTGTTGACACTGGAGCTACCCGTTCTACTGTTAGGTCAGTGGAAATTCCAAACCTTCCTCTCTCAGGTGAACATATCCAAGTAGTTGGAGTTTCGAATCAGCAAATTAAAACGCCTCTTACTAAATTAGTAAAGGTAAGAATTGGTCCATTTAGCGAAATGCACCGATTTGTGGTATGCGATTGTAGTCCCGTGAACCTTTTAGGACGCGATTTATTGTGCAAGATGAACTGCACTATCTATTGTACCCCAGACGGAATTGCATTTCAGACTCCAGATGAGGATGTGCTGTATAAAATGACAATGGTGAATTTAGAACCAGAAGTAAATGGTTTGTTTCCTGTATTTGATGCAGAGAAAATCCCAATTGAATTGAAAAAGACGGTGAAAGAAGAAGTGTGGGACTTTACAGGAGAAGATGTAGGATTAATGAAAGGAGTAGATCCAGTTAAAATAACAGTAAAAGAAGGAACGAGTTACCCAAATACGCCCCAGTATAAATTGACTCCAGAAATAATTGAAGGAATAACGCCAGTAATAAATAAAATGATTAAACAAGGGATTTTAAAAGAAATCATGAGCAGTCCATGTAATTCGCCAATAATGGGACTGAAAAAGCCAAACGGAACATATAGAATTGTATAGGATTTGAGAAAGGTAAACAAAATTGTTGTGCCTTGTTGCTCGATAGTACCGAACCCTGCTGTGATTCTATACCAGATTCCACGTGAAGCAGAATGGTACACAGTAATTGATTTGTGTCATGCATTTTTCTCTATTCCATTGCATCCAGATAGCCAGCCAATATTTGCGTTTAGGTTTGGAGAGCGTATTTTGGCATGGTGCCGAATTCCTCAAGGGTACACAGAAAGTCCCTCAATCTTTAATCAGATCCTAAAGAAATCATTGGAAGATTTAAGAATGCCAGAAAAGTCAGTAATGGTTCAGTATATTGATGACCTACTAGTGGCATCAAAAACGAAAGAAGCATGTGTCAATGATACAATTGCTTTGCTGAATCATTTAGCAAAAAGAGGACATAAAGTGTCCCCGTCAAAATTGCAGTTTTGTCAACAAGAAGTCCAGTATTTAGGGCATAAAATTGAGAAATAAGTGCGAAAGGTAACGACTGAAAGAATAAAAATGATTCAAGGAATAAGAGCTCCAATGACACAAAGAGAGGTAAGAATGTTTTTGGGAATGGTTGGATATTGTCGACAATGGATAAGCGGTTTTTCACTGATTGCTAAACCATTGCAGAAACTGACAAAGAAGGATGTTAAAGATCCTTTTGAAATGAATGATGAAGAAATGAAAGCATTCAGAGAGTTGAAAAAGAAATTGTGTGAGGCTCCAGCATTGGGAATGCCTGACTATGAGAAAGATTTTGAGCTGTATTGCAGTGAAAGAGATGGATGTGCATTTTCAGTTTTGGTACAGAGACATGGAACTATGAAAAGACCTATTGCATATTTTTCAGCTGTTTTAGACCCTGTAGCGAAAGCGTTGCCTGGATGTTTGAAAGCAGTTGCTGCTACTTGTGTGAGTCTGGAACAGAGTGAAGGCATAGTGATGGGGTATCCATTGAGAGTGTATGTTCCCCATTCTGTGGAAATTCTCTTGACAGGAACAAAAACCCAATACATGACACATAGTCGGCTGACTAGGTATGAAAAAGTAATTTTGAGTGCAGATAATGTGACCATTGACAGATGTATGAATGTGAATCCTTCAACATCATTGCCAGATGAAGAAAGTGTGATTGAAATGGATGAAGTAGATCACGATTGTCTGAATGTGCTCGAATACTGTACAAAACCGAGACCAGACATACGAGATGAGCCTTTGAAAGAATCAGATTATATTCTGTTTGTGGATGGCTCATGTTTGAGAACGAGTGATGGAGTTCTAAGTGCAGCATATGCAGTTTGCACAGTAGCAACTGTAATTGAAGCATCTTGTCTGAAAGGTGTACGGTCTGCCCAAGTCGCAGAATTAGTAGCTCTGATTCAAGCATGTAAGTTGGGAAGAAATGTACGGGTTACGATTGTGACAGATAGCCAGTACGGCTTTGGGGTTGTGCATGATTTTGGTCAGATTTGGTCACAAAGGGGTTTCTTGACGTCTGCAGGAACGCCCATTAGGAATGGAGATTTTGTGAAAAAGCTGCTTGAGGCGATACAGCTGCCTAAACAGATCGCTGTAGTGAAGTGCAATGCACATAAAAATGGGGAAGACTACATAACTGTTGGTAATAAATATGCTGACGAAATGGCACAGTATTGTGCAAAGAATGTGGTTTCTTTGAACAAATGTCGTGAAAGAGAGCATATTTCTTGTCCTTTGCTTTTTACTAACTCTATTGAAACATGGGATGAGGTGAGACAGTTACAAGAAGCTGCAGAGGATGAGGAAAAAGATACCTGGATAAAAGCAGGATGTAGAAAACATGAAGAGACTGATGTTTGGGTTTACAGGGATGAGAGACAAGTTATGCCTGATAGCATGATTTCTGACATGTCACGGATGTACCATGGACAAGCCCATATTGGGAGAGATTCAATGATCAGACTTTTTAGACAAACATGGTACAATCCAAAATTCAGAGCCATAGCTGAGAGTCTTTGTCAGAGATGTCTTATTTGTCAACAGTTAAATCCAGGAAGGAAGACAGTAGTGAGTCTAGGAACAATAGGACGAGAAGGGGGTCCTTTCACTAGAATGCAAATGGATTTTATTGAAATGCCACCTTGCAACAGACTAAGGTATGTCCTAGTGGTCGTCTGTTTGTTTTCCCGTTGGGTGGAGGCATACCCAACAAGAAGGAATGATAGTATTACGGTAGCAAAACTTATGCTGTGAGAATTCATTCCGAGGTATGGTTTTCCAGTCACGATTGAAACAGATAGAGGAACACATTTCCAAAATGAATTAGTTAAACTGATTTGTGAAGCACTTAGTATTAAACAAAAACTGCATTGTGCATACAGACCAGAGGCTTCTGGAATAGTAGAGCAAGTGAATGGAACAATCAAGAACAGGTTAGGAAAAATGTGTCAAGCTACAGGACTCAAATGGCCAGATGCTTTGCCATTAGTTCTGATGACAATCAGAAGTATTCCGGAAAGGAAAACTGGACTCAGTCCCCATGAAATAATCATGGGACGAGCAATGAGACAAGCACAAGTACCTGTCAACAAACTACTGACTATAACTGATGATCTAGTGCTGGATTATTGCAAAGGGTTGGCTGATGTGGTGCGTTCTGTGTTTCATCAGGTTGGACCGGATGCGACCACTCTTGAAAGAAAACCAGCTCACGACTTGAATCCAGGAGATTGGGTTCGCATAAAAGTCCACCGGAGAAGAAACTGTTTGGTTCCTCGCTGGGACGAACCACGACAAGTGATCCTGGTGACGACCACTGCAGTCAAGTGTGCAGGAGTGAAACACTGGGTACATGCCAGTCACACCATCAGAGTTCCAGAACCTAAAGATCGACATGTGAGTCGACATCTGGAAGTATTGGATAACAGTTCAGCAACAGAAAGAGAAGAAGAAACAAACAGGGTGCCAGAACCTGAAGATCGACCTGTAAGTCGACATCTGGAAGACCCAACTACAAGTGCAACGACAGAAGAAGTAGAAGAAATAGAAGAAATAGCTGAAGTTCCAGAACCTGAAGATCGACCTGTAAGTCGACATCTGGAAATATCAGACACCAGTTCAGAATCTGATACAGAACATTCAGATTGTGAAGAAATTCTAAAAAGAAATTGGAATTTTGAGAGCATAAGAGAAGAAACTGAGCCAGAAGAGAGTGACAGTGAGCAACCAAGTACGAGTTGTGGTAAAATTCCTTCGGAGATAATATTAATAGATGAAGAAGGGAGAGTTTCAAACAAAAAGCTAGAAAAATCGGAAAAACCCCGAGGAGCAGTAGGGACAGATAGTCAAACACAAGAACAGGGAAATTTAGAAGCAGATAGAGAGACTGACACAAATTCGGAAGAACCTCGAGGAGGGACAGAAATAGGTGAACGAAGGAAGATAAGAAAAGAACCACAAGTAGATGAAAATGAAATTATAAGTTTCAAAATAAGAGGAAATAGCGAAAGAATTGAAACAGAGTCTGAAGAAAGTGGAGAAGAAAGAAATCAAAAACTAGAGACAAGAAAAAGAAATTGGAAAACAGAAAGAGAAGAAAAAGGGAGTGAAGCAAAAAGGCCAAGAAAAGGAGACAATTGGCCCAACGAAGTAAGAAAGTTAAGATACAGAATCATAAGGTTGGATGGGAAAAGTGCTGAACAAGTGAATGAAATAACAAGTCAAAGAGAGCAAGAAAAACAAGGTGGAAAACATTTGCAGAAAACGAAAAGAATAAAGAAGGTAAATCAGAAGTATAGATCGCCTGAATGGTTGTATCGTGCTTTGACTAGTCACAAAGAAGAAAAGAACAAAGAAGAAAAGAACACTCACGAAAACCCAGAACAAAGAAACCTGATGGGAGAAAGTGAAGTGCAACAAACCTGAAGAAGTTTAGATAGTTTCTACCGGATTTGACAAAACACTGGATCTGACGAATTTACCGGATGTGACAAAGAAAGAATTCTGAGAAAGAATTAAAAGAAAGTACCAAGCAAAGACAAAACATTGGAGTACAGAGTGGCAAAACAAGTCATTTCTGAGGTGTAGTGACACAATTTTCTGGAAAACAAATAAATAAGGTTATAAAACAAAATGGAGAATACTAGAGATAGAAAATGTAAATGTGAGTTTTTAAGTAGATGGTGCAAGATGTGCTGTTTTTGTACAGGATTATTAATAACAGTATGGGTGGTTTTAGCAATCACTATTCCAATTAGTTTAGCTGTAGTAGAAATGTCTAATAACACTGAGAAAGAAAAAGGAGCTAACACTCAAGAGCCAGTTATTCTAAAAAGTAGTGCAGAATTACATAAAGATAAATCAATAACAGATTTTTCAAAAAATGTTTTTACTAAATTATTATATGAGTATGTAGAAACAATGGATGTAAGAGATTGCTATGTTTGTATGCAGTTGCCTGCATCTGTAGCAGAGGGTGTGACTTATCATCACCTCCAATTGACGTATGGAATAACATGTAGCGTTTTAGCAAGTTTATTTTATAAAACAGGTAGATTAGATTATTATTATACTGACATAAATAAGATTTTTGCAAAAGTTTCTGTAGTTCCCGAGCTTAACAAAATAAAAGAGGGAAAAATGTTTGGTGAATATTTTCTAGAGGATAAGATTTTAACATTAGATAATATAATTAGGTACAACCTTACCTGTGAGTTAAAGAAGGAAGAAAAAGTATTTTTAGAGATGGTTGAAGAGAGAAGAGTGAAATTTCAAAGAAAAGTGATAAAAGAGACAAAAATACCTCTTTGGGCGTTTGAGGAAGACAATCATGACATGAAAAAGACAAATGCAGCTATGACTCTGGATTGGCCCCAACAGGGAAGGTTGTGCATTAGAAGAAATAAGACAAGATATGATAATTATTTTGTGGGTTCCAGTATTTGCCATGACAATTACCAAATTTTAGGTGGATGGGGATTCAAAGGGAGAAAAGATCCAATATTTCCAGGGATTTATTATGTTTGCGGAAATAGGGCTTATTATAGGTTGGTATGGGTCATGTTACTTAGGCCTGGTCTTTCCAAAGATTTTTCATATGGATAGAAAAGAAAAAGGAACACACAAAATGATAAATACCTTTACATGTAGAAAAAGGAAAAGTTTTTCAGAAATAGTAGGTGATATTTTTGGAGCATTGATACCAGCAGTGGGAATATCTTTGAATGCATTTAGAATTCGGAAATTATCCACAGTGGTAGATCGTTTATCTACAGATACTGCTGGAGGGTTCTTGATGGTAAATACCGAGATGGTTGCCATGAGAGCTATGGTGATGCAAAATCGACTTGCCCTTGACATTCTTTTGGCAAAAGAGGGCGGAGTCTGTGGAATGCTGAAAGTCCAACATTGTTGCACTTACATTCCAGATAAGAGCGAAAATATACAGAAGTATATAACAAATATTACAAGTTTGCACAAAGAACTTGTTCCACTGGAGGTTGAAAGTGCTTGGGGAAAACTTGGTAAAGGGTTTTCTTCTGTAATAAATTGGTTAACAAGAATGAGTGGATTAATAATAGGGAAAGTTATAATAATAGCAACCGTGATAATAATAATAATATTAGTACTGAGGCTTGCAATAACATGTATAAAGAGAAAAAGAAGGCAGAATAAGATAGAAAAAGAAAACATGATAAACAAGGAAAGAGAGAGAGAAATGGGTGAAATAGAGTTAGAAGAAATAAAAGAGAACATGTACAAGAAAACGAAGAAACAAGTTGAAAGAGATACAGTTGTATAAACTAACAAAAGCAAACGGATAAAAGATATATGCTGTCTGAGAAAATTGTATAACTTGGGTTTTGTGGTGATATTAAAAATCACCAAAGGGGGAGTTGATGGAGCAGGGTAAATGAAAAAAATTAAACCTCCTAATATTTTCGTAAAATAATTAATAAACATGTTCGTTTAAGTAAATAACCAACAATGTATGTTATATATTAAGGGTTAAAGGTAACACGCCATTCCGTGTGCAAATTAATCAACTTATAATTGTTTACGTGTTTAACATAACATAACATTTGCGTACTAATTCAATAATAAACGCATGATCTGTGCTTTAAATAAAACGTGTGGTAGCAAAATAAAGCGATGGTAAGTAAGGGACAGCTTTATATGTTGCTTTTTGCTAGGTAATACCTAATTGGGGTACGTAGAAAGACGGGAGGGAAACGAAAGGGTTTATATTTCTTTGTTTTAACAATATTTTGTTTATCTTTGAAAATAGTGCGCTTAGGCCTGTCGAGCAGCAATATAAAATGGCCGCGAGTTGCTAGAGTACGCATGAGCGGGAGACCATGTGATAGAGGCGAGAGGCTGTGGAAAAGGGATGATCACGCGCTGATGCTGAGAGGCTAAGATGGAAGTATGGTCAAGGCTGTTGTGACCCTTCTGAGCTGTTGTGTGCCAAGATGATCAGCAAGAAGCGTGAGAAGCCCGACTGAATCAATAGACGGAACTGTATTACACAAAATGTAACAGAAAAAGATACAAATTGGACTGATCGAAACGGATGAGCAATTGCATGAACTGTGGGAAACGATGCTTGCATGGACATTCCACACGGAACTGGTTAAGACCAGGAAGTTTGATTAAAATGTATATGGGCCTGGAGTTTTGACCAATGAGAAAGAATCGCGCCATGAAGAAGAAACATTTTATGCTGTAAGCTAGAATTAGGGTATAAGAAGACCTACTCTTGGTGGGAGGGGTTAGAATGCTGTTCGAATGCTGCGGGAGATGCTGCAGAAGTTAGATGCTGCGTGAGTTAGATGCTGCAGATGGGAGAAGTTGCGGTTGCTGATGCTGACGAGCTGATGCTGCTGCTGTTATTTCCTTTTCCAGTTGAGTATAAAGATGCTAGCTTTAGGAGAACTTTTTACTTGATAGATTTTATTAGAATTATTAGGTTTTCCCAGATAGATAGATAGATTGATCTATAGAGTCCTTATTATGATAACCTCATTTTTCCGTCTAATAAAAATGCCTTGCAATTTCAAACTATTCTTATATTGATGATAAATGTAATGATCTGAATAATAAGCTTAACCTCATTTCCTGCATTCAAAACTTTATATAAACTTTATTATTCTTTAAACAAATGACTCAGTGATTCTTTAGCTCAATGATTAAAAATGAAATGTTAAAATGTTTATTGTGATTGAGCTGGTCTTAATCACCATCAACTGATTCCTACTAGTTGGTCCATCGACCAATGAGCGGAATACCTTAAAAGCAAATGAGAAATATTATGTCATTATAAAAGAGGTATCCCGTCTCCTTCCAGCGAATCGGTTTTTCTCCTAGGTTCATGACGGAGGAAATCCAGGGAACAAATGAGTAAGTGAATGTATATGCGGTGTTATGGGCCCCACCGTCATATGGATATAGTGTGTGTGTTGGAGAAATAATTGCACCTGGATGACCAAAGCATAATAGGAGAATTATTTTTATTGTTAGCGCTGGATCAGGTGCAAACTGGAGTAGTGCATAGAAAGGTGTGCAGTGCTCAATAAAGGGTGTTAGGCAACCCAGCATTTCGTTATTTTGCCAGGATCAGTGGTCTGGGTATATGGCCTTTCGTGCATCTTGAGGGTGGCACAAGGGGCGGAATGCAGGAAACGGGGGCATGGGTTGTTTCCACCACTGAGTTAATTCGGTTGGGGGGCCTAGGCTTGCGATGGAACAGCTTGCTGAAGATAGCTGCGGCACAGACTGGGGGGGGGGTGTCTCCCCTCCTAACAGTGGGACATACACTTAGGAGTTTACTTTTTTGGGTAGGAAGGCACTGCTGTAAGAAATGAAGTCCTCCATGCTTGCCTAGTCCTAGGGGAGTACTTTGAAGAAGATGGGGTTTAACCTGCTAACAGTGGCCTTGGACTTGTTTGCTGGACCGGTGAGAGGCCCGGGTATCAGCGGGATGGAGGTAAAGATGCCTACCCTTGTCCAGAGTGGGTATGGACGTGTTTGCTGGACCTGGGAGAAGCCCTCGAACCAGCAGAAGGCAGGTAAAGATGCTTAAGTACAAAGCAGAGTGTATAGGAAGGTGTGCAGTACTCAATATAGAGTGCGTAAGATAAGCAACTAATTGGGGGGCATGTGAGTTATTAGGGGTGAGGCATAACCCCTTGCTTAATGGGGCAAGGAGCCCAGTCAGGGGAGGCCAGGAATCCTCGCGCAGGAGAGTTAACGGCCTCACGGCCACAGACATTATCTGGCTAGGATACCCAGGCATGCGCTGGACCTGCTTCAGCAGAAACTGGGGGGGGATTCCTCCTCCTAATGTGATGGTCATACACCTGAGAGGGAATGACCTGGCAGCGCTGGGGAGAAGTTTACTGCTTCAAGAAATGATGGTCACCATGTGTAAATTGAGCAACCAGCTGGGGACCTGTGAAATATGGTGGGCTGAGATAACGCCCCGGCGGGTATGGCAGGGCGCACAATCTATGGAAGCCATGGAGGTCTCTCGCAGGAAGGTTAAGTGTCATGAGGAAATTCACTGAGCAAAGGGGTTTTGGCTTCATCCGTCATGGGTTACTGCACACTAAGGCCACAGGGTGTTTGGATGAAGATGGGGTACACCTGTCCAGAGTGGGTATGGACCTGTTCTTACTTGATCTGGGGTAGGCCTTGGAGACAGCAGGGTGTAAGTAATGGAGGCTATCTTGGTGGGGGGCTCTGGGGTGACGGTGGCCACACCCAGAGCTGTGGCGGAGTTACAGGGTGATCCAGAGGCTGTAAGGTACATGCGGGTACCATCTGCAGAAGCACAACAAGGGTGCAAAGGCCAAATATCCCCAGGGAGGTCCTCGCGTTGGACCCTGGAGGAGCGACGGCGCCCCGTTAGTCCTACGGGCGGTTGTGGACCTGAGCAACCGGGGGTTGACTGGCAGGCTCCGCCCCCTTATGGGGCGTGAGCAGGGGCGTGGGCTGTTGGTCCACCGGTGGGAGGGGTCTTCCCTCCCCCAAAATATGGCAAACACCGTTGGGTAGGGCCACGGTATAATTTGGCTCATCAGGTGGCAGGCGGCGAGGGGCTGCCTGCCTTGGGATCGCCCGTAAGATAACCCACCATGTTGGCATATTTGTAATGCTAATAAACCTGCAGCAGTTTTCTCCACAAAGAAGGTGTCTTGTCTGGTTATTTCTCTAGGAGATTGCTGTATGGGGGGATGGTGAGTGTTGCCGATATTGGCACTATGCAGGCTGCCCGGGGTCCACGAAGGAGACCCGGTAAGAGGGCAGCTGCCTTAGTGCCACAAGATGGCACAGGAGGGAGCCTCCCAGTGGTTGGGACCCTCAGGGGTCCGGTGTCCCACGTCACTTCCGGGCAGAGGGGGCGGGGTGTGAGGTACATATACCTCTCACCGCCCACTGGGCGCCCTCTTTGCCCACTACCCTGATGCCGTTTCCCTCCCTACCGCATACCCGGCGTTCAGGCACGGTGTGGGGGGGGGTTTTGTCTAATGTATTCTTTTGTGTTGCAGGCGGAGTTACAGGGCGATCCAGAGGCTATAAGGTACATGCGGGTACCATCTGCAGAAGCACAAGGGTGCAAAGGCCAAATATCCCCAGGGAGGTCCACGCGTTGGACCCTGGAGGAGCGACGACGCCCCGTTAGTCCTATGGGCGGTTGTGGACCTGAGCAACCGGGGGTTGCCTGGCAGGCTCCGCCCCTTATGGGGCGTGAGCAGGGGCGTGGGCTGTTGGTCCACCGGTGGGAGGAGTCTTCCCTCCCCAAAATATGGCAAACACCGTTGGGTAGGGCCACGGTGTAATTTGGCTCATCAGGTGGCAGGCGGCGAGGGGCTGCCTGCCTTGGGATCGCCCATAAGATAACCCACCATGTTGGCATATTTGTAATGCTAATAAACTTGCAGCAGTTTTCTCCACAAAGAAGGTGTCTTGTCTGGTTATTTCTCTAGGAGATTGCTGTATGGGGGGATGGCGAGTGTTGCCGATATTGGCACTATGTTGCCCTGCACTCTGCAGGTTGGACACGACCCCTGCTAAATAATGTCACAGACAGAACACTGCCACATCTCCCACACAGTGTTACAAACACACACAACCTTACAAAACAGCTATAAACAACAAACATTCATGCTCAACACAAGATTTTCAATAAAGTGGAGCCACGCTTATTGCTGTTCTCAACAGTTATCGCTATTCCTCCCAGCACTGGCTGCCTTTTGTTAAAGTTACAAATGTAAAAAAATAAATAAACTGGGTCTTGTATGTGACCCTTGGAAACTACGATTATGGGGCTGGAGAATGAAGCCTTGTGAAGGGTGTTAAGTTGACAGCACTTCAAATCTATGATTATTTTCCATTTTCTCCTTCATAGTAGTCAGTGGGATGTCCGATCTCTTAAAGTCGGGGAAGGGTTTTTTGTTGCACGTTTTTAATCAAGAGTTCTATTAGAAAAAAACAAATGTAGTGGCAAAGGAGAACCTTTTATCTTTTGACAGCAGAAGCATCTGAAGAAGTATTGTCTTACAACTGTGGGGAAAAACACAGCTTTTTTTAATGAAACATTTCCATTTGGATATTCCCACGACAGGACACGACATGACAGACACACATTTACTTGGAGGAGAGGATGTCTTACGTTAACAGCCACTCAGACCATTGCTCGGGTGGCCGTGGTCTGCTCAGAGGCGACAGATCCCACCAACTCAGCGTCTGTTGTTGTTTGATACAGGGTTCTCTGCACAGTGAAATAATACTTCAGATGGGAGCACACTACATTCTTATGCTGGGTGTAGGAAAGTAGGATCTGCTTCTATGGTTACCCCCACTTTTTGCATGATGCTAAGCTGTTTTTGACTAGTCTGACTGGGATCCTGCTAAACAGGACCCCAGTCTATCTGCTTTCTCCCTAAACTGTTGTGTTCAGTACTTAGGTACATCCCAGATTGGATACTGGGGTACCCTTATAAGTCCCTAGTATATGGTACTAAGGTACCCAGGGTATAGGTACCCCAGAGGTCACCCATGGCCTGAAGCATGCATTATGCCACCCATGGGAGATCATTTCCAGGCCTGCCATTGCAGCCTGTGTAAGCTGGTGCATGCACCACTTACTAAAGATATAGGTTTCCAATATCTAGGGTCACTGCACTTAAAACCTATAAGTCACCCCTATAGCAGGCCTTTGCAATCCTGAAGACAGGGTTCTTATTTCTAAATGAGAGGGTGCCCCTGCATGAGCAGGACACCACTGCAGCCTACGGAGTCCATTCTCCTGGGTTGTCAGTGAAGCCGCCATATACTATATAGAGATGCACCACGTAATTACACGATGACCATCTCGGAAACGGCTGCTATAAATGCTATAATGTTTGGTATCAAACATGTTGGAATCATACCCCCCACACCGTAAACGGTGTGGGGGGTATGATTCCAAGCACCGGAAGAGCCCTCCGTTAGGCTCTCAGTGTTCCTGGTACCAGCCTTCTTGACTCGGACAGCACAAAATGGTTGCTGCCGCCCAGAGACACGATTCTGCCCTCCTACTGCTGAGACAAGCTCGAGCAGGGGAAGGCAGAACAATAGGCATCCTGTCACAGGGAGGTGTGACCACCTCCCAGACAGGATTTAGTGTATTGGGATGGGGTGGGTGCACTTGCCAGCGCCACTCAGTCTGCATGAGGGGCACATTTGGTGTCCCCATGCATAGTCTAGTTCAAACCAGTCCTGGGAGCTGTTGGCTCCCGCTCTGGCGTGAAACTGGACAAAGGACATGGGATTAACCTCCCCCTGTCCAGACCCTCCCCTGGGAGGGTCCGCTGAATCTTCCCAACCCTTAACTCTAGGGTACTTAAGGGCGTACCTGGGTGTAGGTCCCTAGATTCATTGTGGGATAAGATTCAGATCAGACACCACTGCACTTCTACCGTCTAGGCACTCTGGACTTCGTTTGGGCCTGACTTTGTCTCCCTTTCAGTCTGCTGCATCGTCTGTGCCTGTGCATCATACAGGAAGCTTCCAAGCCTGTTAAACATCAAAGACACTTGAAGAAATCTCCCTTGGAGTGAAAGAGTCACTCCCCTGCATTTGCAGGCACCGCAACTAAGTTGACCGGTCTGCAGATCCTGAGCTCCTCCGGACTCCATGTGCTCTGCAACACAGGTCGAGGTTTTCCACAGCTCCCGAGGCCTGGCCTTCCCTCTCACCAAGTTTGAGGCCAGTATACCTCATCGGGGTTGCTATAACCGAACCCCTGTGCACCGCGTCCAACTAGCAGTTGCAAAGGCATGTTGGCTTCTTTCCAAGAAGATCTTCGGGCTCCAAGTAGCCCCAGCTTCGAGCACCTCCGGTGACCAGAATCTTCAGCCACACCGCATCGTGTGCATCATGGCCTGCATCTTTTGGTGAACTGCTTGAGGTCCTCTCGCGACTCCAGTGCCTCCCGCCTGTGGGTCCACTTGAGGGTCACACTCATTTCTTTTGGGCCCCCCTGATTGCTCGGGCCTGCCCTGACTCCCCTGCCTTAGGTGTGTCCCCTAAACCTTGCTGGTCCCGACGTTGCTCCTTCTTTGATTCCTGCATTGCTTTCCTTTGCCAAGGCTTGTTGGTGCTCCCGCTGGACACTGACCCCTCAGCACTCGACATCCTTCGTGGGACAGCTCGTGCACGGCTCCTGGTCCTCCTCAGCATCGCCTGGTCCTCACAGCTGCAGAGTCAAGGTCATCGTCATCCATCCTGCAACACCAGACATCAGAGGGCATTCGTCTTGAGTGACATAGACTCTGTCCCTTCTGCTTACAGGTACTTCTCATCTTGAATCCACCTTCGGATTCCACCGGACACTTTTTCCTCTTCCAGCAGCAACACTTTCCTGAAGGCCTCCATTGGGTTCGACAGCAGTTTCCGACACCACTTCACACGTATGCACCCAGCTTCCATGGTGTAGGTAACGTGGGTACTATGGTATCCACGAGTGGGGTGGCTCTCCAGCCTTCTGTCTTCCACTGGGTTTCTTCAGGGTCCGCTGGGAAGGGTGCTTAATCTTAAAAAATCCAACTGCGTCTCACAAGTAGAGTTGTACAGAGCACCGTCGTGTTCCCACACTGCACACGCTCTCCGTGGGGTCCCTATCTACTTACCTTGGGTGGTTCCTTGGGGTCCCAGCACTTCTATGTCCTCTCGACACTGTCGTGACCCGAGTCGTGGTTCTTATACCACTTTCTTAGTATATGGTTTGGTCCATCCCTGGGGCCACTGTGTATTTTGTGGTTTTTACTGTGTTTCTTTGCTAAAGTATTGCGTGCATCGTGCATATCTCCGGTTAGGAGATATTTCTATGTGTTAGAGAGTATTATATAATAAATAAATATTTTTATAAATACTTTGTGTGGTTCTTTTTCACTTAATCTATACTATAAGATTGCAATCTGGTGAAACAAGCTGCTTTACACTCCTTCTGGACTAAGCCTGAAGGCTGCTCTCCACAGCTACCACTTAGAGAGCTTTCTAAGGTTGTCTATGACCACTAAAATCACCATAAGGGTTGTATGGACTGGTGCAAGGCATCCACTTACATAAGTGTACACGTGCGGGGAAGCCCTGCTGCAGTTTTTTGGGCCCACTGCTGTTTGCCCCCTGCTGGGGTCAGGCCCAGGAGATTCGAGGAGTCCGGGACCGGGGAGTGAAGGACTACACTCCCCAGTGTCCCCAGCGCCAACCGGCGCTCAGCCGGCAACGTTTCCTTCGTGCCAGGAAGTGCCTATTAAATCCCGCAGGGGCTCCCGCAGCGCGGGCCGCGGCCGGGTGAAGCCCGGGCCCAGGGGCGGGCCCATCTGCGCCCGTCCACGGCCGGACGAGGCTGGGTTGGGCCACCTTCCTTGGCTGTGGACCTTGGTGATCCTAGTGAGAACTGTGAGTTGCCTTTGCCATTGTTTTTCTGTTATTATCTTGTCCTTGCCTTTGGGGAAAACTGGAACTGGCATTTCCCTACCTAATCTGTGAGGGGTTAAAGGTAGACTCTGCGTGCTTGCCTTACTTGGCCCAGTTACTAAGTGGGTAGGGCTGGACCCAACTCTGCTCACAATAGACTGTTTTACCTCACGCCTCCTATAAGCCACTCGTATTCTTCAGTGCCTGCGAGACCGGATGATACCCCCCTTTCCTGGCTTGCTTTGGTCTGCTTTGACGGAACTACGTTCTAATTGGATTAGATCACATCTGAACACTGACCAGTTTGTTCGCTGTGCATAGTAGCGAGCCTATTGGACCTAAGGCTTATTCGTCTTGCATATTGTAACTGTCATCTCCATTTCGGGATTATCTGTATCTGGATGCTTGTCTTTATTTACTCCATTGCTGTGTTATTTGTTTTTGATTACTTGTTATCTATCTGTCACCTACTGTTATTATGGGCAAAAGGAAATCCTGCGAGGGCGACATAGGTGAGGGAAGAAGGAAAAAGTTGAAAAGGGGTAAGAGGAAAAGTCTGCCTTGAGCACAAGGGGTAGTGGAGGGGGTGATGGACAGAATAAACAATATCTTGACGGAATGTGAGGACTAATTAGACCCTATTCAATATGGTCCCACAACCGATAGTAACACCAAGCAGAGTGGAGAAAGTGGGCTTACAAATAGGAGAATTCCGGATATGTTTAAAAAGACACCTAAAAGTATTGATATCCGGGACTCCCCTAGCCCACTTGCTGCGAGTCCAATTGTAGATATATCACCTACCTACCCTGCATTGAGTGTTATGGCTGTCTTCCCATGTTCCAATAGATTTGATATCCTGAAAGATCAATCAGAGACAGAGACCGCTCCTCAAATTGCTTCCCCCCAAGATGGCAGGGAGGCCGCAATGAGTATTTTGACCACTACCACCGAAGATATGCAAAAATCAGGTGAAGCAAATGGCCCAATAGAGCTATCACTAGGCCCATTACAAGGCTCTGTTACCACGCAGTTAACTGCTATTATGAATGAGATCCAGTGTATTAAGGCCTCCGTCTGTAACCTAGTGGATTCCCTAAGCAAGGCCCATTCAGTTATTGCGCAGGTTAAAACCATGCTAAGAGAACAACCCCGAAACAGCCTAAGCATAATGGGGGATATGAGTAGTAAGAGTCAGCCAGCCATCCATCGATACGTTAAAGCCCCAACTGGTATCAACAACGATGAAAAAAAACCCTAGCAAGCTTCACAAATACGGGACATATCCATCTAGATAGGGGACCCAAAGTAAAACTCACAAATCAAAACCCTAAATCCCAAAATCCAATATCCTTGCCTATGTTAAACCGCGACCACCTAGGACCAATAAGATCTTGTTTGCCTAATAAGACCCTTACTAAAACTGTACAGAAAAACATAGTATACATGACTAATGTCCCTAAACATTCTGGCAATACCTACAGGGAAGATGTGGATTCTCTCCGTAACAAATGCATACAGTGGATAAGGCAAGTCAGGTGTTGTCGCTCAGTAATCAGAGAAGACATCCTTATGGCTGAACGACATTCTTCACCTGATCTACCACTAGACTATATCGCATTGACACTCCCCCACCGTTACTTGGTAGAAAACCTTGTTGATTTTGATATTCGTACACACAATCTTACTTGTTCTGGTATTCGTATTAAGCTCAATCCCCCAGAACCAGTTACACACATGGGTTCGTCTCCATTGAGGGAGATAGATTGAAGGTATCTTCCTCTCGCTGATGTTCCACTTACATATGTTAGTTCACCATCTGTCAGCGAGACTACTGCCATCTCTCCCACATCAGCCCAACCAAACCCAGCCTTGTACAAATTAATCCTTAAAGATTCTGCTCTCGAGGAAAAAAAGGGGGATGCAATATTACAAACCCTGGTGCATAATAAGAAAATTGAGATATCACACACCTCTGCCAGCATAAGACTACTATCGTGGAATATAGCTGGTTTAAAGTCTAATGGTGCATCCCCGGAGAGGCATACATTTATAGATCAATATGATATATGTCTCTTTCAAGAGACATGGTTAGTGGAGCCCCTTTTCCAGCCAGGGTACCTAAACTACCAAAGCAAGGCGAGGTGTGGAGATAAAGGAAGGCCCTCGGGGGGACTAACAATCTGGGTTAGGCAGACACTAAATTTAAAGATAACTGAGCTGCCAACTATGTGTAATGATATCTTAGCTATCAGATTGGCAGCGGGTTCCCATGGGACTATTGAGATATATAATATCTATGCCAGAGGGTGTAGTGGGGGGAAAGAGATCAGAAACCATAACTATTCTTGGTGAGCTTCTGGATCATTTCTCTAAAGACTCCCAGGTGATAGTGGCGGGGGACTTTAATTCAACCTTTGAGCCACTTGGTACTGAGGATCATGAGCTGACAAAGGAGGAGGACGCACAATGGGGAACCCCAAGCCTTGCGCTGACACCAGTAAAAAGGTGGACAGATGTGGCAATTCAAATTAAATCCAATTGCTTGGGAAGAGGTCTAAGGGCGGCAAATGGAAGAACCCTTTCCGACAGGCATGGGGTCAACACCTTTAATAATGGTCGACATATGAGTCGCATTGACTACATGTTAATTAGCCTAAAGATCTGGCATACACTCTCAGACATGGAGGTGTGTGATCGCCTGGAGAGTGACCACAACCCACTGTGCTCAACTTTTAAATCACTGACCCCACAGGTAGACAGCTCTCTTGAAATACAGCTCATCACCCGCGACCTGATGCCCACCAACGATATGAGGCAACTCAAGTGGGAAATGATCTTGGAGAAACCGCATATTTTGAATGCCATTACTATGGAAACTAAGGGTGCAATTTCTGACCTAGAGTCATTGCTATCTTTCTCTGCTCCCCTTGTGGAAGTAACCACATCTCACAATAAATTCTTTTCAAAACTGCAACCACTGTTTATTAAAGAGGGTAGGGCTAAAAATACATCTCAATTAAACTCATGTCACTGGTTTAACAATGAGTGTAAAGAGGCCAGGAGTAAACTTGTGGATGCAATCTCCTCTAAAGAGCCTTGTAGTGTCCGGATAGCAAGGGCAAAGTATAGGAAGGTCCAAGCTAAAGCAAAAAAGGAATTGGATGAGAATAGGTGGCAGGATCTAAGAATGGCATGTGCTAACAAGTTTTGGTCACTGGTGACATGGGGCAGGGACGGTCCTCAACCACAGCCATAAAATCATGTAGCACAAGACAAATGGGTGAGCCATTTTGAATCTCAATATGCTGTTGATCCTGCAGAGGAAAGCGCTCCAGCGCAGCCCACACTTATTATACTAGCAATCCCTTTATTGCTGCTGATGTTAATGTAGTTTTTCTGGCAATACTGAAGGGCAAAGCGCCAGGGCTAGATGGCTTTCCGGCCGACAACTTCCTCCATGATAAGACAAAATGGAATAGATATAGACTGCTACTTGCAAATGCCATTGCTTGCGGAGCGCCTATACCTGATTCCTGGAAGGGGGCGGAGATCATTCCAGTGTACTAAAAAGGCGACAAAACCCTTCCAGGGAACTATAGGCCCATAAGTTTAATTGTCTCCATACAGAAAGTAATTGCACTGTTGGTGTTAGGCAAAGTACAAGAATGGATTAAGGATCAGGACATTCTCACTCCCCTACAAGCAGGCTTTCGAGAGCATGTCAGCACGATAGACCAGGTATTTAGGTTTAGACTAATATACTGGCGGACTGTGGTCTTAGGCAAGGGCAGCATGTATGCTGCCTTTGTCGACCTCAAGTCAGCTTTTGATCTGGTCTCTCAGAGCAAACTTTGGGCTCTGCTCCAGGAGCTAGGGATGCCGTCTGATCTGCTATCCCTCATAGCTCGACTCCACGAGGACAACTTTGCCCAAATACGCTGGGGAATGCAGGGAAATGTTACCACTCCCTTCCGTGTCGCGAAGGGTGTGCGACAAGGTTGTGTGCTGGCCCCTACATTATTCTCGCTCTTTATTAATGGCGTTGCCAAATATCTAACATCCATCCCTACTGATGCCCCGATCCTTGCAGGCATCAAAATACCCATTTTGATGTTCGCCGATGATATGTTAATAATTTCTAAGACCCCGAGTGGTTTGCAGAAAGCATTACACCTCTTTGAAAAGTTTTGCACCATTCGGGGTTTGGAAATTAACGTAACCAAAACCAAGTTCATGGCATTTAATCCTCACAGAGCCTTTAAAGGAGGTATACTTTTAGATAACCGACCACTGGAACAAGTCAGTGCTTTTACATATTTGGGTGTGCTGTTGCAGAAAGACATGCGATGGAGCTGCCAGATAGACGCTGCCACACTAAAGCATCGACAGCTGTCAGGTATTTTACAAAAAGAGTTTAATGCTTCTCTGACTAAGCCAACTAGCCCTGTTTTACAAATATACGAAATGAAGGTTGTGAGCTCGGTGTTATACGGGGCAGAACTCTGGGGTCTTGAGAATATGCCCCAGCTCACTGTAGCTGAAAACCGTTTTCTTCGTAATATTATTGCTCTTCCACAAAGCACCCCGACACTGCCTTTGTTGCTTGACCTTGGCCATAAAGCTCTGGTTGATCTTGCCAGGTTGCGTCCTATTCTGTATTGGCGCAGAATCTGGAGCACACCAGAACTGCTACCATACGCTGAAGGCCTTAGGGATATAATCAAAGCAGACTCTTTTCATAAGATGTGAAATAAGAGCATTGTTGACAAACATGGGCATGAAACATTTAAGGGATAACCCTACGAACAACCCAATCCCATCAAAAGAGATTGTAAAAGAAAGATACTGGAATGTGGTCTATCACAAAAGTTATAACAAATGTGATAGCTCATCCCTAACAGGGTTTTTCCTGACAGTGAAACCCCGGCCTAATTTGGAGAAGTACTGGGACATCATATCCAAACCTTATGACCGGAAGCTGTACTTCCAATTTAGAGTGGGGACTCTGCCCTTGCGAACTTTTACGGCTAAATGGGCAAGTGAGCGTGATAGTAAATGCCCTTTTTGCGAGTTGTGTGAAGAGTCCTATGCCCATGTTCTTTTTGTGTGCCCAGCTTATACAGCCCAGCGTAAAGCATGGTTGGCTCCATTCTGCAGACTGCTGTGCACCAGAACATGTAGCATCGCAATGAGGATATTGCGCAACGATACTCTTCCTTGTATTGTAATAGCTGTAGCCAAGTATCTGAGCTGGATGTGGGCTATAAGATCAAGATCTCTTTCCACCAATTGATCTATTGATGTCTGGCATCCACGTCTGAAGTTTACCTTTTTTTAAACCAAAGTGTATGTCTAACTATCTACAGTATTTTTAACCAGGGCAATTCAATATTTTATTCAATGTATTAGTCTAGCTGTTTAATTAGATTTTAATTGAGTGTATGTTTGATGTATATTTATTAATCATTTTATAGTACTTTTAAAATTACTGTACTGAAATTATGTGACCAAAAATGAGTTTTTTATTAGATGTAATTCGCTTTTATGACACTCATCTGTCGAATAAAGCTTTTTGGATTGGATAAGTGTACATCATATACCAGGCCAGTTTCTCACATTGGTGGGATTCAAGCCTGTATTGTTTTACCAGATAAATAGTTGTGTTGATTAATTGAAAAACCATCACTAATACTAGGCACATATAATACAAGTTTAGAATAAGTAAGTTGTACTGAACTTAGGGTTGGGTAGTTAAGGGTATAGCACACCCTTTCTCCAACCTCAGAGAGTTTAGTTCCCACTAGATTAGGTAGGTGCAACACCACACCACACTTAGTATGTCTACTAAAGGAGATGCCAGTGGCTCTCTGACTACTAGATACAGTGAACTTTCGTTCCAAGAACTGAAAGCACTGTGTGCCTCTCGAAAGTTGAAGACAGGGAAATGCCCTAATACTCAACGCCTTCTAGAGGTGTTACTGTTAGATGACCTCAGGAAAACCAGTGGGTCAGATGAACAGGAAAGAGTGGGTGGGGCAGGGCATGAGGATAGGACAGGAGGGGAGCCCCTCTTTGACCTAGAATCTAACCCTGACCAGGTGGAGCCTGATGACTCCCACCTGGATAATTCAGACCTCTCAGAGGAGAACACAGGTGGCTTAGTGGATGCCCCCTTTGATCCTCCTGGGAAGGTGCAGAGTAGACCAAGGAGGTCTAGATCCTCCTCTGCAGAATCCAATGCCTCAGGACATTCAGCAGGGACCTTCATTCTAGTAAGAGGGGGTCGTCTTTGGATAAGGAGTACCAACTTCTTGAGCTTGAGAAAGCTAGGCTTAGGCTCAGGCAAGAGCAGTTGGCCCTAGACAGAGAGTCCCTGGAAGTTCAGAGAGCAAGGAAGAAACTGTGACTAGAGTCCCATGGTGGCAGCAACAGTGTCCCTAGATTTAAGGAACATTCCTTTGAACATAGGAACCTGAGCGAGATTGTCCCTCCCTTCCATGTAGGGGCGCGGTGTCAGCAGTAACCAACAGTCCCGGCGCGGCGGAGCGCGGTGTCAGCAGTAACCAACGGTCCCGGCGCGGCGGAGCACAGTGTCAGCAGTAACCAACAGTCCCGGTGCTGCGGAGCGCGGTGTCAGCAGTAACCAACAGTCCCGGCGCTGCCGAGCGCGGTGTCAGCAGTAACCAACAGTCCCGGCGCTGCAGAGCGCGGTGTCAGCAGTAACCAACAGTCCCGGCGCGGCGGAGCGCGGTGTCAGCAGTAACCAACAGTCCCGGCACGATGGAGCACAGTGTCAGCAGTAACCAACAGTCCCGGCGCTGTGGAGCGCGGTGTCAGCAGTAACCAACAGTCCCGGCGCTGCGGAGCGCGGTGTCAGCAGTAACCAACAGTCCCGGCGCGGCAGAGTGCAGTGTCAGCAATAACCAACAGTCCCGGCACGGCGGAGCGTGGTGTCAGCAGTAACCAACGGTCCCGTCGCGGCGGAGCGCGGTGTCAGCAGTAACCAACGGTCCCGGCGTGGCGGAGCGCGGTATGAGCAGTGACCAACGGTCCCGGCGCGGCTGAGCGCGGTGTCAGCAGTAACCAACGGTCCCGGCATGGCGGAGTGCGGTGTGAGCAGTGACCAAAGGTCCCGGCGCTGCGGAGCGCGGTGTCAGCAGTAACCAACGGTCCCGGCGCTGCGGAGCGCGGTGTCAGAAGTAACCAACGGTCCCGGCGCGGCGGAGCGCGGTGTGAGCAGTAACCAACAGTCCTGGCGTGGGGGAACGCGGTGTCAGCAGTAACCAACGGTCCCGGTGCGGCGGAGCGCGGTGTCAGCAGTAACCAATGGTCCCGGCGCAGCTGAGCGCGGTGTGAGCAGTAACCAACAGTCCCGGCGCTGCGGAGCGCGGTGTCAGCAGTAACCAACGGTCCCGGCGCGGCGGAGCACGGTGTCAGCAGTAACCAACGGTCCCGGCGCGGCGGAGCACGGTGTCAGAAGTAACCAACAGTCCCGGCGCTGCGGAGCATGGTGTCAGCAGTAACCAACAGTCCCGGCGTTTCGGTGCGCGGTGTCAGCAGTAACCAACAGTCCCGGCACTGCGGAGCGCGGTGTGAGAAGTAACCAACGGTCCTGGCGTGGGGGAGCGCGGTGTGAGCAGTAACCAACGGTCCTGGCGTGGGGGAGCGCAGTGTCAGCAGTAACCAATGGTCCCGGTGCGGGGGAGCACGGTGTCAGCAGTAACCAACGGTCCCGGCGCGGTGGAGCGCGGTGTGAGCAGTGACCAACGGTCCCGGTGCGGCGGAGCGCGGTGTCAGCAATAACCAGCGGTCCAGGCGCGACTGAGCGTGGTGTGAGCAGTAACCAACAGTCCCAGCGCTGCAGAGCGTGGTGTCAGCAGTAACCAACAGTCCCGGCGCGGCGGAGAATGGTGTCAGCAGTAACCAACAGTCCCGGCGCTGCGGAGCATGGTGTCAGCAGTAACCAACAGTCCCGGAGTTGCGGAGCGCGGTGTCAGCAGTAACCAACAGTCCCGGCGCTGCGGAGCGCGGTGTCAGCAGTAACCAACAGTCCCGGCGCGGCGGAACGCGGTGTCAGCAGTAACCAACGGTCCCGGCGCTGCGGAGCATGGTGTGAGCAGTAACCAACGGTCCCGGCGCGGCTGAGCGCGGTGTCAGCAGTAACTACCGGTCCCGACGCGGCAGAGCGTGGTGTGAGCAGTAACCAATGGTCCGGGTGCGGCGGAGTGCGGTGTCAGCAGTAACCAATGGTCTCGGCGCGGCAGAGCGCGATGTGTTCAGTAACCAATGGTCCCAGCGCGGCGGAGCGCGGTGTCAGCAGTAACCAACGGTCCCGGCGCGGTGTCAGCAGTAACCAATGGTCCGGGCGCGGCGGAGTGCGGTGTGTGCAGTAACCAGCGGTTCCGGTGAGGCGGAGCGCGGTGTCAGCAGTAACCAATGGTCCCAGCGCAGCGTAGCGCGGTGTGTGCAGTAACTAACGGTCCTGGCACGGCAAGGAGAGTCCGTCGGCGGTTTCAACTAAGCGAGCCTTCCCCGGAAGGAAGTGCCACTGCAGGATGGTATGCAGACCTCGAAAAGGCCTCATGTAGGACAGCCAAAGCCAGCGCCATATTGGAGTGGGAGGAATATCTCAGAAAGTAATCATAAAGGTATAAAAAGGGAAACGAGGATTCAAACACGTTGGGAAGGAGAAATGGCAAATGACCCCCATATATACCTTTCACAAGGGAGGCAAAAATATATGAGAGGAATGTGAAAAAAGATAACACAGAAGACACGTCGCTGTATCCAGTGACATGCAGAAATAATGTTGAAACATGTATTATTCATAGGACACCTAGGGGCAGATTTACAAGCCCCTTGCGCCACAGGTTCGTCACTTTTTGTGTCGTACTGGTGGCGCATGTTACTGCTCCATATTTATAATGACAGGAAAAGCCACCCTGCTTTCTGTCCTTGTAAATATGGCACCTTTACATGCAGCACTTTGCGTGAAAGGGGCATTCCATGGGTGTTGCTGTGGGTGTTCCCACGCAGCACCCATGGAACCAGACACATTTCCAGATTTACAAGGAATCGTAAATCTGGAAATGCGTGTGAATGCTACGCCTCCCCAGGGGAGGCGTAGGGAGGTGCAACGAGGAGAAATGTATTAATTTCTCCTCGTTTTCTTTTCCTCTTTCAATGTGTGCTGCATTCTGAGGAAATCACCTCTAATGATTGTTTATGTACAGGAAGGGTTGCCTACCTGCACATAAACAATCATTGAAACAATGCTGTTTTTCAACTTCTATGTGTGCTAATGCAGCACACATAGAAGTTGAAAAACGGCATTTCAGATTGTTTTTGTGCAGGAAGGGAACCCTTCCTGAACAAAAACAATCTCCCCACGACGCAGGCATCCTTGCACCATGGTGCAAGGGTGCCTGCACCGGCGCATGGCAGTAGTTTGCGCGCCAGCGCAGGGGAAGCACAGAGATGCGACATATTGTTGTAAATATGTCGCATCCCTGTGCTTTGAAAGTGACTTAATGCGGCGCAGCCATATGGCTTGCGTTCCGCACTGAGCCACTTTCTTGTAAATCTGCCCCCTAGTGTCCGGACCCGTATATTCACAAAAATGAATACTGATGGCCCAGAAAGAGTGATGGAAAGAAGCCAGGGAAGATCGGACCCTACTAAAAGGGAAGGTGTCAAAAGGGCATGGGACTCCTTGAAGGCGACATGCATGTCTCGCCGCCCCACTGGGCACATGCTGGAAATAAGTAGACCAGCTAAAGAAAACAGAGTAAGACACACGGGGATAGAAACATGGACCGGAGTAGACTACGGAATCGGTGCGGTGACTAGAGGAGACAGGGGCATATTACAGCCCAGAGCCCACTAACGCCTTACTAAGAAAGAGACATACTATAGCCCATTATTTTCTATCGACAGGGGCATCTCACAGTGCAATAAGAGTCAACTTCCTGGTCTCTTTGGCTATTTACACGTCTGAACCTGCCCGGAACTTTTTATTAATTAATTCTTCTACTATACGGCCATCCACACGCTTTTCTTGGGACCGGTCCACTACGATTGAAGATCCTTGACAGACATTCCACGTTGATACTAGCACTTATAAGGACTTTCCGATTTCGCCCAACAACACGGCAACAACTATATACCTTTTTGAGTCTCCAGTACTCATAATTACTTTGAGAATCCACATCTTCACTTTGTTATGCCTTGAATAAGTTACTGTTGTAACGAAACACGTGTTGGCTGCTATGTTTCTTCATCACCAGGCTGTGTTGTTTCTCCATTAACAAGAATGGGACCATCGCTGTCAAACTGTATAACATCTGATTGTCTAATGTTAATAACGAATGCATGTATACACGATGCCATATTAGAAACATTGTATAAAGCGAAATACTGTGTAATAACCAAACAACGTACGAACTATTAAATTTAAAAAATCCCAGTACAACATAACAAACTGGTGTCTCCTGTGATTTGAGCTACCTTAAATGCATATAGAATTTGTGCTTCAAATAGAATTAAGAATGAGAGGCTAAATATTGGGAGTTCCGGGGTACAATTGTTACATTTAGCACGAGGATCTGGCTAGATGATCGTGCACTAACACCCAAGGAAGTGGGGTGTTCTGTTACCTCGAGTGGCACCAAGACTTATTGGGGCATATTCTCAAGGAGCAATCGCCGAGTTATCGGCACTTTGTCGCAGCCAAAGTTGCGATAAATTTAACGCCCCATTCACAAGCTGGTGCTAACAGCCGATACCACCAGTTAACTTGCGAAAGCATCCGCAAAAAACATCGCCACAGATGACCCCGGCAACTATCGCTAATGAGATGCAGAGTAGGCGTTCCCGAGCAAAAATCCGCGACAACACCACACCTCAACATTCTCAACGACCAGCCACATCGGCGATAAGACCACAAAACAGGCGATAAGGCGCGTTAGCAGCAGGAAATTAACACCTGCTCTGATCTGGCGTAAAGTCGGACGACAACCTGCACCATCAAAGGGAGCCCAGCCCAGAGCCACACATGAAGAACAACAGATGCCATGGAGCCACTTACCATGCATCCCGGAGCCCCGAGAGGGCAACAACACCCACCGCCACCACCCCCAGGACCGCCACCCCCCGGATCCCCCTGCCCCCTCCCCCGGACCACCACAGAGGCAGCGCAGACAAAGACAGCGGACCTTCAGGAAATGCACCAGCCCCACAGACCTAACACCAGACAATGTCAATGCCCACTACAGGCTCAAAAGGACAACCATCCTCCGCATCCTGAACATCATGCCCACAGGCTGACGGTACCAACACAGCGGACAACCACCATCCCTCCGCAGACAAAGCTGCTGGCTGTGCTGCACCTGTTGGCCTCTGGTATCCTCCCAACCAACAAGTCGGAGGAGTCTCACAGCCAGCCCCATCCAAGTTCCTCACACCTGTCCTGGATGCCATCACCAGCCAGGTACCCCAGTACCTATACGTCCCCCACAATGCGCAGGAACAGCTGGAGACCAAGCAAGGACTATATGCCATAGCTGGATTCCCACACGTGTTGGGGGCAATCGACTGCACACATGTCCTACTTGTGCCCCCTGCCGACACCGCACACAATTACCACAACAGAAAGCACACCCATTCCATCAACGTGCAGGCAATAGTGGACCACAGGGGACTCTTCACCAATGTCGTAGCCAACTACCCAGGTAGAGTGCATGATCCCTTCATCTTCCGACAGTCCAACATCAAACAGAGCTTCCAGGATGGCACCTATGGGAATGCACTGCTCGTTGGCAAGTACCAAATGAACACACCACACACCTCAACTCCACAATCATGCAACTCACAACTGTGGCACTGCACACATCACAAAATCACATACAACATGCCAAACAACATGCCCACCCACCAGACACGACAGCACAACTTACTGTGGCAACCTTGGTTAGTCATGTACATGAGCCATCAACGGCATGGCACCTCAGCCACACAATACCGGAATGTGGGGAGAGGTGGGAACCAGGCATGTGCGAAGGAGGCAAGTGACCGCTGAATGAGTATGTACACAATGCCAAGTGTAGCGGAGATGTGCTGGACAGACGGCAGTATGCAGACCACAGACATATCCATGTCGACATGCACTGCTGGTGTTTGGAGTGTAGTGGACAGTGGACACAACCATGTCACCCCAGCCAGTGGGGAAGATCGTGGAAATGAAGCTTGTGACGTCCCCCCTTGTAAGCGCGTGCGGAGTGGGCTGGCCCGGCGTACGCCAGGCCAGCGTAGGGGTGTGAATAAAAAGCACGTAGCTCTGGGCGTGGTTCTCTTCCAGAATGCCCAACGTGTCTGCCAGGGCGGCGCCTCCCACCCCGCCACGAGGCCGACGCCGTCGCCGTGAGCGGTGTGGCCTGCGATCCTGTGCGCCTGCTGCACCCCGGGCCGCTGGTCCCCGAACCCGTCATGCCCGCCCCTGCGCAACCAGGCCTCACTGCTCACCTGCCGACACCGGTGTGTGTCAAAGAGGGCCCACCACGTGCCGGCGCAAGCTCCAAGCCCAAAGCCCGTGACCTTCGCAGCCTCCTCAGACCATCACGGCCTCCGCGACACAGGCCCGCTTTAGTCCTTTTTCGTTGACGTACTCTACCGCTGCCTCGGGCCTACACTACGGTCAAGTAGGTCACACATTTGGAACTGAGTCTTGATTATGCAATGGCAGAGTACACACTTTATGGCAGCATTTATATCACTGTACTCCCTTCGATGTGGTGCCACCAACTCTGTGCATAGCATTCGAACTACACCTGTCTGTGGTCCCTTGCTGACTACTGCCTTCAGCCTACACTGCGGTCGAGTAGGTCACACATGTGGAACTGAGTCTTGATTTCTGCATGGCGGAGTTCATATGATTGTACGCAAGGAGACGAGTAAGAGGAAGACGCGGTTCAGCCCGGAGGCGAAAAGGATGTGATCGGGCACTGCCGACAACAGCTCTGGTGTCACTAACTCTGTGCATCGCGGGCCAACGACACGTGGCTGTGGGCCCCTGCTGACCGCTGCCTCGGGCCTACACTGCGGTCAAGTAGGTCACACATTTGGAACTGAGTCTTGATTACACAATGGCCGAGTACACACATCAATGCAGAGTTTATATCACTATACTCCCTTCGATGTGGTGACACAAAGTATGTTCATGGCATCCCAACCACATGTGTCTGTGGGCCCTTGATGACTACGCCTTCGGCCTACACTGCAGTCGAGTAGTGTTGATTTCCACTTTAGGTGTCCGTATATAGGTTTTCCTGAAACATGTCCTTATATAGGCACAATTCGCATTGTCCTTATATAGGCATAGAATCCCAGTCCTTATTTAGGCATTAGCCGTGCACTCCAAATACAGGCATGGTCACCGACATCCGTCCACCCTAACGTCACAACGAGTTCTTAGAAACCAGACCCTTAAGCTCTTGGGAGTTCCCCTAGCACAGGATTATTGATTTCTCCAAGAACTCATCTATTATGCATGAACCGCTATACCTTAAGGGTTCATTCCTGACGTCTTCCTCTGTCCGACTTCACGTCAATGCTAACATTCCAAAGTACCTACCAGGTATAAATATACCTTCCCTTGCCCAAGCAAGTTAGAGGAGACCTCGACTTCAGAGGAGCCCGTATCCCATCCTGACGCACTGAGAATACGTTGTCATCCCTGCTCGCAGAGAATCCAGCTTCCAGTGATCTGACTCCCTTCGCGGGGTGTTAGAGTTCGAGTCCGGAAAGAGATTCCCACCTCTCTCATTCTCAAGGTATGGAGCTGACTAGAACCTAGAGGGACTCTTGGCATACTAGACTTAACATACTCTTAGTATACCATACTAGAGCATACTTCACCTACTTCTTACATTGTCCTACTCCTAGGTTAGGTTAGGTACACTGGGGTAGAACTAGCTTAGAGACGCATCGTATGAGTACTCACATTTTTAGCTCATGTTATTTATGTATGTGAATATATGCTAAAAGATAATGCTAGCGCAGTATTATTTATTTCTACTGCTTACGCTGTACATTATATATCTTGCATACTGTCTTGTGATCATAACAGCACATATCTCTTACACGAGAAACAAGACTGTTCAATAAATCTTTTAATGAAACGCCCGTCTATTCTTTCTGTGTAACTCTGAGAAACTAAGCATGCACGATTGAGCTGAGTGAAACTGTTATCTATTGTTTCCACGATTCTGAGAAGTGTTCCGATTCTAAAGGGAAACAAAGTTGTCATGTTTTTTCGGTTGCCAGAAACTACTCCCTTCTTGTTTTCAAGGAGTTTCTAGTGGCCTCTGAGCTAGCTGGCACAAAGTAATTAAGTTTAATATACTCGATAGGGACATACCGACCACAGTCCTATGTCAAGCCTATAGGGTATATTATTCCAATGTGCAGAGCCTATTAGGGAAATAGGAACTACACTACATGGCGCCCAAACGTTTGGTTAGGCGGTAATTTAACGCTAGATACTGAGTAACTCAGTCGTGCTTTTCTCTCAGAGACCCCTACTCACATACTCCATAAGACGTCTGGAGTGGGTAGGGTTAAATATCCGCCAAAGCTAAATCGGACAAAAACCCTATATATTAGCTATTTTGGTTTATTCAACATTGAAGGATACAGTGTTCCAAAATATTGTGCACCTTATCTTTTGTTTCCTTGAAACTTGTTCTACATTTTTCAAAAAACAAATGTCCGAACACGGGGACAATGCCACCGGGAACGGTGTAGCTGCGGCTGAACCAGTCGTAACAGCTTTTAACTTTACAGGTTTAAATGAAACCGAGGAGGGTGTTATAGACATCCATCCAAACTTAAGAAGAGCCATCACTCTAAAACTTATAAATCACGGCCTACCATCGAGAGGCGGTAGAGCAGTTTTCGTGATAGAGGCACACGAATCCTTTCAGACAGAGGTATTCTATTCATGGATAGTATTCCCAGAATCAAATCCAGTAACAAGAGTGTTTCACTTCTACAAAGAAGATGAACCACCAGAGGAATATATTCCTTTCGAGGATATTGAAATTCCACTAACATACCAGGAGCATCAGCTCTGGTTTAAAGGTGCCCTAAAACATCACAAAAACATTATCAGGCTCGGTCCACTAGGTAGACCAGGAGTAACATGGCCGATTCTAGCCGGCTACACTCCTCATACTGACATTGAAGAGATGTCAGACGAGGAATTACTTACTCAACTTACAGAGTTAATAAAAATTTACAGACAATTGGTCCAATATGTGATGCGGACTTTCACAGTCCAACCACCATTGACCATTCCAAATCAAACCCCTCAACAGGGGAATACACTAAAAATTACACCACAGACTTTATACGCAGTCATGGGTAAAATGCCCACAAAACGTGAGCAAATTCCATTCTGGATAGCTCAAACAATTACTCAAATCGAAGCAGTATTTCCAAATACTAGCCCTTATGAGAAACACAGAATTCTAACAATCTGTTTACCAATGGGGATCACACCACAACTGGAAGACTGCACCACTTGGGGCTCAGTCTTTGCTGCCATCTATACTAAAACACATGGTATTCCATCAATTGCAGTAATACCTGATGTCCTGAAACAAATTCAAAACGAATACGGGGCAGAGCCTGCTCTAAATTTAGGTATGAAACTACTGAAAAATTTCGACCAGGTCTCAACAATAATATTATCTAATATTAAAGGGAGGCAGCAGCAGTGGCGATCTGCCAACGATTAAGGGAATTTGATGTAACAGAACATCAAACAGATCTACCCAGAATTATAGAACAATCTTATGCAGAATTAGGCAGAGATAGTTTGGGTGGAAGACCATTGAAGCCAAAACTATCTGAGAATCCTGAAAAGGACTCTATTAAACAAACTCCTACATCTTCTAAAAAGAAGTGGGAAACTAATAAACAAAACTCAAACGAGAAACGTTCTCAATCCCGAGGTAGGTCTCCTCAAAAGGAGCCCTCTGAAAGGAGGTATAACCTCAGGAATAGGGATAATTTAAGAAAACCTGACAGGTATCAAGATACTGATACACGTTCCTCTCGTACCTTTCAGATATCGTCACAGACATCGTGTTATAGGGATTCTGCACATACACAGAGCTATGCACAGGATAATAGGACCTCGGAATATGGTGGTGAGCCAACCATAATCCTTAGCACCTAAAACCCCAACCCGACTAGCTGTAGCGTCTCATTGGCACTAATGCTACCAATGATTAGACAACCCAGAACACGGTATCTCTCTCTCTCTCAGGACTCGCAGTAGCAAGAACACCCTTTCATAACTCACTCATACCTGTCCACAACGCGCGTAAGAAGAGACACGGTGTAGGTTAAAATGTTTATTTCAACAACGTGCTCTAAGATACAGTACACGTGCCAGTACTATCAGCATAATGCATAAGGATAATATAATCAGCATAGTTACAACTCCATAGAGTACAAACGGGGAAAGCATTTCTTAAAGCAGTGGATATAGGGCTAAATGACCTTACCACCCTCCCCGTGCTAGTAGCTAGTTTATTATAAAAACAGAAGACCTCTGGGCTTTGACTAGCGAACCCCCATACCTCAAGATATAGATGCAAGGTTTACATCATCAGACATACACAGCTCTTCTCTCTGGAAAGGTTTTCTCCAAGTGTCTCTAAATGTGAAAATCACAATATTAAAAGCACACGAATTTCTCCAGGGCAGCTGTACATAGTGTTATGTCTAAGTGCGAGGGACTGGCCAGATCAGCAAGAACAAGGGACGTTGTTTTTCGACCTTGTACATGTTGTGCAGACGTAGCCCAAAGGGAACAGGAGAAAAGGTAAAAGACAGATATGCAGACAGTTCTAAACTAGTCGGGCAGAGGCTGGAAAAACAACGGCACAAAGTAACGTGCGCAAAAAGGCATCATGGCAGCCAGGCCTTAGTCAACGTAGCAAGGCAGACCAGGAGGCCACAAACCACAAGACAATTGGAAAGAAGAGGACGGTCAGAACATAAAGAAGAACGCGTGAAATCCAAAGACGACAAACACGTTCAGAAAAATAAATCAAAACCTCAATTCTCAAAAAAGAAGGTAGCGGTCTGAAGATCAGACATGCCGAGAATACTGAGAACACAACTCAAGAATGGAGAATGGGCTCAGACAATGCTGGACAGTGAAGCAGAAGTCACAATAGCTCGCCAGAACCTGAAGGAACTTCTGGAGATAGTGGACTTGAATGAGTACATCACAGTAGAAACTGTAGACACCAGGGTTAGTACTCCACAAACGTTATATGAAATAACACTTCGAATGGAGGGAGACATACCAAGACAGGTGAAAACACTCTTTTGGGAAAAACTTTCAAGAGGTTAAGATATACTTCTAGCAGAAAAAGACTGGCCACCACAATTTGTCAGGGAGTGCCCACATGGCGAGGACATCATTATGCCTGCCTTCTCAAACCATATTCCAATCCACCTAAAATATACTTATGCCAGAAAATGGGCAGTAGCCCAGGCTCCAGCATTATATAAAAATCATGTAGGATGGGATGAGGACTCACCTCACCATAAAATACATCTAAAAAATGAACCAACTGCACAAAGGCAGTACCCAATAAAGCAAGAAGCTAAAAAACAGGTCAGGGAGATCTTAGATCAACTTGAATACCAAGGGGTGATTGAAACATGCACCTCCTCAATGAACAATCCTTTGTTTCCTGTATCCAAACCAGACCATTCATATCGTCTAGTTTTGGATTACAGACACTTAAACACTTGTTCTAAAACATTTGCAGTGCAAAATGCACATAGTACAGCATTAATGAATAACATTGTGCGTAAAAAATATAAAACCACATTAGATATCTCAAATGGTTTCTTTTGTCAAAACATAGCACCTGGAAGCAGGTACTTAACAGCTTTCTCAATAATGGGAACCCAGCGTCAATTTTGTTGACTCCCACAAGGGTTCAAGAACAGCCCGGGGCTATTCTCAGCGAGGGTAACAGAGTTACTACAAATTTATGATAATGAGGCATTGTCATATGTCGATGACATCTATCTGACAGACGATGACCTGGATAGGCACTTGAACAGGGTGAGTACCATTATATTGGGCTTTGCCTCTGAGGGCTATAAGTTCAACTTTAAAAAATCCAGAATTGCCCATCTCAATGTCCTTTTTCTGGGATATGCGCTTTCAAGTGAAGGAAAGAGCTTGGCAGCTAACTTTTAGAAAAGTGTGCGCTGCTCCAACCTCCAAAAACGCTGAAAAATTTACAATCCATCCTGGGTTTCCTAAATTTTGGAAGAACGTACATACTAAATTACGCAGAAAGGGTTAAACCTCTCTACGAATTAATCAAACCTGATTTTTCAATCAAAAATTGGACACAAGAACACACAGAAATCTTGCGTTCACTCCAAGCTAGCATGTTAGCAACAAATCACTTACAAACACGCGTAAGTCAAAGCAACTTAGTGATCCGAATAATTTCGGGTCAATGCGGATTCACCTACTTAACATTTAATGAGGGTAAAAAGTACCAATTGCATACAAATCTCATTTGTATACACAAGCAGAAATGCGCTTCACTTCAGCTGAAAAAATACTGACAGCAGTTCAAACCGCTGTAGCAAAAGAAAGAGCCCTAGCCCAAGGGAAACGCATTATTGTCGTAACCCCAGTACCTGCCGTAGAAGCGGTCACAAAAGCGAGCATCCCGAATGCAAAAGCTTTACATCCTAGATGGATACAATGGGTTAATTCTCTTGCTGCAACAGATGTTGAATATGTTTTTGATCCTGATCTAAAAACACAAGCATTCCTGCAGTATGAACATGAATGTCCTCTGCCCACTGAAATTCTGCCTCTCGATCAGTACGAATTCATAATTTACACTGACGGATCAGCACAACCCGCTACAGGGGTAAGCAAGCTTACAGTGCGGCGTGCGCTATCGTTAAAGGTCGCATGCAAGATGGCAACTTCAGACCTAAGGTCACTAAAACTCAATCTCTAGGAGATTGTACAGCTCAGCGAGCTGAACTACAAGCATTCAAACTGGCACTTGAAAGTACAGATCACGAATTCCCCACACTGATAGTGTGCGATTCCTTTTACTGTGTTCAGTCGTATAATGAATATATACAAAATTGGCTTGAAAATGGTTTCAAAGATGCAAAAGGTGGCACAATAAAGCATAAAACGCTTTGGGAACAAGTAGTTCAGTTAAAAAACGAACTCCCAATGGCTCACGTGATACATACACTGAGTCATCAACGTGATGGCGTTCACGTTGCAGGGAATTCATTGGCTGACGAAGCCGCAAATGGGGCTGTTCACACGGCTTCCGTAGCTGCGATCACTTGTTCAAAAACGAGAATAGACAGTGAGATATTGTTGGCTGTCAATGCTTCAAGCAAAGGCAGTGGTGCAGCGTTACCAAAAAACTTTCCACTCAAGTACTCTTATGTAATTGATGCGAACAACGTTCCTTTTGCTCGAATCCCTGGAGTGGGGGATAGGGTAATTCCAAACATGGAACGTAGAGCAGCTTTGATTTATGAAGCACATCTGGGGGAGGGTCTGTCACATCAAGGGATCTCTAAAACAATATTGACGTTAAAAGAGATGTACTAGTGGCCTGGAATGAATACACAGATTCACATCTTCATCAATGACTGCATAGACTGTAAGGTACAGCGTGATGCAGATCGCCACCAGACACCATGCTGCGAAGTAGCCTGCCCAGTACAGACACCACTGTTAGACAGCATTAGACTATCTACGCGCAGGCGTCCTTCTGGACAAATGCAATCCCACACATACTAAGTCAAGGTTCCTATGAATATGGCCTCAGCGCTCGGCTGACGCTCGAACTGTTATAAAAGATTTGTGAGTCTTTATCGGCACATACGCAATAGGCACGCTACATTCTGACCAGGGCCCTGCGTTTAGCTCCCGGGCTTACAAAGAAGCCATGGCCAGTTTGGGCGTTGCATTGCGGTACTCCTCTCCGTTTCATCCTGAGGGAAATTCTGTTGTGGAAAGGAAAAAGCGGGACATAAAGCAGTCTATAACAGCTAGAGTATTAGGTTCGGGTGATGGGTGGGTCAAACATCTTTATGGGGTCCAACGCTCATTAAATAATTTGCCAAGAAGTTCTCTAGGCAGGGTCACTCCATATGAGGTCCTATTTGGGACAAGAATGTGGGTTCCTGATCTCGAATGTAAAGGCACAGTGGTGGAAAATAAACCCTTTGATAGCAAAGATCGTTTGGCTGTTTTACAGGATCTAAATGAACTAAGATCAAAACAAAGCAACGTATTCCTGAAGCCAACCACCACAGGGGAACAACCGGCAGTCCCAGCAAGGCCTGTCTGGATCCCAAAAGTTGGGGATCTAGTCAGAGAGAAGATTGCGGACAAGAAGGAATTTGGACCTTCTTACAGACAACCAGTACCTGTCCTAGCCGTTCACGGAACAAGAACGGTACTTCTGCCGCCCCTTGCTGGAAAAAAGGAGAAAAGATTTGTGTCAATCGACCTCATCAAACCACAGTATGTGGCCAATACTAAATAGTAGGCCTCGTGGACTCCGACCTAGTAGCAGATGCACTCCTCTCGCTACTATCCAAGAGGTTCAGACTGAAAGACTGATAACCATCAAGAATTCAGCAGTAACAGATGAAGGACTAAGCAACAATGCTATGGAACTCATCCCTCTTGAAACTCAAGTAACAGTTCGTCCAAATACACCTGTTTACACCAACGTAACAAGTGATCAACTGGTTCCAGCGATTTCAACAAATCCTGATGCAATTCCAACAATTGACAGAACTGCTTCTGGCTATTTCATTAACTTTGATACGTTTTCTGAGGATCCGAGTGAGCCTGAAACGACGCCAGCATTAACTTTCAAACAGCAAGTACAAGACTTTTTTCATTTTCTGAAAAAGACATCTGGTTTCACCATGGATTGAACTCTAGATTATTTCTGGAATATTTTTCTTTCTGATTTGGCTAGCTTTGGTTATGACTATCAGCGTGCTTATAAATGGCAGATACATCCGTTTGGACATTGAAAGTAAACATGTGAACTTACTTTTGAAACCACACAAATCTTCCCATCGTGAAGCAAGAGACTTGTCTGCAGTAAACATCACACCGTTCCTATACAGGATGGTATAGTGTGGGACAAAACTGATTTCGATATATTCGGCCCTACGGAACAATTGAACATTCCACATTTATTTAAAATTTCACTAAGTGATTTTATTTCGTCCAGTACCTATTCTGATGATTGGGACTTTGAGACTGTAAATGACATGATGTTTGATCTGGAAAGATCTGCTGCATTTTCTAACAATGAATATTTAGAGGGTTCATCAGACTATGAACAGCTGTATTGCTATAACCACTATGGTCATCATTTTTTGCATAAATCTACAACACCTAGAAATGTGTTTATGTTTAACCAATGGGAGCATTGTCCTACACCACCAAAAGGTAGTTCAAAAACGTTTGCTAAAAAGTTTCCCTATTTTTCAGGGTACAATATATCTAATCCGGAAACATTTTACTATAAAAATGTAAACAAAACAGGACAGAAAATTATTTTAACAAATACAAAACAGATTTATTCTGCAGCATTTATTGCCCAACTGTCTAGACATGGATTCGACTTGTGGAAAGACACAATAGACACAAACTCTGTCTGGGGTTCTAAAGATTGGCAAGTGCAGGGGATAGAAGCTTTATTTAGAGCATGTATCATCCCTCAGCAAATAATGTTTTTGAATGACACTGTGCAACAAACGTCTTGCCTTGGGTTAGCCAAGATCAAAGACATGAAAACACCTTCTGTACCAACACCTGCAAGTGATAACAATGCACAGGCAGCGGTTACAGTTGACTCAATACTACAAATCAACAACAAATCCTGATTGGAGAAAATGGTTGATCTGGCCCACAGACACAAACACCTGTCAAGAGAGATTCCTGAATAAAACTCAGGGCTTTACTATTCATAGGCCAGACCCACAATACGTCCAAAGACAACATCCGGGTGTAGTAACAACATACAGTGTAGGAAAATTGTGCCTCGATTGGCTACAAAAATCTACACTTGAGGATGTGAAACAACACTTATCTTTACTTAAAGACGACGCAGACCTTAGGGAATTCTTGCTAGGACCGAGAAAACCGCGTCAAAAACGTTTCATATATGCCGGCATCTATGCTGCTTATAATGAAGCATGGAAGGTTTCACAGGTAGAGGCCGCAGAACGAATACGTGAACTTGATCGTATTAATTTAGAGAAAACTCTCTCTGTGGTCGACAATGGGTTAACAACTTTGTCATCCAGAATTTATTCATTGGACAACATTGTATCCTCTGCTATTGACATACAGGAACAAGATTTTGCCATGTTACAACAAGGCCAATCTCAGTTACGTTCTATTATGTTATTAGGCTGGACGCTGCAATCTTTGCGAGCGGGCTATGTGCCTTGGCGTTTTATCAACACGTCGGCTCTGTTTGCAGAATACAATCTAACTGATAAACAGATCGAACTGGCACAAACATAACATAACATAACATGTGTATTTGTAAAGCGCACGTTCACCCAGAGGTCTCTTGGCGCTGAATAACAGATGTTCATTGTTACCCAACTCAATGGTACTCATTTTATCGACCTCAGATGGATGAAAGGCTGAGTGGACCCGCCGGGATTTGAACCTGTGACCATGAGGTCGAACACAGGCCCCTGCAATGGACGCATTAGTCCACTGAGCCAACAGGAGACAAAAGGGAGCAAAGTATACAGTGCTGAGCATTGAAAAACTGGAGAAATTACCATTCATTGTGGCAGAAAAACCAGCTACAGAATGGCTTATTCATGGCAAAATCACTCTGCCTGTCACTACTTTCCAGTTTCAGTATTGCCTCAAACAAATGCAAGCAGGCAAATATGAAAGGTTGGGTAAAGAATACATTAAGACATCCTGGGATTTACCTTACAGTTACAGATGTTGGAGTGGGGATCGTGAAGTGTTTCTTAGTGGTACACACTGTGAAAATGCACTAAGCGGTTCACTCATATGTCAGGACATTTCTTTACACGGGGCTTGTAATGGTTCTGTGGCAAATTTGTCCTGCCACCAGATAGGTACACCAGCTGCTGTGATTAATCCAACGTTTGTCCAACTTTCTAATGGGAGTTACCTCATGTTGAATGATCAGAGTTGCTGTGGCATGTTGCCAGGCATCCCATATCTGGTAACAGTAGACTCCAGGGTCACTTGCTGTATGCAAGTATTGTTTGCCCCAATAGACACAGTCAGGGAGTCGCCTTTGTGGCCTTCGTTGAATGTCTCTTTTATTCGATTTGATACTTTAAGCAGAATGAAAGCCATGCTTATACAACAAACAGTGCCTTTGACCTCGGCAAAAGAAACCTATGATCTTCAAGTAGCAAGGACTTCGGCTGAGATACAGGCTTTAATACGTACAAACTGCCCTATACATTTCGTAGAAATGATGGGACGTATCTTTAACATATCCGATACGAGCGGAATTGTACATGTATTTAAGACCATTTGTTCAGGACTATTAGCACCTTTCCAGGCAGTCCTCGGAATCATCCCAAACTTCGCACATTCGGTCTTTGGTGGTGTGCCATTAATTCTAGCACTTGTTGCAGGAATCCTATTTCTATTCCTACTGTTACGCTATGGCAAGCCTGTCCACCGACATCACTCCGAGCGATGTGGAGAAGGCTCTCCTAGAACGGAAGTGCCGTGAGCGCATAGTACAGCTTTTGGGCATACCTCGTCTACGGGAACTTAATACAACATGGTTCCTGTCATTCAGACCAATCTGGCAAGATTGCATCTTACCTGTTCTACGCTGCCTGCTTTGCGGTGAAGAATGCGTGCTAGACACCTGTCTAACACTCCCATCAGTCATGCCAACGGAAATCGATGCTCTGCTGGACCCGATAACGGCCCATGCTCTGTGTTGTCCCCAGAGGCTACCAATCCTGATGACGGCATTCATTGAGATCTCACAGACGCTTCCGGCTGCTGCTGAGGTACGAGATGGATCAACAGGCACACAGGTAACAACGGACGCGAACATTGCTGCGGCATCTTATGCTGAGGGCGATGCTTCTCATCTCTGTGCAGTTAATCTCCTACACGAGGTGTTCCAAATGTCACCAACATCAGTTGATGATATTTTGTCTACGGAAATAGATGATTTCATGTTTACACCAGACCCGTACACTGACTTTGATTCGGCTCACAGTGTACCAGGGACGCAATGAATTTGGCCTTCATATTTTCAAAAACTTGGAACTCTTCCCAAAATTGAATTATTTTTCTTTGAAACTACATGGCAAATCAATCTGCTTACAGTAGAACTATTCTTATAAAACGGACTTCTTTGAATACTTCCAGGGACACATTGTCACCTTATCTGTCTAAAATTTCATTTACTTCCATGATATGAAATGGCTTTGATTTTTGAAAAACTTATCAATCATTTCGTCATATGTATATATTACTGTTTATTCATTCATGTTGCATTTTATTTCCAATATATGCTTAGAATGAAACCAATGCTTTAAAATGTACAGTACCTATTGCATTTCAACAGTTTATTTTAAACTTCTTTTAATATGCTTTTAGAAATGTTTTTAGCAATATGTGGTACTCAATTTCATGTTTAGCATTTAGTATTATCGTTCATACGAAAGTGGAGTGGGTGTTGTATTCCGCTTTAGGTGTCCGTATGTAGGTTTTCCTGAAACATGTCCTTATATAGGCACAATTCGCATTGTCCTTATATAGGCATAGAATCCCAGTCCTTATTTAGGCATTAGCCGTGCACTCCAAATACAGGCATGGTCACCGACATCCGTCCACCCTAACGTCACAACGAGTTCTTAGAAACCAGACCCTTAAGCTCTTGGGAGTTCCCCTGCACAGGATTATTGATTTCTCCAAGAACTCATCTATTATGCATGAACCGCTATACCTTAAGGGTTCATTCCTGACGTCTTCCTCTGTCCGACTTCACGTCAATGCTAACATTCCAAAGTACCTACCAGGTATAAATATACCTTCCCTTGCCCAAGCAAGTTAGAGGAGACCTCGACTTCAGAGGAGCCCGTATGCCGGCCTGACGCACTGAGAAGACGCTGTCATCCCTGCTCGCAGAGAATCCAGCTTCCAGTGATCTGACTCCCTTCGCGGGGTGTTAGAGTTCGAGTCCGGAAAGAGATTCCCACCTCTCTCATTCTCAAGGTATGGAGCTGACTAGAACCTAGAGGGACTCTTGGCATACTAGACTTAACATACTCTTAGTATACCATACTAGAGCATACTTCACCTACTTCTTACATTGTCCTACACCTAGGTTAGATTAGGTACACTGGGGTAGAACTAGCTTAGAGACGCATGCATCTTATGAGTACTCGCATTTTTAGCTCATGTTATTTATGTATGTGAATATATGCTAAAAGATAATGCTAGCGCAGTATTATTTATTTCTACTGCTTACGCTGTACATAATATATCTTGCATACTGTCTTGTGATCATAACAGCACATATCTCTTACACGAGAAACAAGACTGTTCAATAAATCTTTTATTGAAACGCCCGTCTATTCTTTCTGTGTAACTCTGAGAAACTAAGCATGCACGATTGAGCTGAGTGAAACTGTTATCTATTGTTTCCACGATTCTGAGAAGTGTTCCGCTTCTAAAGGGAAACAAAGTTGTCATGTTTTTTCAGTTGCCAGAAACTACTCCCTTCTTGTTTTCAAGGAGTTTCTAGTGGTCTCGGAGCTAGCTGGCACAAAGTAATTAAGTTTAATATACTCGATAGGGACATACCGACCTCAGTCCTATGTCAAGCCTATAGGGTATATTATTCCAATGCGCAGAGCCTATTAGGGAAATAGCAACTACACTACAGTAGGTCACACATTGGGAATTCAGTCATAATTCATTTATGGCAGACTTGATATCATTGTACTGGCCTCATCGCAGACTGCATCCCCTTTCAGCTCCGGTGCCACTAAGTCTGTTCCCCGACATCCATGGACACTTTCTGGTTGAACTTTGGTGGCGACTGAGTCTCTGGACTGGGGCTTGTCTTCATCATCATGTCGGTGATACTGACTTTGTGGCAAAAACGAGGCTGTAGCATTCCACTCCTCCATTTGCCACTTCCGGACGGCTTCTGCCCTCTGCATCATGCCCTGGAGGACACCTTCCACTGTCCCCCGCAAACCTCCGCTACATTCACCTTCGACATCGACGAAGACCCGCTCACCTCGCGTGGCCCTATCTCACTGCACCGCAAGTCACCGTCCCGTGGCGGTGTGCCTGTGCCGGCCGCAGTGCATCCAGGGCCACTAACTCTGTGCAGCTCAAGTCATGGCCCCTGTCTGATAGCATATTGGATGGCCTCTGCGTCGATGGCCTGGGGGTCATCAAGGCCATGTGTCTGTGGTCCTGCGCTGTCCGCTGCCTCCGGCCTCAACTGCGGTCCACCTGGGCTCACACATCAAATCGAGTCCTGGCCTGCCCGGACGTCGCATCACCGCAGGATGCACACGCCACCACCGCCAGGACCAACTCCAAAAACAGGTGCCAGAGTCGTAAGTGTCTTACTGCCAGACTATCAGAGTTGCTCACACCAGTCGTGGGTGCCATCATCAGCTTGATACCCTGCTCAGCTCTTCAGGTGCCACTAACTCAGTGCACCACAAATCATGGACCATTCTGCTTGCTTGTTGGGTGGACACTGTACTTTCTCCGGCTACCACCATGATGCTTCACAGTTGTTTCTGTTATGCTGGTGTTTTCCGTTTCCGCTTTAATTGTGATCACTGTTCAAGTTGTTGCCAGCACCAACCACTCCATGAGAGCTGGCTTACACTCACCCCACACACATCCAGCACATGCATCACTGTACATGTGACCATGCCAATAAAGGTGTCGAGCGCACGTCCCCGTAGCCAGTTCAACGAACTATCTGAGTGTGTCCGTGTGCTCATGATGTATGCATTAGGGCCCCGGGCCCTACAACATTACATTGTGCCGTGTACAGAGGACGCAGCCATGTCACCGCAGGCAGCGGGTGAGACATTGCACATGTAGCTTTGTCGTCCCCCACTCAATACGTAAGAGGAGTGAACTGGGCCGGCGTACGCCAGTCCAGCGTGGGGGTGTGGATGATCATCCCGTGGCTCTGGGTGTGGTTCAGTACTGGAAATGTGCAAAGGCATGTGTCTCTGTCGCAGTGTGGGTCTCCGTTGGGGAGTGTAGGTGGTCCCTGATGGGACTTTGACACCCACGTATGTGATCTAGTTCGGCTTCCATGAGGTAGTACCCCACCCGCACATGTTCGGCCACCCCCTTCTGGCAGTCTGACACCTGGCCTTGGAATGCGATGTGTGCTTCGTTGGGCTTCTGGGAGCCAGCCGGGGTGGTGGGTGCGTCCAGCTGTGTTGTCTGTGCAGGGGGTGGGGTATCCTCGATGCAGCGGTGCTGCCCTGCTCCTGGAGGTCGATTGCCTAAGATGTCCATGGACTGTTGTGGGGCGTCAGTGTCGGAAGTGTGGAGGTCCTCTTCAGCATCACTGTGGAGTTGTCTGGTCTGCTCTGCTGGAGGTGTTGTTTGTCCCTCTGCAATGTGAAGGGGAGATGCTTGTTGACATTGTGTTGGCATGTATGTTGACGCATTGCTCAAGTCTACATACAGACTGCATGACAAGGTACATTGTGACTGTTTGGGAGGGGCGGACTAGTTGATGCGGGACAGTGTACATTTGGACTACATGACGTAAGTGAGGTTGTGCACGTACATTTGCATCTCACAGTTTCCTGCTATGTCAGATGTGATTGGCCATTTACTACGCACAGGCGGACCCAGTTGTGTCTTCTGTTCTGCAGTGTAAGTGTTGCACTGTGTACCACATTGTCGTCCATGTGGATGTGCTGTCATTGCTATGTGTGTGTGCTGCATTGTGTGAGAGTCGCACCTGCAGCTGTGATTTTGCTGCCCCTTATCCCTTGGAGGCGGTGTGCCTTTGGCTTTTGTGCTTTTAAGGTGCTGTGATGTTGGCGACTTGGGTCATTTGTGCTCTTGGACGGTTTTTGTACTCTTGTGCATTGTTTGTCTGCAGATGTGTTGTTGACGTCAGTGGTTGTTTGTGCACGTGGATATGTCTGAGTGTGACCTGCTCCTTTCCGGATGTGGTCCACACTCAGCCACCTCAGTCTCGTGGCGTGCACAATGTCATGGTGATTGTACTCCAGCCATGCTGCTCGTCATGTGGTGTCAGTGTGGCTCTCACATACGCATCTTTGCTGTGTTTCGCATGGGTGCATGTGTGTGTTGTGTAATTGGTGATGTGTGGGGTGGGACCCCTTTGGGCACATGGTGGACGGGGGCCTACTCGATGTTTGTATGTGTGCTGCAGTGTGCCACGGGGATCAGGGACATGACCCAGGGTCATTGTGGGTGTGCGGTGTGCTACACGTCGTTGTGCATGTGTGCCATTGTGCCCGACCCCACAGTCCCTGTTCGTTACTCACCCTGTTGATGTTGTGTCAGGTCATGTTGAGCAGTGTCCGGACTCCCGACTCCTTGCACCGTCTCCACACTGATGACTCTGGCCGCCATTTGCTCCGGCTCCTCCTGTGGCGCAGGACTCCCACCTCCATTCGCCGTTCATGCCTTCCTGTTGGCAGCGGGTTTCTGCTTGGTTTGGCTTTTCACATCGTGCCAGCGCATCTCGGCCTCCTCGACACTCCGGCTGCATTTACAATGGAATGCCATTTTTCCGTCTGTGTTGCCAATGACACGATGGAGGTGACGGACAGTTGTTGTTAGTGCTCTGTCACCTCCGTGACGACAATCCGGTTGTCATGCGGGCTGTACCCCGTCTTCCTCTTCCTCTTCTCCTTGGCCTTCCCCGAGGTTCCTTGCTGGTGGTCTGTGGGGCTTGTGGGGTTCGCGTTGACCTGGGCACTCGTTCCGGGTGCATTCATGTTGCTACGCAGTTTATTTTGTTTATGGTGTGTTTTTCTTGTTCCGCTTTTATAGTGCATTTTCACGCATGACGCGTGGGATTTGCAGGCCTGTCGCTGGTTATCGCTGTTTTTTGTATCGCGGTTGGCCTCATCGCAACTTTATTCACGTTTGTGTTTCGCATTTTTGCGGCATCGCGTTAATTTTAACGCGGTCATTTGACGCGTTATTGTGGGGCTATCGCATGGTGCCGCCAGGTTGGGAATACTACGTTAACACTGCATTGCTTTCCCGCGATAGACTGCGATATGCAAAGTTGCGTTAAGCTAAACTTGCGGTAGTTATCACACGTTCTTGGGAATATGCCCCATTGTGTCATAGAACTTCAACTAATACTACGTTACCCAAGTCAAATTTTGTTTGGACTGATGTGCGACTCCTTGTGCCACCACTAACCCCTGCTCATATCAAAATACTATACACCTTCCTGTTCAAAGGTCTGACAGTCCACAGAATCATAGAGTTAGACATGAGGGCTACAGTGCTTAATTTGTAAAATAATAAGTGCCAGGGCCTTGACCAGGTGGCCACTACAGCTTGCACCACCCATCACAACTTTCATCCCCGCCAAAACAACTACTAACCATCTCTCTCACCTGCAAGTGCAACAGTTCAGATTATTCCAGATCCTCAAACCTAAAGTTATGGCTTGGGAGGCAGGTATTATTATTTTTTAATGTATATTGTATTCATAAACAACCGTTGTTCTGTGAATCTCTAAATTAGATGAGCAGCGCCGCCATGTGACAGAGTGTCATAAGTGTGGTGATGACAATTAAGTGCCTTGTGCCGCGCACCGGAAAACAATTATGTGCCTGTGTCCAGGACCGGAAACCACTGGCTCAAATTAAGCACTGGATGGCTAATTACCCAGCTCCAGACAGAACCAGGAGGGGTTTAACAACCCCAACAGCACAAAGAAGTACGGAGTGTTCCTCAGGTGCAGCTTGCACCAGAATGATTGCAGCCCCAAAGGCCTTGAAGAAAGGGCATACGTGAGTGGCCAGGCTATAGGTCCCAAAATTATTGCAACCACGATTAAAGACTTCTAAAGTTATGCCAGGAATAGGGAAGGGAGAATAAAGCAGGAGCGCAGTGTAATAAATGCCCAAGCGGTGCGGGGAATGACCACTTTTAACTGTTGTTATAGTCCAGAGTCAGCGACTGCGGCCACTCTCAACCACCGCGGATCGACGAGAGAGGAGTGGGCGAAAATTGAGAACTAGGACTGCTTCCGGCATCCAATTTATTTACATGCACGCAGGTCTCGAGCCCAAGGCAGAACACCATACTGAGCCAACTGCTCAAAGCAAGCTAGTGGTAGGCATCAAAGTTTATGATGCGATGGGGGGGGTAGTGAGTAGAGAGCAGGCACCACGTGGGTCCCGTGCGAGAGACCGGGGTGCCCAGTAATCCTAGCAACAATTAAAATAGTAGCAATGTAGGCACTTCACAAAGCAAATCCTCAATAAAGTGTTTCATAAATAAATGCATAAATTAGCAAGCAACACCACCAGAGTGAGAGGTACAAAATTGAGAGACTCTTATCTTGACTGCCGAGCAGCAAAGAAAGAAGCAGCAAGATGGTGCTTCTCGGTTTTGAGGACGTGAAGAGGCTATGATTGGTGGACTAGGGAGGAGGTGTTGAAAGGGGTGGATGTTTTGATACTCATGGGACTTTTACATTAGTTTCAATTCTATTAAGGACTCTGAGGTGAGGATTATGCATATACTTCTTCACTTTATTAAAATAGGAGTAATTTTAAAGTTAATCACTTTGTATAAGCAAAAACAAACAGAACTACACTTCCCACCAATCTCTGGGAATCAGTAACGATTAGCAACAGTACTCTAATAATAGCACAGGTCCTTGTATAAATTCACATGAGGTCCCTTCCTTTTCCTCTTTTTCAGGAGAGGAAGTTAACCTTTTGTGTCTTTCATTGTTCATTCTTCAGTTCACTACCTAAAGGATTTCCATGCAAAATCTTGTTTTACCATAAACATTACACTGTTAAAGATGCATGGTATCCTAAGTTCATGAGGTAGACACGGACACTTGTAAAAGGTGAGTCCGAAGTCTTTAATGAAGATGAACACACGTCTCTTCCAACAGGGCTCAGCGACAACTGCCGTACATGGAATCCTAGCTGACATCATAGGATTCCATGACAGGATAACGCTCTAAACCCTACATCACCACACTTCATGGTAATTGTATGGAACAAACCTACATAATAAAGTAATCCATTAAATTGAAGCATCATTTTCCAATGAAACATTGACATAGAACGTCTAGGAACTCTCTACTTACTGTCAACCTAATTGGGCCAGGTCGGATAGAGGATCTTTATTCACGAGATCTCTGGGCGGGATAATCCTTGATCTAAGTCCTTAATAAAATTGAAACTTTCCTTCTCCATAGTTAGGACATTTTACATTTTAGGTCAGGACTGGGGGCGAGGATTATGCATGTTTAAAGCTTACTTACCACCAATGCTGATGCCGCAGAAATGGGTTTAAAATAGAATTTCATAAAGGTCTATTTTGATGACCAATCTGCAGCTTTCAGAATGTCCTCCAGTCTACCAACTACATCAATTGCCTTAGAAGCCATAGCCTCTCCCGTAGAGTGGGCTCCAAACCTCTTGAAGTCTATTCCTGTTTCCGCCATGATCCGTTTTACCCACCTGGCGATTGAAGGGGGGGATACTGCCTTGAAAGTGTTCCTCACTGAAATGAGGAGTTGGCATTCTCATGCAGACCTTACCTCTGCTCTCATGTCCCTCATAAGCCTTGATACATCTATCCACACATAATTTTGGAGAATTATTGAGAGTTGGATAAGATGCCAACCTGGTATTTGTTTTTGTCCTCCTAGACACCCTCCGGTGTGAAGACCTGTCCAAATATAGCCAGTTCTCGGACATCAGATACTCTCTTACATGATATCAAGCACAGTAGCATCGCTAATTTTGCTGATAGCTCCTTTTGGCTGAGATACTCATTATCCTGCCAGCGCAAAAGGAGTCGTAGAACTAGATTAACATCACAAAGTATGGAATATCTGGGTTCTGGGGGTTTTGTCAGGGGTATCCCTTTCATTAGTTTGTATATCCAAGGGTGTTTGCCTGCTGGCACGTCATTAATGGGAAAATGGCTTGCAGAGATATACAACCTGAAGGAATTTGCTGTGCAAGAGGCCAAGCCCAACTGGGCTAAATCTGCCAGAACGTTCAAGACATATGTAACTTTGGCCCCCATGGGATCCAGGTGTCTCTCTACACACCACGTAGCCTATCATCTCCATGTTGAGCGGTATCGCTAAATAGTGCCAGCGCCCATACGCGTGGAATGAAGTTTGCATCGACTTCTCAAAGTTAGTTGTCTTACCAATGTCCCCTGAAATCTTCTAGGCCATGAGTTTGAGATGGCCCTGCAGGATCAGAGGTTGCAGGTAGACCTAACAATCTTGCTGAAATGTTAGTGATGATAACAGCTCTATCAGGAGATCCAGCAATAATTCTATCAGAGTTGAAAACCAGGCCTGCGATCTCTATATTAGTGTCACTAGAACAAAAGATGTCTTCTGACGTCTGACATGACCCGCTACTCTGGGTATCATAATGAAAAGAAGAAAGGCATACAGCTGGCCGTTCAATCAGTCCTGTAGGAATACATCAACCGCTTACGCTCCTGGGTCCAGTCTCCAACTGACATAGACCGGAAGTTGATTTTTCAGCCTAGAGGCGAAAAGATCCAAGTTGAAAGGTCCCCATCTGGCCATCTGGGCTATGAATACCTTACAATCCCACCTCCAATCAATGTTGCCTGTGATATATCTAGAATTCTAGTTGGCTATCCTGTTCTGGGCTCCCGGGAGATATTTTGCTGTTACTGAAATCTGTCTCTCTAGGCAATAGTGCCAGAAGTCTTTTGCCAGATCCGACAGGTTTATGTATCTCACCGCTGACACATTGTCCATCTTCAGGAGTATGCAGCAAGATACCGTCTACCTGGTGAGGGACATATTGGCAAAAGAGCCTTATAGAAGTTCCAGGCAGTTGATATGAAGCGACAATTGCTCTTCCGACCATTTGCCTCCCATCGAGATGTTGCCGCACCTGGAGCCCCAGCTCCAATGGCTGGTGTCCGATTCTGTGATCAAGTCTAGTGAGGTACAGAAGATTGCCCGGCCATTCCAGGCAACCATATGGTCTAGCCACCATTTGATCTCCATCTTGTCATTGCATTAATGGGATCAATTCTGAATAGATCAATACTCTCCTGTGAGGGAATGCCTTTAGCCTCTGCAAAGCTTTGTAAAGGAGCGGGTCCAGAAAAGTGGCCTGTATCGATCATGATAACAGTCCCACTATCCTGGCCAATTGTTGGAGAGATTTCCTGTCTCTTCTCATGAACTTCCACAGTTCTTTCTGTATTTTCGTTATGTTTATGCCCCGGAGACTTAGAGTGGCCTGGGTTGAATCTATCACGAAGCTTAGAAAGAACATTTACCCGTTTCAGAATCAGGTCAGATTTCCAACATTGATTACAAATCCCAGGTCTTGAAGAAGAGCAGTAGTCATGTTCGCATTGGATTATAGCTGATGGCTGCATTGATCCATCAAGGGAATATCGTCCAGCTATGAGATTAGTCTGATGTCTCTCATTCGAAGTACCTCCACCGCGATCGTAAGAGTTTGGTGAAACACCAAGGGGCTGAGGAGAGGAGAATCCAAAATGGGAGTGCTATAAACTCTTTGATCTGGCCCCTCTAGGAGAATTGGAGGAATCTCCTGTAGGGGGCATAAATAGGGACGGTTAGGTAAGCGTCCTTTAGATCCAAGCTAACCATTCAATCTCCTGCCAAGAAGATGTCTCTAAGAGGTGGTTCTTATCCATTTTGAAAAGTGATACGCCAGCAATTCCTTGAACTCCTTAAGTTTATGATGGGTCTGATACCCTAGTCTTTCTTCTCCATCAAGAATAGATTGCTCAATAAACCCCTTGGGTGGAGTACCAACCTGTCAATCACTCCTTTGGACAAGAGCTCGTTGACCTCGTTGTCTATCAGACTCATTTCCTGATCTGAAAATCTCAAGGATCTTGGTAGTGAGATCTGCACTGGGGAGCCATAGAACTCTGTGAGGAACCCCTGTATTGTTTCTATTACCCATGAATTAGACAATATATCCCTTCACTTATCTACAAACCTACATAGCCTCCCCCTAGCTCTCAAAGAGAAAAAACGGTAATCCCTATCAGAGAACCCCCCTGGGGTATTTGCTTCACCTCTGTTTCCTCTGTTGCCTCTGCCTGTTCCTCTATAGGGGAAGAAGGTCCTTGCCTAGTGTCCTTTGTGCCAGCTGTTGTTTCTCTTCCCCTGTCCTCTATAGGAGCCATGTTGGTAAGGGCAGCCGAAGGAGCGGCCCCTGCCTCGCCTGGCCACAGCAAAAGCCTTCTCTGGAAAGAATTTCTTGATAGATGTTTGTGCTTTGTCCAAGGCTGCAACAAATTTGCCCAGCATTTTCACAAAGGGCTCTCCAAAGAGGTTCCTCTGGGCATTGGCTCCAGCCCCGGTGTTGCCAGATATCCTAGTATTTGATCAATCTTTATCAGAAGGTATTGGTGTTTTTCTGCTGATAACGTGAAGTTTGCATTACCTAGGAGGCAAATTGCCCTGTGCACCCAGCCTGCGAAAATTTCAGTAGACATAGGGGAACATAGTTCAATGATCTTGGTGAGAGGGCCCATCATGTCAAGGAGTTTGTCCTGACAGGCCCTCCACAAATGATCAATACTTTTCTTGGAGTCTTTCATGTATTTTCCATAGACAGTGCACATTTTTTAATCAATCTCTGGGGTGGCCTTCACTTTCCTCTCAGGAGAATGTCTGGGGCATTCCACTCACAAACGAGCCCTCATGCCTCTTCCATAGTTTGGCTTATCTTGGTGACGTAATCTGCCACTTTCTGTTCAGGGATCCACTCTGAGGACCTGGATGATATATAGGCCTTCAGGGTCAAGCATTTTGGGTTTACCTGAGTTCTCCTCTTGCGAACCTGCTGCGTTTGTGTCTAGGCGATATGGTCTGCTGCAGCTCGGTTCCTCCTCAGAGGATCCATCGTCATCTGTATCACCCTTCCCCAGTACGGGAAACCGTAGTCAGGATTGAGTTTGAGGCATTGTCATCACTGTTTATTCTAGGGAAATGTTCCTCCAAGTAGGGTGCATGTTTAAGCGTTCGCGCCTTCTTAAGGAAGACTTCACGGAGTCTGTCAAACCCTTCCAGGTGCCCTGCATCACTCATGGCAGCTTTCTTCCCATATCTGTCAGACCACCGACTGGGGCCTGCCACTACATCACTGTTGTCCCCAAAGATCCTGGGCAGGATTTCTGCCAGTTTGTTCATCTGTGCTTGTAAGGGGGAAAGATACTTTGATATGGCCTGAGAACGTATTCTATCGACCTCCACTGGCAAGTGCTGCTCCTCAGTGGGCCATTCTTCCTCTCCCTCATAGTTTTGGGAGTACTCATGATCCCTGAAGGATTCCATATCAGAGTGTTGTAGTGAGCCTCAGCAAGGCCTACCAGTGCTTAGGGGTTCTCCCTTCTCTGCACAGAGTCCTCAGACACTTAGGAAGAAGTTGGCACAGAAACTGAAATATAAAAGACAGAGTTTATTAAACCTCATGAGGTGGAGCTAACATTCACACATCACCCTTCAGTAATGCATGAAGTAGCACACTGAATGGCAGGATCCTGGTCCTTTTATACCCACACAGGGGCTCAAATGAAGGCGGTACTAACACAAATGCTGGTTTTAGGTACATATAAGGTCATACAGAGAATGCACAGTCGACAAGTGGGTGGAGCTAACAGTTTCTACTTTTAGCAGACACATCCTGACATTTATAAACTCGGAACAGCTGCAAGCTCAACTGAGCATGTGCAAAGCAAGAGGAACTAAATATAACTTGTCTCTAGGCAGATTTCAAGAGCAGTTGACAGGAAGGTAGGACAGAGCACATGGCGAGCACATGGTAGCACATGGCAGCCAAAATGGCTGACAGAAATACAAAATGGATTCCACAAAGCGGACAATTTAGCCTCTAAATACAGGCTGTCTTCAGTTAATGCTTAACTTAAATGCTGCCAAATTACAACAGACGACCCTTTCAGCATTGGCTGAAGACATTCGTTTATCTGGGGTAATCTAGATATTCATCCCGTACATCTATTAACATTATTTCGGCCACCTCTTTATTCAACATTTGTTGGGCCTTTGTTTCAGCAATGTTCCCTCTGGCAGGTATACAAGCAGAGATGCAAATGGAGCAAAGCATTGGACCACATTGGATACATACGCAGCATGTAAAGAATATTGTAATTATTACACACAGGATAGTCAGTAGCTTCCAGCCCCAAGCAGAAACAAGAGTCCAAAACCATCCAGCAAAAGTCCAAGTTCCAGTCTCTGGATGAATTTCTGCAGCAATCTTATGCAGTTTTGATATTGCGTCATATACTGAAGGTGAGTGATCTGGTATGAATACACAACAGCTGCTACCGATGATGCGACATGCACCACCTCGATCAGCCAAAATCACGTCTAGCACCATCCTATTCTGGAGTGCTACAATCCTTGCAATCTGTAGTTCCTCTGTAATGTTCCCAAGTGCCATAGCTGTCTGATTAGTAACAGCTTCCACAACACGAGTCAGTCGTCGGATTTTCCTGCTGTTTAATGCAGCACCCACAAAGAAAAATAAGCCCAAGTTGAAATCAACATATTGTTGTAGGGTAGTGTCGGTTTGGTCAACTTCATCCATACTTATTGTCCTCTTATTTCTGTTTTTGGAAATGTCATTGTACAGTTTAAAATCACGGTGATACAATGCAGGTGCCAGAAACACAGGGGGCAACAGAAAAGATACATAGCAGATTCCTGACCACCCAACAGGTAATTGATAATATCCGTTATTTCCGCACACAAAATACGTATTATGCGAGGCTGTGAAAGTGCTCTTATTGGCACCTTCAATGGTCAGGATTACAGTACACTCGCTCCTCCCCACTGGAATTCTTCCAACACTACAAATACACAAATCTGCTTTAGCTTTTGTCACAGAAATCACAAAAGGTCCAATGTTCTTTATTATTCTCACATTTGTGAAAACATATGGTGTTGAAATATTGTCCGGTTGATACTCTTCCCATTCCCATTTAGTCCCTTTGGCTTGTGGATAACCTTCTTTATTTTGATAACACACTTTATTAAGTTGAAAAATAATCCCACCTACTGAAGGCTTTCCATATGCAAACAAAAGCGCATACCAAGCTTGACAAGAACCATTGTGAGAAAATGGAAGAGGAATAAAAGGTGTTCCTCCTTTCTTTTGATGTGCAGGTATCATCCCACACACCCAACAGTTGGTAGTATTCGTAGCATTGTGAGTATGGTGCAACATCTGGATAAAAGTATTGTTCAGGTAGGATTGTCGATGCTTTTGCTCATGGTAAGGAAGAGTAAAGTAGTGGTGTTCCACGGGTACTGGCGTAGTGGCAACAAAAAGCTGTCGAACAGGAGCCACCTTCTCGATGTACCATGTAATTGCTGCCATAGCCACCATAGCAACAACAAACCCTACAGCACAAATGATTTGTTTTTTCATTTTAGCAGCAGTAATGATTGATCTTTCTGAAAACTTGTTGAAAACAGTCGTTGGAGCTCTTCTCCCTGGGCAGCCGCTGATTTCTTCACCATGGGCCAAAGTGGGTGTCACTACACTAATACAGGGCTGATCCCCCTCCCCTTGCCACAATGGCTCTCCGTTTCACTAACCCAGGGTGGTAGCTCAACCAGTCTTTTTCAAAACTGCAGATCCTTTCCTCGGTCTCAATTGATATCTGGATACTCCAGTGATCGTGTGGTCCGGGAAGACTTCCGCAGATTCGTCAGGTGAGATAGCTTGGCCTTTCTCCGTCTCCAGAATCTCTCGATGGTCGGTCAACACAGCAGGTTCCACCAAGGCAGGCGACACGCGTTTGCAGTGTGTGCTGTGGATCCAATTCTTTCTGTTTGTCACTCGAACTGCTGTCCTTGTCGCAAGGAGCACCTGCTCTGGTCCTCGCCACCTTGGCTCCAAGCTGTTCGATCTGTCAAAGACCTTGACCATTACATGGTCACCAGGACGGAGTTCGTGGGCCTCACCTGTAGATCTGTCAGGAAGAGCTTCTCGAACCTGTTGATGAATAGAAATCAAACTGTCAGTTAACTGTGCCAAATAATCATTCATCAGAACACAAGGAACATCATGTATGGGGCGTGGCTTAGGAATTCCCCAAATGTTCATTGGTCTCCCAAACACCACCTCATAGGGGTAAGACCTGATCGTGAATGTGGCACCGATCTTATGGACAACAATGCCAAAGGTAGGGCATCTGGCCACTTTAGAGACGTGGAAGCCAGTATTTTCGCCAACTTTGTTTTTAGAGTAGCGTTATACCTTTCCACCAATCCTGCTGATTGCGGGTGGAAAACTGTATGGAATTTCTGTTTGATCCCTAATCCTTTCAGGACATGCTCAACAACTTGCCCAATAAAATGAGGTCCATTGTCACTCCACAAAAGTTTACAAACACCGTATCTAGGGAAAAACTCCTTTAGAAGCACCTTTGCTGTGGTGAGAGCAGTATTATCCTTCGTAGGGTATGCCTCTATCCATTTGCTAAAGGCACATACCACCACTAGGACATATTTCAAATTATTGCAGCGTTCGAGTTGGATGTAATCCATCTGCAAAACTTCAAAAGGTGCGGTTGGTGTAGCAAACCCTCCTGTAGGAGTTCGTGTCCCTTTTCCAGGATTATACTGCCAACAGATCAAACAGGACTGTACTACCCTTTTGGCTGTGCTAGCAATTTCAGGATGCTCCCAAACTTGTGTAAGCAATGTAGTTATTGCTAGAGCTCCAACATGTGCCAGCCCATGTGCCATTTGAACCATAGGTTGTAAATAGGCCGCAGGCAATTTCCACTTATTCATTTCTTTGTTACGCCAACAACCCTCATCATCTAATATTCCTTCTTTAGACCATTGCTCAAGCTCTTCCACAGAAGCAGATCTCTGTATATCCAATACTTCCTCTCTAGCATCATGCCAACACTCAGCTTGTGATTTCACTACGTACATGGGTGTAGTGCTTCGCTGCATCGCAGTCTCACGGGCTACGCGGTCTGCAAAGGCATTGCCTTGTCCTATTTTGTCAGTCACTTTCTTGTGTGCGCTACACTTCATAATAGCAACTCTCTTTGGGTATGTAAGTGCAGTCAAGAGATTATGCACTAACTCTCCGTGCATTATCTGCATCCCATGGGATGTAAGAAAGCCTCTTTCCTTCCAGAGTAGGCCAAAATCATGAACCACTCCAAAAGCATAGCGGCTATCCGTGTAAATGTTCACACACAAGTCAGTGCTAAGCTCACATGCTCGTGTCAAAGCTATTAGTTCAGCTGCTTGAGCCGACTTCTGAGGTATGCGAGCTGTTTCCACTACTGTCTCAAGCGTGGTAATTGCATAAGCAGCTGAAGTCGTGCCATCTGGTAACTTCAAACAGGACCCATCAACCCACAGTTCCCCATCTACATCTGGAAGGGGCGTATCTTGCAAATCGATGCGACCCTTTGTCTGTTCCTCAGTAAGGAATATACAATCGTGAGGCTCCTTTGACTGAGACTGAGTCGCAGGATATGGCAACAAAGTGGCGGGGTTCAGTGTCGCACATCTTTTCAAGGTAATATGAGGTGCTAGCAGTGTCAATTCGTATCCTGTCAAACGAGCACTAGTTAAGTGCTGAGTCTTAGTCTGATTCAAAAGGGCATCTACTGCATGGGGTACTAGCACCAACAGTTTGTGTGACAAAACTATCCCTTCACTCTGACGTATGGACACAGCCGTCGCTGCAACTGAACGGAAACACCCAGGCAATGCACGAGCAACAGGGTCAAGAACTGCAGAAAGGTATGCACAAGGACGCTGTTTGTCCCCGTGTATCTGTACTAAAACTGACAATGCACATCCTTCTTTCTCATGTACATAGAGTGTAAAAGCCTTCGTGTAATCTGGTGTGCCTAACACTGGTGCAGAGCAAAGAGCTTGTCTCAACTGACAAAAAGCATTTTGACATTCATCTGTCCATGGAAGGGGGATCGGTGTGTTCTTAGTCAAAAGTGCTAGCAAGGGTTTAACAATGTGTGAAAAACCCAATATCCATTGCCTGCAAAACGAAGTCAGACCAATGAATGCACGGACATCTTTCTGCGTGGAAGGTACTGGGGTGTCTAAAATTGCTTGAATGCGATCTGGTGTCAGTGCACGGCCCTCCTTAGACAGAAGGTGTCCTAAATAGGTCACCTTCGGTCTACAATATTGCAATTTCTTTCGTGATACTTTATGGTGGTGTGTAGCAAGAAAAGAAAGCAAAGACAAAGTGCATTTCTCACACTGCTCAGGTGTATCGGCTGCCAACAAGATGTCATCGACATATTGTATGAGAGCCACTCCTTTAGGCAAGGTAAAGGAATCAAGCTGTCTCTTCAATGCTTGACTGTAAATACTAGGACTCTCAGTATAGCCTTGAGGAACTCTACAAAATCTGTATGATCTATTATTCAAAGTGAAACCGAACAAATATCGGCTATCAGGATGAATAGGAATCGAGAAGAAAGCGTTCTTCAGATCAATTACAGAAAATGTAGTTGCTGTTGGAGGGACCAGGGTAAGCAATGTCGTTATGTCAGAGACTACAGGGTACTGTGGTACTACAATCTTGTTGACTTCTCTCAAATCGATAATAAATCTATAAATCCTAGTGTCAGTATCTTTTTTCAAAATGGGAAGAATCGGACTATTGCAAATATTGTAAGGAACTTCTTCCACAACCCCCACCTTAATTAAGTCATGTACAATACGTGTGAGTGCTTCTTCTCCTTCTCGAGAAATTTTATACTGAGGCAGTCTTGGCAATAAAGCGCCCTCCTTGACACTAATATGTACTGGTGGAATAACCATTTGCCCTACATCAGTATCCGAAGTAGCCCACAAAGTACTAGAGAGTGAGGCTAGTGCAATGTCCTCTTTAACAATACAAGATCTCTCAATCATAGGGTAGTTGTCATTCAAAATAACCCGTACTCCTTCCGGAGAACACCGTATCGTAGCCCTAAAATATTTAAGCATATCAAGACCCACAATATTGTCTGGTGTGTTTGGAGAAAGCAAAAACGGACATGGAGCAGTAAACTTATCAATATCAAATGCAAGTGGTTGTGACAATGGGCTAAGGGAAGGTGTTCCATCGAAACCTATCGATGTAATGGTTAAGCCAGACAGGGGAGCCCTTGGAACCAATTGTTTAGACAAGGCGCTACGAGTAGCTCCTGTATCAACCAGAAACTGATCAGTAGAACCCAAAACATGTGCTGTAACATAGGGACCCTCTGATCTACTGGAACTTCAACTGATTCCTTACCCCGTCCTAGGCAATCCTATGCATAAGCAGAATCTTGAAAATCAGAGGGCGCATAGTCAGACATTTGATATTGGTTCCTTCTATCAAAAGCGTTAAACCCATTCTGCCCACGTGTATTAGCATCAAACCGAGCACGATCATTCGCGCTTCCTCTAGGCCCTTGATATCCTGAACGATTTCTCATTTGTCCCCGACCACGTAGATTCTGCTGAGCACGCAGCACTGGACAATCAGAAAGCCAATGTCCAAATTTTTGCAGTACGCACACTGATCAACAGACAAATTCGAACGGGCAGAGGAAGGAAAGGATGAACCATAAGATCCACGTCCACCTCTATCATTACCTCTAGAAGGTGGACCATAAGCTTGAGCCAACATAACCTTTGTTTTCAACTCTTTAGACTTTTTGTCCTCATTACCTTTGGCTTCTAATTCTTGCCGCTCATAATACTGGGCCATAGTTAAAAGAGAAACCGGAGAAGATGTAGTCCATGAACTCTCACTGGCCTTTAAGCGACTAGCTATTCCTGGCAAAAGGTTTGCGACATATTTATCGACAAACAGATGCCTACCCGTGTCATCTGTCAATGACTGGCCACTAAAATCGTGAAATGCTTCTTCAAAGCGTGTGAAGAAGTCAGAAACTGATTCATCTACCTTTTGCTTGCAAGACGCTAGCACTGTCCAATCTATCTTTTTAGGGGGAATGATCGTCTTTAACTTAACTAATATAGCTGCCGGAAGATTTAAAATTAACTGACACGGTTTCTGTGCAGGTTCTCTATCTTCATCTAACCGCTCTAAATCTTTCCACAATGCTCCAAATGTCGCATTATCATCTATTTTACGCACAGTTCTCCACATATCAGGCGGTAATATTAATCCAAAAAACAAATCAATATCAGACAGAGTCATAGTACAAGAGCTGATTGCACCCTCAACTTCCTCATAAAAGGCTGCTGGATTCTTTCGCGGGTCAGGCAATGCATTTTTAAGGGCCATAACATCTGCTCTATTCCAAGGAGTGTAAACCCAATTATAAATAAAGTACCCTTTCGCATTAAGAGAAGTCTTATCATCCTCTGTACCCGTTCCTTTAGGAGGAACATATAAAGGCGCGGCTTCCCGCATGGGTTTCACATGAATTACAGCATTCTTATCTGTTTCAGGAGTAGAAGTTTGTGCCATGCTGATCTGAGATGCTAGTGCAGCTGTTTCTGCTGCCTTTTTCTCCTCTCGCAAACGGGCTGCTTCAACACGCAGTTTAACCAAGCGTCTGATCGTGTCAGCCACCTGGGAGAAGACAAAAAGACCGTCACGTAATTGTTTACAATCAGCTGCTACATCATTGGGCTCCACTTCTACCGAATACTTCCTAAATTGTTCAATAACCTCTGCAGCAAATGTATCGGTAAAATATATTTGCTCCCTTTCCTGCCATCCTTTTATACTATCTAAAAGTTCAGAGGCAGTGGTAGTACTACGAACGGCTTTACGCGCAGTAGATCTAATGTCAGATGCACGCTCAGCAGATAACATGGAACGAGTTTCTCGAGCTTTGTCCTGGTCTGAAAAAGAGTCCTCATCTGACTCATGAGGAGCAGAAGAAAAAATATACGGAGGTGGAGAACGATCTAATAACAAGAAATCATCTTGTGGTTTATTAAGGATAGGATAAAGGGGCTGCCTAACAGCATATTGGCCAGTTACCTGTAAATGGCGTTCCCTATCTTCCCTCTCTTTAATTTCTCTCATCTCCTTGTTTTTTAACTCTAATGCTTTCGCATAAATGGTCTTTCGCTGTTCTTTATCAATCAAGGCTTGTTCACGCTTCATTCCGCTCACGCACTTCTTTCTCCCACATTCGCACACAATCAAACATATCTTGCCTAGTCTTTCGTTTAAACATACATTGTTCCACATACTGAATTTTTCGCAAATCAAATGACCCATACATAGGCCAACGCAACTCAGGATCTTTACTAGTATATTTGTTCCATAACGTGCAGTACATTATAGAAGAAATACCATACTTAATATACATATCCCTATTAGGCGTCCCCTCCGGGGGGCTGGTTGTGCTTCGTCAAGTCTCAAATTGGTACCACTACAAAAGCAACACATCCTACGAAGTGTGCTGAAAACAGGCATGCCAAAAAATAGTGCAAAATATGCAGTATTATAATCAAAGTAGCGCTTAAGGTACTCTTCATACGTTGCGCTGTTCAAACAATTTTAAATAGAGAAAAATCTCCTCATTACCTGCCTATATGTATTGAAATACATATATAATTACAAAACAGATTCCAAAATTGGCCAATTATACAAACAAAGCCACAGTAAGTGTTACTAAAACTACCTTACCAATCAAAGGCATCAAACCAACAGCAAGTGCCGCAAAACGGCTCTTACCAATCAAATGGTGTCCAGGTTCCAACTGCCAAGTTCTCAAATCGACCAAATGGTCACTGCACGGCGAATCTACAGAAGAGATCTCAGTCAAGGACCGGCGCCGCCGGGATGGTCAGATCAGAAAGAAAGGAAAAACGCCGTGGGTGCCAAGACTCTGGTGTCTCCTCAGGCAGCGATCGCGTCCAAAAGCGAGATTCCAATCCTTCGTCGCGACCAGTCCTTCGGGCATCCGAGTCGTTGATGAGTCCCACGTTGGAAGCGCCAATTTGTTGTAGTGAGCCTCAGCAAGGCCTACCAGTGCTTAGGGGTTCTCCCTTCTCTGCACAGAGTCCTCAGACACTTAGGAAGAAGTTGGCACAGAAACTGAAATATAAAAGACAGAGTTTATTAAACCTCATGAGGTGGAGCTAACATTCACACATCACCCTTCAGTAATGCATGAAGTAGCACACTGAATGGCAGGATCCTGGTCCTTTTATACCCACACAGGGGCTCAAATGAAGGCGGTACTAACACAAATGCTGGTTTTAGGTACATATAAGGTCATACAGAGAATGCACAGTCGACAAGTGGGTGGAGCTAACAGTTTCTACTTTTAGCAGACACATCCTGACATTTATAAACTCGGAACAGCTGCAAGCTCAACTGAGCATGTGCAAAGCAAGAGGAACTAAATATAACTTGTCTCTAGGCAGATTTCAAGAGCAGTTGACAGGAAGGTAGGACAGAGCACATGGCGAGCACATGGTAGCACATGGCAGCCAAAATGGCTGACAGAAATACAAAATGGATTCCACAAAGCGGACAATTTAGCCTCTAAATACAGGCTGTCTTCAGTTAATGCTTAACTTAAATGCTGCCAAATTACAACAAGAGGGTGAGAGCACCGCAAACAAGATACCTATTGAAAAACACACGCTTTTATTATACCCAGCATCCCCCTCGCCGGTGCTCTTGTCAATAATATTTATAATATGTTTAATGATTTACTGGACCACTGATGATGTCTGAAGCCGCACTGGCTAAAAACGTTAGTAAACCCTGCCGCAGCATTGCGTCTGTCATGGGTTGGGGGAATCCCCAGAGGGAAAAAAATCTCAAAGGGGGTTCCTTTTAGTGCGTTGAGTTCCACAGAGAGAGCGCAGGGGTTCCCTGCAAGGAACCCGACACACCTGACAGATACTGCTTGACAGCACGAAACATGCTACAGAAATAATTGATGGACGGAATACTGAAAGAATGTTTGACATTGTTCAGCATTCTGTCCATCAATTGTTCTTTTTGTATTTGTCACCCGAGTGGGACGGGTATTCGCAGACATGGGTACCGTGCTCTCCACCCCACTGGAATCAAGTTAGCCTGGCTGATGAGGGAGGATACCCTGAAACCAGTCCCAGGATGCTTGTATCCGGTCCAGGGAGGACTGGCCTGGCAGTTTGGGCTGGACTGTTCCCATGGGGAGCAGAGTCAAGACTGATTTGCATATGGTTGGGTTTAGACTGTAATGGCATGGGGAGCAAAAAAACGATGGATTTAGGCCCAAATCTCTGTACTGGGGTGAATGTTTGACATTGTGAAGCATTCTGTCCATCAATTGTTCTTTTTGCATTTGACGGCATGAAACAGCGCCACCTAGGACCCCCGTGTTGACACAGGAGAATGTGCTTGGGCCTAAGCCACCTACTGTGCAAATGTGGAGTACACCCAATCCCCACACGTCACACTAGAGAAAAACACATGAAATACCACAAACAGTAAACTTGACAGTTAAGGAATGAAAGAAGCGACTTTACTGAGCTGTGAAAGAGGAACAGGAAGGGACATCAAAGGAATATATACAAGGACCTGTGCTATGATCGGAGGACTGTTGCTCATAGTTACTGATTCCGAGATGGTTGCTGAGAAGTCTAGTTCTGTTTGCTTTTGTTTATACGAAGTGGTTAACTTTAAAACTACTGCTATTTTAATAAAGTGAAGAAAGATATGCATAATCCTCTCCCCCGGTGCTGACACAGAATTCACTTTGTTTGTTTATTTAAATTTGTATAGCCCAAGGGCATTATGTCAGAACTAGAGTGCACAATACAGAACAATGTATTTCAAGTAGTGTACTCTGGTTTTGTTTTACTGTGCTCCAATGCCAGAGCACATTACAAATAACATAGGATATATTATATGTAAAGTACTCTGGTAGTGGTATAACATACTCAAATGTGTTCTGGTTGTCTTTTGAAGTTCTGTAATATTCTGTGACAGTTAAGTGCTTTAGAGAACTTTAAAAAAAATAAACCAAATCCAAAATTTCAAGTTCTGGGAAGGCCTGGAAGAGTAGAGTTACTTGCATATTATGGGTTTGTGATCACTGTCAAACTCTCCATTTCTCACCTCAGCCTTGACAGCTAGAGATTTTCAAATTTCCCGCCAAACAAGGAGTGTATGTGAGCAGTGCATTATTAATGATGTAATGGTGTTGATAGTCTTGAATTATGCTCTTACTTCCATTGTAAAGTGGTTTTAATGAAAATGCATAAGTGTATTAACACAGTGTCATTAACCTGATGAATTTGAAATATTTGACTAAGAAACTGTGTTTATCTAACATCAATAATGTAGATAGTTATTCACAAAACTACCAGCGGCGGACCATAGGTTCTGCACCTCAATCCCCGTAACGTATTATATTGTCCTGTGCAATCCTCTTCCGGCACTTGGTGCCGTTTGGTGCCACTGAGAACCAGTAGGAATGATACACTTTAAAATTGGAAGGTACACCAGAATTGAAGTCACGCTCACAAGTTATAGTCCATCATCTTCTTTTATTAATCAAAAATAATTCCATATGATTTAAAATCAACCATCAGCCAACGCGTTTCGTTCCTGTCACAGAGGAACTTCATCAGGGCTGGAACAATCACATAAAACACAGTATAAGTCTTAACATATAGATACATATAAAGAGACATTACGTATTTACAAAAATATATACATATAAATAACTAACTTGCGTCTGGCCCCTATTAGGGATCAGAGACTTAAAGAATTAAAAGTAACGAACACGACATGCTGAATTTAGACACATTGGACTACATGTAATTTATAAATGGACAGCCCACAGGACATATATAGATACATAGATGAGTCGAAGAGGACATCAAGAAAAATCAAGTGATCTTGAGACAGGGATTCAAGACACCGTATGTGAAGACACAAAAGGAAATACACAGCACTATATCTCAGTATTCAATACCGCCGTCGTATCCCATCTTGAGGATGTTATTTACTAGTTTAAGATAAATGAAGAAGAAAAAGGAGAAAAGGATAGGAATAAGAAAAATGAATATAAATTTGAATTTCGATTGACAGTGGGATAGTTATTTAAAATTTAGTGCCATGTGAGTAAATCCGAAAGCACCAAGCAGCAAGTGCCAATAACAGTAGTCATGCCTATTGTAAAATGCGCCTCACCTTCATATATTGAATAGCATGTACAGCCAGTAATTCAGAGAACCGTAGGGTCGTCACCAGGATGGTCAACCGAAGATAAGGGTATATAATCACAAAAAATCCCACTTTGAAATCTATATAGATAATGATTCAGTTAGCCAATTCTCACGACCTTATAAAAATTGTAACAATTATTCTAACATGCAACAAAAAGGGCTCATGTGAATAATCACGGCCTTCAGAAATACACAAAATTGTATAAATAAATCAATTGAACAAGATGTAAATGGTAAATGAAAACTGTGGGAAGACAAGTAATACATGTTCACTAACACAAAGAGTAAAATAAAAACCAATCCTGAGCAATGTCTTATAAGTGCCCAGTATCTCTGTCCCCCAGTATATGATACCATACATTATGTAACCTAATATAATGAGAAGCGGACATAGAACAGTATGTAGTTCATGCATTGTCCCAGTATAGACGCAGTTGGTCCCCCGTATGTTCCGTAGTGTCACATTTCCACGGGAGGGAATAGTACACAACCGTAGTCCCCTCAACAGGCATTAAACCCTCATAAAAATAGCCCCCATGATAGTCAGTCATGCCCTCACGGGAGGCACGATGCCAAACCTTGCCCGGAGTGAAACAGTAGTGTCGTCTCACCCCAAAAAACACTATGCTCACATAAAAGAAACAGATGCTCGATAGATGGCATCCCTGTACCCCCGTATATGATACCATTTGTATAGGAAAAAAACCTAATGAAGATAGGCTTCAAAACAGTGAGTTTTACCCACGTTGTCCCTTCTAAAAATGCAGATTAACCCCCGTGTATTATGTAGTGACATATACCAACAATATGCAAAATGCCACAAAGTGCCTAACGGGTGACAGAATTATCTATTCACCCTGACACCGAAATGCTCACGTACATCAAGCAACGTTCCATAGACGGCCTAAATGGCAAAAATCTATCTCACCTGAAATGTGGGAAATCCTGATGTAGGTAGAATTGCCTAAATCCAGTATATACCCGGCGCGCCATCCCGGTCAGATTTAAAAGCAGGAACCGTGCGTCTGACGTGTACCGCCTCCAAGTGCATGGTACGTGATAGAGGTACGTAAATCTCAAATACTCGCGCCATCTTGGAGGGTGAAAATAACATGATTATCGCGAGGGACGAATATATACCTTCGTAAAAAAGTTTGACAATATTCAAGGTATAGAGGACAAGAAGAGAAATAGGGACGAGAGTGATGACACAGGTTCTATCAGTAGCATCTCGGTTTCCTCACAGAGCAGTGCAACATCTAGTACCACACCACAAGACATCCCTTTAGGGTAAGGTGCCTCATCCTTCCAAAAGGAATTAGCGAAGCTACGTATAAGCAGCAGGCTACAACAAAAAAATGATCAGCCAAAACCAGGAGGGGAGGGAGGAGGTCCAAGAGGAGGTTCGAAAGGAGGGGCAACAGACAAGCTGAATGTGGTAACACGATCCAAGAAAACATAATTGATGTGGTACAAAGTCATGAATGTGCTTAAATACCTTACGATGTGGAAACTGTTAACAGTGATTTGAAAATTGTTGATCTATCTAATAAAATCCTAGATAAAGATGAGATCAAGGTTCCGAGTATGGGTTTGAATTTTTGCCCTACGCAGGGTGGAGACCTTACGAATGTTCATATTGATCTATACAAATTCGTGAGATCTCTCAAATTAAAAGATTACTTTTCTGAACAGACAGTAAAATCGACCACACCCATTGGAATACAAAATAACGTTACACATACAATCGCAGATATGCGGAATATTCAGTGTCTACTATCCTTTGAGGATGATGGGGTGCCTGATATGCCGTCGCTGTTAGAAGAACTCAATATTTCCCAAAATCTAAACACTGACAGTGGTTTAAGGCCAAAGTCCAAATTTGTGCTGGCCAAAGCGTATCACCGCAATATTGATGCTTTCTATGAAAAGGTCACCAAAAAGCTACACAATATGGAACTTCCCACCAAATTTGTGCCACCCATTCACCATAACATCTCCCAGAAGGAAAGGCAGGCACTTAATAGACTACGTATGGATAGCGATATCGTGATCAGAGAAGCCGATAAGGGCGGAAATGTGGTGGTCATGAATCTTTCTGATTACATGAACGAAATTAACTGCCAGTTGAGTATCAACTCATGCTACAGAGTGATTGAGAATAACCCAATTCAAGAAATCGTGTTTTTTGGGGTGAGCCGACACTACTGTTTTACTCCGGGCAAGGTTTGGCATCGTGCCTCCCGTGAGGGCCTGACTGACTATCATGGGGGCTATTTTTATGAGGGTTTAATGTCTGTTGAGGGGACTACGGTTGTGTACTATTCCCTCCCGTGGAAATGTGACACTACGGAACATACGGGGAACCAACTACATGTATACTAGGGACAATGCATGAAATACATACTGTTCTGTGTCCGCTTCTCATTATATTAGGTTACATAATGTATGGTATCATATACTGGGGGACAGAGATACTGGGCACTTATAATACATTGCTCAGGTTTGGTTTTTATTTTACTCTTTGTGTTAGTGAACATGTATTACTTGTCTTCCCACAGTTTTCATTTACCATTTACATTTTGTTCGATTGATTTATGTATACAATTTTGTGTATTTCTAAAGGCCGTGATTAATCCCATGAGCCCTTTTTGTTGCATGTTAGAATAATTGTTACAATTTTTATAAGGTCGTGAGACTTGGCTAACTGAATCATTATCTATATAGATTTCGAATTGGGATTTTTTGTGATTATATACCCTTATCTTCGGGTGACCAGCCTGGTGACGACCCTACGGTTCTCTGAATTTCTGTCTGTACATGCTAATCAATATATGAAGGTGAGGCCCATTTTACAATAGGCATGACTACTGTTATTGGCGCTTGCTGCTTGGTGCTTTCGGATTTACTCACATGGCACTAGATTTTAAGTAACTATCCCACCGTCAATCGAAATTCAAATTTATATTCATTTTTCTTATTCCTATCCTTTTCTCCCTTTTCTTCTTCACCTTTCTTAAACTAGTAAATGACATCCTCAAGATGGAGTACCACGGCCGTATTGAATACTGTGATATATTGCTGTGTATTTCCTTTTGTGTCTTCACACATTGTGTCTTGAATCCCTGCCTCTAAATCACTTGATTTTTCTTGCTGTCTTCTTCGACTCATCTATGTATCTATATATGTCCTGTGGGCTGTCCATTTATAAATTACATGTAGGCCAATGTGTCTAAATTCAGCATGTCGTGTTCGTTACTTTTAATTCTTTGAGTCTCTGATCCCTAATAGGGGCCAGACGCAAGTTAGTTATTTATATGTATATATTTTTGTAAATACGTAATGTCTCTTTATATGTGTCTATATGTTAAGACTTATACTGTGTTTTATGTGATGGTTCCAGCTCCTGATGAAGTTCCTCTGTGACAGGAACGAAACGTGTTGGCTGATGGCTGATTTTAAATCATATGGAATTATTTTTGATTAATAAAAGAAGATCATGGACTCTAACTTGTGATCGTGACTTCAATTCTGGTGCACCTTCCATTTTGAAGTGTATCAATAATGTAGATCTCGGATTCAAAATGGTTGTTACAGCCTGTCGCCATCTTACTTTCAAGTAGTAAACTCTTTGTCTTGACCCAATAATGCACTCAGCACACAATTGTTCATTTGTAAATAATGTTGTCATTCTCTCATGTGCAACATGAAGCTTCATTCTCATGCTTCGTTTTCATGCTGTTGGCACAGTGAACATTTTCTCATGGTCTCAGCTAATGGGACTCATGATTCTCTTGAGAACTTAACCTTGATTGTAACAGAATTTGTACTAACCATAACATGTCACAGGACCACCGGGGAAGGGAACTGCAGTATATGAATCTGTGGGACAGTGCTGACCAACATGATTTTGAACTGTTTTGTTCTTTCTGTAATATGATTGGGTGGGAAAGTTGAGCCTTTACACATGAATAAGCCTTACTGTATTTTCCCCATAAAATTAGCCTAACCCAGAGGGTGTTGGGCAGACTCCCCCCAATCTTTAGACGGCGATACTCTGTGGTCTGATTTCTGAATTCTTTATGGAGCTGCATTATACTCTGTTCTGCTGTTTCAAGATTTCCATTTTAATATGAGCTTCATGGTTTTGTATATGCGACTAACTGACAGAGTCTTTGCCATTTATTTCCTTTCTGTAATGGTTTAAGCCGTTAATAAACCATCGTGGTTTACAATAAAATACTTCCCAATCTTTATTGTGAAGCCAAAGAGCTTTACACTGAATTGTGAAATGTTATTTGACATTTGATTTACATGTTGACCAAGTCCAGTTGTGTAGCAATAAAGTCCTTAGGGATAAACACCTCTTCCAGTTCATCAGCAGCACTTTGGGGCATATTATCAACGGCCAGCGATAATTATCGCTGGCCGTACATAGCGATAGAAATATTATCGTTGGCTATCGCTGAATATTATCGCCATGATAACGCTATATTTACAACGCATAGCGCTATGGCGATAATATTTCAGCGAGTAGCGGTAGCTAATGGAACATCACTGGTTTTCCAGCGATGTTCCATTGAAAACAGCAGTATCATTGCTGATACGACTCCTGTGGTCGTATCAGCATAATCCATCTCCCATTAAAAGTATGCCTTAGTCAGGAATTTAACAGACGTTAAATTCCTGAGTTAAGGCTGAGGTAGCGATTCTTTTTATCGCTGTATCTCCTTGTTAATATCGCGAAGCTGCCTTCACGATATTAACATGTGTTGTCTTCACCGCCACGCCTTCTTTGCATCTCATTAGCGATGCGAGGCTGTGAAAAAACGGGCTCTACATCAAGGAAACACGCGCTAGCGTGTCCTTGATGATATTGCGATATAATTATCGCCGCTTTTCGCCCAAAAACGGACGCTAAAGCGGTGATAATTATATCGCCAGCCTTTGCTAATATGCTCCTTTATATTTTGAGACCAGGCAAAAAGCGCGACATCAGAGATAAGACGGGAGTGATGTGATTGAATTTCTTGCATCCAAGACACACCTAAGGCAAGATGTTGGGCCGCCTCTTGATCAGGAGCACACCGCCTGATACCCCACTGCAGATTAAGGTGGCTACCTGCACTCTTCAGCATTGCATAATTTTGTCTTTGTCGACAAAGTCTATTACAAGGATGAACCCCAGAGGTCTGAAGTTCTGTTGCGGCTTGCTTTGCAAGAAATTGCTTTACTACCTTTAACTACTTGTGCTCTAGTAGATAGGAAGTTGAACCAGCCTGGCACTACTCCTTCTATGCCAATTCAGTATTTCAGAATATTGATCAGAGAGATGTGACTGATTGTATCAGAGTCAGCAGAAAGTTCTAGAAGTACAAGTAGGCAAGAGTTACCTGTGTCCAGGAAACTTCAGAGCGTCGTTAGCAACTTGTAGAAGTGCAGTCTCTATGGTATTCCTCTGAACCCAGATTGAATGTCAAAGGAGATTATTTAAACAGATATTGAGCAACAGTTGGGAGAATATACAATTCTAAGGCAGGACCGTAGGCTCAGATTATGCTTCTCAATCTTTACTACTCATTTACTAGCAGCCAATCAAAACACAGTAAAAACATTTCAACACAACAAATCCCATGAGGCTTTGAACCACACCTCTATAAACCACCAATCAGAAGTGTCCAATGTCTAAAAAATAGCGAGGCACCATCTTACTGCCTCTTTTTTGCTGCTCCGCAGTCAAGATAAGTGCCTCGTTATTTTGTTATACCGTTTTCAATGCATAAATACGTATGACTTTATTGAAGGTTTATGCCTCACATGTATGTTTTTGACATTTATTATTAGTAATTGTTGCCTTACTTGCGCGCTGCGTGACCCCTTTCAAACCGTGTAGACATTGGTGATCTTTCTCCCTGATCCTCCGGTGCGTGTTGCGCCTTTTCTCCCTCGTTTCCTTTCTAGTTTTTTCTCGTTTGCCCGTGCGGCGCTGCCGTGGTGGTACACGCACTCTTCGCACTACCGCTCTAGGAGTGACCCCCTCCTGGGAGCAAGGTCGTGTTGGCAGCCCAATTGGGCAGCACACACATTACCTCTCGGGAGCCTGCACGTGTCCATGCACGCGAGGCAGCCTCCCGAAAAGATGCTGGAGACGCCTTTCCCCGGGCTAGAACAACAGATGGAATAGTCCTCGCAGTGCAGTGCTGGTACCGGGCCTACCTCTTCTATTTTCTGGGCAATTTTGACATCTTTGAAGGCAATTTTCATCCAGTTGTTGGAATCTTTACCTTTTATAAAAAGACATCATTTTTGGAACTTCTATTACTCTAGCTGCTTTCTGAGACAGACAGGGCCCCACATCCCCTCATAAGTCCTTCAGAAGCAGCTTCCAGTGGTACCTCAGCCCCTCTGCACTAGCTCAAATTGCTCCCACCTGACGCCCTGCTTCAAGGCAGATCAGGGCTGTAAATATTGGCTTCCCTCTGGGACACTCTACTCCCTACACCATGTCAGATTATGAAACCTACGGGACCTGGCTGCATATGGTCCACCAGAAGATGAGGACTTTTATTACGATGAAAACATGGAAGCCATGATAGATAAAACCCTGGATTAAAAAATTAGACAAGGCTTTGTCAATCAATCAATCAGGGGTTTGTTAAAGCGCGACTACTCACCCGTAAGGGTCTCAAGGCGCTAGGGGTGGGGGGTGCAGGTTCCATCCATCAAGGAGGGGTCTGTCGAAGAGCCAGGTTTTGAGGTTTCTTGCGAAGATGGGGAGCGATGTTGTCTGTCTGAGGTGGAGCGGAAGGGCGTTCCATGCTTTGGCCGCGAGGAAGGAGAAGGAGCGGCCTCCCGATCTGGTCTTTCTGGTGCGGGGGACCACGGCGTAGGAGAGCTGGGCTGATCGTAGGGTCCTTTGGGGTGCGTGGAATTTGAGTCGGCTGTTCAGGTATGCTGGTCCGGTGCCGTGGAGGGCCTTGTGTGCGTGGGTGAGCATCTTGAAGGTGATTCTCGCCTCGACAGGGAGCCAGTGGAGTGTGCGCAGGTGCTGGGAGATGTGGCAGTGTTTTGGCAGGTTGAGGACCAGTCTTGCGGCGGCGTTCTGGATGTTCTGTAGCTTGCGGGTGAGGTTTTTGTTTATTCCGGCGTAGAGTGCGTTGCCATAGTCGAGTCTGCTGGTGACCAGGGCGTGAGTGACGGTCTTTCGGTGTTCGAGGGGGATCCATTTGAAGGTCTTACGGAGGAGGCGGAGGGTGTGGAAGCAGGAAGACGAGACAGAGTTGATCTGGCGGTCCATTTTGAGCTCGGAGTCCAGGATGATTCCCAGGTTGCGTGCGTGGTCCGTGGGGGTTGGCGGGTTTCCGAGGGCGGGGGGCCACCAGGTATCGCTCCAGGCATCGGGGTTTGGGCCCATGATGAGTACTTCTGTTTTGTTGGTGTTTAGTTGTAGGCAGCTGTTTTTCATCCATTTGGCGACGGCTTCCATGCCTTCTCGAAAGTTGCGTCTGGCGGTGTTGGGCTCGTTGGATAGGGAGAGGATGAGCTGGGTGTCGTCTGCGTATGACACGATGTTGAGTCCGTAGGTTCTGACGATGGGGGCGAGTGGAGCCATGTAGACGTTGAAGAGCGTCGGGCTTAGGGAGGAGCCCTGGGGGACTCCGCAGGTGGTAGGTGTGGGGTCCGAGAGGAAAGGGGGGAGTCTGACCCGCTGCGTCCTGCCGGAGAGGAAGGAGCGGATCCAGTCGAGGGCCTTGTCCTGGATTCCTGTGTCGTAGAGTCTGCGTATTAGGGTGCGGTGGGAGACTCCTACCTATTTCCCAACACCTTGACCAACTGGTAGGTTGTGGCCCTTCTCTTCCTCCCTTGATTCCCCCCCAATCCTCCCCCCTCAGATCCTCCTGCCATCGCTTGGCCTCACGTTAAGTTCTATACCAAAGTTACTGAAAGAGCAAAGGATCATGATTACAGTGCCGACCCACTGGCCCCTCCGCCACCGTCTCTCCCATTGCCCCCACACCCCCCCACACCGACACAGATCACTCATCCTCCCAAGATTCTCGCCCTCGCAAATGTTCCAAGAAACGTAACGCTCCCTTTCTCCATTGACTCAATCCCTGTTCACCTTCGATCCTTCTAGCATAATTCATCCCAGAACCTCTGATTGGTCCCCGGCCCCTGCGGTGGTGGAATATATGCAGCTTAATCTGCGCAAAAGCTTTGACAAAGAGGTCAGATCCCGCCTCAGGTCAGAATGCCCCCGCCCCGATCTTCCAAATAAAACTGCACTCACACCAGATATAGATACCTTTTATGCAAACCGTTCTGAAAAAATACAGTAAAGATCCTAAGAGAGGCATAGATAGGGCTCTAAAAGCATGCCAGGACAAGCTTCTGGATGTTTCTGGCCCGCTTGCCAAAATGCTTGAATTGGCCCGTCAGGCCCAAGAAACTGGTGTGGCTATCCACCCTGAAGTCCTAGCTGGATGGACTCAAAGGGCGATCTGCCTCCTGGGTAACGCGAACTGCGCGCTCTCCTCGGAGAGGCGTAAATCGGTTCTCTTGAGAATTGATCCACAGTTGGCTGAACTGGCATCAGCGGAACCTGGCCCCTTGGCGGATGGGCAACTATTTGGAGATCGCTTTGTCAAGGACATTGCTAAATTTGTGAACACTTTCACCTCACTGGATAAATCACAGTCATCAGTCAAAAGAGTATTCAATCCCCTCTCTGGTAGGGCTGGTCATGGCAGAGGACGCTCGACCAGCCGCTTCAACCAGCAAGGTCCTCATCGTGGATACAATCCCAGATGAAGAGGCTACGCGCAGGACCCGGCCCAAGCAGGCTTCTACCCCACTAGGTCGAAGGGACTTCAGAGGCAGATTCAACAGAGGTGTCAAGAGAGGTTTCCGAAACAATCCTCAGGTATTGATTCAGCCTTTTCTTCCTTCTATTCCCTTGGGGGGCAGGCTGATGCATTTTGTGGCCAATTGGTTAAAGATTACATCATCGCGATCCCGAAGAGACCGGAATAGGTGCGGCAGCGGGTGCTCTACCTTGATGAATGTCTGACTAAAGGTGTACGCTCCTCCCGGGATCTGACAAGCTACGACATCACGTAGCAAATGATTATTCAAGCAGTGGGTCCGTAAGTACGGTCTAACCACAACAGGCACAGCACACCTTAGCGTGTGTGCTGCAAAAAGATACACGTGGCAGATTTTTGCCACTTGCACTTTCTTCACCTTACACTACTTCACTTTAATGTGGTCCTGAAGAAAGCCTCTACAATTTTTGAAAGAGGCTGAAACATGTTGACCAGCAGGATAATGAAGACCAATTGCTAATCTTCATGCTTATCCGTATCTTTGTTTTTAATATATCCTGGGCCGCTGGGAATAAAAAATCGGTCAGTAAGGAATCCCAGAGATATTTTTAATCTCACCACTTCACCACACACTACCACAAAATCCCGCTCCGCTGTAATCAGGCGTTGTAGCACAGCTGGGTGGCATTCGGCTACCCAGCTGGGAACCCGATGATGAAGCATGCCACCAACTAGGTTGGTGGGTGAGGGTTCTTCTTACAAACCTATGTGGTGCCCAGCACTATAAGTGTTACAGAGTCATCTGCATTTGGGTTCGTCCATGTAGGAGAGTAGGATCTGCCTCTTATGTTGCCCCCACTTTTTTTCTGATGTTTACACTTGTTTCTGGCTATAGTCTGGCTGGGACCCTGCCAATCAGGGCCCCAGCCTCTCTGTTCTCTCTAAACGATTTGGAGTGCAGTCTAGGTGCACTAGTGATTGGATACTGTGGTACCTTATGAGTCCCTAGTATATGGTACCTTAGGCACCAAGGGCATAGGTACTTCACAGGCCTACCAGGGGCTGAAGCATGTATTATGCCACCCCTGGGAAGCAGACTAAATCTGACACCACAGGCCTGCTACTGCAGCCTGGGTGAGGAAGTGCTAGCACTCCTCACTGAGATATAGGTCCCCTATATCTCTCCTGCACACACATTGAGACTTATCAGTCACCCCTAAAGCAGGCCCTATCGATCCTGAGGGCAGGGTGCTTAGTTTCCATGTGAAAGCTCTCAGAGTCCATTCCCTGGTGCTGTTTGTGGATGCGGTTAAACCATATACTTTTAAGTGCATTATATCCTCGCGGTAGAATGCTAACTTTGGAATGGCTGCATCGAAACATGTCGTGTTTGGTGTCAAACATCTTGGAATACTACGCCCCCGCCAGTCCTGGCGGCAGGGGTAGCATTCCACCCTTCTAGAGGGATAGACATGTACCTACTGTGGAAACGCGGTAGAATCCTGCAGAGCCCTGGCATCACAAAATGGATGCCACCAGTCACAGACACTGGGCTGCCCTCCTGCTGATGACCAACACTCGCAGTGGAGGAAGCCCAACAATAGATATCCTGTCCCAAGGGGGTGTGACCACCTTCCAGACAGGGTTTAGTGTATTGGGGCTGGGTGGGTGCACTCTTAGAGTGCTTTGAAGTCCTGCACTGGGGGAGCAGAAGGCTCCTCTGTGCATACCCCAGTTCAAACCGGCTCAGGGGCTACCTGCCCCTGCTCTGGCGCAAAACTGGACAAAGGGAAGTGGGTGTAGCCACCCACTCCCCTGACCCTCCCATAGGTAGGGTCATAGAGCTAGTCCCTCCCTTTCTTTTAGTATAAGAGGGGGAACCTGTGCATTGCAAACTAGATTTTCCCTGGACGACGCTCTGAAGAAGAATCCCGGACCTTCGACGTTCCACTACCTTTGGAAGACTGAAGAATCTCCCTTGGAGTCAAGGAGTGACTCCCTGCTTGGCAGGCACCAAAACTACAAACGACGGTCGCAAACTACGCTGCTCCCGCCGGAGTCCGAAGTCCCTGCAGCCCAAGAAGTGGATTTTCTGACTTCTCAAAGGCCATCGTGAGTCCCCAGCGAAGCTGAGGCCAATGGACCCCAAGAGTGATGAGGAACCGCAACCCCTGGGTACCATGCACTATTGTCGAGTGCAACCCCTTCACAACGTTCCACGAACTTGTGCTTTGGACCACGTGTGGTCCTAGCCTCCAGCAGGAATCCCTCTGAAGATCAGAGGCCTACCACGTCCCGAGTGACCGTGGGCCCCTGTTGAGCGAATCCTCCCGAGGCGTCTTCGCGATCCCTTGCCAGCCGGCTTGTGGGTCCCCAGAAGACTTTCTAAAGACACCAAAGGGCTCCCCTGGTTGCTCCAGGCCTGCCCTGACTTACCCTCGCTGGGTGAGTCCCACAGACCTTGCTGGTCTGCGCCATTGACTCTTCACACTTTCCCCGAGACTTGCTGTTACCAAGGCTTGTTGGCTCCAATCGAGTCGCCGACACCGCAGTAAGCTGCAGACATCGTGGGACACGCCGAATCCAGCTCCTGGTCGTCGTCGACGCCTCCTGGACCTCGTGGCTGAAGAGTCAAGGCAACCGCGAACGACCTGAATCTTGCGACGACGGTGGGCATCCATCTTCCTTGCCCCGAGTCACTGCCAAGTGACTTTGAACACTGTCCCCTCTGCTTTCAGGTCTTCCATCTTCCGAATCCAGGCTTGGATTCCTCCAGACACTTCTCCTGTCGCCGCAAGCAGCAAGTCTTCACTGGCTCCCATTGAAAACGACGCCGTGACCCGACACCAAAGGACACCTATGCACCCGGCTCCCCTGGGTGAGGTAACTTCAGCACTACGGTGCTCCTGTGGGTGTGGGCCCTAGAACTACTTACCCTGTAAGTGACTTGCTTGTAGCTACCCTAGAAGTGCCATAAAACTCTTATTTTCTAAGTGCGACAATTGCGCTGACTCGCACAAGGTTCGCATCTGTGTTAGACACAGCGCGTCCATCTCCCTTGCAACTCTATCTGTAACCGCGTCCTTCGACTCGTACAAGGACCGATCGGTGTGTTCGCCTCGAACACGCATGGGACCTTTAACATTGAAATCTCAATCGCGTCTGTTCGCATAGACTCGTACAGGACTCGCACCGGTGCCAGGACACCGCGTCCGTCCCCTGTGGGTCTCATACAACTACCTGGGGTGGTTCTTGGGGGTCCCTCGATTCTAGATGCCCTAGACCTAGGTCTAGCCAAACTAAGATTGTGATATTCGATTGTGCTAAACTTATTTTGATAACATTTGACTTGTACATATGTTCCTGACTTCTAATCTCATAAAGAGATTAGTAGAGAGTGTTTATTAATAAATACATATATATTTGATATATATACCTGTGTGGTGTCTTTTCATTTGGTGATTCAAGAGATTGTGTGGTAAAACAAGCTGCTTTACATTCCTTCAAGACTTAGCCTGAAGGCTGCTCTCCACAGCTACCACTAGGATAGCTTTCTATAAAGGTTGTCTTAAACCTATCTACCATAAGAGTCGAATTGTTCTGGTGCAAGGTGTCCACTTTAATTAGTGAACAGCATATACCAGGCCAACTTCTCACATTGGTGGGCAGCGTGTGGGATTCCAGCTTGCTATTGTTTTACCAGAAAATCTCTATTTGAATTACTAACTGAAAACCACTATAGGTACTTAAGGTACATATAAAGTCAAGCTTAGTATCAATAAGTTCTACTGAACTTAGAGCTGTGTGCCAAGGGATAGCACACCCTTTCTACAGCTCAAGCTAGTATCAGTAGGCCACAAACTAGTGTAGGTAGTACAACACTGCACAACACTAGAATGTCCTTAAAGGGTGGAACCAGTGGATCCACTCAGCCTCAGTATAAGGACATGGCTTTCTCTGACTTGAGAGCCATGTGTGTTGAAAGACACCTGAAGCTAGGACAGAGTCCCTCCACACTACACCTGATAGATCTGCTGACAGCAGATGATCTTAGATTGGCTCTAGGAGCTAATGGGTCTGAATCAGTGAGTGGGTCAATTACAGTATCTGGGTCAGATGATGAAAATCAGAATGACCAAGACTCTGTGATTGAAGGGCCAGGCCTCAAGGGGCCTGAAAAGGACAGAGGAATTCTCCCTAAGAGAGCTGACAGAGTGGAGGAGAGGCATAGGTCCCCTTCCAGGGAATCTGACCACTCTTATCACTCTGGCAGAGAATTTGTCCACCAGAGGAACTCATACTTTCCCATAAGAGAGACCTCCTCTGAAAGAATGTGCAAACTGCTGCAGTATGAGGAAGCAAGAGTTGCCCTCAGAACCAAGCAGTTGGCACTGGATAGAGAGGCCCTGGAGATCCAGAGAGCTTCTAGAAGAGAGGGGTTAGAACCCCTTGGTGGCAGCAACAGTGTCCCTAGAGGCAGAGAACTATTCCAGACCATAGGAACCTGAGCAAGGTTGTTCCTCCCTACCAGAGTGGGGATGATATCCACAAGTGGATAACTGCTATGGAGAGCGCCTGTAGAGTACAGCAGGTCCCCCAAAAGCAGTGGGCAGCAATCTTGTGGCTCTCCTTTTCAGACAAAGGTAGAGACAAGCTCCTCACTGTTAGAGAAGAGGATGCTGATAATTATGAAGTCCTGAAGAGTGCACTGATAGATGGGTTTGGCTTAACCACTGAGCAGTACAGGTTAAAGTTCAGAGACACCCAGAAGGCACAGACTCAGGACTGGACTGACTTTGTAGATTGTGCAACCAAGGCTCTGGAGGGTTGGCTGGTTGGCAGTAGGGTTACTGATTTCAAGGGATTGTATAATCTGATGATGAGAGAACAGATCCTTAATAATTGCCAGAACCAGTTGTTGCATCAATACCTGGTGGACTCAGATCTGACCTCTCCCCAAGAATTGGGAAAGAAGGCAGACAAATGGGTCAGAACCAGGGTGAGGCAGAAACCCCAGAACCAAGGGGGTGACACCAAGAAGCAAGATCCTAAGGGCTCTGAGAAAGGTGGGGATAAGTCAAAAGACCAGAAGTCTTCACAAGGGCCCCAAAAATCTGCATCTGGTGGGGAGTCACAATCCAACAAGGGAAAAGGCCAAAAGAAGCCCTGGTGCAAATTCTGTAAACAGAAAGGGCACTGGACTTCTGATTGTAACAAGTCCAAAGACCAAACCACCACCACTCCTGCCCCTAAGGCAACTGTTCCCCCTAGCTCAGCTACTGGTGGAGGTGGTACACAGAATAAGGGTGTAGTAGGGTTGACCCTGGGTTCTGAAGTGGACTCTGACCTAGTCAGAGTGCCCACTCAGGCAATGCTGATTTGTGAGGGAGACCTTAATATGTCCTTCCTAGTAAGCCCCAGTAATCTGGGCAAATACAAACAGCAGCCTGTAATAAATGGCAAACAGGCTTTGGCATTTAGGGACACAGGTGCTAGTGTCACCATGGTGGCAGAGGATCTTGTGGACCCTGGACAGATCATCCTGGGCGAAATGTACCAGGTGACCAATGCAAGCAATGTCAGGACCAACCATAGTCTGGCAGTTGTGAATTTCTCCTGGGGAGGGGTAACTGGCCTCAAGAAGGTTGTAGTCAGTGCAGACCTCCCTGTCGAATGTCTATTGGGCAATGATCTAGAGACTTCAGCCTGGTCTGAAGTAGAGTTATGGACTCATGCTGAGATGTTGGGCATCCCTGCAGAGGTATTTGCTGTGACCAGGTCACAAGCAAGAATGCATAACACTGAACCAGCTCTGGATCCTGGAACAATGGACCAGATGCTTCCCAAGAGGAGGAGCAGTAGGGTAAAGGCAGTGCCTTCCCCTCTGTCTCAGATCACAGATTCACCCCCAGAGGGAGGTGAAGCAGATCCTGAAGAAGGAACTGCCCCAGAGGGACTTGAGCCTGATCAGGTTGAGTTCTTGGGGGCAGGGGGCCCTTCTAGGGAAGATCTGAGTAAGGAGCAACAGTGCTGCCCTCTCTTGAACCCCTCAGACAGCAGGCTGCTGCTGAGGCTGCTGGGAGTGCTAGTGGGTCCCATAAAGTTTATTGGGATGAGGGACTCCTATATTCTGAGGGTAGAGATCCAGCCCCTGGAGCCACCAGGAGGATGGTAATACCTCAGAAGTTTAGGGGTTCCTCTTGACCCTAGCACATGATATCCCTTTGGCAGGTCACTTGGGCCAAAACAAGACCTGGGACAGGCTTGTCCCACATTTTCATTGGCCACATATGTCAGAGGACACAAAGGAGTTTTGTCGCTCCTGTGTCACATGCCAAGCCAGTGGTAAGGCAGGTGGCACAACAAAGGCCCCCTGATACCACTACCTGTGGTGGGGGTACCCTTTGAAAGGGTAGGGATTGACATTGTTGGTCCCCTTGACCCTCAAACTGCATCTGGGCACAGGTTTATCCTGGTGGTAGTGGATCATGCCACCAGGTACCCAGAAGCAATTCCTCTGAGGACCACCACAGCCCCTGTGGTGGCAAGAGCCCTCATTGGAGTTTTCTCCAGAGTGGGTTTCCCAAAGGAGGTCATTTCTGACAGAGGTACCAACTTCATGTCAGGATATCTGAAAGCAATGTGGAAGGAGTGTGGTGTAACTTATAAGTTCACCACCCCTATCACCCACAATGCAATGGTTTAGTTGAACGCTTCAACAAAACCTTGAAAGGAATGATTAAAGGACTCCCAGAGAAGCTTAGGCGGAAATGGGACCTTCTTCTTCCTTGCCTGTTGTTTGCATACAGAGAGGTTCCACAGAAGGGGGTTGGTTACAGCCCATTTGAGCTTCTGTTTGGGCATCCTGTGAGAGGTCCATTGTGTTTGGTAAAAGAGGGCTGGGAGTTACCTCTCAAGCCCCCCAAACAAGATGTGATGGACTATGTACTTGGTCTCCGCTCCCGGATGGCTGAGTACATGAAAAAGGCAACCAAAACCTGGAGGCCAGCCAAGAATTACAAAAAGCTTGGCATGACTAAAGGCTGTACTGACTGTATACCAGCCAGGACAGAAGGTGTGGGTATTGGAGCCTGTGGCCCCAGCAGCCCTCCAGGACAAGTGGAGTGGCCCCCATACAATAGTTGAACAGAAGGGAGAAGTCACCTACCTGGTGAATCTTGGAACTCCCAGGAGCCCCCTGAGGGTGCTCCATGTCAACAGATTAAAGCCATATGTTGACAGGGCTGACATGGGCTTGCTCATGGCAACTGATGAGGAACAGGAGGAGGAGAGTGACCCTCTCCCTGACCTGCTCTCTCAGAACCCTGATGATGGGTCAGTAGATGGTGTTGCTTTGGCAAGCAGCCTCACTGACCATCAGCAAACTGAGTGCAGACAAGTTCTGCAACAGTATAGACATATGTTTAGCCTGACCCCTAGTCAGACTTCCTGGTGCACCCATGAGGTGGACACTGGAGACAGTCTGCCTGTCAAGAATAAAATCTACAGGCAACCTGACCATGTCAGGGACTGTATCAGGACTGAAGTCCAGAAAATGTTGGAGCTAGGTGTAATTGAGCCTTCAGATAGCCCTTGGGCTAGCCCAGTAGTCCTGGTACCCAAGCCTCATACCCAGGGTGGTAAGAAAGAAATGAGGTTTTGTGTAGACTACAGAGGCCTCAATGCAGTCACTAGGACTGATGCCTATCCCATACCAAGGGCAGATGAGCTGATTGATACTTTGGCCTCAGCCAAGTATCTAAGCACGTTTGACCTGACAGCTGGCTACTGGCAGATCAGGTTAGCTGATGATGCAAAAGCCAAAACAGCATTTTCGACTCCTGGTGGGCACTACCACTTTGTGGTGATGCCCTTTGGATTGAAAAATGCACCTGCCACTTTTCAGAGGTTGGTGAATAAAGTTCTGACAGGGATGGAAACTTATTGCTCAGCTTATCTAGATGATATTGCTGTCTTTAGTTCCTCCTGGCAGGATCACCTGGTCCACCTCAGGAATGTTTTGGAGGCTCTGCAGAAAGCAGGCCTCACTATCAAGGCCACTAAGTGCCAGATAGGGCAGAGTCAGGTTGTATACCTGGGCCACCTTGTAGGTGGAGGCCAGGTTCAGCCTTTACAGAGCAAAATCCAAACCATAATGGAATGGGTTGCTCCAACCACCCAGACACAGGTGAGAGCCTTCTTAGGCCTGACTGGGTACTATAGGAGGTTTGTCAAGGGATATGGATCTATAGTGACCCCCTTGAATGATCTGACCTCAAAGAAAATGCCAAAAAGGTTCAGTGGACAGCTAGCTGTCAGAAGGCATTTGAAGACCTAAAGCAGGCCATGTGCACTGCCCCCATCTTACAGAGTCCAGACTACACCAAAAAGTTCATTGTCCAAACAGATGCTTCTGAGCTGGGTGTGGGAGCTGTACTGTCTCAACTGAATGATGAAGGTCAAGACCAGCCAGTAGCTTTTATTAGCAGAAGGCTGACCCCTAGAGAGAAACGTTGGTCAGCTATAGAGAGGGAGGCCTTTGCTGTGGTGTGGGCCCTGAAGAAGCTGAGGCCATACTTGTTTGGCACTCACTTCATAGTTCAGACTGACCACAAGCCCCTCCTATGGCTTAAACAGATGAAAGGTGAAAACCCAAAACTTTTGAGGTGGTCCATTTCCCTACAGGGGATGGACTATACAGTGGAACATAGACCTGGGACCCAACATGCCAATGCAGATGGACTCTCAAGGTATTTCCACTTTGAACACGAAGACTCAACTGGTCAAGGTTAGTTTAGTGTCCCTGCGTTTGGGGGGATGTGTAGGAGAGTAGGATCTGCCTCTTATGTTGCCCCCACTTGTTTTCTGATGTTTACACTGGTTTCTGGCTATAGTCTGGCTGGGACCCTGCCAATCAGGGTCCCAGCCTCTCTGTTCTCTCTAAACGATTTGGAGTGCACTCTAGGTGCACTAGTGATTGGATACTGTGGTACCTTATGAGTCCCTAGTATATGGTACCTTAGGTACCAAGGGCATAGGTACTTCACAGGCCTACCAGGGGCTGAAGCATGTATTATGCCACCCCTGGGAAGCAGACTAAATCTGACACCACAGGCCTGCTACTGCAGCCTGGGTGAGGAAGTGCTAGCACTCCTCACTGAGATATAGGTCCCCTATATCTCTCCTGCACACACATTGAGACTTATCAGTCACCCCTAAAGCAGGCCCTATCGATCCTGAGGGCAGGGTGCTTAGTTTCCATGTGAGGGGGTGCCTCTGCCTGAGCAGGGCCCTCTGCAGCTCTCAGAGTCCATTCTCTGGTGCTGTTTGTGGATGCGGTTAAACCATATACTTTTAAGTGCATTATATCCTCGCGGTAGAATGCTAACTTTGGAATGGCTGCATCAAAACATGTCGTGTTTGGTGTCAAACATCTTGGAATACTACCCCCCGCCAGTCCTGGCGGCGGGGGTAGCATTCCACCCTTCTAGAGGGATAGACATGTACCTACTGTGGAAACGCGGTAGAATCCTGCAGAGCCCTGGCATCACAAAATGGATGCCACCAGTCACAGACACTGGGCTGCCCTCCTGCTGATGACCAACACTCGCAGTGGAGGAAGCCCAACAATAGATATCCTGTCCCAAGGGGTGTGACCACCTTCCAGACAGGGTTTAGTGTATTGGGGCTGGGTGGGTGCACTCTTAGAGTGCTTTGAAGTCCTGCACTGGGGGAGCAGAAGGCTCCTCTGTGCATACCCCAGTTCAAACCGGCTCAGGGGCTACCTGCCCCTGCTCTGGCGCGAAACTGGACAAAGGGAAGTGGGTGTAGCCACCCACTCCCCTGACCCTCCCATAGGTAGGGTCCTAGAGCTAGTCCCTCCCTTTCTTTTAGTATAAGAGGGGGAACCTGTGCATTGCAAACTAGATTTTCCCTGGACGACGCTCTGAAGAAGAATCCCGGACCTTCGACGTTCCACTACCTTTGGAAGACTGAAGAATCTCCTTGGAGTCAAGGAGTGACTCCCCTGCTTGGCAGGCACCAAAACTACAAACGACGGTCGCAAACTACGCCGCTCCCGCCGGAGTCCGAAGTCCCTGCAGCCCAAGAAGTGGATTTCCTGACTTCTCAAAGGCCATCGTGAGTCCCCAGCGAGCTGAGGCCAGTGGACCCCAAGAGTGACGAGGAACCGCGACCCCTGGGTACCGTGCACTATTGTCGAGTGCAACCCTTTCACAACGTTCCACGAACTTGTGCTTTGGACCACGTGTGGTCCTAGCCTCCAGCAGGAATCCCTCCGAAGATCAGAGGCCTACCACGTCCCGAGTGACCGTGGGCCCCTGTTGAGCGAATCCTCCTGAGTCGTCTTTGCAATCCCTTGCCAGCCGGCTTGTGGTTCCCCAGAAGACTTTCTAAAGACACCAGAGGGCTCCCCTGGTTGCTCCAGGCCTGCCCTGACTTACCCTTGCTGTGTGAGTCCCACAGACCTTGCTGGTCTGCGCCATTGACTTTTTACCCTTTCCCCGAGACTTGCTGTTACCAAGGCTGGTTGGCTCCAATCGAGTCGCCGACACTGCAGTAAGCTGCAGACATCGTGGGACACGCCGAATCCAGCTCCTGGTCGTCGTCGACGCCTCCTGGACCTCATGGCTGAAGTGTCAAGGCAACCGCGAACGACCTGAATCTTGCGACGACGGTGGGCAACTGCCAAGTGACTTTGAACACTGTCCCCTCTGCTTTCAGGTCTTCCATCTTCCGAATCCAGGCTTGGATTCCTCCGGACACTTCTCCTGTCGCCGCAAGCAGCAAGTCTTCACTGGCTCCCATTGAAAACGACGCCGCGACCCGACACCAAAGGACACCTATGCACCCGGCTCCCCTGGGTGAGGTAACTTCAGCACTACGGTGCTCCTGTGGGTGTGGGCCCTAGAACTACTTACCCTGTAAGTGACTTGCTTGTAGCTACCCTAGAAGTGCCCTAAAACTCTTATTTTCTAAGTGCGACAATTGCGCTGACTCGCACAAGGTTCGCGTCTGTGTTAGACACAGCGCGTCCATCTCCCTTGCAACTCTATCTGTAACCGCGTCCTTCGACTCGTACAAGGATCGATCGGTGTGTTCGCCTCGAACACGCAAGGGACCTTTAACATTGAAATCTCAATCGCGTCTGTTCGCATAGACTCGTACAGGACTCGCACCGGTGCCAGGACACCGCGTCCGTCCCCTGTGGGTCTCCTACAACTACCTGGGGTGGTTCTTGGGGGTCCCTCGATTCTAGATGCCCTAGACCTAGGTCTAGCCAAACTAAGATTGTGATATTCGATTGTGCTAAACTTATTTTGATAACATTTGACTTGTACATATGTTCCTGACTTCTAATCTCATAAAGAGATTAGTAGAGAGTGTTTATTAATAAATACATATATATTTGATATCTATACCTGTGTGGTGTCTTTTCATTTGGTGATTCAAGAGATTGTGTGGTAAAACAAGCTGCTTTACATTCCTTCAAGACTTAGCCTGAAGGCTGCTCTCCACAGCTACCACTAGGATAGCTTTCTATAAAGGTTGTCTTAAACCTATCTACCATAAGAGTCTAATTGTTCTGGTGCAAGTTGTCCACTTTAATTAGTGAACAGCATATACCAGGCCAACTTCTCACAGTCCACGTTGTTTATAAAATAAAGATTACATCAGACACTGTTCAGGGGTATCAGATAGAATTGTCACACCCGCCGAGCCAGAACTCCCTCCCCCCTCTCCATTTTTCCTGACAAGACTCCGAGATGCAAGATCTTTTTACAAAGCAGACCATTACTACAGGAACTCTTCAACACAAAGGTTTTTGCAGCAACGTCTTCTTAGTTCTAAAGAAAAGCGGTGGTCAGAGATTGGTATAAACCTCAGAGCATTCAATCCCTTTGTGATTTATCGAAAGGGAAAGCATCCATCTTTTGAGAGATCTTCTGCTAGAAAAGGACTGCATGGTCTGACTAGATCTTAAAGATGCTTACCTGACAGTCCCGATCTTCCCTTCTCATCAACGATATCTACAATTTCAATGGAAGGGCCAATGGTTTCGATACCTACCCCTACCGTTTGGCCTCTCAATAGTCCACTTGGTATGTACCAAACTACTGAAGCCCGTGGTAACTCACCTAAGAGAAATGGGAGTTCGCATGATCGTCTATTCAGACAACATGCTTCTTCTGGCACAAGACCGTGGTTTACTGACATTGCACCTGCAGTGGACGATGTCTCTCCTCCAGAGTTTAGGTTTTGTGATAAACCACAAGAAATCCATGATGACTCCATCTCAATAGGTGGACTTCTTGGGATTTCAGTTCAACTCCAGGACGGTTTAATTACTTCTCCCTCAAGCCAAAATACAATCCATCAAGAGAGGGCTCAGAACGACGTTGTCGAAATAGATGGTTTATTTGAGATCCCTAGCAAGAATTGTGGGCCTACCAGCATCCTCTATTCAAGCGATTTTCCCTGGACCTCTCCATTACAGGGAGCTACAATGTCTGAAAATTCACTATCTACAACAGAATTTCAGCTACGATCACACAATTCCGTTGACAGTGGAAGCACAAGAGGAGCTTCACTGGTGGCTGACGCACATGGAAGCATGGAATGGCAAGGCCATTTTTGGAGTGTCCCCAGATGTGGTCATCGAATCCGACGCCAGTCGCTAGGGCTGGGGTGCGAGGTGCGGAGATTTTGCTACCGGAGGTCGCTGGTCAGCAGAAGAGTTAAAACTACGCTGTTGGCGGGTTCTTTCGCCATCAAGTCGATATCTCCAATAAAGAGCAATTGTTGCATCCTGTTACAGATGGACAATGTGTCAGCGGTTCAATATATAAATCGTCTAAGAGGTACGAGAAATTGTCTTTTGGCCAACATAGCCCGAGAGTTTTGGCACTTCTGCCTCTCCCAGAAGATCACGGTTCTGGCGGAGTACATCCCCGGCACAGACAACCTAGTGGTGGACTGGAATTTCAGATTCCTGAAAGACTACAACGACTGGAAACTCCATCCTTCTTTATTTCAAGAGTTCATGACTATTCAAGGCCCATGCCAGGTGGATCTGTTTGCCTCTCGACTGAATGCTCAGCTTCACTGGTTCTACAGTTGGAGACCCGACCCGATGGCGTTGGGGACGGATGCTTTCCTTCACCCCTGGGGATCATAGATGAATTACGCCTTTCCCCCCAGGTTTGCCATCCGTCAGCATCATTGGTGTTAGTCACACCATTATGGAAGACACAATCGTGGTTTCCGGCTCTCTTGGAATTTTCGATAGATCTGCCCATTTGACTCCCAGTTTTTCCTCAGATGCCCCTGGACCCAGTCGGGTCTTCCCATCTGCTGGTTCTGCAAGACCAACTGACGCTCATGTGTGGAAAATCTCAGGAGACACGAACAAATTGAAGGACTTTCATCGGTGGCTGCTGAGTTTATACAACAAGCTTGGGCTCCTTCTACCCGAAAACGATATTCTGCTGCATGGAAACGTTGGGTGGGTTGGTGCCTTCAACGGGACGTGGATCCTGTGGACTCCGATTTGAAAGATGTCCTGAATTTTCTTTCAGAATGTGCAGAATGCAGTTTATATTACAGGTCAGTAAACAACTTTAGATCTGCATTGACAGCTGGACATATTCATATTGATGGAAAGCCGGTAGGTGTTCATCCGGTTGTATGCACACTACTGAAAGGTATAAGGGTCGCTCGACCACTGAGACCCAGATATAATACCTTATGAGATGTTACTAGTGTGTTATCGTTATTGGAATCTTGGCCAGAGAATAAAGATTTATCCTTAAAACAGCTTTCAGCTAAACTTACCATGCTTTTATGTTTGATTTCTTGCCGACGAGTGTCGGATGTCCATGCACTGGATCTAGCAGGTAGGTATTTTTCCCCACATGGTGTATCTTTTATTATATCTAGAAGAACTAAAACTATATCACATTCCATTGATCATCCTGCTTTTCCCCACAATGATAAGCTATGTGTGGTTAAATGTCTGAAGATCTATGTAGAACGCACTTTGTCTCACAGAACCTACCCTTTGGGCCCCTTATTTCTGTTGATCAAGAAGCCGTTCCGACTGGTGTCGGCGGCTATGCTGGCTCGTTGGGTTTGTTGAGTCATGTCTGAAGCTGGTATAGATATTTCTGTATATGGTGGCCATTCCACTAGAGGTGCGATGGCATCTAAAGCATTTGTCATGGGATTCAGATTAGAAGACATTCTTAAAGCTGCTGATTGGTCATCTGACTCTATGTTTAAAATATTCTATTACAAACCTGTTGTACATGCTTCATCTATTGTTGTTGGTGAGCTTTGAACATGCATAATCTGATCCTCCAGTCCTGCCATAGAATAGAACATTTTCCAGCATATGCAACAAGAATTTTAGATTCTATTAAGGACAGAGAGGCGAGTATTATCCCACCCGTTGGGACAGGTAAGAGTTGTATCTCAACTGTCATGATGTCATATGATTAAGTTTGACATGATTGTTTTTCCCTCCCTTGATATGTTCAGATTTAAGGATTCTATGATACTCAAACTGTTTCTGATTTCAGGAACGGAGTCGAAGCAAAACTGAATTCCTGGGATTCGAATCTTGTTGGTGACTTCTGTGCCAGTTCATTAGAAGTTGTCTCTTCCAAGACCCTGTTACGTGGAGTTTGCTCTCCGTTGAGAGCTGGAACTGTATCCTGTTTTGAATTACACTGATAGCGGACTGCTTGTTGCAAAGAAAGAGGCAGTAAGATGGTGCCTCGCTATTTTGTCGACATTGGACACTTCTGATTGGTGGTTTATGGAAGCGTGGTTCAAAGCCTCATGGGATTTGTAGTGTTGAAATGTTTTTACTGTGTTTTGATTGGCTGCTGTTAATCGAGTAGTAAAGATTGAGAAGCATAATCCTTGCCTCCGTGTCCTTATTAGAATCTAAAATTCTTGTTGCATATGCTAGAAAATGTTCTACTTTCAATCACCTTCCCTAAGAAGAGTAAACCTGAAACAGGGAGGTAGTTGTTGAACCCATTAGCGTCAGCTGCGGGTTTCTTTAACAGGGGTGAGATGAGTCCAGTTCTCAAATAACTGAGAAACACACCTGGCATAAGCAACAAATTCTATGGAGGCTCAGATTATGCCGGGCGACTCCTTTCAGAAATAAAGCCCAGAAGTGAGGATCGGATGCAGGAAGGAATGCGCCACACAAGCGGGGTGCGTTGGGTCTGGCAGTGTCCAGGCGATCAAAACTGCAAGAAACGACCAGGCTGGGTACAACAGATACCAGTACCGATAGAAATCAACACACAGCAATGACTTTCTTCAACTGCAATGTGCTTTGTCTAGTATTATGCAGGATAAATTACAATAACAGGCAAATATCACAAAAGAACTTAGAGGAACTCATTGTGACTGCTGAGCAGCAAAGAAAGAGGCAGGCAAGATGGCGTCTCTCAGTTTTGATGGCTTAAGAACACCTTGATAGGTGGACATTGGTGGGGGGTGTTCGGGGTTTCATGGATTTTGTAGTTTATTAAAAGTGTCATTGGATATTTGATTGGCTGCTGTTTAAGCAAGCAAAGAAAGAGAAGCGTAATCCTCGCCTCAGCGTTCTTAATAGAAGCGACAATTATTGCTGCGAATGCTAGAAAAGTTTTAATTCACCAAAGTATCCAGTGAAAAAGTAAATTCAGAGCTGACAAGTTTTCAGACTCCTTATGTGTGACATTTTGATGTTTTCTATTTGTTTATGTGACGTCCAAATGCCTTATGAGTGACGCCTAGTGATACTTTAGCACACTAGGCATGTACATGAAATGAGATGCAGTTCAAGAGAAAAATGTTGGGTGACCTCTTCAGCCATTGTTTTTTTATACTATAGCAAAGGTGCATTCTGGGGCATGTAGTTTTGTTATTAAAGGTTGCAGGTAGCTAAAAAAACAGAACAGGCTGAAAGTGCACATTTGACAACAACCCGGATACATGTGTCCTCTACTTTACGTGCAGGCAGTGCGTCACTCAATAAACCTTTGTTTTTCAAAGACCAAAAGAACAACGCTCCCATGTTTTTAGCCCTTTACTACACTAGATTACTACTGCTGCTTATAGTGCTGGGATTTTGTAAATGAGTTATAGTTATTTACTGTAAAATTAACTGTACAAGAATATTTCCACTCAGATGGTTGTTTGCTCAGAGTCATATACAGATATTTAAAAAAACTTCCAGCTATGAGATATTATCTCATTCTAAAATAATTATCAACTGGGTGTTGTAAAATAACATAAAAAATATGCCATATGCAAAATTTGAGCAGATTGAAAAAATTACTAATTAAAATGAAGTCTGCAATATGTGTATTCAAGTGACAAGAAAAAAGAGTGAGACACACCCAGCTTCCTCATGACTTAAATGTAGCAGCAACGGGCAGGGAGAGATGGGGTTTCTGGTTGGCAAAAGTATGCACCATGTCCACTGACTAAAGTGGTTCTAGTCAGGGTAAGCTAGATACACGTTAAAAGATCACCTGTGCTCACCCTCTGGTAGCTTGGCACAGAGCAGTCAGGCTTATCTAAAGAGGCAATGTATAAAGTATTTGTGCAACACGCACACATACGTGTGCATGCACGCAGATGCAGACACACACACACACCACCCACATTTAGAAAAATAGACAATAATTTAATAAATAAATTAAGATCAAAAAGACAAAAATCTAATTAGTAGAAGTCGAGTTGTGAATTATTAAAGAATAAAAAGAGTTCTAGTGCTTAGAAGCAATAAGCGCCAGTGCGGGTTATCTGGTCATGCTGGATAGGGGCAAAGTCAAAGGTTCGGGCTGATCGTGATGGAGGCCAGGCCGGCTACAGGACCTAAGCAGGCCTCGGTGAACAAAGTATCTTATCCTGGTCGCAACAGCGAGGTGCGTCGATTTTCTTCACGCAGTGGTGGCGAAGCGTCAGTTTCAAAACCGAGATGTGTTTGTTCCAAAGTGATGCACCGGTTTCTCCACACAGTCGAGGGATGAGTACTGCAGGCGATGCTTCGGTTCCGATGTGATGCGCTAGGTCTGCTTCTGCCACAGGGACGATGCTCCAATTTCTGCTCGCGCAGTCAGTGGATGCGCCGGTTTCCCTGAAGCAATTATCTGGGTCCACTTCCAGTAAATGAGAAACAGAATCAGGTGTAGAGACTTTGATCTCCCTGAGTCTCAATAACAGAAGGCAAGCCAACAAACCCCTGGAGATCACTTTGGTGCAAGGCAGAGTCCAGTTCTGTCTCAGCAGGGTCAGAGAATAGCAGGCAGCAGGGCAGCACATGAGAAAAGCTGTACTTCCAGGGCAGCTGCCAAGCACAGTGACAGTCCTTCAAGTAGCTCAGCCGTTTTCCTGACAGTGTAGATACAGGTCCAGAAGTGTCTGATTTGGTGGGGTTAGAGACTCAGTACTTATACCCAGTTGTGCCTTTGAAGTGGGGCTGACTTCAAAGAATGGTCTTTGAAGTGCACAAGTATCCTTTCTTCTCAGCTCTGGCTCCAGACTATCTGTGGGGGGTAATCAACCCTTGTGTGGGGACAAGACACTGCCTATTCAGGTGTAAGTGTCAGCACCTCCCTCCTTTCCTGCCCAGGAAGAGCCATCAGAATGCATATGAGTACTCAGACACACCTAACCTCCCTGTGTTTTTGGCTGTCTAGAGGGAATGCACAAATTGTAGCTGTCACCCACCCCAGATGTGTATTGGAGACAGGCTGCAGGCACATAGAGTTGTAAGAGCAGAGAAATGCCCACTTTCTAAAAGTGGCATTTCTAAAATAGTAATGGCAAATCCAACTTTACCAGTAAAGAGGATTTGTCATTACCATTCCACAGATATAAAACATGAGAGAGCTACTCCTTTCTAATCGGGAATTACGACTTAAAACCTTAATAAGGAATTCCCGAAGTAACCCTATGAGAGGTGTAGGCGTCACAGTAGTGAAAAACAAATTTGATGTTTGTCACTACCAGGGAATAGACCACGTTACAACCCATGCATTTAGAACGCATGCCATTACAACGCGGTCATTACAACGACCACGTTGTTACATCGCAGTCCATTACAACGGCTTGCTGTAGGGGGGTGCACTGGATGTTGGAATAGTATAATTTATTATTCCAAATCCAGTCTGTGCAACAGTAGGGAAGGTGTTGGATTTAAAATCCAACACCTTCTGCCCCCTACAGCAAGTCGTTGTAACGGCTTGCGTTGTAATGGCATGCGATGTAACAATGCAGTCGTTGTAATGACCGCGTTGCAATGGCATGCGATGTGTAAACATAGCTGTAAACAATGTTTACCCTAGCAGGGCATGAAAACCTTTTACTTCACAGTACCCTGCCCTATGGGCTACCTAGGGCCTACCTTAGGGATGACTTATGTGTAATAAAAGGGGAGTTTAAGGATTGGTAAGTAGTTTTAAATGCCAAGTCGAAGTAAACTGCACACATAGGCCCTGCAATGGCAGGCCTGAGATAGGTTTGAAAGGCTACTTGTGTGGGAGACACAATCAGTGCTGCAGGCCCACTAGTAGCCTTTAATTTACAGGCCCTAGGTATATGGTATACCACTTTACAAGGGATTTACAAGTAAATTAAATGTGCCAATTGGATATAGACCAATGTTACCATGTTTAAGGGCGAAGCACAAGCACTTTAGCACTGGTCTGCAGTGGTAACGTGCTCAGAGTCCTAAATTCAGCATAAAGAATCAGCAAAAAGAGGGGGGTGAGCAGGCAAAAAATCTGGGGGAAACCACCCTAAGGCTGACAGGTCTAACAAGGGCAGCCATATCATCTCACCTGCACATCAGACAGCAACCTTGTGCTGACTGCAGCACTGCCATGCTGAAAGCACATGGACGAAACGTGAAGACAGAAATTGGTGTGACATTGCATTTCAGTGTGGTGATATAAGAATGTGCCCTGAAATGTGTTAGTATAACCGTGATGTCTGGCACTTGGCAGGGTTGCACATGTTTGACTGGATCTTTACAAATATTCCCACGCAGTGTAAGTCAATTCATTTGAGGGTTTAACAATGGTTATAATTTAACGGATCCAGATTCTGAAATTTGTGTAAAAAGAAAAAGTTGTCGGAGCCTTCAAATTTAACTTGTAACCATCTTGGTATCAGAGGTTGGGGGCCTAGTGCCCATGACAGAAATAGATAAAACCAGGGACAATAGAAGTCTTTGACGAGGACTTTGTGTTTTAGGGGCCTTTTGCATTGTGGGTGCTAGGCTGAGTCATGCGATAGGGGTAACGTTTTTATCAGGATAAGTGTGGGAACGCTGGGTGGTAGGAAATATGTGGATCCCCGCTGATTCTAGAGCTTTCTCTCACAGAAATGTGTAATTTTTTTGTGCCAACATTTGAGGTTTGCAACAGTTTTGTATCTTAAATTACATCATTGATTAAATCACTGATGACATCACTAATGACATCATCCAACGGATATGACAATTTGCTATATGCTTTTTTTTACTGGAAGGTATTCCGGGAGGTACTCTTATACCACATTTGATATAACGTCTGTAGTACTAATGGGCTGAGTATGAAGTGTAACAGTGTAACTATGAAATCACCCACACAAAGTAAATATTATGCTCTTTGTTTACCGGTATTGAGGCGCGTAAGAAATGGAATGACTGTAGACATTAATGACATCAGCAACTGATCAAACCTTGAAAACCATTCGAAAACAGAGTTTGGTCATTATTTACCTTAACAAGATGCGCCTGTTAAATACCTCATCTGACATAGAATTTTCAGTGAAGAGCTTCACATTTACACATTACCCAATGATAAGGTGTACAGAAGACCATATGGAAAACACTTCTTAGTATGTAAAAGTACCCTACACATATTCCTGAAATGAGCAGAATGGTGTACGTACACCATTAGAACAACGCTTACAATCATCCTGGATCGTGAACCATCTGTGAGTTGCCCATAGATTAAACATTCTTTTCCGTTCCCCCACCTAAGCTGCTGATCCTTAAGAAATGGGAGCGCCATCAGGGAGGGTGGACTCCCGTTGCTATATTTTTCTACATCAGACGATGGAAATGACAGGCACTCTCGGGCTCTTGGTCAAATCTTTTTAATGCACGACACCTAAAGTACAAACAGGCATGTTTTTGCTGAAAGCCTTTGTCAATGTAATAATGTAAAAAATGGAAACCGTTCTCATTAAACACAAAGCTCTGATGCTCATTAGTTGTAAGGTATAAACATAGAAAACAAATTACAGTGGCAATGGCATTAAGCCGAAACATGTCTGTTTGTTCTTTAGGTGTTGGCACATTAAAAAGATTTGACCAAGAGCCCGAGAGTGATCATCGTTTCCATCGTCTGGTGCAAAAAATTTAAACATTCTATAACAATGTATAATATCTCAGAATTTTCATTGAAATTATGAAAATAAATATCTGCACTTTAAAAATGTCTAGTTTGTATAAAAATTGTTCACGTCGGTATATGAGAACTCTTTACCATTAGTATGTGCACAGAAATCCACAGGTGAACAATGTATTGTAAGGAGAAGCTCTCGTTTTTAGTGACTGTTTTGGCAACAGGCCTTGAAATAATCCACATCTCACACTAGTTGCGTTCAGTCTGAACCTTACTTAAATGAAGTACTGCTTGCACTTAAATTTGCACTTAATACTTCGCTGATAGCAAAAGTGTGCATGATGTAACTTTTACCATACCGAATGAGATTTGTTTCCAGTACTACACTGTTTCTATTTTTTACATCTACTCATGTACATAAAGTCAATCTAAGCTGTATATGTTTATGGGACCTTTACTACCTACGTTATTTTTCTAAAATGTTCTATTTGTTTATAGAGCAATTTGAGGAGGTGCAGACTGGATAAGGTCCTCAGTGATATCATCTTTGATGTAATTTGAGACGTCTCATCAGTGATGTCAGTTAAAATGTCATTAGTGATGTAATATATGAGGACAAAAGCAGTGCATGGCGGAGGGCAGATTATAGTTAGCTCAGTAAATTATAACTGGTGAATTTCAGTGATTTTCAACACCTAACTATAACGTCACTTTAACCGGTGATTTTTCAGTGAACATATTTGTGTGTATGTGCGTGAGAATGATTTTATATATATATATATATATATATATATATATATATATATATATATATATATATATATATATATATATATATATTCACTGAAAAAACCATAGGTTTTAGGGACAGTTATAGTTACTTGGACATTGCACTCGTACAAAACCCGTGAAATTCCCCAGTTATAGTTAGTTCAGCTAACTATAACTCGCGCCCGCAATGCACTGCTGATGATGTCACATATTACATCACTCATGACATGGTCAGTGACATCACTGATGACATCACTGATGACATCTCAAATGACATCACTGATGACATCATCCAGTGACTGTGTGTTTCTGTAAAGTTTAAATATTTTTAATATATATAGGAAAAGACGTATTGAAGAATGAGTGGGTGTGTAAGTGTCTGTATGGATGATTTAGTAGGTGCGTGACTGACTCTATAAGTGAGTGATTTAACGTATCTTACTGAATGCATGGGTTAGTGACTAAACTGGGTGAATGTCTGTATCCGTCTGTCTGCTGCTGTGTAAGTGGCTGCATGTGTTTGTGAATAGCTAAATGAGTGTCTATATGAGTTATTGAATGCTTGTCTGAGTATCTGTATGGGTGCCTGAGTGTTTGTGTGGGAGGGGTGTGTGCAACTCTGTGCATAGATGTGTGAGTGGGTGATTCACTGGGTGGATGGTTTCAAGAGTGCATCTGTGATAGACTGTATGGGTGGGTAAGTGTGTGTAAGAGTGTGTTAGTGAGTGAATGTATGTACCAGTGGTACATGTGTGAGTAACTACATATGTGAAAGGCAGTATATATGTGTGTTGGAGTATATAAATAGCTATAAGCAAGAGTGAGTGATTGTGATAGTGGCTGTATGGATGAGTGTGTGCTTGTATCAGTGATTGTATAAGAGCGTAACAATGTGCTACTATTTGTATGAGTAAGTGAGCTGGTGTGTGTATAACTGTATAGGTGAGTAAATGGCAGTGTGTTTAATTATTTGCATGACTGACTAGGTGTCTGAGTATCTCTATGGATGAGTGGCGTTGTTTGAGTGTCTATATAGGAGTAAGAGTGCATATGATAGTCCTGTACTGAGTGACCGTAAGTATGAGTGACTGTACGGGTGAGTGAGTGGATGTGTGTGTGTAGACCTAAGAATCAGTGAGTGGGTATGTAGTTATTGGTGTTGGAGTGTCTATGGTTTTGCGAATGGCAGTCTGTAATTTAGAGTGGGTGTATCAAAGATTATATTAGGGTGTGAGGAGGTGCATCAGATTATCACGTGGATGATGTCATCAGTGATGTCATTTGAGATGTCATCAGTGATGTCATCAGTGATGTCACTGACCATGTCATGAGTGATGTAATATGTGACGTCATCAGCAGTGCATTGCGGGGCGCGAGTTATAGTTAGCTGAACTAACTATAACGGGGAATTTCACGGGTTTTGTACGAGTGCAATGTCCAAGTAACTATAACTGTCCCTAAAACCTATGGTTTTTTCAGTGAATTTCAAAGGTTTTTAAATGCTAATTTGTAACTATAACGTGTCTGAAACCTATGGTTTTTTCAGTGAATTTCAAAGGTTTTTAAATGCTAATTTGTAACTATAACGTGTCTGAAACCTATGGTTTTTTCAGTGAATTTCAAAGGTTTTTTAAATGCTAATTTCTAACTATAACGTGCCTGAAACCTACGGTTTTTTCAGTGAATTTCAAAGGTTTTGTAAATGACAATTTTTAAATGTATTAATTGTTATATTAATTTTTTTCATACTGATTTACTACATTTTTAGAAACAATTTTTTTTACAGATTTTATTTTTTAAATTACATTGTAATTACATTATACATTACATTACAAAAATACTTTCTCAGAATGAATTACTTTAGTTTAAATACTTTGCACATAGGCAATAGACTTTTAAGTACAGTAGTTACAGTTGTTGCAATGGGCAACACATTTTCAAACACAATGCAACATTCAGCTCAATGTGAATTTCTAGTTAAATGCAATTAGTTACTTTATGGATTACTTTTCTAACCACAGGACTGGATCCTAGATTCAGTCCTGGTACATCTCCTGTAAACAGTTGAGTAAAAGCGTTTTGGTTACAGTCGTGATTTTTAAGGAATATTATTGTATTTTAAAAGTTGACACTTGGAAACTTTTCTCATAGAATCACCAATGTTATCCTATGGAAGGAAATTCACTTAGCAGGTAAAAACTGTTATCGTTACTTTTTCTTACTCAGTGTTGGATCCTGGATCCAGCACTGGTGCATCTCCTGTAAACAGTTGAAAGAATGCGTTTAAGTCATACAGGCGATTTTTAAGGAATATTTGTAGTTTGTGAAAATCGACACTTTGAAAGTTTTCTGCTGAAAACCAGACAATGGATTCCTATGGAAGAAAATATAAGTTACTGGTAAGTACGGTTAAAATTACTTTTCAGGACCAGTACTGGGCTGAAAGATGCAGCACTGAGGTCTCTCCTGATAACAGGTGAGTAAATCAGAATTCGGATTTCGGCTGATTTTAGAGGAATATTTGTATGTTTCAAAAATCAACACTTAGAAGAATTTCCAGTGAAACCAGTCAATGTTAGCCTATGAAGGAAATTCAAGCTACCGGTAAGTACGGTTAAAATTACTTTTCAGGATCAGTACTGGGCTGAAAGATGCAGCACTGAGGTCTCTCCTGATAACAGGTGAGTAAATCGGAATTCCTATTTCGGCTGATTTTAGAGGAATATTTTAAAGTTCCAAAACTCCACACTTAGAAGAATTTCCAAGTGAAACCAGTCAATGTTAGCCTATGAAGGAAATTCAAGTTACCGGTAAGTACGGTTAAAATTACTTTTCAGGATCAGTACTGGGCTGAAAGATGCAGCACTGAGGTCTCTCCTGATAACAGGTGAGTAAATCGGAATTCCTATTTCGGCTGATTTTAGAGGAATATTTGCACAATGGTGAAGGGAGGGGGCGGGGCCTGAGGTGACATCTTTGCAAACGCGCCCGTGGCGCGTTTTGAGTTGGGGATTAAGTCCCTTGAATCCTGAGGGTCCCTAGGGGCCAACTAGACCACCAGGAACCTCCAATATGCGCCAGGGGCTGCGTTGCAGAGACGTGTAGAGAGGCCACACCCCTTTTACACCTCTCTGCAACGCAGCTCTGTATCGCATTCTGGATGTACCTGTTGGGCTAGTTGGCCCTCAGGACCCTCAGGATTGAAGGGGATTTAATTCCCCATCTTAAAACGCGCCACGGGGCCTGTTTGCACACATGTCACCTGGAAGCCCTGCCCCTCCCTTCACCACTGTGCAAACGCGCCCGTGGCGCGTTTTAAGTTGGGGGATTAAGTCCCCTTGAATCCTGAGGGTCCCCGGAGTCCAACTAGCCCACCATATACCTCCAAAGCGCCACAGAGCTGCGTTGCAGAGAGTGTAAAAGGGGCGTGGCCTCTGTACACCTCTCTGCAAGGCAGCCCCTGGCGCATACTGGAGGTACCTGGTGGGCTAGTTGGCCCCAGGGACCCCCAGTATTCAAGGGGATTGTTCCCCCTCTGCAAACGCGCCAGGGGCGCGTTTACAGAGTGGTGAAGGAGGGCGGGGCCTGCGGGCCCGATCGTTTTTTTTTTTGTTTTTTTCTTCCCTGAAGGGGGCTGTGTGGCCCCCTTCCTTTTTCTTTTTTGGGCCCTGGGGACCCCATCCCCCAGGGCCTTACACCTTTTTTAAATTACCTTTAAAAAAAAACGGGAAGGGGGCCGCGTGGCCCCCTTCCCTGGGCCTGTATTGGCCCCGGGGACCCCATCCCCGGGGCATGGCCTCTATATTTATTTTTTTGAGGGGGCAGCGTGGCCCCCTCCTCTGGGCATTTTAAGGCCCCGGGGACCCCATCTCCCGGGGCCGGCCTTTCCATTTTTTTTTTTTTTAATTTTCCTCTTTTTTGGGGAGGGGGCCGCATGGCCCCCTCCCGGGCCACTACTTGCCCCGGGGACCCCATCCCCGGGCCCAGCAATACGTAACTGAAGTACA